>CM076579.1:18180974-19434805 GCA_034641835.2 Pinus albicaulis | reverse complement strand
GTTAAAGACATTTGTTTACTTTATTTTCTGGCAAGAAAGACTTAAGTTGTTATTGTTATAAAACAAATTAATTTTTCTGAATCATTAAATTAAGAGGAACTAATTAAAGAAAAGGAAAATCTTGTTTAAGCTTTTGGTAAAATGTTTCCAAGAATAGGAGGTGGTTGGGGAACAGTTGGAAAACAGTTACCTACTCCTCTGAGGATAAAGCTGAATCCCAGAGGAGCAGTAGGGGTTTTGTGCAAATTTGGTATAGGAGAGTATTTTCTAGAGCTGATGGTGACCAGTTGAAGAAAACTCACAACAACCCTTGTGAAGCCAAAAGAAACTTTCTGAGTTTGACTGGATTGGCCATCCAGAGGTCATAGAAGAAAGAGGAATTCTATTCCACTGTTAACCCATGGCATCGTCCAGATTTTGGAGCTAGGGGGCAAGTGGAAGACGTAACAGCCTCCCTTGAATGGTTGGGAGGACCGCAGCTTAAACTATTTATTCCAGATAAGTGTTACTGTGTAATTATAAGCAGGTTATTCAAAAATTTGAAAAGATTTCTTATGGTATTACTCTTGCTGGGATTACTGTCTTATTATGAAATCCTGTAAATTATGTGTATGATTGTTTACAGTGTGGAAGATAGAAGTAAAATTGTAGACAGTTGGTTCTCTAAATTTAGGGAAAATATACTGTGGAAGTTATTGGTATTATAACCTAGCTTATTTCTCTTATTTCATAGTATGATACAATATAGTTTAATTCCCTCTATGTTGTGAGGAAAAATATAGAAATCAGATAGTCATATATTACAAATAATATATATATACAAAGTAGCATAGTTATTAAACTTCGTATGAGAAGAACGAAGTTCATACATTGTGTTTCTTCCTGTTACTACGTAGTATACTGAAGGAAGTAATTTATATAGAACTGAGTTTACAAGAAAGAAAAAGCAGAAGAAAAATCTGCATGTATAAGTCGTAAGATAACTGGAATTAGAGGGTTAGAGCCGACGGACTGTCGACCCTAGTCCTAGGCAAAAACCCAAGTCTGGGGTGCATTATCCGTGGCTGTTAGCCCCATTTCTATATATAGGTGTTGTGAATTGGTGGCACGGACACCGCAAGGAATATCTATGCCTATATTTGAGAAGTATCAGAATATTAGAAATCACATAACGCAGTGAGAAATGAGCAGATAGAAAGAACGCGAAGTTCTAGCGCTAATAATCTTATCAATCATTTCTTCAATATATAAAAGAAATATCTGTTAAGAAAAAGAATAAATGAACTGTGCATTCTCGTGATTTTAAGCGCCATGTCACGTTTAACTAATTAAAGACAAAGAACCCAAAGATTCTCATTTTGCATGCAAGTAAAAATTAGGAATACTAGGTAAGAAATCCCGATCTAAACCGGAATGGCATAGAATGTGTTCATCGTGGCATAGTAAATAGAAAGACTTCATTTTATTGTAAATATTACAGAAGAAACTTCTGAGACAGTTAATTTAACAAGAAATGCTGTGTCTATATTAATAGCAATAACACACTGTTCAGAATATTTTTTTATATTGGAACTACTACTCATGGCCTCGGCCTCAAAAATAAAACAACAAGAAATTACTTAGAATTGTTAACGACATCATGAGTGCCGATATCAATACTCATATTACAAACTGTAACGAAAAACCTAAAAACCCTTGCATATTTAAGATTCATATGCTGCAAGATTGTAAAACCCTAGGTCGGGATTCAAATCCCGAGTCTTCTTTATAAATGCCATTGAAACTACGGCTATCAAAATATATTCACAAACGTGGTGTACCTATTGATAGGAGATGTAATCTTTAGCCGTGGCATGATGAAATGCTAGTGAATAATTGTTGGTAGGGTTTGGTTGAAAATCCACTAACCTATGAGACAATACAAACCCTGTTAAGAAAACAAGCTCGTAAGCAAGATTAATAAATGAATAGAGTTCTAAAAACAAGTTTTTCTCGAATGGAAAACGCTTGAGTAATATACCTGTAGGTAATTCGACTCTCTCGTCGAACCTGAAAGATTAAACATGCTCTGAGTTAAAATAAATTCGTTTTGAAGCCTGTGGCCAGTTCTGTAGCAGGCATGATAATTAAACCCTAAATAGAAATGAACCCGAAGGCAGGTTACCTCTTGTTGTTGAGTTGTGCCATGGCTAGTCGGAAGGCCTAAACCCCAGAGCAAAGAAGAGAGCTATTCCTCTCCGCAAGCATTAAACTCAGTAAGGAAGCGAATCTCTGAAAGATAATATATGAATCAGCTCGAAAAATGTACAATTAAGCATAATCAGAACTAGATTAGCATGGCTAACAGAGCAAAGTAAGGGGGTAACAGTTCAAGCTTACCTTTAAAGAAAAATCGTGACGGAGAAGCCAAAGAGAAGCCGAACTTGCAAGCACGCCATGGAGAAATGAAAGCAGCTGAAAGACTAGCCAAACTGGTAGAAGTCTCCGGATGTTTTCGCTCGTGCATAGAATCCGAGGCATGTTTTACAGTTGTCCCAGCTATTAAACACCCAGTACAGCTATGTTAAATTGGAGTTGACAACAATACCATGACGAGAAGTCTAGCAGGCCATGTGGCATATTCAAACTTCGAGGAAAACCTCAAATGGTAAGTTATCTATGGAGAGGGATTCGATAATCAATGTATATATGATATCAACATTAATGATTTCGGGCTGATTGATCTAGTAATCAATGTTTAAATACTGTTGGGTATTGTATAGTTTATGTTTTTAATAATTCGTACCCAGAACAATATCATATAGTAAATGATTAGAGCAGCTAGTATATAGAGGATACTATATGGTTTTAGCAAATGTGTGCCAAGGTTGAAAGTAACTATAGTGATTCACCAAGTTTCATATGATTTTTATATATAAACTCCGAAATTTATTATTGGTGCTTGAAACATGTACTTAGTGTGATAAACATATACATATGTAAATACTTTAATTATGTTGAGTGAAATTAAAAAAAAATATATATATGATGGTAAATACTTGATGGGTGATAGTGACATATATATATGATGGTAAATACTTGATGGGTGATAGTGACACTAAAACATTAATAATCACATTCTCATTATGCTCACTTGATAAGTTGATATTTCACTTTCATTCTTCCAATAATAAATAAAATATAAAAGATTAAGTAATTAAAATTGCCAAAAAAAAACTTATATTTCTCTTATAAATATTTCAATATATAACTTAAATAAATTGTTTGAATATATCTATCAACACACACAATTGTATATGTATGTTAATATTTACCTAGTAAAATATTTTAGTGCTAAAAAGAGAAAGTAAAATTATTTTATTACTTCTTTATAAGTGGAAGATGTCTAACTCATTCAATTTTTAATATAAAATATTAATATTAATAATAAATTATTCAAAATACAATTTAAACAATAAAAAATTACACATGGTCTATATAGAGAGAAAGAAAACCACTATAAATATATGTTAATCACATATTTATCAAGCACTAAAATAGATTAAATTTCAACATGTAAATTTTTTCAAATTTTACATTCTATAAAAAACTTTGTATATAATGAGATTTTATCAAGCACTAAAAAGAATAAATACATATAATGATATTTGGTCCCTAGGTTAAAATAAATCTATACTAATATAACTAAAATGACTTCAACTTTACATATAATGAGATTTTATCAATCACTACAAAAATTAAATTTCATGACCTCTATTTTTTTTCAAATTTTACATTAAAAAAATACATTTAATAAAATTTAAACCCTTCTCTGTCATACATGGACATGGCATTTAAATTTTTAAGTTGAATAATGAAATTTTAAAAATTTGGAAAAAGTGAGGGTTCATCCTATAAAATCATCAAAATCCATAATCCATGAGAGGTAAAAAGTATACTGCCTACACACTGAAACCTGGTTGCATTAAGACACTGAGGCTCAACAAGATATACAACAACTATATTACCGATAGGGATATTGACGCAGTTACTTCCTCTATCAATTCCTCCAGCAATAGGGAATCAGTCATTACGTCAATGAGAGTTTGTCGCTCGATCAGCTTCTAAACTCACAAAGTGCACACAATTGTGAAACTCAGTGGAGTATTTCTTGAACTGCAATTATTTTAAAGTTCTTGAACTGTATTTCTTTGTATTTCTTGAACTGCATTTATTTTAAAGATCTTGAACTGTATTTCTTTGTTCTTGTGGCTGACAAGCCCTTTAATTTGTTGTCCTGAATCAATTTTTCTAAAAGAATATAATGTCATGTCATGGGTATCTTTGAGACTTTGACTTTCACTGGCGTTTGTTTTAATTTTTGCCAGATTTTGTTTTGAGATCGAGTCCATAAATTTGGGCTCACAAACAGTTTATGTTTTCCCATTTTGCTAGCTTTGTTTTGAGGACGAGTCCATGCAGTTGGGCTCACCAAGTTATATTTATATTTTGTTTTGGTATAAGAGATCGGATCCATGCAGTTGGTAGTTGGGTACATTGAGTTATATTTATATTTTGATTTGTTAAGAAACAATCCAGACTATTTTAAGAATGAAATTCATGATTAATTTGAATATATATTAATATTTTTAAAAGTGAAATCTTGAAAATAGTGTGAATATTTTAAGAAATTTTTGAATATTTGAATATATATTTTGATTTTGATTTTTTTTTTTAAATTATTATGAATAGATTAGATTTATATTTTGAGAATGAGATTATGTTTAAATAATTTGAATATATTTTTATATTTAAATATTTCAAATATAAATGATTAAATATATGAAAATCTAATTATTAGCCAAACATATAGCTTCATTGAATATTACTATTAAAATATTTAAAGATTTAAATGAATATTTTTGAGTTTATGATTATTAAAATATTTATTTTTGAAATAAATAAATCAATATTTATTTACTAATATATAATTAAATAGAATATTACAATTTCATAATTATTATAGCCGTAGTCTACCTTATCCACGAAATAGTTTTTTTTTAGTGAGGCTGGCTATATACAATTTCAAGTAAAAATGTGATTTTTTGTTGTTTAAAATATAATTTGGAATGCATAAATGGATTTCACACCCTAAGAGATTATACAACTTAAACTAAATATTTTAAAAATCTATGCCTGATTTTAATTAAAAGTAACCAAAAAAATGTTGTGAAAAATACTATTGTTTCTATAAGTTAAACTACATCATTATTATATAGTTAATGCCTGCAATTTGATATTGCAATGGTTTTTAAACTAAAAAAATTATTTCAAAATTTTATACATAACAAAATCTTATTTTCTTTCAAATTTTGTTATACAACTCATAACAAATTCCCCATCTTCAACAAACAAAAAAAAAAGATGTTAAAAAAAATCCCCGATCTTTTATGGATATAACTCACAACTAAATATTTTCCAACTCTTTTAATTTTCACTCCGTGATGGGGGTGTCATGTCAACTTGCCAAATGGTGGTGGTGATCGCGGGAGGGTCCGGCGAGCAGCCACGCGCTAGTAATGAGCATTCATAGCTCTGACACGAATGGGGTAATGGCTCATCAATTAGTGAACCGTCACGTTGGTTCAGGATATTAACAAGGGTGATGGGCATCCAGAGTGCATTCTACAGCTTTTGGGCGATGGTGAATTGGAGGCAGGAGAGACCACCTTGTGCCGTAGCATCTGCTCTCAAGCCATGGCTTGAGCCTCATGTGCAGGGTGTGATTTGGAAGGATAGGGAGGTATGGTGTTGTGTTTGACAGTGGGATCCTGGTAACCTGGCCATTAATGCAAAGTGCGTCGTGGTGGAAGCAACTTGTGTTCTGTTAGTGGTGGGAAGGAAGCCCAATTAGGCGTGTATCTTAACTAGTGAATGGTCCTGTGTGGTGGTGTGGCTCGTGGTGTTCGTGGAAGAGACTGGGGAGTCCTGGCTCCTTGGTGCACGTGCTCGTATCGGAATATGTCTGCAAAAAGAAGTGGAGGGGACCGGGTATTTAGGATTGTTGTGTGTTCTTGCGAGCTGGTCGTTATGGGTGGAAGTGACCAAGGTGTTGTATTTCGCACCGGTAAATCGAATAGGGTGGCGTATCCTGTGCGGGAGAAGGGAATTCTAGCTCGGTGGGAGTGTGGAGTGATAAGAGTGGGTGCATGCCACAACAACGAGGCAAAGCCCGCAGAGGTGGTCTCAGGCGCGACATAGAGGAAAGGAGGCTGAATGGAGAACCGATCTTTGACTCAGAGTCCACGGAGAGCCAACACTCCGTGGCACTGATGGCGGTCTCTCCAGCTCACTCTCCGGGACAAGTCGACGTCCCTGTCACCCTAGCTTGCTCTCCAGGACAAGTCAACGCCCCAGTCACCTTGGACATGATTGCAACCCAGCTCCAACATATTCAGCTCAATTTGGACAACATGTGGGAGCAGAGGTATGAAGAACGAAATGAGCTTATTGCATACATAAATGATATTTAACATATGCAGAACGAAACTCTGGACACTTTGGAGAGTCTATGACACCAACTGAGGTGCTCCCATGACCACTTTTGAGCACTGGAAATCCAAGTAGAACATATTGACTACCATGTCCACAACCATGCAGGCTTCTTCGTAGTGTTGCCAGTGATTCCTCCTAATCACCCCCCCCCCCCATGATGCTTTTTGTTGTACTTCGTTTTGCCAGTTTTATGCCAGAAATAACTATTGGCACCGTTTTCCTTGGCTTGTACCCAAGATCATTGTTTGGAAGGCCTTCTACCTACCTCATTTTGAAGCTTGGGATGCTCAGATGTAATTTAGCTATGCTATTGTGTGATGTAAATTTCAAAACGATAGCATAAAACTGCTTTAAAAATAAATAAATAAACTCTTTTAAGTTTCACTATCTTTAAATATGCCAACCCAAAAATATGGTGCAAATTAGGTATGGTATTATTTTAAGGATATAAATCATAACTTCCAATGTCTACACTTATGAAATATATCTCGGTATATCATATTTCCAACTATTTAAGTTTCACTATCTTTAAATATGCCAACCCAAAAATATGGGGCAAATTAGGTATGGCATTGTTTTAATGTGTTAAATTAAAAAATCATCAGCCCTAACACTAATTGTTATGAACTTGATTTCTTAAAGATAGATATACATATACATAATAATATAGGTATTGAGATATATTTTCTATAAGTAAGATAATGATAATTTATACAATAACTCGATATATTTTAGGAAATGAATTCTCAAATAACTACCTACAATATATATTTATCCAATCATTAATCAATATGTACACCTTATTGATATTAAATTTATAAATATTCTTGTTCATTATAGGCCCACAACTAAAGCCAACATTCTATTACATAGACATTTTCCCACATATAAAACATCATTATATATACTACCATTATAGTCATAACATTTTAAGCTTCTAAAACACAAGGACAAAGTTGCAAGTAGGCCCACAACTTACAACTAAAACCAATTTTCTATTACATAGACATTTTCCCACATATATGGTATCATTATATATACCACCATTATAGTCATAACAATTGAGCTTCTTAAGCACAAGGGCAAAGTTGCAAGCATCCAAATTGCAATTTGTAGTTTTATGTAAAAATATTTATGTGTGTATTTATTTGTTTTATTTTTTGTTGAAATTATTTCAAGAGAAAGAAAGATAAACCATATGGATTATAGGCACAAATAAAATATTTAATTTGTATAAATAGAATTGATAATTTGGATACATTAGGAAAAATTGGGTCATCCACTTGAATAGAGACCAATTAGGTAGCATAAAAAAATTGCATTCATTTAAGGAATCATGTGTGCTGAAAACCAAAATTTTCTATTTTCTTAATGGATAGCCATTATTGCAAGGTTTAACCCATAATAGTACATTTCTAATATGCCTTGAAATCATAGATAAACATGAAGTAGGTGAGGTGATGCAAGATTAACAAAAATGGAATTTTAGGTAGAAAGCATGTATATTTGTTATAAGAATTAGTTGGAGAAATTATTAACAAAAATATTGATGAAGTGGTAAATTTTTCTAATGGTTAAAGAAAAAAATGATTTAGTGTTTTGATTGGCTTAGAAAATATATTTCAAAAGGAGGATGATCACCAAAACTACAAGAAATTTAAAGTCAAGGTTAAGGTTAAGCCTTATAATGGCTATATGGTCCCAAAAGAAAACTTTAACACATTAAGATCAAGTTATGAACAAGATAGCGGGAAATAACACTTTTAGGCTTGACATAAGAAGGCAATAAAATAGGTCATATTCTAGAGCATGAGTTGTATGACAAAATTGTAATCAAATAAAATAAAAGTTTTGAACTTCATTGATTAAATTCGTTAAAAGAAATAACTTTTCTATAATTTGTATTCAATCAATATTTCCCAAAATGACTATTGAATTATGTAAATCAAACACAATAAACTCTCAAATGAAAGTGCATGAAATTGAGTTATAAGAAGAAAATAACTTTTCTAGAGTTTTTATTCAATCAATATGTCATGATGAAGTGCATGAAATTGAGTGATAAGAAGAAAATAACTTTTCTAGAGTTCTTATTCAATCAATATGTTATAATGAACATTGTAATAGATAGATTAAAGATACCAAAATTTAAAAATAAGTGAATAATGTATAGTTCAAGCATTCTTATAAAAATATTTCTCACTTTTTAAAACAAATTTGGTTCTCATATCAATGGGGAACACAGTGGGAAAGGTTTATGGACTCCCCACACAGAATAAAAATTAAAATTAGAAAAATGAAAGAAATAAAATAAAAATAAAAAGTAGAAAATTTATTATAATATGAAATTTATTACAATACAAAAGTAGTGAGGCATAATCACCAGTTTAATTATTTTCCCCATGGTGAAATTTTACGCCAAAACTACTTTTAGATAAGCGATAAAAAAGTGTCTAGGGATCTAAAGATGTTGACAAAATTACTGTTCCCGGATGCATTCCATTACAATCTTTCTTTGGTTAAATCTAGTTATTCTCATCGGTGAGGATACTATGGTTAATATTCATAGATTCTTGGAAAAGGATAAAGAGATGTTGAATGCATTACATTTCATTATATATAATAAAAATACTTGCATGTAAATAAACTAATTATAAAGTGCTACAAGGATCTAGAGAGGTTGAAAAACTCATTCTTGTCAAATACAAAGAAGTTCTATAAAAATCCTTGCATGTAGGTGTTCGATTTTATTTTAATAAAATTTGGAGAAAATCTCATGAAGGTGACAACAATAGGATTTGTTGCTAAATTGACTCCTTTTAATTCTGATGAGGACTTAATGCATCCTATATTTGTTGTGAGTGAATTTATGATTTTGTTTCTACTCCCAGCTATAAAATGTAAGCCCGTAGAGGAAAATGAGCATGAGGAATGTGAGGTGAGTGAAGAGCAGACGAGAAACTCTGCTGTTGTAATTCTCCAGTTGATGAATGAGATTGTTGATGCCTTTTTTGGTGGACGTAGCCCAGATTGGTTGGGTGAACCACGTTAAAATCTGTGTCTTTATGTTTGTTTTCTGTTGTGTGTTCTGTGTGTTTTGTTTAAGTTTCCCTTTGTGTTTGCTCAAAATCATCATCGAGCAAGTTGGCATTACGCTGTAACTATGTGCGGGCGAGTGACCCATGACTGCGTGGGATGGAGTCTACTTGTTTCACGGTTGTAAAAGAGCGCGGAGCAAGCATGTCTTTGCGATTTCAAAATGGAATCGGCGTTACGATTATAGACAAAGCAAGTAGGCGAGAGATTGAGCGCTGACCCATGTGTTTTGAATTTATTCCAAACGGCGCTAGGACGAATTCTTTGGATTATAAAGCTTGCTACTTAGCGTGGTGATAACGGAGGTTATAGTCGAGTTCGAAAGTAGAGCTGGGAAAGACTTCTGTTCATTAAAAAATCGTGGATGAGGTGAACCAACGAGAGTTCACAGAGGAGTCGTGTTGCTTAGTTGCAGAGCGCGTGAGATGGTTGAGGTTGTCGTGCTCTGCCGTGGACAATCGAGTTGTCGTGAGCTGAAAACAGTGCCATGGTATTACTGTGATATTTTTACTGTAACGTGTGAAAGAACTGCATGGACCAAGATATGGTAAATCGATATTTTTTTTTTAAAACGATTTCAAATGGGTCTCCAGGTTCATAAAAAGTGAGTTGTATGCGATTTGAATATTTTATTAAATCGATTTGAAGTTTTTTGAAGCTGTTATGATATGCCTTTGTAAAAAGTTGATTTGTTTTATTATAAATCGATTTGTATTTTTTTTAAAAATCGATTTGTTTTATATATGATATTATAACTATATCATATATCGTTTTTTAAATTGTAATATGCCATGATATTATAAGGCAAGGGAATTTTTTTTTTAAAGGCAAGGGAATTTTTTAATCAAAAATTAATTTTGATTAAAATAAATAAAATAAAAAATTTAAGAGTTGCAATTGGATATTTTGTGACACGAGCTACTAAACATGGCAAAAACACAAAGTTCTCAGTTTGAGATCGAGAAGTTCAATGGGAAAAACAACTTCGAGATCTGGAAAGTGAAAATGTATGATGTACTTGTGCAACAAGGCATGGCGAAGGCGCTGTTGGGAAAAGCCAAACAACCTTACACCATGACAGATGATGAATGGAGTGACTTGGATGAAAGAGCACTGAGCGGCATTCGACTGTGTTTGGCGGATGATGTTTTGTTTAACATCGTGTCAGATAAAACTGTTGTTGGTTTGTGGACAAAGCTTGAAAAGATGTACATGAAAAAATCCTTAACCAATAGGATTCTTTTGAAGTGAAAATTGTACAGCCTGCACATGAAGGAAGGTACGACGATAACTGATCATCTGAATACCTTTAATACTCTCCTGGTGTAGTTAGAAAGTATAGAAGTAAAATTTGAATCAGAAGATAAAGCTGTAACTTTATTATGCTCATTTCCCAAGTCATGGGATTATTTTGTTACTTCTATAAGTCTTAGTTCATCACAAACCCTTGAATTTGATGATGTTGTTGGAGCTTTGTTGTCCGAAGAAACAAGGAAGAGGTCAAATTCATAAACCTCTACATCAGAAGCAATGATGGTCAGAGGTCGTTCTAAAGAAAGACGCTTCAGTAAGCACAACAACTCGCGTTCAAAATCAAAAGGGAAGAAGAGTAAGGTAAAGTGCTGGTTTTGTGGCAAATCGGGACATTTGAAGAAGGACTGTTGGAAGAGACAACAAACAAAGAAGAAAGGAGACTCTTCGACAGAGAAGAAAGAAGAAAACATGACAGATACAGGTTCGGCATCTATTTCAGGTATGAGTGATGAAGTGTTATCAGTTGGTGTGTCTAATCATGATCAACATTGGTTATTAGATTCTGGTGCGTCAAATCACATGTGCATTCATAGAGAGTGGTTTAAAACTTATAAATCAATCAATGATGGAGTTGTTTACATGGGAAATGATGTCTCGTGTAATATTGTGGGAATTGGAAGCATCCAAATTAAAATGTTTGATGGGACAAATAAAATTCTAACTGATGTAAGACACATACCTGAACTAAGAAAAAACCTCATTTCACTAGGAGTACTAGACACTAATGGATATAAAACCTTTATTCAAGGTGGAGTAATGAAAATTTATAAAGGAATTTTACTAGTAATGAAAGCAAAGAAGGTTGGAAATATTTTTCAGTTAGAAGGAAGAACAGAGTCAGATCATGCTTCTACAGTATCTGAAAACGACAGTAATTCTATTCGTTTATGGCATCAAAGGTTGGGCCATATGAGCGAAAGAGGATTAAAAATTTTATCTGATCGTAAGTTACTTCCTAGTTTAAAATCTTCTAAGTTAGATTTCTGCAAACATTGTCTATATGGGAAACAAAGCAAGCAAAAGTTTAAAATTGGAAAACATACTAGTAAGGGATGTTGAGCCTTAGTTAAACCGGGGGGGGGGGGTGAATCAGTTTAACACATTCATGGATTTTTGAAACTTTTCATTAAAACTTATCTACCCTTCATTTCATGTCCAACTTAATATGTGAGTAATCTTAGAATGTGAGAAGAAAGTATTAATATAATATAATAGTAGACTTTAATATGAGAGCAGCAGGTATTAAGCAGATGATATAAATCAGATCAACACATAAACAACATGCAAAGAGACACCAGATATAAGTGGAAACCCATAAAGGGAGAAAACCACATATCATTATTGTTGTGATGCAAAGGCAAGCTCCAAAGGCAAGCTCAACTCCCTCTCACCACGCCCCCGATACTTGCGAGGCACCAACCTACGGGAGGCTGCGGCCTCGGTCGGCTCCAAGCCGAGCGGTTATCGAAATTTGCTGACTTGATAGGGAAGCTCCAACTTCCTCAATTTATCAAACTGAATGTTTGCTGATTTACCTCAGATATCAACTCTGTTCTGTAGCATCTCTTTCTGCTCTTCTTTTCTTAATCTTCTCTGCCTCACTCTTCTATACTCTGCATTCTCTATATTTACTCTCTCTAACCTTTTTTATGCATATCCAGTTGATATTATATATAGAGTTCCTCACATGACTGTTTGTATTTCATTAGGAATTTGGAGTGAACAGTCATGACTCTTTGGCTTCTGTCTTCTCATTCCTTTTATCTGCTCATTCAGAAAATATAACTGTAGGTATCAATTTAACATTACAGTGAGATATTTGTTCTCTTCCGGAGACTTGCCAATGCATCACAACAACATAAATTAAAATTATTTACATTCAATTACAATGAGAACTCCAGCTCACTCATTCAGCCTCTTGGCTAGCTGCGCATTTGTCTTTTCTTTGACTGTGTTTTTGTCCATTTCGGCTCTGTTTGTTTCCTTATTCACTGTCGCAGGGTAACGGCCATATGCCATACATTTGTAACTGTGCTTTTTATATCAGCGCTTTATATATATATATAACTGCTGACTTTAAATCTGGGCAAATTCCAGCGCTTTACCCACAACAAGTGTCTTGTTGATGTGGTGAGTTCTGCAAGCGGAACATACATACACCACAGCCTTTGTTTTATGGCCCGATGCGATTGCACACATCGCAATCGTTTTATATTAACAATCGCCCTCCACCTTAAGCCAAGGCCCGTGGGTCCACAAACCACGCGGCACATTTCAATACTCGGCATACTTATATAAAGTTTTAACAAACAAACTGCCACTTCCACTATAACAATAAAGAATCATGTTAATACTTAACAGATGCCCTTTCGGGCCCACTTGCCATGCTTTCCGATGCGATATATTTCTCCTCTAGAGGTTTCCGATTGCGATTGATCATAGTCGCAAGCTGCCTTGCTCCAATGCGATTGATACCCTCCACAGATTTCCGATTGCGATTGATCGCAATCGCAAGCTGCCTTGCTCTGATGCGATTGATACCCTATTCACTCAATTTTTTCGATGCGATGAATCATTTTCTTTGACGCGGAACTTAAGCCTGTATAAATCATAGTTTATAAGTCCATCGGGTCCGAACTTCCAATCACAATCGCAACTTTTTGTTTATATGTTCCGCTGCACAGTTTTTCTCCGATGCGATTAGTGTATTATCCTTCGACTGCTTCTGATTGCGATTGATCGCAATCGAAAATCCCAGTTGCATGTTCCGATTCCACCTTTTTCCGATGCGATCAGTCACTGTTCACTGGAACTCAAGTATATATGAATTGTAGTTTATATTCCCATCGGGTCCGGGCTTTCAATCGCAATCACAACTTCTTGTTTGCTTGTTCTGCTACTTTCTCCGATGCGATTTGAGAGGGTCCCACTAGCGAGTTAACTTTGGATTAAGTTCATAGGTTCTTTTTATATACCGCGCTACCCATAGATATACTTTGCCAATGGTTTAAGACTAACATTGCTCGTCGGGCCCACGATGCATTGCACCCTGCCTTTATATATTGCGCACCCTATAAATATCTATGGTTTGGACCTTTGTGTATAAGGCGCAATATATGAAATGCGCTGCATATATATAAGCTTTATGTTTCAGCTTTAGTGTTTCCTCTAGCGTGGGTAACGATTCCTGGAATGAGATTTATATATATACTTTGCTGCTCCAATATTTAGTGTATCTTCCAGCGGGGGTAGTGATTCTTGGAATTTGTTTGTATATATATACCCGCCGCTTGGGTCAAGATTCCCAGAATTTATGTATGAAATTGCTCTGCCTCTGCTGTGCTAACAGCTTTGCCTCTGCTATGATAATGACTCTGCCTCTGCCTCCACGACTCTGCCTCAGTGATAACGGCTCTGCCTCTATTCATCTCTTCCTTTGTATTCGTTGTTTTCCTGCTGGGTTCTGCCTCTGCCTTCGTTGTGCTTCTTTCTCTGTCTCTGCCATTGCTTCTTTCGGTGCTTCTGCTATTTGACTGTTACATTTCGACAGTCTTCTTCCGCCTGTCTCCTTTGCTTCCTTTGTTCTCTTCTTTGCTTCTTCCTTTGTCTGTCTCTGTCTTTGCTACCTCCTTTGCCATCAATGACAACATTTCGAACAAGGGAATCCTTGATTATATCCATTCTAATGTGTGGGGTCCATCTCCTACAACCTCATATGGAGGATCATCATATTTTGTATCTTTTATTGATGATTTCTCTAGAAAAGTGTGGGTCTACATGTTAAAGAAGAAGTCTGATGTATTCACAGTTTTCAAACAGTTTAGAGAATTAGTTGAAAACATCACTGGAAGAACCATTAAATGTTTAAGAACTGACAATGGTGGTGAGTTTACTTCAAATTAATTTGATAATTATTGCAAGGAAGTTGGGATCGAAAGACATAAAACTACTGTATATACTCTGCAGCAAAATGGAGTTGTTGAACGCATGAACGAGACTCTCTTAGAGAGAGCAAGAAGTATGCTTAGTAACTCCAATTTGCAGAAGGAATTATGGATAGAAGCAGTATCTACGGCTTTTTATTTGATAAATCGATCACGATCAACTGCAATAGGATGCAAAATTCATCAAGAGGTATGGAAAGGTCATCCTTGTGATTATTCTAAACTGAAATTTTTTGGTTGTGATGCATATGCTCTAATTCTGAAACATCAGCGTTCTAAATTAGATCCTAAATCAAAAAGATATATCTTTGTTGGATATGGTGATGGGACTAAGGGATACAGGTTGTGGGATCCTACTACTCACAATATCATCATTAACAGAGATGTTAAATTTAATGAATCTTCACTTGAAAATCCAGATGTAGATGATAAATTGAAACAGGATAATGTACCTAAGCTTCAACACATTCAGTTTGAAACCAGTTCAAATACTGATGATAGTCCAGATGAACAAGTTTCAGATTCAGATCATGAACAAGTTTCAGATGCAGATCATGAACATGTTTCAGATGCTGATCATGAAGAAGTTCCTACAGATAATAATCAACAAATTGTGGAAGTACCAGAAACATCTTTAAGGAGGTCTACGAGAATCAGACGTCTTCCTAAAAGGTATGATGATTATGTTACTTCAGTTGCTTTAACCACTAATGATGATGAACCTTTGTGCTATCAGGAAGCTGTAGAAGGTTCTAACAGTGGTAAGTGGAAAGAGGCTATGAAGGACGAGATGAAGGCATTAGCCAAGAATGCCACATGGGATCTGGTGGAACTTCCTAAAGACAGGAAAACTGTGGGATGTAAATGGGTTTACAAATTGAAAAGGGGTGTTGATGATACAGAGGACAGGTACAAAGTGAGGCTAGTCGCGAAAGGTTTTTCTCAAAAAGTAGGCATTGAGTTTCATGAGATATTTTCACCGGTTGTAAAAATTGTTTCAATTCGGATTGTGTTAGCATTAGTTGCTTTACTTGATTTAGAATTACAACAACTAGATGTTAAAAATGCATTTTTACATGGAGATTTACATGGAACAACCTGAAGGGTTTGTTCAAAATCACAACAAGAAATTTGTCTGCAAGCTCAAGAAATCATTGTATGGTCTGAAGCAGTCGCCTCGACAATGGTACAAGAAATTTGATTCTTTCACGATGAGTCAAAATTATATAAGAAGTGAATATGATCATTGTGTTTACTTTAAGAAATTGAGTAATGGCATGTTCATTATCTTAGTGTTATATGTTGACGATATGCTTTTAGCAAGCAAAAGCATAACAGAGATCAACAGGTTAAAGGCTCAGATGGCTAGGACGTTTGATATGAAAGATCTAGGAGCAGCAAGACAGATTTTGGGCATGGAGATTTTCAGAGACAGGAGCAATGGTAAGTTGTGGCTATCACAAAAGAAGTATATTGAGAAAATACTCTTAAGGTTTGGTATGAACAATGTGAAGCCTGTTTCAGTCCCTTTAGCTTCCCATTTTAAGCTTTCTTCAAGTTTATGTCCTAACACAAATGAAGAAAAGGAATATATGTCTCGAATTCCATATGCCAATGTAGTAGGTTGTTTGATGTATGTGATGGTTTGTACACGACCAGATATTTCACATGCAGTTGGGGTTGTCAGCAGGTATATGGAAAATCCAGGAAAAGAACACTGGTCAGCAGTGAAATGGGTGCTTCAGTATCTGAGAGGCACAAGTGATTATTGTATCACTTATAACAGGAGTAGTGAATTTGTTTGCGGATATGTTGATTCCGATTTTGCAGGTGATTTGGATAAGAGAAGGTCAACTTCAGGGTATGTCTTTACTCTTGCAGGTGGAGCTATTAGCTGGATGTCAAAGCTACATAACATTGTTGCTTTATCCACTACAGAAGCAGAATACATAGCTGCTTCACATGCTTGCAAAGAAGCGGTTTGGTTGAAAGGTTTGTTTGGTGAGTTTGGTAGGTTGCAGGACAACATCAAGTTATTTTGTGATAGTCAAAGTGCAATTCACTTGGCTAAAAATCCGACCTATCATAGTAAATCAAAGCATATACCTATCAAGTACCATTTTGTAAGACAGGTTATAACTGAAAGGGGAATCTCTCTTGAAAAGGTGCATACAAAGGAAAATTGTGCAGACATGTTCACGAAACCAGTTTTGTTAGAGAAGCTACGATGGTGTCTGGCTTCTCTTGGCTTGCAGAAAAGATAAAAATAATAATGGAACAGGGTATCAGGCTAATTGTTGTCAAGGTGGAGATTGTTGAGATTTTCTTTTAATTAAATTTGGAGAAAATCTCATGAAGGTGACAACAATAGGATTTGTTGCTAAATTGACTCCATCTATTTCTGATGTGGAGTTAATGTATCCTATATTTGTTGTGAGTGAATTTATGATTCGATTTCTCCTCGGCTATAAATGTAAACGTAAGAGCGAAATGAGCATGATGAGGGATGTGAGGTGAGTGGAAAAGACGAATGAGAAACTTGGATATTGTATTTCTCCAGGTTGATGAATGAGATTTCGATGCCTGTTAGGTGGACGTAGCCCAGTTGGTTGGGTGAACCAACGTTAAAATCTTTGTCTTTTCATAGTTGAATGATGTGTGTGTCTTATTTGTTTTAAGTTTCGACTGTTTTAACTCAATATGTAGGTTGATTAGAAAGTGTCACTGGGGTTTAGAGATGTTGACAAACTCACTCTCTGTTACCAAATACATCACATGTAATTAAGTAGAGTGTTTCTTTAGTTGAATCATGTTATTTTCATTATTGGAGATACTAGGTAATATTTAAAGATTCTTGACAAAGATTAAGCAAATGTCAAATACATTACATTTCATTAATTAGAGTGTTTCTTTGATTTAATCATGTCATTCTCATTAGTGGGAGTACTATGGGTAAGGATTATGGATTCTTGAAAAAGAAGATATAAGAGAATCTAAGACTGTCAAAAGTAAAATCATCCATTATCATTATATAAAATAATTTACACATACATTAATTAAAAATGTTTTGTAGATTTATATTTAACCAAATCAACTCTATCATCAAACACAATGCACTTTTTTATATATTTGTGACAGCCTTGTTTAGAGTTAATTAGCATGATTAAGCTAAAATACAATTTGTTATTTTATTTGTTTATCTTATTTTGATAAAAGAAATTCAGAAACATTATTTTACTTTGCATTAATGAGTTAGTAATAAAAGGGAATATCTTAAACTGTTGGAAAAAGGTTTCTAAGAATAGAGGGTGGTTGGGAACAGTTTGAAAACAGTTACCTACCCTCCAGGGATAAAAGAAAATCCCAGGAGAGGGATAGGGGTTCTGTAAGTTTCTGGAGAAAAGGAAGAAGCAGTATTCTCTAGAGCTGGGTGATAGACCAGTGGAGAACAGATTATGCAACCTGTAAATCCAGTGCTGTCTGTATGTGGCTGGATAGGCCGTCCAGAGGTCACAACAGCAGGTGAAAGCTTTGTTCCCGTGGCACCGATTGTTATTCTGAAGCTAGGGGGCAGGAGGAGGACGTCATTGCCTCCCCCTGATGGTTGGGAGGACCACAGTTTAAGGGTTATTATTCCCCAACAGATAAGTAACACAGAAACACTCTAACTTTTATGCTACAGGAAGTTAATAGTTGCTAGAATGTAATCAGTGAATGTTACAGTAGTCAATAGATAAGAAACACAGAAACACTCTATTACTATGCTACAGGAAATTATTTGTTATTAGTAGTTTATTCAGAGAATGTGTAAAGAAACCTGAGTTAATCTTTATGATAACAGTAAAGGAAATCTCCTGTACACAAAACTTTAGTGTAGAAAAGAAGAAAGAAACAGTTCTGCAATTTTGTTAAAAGAGGAAACAGAAATTACAAAACAATGTTTATTATAAGCATGGAATTATCTATCGAATAGTTAAAAGTGGATGAGTTCATGTAGTATTACAATTGTTTTCTGTAGAGAAAAGATTCACTGTTTAATCCATTACCGGAAATAAATAGGTCGTGGAGTTCTCATGAAATCATCTTAACAGAAATACATTAAAACCCTATCGAGCTTGGAAGCGAGGAAGGGTGGCCCCTTTTCGTTTCGGCTCTTGTCAAGAAAAACTATGCACGGCCAGAAACTCGGCGGCCGGTACCAGAGCCCTAGTGCAATGAACAAATAAACAATGGAAACGGAAAACCAGAATGCGAACAACGAAGGTCAGTATGTTCTGTTTAAACTCAGGAGTTAAGCAAAACAGTCGAATAGGCAGAAGTAAAAATAAAACCTCTTAAGGAGAGAAATAGGCCGAGAGCTAACTTGTTTATATCGAATAAATGGAGCCAGTGCTAAAAATAAAATACATTGATACATACACACGCCACTGAACATGTAAGACCGTAGTTGCATGTGCTAACAAACATTATCTCAACCAGATTCCAATCTAAACCCCAGCAGAAAGACCGAGGAATGGCATGCAACAGATAGCATTGTCTAAACCTTGTATTATCACAATGTCGAAGAGTAAAATTCAAGATACGATAAACATAAACAAGATTACGCATTAAACAGTTCAGTATTTCTGAGTAACATCTTCAGTTAAGAAATGATAAATTTAAAGGGAAACTCATGTCGGACAGCCGACATCCTGTAACACTAAAGTATAGCGCATGGAATGCGATACAAGAAAAATTAATTTAGAATTCGCCTTAGCCAGGAAATAGTTTGGGTGCATGCCCAGAACTATAATAAAGATTCCTTCAAGGTGAGGTCGCCAGCAGAACTAAAACCTAGACTAGGTGACTCGCGCAAGATAAAACATGCCAGAATCACGCCATTACAGCTTGTCGAAGAAAGTGGCGGAATACCTGAAGAAGAAGGGATGAATAGTCACTGAAGTGTTGGGAAAGAATTATACTTCCGCATAACAAGAACTTTGATTCAACGTTAAGGAACCCACCTGCAACAGTAGTAGAATACACTGTTAACGATTACCGGATTAAAAGAGGTACCGGGAAGATTTAATAGTGATGAGAACCAAGAACTCAAGGGTTTGTGACTGCGTATACCTGAAGGTGGACATTGAAACTTGCTGGCCAGAACCTATCGACCTGAAAGGCAACAAAAAGGAATGAAAATTAAATGTATGCAAACATAAACATCGGTTGTAGCTCAAACTTTTGCAAAGCTTGTTATAAGGTTCAGAGGCGGAATAATACTTACGGAGTTCCGTGGTGGTAAGGCACTGCATGGTTGAGACCTCCGCACTGTCCAGCTTGGTATCGAGCCGGTATTTTTAGAGAATGCTTGCATAGGAAAAACACATAACCAGGAATGTAAAACCTTTCCATCGACTGTAGTTTCAAAGTGAAATACACCTCGGAACTGATATATAAGATTTAGCTGAGACTTAACAGTAAGTAAACAAAGAGAGGTTACCTAAAAACCAGTGTGCGCCGATCTTGGCCAGAAGAAGCCGAGCAGAGAGCGCGCCGTGCTTAAGGAAGGAACTGCAGAATGAAACAGACCCATGGCGGAATTGCAACAGGTGTTTTCCCTCGCATACTCCGAGTGAATCGAGGAGCTTTGGATCCGTAAAATCTCCAGATTAATTTCCCTGATCATAAGATCACTTGGAAGATGGACACATGGCGCCGGCGAGGAGTGCGAGGCAACTATCCGGATGGGTATTTCCATATCCCAATAAATGAACCAAGTCTGTCAGAGATCATCGGGATACTTCCGACGATTAATCCGGGATCAAAGGCGGTCAATTAAAGTTTCCATATGGGCGATAACGTTCCACATAAATTTATTAAATATACCAGTAAATGCATATGAGGTTAGGACTGATATTAACGGTGCTATGTATTAACGTTATTGATATTCCGAATATTCCCCTTTGCGTTAAAATGTAATTCCAATCTATGGCTAAGTTTTGGGCCAAGTAGAATTTCTAAAGTTGGTTTACATGTAATTTAATAGTCGTATTTATGTTTAGAAGTTTATTATTATAAAGAATATCAAGTACAGTAAAAGAGAATTTTTTTACAGGTATGATGTTTTCTATAGTAATTTTATTAGGTAGGTGTGACAATATTGAAATTATTTTATCATACCATATCATTATCATCAACATAAACATGAATATTACTAGAAGAATTATGAACTCTCAAATAAATCACCATGAACATGAACATTAGGGAAAGGATTATGAACACTCAAATAAAGAAAGTATATATAAAAGTAAAAGTGGAAAAAAATATTTCATAATTTGAAATTTAGTTTAAATAAATAAGTATCCAAGGCACAACTATTTATTCGTCAATGTAATGGAAGATTTTCTATAAAAACATTTATATGTAATTTAATTAGGAAGATTTGTCAAACATTTGAGTGATTTTTTTAATGTAAAATAATATATTTTATATTTTATATGTATGTAATCCTTTTCTATATATAAATTAATAATATTTTCAATTTTAAATATATTAATATTATTTTAAAATATAAAATTGGAAAAAAAAATATTAAAATCAATAAATTATTTAAAAACTTGCATAATAAAATTATTATAAATAATTTTTTCAAATAAATCTCAGTTTTAAAATAAGATAATTAAATTATTATTAATAATTAGAATAATTAATATCTCATATATTATTCTAATTTTATATTTTTCCTAAATTTATATATCAAAATTTAAAATAATTTTGTTAGCTTAAAAACCATTAAAATATCAAATTACAGGTATTAACTATATAATAATATAATTTAATTTATAAAAAAAATGGTTTAGCTTCATAATACTGATACTAATTAGTTTAACTTGTAAAAAAATTATGATAGAGCCGATGTAGTTTAACTCATAGTTACCAAATTTAATCTAATTGAACCCCAAAAAAAATCGAATGTTCGAGTATTGGATTCAGTACGGGATTAATACGATAATTCAAAGTTTGGTTTGGCCATTCCTACTTCAGTAAATACTAAATATTTCATTCTATGGTGGCAAAAGAAAAGCCTTTGTCACAGAAACATCTCGGCTATATTTCACTGGGCCATTTGGTGCAGCTGAAATAAATGGATTTTGGAGGAGGTGCATAGTAACTTTATGGGGACTGCAACCATCATCTTACAGTATTGGAAAATTTAAAGACTGTTCAGAGATCTCTGGTAGATTTCTCGAAGCGAATGAGGCCTATTGAAATACACTATTCAGTAGATTTCTTTGATGGCGCATCACAAGTTATATTCTAGATGCGGGTGTGGTGCATGGCTGATGCTCACATCTCAATGTCATTATAAGATTTATTGGTATGGTGGAACAGGGTCTAATATGAGAGCAGAAGTATTGGTATTATGGGATTTACTTTGATTAGCCTCTCAACTGTGTATCGAAAACTTATAGGTATTTGGTGACTGGAAGGTTCTTGAGACTTGGTTGGAGCGCATAAAAGTTTTAAGGAATACATTCGCCACATTATGCATTATGAGCTGTCGAATACTGAAGGGCAAGTGGCTACCGGTATGGTTCATTTCTCATAATTATCGCATTTTTTGCTAAAAAAATCTGGCTGCCATTACTTTTTAGATCACAGGCATGGCATTTTGATGAAGACCACTGTTACTGTGATTGATGGGATCAATGGTTCATAAGACTATGATTGTGTGAAGAATCTGGTGGGAAAATGCTGGAAAGAACAGTCCCTGATGGCATAAACACTACAGCAGTAAATATTATGCAACAGATTTAACAAAGAGATCATCATAATGTTTTATGAAGAAGTTGATATAAACTGATACATCATATAAACTAGAGCTTTTTTCTTTTTGAAAAAAAAAAAAAGGTGGGTGGAGTTATCTGAAGTGTTAAGAACAGTGCCCTTAAGCACAAAATCGATTGCGGCTAAACTATGTAAATTTTTTTATTTTTCAATTTTAATGATTAGTTATTTTTCAATTTTAATGATTAGTTAATCATGTAAATATTTTATTTTCAATTTCAATGATTAGTTATAGATGTAACTTTTTCATTTTCAATTTCAGTAGAGTTCCTTAGCATTTAGAAAGTTTTGAAATAGAAAGTTTAGAAAATCGAAAAAGAAAAAATTTTAGTTTGAATTGGGAATTTGAATTTTAGTATGGCTCTAGTATTTAGAAAGCTAGAATTTTAGTTTGAACTTTGAATTTAAGAAAAGAAAAAAATTTAGTTTGAATTGTGAATCTGGGAAGTATGAAAAAAATTTAGTTTGAATTGTGAATTTGGAAAGCATTTGAGAATTTATGACTTATTGAGCTTGCAATATGAAGATGAGTTAATTGATTTTTTTTTAAATATATGTACATCATAGAGAAATCTATATAAATAGGTTTAAAATATTTAATTTTTAAATATGTAATAATTATTAAATAATAAAAAAATAAAAATAGGAGAAATTTTGAAGAAAAAATATGTGTAATTTTTTTTTTATTAATTACAATTTTAAAACTATTTATATTAATTAAAATTATTAATAATTATTTAAATTTCAAAATGAATAGTGAAGAAGATAATTAAAAAACATCAAAATATATATATCTAAATGTTTTAAAGGTATATTATCTATTTTTTATTTAATTGAAAATTTTTCATTTAAATTTTTTTGGGTATGAAATGGAATTTAATCAAATTCGAACTTGATAATTATAATTTAACTTATAAAAGAATATGATAGAAAATTCGAATTCGAGAATAGTTGAAGAGTAAGGTCGAGAAACGGTGCCTGACCGGAAGAGGATACAGAGAATTAAGCCAGAGCGCAGGTATAACCTCTTCCAATTTGGTTCAGTGACCTGTTTACAAAGTAAAGTTGGTAGAGTTATGTCAGGGTAATTGACCCTTCGCACGTTGGAGTGATCAGTGAGTAAGACCACTTCAAGGACTCGTACAATTTATTGACTGTTATGCAACTACGCGTTCCGTATTTTTCTCTTGCAGAATGGGCTCGAGAGGCCAGCACTTCCAGTTTCCTGCAGGGTGCTAGCTGTCAAAATCCAGAGCGGCCGTTTTGTTCATGAACAATCTGCGAGAAAGAGATAGTCTAAACAATATGATATGAATTTTATATAAGTGGTTAGTTGTTATTTTTGTTTATTAAGTTGTTTGAGTTTGATTTTAATGAAAATTACTCGAAGTTTTATTGGGTTTGGGTTACGCTAATTTTTAATATGACTAGATTTTTGTGGACTATTTGTGGTAGTTGTTATTGATTAGGGATTCGATTTTATTTTTTCCTGAGTGAGGTATTGTAATTAAAATGGATTGTTTATCTAGTTTACCATCTACTAAAACATGGCTGACTTACCATCTTTATTCAAGGAAAACAAGGTCGGGAAATGGTCAATAAAGAGCAGGCTTTAATTCTTTAATTCCTCCACATGTCAGTTCATCTTAGGCTTTTAATCAGTTTCTTTATATCCCAAGAAAACTAGCTTTTATCCCAACATAAACAATTTTAACATACTCCAAATCCAAAATATTTTTCTATATTTTTATTCACTTTTCTTTTCTAATATAATTTTTTTTTTTTTTAAACGTCTTTTATTTTTATTCACTATTCTCTTTTAATATTAAGTTATTTATATATTTATATTTTTTTTTCTCTTTTATTATATTTTATTTTTTAGTTTCTCTTATTTGTATTTTTATTCACTTTTGTTTTTTCTAACTAGTTGTCTTTAGTGCCACTTTTTGAAGGTTTTTCAGGTGGATTTTTCTGGTCTAATTTCTCTAAAATCCGGCAAGAATTGAAAACAGAAGTTTAATGGGTAACCTTGCACAATAAGTGCCCTAGAGGTTTTTTAGGGTGCTGGATCCATATATACAATCAAAAAACTAGTTTAAATAATAGAAATCAAGGTTTCACCTCAAATTTTTTGATACTAGAAACTCCAAAAAGTCTCACTAAAAACAACTCCTTTTTCTAATATAATGTTAATTTTTTATTGATTTTATTTAAATTAATTTTATATTTATTTGTTTTTTTTTCTAATTTTTATTTATTTTATTTTATCTTTTTATGTCTTTAAAAAATTCTCATTTATAATAATATTAAAATAGTTGAATTCGTTTTTATTCTTTGAATGTTGCTTCTACTAATAATAAATATAGAAAATAATAATAGTTTTTAAATATCTGGGGAAGCCTTTTTGACAATATTAATAAATTTCTCATTAATTAATATTTTATTAAATATACTTAGCAATATTTTATTAATTTTGATATCATAATTTTTATTCTTTAAGATTCATTTTAATTATTTTATTTATTTGTGCCTAAATTTCATTTTTGGATCGTTCAACTTGTATGAATCAGAATGACGAATCATACTTAATCTGAATTTTGAAGAAACATTATGAATTATAAAAATTTGCATTCTCCATACACATATATAACTTTATGGGAAATAAAAATAATATTCCAACTATAAATATTAGTTGTTGAAATTGTAAATTAGAAAACAATAAAGTATTTTAAAATAAAAACATTTACCCTTGTCCCATTCTAAAGAAAAAAGAGTGGCAAAGTTGGCTCTTTAAAAAAAATAGAAAAAAAATTAAATTTGTCCCATGCTAACGAGAAAGAGCTGGCTCTATGTAGCCCATACACACATCAAATACATTTATCTCATAGGAGTAGGATAAAAAAAAAAAGTAGTGTTCGATCATTATTACTAATCTATACTTGATCAAGATTACTTCACATTGAATGCAATAACTTTCTTATCATAGACATGTCATATTATATTTTTACAAGTTATATGAAGATCTGGTATGCATACATGTTTGCGAGGGTTCTCTTTATGATTTATGTCCATAACTTTGGTTAACTTGGGTTTTTAAGGTAAGTTATGAAGTTTTGTGTTTTCAAAAATCATTATTCTACTAAGCTTCTCGAACTTTATGTGTAGCTCGATGTGCTAGCCACTTGTTAGCATCCACATCGTCGACTCATTTGGCTTGATCAATGACTATGTTAGTTTGGGGACCATGAGAGTAACTACCCTCTCAAACCCTTGCTAACATATTTCATTCTTCCTTTCCTTGCTTTGATAGTGTTGCTCTGCAACTGATGGACTTTTCCTCTGATACATTGAGGTTTTGCACCTTAGGAACTGGTTTATCTCCCTTACATGTGTGTTAGGTTTGTTAACCGATTGAATTTATAACCCCTCTTTCTATTTTGTTTTTAGAAACCCTCTCTCTCAGAAGCGTCTATGAGTCTAACTTGCTCGGATCCTCGGCCATTTTGCAAGGTCTTTGTTTGAGGTTAATAGCTCAGGGATGTTACATCTAAATTTGCAAGGATTTGTTGCTCCATGATCTCGTGTCCAATCAAATCACTAGACATAGAAAACAAGACCAATAGCACAATAAGATAGCCCCAATCCCAAATGACCAATCATGCAATAAACAATAAATTCTACGTTATAGATAAATGAGATCACAAATGGAATCCTTACAGATTGGAGAAGGGTTTTGAGTTTGATGCAGATCTTGCGCTCCACTCGAGTGATCTACCACGTCCTCACCCGATCTATTATCCCTGCACACAATCACAACCAATCAAAGACGATAGGTGATCTTCCTCGGAAGATCATTAGATCAAAAGCAATAGAATCAACCATAAAATATGTTGAATACACATTCACATAAGGGAAGGAATATAAATTTCCATTGATCATAAAAGAAATTACAATGCTTATACCTTTGCCTTAAAGCTTCCTCTCCTCCATCTTGTAGGATGGTCTCCTCTCCTAATACAACAGATCTCTCACCCTATAGTTTTGATAATTTCCCTCCCACTCTTTCCTCTTGGTGCGATTATATAGGCTCATTCCGTCCTTTGTGAGAATGTATCTAGACACCTAGGGGCTTGAGAAGTTAGGAAACTTTTACAATAATGGACCCTTATCCAACTCATACACAAGTGAGTCAAGTTGATCTCCTTAGGAGTGGGAAACTCTTGAAAAAAAATTTAAAATATGAACTTTTCTCAACTATCCAAATTATGAAATAATTATTATCTCATAATTATAATATTTTGGAAAAATAAATATGATAAATTGCTTGATTATGTAATTTCGCCCTTTTATCATGGGATAAATCTCACATAAGTAAAAGAAAATGTGAAAATGGATGCATTTTAGCCAAACAACTGAGATAAGTTGACATTGGGTTCTCTCACTATAATGGAGTGGAAAATAGGGTTATAACAGAATCCCCCTAATGTATGAGGTCAGAAGAGAAAATGATGGCCGAAATGCATTACAATAATAATCAATGCTCAAAATTGGAGGAAGGAGCCAAGACTAGAAAGTTGGATCAGAGGAACTCAAGTCCTGAAGTGTCGACTATGTTGATAACATCCCTGAGGTAGCCATACCCATGTTTGCTCATAAAGATATACTGAACATGGATGCCATAAAATACACTACGTATCCATGAAATGAAATGCTAGAACATGGCCATGAAGACATACACAGTGGATCCATGTGTCTCAACAGATAAAGCATAGCCACCAACAAATACAATGTGGATCTATGTCACAGTATAAATTAGTAGGACTACGGACAAATGACAGACATATAAGTATCTCAAGATAGTCCTCAAAGTACATAAATTATACATAAATCCAACACATCCTGGGAAGGATGCCATATAAGAGTGAGATGTCGTTAACCCAGGGTCTTCAACATAACCCCGACGGTACGAATCTACATCATTTGAATATATGAGCTAAGGTCGAACATGGTAGAAACCGCCTAATTACCGGCCAATGAGGAAAAAAATAATAGACGTGAGGAAATCCATTAATGAGGAAAATGGATCCCAAGGTACCTAGTACAGTCCATTAAGTGTGCATAAATAAGCTGACGTTAAACACCAGTGAAATCGACCAATCAAGAGCGAATGAGGTAAGCCCACTGTTGATCGCGAGGAAGCATGCCACTGAAGTTTGAAAGCTCCAAGGTTCTATTGGTTCCTATATAAAGCTCCTAGATAATGAGCTGAAGTCGAGAGTGTTAGTAGGCTAAATTGCTTCATTGTTAACCTGTATCCTACTCTAAACTCATGACCTAAAAACCTCGGGTTCAACCTTGGAACCATTCATTCCTACACTTTTTCAAGAATCGTGCCCATTCCTGCACTCTCTTTATATTTTCATATTTAAGGCTTGTCATGGACTTAATTATTTATTTATGAATTTTATGCCTTTAAATTATCTTTGAAACTAATCTTTCTTCTTTCCTAAAGTATTTGATTAAGAACATATTAAACATTGTGGTAGAATGGTCGAGTGCAGGTAGGATTCCTGCACCAGCTGGCTATTCCTGCACTCCCACGACAACTCACTATCTATGTGGATATCACGTTAAAGGTAAATTCATATCGAGTTGGGCTCAGAGAGGGAGAGAAAACAACAGATATTAAAGATTGGGAATCCATCCAAATGCCTTAGATTAGTATCTTGTAATAGCCGAAAGGCTTAGTTTGAAAATTTGTTATATTTTTGTTATGGTCACAGGCCTAAGGGTTGTATATAATGTATAATTCTGATAGAAAGTAGTTAGTGATGCTATAGTAATTTTTGTGAATTGTAATCCCGCTGGTATCGCCCTATTTATCGGCTGGATTCGATATCACGATGTACATTTCCTTATTCAAAATATAATACAAAGGACTATGCCATGTTGTTTTATTTATTCATTTCAATCTTATGGTGATGCGTTTCTAAGAGGTTGAGTTTCCAGGTTTCCTAAGAGGGAAACGAGCTGGTTGGTTAGGGCCCAGCCAACCCAGCTCATTCTCCCTTTCGTTAAAGGTTTGTTAATGTAATTCAAATGAAAAGTGTGAATTAAATAATTATTTTGATTCTTTCACAAGTATAGGTTCAATTTCATTTGCAACAGTTGTGTGACGGATCCATGGTGTGCAGGCATAGCTGATTTTGATTTTAACTTGCATAAATTTTCCTTTTCAGTGCTTGATTTATTTATGTGATAATCGTGCAAGTACTTTGCTTGTACCAGAGCATTCTGAATTCTGCAAGTCAATTTCTTTGGTTCACTTCCGCAAGTCTTTTTTCTTCTTTTCCTTTATAAGATCTTGATGTATTTCTACAAGTGAGTGTTTATTCCTAAAATAGTGGCATTCTTAATATGAGGAGTTTAAACTTAAGATTTAATTGTGCTTTGACGCATACGGAATAAACGTTGTTATAACGTAAGGATCTGTGCTTGCAATTAACACTTTCGAGGAAAGGATTGAATTTTATATTAAATTATCAAATGAACCTTTTGAGTTAAAATGATTAAAAGAAAACCTGATTCATATGAACAACTATCACAAGAACAAGCCTATTGTCACAATCAAATGATTTCTTTAATTGCACGAAAGACTTTCTTGTTTTAAAGGTTTACTTTGACTTTCGAAGTTATTTCTTGTTTTCAGATTAAGTTTGGTTGAAGCATCTTTCTGCTTGTGAAAGTTATTTTCAGATTTTTGTTCACCTTTGCAATTTATATACCTAGTTAACACACTTTTTATTTTCTGAAAGTAATCTAAAAATTTGGTGCAGGAACCTCTATTCCGGTACAAGAATCGATATTCTCGTATAGGAACAAAGTGCTCTAGTCTCGAGACATAGAGATCATGTATGAATATTAAGAATACAGTATAAGTATAGAAAATACTTCAAGCATATAAACTTCATTCCAGTATAAGCACAACGTTCTAGTACAAGAACATTGCTGTAGTACATGAATGACACTTTAGTATAGGAAGGAATATCTTAAAGAGAACATACACCTTTAATAGTCCAAGTATCAATCTGTCATATAACTATACTAAAGATAATCATAAGTATTAATTTCATCAATCCGGATTGTTTACAAAAACTTGTGAGTTCCTTTTATTTATTTCCTTGCAAAGTAATTTCTTTCATATTCCAACACTAGAATTTCTTTGATATTATTTTTTGTGTGATCATTCTTTTTTATTCTACAAGATTGTGATTGAAGAAGTAGAAATAGAATTAGGAAAGGTTCATATCATTTTTGGCATTTCTTGTGCTTCACCTCTAAGTTTTATGAAACCCCTAGGTTGACAATTAAGTATTGAAGGAGTTTGTTGACCCGCAATCCATGCACCTAACAAAGAGGAGAATATTCGTCGAAGGAGTGCCTTAATCTATCCACCATAAATCGACATGGAACATGCTAGGATGATGTGATGTATGGATGAAGTGATGAAGAGTTGAAGTACAACTGACACAGGGATGGCCGACTCAAAAAAGGTCAACGGGCTACTACAGATTGTTGATGTGGGTTGAGACTTCCCTTGAACACATAGTGGCACGACACAATAATGACTTGGCATCATAACTAATGAGTACCATGTGATATCATCGCAACGGCTCCTCCAAGAAAGGGTAAAACACCAAGCGAAAGCGAATGATAGGCCAAAAAGATGATGATGATGGAATAGAGAATCCAAGGCTCAAACTACAAAAGTAGGCTGATAAAAAATGTCAATCACGAGGGATAAAATGTGGAAACCTACTGGGGTATGACTAGAAATATGATGAAGAAGAGGACATGAGGCTCAAATTCTAAGTCATGGCGGATCAGAAAGAGGGATCCTGAAAAGAGAATAAAAATGATTGCATGGACATTGATCTGACAAGAAGGTGCTAACTAGGGTATCCATAAGTAGGTAAGCCCTACAGCAAGCTATGACATGCATATAGGAAGTGGCGAAAGTCTAAACTTGACGAGGTCGGACCTAAGGCATAAAAATAGTGTTGACGGTCAAAATGAAATATAAATGAAAATGACCTACCCCTATATTACAGGAAAGGAAATGTACCTAAGGTTCAATGGATGTCGCAATACAAATTTCACCCTGTCCTATGAAAACCATCTAGATATACTAGACCCATGGTTAAATCACATAATGAAATAAATAAGCATGGACGAGTTAGAAACAGGACCAGATATTTTTGGTTTTTTGAATTTTATAATTATTTTTTTCGATTTTTGGCATAAATAAGGCATGATAAATAATCACATCACACACCCAACCAAAAAGGGGATAAAGAATCACACTCATATGTAAAATGTGTACAAGCGGAACACATTATAGTAGGTCACGCTAAGGTGTGCCCATAACTGGGAATAGGCCATGGGTTTCTATACACAAACTCATGGAGGGAAAAAGAACCATATGGCTCACCAAAGTGGGGCCATGCCAAAGGAATTCAAACTGCCCAATGTGAAAAGGTTGACGATGCCAAGGAAATTCTAACATAGTCATGCTCTCAAAATTATCATGAAGACATAAGGGAGGATCAATACATAAATATGGTATAAGACTCTTGTCAACAGGGGTAAGAAGTTGGAAATTTGTCAGAAAGTCCGGTAGTAGAATCCAAAGACTTGACCTGGTCCATGGGTGGCAATGCCATGGAACACTAAGAAGGTGCCCCCTAGGTCGATTCAATATTTAAAGTGCCAGGCTCGACTCGTTCCACATAGGGGAGATTAGATTCATAAAGAGGCATAACTTCTCCAAGATTATCAATGGAGGGATCCATGACTGTCAAGTTGACTAGCCGAAGGGGTTTTTCTACGAGAGAGTCAGGTTGAACAAGTGGAGTGGTGGCCTATGTGGGTGGAGGATCCTAATCATATTCCATATTATGATGGAATTTCTCACCAACATCAGGAGGTACTGACGGGGCTGTCAAAGAGGCAATATCTTCCACAAAAAGTGGCTGAGGGTGCTCACTAGGTTGATCATATTATATAATAACAGGCGAAACCACCCACATATATAGAGGTCTATGGGATCCACAAGTGCCAAAATAGACCATATTCATAGCAGTCTTATACGAAGAGATAAAGGGACTGTTAAGCGGGGGTAGCTAAGAGAAAAATCCCATAAGAGTTGAACTTTTGAAGATTCCCGCTCCAACACTCTAAAATTAACCAAGGTGATCTCCCACGAGTGGCACATAATTCCCTGTGGTGGAAATCTTGGTTGACATAATGCAATATTCAAGTTGATTGATGGTGAAATTTTTTCCTTCATTGGGAAAGAAAAGTAGATGGAAAACATATGAGGCGACTACAGTAATCGCATAAAACCAACTACAACCAAGGAGAAATTTATAGTCCAAAGGAGCATCGAAGACTTCAACATCAACATATACAATTTTCCCTCCTATCTCAATGGAAAAATTTGGAAGAACCCGTTTGGGTATGAAGTTGTGTCCGTAAAAGGCTAGGAGAGTGGTGTTGGACGCGACGAGTGCCAAAGGTCCAAGAGCCTTCCAACATGATATTGACATAACACACATGGAAGAGCCCTCATCCACCAGAGTGCGATGAATATTCTTGTGAACGATTCACACAATAATTTGAAAATCAATTTGATGGGAGAGATGAGGAGAAACTTTATTGACATTCAAAGCAATTAGACTAGAGTCGAATAAATCAACTCCACCAATGATAGACTACAAGGCTTTGCATTGCTGATGATAATATTTCAAGACCTCCAAGGAAGAAATGACACAAGGATCCTGGGCAAGATATTCAACAATAATGTAATGTTGAGCATCCCTCATAGAAAAATTGTGTTTCATCATATGAAGAATGCCCTTGGGGGGGCATTAGATAGGTTCTAGAGGCGTATCCAAAGTGAGAGTTCCAGTGGAACTAGGTGGAGTTGGTGAGTCCTTAGAAGGAAAATTTGACTTAGGCACATCATATGATTTGGCTCGTGTAGTCAAGTTTACATCTTCCTTGCACACAATGATTGATGAACTATGAGGGGGATGGGAAGAGGACCCCTCATTCCCCCTTACGAAGGTCGAGTAGGTTGAGCAACCATCTTTTGTTGAGTTTTTGCAGGGAATGGATGAGTCAAAATGGTAGGTTGTTGAGTAGATGGTGGTGAAAGTAGCATATGGACTTCATCCATTTGAGGGCACTCATGGGTGAGGTGGTCGCCTTGACAGATTTTACAGGGGAACTTGAATTTACGAAAATGTTAAATGGTTCCCCCTCCTTGACTATGAGGGTTGTGTTGGGAATCCTGAGAATTTTGATTATTATTATTATTATTATTATTTTTACCACTTGATTGTTGGTTGTTCTTTGGTTGAGTGGAATTTACCATGAGAACACCAGTGGAATATTCTGGAGGGGGTGCCTTAATAGATTCAAACACACTTGTTGGGGCTTGGGATGTAACAACCAATTGCCAAATTTTGGCAGCAAGTTGGCTTACAAAATCGGAAACATACCCAATCACGCCATTAACATCTGGGCAAGGAATAGGTTTAGGAGGGTCAATGGACGAACTAGGGGCATTAGGAAACACTTCACATAGCGTACCCTACTGTGAATAGATAAGATCCAACTGTTGGGAAACTAAAATGGATTGTTCCTCGGTAACAACTCGAAACATGGACACATCCTTGGAAATATGAGGTCGGAGAGATCAAATGAACCATTTGCGTAATTTTTCATTAGGTAATTTGGTTCTTAGTAACCTCTTGAGACGATACCATTCATGAATGTGATCTGAAATTAACGTGGCTTCATCCTGTTTAAATTTGGACAAGAGGTCATAGTCGATATCATATTGAGTAGGAAAATGGAAGTGTGCCAAAAATGTTTGAGCTAGGGAGGAAAAGTCACCGTAGGATGCAATGTCTAACTCGATATACCACTTTGTGGCATCCCCAATTGATGTACGTTGGAAAAAGAGAAGTTTAATAGAATCATCCACCAAACAATTATATGAGCACCATCAATGATATGAGCCGATGGATTTTCCCCAGGCTTCAACGAAAATTTTTCGAGCATGGGTGGCCACTAGGGATCTTGACGGATGGGGTCACTGGTCAATTTGGACAAATCTGATAAATCGAGAGAAGATAAAAACATATTATGGAGTTGACTAAAATGGTCATGGGAAGGAGAATCCCCTGACCAACCTTGCAATCCCCCCACATAAGGAGTAGACTGATGCACTTTATGGTGAAGAAAAGGCTTCACCCTTTCATAAGATTACTACGGGCCAGAATGACTGGTAAATGGTTGTTCCCCCCAGGGTATGTGCCCCCAAAGATAAAAGGACCCTTAAAGACATGGTTTATCATGGGGATGTACCTAGGAGTGAAAGAAGGACCACTCTAAATGGTAGGACCAAAATAAGGAGGATAACTCGTATGGTAGACGGTACTGGAAGTGAGGTTTCCCCTAGGTAAACAAGACCCCCAGGAAAAGTGTTGGTGAGTGGCATCCCTCTAAAAATCGAAATATACCAGGTTTTTGACATGCTAGAAGCTAAATCCCCCCCGGGCTGACTAGGGACAACTAGTGATCCCCCCACATTTTTCCAGAAGTAAATATTCCTAGCTAAGGAACAAGAATGATTGGTTGGGAAAAGCTAGGTGAAAAAAATCCTGGACCTACCAGTTGACTAGGTAGAGTCACCATGGTTGGTATAGAAGATGGTGAGGCAACGGAAACGTTTGAGAAATGTTTAGGATCTATGGACGAGACTGGTGGAATGCCCAAAGAAGAAGTGAGAGGTGTGGATGGAGTGTGAAAATTCTGTCAACTTAGGAATCCTTCTACAACAACTGATGAAAAACCTTCTATTTGTTATTTACTTAACAAATTATTCACTGTGTTCTACAAGAAAATATCGAAATCCATTCACTATAGCCTACAAAAATTAACTGTGGAAGTATTACAAGTGCGGAAAAAAATCTAAAAAAACATATATCACACAACCATTTCAACATATTTATTTTTGGACTAATGTCCCCGGAACAATCCAATGTAGGAAAATCGGTGCAACAGATCTAAGGGTTTATATATTATGTAGTAATTGTTTATGAGTACAAAACTATGATTGACACATTCATAAAATCATATAGAGAAACTGATAGAAGAGATATTATGAGACAAACCTCACTCCTCCACTGGAACCGACATTGATCTGCACCAATATTGGACTGCCCTGTGTTGCTTCTGCACAGTGACTGCATCACCCACATAGGATCTGCATCACAATTGTGGCTACCCTTCTGCCTTTGTGTTGGTCTCATTTCTGGCTGGAAAATGAAGCCTTCTAGCCTCAGGAAAATCTCTCTGGGATCTGACACTGGCTCTTTGTTGTCTCCTCAGCAGGAAAACAACTTCCCCGCTAGCTCTATGCAATGACTGCATAGGCACTATGTCACTGGCTCTGCACTGCTACTGTGGCTCTCTCTATCTCTGTTGTTATGTACTCTCTGTCTTAGGAAATATTCCAACCATACTACTAACCCTCTCTGTAAAATATCTCTCGATCACGTTTTATTTTTTAGCACTTCCCACTAAAGAAATCGATCTCTAATCTCTACCTTGTGTCTCCAAAATTTTGTTCTCCAAATGACCCTTCAAGCCAATCTTATAGTCTTCTCATTGAGACTTCAACATCCGATCTGAAAATGAAACTATTTTTATCTGTTGTTTAAAGTATCCATTTTCATTTAATTAAGTGTGCAAAGTGTTTATCATGTCTTGCAATTTAAACAATGTTTTTTTGGTAACTGTTTCTGAGTTTATGTGTGAGGGAATGTTAATTAAAATTATTGTTTAACATCTTAAATAAAAAATACACAGCAACAAAAATTCACCATAACAACACAGCAACATGATGAAGCAGTTCACCCCTCCTGGGCTACATCTGCCGAGTCCAAGGCTCCCAATGGGCATGTCCTTACTCTATTAAGTTGCTCAAATTGGTTTTACAGTGAGAAATATGCCTAAACAAGTAGAAAAAACTATGAAATTGAATTCAAAAGACAGAAATAAGCTAAGAATGGATTTTATTTCACCTCAAACAGTAAAGTATAGCCTAATGCAGCTCCATTTCCCTCATGGCCCTGATGGCTCTCCAAGATTCCCTGAAGCAAAAATGGTTGAAGAACACCTATGTCAGCAATGCAACCTGTCCCAAACACTCTAGAACGCTCAGAACACTAGTGCATTTGGCGGAAATTCTGACACTTTAGTTACGACACTTTTGTCGTATTGTCGGAAATTTCCCGAAATTTTATCAATTTTTCAAATCCCGCCACCAACTGTCGCTATACCGACGTTTAGGGGCATCGTCTCTTTTGCGACGTTTATGAATGTCGTCGGACATGAGACATTCTAAACTATTCGTTGGAAGAGTGACGTTTCTTGGACATAACGTCGAAAATGTGACGTCTTTAAAATATGCATCGGTATTGTGACGGTTTGGAGCACACGTCGCAAGACCGACGTTTTGCTCCAAACCGTCGCAATACCCACATATTTTAGAAACGTCGCATTTCTGATGTTTCTAAAATATGCGTCGGTAGCCAAACCTTACCATACGTTTTGACATATGCCATCGGATTTGATAATATAAGTGCCATACCACTATATCCAAAGTTTAATTGGAATGTGCCTCCAATAAATCACATATTCAGACTTTGCAATAGCTAACACCACCATTGTAATGTTTTTCCACCGTATGGTATGCTTTGGAATATGATTTTCCACCATAATTAAACCTTGGAACTTTGGGTCAATATATATATATTGTGTGGAATTATATAATAAGGTTTGAATTAAATACGAATATATATATATATATATATAATGCAAATTTTAATTTAAAATGAAAATTATATTAATATAATTTCACATTTAAATATATTTTTTCTCATTAATATATAAATATAAATTTATTTTTACATAAAATGTTATAATATAGTTTCAGAATAAACATCACATTAATAATTTCACATTCAAATATATTTTTTAAATAGAGTTTTAACTTACTTTTATATATAAATATAAAATAGAATAAAAATTTTGAAAAATAAATATCTAAAATTATTATAGAATTCACACTACATTTCAAATATATTAACAATTATATTTTAAATATATTTTTTATATAGTTTTAAAATAAGTTATTAGATTGGTGAATAAAATTAATTACATTTGAATTTTGTCTAATTTCTTTTTTGGTAAATTAATTTCATGAGGTTCACAAATATCAAGTCAAATTTAAACCAGCTAAACAAAAACTCTAATAATTTCATGAAAAACATCTAAAAATTTATTGAAATATCAAACTTGACAGTAGACCAATATGGGTTTAGTTAGTTTTATGAGGATCATGTTGGAAGTTATGTTGCTAATCTACATAGAACACCACTTTTTTTGTATAATATTTTTAGTTTCTTTTTTTTTATCTTTATCTTCACAATTCTAATATGTTAAGTTTTTTTTTATATCACATACATTTAAATTATGTAAATTTATACATTTATAAAGAGTTATAATAGAAGCATAATAGTTCAATAAAATATAAAAGTTAAATAGTTGGGGTGGCAGGAGGGGGAGGGGGAGAGATTCTCCTAAATCCCAATAGAATATGAAAAATAAAGTACTTATGGGGGCTAGTCCAAAGAATGAAAAATCTCACATAAATGTATGGGTTTCTTCCAGGTCTCCAATTAGCTAATGATCGAGATATCTCTAAGTTAGTGATCTTGGGGGATTCCCTTATCACTATTCAACATCTTCAAAAAGGTTTTCTCCTAAAGAAAAAAAATTTATCCCTCCTCCTTAGAAAAATCAATAGTACCCTAAAATCATTCTCTCAAAAGGCTTATTACCACATTTTAAGAAGCCAAAACAATGAGGCGGATACACAAACGAATCAAGCCTTCCTTCTTGAAGGAAGCGGGTTAGTATGAGGTCAATGACATGTCAGGTTGGAAAGATATTCCATGAATAATTCCACTCAATAATATTGTCCCTCTCTCTTGTTTTCCTAGTTGTATATATGCACCATGAGAATTATTTTTTGAAGATTTCCAAAGCCCTCCTTTCTATGCCCCCCCTGTCTCCTCCTATATATGCACATATTCGCATCATGCATAACATTTGGCATCAGGATCTTGTCATTAAGGTTGAGGTGGTCGTTTGTGGGGGTGTTGGCCACGCGCTCATTTACCCCTCACATGTGGAGTCTTATGAAGTTGGACAACCCTTAATTCCCTCCTTAGCCTTCGTACTAAGTTCATTGATGGATACAGGGTGGGGAGAGTTAATGAATTTCGTGGTTGATTCAATCCCTTGGGCATGGGAGTTCACTAGTCTAAAGGTGAAATTCATGGTTGGTGTTAATATGATAAGGCAGGAAGTATCAGTTCAAGGGTGTGCCCTTGAGAGTCAAGACAACCCTTCTACTATTTGGTGGGCTCTCCACACTTTTTTAAACTCCATCGATGCTAAGGATTCTTTCAATCTTATGTGTCTCTTGCTCAATGTTTTGAATGTTAATGTCTCTCTCGTCTCATTCAAAGTGAAAACATGGGGAATTCGCTTGTCTTTTCTTGGCTTAGTTTCCTCCTATGCAGTAAGAAGTTGGGAATATTTCCCCTCCAGGTTTTCAATGGATTTTTGTAAATCTCAAGAAGTAAAGTTGGAATTTTTTCCAGTGGGTGTTGAATTTCTTATCTTCTAATTTCAAGCCCTTATGTGGGTGTTTGAGGGTGACCGTATCAAATTTACTAAGTTGTTACTACAAGGGTGCCTTGCGCACGTTCGTGAGGCTCGTTTTTTGTTTTCTCCCTTGTGCCTTCGTTCGTTCGGGCACGCCATGTGAGGGTGCCCACCCAAACGCGTTCGGGTCAGGTCAGGTTGTTTTGTTTGAGGGCGATCGTATCAAATTCGATAAGTTGTGACCACACGGGTGCCTTTTTCACATTCGTGTGGCCCATTTTCCATTTTCTCCCTTGTGCCTTCATTCAGTCATGCGCGTCATGTGAGGGCGCCCGCCCAAACGCATTCAGGTCAGCTCGTTTCATTTGAGGGCAGCCGTATCAAATTTGCTAAGTTGTGACTGCACGGGTGCCCTGTGCACATTTGTGCGGCCCGTTTTCCTGTTGCTCCCTAGCTAGTTGTGCCTTCGTTCGGTCATGGGATAGAGCTGCAAGACTTGGAGCCCTTTGCCTTTCATTAAGCATGGTTATTGCTTGGTTATCTAGGCTAGTTCCTAATTAAATATAAGGGTGGAGGTGTGGAACCAAAACCTCTGTAATCCCTCATGGCTATTGCGTGCAGGAAGATCTCCTCTAGAATCCCAGAATATGTCTGCAGGCTTAATCTAGAAGGGTGGAGGCGTGTGAAAAAAACCTCTGTAATCCCTAATGACTGGAGATTAAGATAATGTTGCGATCCTCATTATATAAAAATATTACATGTCTGGCATGGTTCTTATAAGAGCCACCCAATGAGTAAAAATTGAATAGATGTTTTGTTGCTGCATATGCACATATTGACAGTAAAGAGAGATTTCAGTTCATGAGCATGTGGTGTGGGAACAAAACCTATGTAATCCCTATATGTTGGGTTAATTAACCCTATGCCGGCAATTTTTACTGTTTCCATATCTGATTGTGTGGGGGTAGATAACTCGTAGCCATATCACATAGGCCCCATTCACTTACGAAGGTTCCCCAAACTCTACCCCCAATTTGGTTGATCTTGTTTAGCTTGAAAATTTTGAATTTTCATTGATGATTAATTTTCCTCTCGCTCGAATGCAAAAGGAAGATGAATTTCATCTTTTTCCTCCATAATTTCCACATTCAACATCTATTGTAGCTATTCATCTATGCTCGTCTGGAAACACCACAAGTTGTACTCTTCTTTTTTGCAATGGATTCTTGATGTTGATCTCGACGAGATTTGTCCTCCTCAAAAAACATATCCTGGTTGTAAGCATGGTTGTGGTATGTTGATGTTCAGAAGAAAAATACAACTTGTAGCCCTTGATCTTCTAGGGGTTACCTTGATATTAACGGTGGTGTATTCATACTCCTTCTGAATAAACAATAAAGATTCAAGGAAATTGACCAATATGTTGTCAAGTTTTATCTTATCCATCTTTGGGGCAAGTTTCTTGTCGGCTAACTCCATTGCTTTTGATCTAAATTTTTCCAATTGCTTCCTTCTCTCATATGATACCTGAGCCTTTGCCTTTCTCTTCCCTTGTAATTTCGTAATAGTGTCCTAGTGATGCCAGCCAACTTCTTTGGAAAGCCTTCCTAGCAAACAATACTTGTGACCTGGCTGAAGCCTCAACACTTTCAAAGCATCTGGAATGACCATTCTCTTCTTCCGGTCATATGGTGGGGGAACCCCTTCAAAATCCCTTAGCCTAGAAAGTGTTGCAGCACCATGCTTGGTTTTGTGTGGAATCATTCCTCTAATTGTCCAGTAGTCAAATCCTTCTCTTACTTTATTGTCATTTTCCCATACCTAACCAATGAGAGCAGAAGAACACCTATTTCTATAAAATCACCTATAACTTCTCTTAATTTATTGTCATTTTCCCATAACTAACCAATGATAACACAAGAACACCTATTTATATAAAAGCACCTATAATAATTTTGTGGGTTTCACTAATATCCCTTTAATTAGTGTGTGCACAATAGCCTAGATCCTAAAGTGATTCTTGTACAATGATAATCCACTAGGTGTATTTGTTATTAAAAAAATATGCATGGATAAATGTCCCATTTATGTCCAAGTTCCACCAAAATGGTTCCCCCTACCTACCTAGTAACTACATTACATTTATTTCATGAAAAGACTATCCTACAACCCACCAAATTTCTATCATATCCTTGAGGTCAACAACAATTTGTTGTTCAAGATATAGCTAAGTTGGAACAAACTTAGCTCTAGAGCTTAGGATATTTTTCCACCTCTAATGTTTATAAACCAATAGATATAAAATTTTCAAAGCATGTGGGAGCCCTTTAAGTATCACCTTTCCTATATTGACTCCGTCTTAAAAATCATGGAAAATGTCCATAGATGAGTTATCCTTACTAAACAAAAAATTTCATTGAAAATAATCATTCATACCATAACATTACTACTTCCCTTTTAACCACATAAAACTTATTTTTAAGTTACCATAATTCATCTTTAATATCACATAATTAGATTTAAAAATCAACCAAAATTCCTAGTTTATGAAATAAAAATTCAACAATTTTATATAATTAATAATTTAAATAAATGTCTTAGATCTAATATCATTAATAATTATTTATAATAAAAAATACCACTTGTTTACCCAAACCCCTTATTAACCCCAAGAAAAGTCTCACACATTTTATTTAATGGAATTTGAGTGGCCTTAAAAAACACACATATTTCATTTCAAAATGTCAAAAAATTTCAAATATCAAAAGTTTTAATTTTCCTCGTTCATTTCCCTCCGGTTGCATGGTTTTTCCAGGGAAGGAGGGAGGATGCTGCCATATTGTCACTGGTTTTGAGGAAGGATGCACCCATACTATTGCAGGTTTGGAGGAAGGATGCGACCATACTGTCGCAGGTTTGGAGGAAGGATGCAGTAAGTAAGGAAATTGATACCGAGTGCCTATTGCAGGTCTGCTCTGATACATTTGGTTGAAGTCCGATGATTTATTTCCTTCTACTCTGATACATTAGGTTATAAACAACAAATCCTATTTGGGGGGGCAGTTCAGATCTGATCCAAATCTAAGTTGTGTCAATAGCAAAAATGCCAGATATCCTTCACATTCAGGGGAGCCAATGTGGCAACCAGATCGGCTCCAAGTTCTGGGAAGTGGTCTGTGAAGAACATGGGATTGGTCTGGGAGATATTAGGGCACTTCAGATCTACAGCTTGAAAGGGTTAATTTTTACTACAATGAGGTGAGCTGTGAGAGATTTGTGCCCCGAGCCATGCTCATGGATCTAGAGCCTGGCACCATGGACAGTGTGAGGACTGGGCCTTATGGACAGGTCTTCAGACCTGATAACTTCATTTTTGTCCAATCCGAGGCTGGAAACAACTGGGCCAAGGGGAATTACACGGAAGGAGCCGAGCTCATTTATTTTGTGCTTAATGTCGTTAGGAAAGAGGTTGAGAACTGTGATTTCCTGCAATGGTTTCAATTGTATCACTCTTTGGGAGGAGGTACTAGATCTGCAATGGGAACCCTATTGATCTCCAAGATTAGGGAGGAATACCCTGATAGAATGATGCTCACATTCTTTTTTTTCCCGTCTCCTAAGGTGTCAGACATAGTGGTGGAGCCTTACAATGCCACACTCTTTGTTCATCAGCTGGTAGAAAATGAAAACGAATGTATGGTGCTTGAAAATGAGGCTCTCTATGAAATTTTCTTTAGGACTCTTAAGCTCACCACACCTAGCTTTGGTGACTTGAACCACCTAATCCCTACAACCATGAGCAGAGTTACCTGTTGCCTAAGGTTTCCTGGTCAATTGAACTCAGATCTGAGAAAACTTGTAGTGAATTTGATCCCTTTCCCCATCTTCATTTATTTATGGTGGGATTTGCCACATTAACCTCCCGTGGATCCCAGCAATACATAGCACTAACAATACCTGAACTGAAAAATAGATGTGGGATGCCAAGAATATTATGTGTGTTGTAGATCCCCAACATGGAAGGTACCTTACTACATCTGCCATGTTCAGAGGAAAAATGAGCACCAAAGAAGTGGATGAGAAGATGATCAATGTTTAGAACAAGAACTCCTCTTATTTTTTGGAGTGGATTCCCAACAATGTGAAGTCCAGCGTCTGTGATATCCCTCCTAGGGGTCTGTCCATGGCATCCACATTCATTGGGAACTCAACATCGATTCAGGAGATGTTCAGGAGGGTGAGTGAGTAGTTCAAAGCCATGTTCAGGAGAAAGGATTTCTTGCACTGGTACACTTGTGATGGCATGGATGATATGGATTTCACAGAAGCATAGAGCAACATGAATGATTTGGTGTCTGAATATTAGCAATACCAAGATGCAATGGCTGATGAGGCAGTCGACTTCGATGATGAAGAGGAAGATAAATACTAGGAGATGTAGAAATTGTTCCCTAAACAACACCCTGCTGCTGCAATTCTAAATTTATTTTCCTCCTTAACATAGAATAGAATAGTATTAGTTTAGTTTATTAGATTGCATGTCTCTGTCCTAGCTAGCTACTTCAGATATTGTTTTATTATCTTTTTATAAATTCTATCTGTAGAAGCATGCGATACCTCTCTTAGATCTATTAGTATTTTTGTTATTCAATATATCACAATCACTTTCATTGGGATGCTTTATTTTCCAATTTATTGGACATGGAAGGACATGATATGTTCAATTTTAAGAATTTCTTTTTGAAAAAAAAAAAATTAACAAATCACATTTGTGCTTATGAGACCTCGCCTTTGTGTTTCTAGCGCAAGGGTGTCCGACTAAAAATAAGAAAAAAGGAAGGCACTGGAGGTTACAAAGTCTAAAGTTTGAGTCCACAGATTGTGAAGCCGTCCGATCGCTCCACAACTCAGAAGGAATTCCAACTGTAATCGGCTCCATCACAGGTCAATCTGTGAATTTCTCACTTTATTTGCGGTTGCTTTTGTATTTTAGTTCTATTTTTCAACATGTCAATACGATAATTTACAAATTCTTTCTTTGTCGTTGAAATATATTGATTATATCTCGAATCAAAGCAGATCGATTAAAATTTTGAGCATCTATATATGTGTTTTTATTCAATGATTTTTGATCCTTGACTTTTGGGGTTAATTTAAGTACAGGCTTGTAAGAATAAGTGTAATTCAATTCTGGTCTAGGGCACATTTTTTTAGGACTATAATCTGAGCATGTAGGCCTTAAGATATCCTTTTGAATGGTAGAGTATTTTCATACAAGTCTGTTGTCCTACATTAGATGAAACAATTCAAAAGTATGTAAACCTTGTTTGAGGGAGCATTGTATTTGGAAGACTCTGGATCTGAATTAGAAAGGTTGTTTAATCCTTCTCTCAGTAAATTTTGCAGTCTCCTCATGAGAACTAAAGGTACTAAAAAAGTAAGAAGAAAAGTATAAGATGTTTGTTTACCTACAATTGGCAATATATAACAATAATTCTCACTGCAATCTCATTATGTATCAGTGAACTTCAAGGATCAAATGCACTAACCTAATGATTGAATTCTCATCTACATAATTATAGTATACATTGACCTTTTCACCTACATAATAACTAAGTTTGAAAACAGTAAATTATATAGAAATGACAGTAATGTATGAAACACAAGTGAAACATCTTACTGACTTCACAAGGAAAATACATTCTAGGCTAACCCAGAAATCATTGCACTCCATGAAACCACATCCCTTTTAGACGTTTTTTCAAAGACTTGGCATGCTGCTTCTACACAGTCACACTTGGAGTACATGTCAACCAGGGCAGTGCACACATAAAAATCAAACTCAAATCCAATCAGAAGAGGATTATGAGATGCCCGATAGCATCACTCATTGTGAGAATTCAAAAAAGAGACCCTTAGATTCTAGGAGGTCATCTTCTTAAGTCTTGAAGGCTCTCAATAGGCTTGCAAATGATGCCAAAAAATCGAATGAAGGGATCCTTATAAAAAATGGAGATTTATATGCTTAAGCAATCCCCTAAGTGGATTTATGAATTTTCATGAATGAAGGCAAGACATGAATTAACCAACCAACACATGTCAAGGCAGCCAAGATGTCAAATGATATAAAGGGGGGGATGATGGAATGCATGGGCATCACTTGTTTGATAGCCCCACACGTGCCAACCATAAATCATAGTCAACAATTTGAACCCATTGTGGATTAACTTAGGACTCAGGTGGGGCAATGGCTCAATATGCAAAGAGATTTGTTCAGTGATATCTCATGGTGGTGGTCAGCCTTGGTTCAATTTGTCTTCCATGTCAAAATTCCTATCGAATTTTGTTAGTGCTTTTAAGTTTTTGTTCAATGCATTGGGCTTCAGTAGGTTTGCTTTGGTGCTCTGATAAGAAACTCTGTTTTGGTGTTCTACTCTAGTTCTTTGTTATGGTTATTGGTGTTCGGGGTCTAGTATTTCCTCTGGATTGTTTTTTCTTGGAGGTTTTGTTTATTGTTGGGGCTCCAGAATTCGCAGGCTCATCACGATCATCTGTGTCACCCTGTCACCCTATCTCCTCTAGTGTAGTGCTATTCCTGGGTTGGTAATTTAGTTGAGTCATATGTTTATAGGAAATTTTAGAGTTGGTCTTTGAGAATTTCTCTTTCGGGAATCTCATAATCCTCTTCTGACTTCTTGCAGTCCTATTGCCTTATTTGATAGTACTCAACATCGACACTAGAGTCAATCTTTAGAAAGAAACTGGGTTTAAGCACTAGTAAAATTTAAGAAGCATATATTGCATTTGTCTACAAGGAAAAAAACTTGTAAGGACGGTATTAGCCTCTGCCTTGACAGATTGCATCCAAGTTTATTGATCACTTCAAAAAAAAATTTGGTTTGCATAACAATTTGCATGAAATGTTAATTTTTCGAGTCGATTTCAGGTAGCATTCAGGCTTGTTAACTATACTTTCATATACATTTGTGGTTGCAATTTGCTGAATTTCATTTAAAAATAGTGAAATTGATGTTAAAGTGTTGACATTGTCACTTAAGAGCTTATAGCCCTATACACACCATGGTTGTTGTGGACCTTCCAAACCTAGCCAAAATTGGGGTACTTAACAATTTTAGAGTAATATTTGAATCCTTAATGCTATAAGAGTTTAATGAAATGTGTACACTTATGGATTCAACCAATAAACTACAAGATTAATTATATCACATTTAATTTTAACTACAATTTTATGTCTCCATTAACAGTTATGGATTTATGTAATGTACATTGTAGACAGGGTAATATGGTCAAACATATATTTGTAGAGATGAAATTCATTAGTAGGTTTCTTGTGATAGGTAAATTGATCGATTTTGGGCTTAAACTGGTATCACAAAAAAGAAACAGGTCATAAAAGTAGACCAAATTATAGAGTATATTGGTGATGTAGAAACTCGAGTAGGAAAGAGACATCTAGACATTTCGATTGAGCTAAATGTAGGGGATTTTAGAGCAGATCGAGTTGCATTGTAGGAGATATTTGAGTTGATCGATATATTATTCTCAGAGGACCACGTTACTCTTGCAGGTGGATTATTGGATTAAATTCCTTGGCATTAGAGGAGGTTGAATCTGAAGGGAAAGATCCATTTTCCCAGAGGAAGAACTATGTCATGATTGGAGGAGCCGAGTTTCTTTCCAAGAGGTTGAGTACACCAGATTTTGAAGGTCGAATTTTTATTGAATTTTAGGAGCATCACAAATTTTATCTTTAACATTAGTGGCCGAGTCGGAGGTTCAGAAGATCTAAATATTGTTTGGGAGACCGAGTTTCATTAATTTTGGTAGATCAAACTTGTTCTTTGGAGGTTTCCTTATCTTATTCTAGAGGCCCACAATAAACCACTTCAGGAGGCCGAAATTATTCTATAGTTGGATTTTGACTTCGTCAATAATAAGAGAACGAGTTTACACTTTTATCAAGCCAAGATAGGTCTTCTTAGAGACCAAGTGCACTTCAACATTCAAGTTGAGAGCCTTATTGCAATTGAAAACTAGATCAACAATTAATTGAAAGGGTTGAGAGCACCTCTATTTGATAAGCCTAGTGCATTTGTCTTATGAGGGGCAGAGCCTTTCTTTGTTATAGGCTGAGAGAACCACCTTTGGAGGGTCGAGATCATTTTATAGTCAGAGGCCAAGAGCCTCTTCTCATAATAAGCCAAAATAAACTCTTTCATTGGTTGAGATTACTCTTTCATTGGAGGTGATTTTATCATTTTAAGAGGTCGAGGACATCCTTGCCTTGAAGGCCGAGATCATTTTCCTTGTGTGGCCGAGCACCTTCCTACTAAAGTTGGGTATTTGTATTTGTTTGGAGGCCAGGGTTTGTAGGTTGAAATCCATCAGATCTCGAGAAGGCTAAGTTTCACAGTTGGTTGGTAGTCTTAGTTCATTATCTCATCCTATTCTGCGATGAGTTTACAGAGTGGATCAAGGTGTCCAGTGTCTGTAGCAGAGGTTGAGTTCTCTTATTTTCTTTAATCGAGTTCACTTAATTGGAAAGAGGCCAAAACTTAGGCATTGTATTCATCCTTCAGAGGTCAAGTTCTCTTGTTCTCCTGAATTTAGGTTCCCTTTCATTAGAAAGAGCGACGTTTATTTTTTTTTAAATATTTTTTAATTTTCGTCAGAAGACTGACAGTTAATTTTTTTTTAAATATTTTTTTAATTTTCGTCGGAAGACTGTCAAACAACTGTCGCAATTTCGATGTTATCTCGTCCGATGTTTAAAGCGACTTTATTCCGATGTTTATCAGGTTTTCAAACAACTGTCGTAATTCTGGCGTTATCTCTTTTGACGGTTAAAAAAATTAACTGTCAGTCTTCTGATGAAAATTAAAAAATATTTAAAAAAAATCAATTGTCGCTATTTCCAATGAAAGGGAAACAAAATTCAGGAGAACAAGAGAACTCGACCTCTGAAGGATGAATGCAATGCCTAAATTTTGGCCTCTTTCCAATGAAGTGAAATCGATTAAAGAAAATAAGATAACTCAACCGCTGCTACAGACATTGGACACCTTTATCCACTGTGTAAACTCATCGCAGAATAGGATGAGATAATGAACTAAGACTACCAACCAACTGTGAAACTTAGCCTTCTTGAGATATGATAGATTTCAACCTACAAACCCTGGCCTCCAAACAAATACCAATACCCAACTTTAGTAGGAAGGTGCTTGGCCACACAAGGAGAATGATCTCAGCCTTCAAAGCAAGGATGTCCTTGACCTCTTAAAATGATAAAATCACCTCCAATGAAAGAGTAATCTCAACCAATGAAAGAGTTTCTTTTGGCTTCTGATGAGAAGAGGCTCTTGGCCACCGACTGTAAAATGCTCTCGACCCTCCAAAGGTGGTTCTCTCATCCTACAAAAAAGGAAGGCTCTAGGCCTCATAATAAAAATGCACTAGGCTTGTCAAATAGAGGTGCTCTCGGCCCCTTCAATTAATTGTTGATCTATTATTAAATTGCAAGAAGGATCTCAACTTGAATTTTGAAGTGCACTCGATCTCTAAGAATACCAATCTTGGCTTGATAAAAGTGTAAACTCGTTCTCTTATTATTTACAAATTCAAACTCCAACTATAGAATAATTTCGGCCTCCTGAAGTGGTTTATTGTGGGCCTCTAGAATAAGATAAGGCAACCTCCAAAGAACAAGTTCGATCTACCAAAATTAATGAATCTCGGTCTCCCAAACAATATTTAGATCTTATGAAGCTCCGACTCAGCCACTAATTTTAAAGAGAAACTTTTTGATGCTCCTAAAATTCAATAACAATTTGACCTTCAAAATCTGGTGTACTCAACCTCTTGGAAGGAAAATCAGCTCCTCCAATGATGACATAGTTCTTCCTCTGGGAAAATGGATCTTTCCCTTCAGATTCAACCTCCTCTAATGCCAAGGAATTTAATCCAATAATCCACCGCCAAGAGTAACGTGTTCCTCCGAGAATAATATATCGATCAACTCAAATATCTCCTACAATGCAACTCGATTTGCTCTAAAATCCCCAACATTTAGCTCAATCGAAAGGTCTGGATGTCTCTTGCCTACTCGAGTTTCCACATCACCAATATACTTTATAATTTGGTCTACTCGTATGACCTGTTTCTTGTTTATGATACCAATTTAAGCCCAAAATCGATCAATTTACCTGTCACAAGAAACCTGCTAACGAATTTCATCTCTACAAAAATATGTTTGACCATATTACCCTGTCTACAATGTACATTACATAAATCCATAATTGTTAATGGAGACTGAAAACTACAATTAAAAGTAAATTTGATATAATTAATCTTGTAGTTTATTGTTTGAATCCAGAAGTGTACGCATTTCATTAAACTCTTATAGCATTAAGGATTCAAATATTACTCTAAACTTGTTAAGTGCCCAAATTCTGGCTAGCTTTGGAAGGTCCACAACAACCATGGTGTGTATAGGGCTATAAGCTGTTAAGTGACAATTTCAACACTTTAACATCAATTTCATTGTTTTTAAATGAGATTCAGCAAACTGCAACCACAAATGTATATGAGAGTATAGTTAACAAGGCTGAATACTACCTGAAATCGACTCGAAAAATTAACATTTCATGCAAATTTTTATGCAAACCCTTTTTTTTTTAAAGTGATCAATAAAATTGGATGCAATCTGTCAAGGCAGAGGCTAATACCATCCTTACAAGCATTTTGCCTAGTATTTTATAGACAAATGCAATATATGCTTCTTAAATTTTAATAGTGCTTAAACCCAGTTGCTTTCTGAAGATTGATTATGGTGTCGACGTTGAGTACTGTCAAATAAGCCAATAGGACTGTAAGAAATCAAAAGAGGATTATGATATGCCAGAAAGAGAAATTCTCAAAGACCAACTCTAAAATTTCTTATAAACAGATGACTCAACTAAATTACCAACCAAGGAATAGCACCACACTAGAGGATATAGGGTGACAAGGTGACACAGATGATCATGATGAGCCTGCAAATTCTGGAGCCCCAAAAACAAACAAAACCTCCAAGCAAAAACATTCCAGAGGGCATACTAGACCCCGAACACCAAACACCATAACAAAGAACTAGAGTAGAACACAAAAACAAAGTTTCTTATCAGAGCACCAAATCAAACTTACTGAAGCCCAATGCATTGAACAAAAACTTCAAACCACTAATAAAATTCGATAGGGAATTCTGACATGGAAGGCAAATTGAACCAGGGATGACCACCACCATGAGCTATCACTGAACAAATATCTTTTCATACTGAGCCATTACCCTGCTTGAGTCCTAAGTTAATCCATAATGGGTTCAAATTTTTTACTGTGATTTATGGTTGGCATGTGTGGGGCTAGCAAATAAGTGATGCATGTGCATTCCATCACCGCCCCCTTTATATCATCTGACATCTTGGCTGCCTTGACATGTGTTGGTTGATGAATTCATGACCTGCCTTCGTTCATGAAATTTCATAAATGCACTTAGGGGATGGCTTGAGCATATACATGTCAATTTTTTATAAGGATACCTTAATTTGATTTTGTGGCATCATTTGCAAGCCTATTGAGAGCCTTCAAGACTTAATAAGATGACCTCTTGGAATCTAACGGTCTCTTTTTTTAATTCTCACAGTGAGTGATGCTAATTTTCTATCGGGCATCTCATAATCCTCTTCTGATTGGCTTTCAGTCTGATGTTTATGTGTGCACTACCCTGGTTGGCATGTACTCCAAGTGCGGTTGTGTAGAAGCAACATGCCAAGTCTTTGACAAAACGTCTAAAAGGGATGTGGTTTCATGGAGTGCAATGATTTCTGGGTTAGCCCAGAATGGATTTTCCTTGTGAATTCAGTAAGATGTTTCTCTTGTGTGTCATACATTACTGTCATTTCTATATAATTTACTATTTTCAAACTTAGTTATTATGTAGGTGAAAAGGTCAATGTATACTATAATTATGTAGATGATAATTCAATCAATAGGTTAGTGCATTTGATCCTTGAAGTTCACTGATACATAATGAGATTGCAGTGAGAATTATTGTTATATATTGACAATTGTAGGTAAACAAACATCTTATACTTTTCTTCTTACTTTTTTAGTACCTTAAGTTCTCATGAGGAGACTGCAAACTTTACTGAGAGAAGGATTAAACAACCTTTCTACTTCAGATCCAGAGTCTTCCAAATACAATGCTCCATCAAACAAGGTTTACATACTTTTGAATTGTTTCATATAATGTAGGACAACATAATTGTATGAAAACACTCTACCATTCAAAAGGATATCGTAAGGCCTACATGCTCAGATTATAGTCCTAAAAAAATGTGTCGTAGACCAGACTTGTCTTACAATCTTGTACTTAAATGAAACCCAAAAGTCAAGGATCAAAAATCATTGAATAAAAACACATATATGGATGCTCAAAAGTTTAATTGATCTGCTTTGATTCGAGATATAATCAATATATTTCAACAGCAAAGAAAGAATCTGTAAATTATCGTATCAACATGTTGAAAAATAGAACTAAAATACAAAAGCAATCGCAAATAAAGTGCGAAATTCACAGATTGACCTGTGATGGAGCCGATTACAGTTGGAATTCCTTTTGAGTTGTGGAGCGAGCGGATGGCTTCACAATATGGGGACTCAAACTTCAGACTTTGTAACCTCCAGTGCCTTCTTTTTTTATTATTGTTAGTCGAACACCCTTGCGCTAGAAACACAAAGGCGAGATATCATAAGCACAAATGGGATTCGTAATTTTTTTTTTTTCAAAAATAAATTCTTAAAATTGAACATATCATGTCCTTCCATGTCCAATAAATTGGAAAATAAAACATCCCAATGAAAGTGATTGTGATGTATTGAATAAAAAAAATACTAATAGATCTGAGAGATGTATCGCATTCTTCTGCAGATTGAATTTCTAAAAAAATAATAAAACAATATCTGAAGAAGCTAGCTAGGACAGAGATAGGCAAGCTAATAAACTAAACTAATACTATTATATTCTATGCTAAGGAGGAAAATTAATTTATAATTGCAACAACAGGGTGTTGCTACAGGGAACAGTTTCTACATCTCTTAGTATTGATCTTCCTCTTCATCATCGAAGTCGGCCTCCTCATCAGCCGTTGCATCTTGGTATTGCTGATATTCAAACACCAAATCATTCATGTTTCTCTTTGCTTCTGTGAACTCCATCTCATCCACGCCCTCACCAGTGTACCAATGCAAGAAAGCCTTTCTCCTTAACATGGCTGTGAACTGCTCACTCACCCTCTTGAACATCTTCTAAATCGATGTTGAGTTCCCAATGAATGTGGATGTTATGGACAGACCCCTAGGAGCGATATCACAAACGCTGGACTTCACATTATTGGGAATCCAATCCACAAAATAAGAGGATTTCTTGTTTTGAACATTGATCATGTTCTCATCCACTTCTTTGGTGCTCATTTTGCCTCTGAACATGGCAGATGCAGTCAAGTACCTTCCATGCCGGGGATCTGCGACACACATCATATTCTTGGCATCCAAAAATTTGTTGTGTAAGTTCAGGTACTATTAGTGCTCTGTATTGTTGGGATCCACGGGAGGTCAATGAGGCAAATCCCACCATAAAGAAATGAAGACAAGGAAAGGGGATCAGATTCACTGCAAGTTTTCTCAAATCTGAGTTCAACTGACTAGGAAACCTTAGGCAACAGGTAAATTCGTTCATGGTTGCAGAGATCAGGTGGTTCAAGTCACCAAAGATAGTTTTGATGAGCTTAAGAGTCCTAAACCAAATATCATAGAGAGCCTCATTTTTAAGCACCATACATTCGTCTGCATTTTATACCAACGGATGAACAGAGAGTGTGGCATTGTAAGGCTCCACCATTGTGTCTGACACCTTAGGAGACGGGAAAATAGAGAATGTGAGCATCATTCTATCAGGGTATTCCTCCCTAATCTTGGAGATCAAGAGGGTTACCATTCCAGATCTAGTACCTCCTCCCAAAGAGTGACACACTTGAAACCCTTGCAAGCAGTCACAGTTCTCAGCCTCCTTCCTAATGACATCAAGCACAGAATCAATGAGCTCAGCTCCTTCCATGTAATGCCCCTTGTCCCAGTTGTTTCTAGCCCCAGATTGGCCAAAAAAGAACTTATCAGGTTTGAAGACCTGTCCATAAGGCTCAGTCCTCACACTGTCCATGGTGCCAGGCTCCAGATCCATGAGCACGACTCGGGGCACAAATCTCCCATAGCTCGCCTCATTGTAGTAAACATTAACCCCTTCAAGCTGTAGATATGAAGTACCTTGATATATCCCTATAGGATCGATCTCGTGTTCTTCACAGACCACTTCCAAAAACTTGGAGCCGATCTGGTTACCACATTGGCCCCCCTGAATGTGAAGGATCTCTTGCATTTTTGTTATCGACCCAACTTAGATTTGGATCAAATCTGAACTTCCCCTCCAAACAGGATTTGTTATTCATAACCTAAAGTATCAGAGAAGAAGGAAATAAATCACTGGACTTCAACCAAATGTATCAGAGAAGACCTACAACAGGCACTCGGGATCAATTTCTTTACTTACCGCATCCTTCCTCCAAACCTGCGATAGTATGGCCATATCCTTCCTCCAAACCTGTAATAGTATGGCTGCATCCTTCCTCAAAACCGGTGACAGTATGGCCACATCCTCCCTCCTTCCCTGGACAAACCATGCAATCGGAGGGAAATGAACGAGGGAAATTAAAACTTTTGATATTTGAAAATTTTTGACATTTTGAAATGAAATACGTGTGTTTTTTAAGGCCACTCAAATTCCATTAAATAAAATGTGTTAGACTTTTCTTGTGGTTAATAAGGGGTTTGCGTAAATAAGTGGTATTTTTTATTATAAATAATTATTAATGAGATTAGATCTAAGACATTTATTTAAATTATTAATTATATAAATTGTTGAATTTTTATTTCATAAACTAGGGATTTTGGTTGATTTTTTAATCTAATTATGTGATATTAAAGATGAATTATGGTAACTTAAAAATATTTTTTATGTGGTTAAAAGGGAAGTAGTAATGTTATGGTATGAATGATTATTTTCAATGAAATTTTTGGTTTAGGAAGGATAAATCATCTATGGAAATTTTCCACGATTTTTAAGATGAAGTCAATATAGGAAAGGTGATACTTAAGGGCTCCCACATGCTTTAGAAATTTTATATCTATTGGTTTATAAACATTAGAGGTGGAAAAATATCCTAAGCGCTAGAGCTAAGTTTGTTCCAACTTAGCTATATCTTGAACAACAAATTGTTGTTGACGTCAACAATATGATAGAAATTTGGTGGGTTGTAGGGTAGTCTTGTCATGAAATAAATGTAATGTAGTTACTAGGTAGGTAGGGGGAACCATTTTGGTGGAACTTGGCCATAAATGGGACATCTATCCATGCATAGTTTTTTAAGAACAAATACACCTAGTGGATTATCATTATACGGGAATCACTTTAGGATCTAGGTTACTGTGCACACACTAACTAAAGGGATATTAGTGAAACCCACAAAAGTATTATAGGTGCTTTTATATAAATAGGTGTTCTTGTGTTATCATTGGTTAGTTATGGGAAAATGACAATAAATTAAGAGAAGTTATAGGTGCTTTTATAGAAATAGGTGTTCTTCTTCTCTCATTGGTTAGGTATGGGCAAATGACAATAAAGTAAGAGAAGGATTTGACTACTGGAAAATTAGAGGAATGATTCCACACAAAACCAAGCATGGTGCTGCAGCACTTTCTAGGCTAAGGGCTTTTGAAGGGGTTCCCCCACCATATGACCGGAAGAAGAGAATGGTCATTCCATATGCTCTAAAAGTGTTGAGGCTTCAGCCAGGTCACAAGTATTGTCTGCTAGGAAGGCTTTCCAAAGAGGTTGCCTGGCATCACTACGACACTATTACGGAATTAGAAGGGAAGAGAAAGGCAAAGGCTCAAGTATGATATGAGAGAAGGAAGAAATTGGAAAAATTGAGATCAAAATCAATGGAGTTAGCCGAAAAGCAGCTTGCCCCAGAGATGGATAAGATAAAACTTGACAACATATTGGTCAATTTCCTTGACCCTTTATTGGTTATTCAGAAGGAGTATGAATACACCACCGTTAAAATCAAGGTAACCAATAGTAGATCAAGGGCTACAAGTTGTAGTTTTCATCTGAACATCAACATACCACAACCATGCTTACAACCAGGATATGTTTTTTGAGGAGGAGAAATCTCGTCGAGATCAACATCAAGAATCCATTGCAAAAAAAAAGTACAACTTGTGGTGATTCTAGATGAGCATAGATGAATAGCTACAATAGATGTTGAATGTGGAAATTATGGAGGAAAAATATGAAATTCATCTTCATTTTGCATTCGAGCGAGAAGAAAATCAATCATCAATGAAAATTCAAAATTTTCAAGCTGAGAAAGATCAACCAAATTGGGGGTAGACTTTGGGGATCCTTCGTAAGTGAATGGGGCCTATGTGATATGGCTACGAGTTATCTACCCCCACACAATCAGATATGCAAACAGTAAACATTGTAGGCATAGGGTTAATTAACCCCACATATAGGGATTACATAGGTTTTGTTCCCATGCCACATGCTCATGAACTAAAATATCTCTTTATTGTCAATATGTGCATATGCAGCAACAAGACATCTATTCAATTTTACTGGTTGGGTGGCTCTTATAAGAAACATGCCAGCCATGTAATATTTTTAGATAATGAGGATCACAACATTGTCTTAATCTTCAGGCATTAGGGATTACAGAGGTTTTGTTCACACGCTTCCACCCTTCTAGATTTAGCCTGCAGACGTATTCTGGGATTTTAGAGGAGATCTTCCTCCACCCAATAGCCATGAGGGATTATAGAGGTTTTGGTTCCACACCTCCACCCTTCTATTTAATTAAGAAATGGCCTAGATAACCAAGCAATAGCCATGATTAATGAAAGGCGAAGGGCTCCAAGTCTTACAGCTCTGTCCCACGACCGAACGAAGGCACAACTAGCTAGGGAGCAACCGGAAAACGGGGCCGCATGAACATGCACAGGGCACCCGTGCGGTCACAACTTCGAAAATTTGATACGGTCGCCCTCAAACGAAACGACTCAACCTGAACACATTTGGGTGGGCACCCTCACACGACGTGCACGATCGAATGAAGGCACAAGGGAGAAAACGACAAACGGGCTGCATGAATGTGCAAAAGGCACCTGTGCGGTCAAAACTTAGAAAATTTGATACGATCGCCCTCAAACGAAACAACCTAACCCGACCCGAACGCGTTTGGGTGTGCGCCCTCACACGACGCACCCGACCGAATGAAGGCACAACGGAGAAAACAGAAAACGAGCCTCACGAACATGCACAAGGCACCCTTGCGGTCACAACTTAGTAAATTTGATACGGCCACCCTCAAACGAAATGACCCAACCTGAACAAGTTTGGGTGGGCACCCTCACACAGCGCGACACGGCGCGCACGACCGAACGAAGGCACAAGGGAGAAACTGGAAAACGGGCCGCACGAACGTGCACAGGGCACCCGTGCAATCACAATACTCTTGAAGGTACATGTATTAGGGACTACATTGATGTGACAGATTTGGTGGATGCATACATGAAGCCTTAGTTAATGTTCATCCTAGTGAAGTAGAGTTATATAATGTTGGCCCGAGTAAGGGTATGTAAGCTATAACTATAGTTTTTCATATTGTTTTTATTATGTCGAGTCTAATTTATTTTAGACCTTTTTCTTACCTATGCCATTTTGATGCGGACAAGAGGTACTTAAGGAGTGTTTGAAAAGTAATAACGAAATTTAACATTATATTAGGATTGAAAAGTTATGCATTAATATTGGTCCAAATGGCAATAATGGGGATGTGGACATAAAATTTTACTGTCTTGTGCAACTTTTTCCCCATAAGGGACAAAAATCAAGTGTTGGAACACAAAATTAGATACAAAGTGTGATTTTATACCAAAACTAGGGAGCCAAAAGAGCTTGGAAATAGAGGGGGAGAGGTTTGAGCTAGGGGAGCTGCCTAGACAAGGAGGAGACCCAAAATTTATCGGAACATGGAAAGAGACAAGCTGGAAGAAAGGGAGGGAGTTGTCCAACTAAGAAAAAAAGGCAGAATAGAACTAAGGGTTCCAAAGAAGTTAGTATTTATGCAGGGGAAATTGTGCGTATGTAAATTGTGCAAGACTTGGGATGCATGAAGCTACACCAGTGATGGTTCCCTCAACACAATAACACATATTTCCATGGAAAAGGTTGTAGGATGCACACAGGGTGGTGAAGAAGCTTGAAATTCGAAGATGAGAAATTCAACACCCACTGGAAAAAATTCCAACTTGACTTCTTCAGATTTACGAAAATCCATTGAAAAACTAGAGGGGAAATATTCCCCATGGTTTCGCTTTGAATGAGACGAGCGACACATTAACGTTCACAACACCGAGCAAGGGACACATAAGATTGAAAGAATTCTTAGCATCGATGGAGTTTACAAAGGTGTGGAGAGACCACCAACTAGCAGAAGGGTTTTCTTGAATCCCAAGGGCACACCCTTCAACTGATACTTTCTTCCTTATCATATTAACACCAACCATGAATTCCATCTTTAGACTAGTGAAGTCCCATGCCCGAGGGATCGAATCAACCACGAAATTCATTAACTCTCCCCACCCTGTATCCATCAATGAACTTGGTACAAAGGTAAAGGAGGGAATTAAGGGTTGTCCAAATTTATAATACTCCACATGTGAGGGGTAAATGGGCACATGGCCAAGACCCCAACAAACCACCACCTCAACCTTAATGACGATATCCTAACACAAAATTTTATGCGTGATGCGAATATGTGCATATATAGGAGGAGACAGGGGGGGTATAGAAAGGAGGGCTTTGGAAATATTCAAAAAATAATTCTCATGGTGCATATATCCAACTAGAAAAACAAGAGAGAGGAACAATTATATTGAGTGGAATTATTCATGGAATATCTTTCTAACCTGACATGTCATTGATCTCATACTAACCTGCTTCCTTCAAGAAGGAAGGCTTGATTCGTTTGTGTATCCGCCTCTTTGTTTTGCCTTCTTAAAATGTGGTAATAAGCCTTTTTAGAGAATTATTTTAGGGTACTATTGATTTTTCTAAGGAGGAGGGATAAATTGTTGTTCTTCAGGAGAAAACCCTTTTGAAGGTGTTGAATAGTGATAAGGGAATCCCCCAAGATCACTAACTTAGAGACATCTCGGTCATTAGCCAATTGGAGACCTAGAAGAAGCCCATAGATTTATGTGAGATTGTTCATTCTTTGGACTAGCCCCCATAAGTACTTTATTTTTCATCTTCCATCGAGATTTAGGAGAATCTCTCCCGCTCCCCCTCCCACCACCCCAACTATTTAACTTTTATATTTTATTGAACTATTATGCTTCTATTATAACTCTTTATAAATGTATACATTTATATAATTTAAATGTATGTGGCATAAAAAAAAACTTAACATATTAGAATCGTGAAGATAAGATAAAAAAATAGAAACTAAAAATATTATACAAAAAGGTGGTGTTCTATGATTAACAACATAACTTCCAACATGATCCTCATAAAACTAACTAAACCCATATTGGTATACTATCAAGTTTGATATTTCAATAAATGTTTAGATGAATTTCATGAAATTATTAGAGTTTTTGTTTAGCTAGTTTAAATTTGACTTGAGATTTGTGAACCTCATGAAATTAATTTACCAAAAGAGAAATTAGACAAAATTCAAATATAATTAATTTTTTTCACCAATCTAATAACCTATTTCAAAACTATATAAAAAAATATATTTGAAATGCAGTGTGAACTCTATAATAAATTTAGATATTTATTTTTCAAAAAATTTATTCAATTTTATATTTATATATAAAAGTAAGTTAAAACTCTATTTAAAAAATATATTTGAATGTGAAATTATTAATGTGATGTTTATTCTGAAACTATATTATAACATTATATGTAAAAATAAATTTATATTTATATATTAATGAGAAAAAATATATTTAAATGTGAAATTATATTAATATAATTTGCATTTTAAATTAAAATTCGCATTATATATATATATATATATATATATATATATTCTTATTTAATTCAAACCTTATTATATAATACCACACATTATATATATTAACCCAAAGTTCCAAGGTTTAATTATGGTGGCAAATCATATTCCAAAGTATACCATACAGTGGAAAAACATTACAATCATGGTGTTAGCTATTGTAAAGTCCGAATATGTGATTTATTGGAGGCACATTCCAATTAAACTTTGGATATAATGGTATGGCACTTATATTATCAAATCGGATGGCATATGTCAAAACGTATTGTAAGGTTTGGCTACCGACGCATATTTTAGAAAAATCAGAAATGTGACGTTTCTAAAACATGCGTCGGTATTGTGACGGTTTGGAGAAAAACGTCGGTCTTGCAACGTGTGCTCCAAATCGTTGCAATACCGACACATATTTTAAAGACGTCGCATTTCTGGCGTTATGTCCCATAAACGTCGCTCTTCTGACGAATAATTTAGAACGTCGCATGTCTGATGACCTTCATAAACATTGCAAAAGTGACGATGTCCCTAAACGTCGGTATAGCAATGGTTAGTGGCGAGATTTGAAAAATTGATAAAATTTGGGGAAATTTCCGACAATACGGCAAAAGTGCCGGAACTAAAGTGTCAAAATTTCCGACAAATTTACTAGTGTTCTGAGTGTTCTAGAGTGTTTGGGAGAGGTTGCAGAGCTAACATAGGTGTTATTCAGCCATTTTTGCTTCAGGGAAGCTTGGAGAGCCATGAGGGCCATGAGGGAAATGGAGATGCATTGGGCTATACTTCACTGTTTGAGGTGAAATAAAAGCCATTCTTAGCTTATTTCTATCTTTTGGATTCAATTTCACAGTTGTTTGTGCCTTTTTAGGCATATTTCTCACTATAAAACCAATTTGAGCAACTTAATAGAGTAAGGACATGCACATTGGGAGCCTTGGACCTGGAAGATGTAGCCCAGGAGGGGAGAACTGCCTCATCATGTTGTTGTGTTGTTATGGTGAAGTTTTTCTGCTATGTATTTCTGATTTAATATGTTAAACTGTAATTTTAATTAACATTCCCTCACACATAAACTCAGAAACAGTTACCAAAAACTCTTTGTTTAAATTGAAAGACATGATAAACACTTTGCACACTTAATTATATGAAAATGGATACTTTAAACAACATATACAAATAGTTTCATTTTCAGATCAAATGTTGAAATCTCAATGAGAAGACTATAAGATTGGCTTGAAGGGTCATTTGGAGAACAACATTTTGGAGTCACAAGGTAGAGATTAGAGATCGATTTCTTTAGTGAGAAGTGCTAAAAAATAAAACGTGATGGAGTGATATTTTACAGAGAGGGTCAGTAGTATGGTTGGAAGGCTTCCTGACCCAGAGAGTACATAACAACAGAGACAGAGAGAGCCACAGTAGCAGTGCAGAGCCAGTGACGCAGTGCCTATGCAGTCACTGCATAGAGCCAGAGGGGAAGTTGTTTTCCTGCTGAGGAGACAAGAGATAGCCAGTGTCAGATCCCAGAGAGATTTTCCTGAGGCTAGAAGGCTTCATTTTCCTTCCAGCAATGAGACCAACACAGAGGAAGAAGGGCAGCCACAATTGTGATGCAGATCCTACGTGGGTGATGCAGTCACTGTGCAAAGGCAACACATGGTAGTCCAGTATTGGTGTAGATCAATGTCGGTTCCCGTGGAGGAGTGAGGTTTGTCTCATAATATCTCTTCTGTCAGTTTCTCTGTATGATTTGATGAATGTGTCAATCATAGTTTTGTACTCATAAAAAAATACTACATAATATATAAACCCTCAAATCTGTTGCACCAATTTTCCTACATTGGATTGTTCCAGGGACATTAGTCCAAAAATAACTATATTGAAATGGTTGTGTGATATATGTTTTTTAGATTTTTTTCCGCACTTGTAATTCTTCCACAGTTAATTTGTGTAGGCTATAGTGAATGGATTTCGATATTTTCTTGTAGAACACAGTGAATAATTTGTTACATAAATAACAATGTGAATATTTTCCATCAGTTGTTGTAGTAGGATTCCTAAGTTGATATAATTTTCACACTCCATCCACACCTCTCACTTCTTCTTTGGGCATTCCACCAGTCTTGTCCATAGATCCTGCAAATTTCTTGAATGTTTCCGTTGCCTCACCATCCTCTATACTAACCATGGTGCCTCTACCTAGTCAACCGGTAGGTCCAGGATTTTTTTCACCTAGCTTTGCCCAACCAACCGTTCTTGTTCCTTAGTTAGGAATATTTACTTTTGGAAATATGTGGGGGGGGATCACTAGTTGTCCCTAGTCAACCCCGGGGGAAATGTAGCTTTTAGCATGTCAAAAAAATGGTATATTTTGATTTTTTGAGGGACACTACTCGTCAACACTTTTCCTGGGGGTCTTGTTTACCTAGGGGAAACCTCACTTCCAGTACCATCTACTATACGATTTATCCTCCTTATTTCGGTCCTACTATTCAGAGTGGTCCTTCTTTCACTCCTAGGTACATCCCCATGATAAACCATGTTTTTTCGGGGTCCTTTGATCTTTGGGGGCACGTACCCTAGGGGGAAACATCCATTTACCAATCATTCTGGCCCACAGTAGTCTTATGAAAGGGCAAAGCCTTTTCTTCACCATCAAGTGCATCAGTCTACTCCTTATGTGGGGGGATTGCAAGGTTGGTCAGGGGATTCTCCTTCCCATGTCCATTTTAGTCAACTCCATAATCTATTTTTATCTTCTCTCGATTTATCATATTTTTCAAAATTGACCAATGACCCCACCGTCAAGATCCCTAGTGGCCACCCATGCTCGACAAATTGTTGTTGAAGCCCGGGGAAAATCCATCGGCTCATATCATTGATGGTGCTCATCTAATTATTTGGTGGACAATTCTATTAAACTTCGCTTTTTCCAATGTACATCAATTGGGGATGCCACAAAGTGGTATATGGAGTTAGACATTGCATCCTACGGTGAATTTTCCTCCCTAGCTCAAACATTTTTGGCACACTTCCATTTTCCTACTCAGTACGATATCGACTCTGACCTCTTGTCCAAATTTAAACAAGATGATGCCACGTTAATTTCAGATCACATTCATGAGTGGTGTCATCGCAAGAGGTTACTAAGAACCAAATTACCTAATGAAAACTTATGCAAATGGTTCATTCGATCTCTCCGACCTCATATTTCCAATGATGTGTCCATGTTTCGATTTGTTACCAAGGAAAAATCCATTTTAGTTTCCCAACAGTTGGATCTTATCTATTCACAATAGGGTACACTATGCGAAGTTTTTCCTAATGCCCCTAGGTCTTCCATTGACCCTCCTAAACCTTTTCCTTGCCTAGATGTTAACGGTGTGATTGGGTATGTTTCTGATTTTGTGAGCCAACTTGCTGCCAAAATTGGGCAATTGGTTGTTACATCCCAAGCCCCAAAAAGTGTGTCTGAATCTATTAAGGCACACCCTCCTGAACAGTTCACCGGTGTTCTCATAGTAAATTCTACTCAACTGAAGAACAACCAACAATCGAGTGGTAAAAATAATAATTATAAAAATAAAAATAATAATAAAAATTTTCAGGAGTCCCAACACAACCCTCATAATTAGGGAGGGTGAACCAGTGAACGTTGTTGTAAAATCAAGTTCCCCTGTAAAATCTGTCAAGGCGACCACCTCACCCATGAGTGCCCTCAAATGGATGAAGTCCATATGCTACTTTCACCACCATCTACTCAATAGCTTGCCATTTTGACTCATCCATTCCCTACAAAAAATCAACAATAGATGGTTGCTCAACCTACTCGACCTCTCTAAGGGGGAATTAGGGGTCCTCTTCCCATCCCCCTCATATTTCATTCATCTTTGTGTGCAAGGAAGATGTAAACGTGACTACACAAGCCAGATCATATGAGGTGCCTAAGTCAAATTCTCCTTCTAAGGACTCACCAACTCCATCTAGTTCCACTGGAACTCTCACTTTGGATAAACCTCTAGAACCTGTCTAATGCCCCCCCAAGGGTGTTCTTCATAAGACGACTCACAATTTTTCTATGATGGATGCTCAACATTACATTATTGTTGAATATCTTGCCCAGGATCCTTGTGCCATTTCTGCCTTGGAGGTCTTGAAAATTTGTCATAAAAAACGCAAAGCCTTATAGTCTATCATTGGTGGAGTTGATTTATTTGACTCTAGTGTAATCGCTTTTAATGTCGATAAATTTTCTCCTCGTCTCTCCCATCAAATTGATTTTCAAATTATTGTGTGAATCTTTCACAAGAATATCCATTGCACTCTGGTGGATGAGGGCTCTTCCATGTGTGTTATGTCAATATCATGTTGGAAGGCTCTTGGACCTTTTGCACTCGTCGCGTCCAACACCACTCTCCTAGCCTTTTACGGACATAACTTCGTACCCAAAGGGGTTCTTCCAAAGTTTTCCTTTGAGCTAGGAGGGAAAAATGTATATGTTGTTGTTGAAGTCTTCGATGCTCCTTTGGACTATAAATTTCTCCTTGGTTGCAGTTGGTTTTATGCGATTACCGTAGTCGCCTCATATGTTTTCCATCTACTTTTCTTTCCCGATGAAGGAAAAATTTTCACCATCAATCAACTTGAATATTGCATTCTGTCAAACCAGATTTCCACCTTGGTCAATTTTAGAGTGTTGGAGTGGGACTCTTCAAAATTTCAACCCTTATGGGATTTTTCTCTTAGCTACCCCCGCCTAACACTCCATTTATCTCTTCGTATAAGACTGCTATGAATATGATCTATTCTAGCACCTGTGGATCCCATAGACCTCCATATTTGTGGGTGGTGTCACTTGTTATTATATAATATGATCAACCTAGTGAGCACCCTCAGCCACTTGTTGTGGAAGATATTTCCTCTTCGATAGTCCCGTCAGTCCCTCCTGATTTTGGTGAGAAACTCCATCATAATATGGAATATGATCAGGATCCTCCACCCACATAGGCCACCACTCCACTTGTTCAACCTGACTCTCTCGTAGAAAAACCCCTTCGGCTAGTTAACTTAATAGTTAATTTTTTTAACTGTTGGAAGATATAACATCAGAATTGCGAAAGTTGTTTGAAAACCTGATAAACGTCAGAAGACCGAGGCTTTAAATGTTGGACGAGATAACTTCGGAATTGCAAAATTTGTTTGAAAACCTGATAAACATCGGAATACGGATGCTTTAAACGTCGAAAGAGCTAATGTTGAAATTGCGATAGTTGTTTGAAAACCTGATAAACATCGAAAGACTAACGCTTAATTATTGTCGGCAGACCGACAGTTTAATTGATGTTGGAAGAGCAACGTTGTATTTTCGTTGGAAGAGCGACGGTTTGGAAAATGTCGGAAGAGCGACGACCGTCTGGAAACGTCAGAAAATGTGTCGCTCTTCCAGCATTTTATTGAAGTGTCAGAATTGCGATGTAATGGCTAACTACGTTTTACCCCACCTGAAACTGTCGCTTTTGCGACGCCTATGCGTCGGAATAGTGATGAATTGGCCGTCGGAAATTGGGCCAAATGTGCTAGTGGAATAACCAAAATTGACCAAAATTTCGTCCAAATTGGTTCAATATTGCAGAAGTTATGACTCTAACAAGTTTTTTCCCAATGGCCCTAAAAAACCTCCTCTAACTGTGGGATAACTCCAGTTGGACTCACCAAAAATGGCGGACTTGCCAAAGTGTCGAAAATGCCCTCAAAATTAAATGGTAACAATAAATACTAGTGGTTTATAGTGGCGTGTTCACATGCGGATTAGACAGAGGGTTTAGTGCTGGCAGTTAACGTTAAATCCGTGCCCGTGGTCATGGCCTGAAGGTCGTATGGAGAAAAGGGCTAGCACCCGAGCGTCTAATTCTTTTTTCTGCCAATTCAAAATGTTTTAAGCCACAGTATTCTGCTTCAGGTCACGAGTCTTCTGCACTTAAGCCCTGAGGGCTTAACCCTTGCTTCGTCAGTTCAACCTTTAAATGACTCACCCGTTTAGTGACCCAAAGATTTTCAGGTTGGGTTGTGCCCGACTGACCTAAACGCATTAAGCTCGGGTCGACCTCTGCCCGAGGGGTCGAGTCAGCCAACAATTTTGCCCACAAATTCGACATGATTTTGAACCTTTGGCCTGGGGCCACATGGCATCCTCCGGGAAAGCCAGGTGGCACCCTATAATAGGCCCAATAAAACTTTAATAAAAAAATGAAAATTTCCACAAAAATTTTATGAAATGACAATTTTTTTTGCGTTCAAAAGTTCTGTTTTGAAGGTCATTGGGCATTTTAAAATTTCAATATATTTCTCATACGACATCGGATTTGAGTCCCATTCATGGTGCTAGAATCACAGTGACGAGGCCTATCTGGTCGTTTAGGTTGTAACCAATTCTGAGCAGTTCCAATTTTGAGCAATTTTTTTTGCCTTGGACATGATCACCTGATCACACCTCCCCATTGGGAAGCTTTTGGACCCCAAAATCCTTCAATTACTTGTTAAGAATATTAGGGTACATATCCCTCACCTTTTCCACCTCCATCTATTTTTCCTTACTCAGTTTTCTGCCTTTTAGACCAACCCGATCATAATCAATATTTCCCCTCCTCGAAGTGCGTGTCCTTCTGTCAAGGATAGCATCATCTTTCAACCCATCCAAAAATTCTGGTGAGAAATCCTTTATGGATGGCAGCTGAATATCACTTTCATAATCAACAATTAAAGGAGGTTCATAAAAACGTAAATTTTCCACATTCACAACGGAATACATTTGCATATATGAAGGCAAATCTAGTTGAAAAGCATTATTTCCAACTTGTTTAAGGATCTTGAATGGACCATAATGAATAGGCTTCAAATTTTTACCTTCTCCTTGCATTCTTTCCTTACTAATATGCAACCATACCTCATCTCCTTCTTAAAACTTATGATCAACTATGTGTTTGTCATGCCTCTCCTTGTTCTTTCCTTGACTGTTTTCAAGATGTTCTTGAACCTACTGATGTATGAGCTGAATTATTTAAATTAACATGCGAGATTTTTCAATGTCACTATGCCCATAAATGGAAACATCCTTCACAAGAATGAAATCTAAAGGTGACTTAGGCAAATACCCAAAGCAAGCTTCAAAAGGTGAAGTATTTGTAGAAGAGTGCTTCGCCCGGTTGTAAGCATGCTGAATGTAATGCAAGTGCTCATCCCAAAGCTTGGGATGCTTACTAAAATAACCTCTCAAAATATGTACAATGGTTCTGTTCACTACCTCTATTTGGCCATCTGTTTGCGGATGGAAAGCAATACTCTTCTTCAACTTGGTGTTGATCATCTTCCATAGATTGGACCAAAAATTCCCAACAAATTTGGAATCCTTGTCGCTAACAATAGAATTAGGCAAGCCATAATGAACCCATACATGTTGAAAATATAAATCAACAGTTTGTTCAGCAGTTATATATTTCTTACATGGCATAAGAATACACATCTTGTTGAATTTATCAACTACTACATAAAGATAATCATGCTTCTTTCTAGATAATGGTAGACCTCCAACAAAATCCATAGAAACACTTTCCCATGGTCTAGAAGTTACCGACAATGGTGTATACAAACCAAGCTTCCTATTTCTAGGCTTTCTTGTAGCACATAATGAACAACCTATAATGAAACGTGAAACACTATCTACCATGCGAGGCCAATAAAAATACCTCTGTAAATTTGCCACTGTTTTGCTTACCCCAAAATGTCCAGCAATAAGAGAAGAATGAGCTTCTCTCATGATGCTTAGTCTCTCCCCCTGTGGTATACATAACTTTCCCATATGAAATAGAAAATTATTATGCAAATGATAATCATTCTCCTCAACATGATTCCATTCACTCAAGTTAGCATACACATCCTTAAAATCAACATCTGATGCATACTGTTCTATGTAGCTCTCATGTACAATAGAATCATTCTTAAGTAAATTAGTAGCACTAATAATAGGCCTTGAAAGCATATCAACAAATTTATTGAAAATGCCTTTCTTGTACCTTATTACCAAGTGAAATTATTGTAGGAAACCCATCCATCTTAAATGTCGCGACTGTTGTAATTTACTTTGCGACTGCAAGTACTTTAAAGGTTGATGGTCGGTATGAACAACTGTTTCTTTGCCCATAAAATAGTGTTTCCACTTTTTGACGCTTTGTACCAACACATAAAACTCCTTATCATAAGTAGGATAATTCACAACAGCACCATTAAATGTCTCAGAATGAAATGCGATAGCTTTACCATGTTGTAAGAGAACTGCACGCATGGCGTAATCACTAGCATCGATCTGAATCTCGAATGGCTGTCTCAAGTCCGGTAATACAAGGACTGGAGCTGAACTTATCTTCTCTTTCAAAGACTTGAAATATTTATGTTGCTTTCCTCCACATTGGAAAGCACGCTTCACACTTGTCACTGCATGCATAGGAGCTGCTATGGTAGAGAAGTTGGAAATAAAATTCCTCCAATACTGAGTTGCACCCAAAAAACTTCTTACCTCTGTAATGGATTTGGGAGTAGGCCAATTCACAATGGCTTCTAACTTATAAGGATCAATTCTCAAAGCACCTCCATCTACTATGTGTCCCAAATAAACCAAATAATTTATCCCAAATTCACACTTTGACATTTTAATAAACAACTGATTTTTCTTCAAAATATCAAGTACTTTCTTAACATGCATGACATGCTCTTCTCTAGTCTTGCTGAAAATTAATATTTCATCTAAGTATAAAATAATTAAATCATCAAGAAAAGGAAGTAATACATCATCCATTACCCGCATGAAAGTTGCAAGTGCATTGCATAAACCAAACGGCATAACAAGCCACTCGAAGAGTCCCTGTTTGGTTTTAAATGTTGTCTTCCAAATGTCACTTTCGGCAATCTAACTTGATGATAACCACTATGTAAGTATAACTTAGTGAAATATTTAGCATCTTTCAGTTGAACTAACAAATCATTTATCCTTGGGAGTGAGTAACGATTCTTTACTGTTATCTTGTTCAATGCCCTGAAGTCCACACATATGCGCCAAGTTCCATATTTCTTTGGAATCAAAACTATCGGTGACCCACATGGTGAAGTGCTTGGTCTTACGAACCCTTTGTCCAAAAATTCCTTAGATTTACTCTTTATTTCAGCATTCTCCATAATAGATGTGCGGTACATGCCTATGTTAGGAAGAGGACAATCTTGATGTAACTGGATTTCATGCTGAATCTCCCTCGTAGGAGGTAAACCTGTTGATTCGTGAAACATCTCATGATGTGCATAAAATACATCATATAAATCTGATTTAAGCTTTTAATCACAATTTTCAAATGACTCATGATTCACATCAACCTTGGGCTTAACCATAAGAAGTACAAAACTCTTACTAGAATTCACTAGCCTTTTTACCTGTCCTGCATTCACCATCACTATATTTTCCTTCTTGCGATGTGCTCTGACAATGAAATGCTTGCCATATTTAAAGAGATGATACTTATTTTCATGGCGGTGGAATATCACTTTCCTATCAAATAAGTAAGGACTTCCCAAAGAAATTCTTGATATATCAAGCAGCACTACATCAAGTTCAACTGTGTCAATAAAGTGTGCAGTAATTGCAAATCGCAATATGCACTTTCTTGAGACTTGTAAGTTTGCATCCTTGCATATCCATCCATGTGGATATGGCTTGGGATGTGGAATGGTCTTAAGTTTAAGTTGTTTGACCAAGTCTTCTGATATGAGATTTGCTTGTCACCCACTATCAAACAATGTGTCAATTTTTGTATGTTTTGAGACTACCCTCACATGGAACAATTCAATTCTTTCTTCCTCATTTGGAGTTTGTACATGACAGTTTGAAGTACTAGTGCTTGGCTTAGTTTTAGTTTCCTTTCCTTTCATACTTTTCAAACCCATGGCTGCAATTTTGGTTTCGTCACCTGAATCATCAGCTAAGTATTGTGGTGTAGTTGTAGTAGCTGCAATTTTCTTCTTTCCTTTGTTCTTGTTAAACTGAGTTATTTTTTCAGGATGTAATTTCCAACAGTTTTACTCTTCATGGCCTTCTCTTGAACAATGTTTACATATCACTTTCTCACCCTCTTGTTTGATAGATGCATACTTTTTTCCTTTTCCCTTAGAGGTTTTATCTTTGTTTTTCCCCTTAAAAGGCTTGTTTCTGCCCTCATCAAAAGTGTTTTTCCCTCTAGCCTCTAAATGTGTAGCTTGTACACAAACTTTGTCTAGACTAGTAGGATTGAACATAAGGATAGTATGTCTAAGGTAGCTATGCAAACTACCTATATATTTCAGCAAAGTATCTTGACTTTGTAAGTCTAGCCCTAATAAGAGTGCTCTTCTCCTAAACTCTTGGGTGTAGTCTTGTACATTTTGTCCCTTAAGATGTCTAAAGTTTTGCCAGTTCATGATAGCCTTTTGTAAATGAGCTAATGGATAAAATTTATTTTTAACTGCAATAATAAATTCAGCCCATGATAAGTGATCTTACCATGTTTTTTAATTTCATCCTTATTCTTGGCTTCCCACCATACCAATGCTGCTCCATCCATTCTCAAAGAGGCTAATTGTATCTTGGTGTCGTCATCATGAAGGTTCTGTATCCTCAAGTAAACTTCCAACTATCTTATCCAATTGTTAGTTTTCTCTACATTGACTTCACCGTTCAACATAGGCAACTCAGATTTAACATCAAGCTTTAAAAATGGACTTTCACCAATGATTTTAGACTTGTGAGATTGATTCACCGAAATTGAGGATGACAATGTAGAGGAAGAGGATGAAGATGGGGATGGTGGATCACCATTTCCTCTGTGTCCTTTCTTTGAATTTTCGTCACTTTTCTTTCCTCCTGAATAACCCTCTCCTTCTTTCTAGTTTTTAGACCCTTCTCCAACAACCCTATCATTCCTTTCTTGGTAGAGTATCCTACCATCTCCATCATGGGCCAAGAAAGCCTTTCGGAACACCCGTTCCTCTTCTTTGGGATCCATATCTTCAAGAGCTTCTCCCTCTCTTGAAGAAATGATTAAAGCTGCTTCTATGGTTCTTGGAGGTGGCTCTCTGGCCCTTCTTGGTTGAGGATTACTTTGTGCACTAACCAAGTGTCCTTCACCTTTCTTGAGTTTAAGCCTATTAAGCATCAAAACTTGCAAATAATCAACTATATCTTTGCACAAAAAAAATGCCGAGTAAAACTCTAGCTACTAAAGCTCAAATCCTTAGCTTTGAAACCATCTGATCTGAAAATTAAACTATTTGTATTTGCTTTTCAAAGTATCCATTTTCATTTAATTAAGTGTGAAAAGTGTTTATCATGTCTTGCAATTTAAACAAAGTGTTTTTGGTAACTGTTTCTGAGTTTATGTGTGAGAAAATGTTAATTAAAATTACTGTCTAACATCTTAAATAAGAAATACATAGCAGAAAAACATGACCATAACAACACAACAACATGATCAGGAATTTCACCCCTTTTGGGCTACATCTATCAGGTCCAAGGCTCCCAATGGGCATGTCCTTACTCTATTAAGTTGCTCAAATTGGTTTTACAGTGATAAATATGCCTAAAAAAGTAGAAAAAACTGTGAAATTGAATTCAAAAGATAGAAATAAGCTAATAATGACTTTTATTTCACCTCAAACAATGAAGTATAGCCCAATGCAGCTCCATTTCCCTCATGGCCCTGATGGTTCTCCAAGATTCCCTGAAGCAAAAATCACTGAAGAACACCTCTGTTAGCTCTACAACCTCTCCCAAACACTCCATAATGCTCAAAATACCCAAAATTGACCAAAATTTTGTCCAAATTGGTTCAATATTGGAGAATTTACGACTCTAACAAGTTTTTTCCCAATGGCCCTAAAAAACCTCCTCTAACTGTGGGATAACTACAGTTGGGCTCACCAAAAATGGAAAACTTGCCAAAGTGTCGGAACTGCGCTCCAAATTAAACGGTAACAGTAAATTCTAGTGGCTTATATTGGCGCATTCACATGTGGATTAGACAGAGGGTTTAGCGCTGGCGGTTAATGTTAAATCCACGCCCACGATCATGGCCCGAAGGTCGTATGGAGAAAAGGGCTAGCACCTGAGTGTCTAACTCTTTTTTCCGTCGATTCAAAATTTTTTAAGCCACAGTCTTCTGCTTCAGGTCATGGGTCTTCTACACTTAAGCCCTGAGGTCTTAACCCTTGCTCCGTCGGTTCAACATTTAAACGACTCGCCCGTTGAGTGACCCAAAGACGTTCAGGTCGGGTCTTGCCCGACTGACCCAAACGCATTCAGCTCGGGCCGACCTCGGCCTGAGGGGTCGGGTCAGCCAACCATTTTGCCCAAAAATTCCACATGATTTTGAACCTTTGGCCTGGGGCCACGTGGCACCCTGTAATAGGCCCAATAAAACTTTAATAAAAACATGAAATTTTCCACAAAAAATTTCTGAAATGACAATTTTTTTTTTGTTCAAAAGTCTTGTTTTGAAGGTCATTAGGAATTTTCAAACTTCAATATCTTTCTCATACGACATCGGATTTGAGTCCCATTCACGACACTAGAATCGCAACGATGAGGCCTATCCGGTCGTTTAGGTTGTAACCAATTCTGAGCAGTTCCAATTTTGAGAAATTTTTTCCCCTTGGACATGATCACCTAATCACTTCAACGGCCCAGATTAGATCTCTAATCAATGGTTAAGATTAAATTTTGACTCGATATGTTTATTCTAGATCATTCTCACTCATATTCTATAAATTTTCTTTAATTATTTTATTTTCTTAAGTTTAGGCTTAGGGTCCCTTAAAAATAATAATTATTTCTATAGAATACAATCCAAGTGAAATTTCAGCAAACGATTTCTGGGTTATCTAGAATACACGTGTCTAAGCCTCTCCACAAAATTTGGGACTTAGATCACATCCAATGATACCCAAAATCAACACTCCCTCTTAGCAAGGAATGTACTCTAACAATATGCCCAGTTGCATATTGTTTTGACCTTGAAGCATCTCCCTCTGCGTTGTTGATGTTTGACACTACTGCCCATCAACTTTGTGCAACTACTGCAATTGTACTACTACTGACACTACCACTATAAACATTGCATCCATAGTGAAATTTCCTCCAAATTCTACATTTGTGTTGCTGCTGACTCTACCACTCCCAATTGTTTCTACACTGCAACCTAGTTTCTTTCTACAACTGCAAAACATCCAAAATTAGACAAGTATACTACATCTCGGTGATGAAGATATGACTGTTGCTAGAATCTGTGCTGCCTCTATGAAGTTGATGCAATGCTCCTACTTTACACTATGCCCCTTTGCGCTGCTGCAACACTTCTCTATGCTGCTCAGACTTTGGCACTACTAATCACTGCGCTGTCACTTCAACATTCCTCTGCACCAATTGGAACTATTCCATACTTCTACTTATGATTTTAGATCGTGTAGCAAGGTTATGATTTGAGAGGTGGACTCCTCAAGGATCCTACCTAACCTTGTAGATCTCTGGGTATACAACTCCAAATCAGCCCACCTCCCTCCCGTTAGGTTTATGAGCAATCATAGCAAAATCCTCCTCCTCTATCTTCGCTACTCCTGCATAAGGATCATGCTTCTCATCCTTGTCCTTATTTCTAAGAGGACACTGTGTGGCTTAATGTCCCATATCGTTGCATCAAAATCATTTGATATTTGATAGATCCTTCTTCCTCTTGCTCTGCTCTTGTCCCTTTGATGTAAGGGTTTCATTCTCATCCTCCTCCTTCTTGAATTTCGAACCATTGTTATTGCTGCTCTCAATTTGACACTTGAGTAAATCTCTCCTCAACTCTTCTTGCTGAAGATCTGTCCACATCACTTCCCAGCCCAAAAAATTATCTTTTCCTAGGATGCTCTGGAAAAATACTTGATAATATTCGGACATGAAATTTAAGGCATGAATGACCATCTTTGTGGCCTGAGGAGCTACCAATTGATCTCGTTTTTCCTGAATTCTAGACAGGAATGGGTCATTGTGTTCTCCTTTTCCCATCCTGGTGGTCCGCATTTTCTCCTCCAGAAACATCTTATGCTACTCGAAAGACCCCTGATATAGCAATGCCAATGCATTCCATATATCCTTGGATGTTACTTTTCCATAGAAGTGTGAAAAAATATGATTCTTCACTCAGTCGAGGATCAACTACTTGGCCTTTTCCATATTCCTCTTGAAGGCCCTTAATCGTGCTGCATCCACCGGTTCAGGCTGAAAACTATCGAGAAAGTTCTTGAGGTCATGCTCATCTAGAGCGAAGGAGATCCTTGCCCTCCATATTACATAGTTGGAGTCACCCTCCAACCGATCTTGGTCACGCAACCCATTGGCTTCCATCTCACCCAAAGGTTGTAGATCTGTTGCCTCTCACCCTCTACGTAACTAGCTTTACGCACTCTTAATGGAGAAAGCCACAAAATCTGATGCTACTGCACGAGGAATCTAACTTTATTGGGAAATAAAACTCATTGAGGTCAAAAATCCCCAAAACTATGTTTCGGCGAGACTTCCTGATGCTCTGCACCAGTAATCACTGTTGCACAGTCAATTGTGTCCCTCCAGTTGTTGATCTGTGTAGATCTATTACTTTGCTCCCTCTTCCTCGAACAAACAACAATATGGAATAATCTTACCTCTCTGTTGGCTCACTCAAAGAGATATTTTCCTGTTGGTCTAGCCCTCCTATCTTGGACTGTGCAATCAACTGGGAGATCAATCTACTGCTTACACAACTCTTTGATCCCAACTTCACCAAAGTTGAATCTGTTGGATATGTTTTTTGTCTAGCTTGAACTCAACTTAAACAAGCTATGATACCATGGGAAAATCCTATCAACTCGGGAATCCTACTACAACAACTGATGGAAGTATTATATTTTTCATTTACTTAACAAATTGTTCATTGTGTTCTATAAGAAAATATCGAAATCCATTCACTACAACCTATACAAATTAACCGCGGAAGAATTACAAGTGCAAAAACAAATCTGAACAAACATATATCACACAACCATTTTGACACAGTTTTTTTTGGACTAATGTCCCTAAAAACACCCAATGTGGGAAAACAAGTGTAGAAGATATGAGGGTTTATATATTATGTAGTAAATATTTATGAGTACAAATCTATGATTTCCACATCCGTAAAATCATACAAAGAAACTGACAGAAGAGATCTTGTGATACAAACCTCACTCCTCCATGGGAACCGCCACTGATCTGCACAAAGACTATATTTCCCTATACTGCCTCTATGCAGTGACTGCGTCACCCACACAGGCTTTTCATAGTGACTGCCTCACCCATGAAGGATCTATGTCACAACTACGACTTCCATTTTTCCTCTACATTGGTCTCACTGCTGGCTGGAAACTGAAGCCTTCTAGGCTCTAGAAAATCTCTCTGAGATCTTATATTGGCTCTGCGTTCTCTCCTCATTTGGAAAAAAACTTCCCCTCGGGCTATACACAGTGACTGCGTAACCACTGCGTCACTGGCTCTACGCTTCTACTGTGGCTCTCTCTGTCTTTGCTGCTATGTACTCTTTGGCTCAGGAAACCTTCCAACTGAAATACTGCCCCTCTTTGCAAAATATCTCTAGATCAAGTTTTCTTTCTGAGAATTGCTCACTAAAGAAATATCTGACCTCTACCTTGTGTCTCCAAAATGTTGCTCTCCAAATGACCCTTCAAGCCAATCTTATAGTCTTCTCGTTAAGACTTCAACAACCTAGATTAGGTCTCTAATGAACGACTAAGATTAACTTTTGACTTAATCCATTTATTCTAGATCATTATCACTAATATTCTATTAATTCACTTTAATTATTTAATTTTCCTAAGTTTCAACTTAAGGTCCCTTTAAAAATAATTAATTATTTCTAGAGAATACAATTTGAGTGGAATTTCAGTAAACAATTTCTAGGTTATCTGGAATACATGTTTATACATGTTTATCTCAGCACACTTATGACCTTTAGTGTATTTTCTATCATAACTGTAGCAAAGCCCTTTTGCTCTTTTTTCTTCCTATTATTGTGGTGTCCACCTTGTAGGTTGTGGAAGTCTAGAAGTAGCAAGACTTCCATCTTTATATATGTGAGTGGTAGGCTTCCTTGTTGCCATAATTTTACATTCAATTTTTCTTGCCAACCTGAATGCCTTTTCCAATGAATCAGGTTCCCAAACGCAAACTTCATGTTAGATGTTATCCTTTAAAATATCTATGAAGACATCAATCCTGTGTTCCTCTGGAATATCAGTTACCCTTATATTCAATTTTTGGAAGTCCTCAATGTGCTCCGCCACTAAATCCTTTTGTTTGAAATTTATCAGTTGGCTAAAGAAGGTGTTGCTTTTTGTTTCCTCATTATGTGCTATCATTTCCTCCATAAAAATTGACCAGGTGACAATTTTTTTACCAGAGAAAAGCCATCGATACTATACAATTGTTTTTTTTTCTAAATGTAAAGTTGCAATGCGTATCTTTTGTGTGTTTTGCACATTATTGAGATCAAAATATTACTCCATCTGTAGTATCCATCTTACGGGATCCTTTCCATCAAACTGCCTCATATCCATATTTGGAATATGGTGGTTCTTCCATCCAACATTAGAGTTTATGAAATCACAATTAACATTTATTTTGTTCTCATCATGAGTTTCCTCTACTATTTTTTCACCATTAGGAAACATTTCTTGTATCAACTTCACCAAATCATTCTTCATGTTTTCCATGTTGTCTTTCATTTTTTCATCGATCTTAGATTCCATGCCATCCATCTTAGCTTCTATTCCCACTTCCATGCCATCTATCTTAGCTTCCAAACCATTCATATTAGCTTCCATGCCTTTCTTCAAACCATCCATCTTAGTTTCCACGCCTTTCTTCAGAACTTCCATTTCATTTTTTGTTGCTCTTTGCGATAGCGAAATTTGGTGCACTTGCTCTTGTAATTTTGATATCTCATGTTGTGTTTCTTCATCTTCATGAGTCATAGTAGAGCCTTATTAAGGCTTAATGGGTGTTGAATTCTTTTTAGGAGGAATTTTTGAACCCAATAGGATATATGTTCTTCAATATGCCCCTGGAATAAATTCAAACTAAGAGACTTATGTAATTCAAAAAAAATACACACCTTTTTTTTTCTTTTGAGGGGCTCGATATTGAAACTGAATTATCTATGTGATTTCAGATCTTCAATGTCTGAAATTCGGCCCTAAAGTAGCCCTCTGAATCTTCTTTTGAATGCCATGGGTATGACCTGATTTGGATTCTTCAAGTCAAAGTTAGGCCAAATCTCCCACGATGACCTAATTATGGATTGGTTCAGTAGAGAAAACTTGTATGACTTGCCACATGTTACTTTTTCCTCCTTTGGCTCTGAAATTGATATTCTGAAAACTAAATTTTGTGTAATTACGGCTACTTTTTACAGAATCCCAATCCGACGCTCAGAGAGAGAGTTATGACGTTTTTCCCATGATGACCTCTTTGAGATGAAATTCGGGAGCCAGAACAATCCCTATCTTCCATAGCCCATATCTCCAAAACTATTGTGAACCAATATCTGACATTTTGCGAAGATGTTTCTCAGGATTTCTGCTTCACGCCGTGAAAATTCCAGCTTTTGAAACCTCGTAGAAAACAAGTTATAGTGAAAATTCCGCGATGACCTGTTTAGGTTAAATTCAGGACCCTGCAAAATGACCTAACTTCCATAGATCATATCTTCGAAAATATTGTGAACCAAGTTCTGAAATTTTGCGATAATTTTCCTCAGGATTTCGGCTTCGCGCTCTAAAAGCTTCAGCTTCTGACCCTTCGTAGAAAATGCGTTATAGCGCAAATTCCACAATGACCTGTTTGGAGCAGAAAAACCCTAGAATCCAAAGCTCTGATACCAAATGTTGTGAAACCAGCTTTGATACGAAATAGAAGAAAAGAGATATCAACACCTTAGAAATAAGCCACTTCAAGGGGGAAACCTCCAATAAATTACATGAATAAACAATTATTGGATGATACAAATGACCAAAACCTCCTTCTATATATTGGAGTCCATGGGCCCACAATATAATCCTAGCCGACCTAACAACAACAATGTAAGGGCACAATAATAAAAATATTTGGGTTACATTGGTACAAAAATAAAAATAAGGGGGCTACACTAATAACAATAAGGGACTAAACTAAGAATATAGGGACCTAACAACCGATGAATAAGAAATGGATCAAATATGACAAAGATCAGCAACTAAGAGAAAAAAAAATAACAAATTCAACATGTCTCCAATAGATTAGAAGGTTTTGAAGAAGAACACCTAAAAAATAAAGAAAATAAGCTAAAATAAAACCCAAGAATTGGGAAAAACGGATAGAAAATAGACCAATTTTTCAATCAACCATATCTTCCTCATATAGACTCTGTTTCAGGTGGTTTCTATTTTTTGTTTTGAGGTAAAATTTAAATATGATGATGATGATGATGATGATGATATATATATATATATATATATATATATATATATATATATATAAATATATATATATATATATATATATATACTCAGATCTGTATAGAAAATAACAGAAATGGATGCAAAAAAATGGTTGCGTGCGAGGGCGGAAAAAAAATAAACTAGCCGATTTTCAATTGGCCATAACTTCCTCATACAAAGTCTGTTTTCAGTGATTTTTTTTTTGATTAAATTCTAATAATAATCAATATATCTGGTCAGTTCAATCAAATTATATATAGAAAATTCCATCATTTTATCTTAAACGCACTATCTGTTATTCTCTTGTATAAAAAACAAAAAAAAACACTCCAAATCTAATATCGACTCAGATCTGAAGCAAGTAAAATCAATGGAGATAAAAAATAATCCAAAAATCCACAGAGAGCTCAATGGGAGAGCAAGCAAGAGAGAAATCGATCAAAATTAGAGGCAAAGCATACACAAAGCAAGTATTCTCTCATTGAAATCAGCAGCTCTACTGCATCTAAATTTTCAAGGAGTTGTTGCTTCATGATCTCATGTTAAATTAGATCACCAAAATGAGAAAAAAATACCAAAATCATAATAAGATATCCATAATCTCGAATGACCAATCATGCAACAAACAATTGGTTCTATGCTATAGAAAAACGAGATCATACCTGTAATCCTCGCAAATCGGAGAAAGGTTTTGAGTTCGATGCAGATATTATGCTCCACTCGAGAAATCTACCACGTCCCCACCCAATCTCTTATCCCTGCACACAATCACAACTAATCAAAGACGATATGTTATCTTCCTCGGAATATCGTTAGATAAAAAACAATAGAATCGACCATAAAATATGTTGAATACACATTCACATAAGAGAAGGAAAGTAAATTTCCCTTGATCATAAAATAAATTACAATGCTTATACCTTCGCCTTAAAGTTTCCTCTCCTCCAGCTTGTAGGATGGTATCCTCTCCCAATACATCAGAGCTCTCCCCCTATAAGTTGGATACATTTTGTCCCACCCTTTCCTCTTGGTGAGATTATATAGGCTCATTTCATCCCTTGGGAGAATGCATCTAGACACCTTGATCTGAGTATGAATGTTAGTTTTATTGTGCTAATTTTATCTTCATATTTAAAATTTATTTTTTGATCTTATGCTTGATGTACATATGTTTCCTTGTTTCTTGTGTTTCAAACAGGTAAATTAATTGTGTTTTATGAGTGAATTGAAGATCATAAAGTGTGAAAGTCAAATGCTAAAAAAAAGCAACAAAATACACAGCAAACCATCACAATTGATCCATCAACACAGAGTTTTTATGAAGGAGTTAACCCCTCTTGGGCTACATCTCCTTGGTCCAACTTCCATGGCTTGGGCCTCTGTATTAGCTCAAAAGTGAAAAATGTTTTGCTTACATTCACCTACAACTCCTGAAACATACTCTAATGAGTTCATAATGCTCAAATATATCAAAAATGATAATACATTCTCTCAATTTGGTCTTCAGCTGATCTAGGCATGGCCTTCCTTCTTGGTGGCCCTAGGCTTCCTTTTTCTTCAAAGTGACAAAAACACCTTTAGAATTTCCCCTCTGCACCCTATACCAATGTGTTTAGAGCATGCCAATCTGCTAGGAATGACTCTTCCTGAGCCAAAATTGGTAGAAAATTTCTCAAGACATCGGTCATTCAGTTTTCCTAGGAAATATCAGGTCCAAATTTGGAGAAGATTCTAGTTAAGTCCGCTAAAGTTGGAAGTCTCGCCGAATTTGGTGGCGCCCCTAAAACTCTGCCAACCTAACTACATTTAATTAATTGTTAATCTGTAATTAAGGGCATATTAAGGCACATTAAGAGAGTTTACATTAAACGTGTTTTAAAAATCGAATTATTTTAATTAATCTGAAATTAGCATTAAACTCTGCCATTATCATTTAAACTTCGCCTGTAGTCTTCGCATTTTGGTCGCATGGGGAGGGGGCTGGCCCCTTCCAAACGTCGCTGGATGATGCATCAAACATTAAATAGTAGTCGGATCCCATACACTACAAGGACTACATGGTGGTTGGGCGGTAGCCGGTGCATTGGCGTGGGGGAGGTCGTGGGTTCGACCTCAACCCCCGCAAATATATTTTGTTTGAAAAAATACGCCAACTCCATAGTTAAAGAATTTTAGATATAAACTGCCCAAATATATAACCTTTGAACTTATATAACTTCGACCATTGCATAAAAAATCGCGCCATACCATATAAATCAAACTTGGACTTAGGATATTACAAATGTGCCCAACATATATATAACTTTGGAATTGTGTATGCCAGTCTTGATATATGAAAAAAATTCGACCATTGAACATAAAATGAAATTGAAACCTTGGAGTTGGAGAGGGTCCACCATAGGGGGGAATGGAAGCCCTTGGTTGCACCACGTGTCAACCTCTACTTGGGTTGTCCCTCATAATATTAAAAAAAAAAAAATCAAATTCATCCTTAGGAGCAAATATTTAAAAAATTCCACCTTCAAACCAATTCAGTGAATCCTGTTGTAACACTTGTCATAATTCCACTAAGAAAAAACTAAAGAGTAATCCCTAAATTCTATAACAATGATCAACAGGCTAAAAATTCTTCATCAGGATTCATTGTTTGACGAAACAAAGTGCGACGGATTCCTAGAGATGGGTTGGTCGTGGTCATTCAATTTCCAATTAATTATGAGCAATTTCATTTTTGAGATTTTACATTGAGCACCTGATTATTCCTCCCCACTAGAAGCCTTTTGGACCCAAAAAATTTTTTGATTACTGATCACGTGGATGAGGGTACTGTTACCTCACCCTTACAGTATCTATCCTTTGAAATTTTCCCATTTTCATCAATTGGAGCTTTTCACAAAAAGTTAAATTTCTCCTTGATTTTTGCAACCTTATCTTGTTTTCATTGACACCGTCATGCTGCAATTCTCATGAATTTGTAAAGCAGCAAGATATCCTTGCAGAAACCATCTTTTTCCTGCCTTGGTCATTAATTAAAGGAAACTTAAAAAATATCTCACCTTGCACACTGTCACCATGGTGATTCTTAGCTGCTCTTTCTTTGTACTTGCGTCAAATCTTGACCAAGTATCTTCACCATTTCCATGTACCCTTTGGAAACAAAAAGAAATCATTTGTGGAACCCATTCCTTCTTTTTTAAGCTGCCTTGTCTCTTTCTCTTTGACCTTTGCACTCTCTTGCACCAGCATCTTGTTTCCAACACTGCTCAACACTGTTGTTGACTGTTTCAAATGTTTTACATCTTGTTTACCTCCTTTTAAAGGCAACCTGTTAGAATCCTGAAACATATCATTACAAGCATAAGCATCTTTTTGAAAGGTTTGATTCAAAACATCGCTTTGTTTGATCATTAACAATGTCAAATTCTGACTCGCATTCACTATCCTCTTCATTTCTCCTGCATGTATAATAGACAAACTTGTCATCTTCTTATGCGATCTAATTATGTACTCAATACCATATTTAAACAAGTGATACTTATTCTCATGGCGATGAAATAATTATTTCCTATCATACAGATAAGGACTTCCCTATACAATACATGATATCTCATGCGGCACCACATCAAGTTCAACTTCATCAAGAAAGCTTGAATTGATGATGAATATTAGTATGCACTTCATTGTAACCTGCAATTTTTCATTCTTGCATATCCACCCTAAAGGATAAGGTATTAGAAGTCTAATAATTTCAAGATCTAGCTTCTTAACCAAGTCTTCAAAAATCAATTTAGCTTGTGACCCACTATCAAAAAGTGTATCAATATTGGTATGTTTAGAGACAACTCTAATATGTAAAAGTTATATTCTTGTATCTTAATCTTGAGTGACATTGGAAAAATGTGAAGAAATAGTGCTTGCTATGTGTTTACCTTTCAAAGCCATGTCTATAATCTTTGGCTCATCTTCTGAATCTGGCCCTAAGTCATATTCAATTATAGCAACAATTTCCCCATCTCTTTGTCTTCCAGTTTTTTTAGCTTCAACTCTGGATTAAGTTTCCAACAGTGGTCTTCATCATGGCCATTCTTTAAGCATTGTTTTCATGTGAATTTCTCTTTCTCTCTTTTAACAAAGCTATTTCTCTTTCCTCTTCCATAAAACTTTCCCTTTCCTTTACCCTCACTTTCACTTTTCTCATCTATGTTTTGTTTCCCTCTTGCTTCTAAGTGTGTGGTTTGAACAAAAACCTCATTTATGTTTGTGGGATTAAACATGAGAATAATGTGCCTAAGGTAACTATGCAAAACCCCGACATAATTTAGAAAAATTTCTTGAGAATACAAATTAATGGCCAAAATAAGAGCCCTTCTCCTAAATTCATGAGTATAATCTTGCACATTTTTCCCTTTCAACTGTCTAAAATTTTGGAAATCCACAATGGCCTTTTGCATGTAAGCTAAGGCATATAATTTCATTTTAATAGAAGCAATAAAAATTGAGCAAGACATAGAGATCTTACCGTAGTTTTTAATCTCTTCTTGAGTCCTTGCTTCCCACCATACAAGTACAGATCCTTCCATCCTCAAAGAAGCCAATTGAATCTTTATGCCATCTTCATGAAGGTTCTGAATCCTGCAATACACCTCCAATTGACATATCCAATTGTCCAATATTTCTGCATTTATCTTGCCATTATACATTGGAAGCTCAAATTTGACATCTAGTTTGAGTAAGGGTGTCTTTCCTCTTGTGGCTTTTGAGTGAGTATGAGTGGTTTTTTTGGTGGAAGTGGAAGATGATGTTGATGGAGATGATGAGGATAATGAAGATGGTGTAGATGGAGGTGGCTTTCCTCCGCTACCCTTTGAACTCTTCTCTTCATCCTTATTATCATCTAAAGTTCCTTCTCCATGTGGAGGCTTAGAACCTTCTCCTGCCATCCCAACAGTAAATGCATAAAACATAATTTTGACCATCCTCTTTATGTCATTGAAGTCTCTCTTGACATCATCCTCTTTTGAATGACCTTCTCTTTCTCCAACACTTGACATGATGGTTATGGATTCAAGCTCAGCTTTTGATGCTTGTACCTCTTTAATCAACTCAGCTCCTTGTGCAACTTGTACCTCTCCAATCCCAGCTTCTCGAGACAACAATTGAGGTGCTTAAAGTGCAACTATGAGTGGAAATTTGGGTGAAGATGATGCTATTTTAGCTCTCCTTCTTCTATTCCTAATCTCAAGACTTGCAAACAATAATTTCCCTTCACCTCTCTGCAACTTTAACCTTGCCAGCATCACAAATTTGCAACCATTAAACTTGCATAAAACTCAAGCAACTATCAAGAAAATAACCTTGCCTTTCAACTGGGATCTGATACCAACTTGATCTAAGTATGAATGCTAGTTTTGTTGTGCTAATTTCATCTTCAGATTTAAAATTTATTTGTTGATCTTATGCTTGATGTACATAGGTTTCCTTGCTTCTTATGTGTGTCAAACAATTAAATTAACTTAGTTTTATGAGTGAATTCAAGAGCATAAAGTATGAAAATCAAATGCTAAACAAAAACAACAAAATACACAGCAAACCATCACATTTGATCCATCAACACAGAGTTTTGATGAAGGAGTTCACCCCTCCTAGGCCACATCTCCTTGGTCCAGATTCCATGGCTTGGGCCTCTGTATTAGCTTAAAAGTGAAAAAAATGATGTTTACATTCACCTCAAGCTCTTCAAACATACTCCAATGACTTCAGAATGCTAAAATCTATTAGAAATGACTATTCAGCAGATCTAGGCATGGCCTTCCTTCTTGGTGGCCCTAGGCTTATTTTTTATTCAAAGTGACAAAAACAACTTTAGAATTGCTCCTCTGCCTCTTCAACCTGTACCAATGAGTTCAGAGCATGCCAATATGCTAGGAATGACTCTTCTTGAGCCAAAATTGGTCAAAAATTGTTCAAGAAATGGCTCATCCAATTTTCCTTGGAAATCTCCTCCAAATCTGGAGAAGATTCTAGATAAGTCCACCAAAGTTGGAACTCTCACCAAATTTGGTGGCGCCTCTAAAACTCTGCCAATCTAACTGCAGTTAATTAATTGTTAATCCATAATTAAGGGTGGATTAAGGCGCATTAAGTGTGTTTACATTAAAAATGTTTTAAAAACCAGATTATGTTAATTAATCTGAAATTAGCATTAAACTCTGCCATTAGCATTTAAACTCCGCCTGTAGTCTTCGTGGTTTGGTTGCATGGGGAGGGGGATGGCCCCCTCAAAACCCCCGCTAGATGACGCATAAAACATTAAATAGTAGTCATAACCCATACATTACAAGGACTACATGGTGGCTCGCCGATAGACCACTGCGCTGGTGCGGGCACATATATTTTGTTTGAAAAAATACACCAACTCCATAGTTAAAGAACTTTGGATATAAACTGCTTGAATATATAACCTTTGAACTTATATAAGTTTTACAATTAGAGAATAAATCACGCCATACCATATAAATCAAACTTGGACTTAGGATATTACAAATGTGCCCACCATATATATAACTTCAAAATTGTGTATGCCAACCTTGATATATGAAAATAATTTGACCATTGAACATAAAATGAAATTGGAACCTTGGATTTGGAGAGGGCCCACTAGAGGGGGCACGTGGCGGCCCCTGGCTGCACCACATGTCAGCCTCTGGTTGGGTTGTCCCTCATAATATAAAAAAAAATGAATTCATCCTTAGGAGCAGATATTAAAAAAAATTCAGCTTCAAACAAATTCGGTGAATCCTGTTGTGACACTTGTCACATTGCCACTAAGAAAAAACAGACTAATATTCCTTGCATGCTGACTAGGCTGCCATGTCATCAACCTGTCACTGTTTTGCAATTAAAAAAAAAAAAAATTGCCTAATCTAAATGGTGATCAACAGGCTATAACTTCTTCATCCGGAGTCAGTTTTCGACGAAAAAAAGTGTGTCGGATTCCTGGTGACGGGTAGGTCGTGGTCGTTCAGTTTCCAATCAATTTTGATCACTTTTATTTTTGAGCTTTTACACAGAGCACTTGATCAGACCTAGGGGCTTGAGAAGTTAGGAAACTTCTACAATAATGGAGCCCTCTCCAACTCATACACAAGTCGGTCAAGTTGATCTCCTTAGGAATGGGAAACTCTAGAAACATTTTTCACAATTACAATTAATTTGTCAATTATCTCAATTATGAAATAATTAGTATCTCATAATTATATAATTATAATATTTTGGAAAAATAATTATGAGAAATTTCTCAATTATGTAATTTCACCGTTTTATCATGGGATCAATCTCACATAAGTAAAATAAAAGGTGAAAATGGATGCATTTTAGCCAAAAAATTGAGGTAAGTTTATATTGGGTTTCTCTCGCTATAATGGAGTGGAAAATAGGGTTATAACACACGTTCTATCGCCAATCCCTACTCCTATTACATGGTACACTTTGACTCTGTTGGTAATGAAATATTATGTTCAGCTATTACGAACCACTGACTAAGTTTTTCTGGAAATATAGGGTGATTTCACAGTAGTGGTTCAAAACATTTCATCTACATATAATCTTCTCGCCACTACCTCCCTCCTAAGGTTTTATTTCCTATTTTCTCACCTAAATTTATAACTCAGACTGTTGGGCTGCAGGTAAGGGTTCATCTTCTTATTTTCCCCTGCTAGCGTATCCTTTGGAGTGAAGTACCTCAATAATGCCAGACATTAACCAAGTGCCTTTTTTCCAGGGTTTATATGTAATTAGTGATGGTTTGTCCTGAATAATGTTTGTGCAGACTATGTCCATTGCTAGAATGTAATATTTGTAGTATAGAGTTATAGATGTTCCTAAATAGGGTTTTTCCTGGGTGGAGAACCCTATTCACAGTTGGACTCATGTAATTTGTTAAGAAATGGAACAATTTTTTGGTTTCTCAGCTTTCTGAATGTAAATGAATGTTTCTTCCTCAATATTTGGTAGATCAATTTTCTTACAATGATATGGACCTCTTGGATTAAGTTATGGTTAGACTCTTAGAAATATGAAACCTTTTCCATGAGGGTCTATTCTTGCCTTGCGCGGTTGTTATTTTCACAAAAATGCTTAATTTAATTGTTATGAAGGATCTCTAATTACTTGTCATGTGCACACAACTTTTCTTGTAATTGCTTAGAGAATATTTTCCATTTTTATCTTAATAAATGGCACGAAATAATTCTTCACTATTTTTTTTTAGAGTTAAGGCTAGGTGAAGCATATGTACAAATAAAATGTCATAGACTCTACAATTCTTGTTCTATTTTGACTTTACTTGTTCTAAAGCAAAATTACCGGTTACTATTAGAGATTCTTAATGCTATTAATTTACTTGCATATCTTTAATATAAGACTCGATCTACACCCAAACGGTCTTCTTCAGTTAGTTGGCTACACTCTCCCCTCCAACCTCGGGTCTTGTGGAAACTGGAGGCCTTCTGGATCCCTCATGGCCCATAGGGTCTTTTTTTTTTCCTTTGGTGGGTACAAGATTGTTCAAGCATTCGGTGTTTCTACCGAGGGTTGAAATAACCCGACCCAATTTATTTGTAGCAATATCTAACATGCCACTATCCTCAACTATCTTTTTAATGACTATTCCTATGGCTTTTGTCTACACACTTAGGTTACAAAAATACCAATATGTGAATATATTCTTTTCATTCTTGCAAGGGCTCCAACTCGAGTCATACAAGTTTTCACTTACATTACAGGGTTATAATACAAAACTTAAATTTATAATTCAGTTTGTGTTACACATTGTTTGAGTTTAACGATGCCAATTTAGAAATTTCAGGTGCACAATAGTGAGACTCAAAATACGTTCACTTGCAAACTTTTGTATTTCAAAACATCAAAGCTTCAAATACACTTATCCGTATAATATTAAGTAGTCGAGGAACTCAATCTAAAGAGTGTTATCCTCCCTTCCAATGAGAACGACAATCACGTCTTTGTCTCCCCCCGATCTTCCCTAACTTCTAGATTAGTTACTCTAACTATGACCAAATCAGGTCGTTTTACAGGCATGAAGACCCCTCCAAAGTCCCAACCTAATAATTTATAGACTTTTGTCTATAGTGGAGTCTTCCACTCGTTCCAACCTAGCTCAAGAATCATACTCCACGGTTGCATGTTGATACACTTACCAATACTTGTAAGGTCTTTTAGGTCTCCTTTTGTCTCATCTTTTCCAAACAAAAAAAACAACGACAGGAACCCCCTCTCTTCCCGCTGAGATCTATTTGTCCCCAAGGGAATGAGAGGAATCAAAAACCATAATTGTCACAAGTATTTGGAAGTTAGAAAATTCATTCAAAACCTCTAGAAATTTCCAATTCTCATCCAATATTTTATATATATATTGTTTCTTTTAAATTTCATTAGACTTTCCTCTCAACCTTTAAGTACAAAGTCTCATTTATCCCAAGTAAATGGCAGTAACCCACTATAACAAAAGTAACTAACAAACACTTGTAAGGACGGGAGGCTATTGCACTTTAATAGCTTGGAAGTTGAAATCACCATTGGTAATTCAATTTTGAAAATTTAATAGTTGTTTAATTTTTTATTTTAATTGTTTGATTTTTCACTAAAGAACTTATATTAACGTAGGTTATCAAGCGATATAAGTGAGAATAGTTGTCATGTTGTGTTGTATGTAAATTTACATTGGTTTATTATTATTATTAACTAATACCATTCGTTTTAAACAATTTTGGGGTTTTGAATACTTTAAAGTTTTATTTCTAAATCAAAAGGATGTTTAAATAATTTTAATTTAAATAATACTCATAAAAAATAAACATTTTTTTTACTAAGCACATGTATTTTTCTATTAAAGTCTTTTGTTTTTTTAGTAATTTAATTTTAATTTCATATCATTTTAATTTTTGTTTATATAATATTAATTTTTATATAAATATTATTTAAAAAATAATAATATAGGTTATTTTTTTTAAATTCTAATTATTATTGAAACTAACGAAAAGTTTATAATATTGAGGGATATTAATTTAATATTTATAGATATCTTAAGGCTATTCATATATTCTTAGAGCTTAGTGTGCATTGTCATCGTTATGTATTAAGAAAATTTAACCACTTGAAATAAGTAACGGATGGCTTTATAAAAAAATCAAAATTTTATTTTTGAAAAATGTTTGGTGGTTTTTATTGTTTGGCATTTATATTGATAAGCTAGAAAGTCATTTAGAGGAAGTGGGTTGTGTTGGCACAATCTTAGCTGGAATAGTCATCATGCTTCTTCTCTATGCTAACGATATTGTTCTTCTGGCAAGGTGCCCATCTCATATTGATAAGAAACTAAGTCCTCTTAAGGATTTCTGCTCTACCATGGGTATGAATGTTAACACTGACAAAAAAATTTTTATGATTATCACATCCAAGAAGGACACTTACACTAATTTTGTGTATGACAATAGAAATTTGGAGAAGTATCTTCTTACAAGTACCTAGGGAATTGATATTCACCACAAGCTGAACTGGAACTATAGCATTGCAAAAATGATTAATGGAGGGTGGAAATCTTATTTTGGTCTTGAAAATAATTATAAAGCAGCAAACCTTGTGATGTGGGATAAAAAGAAGCTCCTTTTTGAAAATTTAGTCACTCCTATTATCTTGTATAGATGTGAGGTTTGGGGTTGCAGCATCTCTAGAGAATCCTAGAGAAAGATTGAGCAAATCCATAAGAGTTTTATAATGTATAACCTCAAAATTAAAAGCAATACACCCTATCCTATTCTCCTTATAAGAGTGGGTCTTTCCCCTATCGAGAGCCTAGCTATGACTAGGCTCCTGTTGTACAAGCACAAAATCAATAACATGGGAGACCATAGACTTCCTAAGCTAGCTTTAAATTCTAGCCAAAACCACCTAAGGCTCAAACGAGGTTAGTATAAGATACCAAGGCCTAGTTAAACCATTGGGAGATTGACGAAAATGTTTCATTGCAAAATATTAATAACATTAAAAATATTGTTACTTCTGAGTTTAAAGAAAAAATGTGGTGTAAGAAAGATTTAGAGGCTAAAATAAAATTAAGATATTATAAGGAGGTCATCAACCCTACTCTAAAAAATAAAAAATATCTCTCTGTTTTAACTAGCTCAAAGAACAAAATTAATACAACTAAATAAAAAAATAAAATAAAACAAACATCCAAAACTAACTTAATATTCTTCCTTTTTAAACTTTGTTCAAAATATTTTGCATATTACATGTTTTTACATTTTCAACATTTTAATTCGGTCAATCACGAAGAACTCCTAGAATTGTGTAATGTGTATTATGCATTTTTGTTTTAGCACCAACGAACTCACATATCACAAAATGGTATTCACACTTGCACATGGTATTCACACTTGCAATTCACAAAATATAAGAAATAACAAAATTCGATACTTGGTATTTACATTGAACCTTGAAATTCAAGAATTTTTGGAGAATGTTCCTTTTAAACATTCCAATTTCGGAGGTTACTTTTAAATACATTTTCAACCTCGAGTAACATTATGTGGAATACCAAGTTTTAAATGTGCTTATTTGAGAAATGGTGAATTAGTAGATAAATGAACTATATATTTCAAGAATAGATGGTGTTAGAAACATGTTTATAATATTTAGGTTCAAATGATAAAGTTATTTATCTAGAAATCTATTTAGAAAGAAGTTTGTAACATTTAAGTAAAACTGATATAATTTAAAATATAATAGAAAATATAAAAAAATAAAAAATGCATAAAATTTTATTGACAAATCAATTTAGAAGACCCCATATATAGCACTAAAGTGTCTCTTGAAGTGAGGAAGACATGGTTATATTGCATGATTAACTCGTTCAATCTTTTGTCAATTTACACAACAATCAATTTCCACATTCTACTCGACTAACTAGTTAAATGTTTAGTTGTCTCTCCTAACCAAATATTAATTGTCAAAGTATAATCTCTGAAAGATCTAAGGATGTGATGAACCTACTTAACAACCCTCCCACCCACAAAAACATTGCTCTAGAAATTAAAGAGGTGAAAATAATTATGTACGCCCTTCACCCAAGCGACACCCTCCGCCTCCCCCCCCTCCCCCCCCCCAAAATATTTGTTGTTTCTTGAAGCCTAAGTATAGCCCAATGTTTCACGAATCTAGCTTTTGTTAGAGGCTTCATAAATATAGAAACAACCTAATCATTTGTGCTACAATAAATAAGAGGCACAACGCCATTATGTACCAACTCCCTTAAATAATGAGCATGCGGCTCCACATGCTTCATTTTACTATGTGTGATAGGGTTTTCAACAACTTGAACTACACTTTGATTGTCACAAGACACTATGTATATTCCTCAACTGAAAATTTGAGCCCACCCAAGATGCTACAAATCCACAGCTCTTTTATGTTAGAAGTAGCTACACCATGATACCATGCTTTTATGGTTGAATGATTAAACCACCTTTTCCGTTTACACAAAAAAACTATGCGTCTACAACTAAGATAAAGCACATAACAAAATGCAGTCTTTCATTTCCATCTCCAGCCTAATTTCATTTGGTATCCTAATTGACCAACTAGATCACATTGTCATGCAATATTTATACCAAATTCTTATTATGTATCTTTGATAAAAATGAATAATTATTTTGCAACCTTCAAGTGAATCCCTCACAAATCTAACAAGAACCAATAGAGAACATTGGCAACAAACGAAATTTCAAATCAATTCTAAGTTAGATAGTGTTATTAACCTAATTTTACTCTCCTATTTGGTTTGAATAGTTTCCCATAGATACATCATTTTGTAGCGATAACCTACATTATGCATCCCATTTCGTCATTATAAAATCTTATGGTACCCCACTTAGCTACTTCAACTCAACACTTAATCATTTTTCAAAGCATGCAAATTATCCTTTTTTTTACATGTGACATGTAGCAAATCCATTAAATTCCAAGTGAATATACATATGTACAAAACTACTTGACAAATAATTCATTAACTTTTTTATGCGTATTTAGGAAGCATAGTGAATACATGTGGACCTTGTCAAACCAATCTTTCATTAATAACATTAATATATTCTTCCATAATGTCCATTAAGTTTATGAATAGTCTTAACACATAAAGGGAATTCACATAGACACTAAATCCGACACTTAATCCAGACAAAGCTTTCACTATATACCTATAAATCAATGTCTTGAGGTTTCATTTAAAAGGAACCAAATAAAGAAAATTCAATTTATCAAAATTATTTTACGAAGACTTGAAACCATTGTTTTTATCCCTCTACCATTGAAAGTTCCACCATATTCCTATAATAGCTTGGACTCGGAGAACATAGGGAGATAAAGGACAAAGCCTACTTTGTTACAAAAATTCCTTCTTCGTAGTTTTTTATTCTTATCTCATGCTTTTCCTAGGATTAATAAAACCTTATACTATTTATCACCATTCCTTATGATTGGATGTTAGGTTTTGGCATTATTTTTTGTTTATTCTTATTCCATGCATCATCTATGGTTTACTATAGTGTTTTGATGAGCCCGTATTATCTTCTCTCTTCTTATATTTTTATTATTGTTTGTAGTTAGTTTCATAACCAACTAGGGTAGGTGTTTCGAAACTTGTTGTCCAAAAAACCACCAATAAATAGATAAGGCTATGGACAAGCTTCTTATAGGGAGTATCATTGACCTTTAAAGAATGATTCTTTCTATTTAGCTTCACTTCCAACTAGTAACGTGTAGAACATAGTTTACAATATTCCTTTTTGAACCTTTATACTAGCAATTACCTCAAAAGGTGCAAAGAAAGGCTGATAGGTTTCTTTAGGTTCCTTAAATTGGAAAATTTGTAGGAGATAAGATGCCTCATACTGTCCATAATTTTGTTGTGTTAGAATCCTTGATATCGCTTCCTCAAAGATCTTCGAAGATAGGTTTCTTAAATTGGAAAAATTGTATGAGATAATATACCTCATACTGTCCATAATTTCGTTGCCTTAGAGTCCTTAAGCTTGGAAGATAGGTTTCTTAAATTGGAAAAATTGTATGAGATAAGATGCCTCATAATGTCCATAATTCTGCTGCCTTAGAGTCCTTGATATTGCTTCTTAAAGAGCTTGGAAGTTTTTTTTTTTCTTTTTAGACTTTCTTTTCAGTCTTCCCGTAGTCAACTTGGAGGCACAAAATCATTCTTAAAAATTCAATTTTCTTTCTTTCAAATTTTCAAATGGGACATGATAAAATAATTTTTTCTTTTGACTCAAATATATTCTTTTTTACTTCTTACAATATCATAATTATGAAAATCAAACCTAGTTACAGTTTCAACGCTTCAATGACAGTTACACTTATCTCATCTAAATCACAATACTTCTCATCTAAAATCACAATTCATTCTCATCTGAATCACAATTATTCCATAGCTACTTTTATGTATATATTGTATTTATATATGTGTTGTTTTGTATCAGTTTCATTTATGTATATATTGTTTTTTATTAGTTTAAAAATAAAATCCAAGCCTTAATGAGACTTAGAGCAAGAAAACGAGTAGTTAAAATTATAAAAGTATGAATACAAAAATAAGATAAATATAGCAATGAGTCTATAAATTTCAAATTAAGAGACATCATCAATCACAAATTTTTTTATAATGGTATAAATAAATTCTTATAATTAAATACTTAAAATTATGTGTATTGCAGTGACATAGAAGTTGTGATTCGTTCAATTTCCATCATATCTATTTACATAAACGCATAATCTAATTATTCTAAGTTAGTTTTGAAGGCCTTTTTAAGGTTAGTTAAAATTACTTTGACATATTAAGGTAAAAAAACTCCAACAACTATCTATCTCTATCTTGAATGATAATCACTACTCAAATTTTCACATACTTTATTACCTCAGATTGCATTTGCAAATCTCACACCATACCATATTTACGTAACTTCACACCATACTATTCAAATCCCACCACGCAGACGCAAGACTAGGTGAAGCGTAGACTCCTTTTGGATGTTATAATCGGCGAGAGTTCGGCCATCCACCAACTGATTACCAGAAAATATGAGCCTCTGTTGATCAAGAGGAATCCCTTCCTTGTCCTGAATCTTCACTTTTACATTATCGATCGTATCAGAGATCTCAACCTCCAGTGTGATCGTTTTGCCTGTCAACGTCTTCACAAATATCTGCATACCACCACGGAGCCGAAGAACAAGATGCAGGGTTGACTACTTCTGAATGTTATAATTAGCCAACGTCCTCCCATCTTCAAGTTGCTTACCGTAAAATATCAACCTCTAATGATACGAGGGAATTCCCCCCTTGCGTAAATAAGCCAAAAACCTTCCGAATTTCGCAATCTACACTTGTAGGCGAAACCATTTTAAAATGAATCCTCGTGGACACAAAGACCAGTAAACATGCAGGAAATAACCTGACAACATCTATATGTAGAAAATCAACATCTATATATATAAAGTTAGAAATAAAAAAGGGAAGAGAACGAGTAAAGGATTTGAAACAAAGATCGAAGATAGGCAGAATAGTCAACTGCATGAAATACGAAAAGATAGAGAAAATTGATACCTGAAGGAAATTAAACGAAACTGAGCACAGCAACCACATTCAGAAAAGCAGGACAAAACTGAACAGGCCAGTGAGAGCAGGCTCCTCCTACTTAGTTTTTAATTTGTTTCCGGCCAGAGCATTCTCTTCTTGTTCCACGTAACAAGAAACACGCATGTTTTAAGTCGTTTCCTGCCAGAGTGGATAACCGTTTTAGAACTTGAAGGAGCACATGCGTGCCTTGATAGGTGTTTGTTGAAATAAATGGTAGAAAACAAAATAAATAGTGCATGAATAACCATTTCAGAAGTCTAAGGAGCACATGCATGCCTTAATAGGTGTTTCTTGAAATCAACCATAAAAAAACAAAAGAAATAGTGACAACTGAATGGTGAGTTAAAAAATGTAGATGATGGTAAGAAATTAAATGATTAAAAGTAAAGATAAGGACATATGTCATGGAGTTTAAGTTATTGGACAGATGTCACAGCCTAGTTGGAGTTCAAGTTATTAGATAGATGTCACTGCCTAGTAAAAATGGTTGACCAAATACCCAGTGAACTAATTCAAAAGAAAGGCCTATCAGCCTAAATATATTTGGTGCATACTAAAGTTGATATTAACAAAAAATTTTAAGTAACAAAACTAGCATGGTTTTACTACCAACCTAACCTTCCTACATTTTAAACCCATATAACACGCATTTTTTAACAAGTGATGTCACCCTCTCATGTCTTTTCCACAAAAATTTGCTAAAAGATACCTACAAGGTAACTTGTTGATATTATACATTTATTCCAATGTTTTAGCATGATTATGAGACTTAATTATAGATTTTATGCTACCAATGATGTTTTTTTATCATATCTTATAACCTCCACAATTTCTTGTAGCCGACCTCCAAGTTTATGATGGTTCCACCACTTATGGACAAAAAAGGTGACATGGGTTTTCTTCTACACACCAACAATATGCTTTGGTGTTCATTGGATTAGATCAAGGTTTGTTACACAATGTGTTGGCTACCTGCCAAAATTTCATTGACCAAACCCCAATTTTGAAGATGGGACAACATTCATCAGGACTACACAGTTTAATTTTCCAAATCATGTATAGAGAATTAATTTGCAGTTAAACAAGTTGGATCATTGTCTTGAATTGAAAAGGAAATCCACTCTTACTTTCCTTTCTCCACTCTTGTTAACATATGTCATTTTAATTGATGAGCAAGAAGATGGATCCCATGGATCCACTTTCTCACTCTCTTTCTCATGAAAATATTTAAATCTTATTCCTCATTGCATCACACGAGAGGTAGTTGGAGATAAGGAGAAAGAAAATTGATCATACTTATATTTCTTTTAGTCTTATATTGACCCATTGTTGGGGTCTTCATACCCTATGATTATGATCTAGGTGGATATTGGTGGCCACCTTCCTATTCCACCTAGTTAGTTTCATCAATTTATTCTTTACTATTTTTATCAGTTTTTTGTGTCTTGAACTTCTAGAGTCGTTTTGAGCCCCCAAACAACATTTTTTGGGCATGATTTTTATGAAATCAGGAAATTTTATGGAAATAAAACAAGCAGTTGTATTCCTTGGAGAGATATTTCCAACGAGGTATCATACACGTCAAAAAGATATAATATGACCAAGTTATGACCCTAGAAAGTTGGCTGCCCAACTAACCCCAACAGGGCCCATAAAATATTAGTGTTACATCTCCTCGAGTTAGGGTTTTGGTTGTTTATGTTTTTCTCTTATTTTTCAATAACAAAAAGGCCCTTGAGCCTCATTGTAGCACATTTCAATCGCATGTAGCTGCCACATCTCTTCTCAGAGATAAGCTACCATCGTCCAAGCTAGTTTATTTTCCATTCTGTCTATAAGCATTTTCGGTATTTGATATTAATGAAATAAAGTGTTATTCTTGTTGCATCTCTGTGTTTATGTTTATTTATGTATTTTATTGTGTTCCTGCATAAGTCTGGATCAGTGGTATCAGAGCTATCTTCTCTTTCTCGATCTTTCTTTGCATGTCCCTAATGAGGTCGGGGTATAAGGATTTAGGGCTCGATTTGGTTGAACCTTTGCAAGATCAACCTAGAAAACCCCAACGACCTCCCATGGTGGAAGAACAGAAAGATAAGGGAGCAAGATATCCTATCAAAATATCGCTTGAGGAGGCCCTTGAAAAACAAAGTCAGGGAAAATTTTAAGGATGGATATCTATTTGAAAGTTTAGAAACCTTGGCGAATATCAGTAATACCTAATAGAAAAACTGTAAAATGTTTGATGATATTTTTGTAAAAAAATAGCTAAATTACTAATTATATTATATTATTTTATATAAGATCTTGGTGATTTTTAAGGTAAAATAATTTCATGCTATAAAACTTGGGCGAATTATTTTTAGAAAAAAATGGAATTTGGCAAATATTCTTTTTGGAGAAAGTATAGAAAATTAGCCCACCTATGAATATTAGCCCCTAAAATTTTCCCTGAAAAAAGGAACGCGATGATGGATAACTTTGCCCAGATCCTTCAACGACTACCCACCGATGGTGCATATTCATCCAGCAGCCACTCTGGAGGCGCCAGTCCTTTTAAGGTACAAGTAAACTTTGACATTCCCATATATGAGGGCCAAATAGATGCAGACATCGTAGATCGATGGTTGAATTTTCTGGAAGGGTATTTTTGGGTCCATGATTTCTCTGATCGAGAAAATATTACCTTTGCACTCCTCAAAGCCACCCCCCATGTCAAAGATTGGTGGGAAACCTACTATGAATAGAGGGATGAGGAAGAACCCTCAAATTTTTCAATCGTAACCACTTGGAATATTTTTTCGAGATGACATCAAGGAACAATATTACCCTGTGGGGAGCTATGAGGAAAAGGAAATCCAATGGGGCATGTTGCAGCAGTAAAGGGAGCAAGATGTGCACGAGCTAACAAAGTTCCATACCTTGTGCACAAAGTTTGGTATTAAAGATTCAGAGAAACACTTGGTGCTCAAGGACCAAGATGTTTGCATAGATACATTCAGGAGGAAATGGAGTTCCTAGACATTACCTCACTTGGCACGACAGATTGATATGCCGCCAAGATCGAGCATAAATTTAAGCAAAAGAAGTGAGACTTTGGATTTGTGAATCCGAAGCCAGGGAAAAGCACCCCCAAACTGCAGAACAAAGGGAAAAGCTAAAGCAGGGCGACTTAGGAAAACCTGTTGAAGTAGCAAGTCAAGAAAAACACCACAAAGGAAAAGAAGGACATATGGAAGTGGTGTGAATTTCATAAAATCTCCACTCACAACACAAGTGAGTGTCGAGACAAAAAATCGTTGGTGGCTGAGCTAAAGGAATCTGAATCAGATGCATGTTTTGATTCTAAGTCAGAACTAGATAAGGGCAATGAAAAAGGGAAGAAAATCATTGATGCGGAATCCAGTGCCACTATTTCCACCACCAACATTAAGAAGGAGGAACTCGAAGATCTAGAGGAGGGGGAGTGCCTCTTCCATTCCCATATGTGGGTGAAGGGTTATCCACTGCAGTTCATTGTCGATAGTGGAAGCTAAAAGAACCTCATTTTAGTAGAGGTCATGGAGGGGCTTGACCTACCAACCACAACACACCCACAACTATATACCATCTGGTGGCTTCACCAAGGAAGAGATCTCCGCGTCAACCAACAGTGTCGCCTTCCCTACAATATTAATCCCTTCGTGGATAAGGTACTATGTGATATTGCTCCTTTTGAAGTTTCTAATGTATTATTAGGCCAATCATACTTGTGGAAGCGACATGTTGTGTATGATATAGGCCTCGTTCTATTATTATGACTTTGGGAAATATGTTTTACAGGATACCAGAGGTAGTACCACCTTCTGCCATCTCTTTGATTACTACCAAGAGATGCAGTAAGATTATTTCGAAAACTAGGAAATTTGTTTTCATTACGATTCGCCCATAGGGCAAGAAGAATATTTTGGTCGTAGCCTCCAAACAGGGTGCCCTGGTGCGACAACTACAGATGGACAAAGTCATGGAGGAATACCAAGACATTTTCTCCTCATCCACAGGAATTCCTCTATATTGTCAGGTCAAGCAATCCATTTATCGGACCCTAAGCACACCGCTTCCTAATGGGATGATCTATCAATATTATGTTCTAGAGAATGATGAAATCAAGAGGAAGATCTGAGAGTTGTCGCAAAAATGTAACATCGGGCCAAGATCCTTGCTCTGTGGGAGGCCGATCGTGTTGGTACAGAATAAGGATGGCACCTAGGGACTCTTTATTGACTATCAGGCGTTGAAAAAGATCACATTATAGAATTGGTATCCAATCCCACGAATTGATGACCTCTTGGACCAGCTTAGGGGGGCCATATATTTTAGCAATATCAACTTGAAGTCTGAGGATCACCAGGTACCAATCAAACCCTCCAATGTGTGGAAGACTGCCTTCAAAGCCAAGGAGGGCCTCTTCGAATGCCTGGTCATGCCTTTCAGGTTGACGAATGCTCCCGCAACCTTCATGTGGTTGATGGAAGACATATTGTGGCCATTCACCAACTCATTTGTGTTGGTGTACTTGGATGACATCTTGATCATCAGCCATACTTGGGAAGAGCACCTCCACCACATCAGACAGGTCCTCCAAAAACTACGGTAACACAAGTTGTGTGCCAATCTAGAGAAGTACACTTTTGGCATGACCCAGGTTCAGTATCGGGGATACATTATTAATGAGTGGGGGGTGCATGTGGATGCATCCAAGAGCCAAGTAATTTGGGATTGGCCAGTCCCAACCACTCTAATAGAGCTCCACAACATTCTAGGTCTTGCCAATTTCTACCGCAGATTCATGTTGGGATTCTCTCATATCACTTGGCCCTTGAGTCAAGTTACCAAGGGAGGAGTGAAAGAAAAAATATTTTGGTCTAAATCTCAATAAAAGGCGTTCATAGAATTGAAACATCACCTTTGCTCGAAACATATACTTACAACAACCATTTGAGACTGAGACATATGCCTTTGACTATCCTATTGGGGTAGTTCTTACTCAACAGGGGCATCTAGTGGCATATCACAGTGAGACGCTTTCTAATATAGCCTGGAAGTATCCCACTTATGAAAAAGAGATGCATTCCATTATGTAGGCTTGCTGACAATGGAATCATTAGATTTTGGGGAAGGAATTAGTCATCCACATAAACCACCAAACCTTGCAATTCATACAAACACAAGGGAAGTTGCATAACGATTGCCATCAGAAGTGGTCCACATACATGCAACAGTTTCATTTTAACATAAAGTACAAGAAGAGAAACACCAATAATGTTGCAGACTGCCTTAGCTGACCATTGATCATGGCACTAACCATTGTGCTTAACTCTTGTCAGAATGATACTTTAGATTGGCCGCTTCTCTATAAAAGTGATCCATAATTCGACCACACATACAAGGCACTCTTGGAGGGTTAGCAAGTTCCAAAATTTCACCTCCGGGATGCATTGCTATGTCACCTGGGAAACCTTTGTGTTCCTTAAAGCAAGTGCTCAGAGATGGTTTAGGAAGCACACTACAATTGGTTCATAGGTCATTTTGGGATCAAGAAAACAATGTGAGTACTGCATAAGTATTTATATTGGTTGAACCTTCGATAGGATGTTGGGAAGGACATCAGATCCTGCACTGCCTGTGCGATTTTCGAACCAACCATCAAGAAGAAATGCCTCTATACTCCGCTCCCTACCCCTAGTCAACCTTGGGAATCCATCTCCATGGATTACATGTCGGGCCTTCCTTCTACTAAGCATGGAAATGACTATGTTTTTGTAGTCATTGACATATTCTCAAAGATGGAAATTATGGCAGCCTGCAAGAAGAATATCATAGCATAAGCCACTGCTAAAATCTTCTTTGAATGAGTGTGGGTACACTTTGGGATCCCATAGTCTATCATCTTAGATCGGGACAGCAGGTTCCTCAGTACATTTTGGTCCAAAATCTGGTTAATGCAGGACACCAAGCTCACCAAGTCCACAACTTTCCATCCCCAAACTGATGGATAGACAAAGGTCATCAATAAGATCATCATACACATTTTGTGCATGTACAACTCAAAGCATCCACACACATGGGATGAGAGAATACCCTATATACAACATAGCTATAACCAAGCTCTCCATATCTCAACCAGACACAGCCCCTTCCAGGTGGGCTTGGGATTCCACCCACTATGTCCCATTGACGTATCCATGCCATTTGCGGCTACTCAGGCAGATTCGGCTCATGTCTGGTCTGATGCTAACAAGGTGAACAACTTCATTGATCACATTCAGCACATATTCCAACAGGTTCATGAAATATTGGACAAAGCCAATGCTAAGTACAAGCAGCGAGATGATCATCATCGGGTGCCACACAAATTCCAGGTGGGTGACAAAGTGTGGCTACATTTGCAGAAGGAGCACCTCGTTGTACCCTATCGCAAGCTTCGCTTACTTTGATATAGACCATTGATAATGTTGTAGGGTACAATGACTTTGAGCTCAGTATTCTACCATTCCTTGGTCTACACCCAGTGTTCAATGTGGACCACCTTCGACCCTACTTTCCACCTCTACTAGACACATTCAACATAGCAAAACAACTCACACCAATAGAGTTAAACCCATACTACATGGAACAAGCCACAAATGGTCGGATCATGGACACACAGATCAAGAACACATGCTAGCATAGGATCCAGCTATACCGAGTTGTCAAACCACGCCAACTCCTTCACCAGTGACCAGGTTCAACAGAAATTTCCCCACCTCATGGAGGCTCTGCATGCAATGGGGACCTTTTCTTCCTAAGGGGGGGGGGAATGATCTAGGTGGATATTGGTGGCCACCCAACTATTCAACCTATTCAATTTCATAAGTTTTCTTATTTACTATTTTTGGCATTTTTTCGGGTCCTGAACTTTTGAAGTTGGTTGCCCAACTAACCCCAACGGGGCCCATAAACTCTTGGTGTTACATCTCCCTAGGTTATGGTTTTGGTTGTTTAAGGTTTTCTCTTATTGTTTAATAATAAAAAGGCCCTTGAGCCTCATTGTAACACAGTTTAGAGGCATGTGGCCGCCACACCTCTTCTCAGAGATAAGCTACCATCGCTCGAGCTAGTTTATTTTCCATTCTATCTGTACGCAATTTTCAGTATTTGATATTAATGAAATGAAGTGTTATTCCTGCTACATCTGTGCATTTATGTTTATTTCTATATTTTATTGTGTTCCCGCATTAGTCCGAATCATATTTACATGTAATTATTTGGGATCAAGTTAGTACAAATGCAATGTATTGGTGTTGTTCCATATATGATCTTTGTGTAAACTCTACATCTAGTTTAGATCCTTAAAATAGGTGACATAGCTGGTTGGGAGGGCCCCCCAATCTAGCCACATCCACCTTGCAATTTCACTATATAATATTTCTTTGAATGCACGTGGTAATACTCTATTCTGAATACCTTTTTTTGTTTTATTCGTGGTGTACACTGTATACGTTTGTTGTGTGTCATTTCTCACATTGCTATTTTATATGCATTTTTTATATTAGCCATCATATTGTTTTCTCTTATATGTATTTATGTGCTAAAGTTGTTATCTTGAAAGTATAAAATATTTTTTTTTTTAATATTTCTTTGAATAAGTGTGGATGGTATCGTTTTTTGTGTTGCAGGTATACAAAAACAAATCCATTCCTTTGTCCAAAATAGAGTATAAATTCACATGATGAGTCTGTATATGAGATCATGAAAGTGAACCTTGACCAAGCCTCTCTTTTCCATGCAAAAGTAGATAGGCTTTATTTCCTTGCCTATTTTGGTGTGTTACATAGAATACATTGATCTTGCTGACTTTACTTTTCAATTGTAAACTTTGAAGAGTGTGCACTAAGGTAAACGCCAAGCTTTGCTTCCCTCCTAGAAATATAATGACCAATTGGTCCAGTCAGCATGATGGAAAAGGCCATGTCAATTAGGGACATTGTAGAAAACCCTAGTGACCTCAATGGAATTAAAATTATTTCATTTTACCTTCCTTTACTTGTGGTTTTATTCTCATAGCGAACCAAATCCTTCTGAGTTTGATTTTAAGGTCTCTTGAATGAGATGTGAATGCAATTTTTGTCCTATGCAATAAGAATATCTCATCAAATCCTTATAATAATCTTCCTCGAGTCTACTATCCAAATGATGGGTTCCCTATAATTTTATTTTTATTTTGGTTTGATTTTACACGCCATTTCCTTGCATAGTGATAGGATAGAAACCCATCAATAATCTTACCTTTGCATGCACACATTTTGTAGTATCTCAAAGATTACAAACATCCTAGTTGATAATTTCATGTTTATTTTTTAAGAAAATAAATTGAACGACATTTTGGCATTGTTTTTTTGGAGATACTAAGGCGATCAATGCATTGATGAATTAGGTAGGGTAATTTCTGTAATCAATTGTGTGAATTTATTTTTTCACTAGCATTCTATATCCAAAAATTTATTTCTTGGTCCTAAGAGCAATGTTAGGATTGTATGAATATGGATAGAGTTAGATAAACCTATAGGAAAATTTGAAATAAGAGAAAATGTATTTAATTTTGATGATTAAACCCCTTCGAATTTTGAATTTATAGCATGTACATGTAAAGGAATACAAGTAGGAAGAACTCCATTATCAAATCCAACATTCGGGTTCAAGGGTCCAAAAGAAAACAGTTGGGGCAAGAAGTTTTGGATTTCAGAGACCAACAATTATGACTCCATTAGCTAGCCCGAAGTGGGATCCTTTGATATGAATATGGGAAAACTAGTTTTGTTGTGCCAGCTCCCTCATCAGTATTATAAATGTGTGCTTAAGGATCATCTCAAATTAGCCAGTTATGTGAGGGTTTATGTGTCAAGTTTTGGGTTTTTTATTGAGAAAATCATGAGTAAATTAACTGTTAAAAACAAATGTACAACAATTAAATTACAGAGAAATAATACACTGCAAACACATTACACAGTAGCTGATAACGGAGTTCACCCCTCATGGGCTACATCTCCATGGAACTGCTTCAATTGGCTTGGCCCTCTTTGGATTAATGGTTGATTCTATGATTACATGCACCTATAGTGCTCCAATGGCTTTGAAACCTACTCCATTGGATTCAAAAGACCCAAAAAATTCGAAATAGACTCTTCTGGCTCTTAAAATGGTCTTCAAGTGGACTAGGCATAGCCTCCTTTCCTAGTGGCCTTGGGCTTATTTAATCTTAAAAGTGGAAAAATCACTTACAAAAGTGATCATCTGCCTCTAAAACTTGCACTATCATTCTAAGAGCATCCAAATCATCTAGGATAGACTCTTTCCAAGCCTAATTTGGTCAAAATATGCCAAAGTTATGGCTTCTTCAGTATATCCTAGAAAAACTCCACTAAAACTGGAGAAACTCCAGCTAACTCCACTAATTCTGGAGTTCCCACCGAAATTGGTGGACCCCTCCAAACTAATCCACAATTAAAGGTCATATTTATTAGTGGTTAAGCACAATTAATGGATGTTTAATGCACTAATTGTGTTTTAACATAATCCGACTTAAGAAATGGATTAGCACATATAACTGTTGATTAGGGTTAATTAAAACCCACATTATGATTTTTAATAAGCGCATTTAAGTAGGTCTCCACTACGGTTATATGCACTGGTCCTGTGGACAGAGGGCTGGCCCTCTTTACCTGTGTCGCTTTCCAATTAAAACTTCAAATAAATGTTGTCTCCCATACATGTTAAGATGCATGTGTAGGAGAGTTGGTAGTGCATTGTATTTGTGCGGGGGAGGTCGCGGGGTCGAGCCTGACATCTGCCTAGCCACCATAATACATTTTTTCCACACCAAATAAATAAAATTTTGACCTTCAACTTAATAATATTTCTGCCTTTGGTGGCCACGTGGTGGCCTTCGGGCTAGCCATGTGTTAGCATCCCATTGGTTCATTAAAAACCCAATCACAATTCTCCCATGAGCCTGGAGATTTGACCAACGACATTTTGACACATGTAGGCTTCCCATTGGGCCACAGAAATTCCCATTTTGACCAACGTTTGACCCCTTTGACCCTGTTTGACTTTTGTTTGAAAATTCACATGTTTGGTCAAGCGGACAATAGGCTCTAACTTTCACATACAAAGTCAATTTTCGAAGAAACGAAGTGCGCAAGATTCCTGGCGATGAGAATTATCTGGTAGTTTTGGTTTGGAGCGATTTTGAGCACTTTTAATTTTTAGAAAAAAATTTCCCCCAATCCAGATTTTGATCACTCCTTCCCACTAACAAGGAATTTGGTCCCACAAAAGCTGGTTATCTGATGAGAGCTGAATAATTTTCTCTTTCCCAAGTTCTATCTACTTGATTATACATGGAAAAATCTCCATGACAACCGCTTGGGTTCATTCACATGCATTGCCTTGCAAATGGCTTGGCACTTCAACCAATTTCCTCCTTTTGTTGATGACCCAATCCAACACTCGTTGGCTTCTTGCTGACTGATTAAACACCTTGTTGTACCAAAGCAATCCCTCTGTGCTTGGAAAGCTTACTAATGGCCTTCCCACTGAGAATCATGTTCCTCCTTTGCACACACATGAATTCGATGCAAGCTTCTCCTTGGAAAACACTTTCCCAAGTTAAGCCCATCTGAGTGAACTACAACAATGAGTTCCAATATCAATAATCACAACAAAAGAAATAACCATTATTTTTACCTTCACGGTTCCAAATTCCACATAATGCATTCTCCATCTCTTTTGCTTCTTGGTGTCAACACATTAAATGGTCTGCAATGGTTGTTGTTTTGGCTGCAAAATTTTAGCATCTTGTCCACTTTTTGCTTCTTGATTCCATCATGCTGCTCATGCCATGATTCGAGAATTAAGGAAAATCATGAGCCTCTCGCTCAAGATTGGACCTTCCAAAAATCCTGAGACATACTGTCACAAGCACAACCATTAACTTGAAAAACTCATCATGTAAGAAACATAACTTGACGACCTCATTTTTTTGCTCCTTCAAAGAAACAAATGTCACATCTTGTGAACATTTCCATGTACTCTTACATCTTGGTGTACAAAATTATCAACCAAACACAAGTCGACAAAACATTCCTCTTCAAACAACTGACTCTCAAGTAAAACAAAATCATGTACGACAACTTGATGATTCTTTTCCCAAAACAACAAGAATTTCACATCTCATGAAACAATTCGTCAACATCTCCCTTTCATGTTTGAAGAAAAAATCAACTCTTCCAAGTCTATATGACATGCATGTAACAATCAATCGACCAACACAAGTCGACACTCATGCATGTGAAAATGATCAACATTCTCAAGTTGAAAACATACATGTTAATCAAATCAATCAACCAACACAAGTCGATCACTTATGCATGTTCAAGCACAATGAAACTATCAAAAATTCCACTATTCACACACACAGAATATCATGTATGTATACAATGCTAAACTCTCTCACAAGTACAACCACAAGTACCCGAATCCCATTTGTATGTACAAGTACTTAAAGAGCTGAAATGACTAATTTTTTTGCAATAATAGTGAGTCAACATACTCCACTTTCAAACACCTTCCTAGCGTAAACATGCGACATGCATTCTAGAGAAAAATAAATTCATTCACATGCAAATTTGCAACTAAAAATTGTCATCTTTTTCTACATCCAAGTGAGTCAACACAACTCTACTTTTCCAACATCTTACTTCATGCAACATGCAGAATACTTTTAAGATAAAATAAATGCATTCAATTGGCAAAGAAATGCATCAATAAGGCAAGATTTGCATCAATCATCAAAAGAAATGCAAGGCCTTAATTGTTTAATAACTCTAACCATCTCTTTCCAAACCATTTCAATGGCGCTTCATTCAGTTGCACTTCATCATGTGAATCATGCTGACCCACATCAATTATGGATTCCTCTTTTCCATTATTATCAAGATCTCTTTCCACCTTCTTCAAATGTCATGGATGAATTGTTGGATACAAAGTCCAACACTTGTCTACAAGATGACCCTGCTTATGGCAATGAGTGAAAACTAATTACAGCTTCTTTTCAACATGATTTTCATTATCCAATGGACCTTTGGCTTTTTTTATCCTTTTCTTTGAAAGTTTCCTATGTATGGCTATCTTCTTCCAACACTTCGAAATAGTATGGTTATTCAAACCAAAAAATGAACATGTAAACTTTCTACAAATCTTATGTGAAGATTTAACATGTTTATCATAATCAAAAGAAACTTGATTAAAGGAAAATTTATACCTTGCACATTCACCTTTGTCACCTTCTTGAGGAGGTGAATTTGATGAGGTAGTGGCTCTCTTCGGAATACCCACAATGGCTTCAATGACTTTAGAGCTTTCAACAACCTCTTGTTTTCCATTCCCATTAGTTGCATGCTTATGAGCATCTTCTTGCAAAGTGGGTGTAAAACTTTTTCATTCCTCATGAATACAAACTTCACAAGCTCGAGGTAATGAATATGTAATGAAAGTCGTTCTTAGAACACCTTCATGTGCCTCCTTGGCTTTGGAGCATTCTCCATCATGTTTTCCATAACCAAGACCCAAATACCTATGCCTTTCCTCAACAACAATTGGCTCAACTATGCCTTGTGCATGTTTTCCTAACCCTTTACCTTCATAGCCCATTTTCATCAATAATTTGGACCCTATTCCTCTAGTGTGTCTTTAAAAAGCACCAGAAAATTAATATTTAGAGGAAATTGAGGATAAACTTGAATTGCATACCTCTTTTTCATGCACATACTTGGCTAGAGTTTCATTTGCAATATGGAGTTTAGTCTCCATCTCATGCATCTTTTCAAGAAGCTCTTGCTTCTCTTCCTTCATGGCCATCAACTGCTCTTGAAGTATAGTGTTCTCCTTCCTATATTCAACCAACTCTTGCACCATATATCTCATGATGTAGAGCTTCTGCAACATCTATTTATCAAAGAGTCTTTCTAAGGAAAATGGATTAGAAACAATGCTTGATGAAGCTTTCATCACACTTGTAATGCATAAAAATATTCTTTGCTATGATTTGAGAGTTGAGTTCTCAATCTTGACCTTCTATTCACACACATAAAATTGCACACAGTTAAATTATCCTTGCACAAATACAAAACCAATATCTAATTCTCTAGCTACCCTTGACAAACCATATCAGGGCTAAAATGAGCTAAACTGAGCTCTGATACCAACTTGATCTCAATATGGGCAAACTAGTTTTTCCGTGCTAGATCCCTCATCAGTATTATAAATGTGTGCTTAAGGATCATCTCAAATTAGCCAGTTATGTGAGGGTTTATGTGTCAATTTTTGTGTTTTTTTTATGAGAAAATCATGAGTAAATTAGTTGTTAAAAACACATTTAAAAAAAGTAAATTGCAGAGAAATAATACACAACAAACACATTACATAGTAGTTGATAATGGAGTTCACCTATCTTGGGCTACATCTCCATGGACCTGCTTTAATTGGCTTGGCCCTCTTTCCATTAATGGTAAATTCTCTAATTACATGCACCTACAATTCTCCAATGGCTCTGAAACCTACTCCATTGGATTCAAAAGACCCAAAAACCTCAAAATAGACTCTTCTGGCTCTGAAAATGGTCATCAAGTGGACTAGGCATGGCCTCCTCTCCGAGTGGCCCTAGGCTTCTTTAATCTTGAAAGTGGAAAAATAATTGTTACACTAAAAATTGTCACCAGGATGTTTTACTATTTGTATGGATTTATCATTACTCATATAAACTCAGACTCTCTTAACTGATTACCATATGGGAATGATTACACACTCATGTGTATGTTAGTCAAGAGAGTGCAAAGTCTTGTCAAAGTAGAGGAAACGCTTGTTCCGGACCCTGGAAGGACCTGTACGACATCAAGGAGGACACGGTTGTAAGGCTTCTTTTTTCATGAAAGATAATACAAATGGATCCTATTTTCTCAATAAGTTGTTCATTTAAATAGCTTATTTCTTGAATTCCTTGATCATAAAGATAGATTTATGGTTTATGAATTAGTCTATATTATGTAGGTGCTTCTGATTCTATCATGTTTTTTATTGCAGATCCCGAAAGGAGATGTAATCAAAGCGATAGGAAAGAAGACTAAGATCAGCGTTGGACTATAGGTAAGTCCTAAATCCTTCATTATAGATAATTCTAGACCAAATATAATCTAGAGAAAGTACTTTACATCTGTCTGTTTGTTGCTATTTATCGTAGGATACTAGGGAGATCTGTGTTGCCTACAAAACAATTTATCTGTCCAACAAAATGGTGACTCCGCTGGGGAATGGATCTTGAACTTTGTTTTATTTTATTTTTGACTTGTGAAATTGTTTTTCTGATTTTGATTGCTTGATACTGGCCTGGGTAATTACTTCTTATAGAATCCCTGAAAAGTGCTTTAGAATTTTTTATTTTTCTTTAAGTTTTCTGGTCTCCACACTTTGTCTTTAGACACAGTGCGGTCATCTCCGCTGTTTTTCTGTATGCATAGTGTGGCACCGCACCTGTTTACACTAAAACCTGTGAACATTGAGAAAATTTTTCAAAACCTCAAAATTCTCTTTTCTGGGATTGGTCTGCAAGATTCTCAGTAGATACCCAGACTTGTATGTTCTATTAGAAAACTTTGTCTGAGAGTTTCCTTCAGCTTTTTAAGTTTTGAATGATTTTCTACAAGATCTGCATGTTATAAGTGATTTTTCCTTTGTCTTTGTGTCACTCAAAGATTAGAAACCTCTGTATACCTTAGATCACTAGTATTTTATTGTTTTCTTGCTAAGTCTTTGACTTCATTGCAGAAATTTCTTTATGAGAATTAGATCCCATTTTCTCATTTGCAAATCTTTATAAAAACTTTTTCATTAAGTTTTGAATTTCGCTGAAAAAACCATAATTGGATGTTTTTGAGTTTTTGTTGTCTTCAGAAAAGGATTTCTTAGTTAGATCACAAACTAAGCAAAACATCCTCAAAATATTTAAAGTTTTGATTTTAGATTTAATTCTTAGAATTTTTAGATCTCGAAATTAGTGTTTTTAGTTTTGAGTGTTATTTCTAGAAATTGTAGTTTTCTTTTGGAGAATGTTTGATTGTAATTTTGATATTGAAGAATAAAGGGATTTCTTTTTGAGCAATTGATCATTCTGAGTTCTCATAAGATAAGATTTCTTTTCATATGTTCTTGTTTTGAAGGAAATAATTGTTTTAAAAGATTGCATTTCTCAACTCTTTCTTTTAGATAGAATTCGTTGAAAGGAAATGAATTGTTTCTCATAATAGATGCATTTTTAGTTTGTTTTGAGTCGGGTCACTACATATCATCAAATTTTCACCTTCGCACCTATTTTCCTAAGAAACAACCTATTAAAAGAAATGCTTAAATTAAAATCAATCTAGTATTTTTTATATTTCTAATACTCTTTTCACCAACATAGCCTAGGCTAGTGTCTTGGAGTAGGGAGTAATTAACTCTCTGAGACAATTAAAACAAACAAGTAGTTGATCTTGCGATAGGAAAAATCCAATAGTAGCTTGTATGCACTGGGAAGCTCCTCCTAAAGGAGTCAAGCACGAGATCATATCTGAACCAGTGAGGTGATCAATTCTATCTCATTGGGAATGATAGAAGATGTGCGCGTATTAACAATGGTAAACCTCAGACTGACCATTGTCGAGGAGCTTGGGGTCACTTGTCAGTATACCTTGGATTATGTCAAGGAGCCTTCAAGGGGATTTATCTTTGTTACTCTGCCCTTGCGCGTATATCAGATCGTAGACTATTCCCCCAGGTATATTTGATCCTGTTGGTAACCTTCGTGGCTATAAAATTTAAGATTTTTTCCTAAGGTGACAGTGGAGGAAAGATCCCATTGTACCTGGAGCAGACGTCGACTAGACTCACTTGGACTCTCCGGAGGGTTATCTTCACTCGAGATGGTTTAAGTGGAGAAACTTGCACCAGTCTGTTTCATTAAGCAGGTTGTCGGGGTAACTGTTCCAACTGCCATTTCTACATTAAAATACTATGATGTTGGATTTCATCACCAACTAGTGTTTTTAGTGTGGGAATCTACTATTTGTGCATGGTTTGATCTCATAGATTTTATAAGTGTTTGATCATTTGTTTGTCTCCTTAGCGACTTTAGTACTTTTGATTGAAATTTTCTTTGATTGTGTGTGATTAATAATTTTTAATCATGGCTGAATTACCAAGACAATCGCGTAGACTTCAGGGGAAACCCCCTGAGTATACACCAAGCCAGCTTGAAGGACTGAGAGCTCTGGTACCACATACTACCAGTAGAATTAGATCAACAGAACTATGAGAATCATCCATAATTACTCATCCTGGTTATCAATTACAACCAGCATAATATATTCAAGAGCCAATTTCGATTTCCAAAGTCACTGACACTACTTCTGAAACCACTGAATTAGTTGAAGAACCTAAAATTTCTGAGCCAGAAACTGAACCTGTTGTGTTAGAATCATCTTTAGGATTTGTTACTCCAACTTCTAGTGATCCAGATTCACCTAGAGTAAGACATCGCATTACTGAAAATCTTCCTTCTGATCTCATGTGTATTGAAGAACTTGTTGGTCCAAACGAAGACGTAGTTCTTCCTGAAACCCAAGAAAATTTTAATCTTAGAGAGCGTGAATCAATATTCTATAGTCCTTTTAGAACTAACGCTTGGTATTTATCATTGACAGATTTTTTACAAAACACGGGTCTTACTTATTCACCACCCCGAATTCCTTTTTACCCTACACCGAGAGGTTATCAACCTTCATTAGCTATGTCAGGTGAGTCGTCTATGTTTTCTCAATCTCCAGAAAAATTTTTATATGGTGGTTTGTCTATTCCTCTGAGATACCAGTCACTCTCTGGTACCTTCTCAAGAGCAGCTCCTCAGCCAATTAAACAAGTGTTATCATCTGGTACAAATGGAACTAACACTGAAACGTTGAACACAGAACAGATTTTTATGATGTCTGGCAATATTCCAAATCCTCAACCTCAAGGAAGTTAGTTACCACCTGGGGGGCAACCTCAAGGTAGTCAATTACCACCTAGAGGGCAACCTCAAGGTAATTTTTTACCACCTAGAGGTCAAACTGTAGGGCAATATTTCCTACCTGGGGAACAACCTCAAGGATAATACATACCTCAAGGTCAATATCAACCTCAAGTATAGTACATACCTCAAGGTCAATATCAACCCCAGAGTTAGTTCATACCTCAGGGTCAATATCAACCCCAGATTCAGTACATGCCTCAAAGTCAATATCAACCTCAGGGTTAGTACCCAGCTCAAGGTTTTCAACCTCCTTCTAGTCAACCATTATTACAAGGAGCTGGAAACTTTCCATTTAATTATCAAACTTACATTGAACCTGGTTATGGTCCTTCATATGCACAACCTTCTATGGGTCAATACCCTGGAATTAATATGGTGTGGGATCCATCTCAAATTCCACAGAATTTACAACCCAATGTGCAGTTACCTAATCAACCTGGACAACCCATAGGTTCTAGTCCCACCCAACAACTTGTCCAGCCTACCATTCAAGTCTCTGCACTTGATTCTGTTCAGCAGCATGGACCCAGTACACGTAGAACTCTGCCTCAAAATTTTGCTGCTACTGCCACTTCTGTTCAACCTACCACACCTATTTCTGGAATATTTGCAACTCCTATTTCGGCTATCCCTATATGAGTGCAAATTCCTCAAGTATTTGTGCCACAGTCAGGACCTACAATTCAGACTACGACCTAGATGCATACAGGACAATATGGTATGAGTGCAGTGCTCACTAATAAACCCCAATTTACTTACTAATCGTACCAGGTGCAGTATCAATTTGGGTAGGCTACACAAAATCCAACATATCAGTATCAACCGTATCCTGGATATACTTATCAAGTACCTCAACAACCCCAGCATGGTCCGTTTAATCTTGGTTATCTAGGAGGTTTCACAATTCCCAATGTAAATCCGATTCCAGGATATCTTGGATATCCTCCTCCTGGAATTGGTTTGATCACACAAGGTTATCAAGATCGCAGTCGTCGATTACCATTTATAGCAACTTTAGATTTACCTGATTTATCACGCCTTATGAATGATCCGATATTTTATCTTCCGTATTGGTTTTTGATGCCTAATAAGTTACCCAGTGATATTCCAAAGTTTGAATGTAAGTCAGGAGAAGATCCATCTAATCATGTTATGACTTATCACCTCTAGTGTGCATCCAATTCACTAATCGATGATTCAATTCGATTGTGTCTTTTTCAGAGAACTCTCATTGGTCTAGCTGCCAAATGGTACATTGAGTTACCATGAGGCTCATTTAATAATTTTAATGCACTAGCTACTGCTTTCTTAACCCATTCTCAGTTACCTATCAGATACGACAATGGTACGAAAATTTTGACCTCATTAAAACAATCTACGTCTACATACATATCTCATCACATTCATGAATGGCGACGTAGGCGGCGTTTAGTGAAAGTCTTTATTCCAGACCAAATTTTGGCTGAATGGTTTATCAAATCATTACTGCCCAAAATTACTGAAGATGTGGCCAAAGGAGGTGTTGTTACAGAAGAGCAAGTCATTGCTCAGGCTCAGTACCTTGACCTTGTATATACACAATCAGGTACTCTGTATGACAAAATCCCTGATTGACCAAGACCTGGTCAATTAACTACAACTCCTTCAGGCTCTCATGCCACTGATGGTGTAATTGGTTCTGCGAACACTAGCAAAAGTAAGAAGAAATCTTCCAAGACGACTTCTCCTATTATAACTTTACCCGATTCAATGAAAGGAGATTCTTCCACTGAAACTTTCGTCGATATTCATGTTGTAGAATCATCTACAGCCAAACCTAAAATTGGTGGTAAGAAGAAAGGTAAGAACAAAAACAAACAATCTTCAAAAGATAAAAATGATAAAACTGAACCAACTGACGATAAACGAAAACCTCGTTATCCTTGTCTGATTTGTGATGAGGATAATTTTACAAAAGAGTGCCCGCATCGAGCCGAGGTATCAAAATTCATTAAGGTTTCACCCATACCTACTGTCTTGAAGGATCCCTTTCCTGCTCAAGATAGTAACATGATTGGATCTTCCTAAATTATGTTAGAAGATAACTTGATGGTTGCGATGCGATCGCAAGATTATGTTAGTAAAAATCCTGTTGGTGGTAAATAAGCAGAAATTTCTAATTCAGCATCAACTACATCTCCCTCAGTTTCTGATTCACTCTAGATCGAGAAACCAAATCCTGACATAGTAATCAAACCGCTTGCTAAAGGTGTACTTCGTAAATCAGCTTTCAATCCACATGCGAGAGCTGCTCAGAACTACAATATTGTTGAAGACTTAGCGATTTACGCTTCAGCAATGTCAGCTTTAGAAGTGATACAATCATGTTCAGCCCAAATAAAGTTACTATTGTCAACCATAGGAGCCATGGACCTTTAAGATTCGAACCTAATGATCTTCGATTTAGAGAATTTTACACCCCGCCTACCACATCAAATGGCTTTTCAGATTCCGGTAATAGTAAAAAACAAATGTTTCTTTCATAGTGTTGTTGATGAAGGGGCTTCTACGTGTATTATGTCATTAAAATGTTGGATATCACTTGGTTCTCCGACAATTAACCAATCGCCAACTATCCTCAAAGCTTTTTATGGAAGAGGCTTTCATCCGTATGGTATTTTACAGGATCTACCAATAGAGGTCGAAGGAAAAACCATTAATATAGATGTGGAAGTGGTTGATGCCCCTCTAGATTACAACCTTCTCTTAGGTCGCAGTTGGTCTTACGCCATGACTGCTATTGTATCCTCGGTCTTTCGTCTCATCATGTTTCCTCATAAAGGAAAGATCATTAAAATAGATCAGCTCTCATATTATTCATCTGACCCAGCCACTACTGATAGCATCCAACATGTCATCAAATCGACTATCCCTTATAAAGATGTCAGAGTAGGTTTTCTTAAATATTCTTCTTTACTGGGAACTTTTTCCCTGCCTGCTCCCAATGTACCGCCTCCTATTGCTAATATCAATATGATTACATCAAGTACTATTTCCTTTGATGATCCTTGGATAGTACCTTTAGACTCAGAACTAGATTCTTTCAAAGGCGCAATGCCTTTGAGTCCTTTTGAATTAGCATATCAGGAAGTACAGTCATTTTCTGATACTCCTTCAACTCAACCTGATCTAGTGAATGTGATCAGTGAGGAATCACTTTCGATATCGAGCTCAGCTTCGCCATCAATTCCAGATCCTGTTCAATAAGTGTTCAATACTAATGAGCATATTCATGAATTTTTGTCTACATAAGAATTACCATGGGAAGATCTGCATCATCGATCTTCGTTTTTACCTTATCTCGATCATTTTGAAACTGATTTTTCCTCCATTTTTACCGTTGATTATGTCAACGAACCCCAGAACCCTCTCACAAATTCTGATTCTAAATTGAGCTTAGCAAACTTTTCTACGGCAGTTCCTATTGAAATCTCAGTGAAGCCAGGAATTGTTGAAAACGTTCATATAGGTGCTTCTTGTACGCCAGATGAAATCCAAGTATATAAATCCCTATTTCAAAAATTCCGTGACGTTTTTGCCTGGTCATATGAAGAAATGCCAGGAATCGATCCATCAATTGTTGTTCATGAAATTAAAATGTACCCAGATGCTAAACCTGTCTGACAAAGATTACATCAGATACATCCACAAAACGCTGTCGTTATTAAAGCAGAAGTTGAGAAATTACTTCGTGCAGGTTTTATTTATCCAATTCCTTTAACAGATTGGGTATCTAATATTGTTCCTGTTAATAAAAAACAAGGGATAATATGAGTATGTATCGATTATAGGGATATAAATCAAGCTTGTCCAAAAGACAATTATCCAAACCCCTATATCGATCAAATTATTGACGATTGTTCCGGAAGTGAAATTTTTTCGTTTATGGATGGATTTTCGGGCTACAATCAAATCAACATAGTCCATGCTGATCAACCCAAAACAGCTTTCATTTGTTCGTGGGGGGCTTTTTCTTACTGCAAATTACCTTTTGGACTTAAGAATGCTGGTGCAACTTTTCAGAGGGAAATGTCTTATGGATTTCATGACATTAAACACATTGTGAAACCCTATCTTGATGATTTACCGGCTCATTTATCGCGCAGAGCAAATCATCTTACTCATCTACGAGCTATCTTTATGAGCTATAGGTTTTATAGGATTCGTCTGAATCCTCACAAATGTGTCTTTTATGTTGAATCTGGATGATTTTTGGGATTTTTTGTCTCAAAGAAAGGCATTCGTGTCGACCCATCGAAGGTTGAGGCTATCATCAATTTACCTCCTCCTTCTACTCTCTGCCAACTCCAAAGTTTGCAAGGGAAAGCGAACTTTTTACAGGGGTTCATTCCTAAATATGTTGATTTAAAGCATAATATTCCTTTCTATTGGGACGAGATCGTTGGTCGATCTTTTAATGCCCTTAAACACACGTTGACCCATGCAGCATTATTGCATCCTCCCAATTACAACCAGGATTACTTTTTATACTTAGCAGCCTCCAATTCTACGATTGGCATGGTCTTAGTTCAGGACGATGAATTCCAAAATGAACATGTGATTTATTAACTCAGTCACAATCTGCATCCGACCGAAATCAAGTACTCACATGTGGAGAAATTGGCCTTGGCAGCCGGTCAAGCTATCTAACATTTCCGTCATTACATACTGTTACGCACAACAACAGTGATTTCTGATTGTAACCCTATGATGTATATTTTGACCAAACAACTGCTAGGGGGGAAATACTCCAAATGGATTGTTATCCTGCAGGATTTTGATTTGAAATTTGAAAAATCCAAATCAAAGAAATCATTGGTCTTTGCTGAACTTATGTGTGACTTCCCAAGTACTGACACAAAAATTGTGGCAAAACATCCAATCATGGATGAATATTTGTTTCTTATCAGTACCATCGATCCTTGGTATGGAGATATCATCATTTATCTCCAAACCCAAAATTTTTGGCCCAAACTTTCATGGTCACAATGACGGAAAATCCATTTCCAGTCTCAGCAATACCATATTGCTGGTGACACACTATATCGTCGTGGTGTGGACTCTATTTTTTGACGTTGTCTAACTCTTGATGAAGCTGAAAAGGTTTTAAATGCCTGTCACTCTGGAGCATGTGGCGGTCATATGTCTGGGTATGCCACAGCCCAAAAGATATTGCGTGTTGGCTATTTTTGGCTGTCCTTATTTAAATATTGTATTTATGCTATCCGAAAACGCCACAACTGTCAAATCTTTGATCGAAAGATGCGTGCACCACCCGCTCCTCTTCACCCTATAATTGTTGTCGGTCCTTTTGCAAAATGGGGCATTGACTTCATTACATGTAACCCTCACTCAGCTGGGGGGCATGGGTATATTATTCTCGCAGTAGATTATTTTACCAAATGGGCCGACATGATGCCTACATTTGCAGCAGATGGCAAAACTGCAGCTAATTTTGTGTTCAATCATGTGATTGCTCGTTTTGGTGTACCCCAAGCGATAATTACTGACCATGGGAGTCATTTTCGAAACATCATGATTACCGAACTAACTGATCAACTTGGCCTACGCCATGACAGTTCTACACCATATTATTCGTAGGCTAATGGTCTAGTTGAAGCGATTAATAAATTTTTAGTCACCATGATCAAACGAATCATCGGAATTCATAAATCGAATTGGTATACCATGCTTTTTTCAGCACTTTGGGCATATCGAACCACAGCAAAAACATCGACAGGTTTTACCCATTTTCAACTGGTCTACAGTTTAGAAGTAGTATTACCGATTGAATGCGAGATACCATCACTCCAACTAGCCATAGAGTTACTACCAGCCACTTCTGAAGAGGAGAAACGCTTTTTGTACTTAGCTCAATTAGATGAGAATTGGTGCACTGCTGCATTAGCTACCGAAACTCATGCGAAACGAATGAAAGCTAAATATGTTAGAAGTGTTACACCTCGTATTTTTTCAGAAGGAGACCTAGTCTTGGTTTATGATCAAACTAATGACAAGCTAGGGGCTGGAAAATTTGAACCCATGTGGCATGGTCCTTACATTGTCAAGCAACAGCTTGCAAAAGGGGCCTATGAACTGATTGACTTTGACGGGGTCTCTTTAGGAAAACCCAGAAATGGGCTTTATCTGAAGAGATATTATGCTTGATTCTTGTGTGGAGATCTTCCCTGTATATTATTTATTTTCATTAAGCTCGCGTGTTGTATATTAGAAGAGCGTGCCTAGTTTAAATGTTCTTTTACTACTATCCCTGCTTATCTGGATCACTCTTGATTTTGCAGATGTCGACGTCCCTTCAAACATACATTGGTTTTGCTGATGGTGCTTGTCGTAGTACACAGAACATTTCTTCCGCAGCTTGGGTTATTTATTCACCCACTAATGAGTTAGTATCTATGCACGGGGAAAGCCTCGGTCAAACGACAAAAAATATTGCAGAGTATAGCGCAGTTATTGAGTTATTGTCTGAATCCATTTCATTTGGAATTCAAATTTTGATTGTTAGGTTAGATTCTGAACTCGTTGTATTAAAATTGAATAGAGTATATGAAATTAAAAACCCAGTGTTGTTAAGATTATTTTTTAGGGTTCGTCTCTTGGAACGAGAATTTGATTATATTGAGTATCAACACATTCTGAGAAATTTAAACACATTAGGCACTGATGCAGTAGCTTCTATTGTTATAAACATACATTTGCAATAATTAAAGCAGTAGATCAGAATAACATTCGATAACGTGTTAAGACAGATAACTGGAAATAGTAGTAATATCATAGCATAAGAGTAGTGTTTTAAAAAATATTACATCGTCCTCGATCATAAGTTCAAAACGCCTTATGATTGGAAAAAAGTGATACAAAAAATGATATAATTCTACACTATCAATCATCCACTATCCGTGGTGTTGATCATGATAAAACACTACAGCCCGTGCCATCTTGCTCAGAAATCTCCTGAATGGTCCTGGAACCCCAATAACATATCTCTATAAGCAGAGCGGAATGTCATCTATGGTAGTCTCTAGAATATCTAAAGTCAACCACTCTAGATGGTTTTCCAGATTGGTAAGGACCTCTGCTGTCTGATCCTGTGGTGTTGGTGGTGCTGCAGCCAGCTTCATTCAAAAGGATGGAGAGTGGCTGGTCGACGTGGACCCACATTTGCATTGAAATTTTTGTTATCAGTTTTGGATGATTCAAAAAAAAAAAAAATAGAATTTAAGACATGTCGAAACGATTTTTTTACCTGAATCATCCCACTGTGTCCCTGGAGGAAGAGACATCTCTCGGTCGTCATGGAAATCTATCCCAGCATAAGGGAAATCTTCTATCATGAAGACTTGATTTTCCAGCCAATGAAAATAGGATGGAGTAAATCGAACAACCTCGACGCCTTCACTATGGTGGGCCATCAATGCAATCCATCAAACCATTCGAGGCTCTTTGACTCTACCATGATCAACTACAATAAGTTTTCGGGCCAGTAAAGGGATCCTCTCTAGAGAAAAAGTGACCACGATCGCTCCATATCCGAAGTTTTTCAACTTCGCATTTTTTCTCTAGTCAGTTGGCCTTTGACATTGGCCAACACTTCCTCACACCAATTGAAAATGGTGCTTCTAAAGCAGTGAACGGAAATTTTCATTTGGGATCTTGTAGAAACATGTGGAGTTACGCTCCCACACAATCTGGTTACTATAAATGCAACTAATTTAAGCTCAGGACGAATAATGGTTTTTATGTTAATGTGTTTATCCTTGGGGTCTACTTCTTCATTGCAAAATTATTTCCTGAAGGCTAGCGACAGACTGGCCACCTGCCCTAGCCCCAAATAAAGAGAGTGGCTCGCCCCTCTTTGATAAACTAGTAAGGAAGTATATGTCTTCCAGCTCAATCTCGAGCCGATGGCCTCCAATGATAAAGCATTGCTCCTGAACATCCCATTTGTTGACTAGCCAGGTAAGCAAATCCACTTTAGCCCTCATACCTTGAATGGCCCAAAATTTGTACAAACTGCATTCTCTTAAAACACGTAATGTAGGCGGATGTAACATGGCTGCATCATCAACTTCTTCACGCTCACGTTCTCTCCACTCAAGCATTGTGAATATCCTGCAATGAACAAATTGAAAGATCAAAAACAATTTGAATGGGAAAATTTGGTTTAATTTGGGAGATTTCTTCATTTTATTTTTTCTTACGACACCTCCGCTCTTTTAGCATAGAAACAGTGCATGGATCCCCACATGTCATATGCATAAGGTGCAAGACACCGACAATTTTCCCTTTGCAAAATTGTCGAGGTCCGCAAGTATCATGTGTTTTACCTGCGGAGCCCCATGAGCGATTTTTTGAACCTATTTCCTCCTTAAAAATCAATCTAAGCCCTAAATTGAGAAATTAAACAGACAAAAATGAAGATAAAGATGATGTGGATTACCTGGAACTGACGGTTTTCGATTATGACGGGCGAATCTTCCGCAATCTCCTCTAGAACGTTTTTTACCAAAAGCTCTCAATTTTCACTCTGAAATCAAATGGTAAAAATGATTTACAAAAACCCCTTTTTATAAGATTTTTTGAATAGATAATTTTTTATTTTTTTTTCACTTTGAAAAGTGGCTTTCCAAATTATTTTTATTAATCATAGACAGGTATGTTTAATGTTTTGAGTTTTTGTGCAGAATACATGATTTTTTGGGTGAAATGGTCATTTTTACGAAGAAGTATACTTTTTATCACTTTTTCGAACTCAGTAAAAATTATGAAAAATCGAATGAGTACATTTTTATCACTTTTTAGAACTCGTTAAAACTTATAGAAAAAGTGAAACTATTGAGTACACTTTTATCACTTTTTCGGACTCTTAAAAATTACGAAAAAGAAAAACCCTGGAGTTCTCTTTTAAGCCCTTTTTAGACTCTCTAAACATGAAAAGATTGCCGAGTACTTGACTATTCAAACTCGTTAAAGGAAATGAACAGTTGTCCCTTCCATATAAGTTTACCCCTTTTCCAAACTGAAATGGAATATTTACGAAAAAGGTATAAGTTGACTAATTATGGTCAATAGAGTTCTCTCCTGTATTGTTTTATCCTTTTTCGGGCCTGAGAGACTAAAATTATGAAAAAGTACACCCATGGATTTTCCTTAAGTTTTTCTTATGAATCCCTAAAATTGAAAAACATCGAGTTTCTCCTATACTGGAATCATTAAAATTTAACATTAAAGGACTTGTCGATTACAAACAGGAATGAACCACTCCTTCTTAGGGTTCGATTTTTAAACTAAGTTGGACTCATTCGAAGGATGAGCTTATATAACAAGCAAATGTTATCCTCCTCAAGCTTGTCAAAAATAAAGAGGTACTTGCCAGAAATGGTGGGGGGAAAAGATAGAAAACGAATCCGTTTGTCACACTTTGTTTAAAATGCAGTCTATCACTCTTGAACATGACACTTTTGTCACACTTCTACCTGGGTTGGGAAAATACTTTGCCTATCAGTTAATCAAACCATATTGAAAGTCTTCAGCCGGTTTCTGGGTATTAGCTTAGGTCAATTGTCAGCAAACCATCTGCAGTGTCATTATGTGTTCAAGAGGACAACTCAAATAAACCAATCATTGCAAACAATTATCTCCATTCGTGTTGACCATCCTTGAGTCAGTCCTTGCAAAATATTTTTACAAAAATTGATCTAACGGTTTCGTGTCATAGGCTTTCCTACAACAAATCACTTTCTATCAAAGACAACTCATCATCTAGGAAGTTGATCTAGAATCCTTCAATACCTTGGGATCTACATGCCTTAATGGCAGGTTTCTCGCCTTCGACGATAGGTTACATCATTGACCTTCGATCGAACGATTCCGTGAAATCTTCGACTTCAGATCATTTATTCACATTTCATGGATTGTACTAAGTACTTTGAGAGCCATTGTCATTATTGGTGGTTTCTCTCACACTTGTTAATAGTTCACATCATTGACTGGTAATCAAGTGGTTTTTACCATCTTCAACTTCAACACAATCAATCGCATGGATAGAATCATACTAGTTCAGGTAACGGAAATCAAGACCCTGAATCTAGTTTCCACCATCGAGGCTGCGAGGAGTTTTATTATTCATTATGCAATAGACTATTCATGATAGATGGATGCATCCATACTGTGTCTACTATTGATGTAATATTAGAATCATTTCTATACCAGAACATTTTAGTTAAGATTTGGTTTAGTTAGTTTTTTCTCTAAGTATGGGAATGCCTACCTCAGCGATGATATCTATATATATGTTTGCATTGAATGTTTTTAGAGGATTCCAACTGGGGTGTCCACAAGATAATCCTCGAAATGATAAATCACATCAATTTTCGAATGGTATCAAACATTGCACTTTAGGGGGAAATCTGTTACACTAAAAATTGTCACCATGATGTTTTACTGTCTGTATGGGTTCATCATTACTCATATATTACTCCCTTGGAAGTCTACAAACATCAAGTTCCTAAAGCCAAGCCTTGAAATTGAGAAAAAAACTTATAAAAGTCATAAAAATACTTGTACCACACTTTCTCTTAGTATTACCTGCAGTGCCGCATCTGTTTTCTCTAGAACATGTGGAACCGGCCGCACTTTTTCTTCATTAAAGTTGCGGACCCCTGTAAAAGGTAAAGTGAAGGCAGAAGTAAAATTTGGAAGCCCAGTTGGTTGAATCTGGAAGAAATTAAACGGTGGAAAGTTCACTCCTTTCATGTACATTCATCCCTCCATTAAAGGATCCAACCCCTTGGTATTTGGAACTTATTCCCTTGAAAGAGGATTCTATCCCCTCTTATTTGGAGCTGCAACCTCTTCTCTTTTGCTATAAATTGAGGCCATAGTTCAGCCTCAAGGGGAGTTAGGCTTTGAGATTTTTTGAGGAGAATTTCTGGATAAACTCAGACTCTCTTAACTGATTACCATATGGGAATGATTACACACTCATGTGTATGTTAGTCGAGAGAGTGCAAAGGCTTGTCAAAGTAGAGGAAACGCTTGTTCCGGACCCCGAAAGGACCTGTACGACATCAAGGCGGACACAGTTGTTAGGCTCCTTCTTTCATCAAAGATAATACAAATGGATCATGTTTTCTCAATAAGTTTTTCATTTAAATAGCTTATTAATTGAATTCCTTGATCATCAAGATAGATTTATGGCTTATGAATTATTCTATATTATGCAGGTGCTTCTGATTCTGTCATGTTTTTTCTTGCAGATCCCGAAAGGAAACGTATTCAAAGCGATATGAAAGAAGACTACGATCAGCACTGCACTACAGGTAAGTCCTAAATCCTTCATTATAAATAATTCTAGATCAAATATAATCTAGATAAAGTAGTTTACATCTATCTGTTTGTTGCTAGTTATCGTAGGATACTAGGGAGATATGTATTATCTGCAAGAACGATTTATCCACCCAAAAATAACTTACATAAGTGATTCACTGCCACTGAAACCTTCACCATCATGCTCAAAGCATCCAAATAATCTAGGATAGACTCTTTCTAATCCTAATTTGGTTGAAATATGCCAAAGTTATGGCTTCTTCAATATTTCATAGAAAAACTCCACCAAAACTGGAGAAACTCCAGTTAACTCCAGTAATTCTGGAGTTCCCTCTGAAATTGGTAGACTCCACCAAAATAATCTGTAATTAAAGGTCAGATTTATTAGTGGTTAAGTGCAATTAATGGAGGTTTAATGTGCTAAGTGTGTTTTAAAATTATCCGACTTAAGAAAAGGATTAGCACATATAATTTTTTATTAGGGTTAATTAAAACCCGCATTATGGTTTCTAATCGACACATTTAAATAGGCCTCCGCCATGGTTATATGCACTGGTCCCCTGGATTGAGGGTTGGTCCTCTTTACCTCCACGGCTTTCCAATTGAAACTTCAAATAAATGTTCTCCCATACATGTTAAGACCTATGTATAGGAGAGCCGGTAGTGCACTGTATTTGTGTGGGGGAGGTCATGGGGTCGAGCCCGACCTCCACCTAGCCACCATAATACATTTTTTCCACACAAAATAAATGAAATTTTGACCTTGGACTTAATAATATTTCGGCCTTTAGGGGGCACGTGGTGGCCTCCATGCTAGCCATGTGTCATCATCCCATTGGTTCATTAAAAAACCAATCACAAATTTCCAATGAGCAGAGATATTTGACCAAACACAACTCAACACATGTCAGCTTCCCATTGGGCTGGAGAAATGCCCATTTTGACCAATGTTTTACCCCTTTGACCCTATTTGATTTTTTTTTTTTAAATTTGTATGTTTGGTCAAGCGGACAACAGGCTCTAACTTTCACATACAGAGTCGATTTTCGATGAAACAAAGTGCGCCAAATTCCTGGAAACGAGACCTATCCGATTGTTCTAGTTTGGAGGTATTTTGAGAAATTTGAAATTTTATAAAAAAAAATCCCCCATTCCAAATTCTGATCATCCTTATAGTCCAAAGAACTAAAATTAAAAACAAGACGGGGCAAAAAACTATGAACCCTGTTACAAGACCCCATATTATAGTGAACCCTTTTTAATTTGAGTGATGAATATGTAGGGAGGAGGCATTAGGGGAATTTTGAGGTCTAAAATGGACCTCTTAAATAAATTATAAAATAATAGTGAAAATAATAAAATAAGATTATATTACATCATCAAATATTAGATGGAAAAAAAAGAGAAAACTACTTTTTCAACTCGTATTTTCAACTTATCTTTCTATGGGTTTACTCAAATTTAGATTGAGAACACTCATTGGATGTAGAATTTGATTCCTCATTCAAGGAGTACCGATGTTGCATACTTTTGATGGACCCTCCTACACGAAAATTGAGAAATACATGAAAAACATGATTGCAATCACATTTTTTCATGTATTTCTCATTTTTTGTGTAACAAAGTCCATCGAAAGTATGCAACATGGGTACTCCTTGGATGGGGAATTAAAGTTTTCATCCAACGAGTACTCCCACTCGAAATTTGAGTAAAACCTTAGGGAGATAAGTTGAAAAAGTAGTTTTATTATTTTATTATTTTTAATCTTTTTACTTTTTTACCCCAAAAATGGTGAATCACCCCCCATGGTTGACATCGTCATCTTGAATCCTATTGGTTCTTATAAAGTTTATTTGGTTGTACATTTTTCTTGGGAGGTCCACTTTAGACCTCAAAATTTCTCTAATGTGAAATCCACTTTCCTAGAGAAAATACATGAACACAAGAGATGAGGAATAGGTAACATTTGTATTTCATATTGTAGATCCTATTTCACATGTCCAAATGAAAATATTCCCCCATCTATTTTTCCTCATTTTCATGATATGGTTATTGAAGACTAGGGAAAATTTTAGGGGCTAATATTCGCAAGTGGGCTATTTTTCCATGTTTTTTCCAAAAAAGGATTCGTTATTTTCCATTTTTTATAAAAATTATTCACCCAAATTTTATAGTATAAAAATGTTTTACTTTAAAAATCGCCAAAATTTTATATAGAGACTATATAAAATTATTATAAATTTGAATAATTTTACAAAAAAAATTCCAAACATTTTACAAATTATGTATTATGTACTAGAGAGATTCGCCAAGGTTTCTAAACTTTAAAATAAATTTCCATCCTTAAAATTTTCCCTATTGAATACCTTGACATGTTTCCCTTTCAATTTTACATATTGTTTCATAACTATGATTATTCCAATGATTCTTAGAAACTTAAGTCATTCATTGCCACTCTTAAGGACTTGGAATTAAGATGGTTCAATGGATTATGAGATAATACCATTCAAACATGGGATGAAATGCATAGGATTTTTCTTAGAAAATATCAAGATTATTGTAGGGACATATTCTTAAGGGATGAAATTCTAGAGGATTATCTTGAAAGGTTCCTATATAATCTTCAAAGATATAGAAAAAATAAGCTTGACCCAAAGAGTATTAGAACCATCTTTTTGGGAGGGATTTTTGATGAGTCAATTAAGCTTCTTAATCTAATTGGAGCTGGATATGTGTCATAACTATCCTTTGAAGGAATTAGTGTTCTTTGCAAAAGAGACTCAGGGAGTCAAGCTCGATCTCGTAAGGGAATTCAAGACCCATTTTCAAAAATTACCAAATTAGCTACAAATGGTTTTACTATACTAGAGTTAGGAAACTTATTATAAAATTTCAAAATTGATCTTCTTAACACTCTTAGTATGCAGTTTGATAGCTTTCAAATTAACAAGAAGCAAGAAGATGAGAAAATTCACTTTTCTAATTTCTATCATAAATGTAGAAAAAAACATCCACTTAAAAAAATGCCCTTTAGATAATATTAATGTTTGAGTTATTTGTATAGGTAAACATTCAAAAAATGAGTGTCCTTATCTACCTGCACTAAAGCAAATTTACCAAGGAGAAGATCAAGTAATTGAGAAAATTTCTACATTAGCACCAAAGAACCACAGGTATAACCTATCTACCTGTGTAACAATCTATTTCTTATTATCATCAACAATATCCATCTCAGATTTCTAGTTTTAATGTGCCTTGGCAAGCATGCCCACCATATCCAATTCCACACTATCCTTGGAAAAAAATACGAATAGGTCCAAACTTTGAAGGCATTCCTACTTACTAGTACCATATGCAAACTCGGCGAACTTATCCTACACATCCACCTTCATCATTGTACCAACAACCACATCTTACACAAACAATAGCCCAACCAAAGGCACAACTACCACCACTTTCATAAGCCCCAAAACTAAAATTTCCACCTACTCAACGTTTAAATCCAACTTAATTTCTTTCGCAACCATTACCCAATTCGAACAACAAAGTGACTTAGCCTACTTATAATGCTAAGCTACCACCCTTTCCTACCTACTGAATCTCCCCTATAAAGTTGCAAGATGTACACCTTAGTTCAAGAAGGGTTCTTAATAAAAACAACCCTATGTTAATTGAAGATAAATCTAAGGAGGAGACACCCATGCAAACAAGAATAAAACATAACAAATTCATTAAACATCGAAACTCCCACAATGATCTAGTTTTCCTCAAGGTAAATCTAAGGAGGAGACACCCATGCAAACAAGTAAGAATAAAACATAAAAAATTCATTGAACATTGGAACTCCCACAATGATCTAGTTTTCCTCAAGGTAAATCTAAGGAGGAGACACCCATGCAAACAAGTAAGAATAAAACATAACAAATTCATTGAACATTGGAACTCCCACAATCATCTAGTTTTCCTCCTTATCCATGGAGTATGAGCTTGGAAAATCGAAACATTCAAAAAATGAGATAACAAAGTTATGGAATATATAAATCTAGTTTCCCTTACTACTATCCATTAGATATATCCCCATATATACTAAAACTATTAAGGAAATATGTTTGAAAAAAACTAAGAAGGAAAAGGATCAAACCTAAAATCGTCCAATTTGTACAAAAATAATAGACTTGATGACATGATATTCCTTTATACAAAAATATGTAGATCCTATTAGTCTTATTGCTTAATTCCATATTAATGGAGTCCTCATCTCATATGTTTTGATCGATATAGGGGTCTCCATTAACATAATGACTAAGTAGATCATGGGGAAAGTACAATTACTCAATATTCATCCCACACCCATTGTTCCAGGACTATCTGATAGGTCTAAAATCAAACCCAAAGGTGCATTGGATGATATCAGTGTTTCCATCAATTCATGGGAGTACCATATGGACTTCATGGTATTGCAACTTAAAGTCTCTGTGGGAGGCCACCTTCTAATATTTGGTTGTTGACCATGGCTCACTACCGGAAATGCATTTATTGGTTGTCGATCTAGAAAAAGGCTTATTTCACATGGGGACTGTGAAAAATGTGACTTTGTATCTTCTCACAAAAGCCATTAAAGAAGAAACCTTGGGGATTGAAAAAACTGATAATGATGAAGAAAATATGAAATCTATCATTATTGTGGATTGAATTATGTAACTTAAAGAAAAAACTAAAGAAATATAGATCCAAGTTTTTTTTGTCAATATGGAACCCTTATAAAACTCTATTTCCTTTAATCATATCTTTAGTTCATATTTTTAATAAAATTATGGTCCTCGCAATATGCAACTTGATCAGTCCCAACAAGTATAATTAATCAATGTGTTATTAAAGAACATTTGTACATTTTTCAGGAACTACCATGACATGAACAGAATTATCCCAGACACATGTACATATCACATCTATACCTGAGAGGATGCTCTCCCCGTTAGATAGTAAAAAAGATGAATGAACCCAACCATAAAAGAAATATTAATGGAGAAGCTGCAAAACTATCAAATTCTGAATTTATTTACCCTATTTCAAATAGAATATGGGTTTCACCCATAGTGATAGTTCCTAAAAGGAATGGCATGTGAAAAATTTGCATGGATAACAGAGAATTAAATAAGGCCACTTTAGAAATCTATTTCCCCCTTCCTTTCATTGACCAAGTTTTATACACTTTGGATGGTAAGAAATACTTCTCATTTCTTTATGGTTTTAGTGAATATAAACATATATAGATAACTCTAGAAAAACCAGGAAAATATCACTTTTATGTGCCCCTGGGTGTTTAGCAATCTAGGGGTAGCAACAATAGGATATTTATTTTATAACGGTAGTTGCTTGTGAATAATTTTTACTTTTATTAATTAGGTTCTTTTTAGATAAATGTCTTTCAAATTAATCACATCATTAATATTTGGTCGACGTTTCAAACCATCTAATGTGGTTCATCATCAGGACAAGTGAAAAGATGATCGATCTTAATGAATAAATAATAAGGATGCATCATTTCCCGGTAGATTGAATATCGAAATTAATGATGCATCCCTACATATTTTGAGAAACATAAGATCTGATTTATTTTTAGCCACTTGCAATCGAGCCCGCTCAAAATGATGAGCTTTATCAGCCAGTTCCCTTTCGTGTAGGGTTATAGTTTTAGATCTAAGAATTTTGTGATCCATAATTAGATAAATGTCTTTCTGATTAATCACATCATTAGTATCTAGTTGACATTTTGAACCATCTAATGTGGTTCACCATCAAGAGAAGTGAAAAGATGATCGATCTTAATGAATAAATAGTAAGGATGCATCATTTCCCTATAGATTGAATACCAGAATTAATGATGCATCCCTACATCTTTTGAGAAATGTAAGGTCTGAATTATTTTTAGCCACTTGCAATCGAGCCAGCTCAAAATGACGAACTTTATCAGCCAATTCCCTTCTGTGTAGGGTTATAATGTTAGATCTAAGACTTTTGTGATCCATAATTTAGATAAATGTCTTTTGGATTAATCACATCATTAATATCTGGTTGACGTTTCGAACCATCTAATGTGGTTCATCATCATGACAAGTGATAAGATGATTGATCTTAATGAATAAATAGTAAGGATGCATCATTGCCCGGTAGATTGAATACCGGAATTAATGATGCATCCCTACACCTTTTGAGAAATGTAAGATCTGATTTATTTTTAGCCACTTGCAATCGAGGCAGCTCAAAATGACGAGATTTATCAACCAATTCTCTTCTGTGTAGGGCTATAATGTTAGATCTAAGACTTTTTTGATCCATAATTTACATAAATGTCTTTCGGATCAATCACATCATTAGTATCTGGTCGAAGTTTCAAACCATCTAATGTGGTTCATCATCAAGACAAGTGATAATATGATCGATCTTAATGAATAAATATTAAGGATGCATCATTTCCCAGTAGATTGAATACCGGAATTAATGATGCATCCCTACATCTTTTGAGAAACGTAAGATCTGACTTATTTTTAGCCACTTGCAATCGAGCTCACTCAAAATGACAAGCTTTATCAACCAATTCCCTTCCATGTAGGGCTATAATTTTAGATCTAATACTTTTTTGATCCATAATTTAGATAAATGTCTTTCAAATTAATCACATCATTAGTATCTGGTCGATGTTTCGAACCATCTAATGTGGTTCATCATCAGGACAAGTGAAAATATGATCGATCTTAATGAATAAATAGTAAAAATGCATCATTGCCTAGTAGATTGAATACCGGAATTAATGATGCATCCCTACATCTTTTGAGAAACATAAGATCTGATTTATTTTTAGCCACTTGCAATCAAGCCTGCTCAAAATGACGAGATTTCTCAGCCAATTCCCTTCCATGTAGGGCTATAATGTTAGATCTAAGACTTTTGTGATCCATAATTTAGATAAATGTCTTTCATATTAATCACATCATTAGTATCTGGTCGATGTTTCGAACCATCTAATGTGGTTCATCATCAGGACAAGTGAAAAGATGATTGACCTTAATGAATAAACAGTAAGGATGCATCATTGCCCGGTAGATTGAGTACCAGAGTTAATGATGCATCCCTACATCTTTTGAGAAACGTAAGATCTGATTTCTTTTGAGCCACTTGCAATTGAGCCCGCTCAAAATGACATGCTTTATCATCCAATTCCCTTCCATGGAGGACTATAATGTTAGATATAAGAATTTTGTGATCCATAATTTGGATAAATGTTTTTCAGATTAATCACATCATTAGTATCTGGTCGACGTTTCGAACCATCTAATGTGGTTCATCATCAGGACAAGTGAAAAGATGATCGACCTTAATGAATAAATATTAAGGATGCATCATTTCGTAGTAGATTGAGTACCAGAATTAATGATGCATCCCTACATCTTTTGAGAAACGTAAGATCTGATTTCTTTTTAGCCATTTGCAATTGAGCCCGCTCAAAATTTCTCACTTTATCATCCAATTCCCTTCCGTGGAGGACTATAATGTTAGATCTAAGACTTTTGTGATCCGTAATTTGGATAAATGTCTTAGATATAAAATTATAGCCCTACACGGAAGGGAATTGGCTGATAAATTGCATCATTTTGAGTGGGCTTGATTGCAAGTGGCTAAAAAGAAATCAGATCTTACGTTTCTCAAAAGATGTAGGGATGCATCATTAATTCTGGTATTCAATCTATCGGGCAATGATGCATCCTTACTATTTATTCATTAAGATCGATCATATTTTCACTTGTCCTGATGATGAACCACATTAGATGCTTGAAAATTTCAACCAGATACTAATGATGTGATTAATCCAAAAGACATTTATCTAAATTATGGATCACACAAGTCTTAGATCTAACAATTAGGTTCTTATTTAGCATTTTCTTCATCAAACCACTACCAAATTATACAGAACAATGAGACAAAGGACACAAGTTATAGGCAACCATACATGGCCAAAACATCTCCAATCTGAGAGGAAAACCCACAAGAGTTCTTCTTCTTATAGAATCTTCAATTGATGAATTCCATGACCTAGACTCTTATCCAAAGCCTCCTCCGAGACCAAGTCAGAATTATTCCTTAAATATATATTTTTTCCTTTGAATTCAACACAGATCAAATTGACTACTACACCACATATTTTAAGCTTTTCTTCAATTTTGACCTCTTATTACATGCCCGCAATTTTCGGCATGCCTACAATTACAAAGATACCACTGTGTGAGCTAATTTGTAACCACCCTCCTCCCACATCTACCCAAGTAATCGGCCAACTAGGGTAAACATGTGACGAGAGGATACTATGATATGATTCAACTCCCCATGTACATTTAAGGAAGTGGAACCAACAAAACACATCCAAACTGACCTTCTACACATCTTACAAGACCTCAAAGAGATAGCCCACCTTTCCAAGTGACCAACCCCCAAGGAAACTCAACCTTTAAATAAATTAAACCCCCGAGTCACTCCCATTCCAAAGGCCTCCATGCAGCTAAGAGCCCTAGTCACTCCCATGTGCCCGCCTGAGTGTGACAGTAGCCTCTTTATGTCAATGTTATGCTAGTGACTGTAATATTTAAGGCTAATTTCCAGGGCTATGATCCAATCACTGCCCAAAACTCCATGAAACTTCGAGAAATGAAAAGTAACATCGAAAGAACGATATGAATGCAAATACTTGAACAAGGACTTTACTGGACCCCTACTAGCCATGATATACATTTCATCAAATATTTCACAAATATGTATTCTACATGTTAAAAAAACATATTTGAGTATAGGGGTCTCATACTTATCTGAAAATTGCTAAGAAGCACAAATGACTTATCACATTAGCTACAATATCATACAGTAGGTCATATATTCATTTCTCATTCATTTACAAATCAAAACATTATGAGAGCCATACATCATCACTGTCATAAAACAAACTTTTAACGAGCATATAAACAAAAAAAGAACACGAATATGACAACCATAAATTCCACATATGAACCAATACATTTACACATGAAATACCAAGTAGAAGAAGATCTTAATAATGAATGAAAATTCCAACTAGGATCGGAACTTCCACATTCCACCCAACCATATATTGGCTAAACCAAATCTCTCTTCAGGAAATCACCCATGTGCCATATTCCAAGAATTAATGTGGGATATCATGAAACAAATCCAACAAAAATGAACCAGGGATTTTATAGGCTAAACCTCCTCAACCCTCATCTAGTGATTCCACCTCACAGTCAGACATTACTAACCATCACCATATTAGTCTCTACCCAAGTTTTAGAGGGATCAAAAGCTTTTTTCCCAACCAAGGCTCAAGGACTAGTAACTCAACCTACAATTGTTATCAGGCTCCAAATATTTTTTCCAACCAAGGCTATAGGACAAGTAACTCAACCCATAGAGGGCTCAAGAGAATTTTTCCAACCAAGGCTCCAAGAATAGTAACTCAACCCAAGTTATTACAGGGCTCTAGATCAATTCTCCCACCAAGGCTCCAAGAACTAATAACTCAATCCATAGCCAAAGGAACATGAGAACCAACTGTAAAACAAAAGGGAAAGACTCCCACAACACCATGGCTATCCAGGAAATGGTAGGGCTAGGTAAAACCATTTTCAATCCAGGCAATCCTCCATTCCAATGACATATCATAACCAAGAAACCACATGCATGTGCCATGCATGCCAAAACTAGCAAGGAATTCATATATGCAACTCGATACCTACAAAAAAAATCCGTTGTAGCTGCTTATATCAATGTCCTCTTCTGCTTTCCTTCCTTTCATTTTCCTTCTTTCTCCAAATCCAATGTATGCCACACTCCTCCAAGAGTTCTCTAAGAAAACTCTAAGTATCTAAGAGTATGAAAGAGAGAATAGAGGGAGGGCTCCAAAACTGAACTAAAAAAAGTCTTTGAACTGGTCCTTAGAAGATTTTTTATCAATGAGGTCTCTATTTTCTTCAATTTTCCATTATTTTCCTCCTCACATGTAAATTGTGCCCTTTTATCTTTGTTTTCTCCTATTTTCCATTATTTTCATTAATAAATTCCACTTATCCTTTCCAAATCCTTAGCCATTGCCTTTGCTATTTCCCATGGCCATAATAAACCAAATGAACACCCACACTAGGAATTTTTTTCCCAACATTCAACTTGGAATAAGTGTCCCTTACCCATGGTCTTATTTTACCTCTATTAACCTTTATTAAATGAAATTTAATGTGAGGTTGTTACAAATCCCTCCCCCTTGGGGGAACTCCATCCTTAGTGTTCAATGACACCTATAACTAACAAGATTATTTATAGAAAGACATACTACCTATGAAGATTTATAACTTATCTCTTTGCAATATTTACAATGAAAAACCTGTTGAGAAGAAACCAACATGAAAATGTAACAACATAACCATAATGACATGACACCCATACCCCTTATTAGAGCTTTATAACACAGCTTATGGAAATATTAACATCCATATACATATGTACATATTCCAAAACATCACATCAAAACATATACCCAAAGCATATACCAAAAAAATTATCTCAAATAGCAAATAGAGAAGGATACATAGCCTATATATGATCTGCCATCTCCCATGTAGCTTCATCAGGTCAAAAGTGCTTCCACTAAATTTTAACCTACTCGATTTATTGGTTCTAGAGCACGAGCATCTTTCTATACCAAATGCACCGAGGTTCCAACTAGAATTATCCTTCTAGCTCCACCTAGAATACATACTAGTCAATCACATGATCAACATCTTTAACATACTTTTTAAGCAATGACACATGGAATACATCACGTACTTTCATTGTCGGAGGTAGTGCAATTTGATAGGCTATTGTTCCAATCCTCTCAATAATATTGAAAGGTACACAATACTAAATTTTCATCTTGGCACATGATTCAATCCTAAAGGATCTCTTCTTGGGCTTGATCCACAAGTACACATTTTCCCCAACGTGAAACTCCTTAAACAACTTGTTCCGATCTCCATAAATTTTCTTCCTATCCTGTGTTGCTTTCAAATTCTGATCCAGGTGGATATTGGTGGCCACCCTCATATTCCACTTGGGGCCCCACCATTTTCTCTTTCGGTTTTTTAGTTTCGGCACAACTTACTATTTTTAGCAGTTTTTTCGAGTCCTCAACTTCCGGAGCCGTTTTGAGGCCCTAAATGACGTTTTTTGGGAAAACTGGGAGAAACTTGTGTCCATGGCCCAATGTTTCTCAAGTTGTAATCCTTGGATAGATATTTCTAACGAGGTATAGTTCACGTCAAATGGATATTGTATGCCAAAGTTACGTCCCCAGGAAGTTGAAACACCAATTTACCTAAAATGGGCCCATAGTTTTGGCACTTCATCTCCTAGGGTTAGGGTTTTGGATGTTTAGGGTTTTCCATTGTTTCTAAATAATAAATAGGCCCTTGAGTCTCATTATAACTCAGTTCAAAGGCTTGTAGCCACCACATCTCTTCTCAGAGATAAGATACTGGCGCCCTAGCCAGTTTATTTCCATTATGTCTGTAAGCAAATTTCAGTTCTTTGATATTAATGAAATGAAGTGTTATTTCCGCTGCATCTTTGTATTTATGGTTACATGTGTATTTTGCTGCATTCCTGCATAAATCTGGATCAATGGTATCATAGTGGTTTTCTTTTTCTCAATCGTTCTTTGCATGTCCCCAACGAGGTCTAGGTATAAGGAGTTGAGGCTCGATCTAGTTGAACCTTTTCAAGATTAGCCTCACAAACCCCAACGGCCGCCCATGGGGGACGAAAAGAAATATGAGGGAGTAGGAGATTCTATCAAAATATTGCTCAAGGAGGCCCTCAAAAAACAAAGGAATGTGATGATGGATAACTTTGCCTAGATCCTTCAACGACTGCCCACCGATGGCGCATCTGCATCCAGCAGCCACTCTGGAGGCACGATTCCCTTAAGGTACAAGTAAAATTTGACATTACCATATTTGAGTGTCAAATAGATGTAGATGTCATAGATAGATGGTTGAATCTATTAGAAGGATATTTCTTGGTTCATGACTTTTCCAACCAGGAGAAGATTATTTTTGCACTCCTCAAAGCTACCCCCCATGTCAAGGAATGTTGGGAAACCTACTATGAGAAAAAGGACGAGATAGAACCCTCTCTATTCTCATCCATACCCACTTGCAATTCTTTCCAAGATGCCATCAAGGAACAATATTATCCCATGGGGAGCTATGAGGACAAGTACATACAATGGACCACGCTGCGGCAACAAAGGGATCAAGATGTGCATGAGTTGACGAATCTATTCCATACCCTATGCACAAAGTTGGGTATCAAAGATTTAGAGAAACATTTGGTGCTAAATTATCGCAGTTGTCTGCATAGATAAATTCAAAGGAAATGGAGTTCCTCAACATCTCCTTGCTTGGTACGGCATACCGGTATGCTGCCAAGATTGAGCAGAAAATCAAACAGAAGAAGCGAGACTTTGGATATGCGAATCAAAATGAAGGGAAAGGTGCCCCCAAACTGCAGAACAAAGGAAAAATCCAAGGCATGGCGGCCCAAGACAACCTGCCAAATCTACAAACAAAGAACAACACCGTGAAGCCAAATAAGGACACAGGAAAGTGGTGTGAGTTCCATAAGAGCTCCACTCACAACACAAGTGAGTGTCGGACCAAGCAGTCACTGGTGGACGAGATGAGGGCTTTTGAATCAAATACATGCTCCGACTCTGAATCAGAACCTAACAAGGGGAATGACAAAGGGAAGAAAATTATTTATGCGGAGCCCAACGCCACTGTTGCCACTGTGAAGATCCTAAAGGAGGAACCAGAAGATCCAGAGGAGGCAGAGCGTCTCTTCCACACCCAGATGTGGGTAAAGGGTTCCCCGCTACAGTTCATTGTCAACAATGGGAGCCAAAAGAACCTCATTTCAACATATGTCGTGAAGAGGTTGGGCATGCTGACCACACCGCACCCACAACCATACACCATCAGGTGGCTTCACCAAGGACGGGATCTCCACATCAGCCAACAGTGCTACCTTCCCTATAGCATCAATCCCTTCATGGATGAGGTATTGTGTGACATTGCTCCTATTGATGTTTCTGGTGTATTATTAGGCCAACCATACTTGTGGAAGTGACATGTTGTGTATGAGTCCTGGCCTCACGCTTTTATTGTTACTTTGGGAAATAATTCTGACAGGATACCAAAGGTACCACCACCTCCCACTATCTCTTTGGTTACTCCAAAAAAATGCAGTAAGCTCATTTCCTAAACTAGGAAATTTGTTTTCCTGATGATCCGCCCCCAAGGAAAGAAGAAGACTATGGCCACAACCTCCAGACATGTCTCCTCTGCATGACAACAACAAATGGACAAGGCTGTGGAGGAGTACGGGGACATCTTCACCTCACCCATAGGGATGCCTCTGCACTATCAAGTCAAGCACCCCATTGACCTGACCCCAGGTGCACCACTACCCAGTGGATCGATCTATAGGTGCTCTATTATGGAGAATGATGAAATCAAGAGGAAGATTTAGGAGCCGTTGCAGAAAGGTCACATCCGGTCAAGTTCATCGCCCTGTGGGAACCCGATCGTGTTGGTACGAGAGAAGGATGGGACTTGGAGACTCTGTGTTGACTATCGGTCGCTGAACAAGATCACTGTCTGGAATGGGTACCCGATCCCATGGATTGATGACCTTTTGGACCAACTCAAAGGAGAAAAATATTTCAGCAAGATCAACTTGAAGTTTGGGTATCACCAGGTACCAATTGAACCCTCTGAGGTGTGGAAGACTGCCTTCAAATCCAAGGAGGGCCTTTTCGAATGGCTCATCATGCCTTTCGGGTTGTCAAATTCTCCCACAACCTTCATGAGGTTGATGGATGACATCTTACATCCATTCACCAACTCATTTGTAGTGGTGTACTTGGATGAAATTTTGATCTTCAGCCGAACTTGGGAAGAGCACCTCCACCACATCTGAGAAGTCCTCCAAACACTACGGCAACACAAGTTGTGTGCCAATTTGGAGAAGTGCACCTTTGGAATGATCCATGTTTAATATTTGGGATACATTATTGATGAAAGGGTGGTGCATGTGGATCCAGCCAAGATCCAAGTCATTCGGGATTAGCCAACCCCAACCACTCTAACAGAGCTTCGCAACTTTCTGGGTCTTGGTAATTTCTACTACAAGTTCGTGTTGGGATTCTCTCATATCACTTGGCCCTTGAATCAAGTCACCAAGGGAGGAGTGAAAGCAAAATTATTTTGGTCAGAATCTCAATGGAAGGCGTTCGTAGAATTGAAACATCGCCTCTATTCTGCCCCAGTGCTCACATTACCAAACTTGCAACAACCATCTATGATCAAGACAGATGCCTCTGACTATGCTATTGGGGTAGTTCTTACTCAACAAGGGCATCCAGTGGCATATCACAGTGAGACATTATCTGACACAGTTCACAAGTATCCCACTTATGACAAAGAAATGTATTCCATTGCGTAGGCTTGTTGACAATGGAAGCATTACATTTTGGGGAAGGAAACAATCATCCACATAAACCACCGACCCCTGCAGTTCATACAGACACAAGGGAAGTTGCAGAACGATCGCCATCAGAAGTGGTCCACATATATGCAACAATTTCATTTTAACATCAAGTACAAGAAGGGTAGCACCAATAATGTTTCAGACTGCCTCATCTTACCACCGATCATGGCCATGACCACCATTCTCAACTCTTGTGGGCACGAGACTTCTGATTGGATGTTTCTCTACAAGAGTGATCCAGACTTCAATCACACATACGAGGCACTCTTGGGGGGTACGCAAGTTCCAAATTTTCACCTCCAAGATGCACTGTTATGTCACCTGGAACACCTTTGTGTTCCTTCAAGAGAGTGTGCCAAGATGATATGGGAAGCACACTACAGTCGAGTCATTGGGTATTTTGGGGTCGAGAAAACAGTGGCAGTACTATAGAAGTATTTATATTAGCTGAACCTTCAACAGGATGTCGGGAAATACATCAGATCCTTCATTGCTTGTGCCATTGCCAAACTGACCATCGAGAAGCAAGGCCTCTGTACTCCAATACCTACCCTTAGTCGACCTTGGGAAACCATCTCCATGGATTACATGTCAGGCCTTCCTTCTAGTAAGCATGGAAACAACTGTGTTTTCATGGTCATCAACAGATTCTCGAAGATGGCCATTATTGCGGCCTGCAAGAAGAATATCACAGTAGAAGCCACTGCTAAACTCTTCTTTGAACGAGTGTGGGTGCACTTTGGGATCCCACAGTCTATCATATTAGATCATGACAGCGGGTTCCTCAACACATTTTGGTCCAGCCTCTATTCAATTTTGGACACCAAGCTCACCAAGTCCACAGCTTTCTATCCCCAAATTGATGGCCAGACAGAGGTCGTCAACAGGATGATTGTACACATTCTACACATGTACAATTCAAAGCATATGCACACATGGAATGAGAACCTCCCCTATGTACAACACAGTTATAACCGAGCTCTCCACAGCTCAACCAGCCACAACCCCTTTTAGGTGGGCTTGGGATTCTAGCCATTATGTCCCATTGACGTAGGCATGCCATTTGTAGCTACTCAGGTTGATTCGGCTCATGTCCAGTTTGAAGCTGACAAAGCGAACAACTTCATTGAGCGCATTCAGCACATTTTCCAATAGGTTAATGAAATAGTGGACAGATCCAATGCTAAGTGCAATCAACAACATGATCAACGTCGAGTGCCACGCAATTGCTAGGTGGGCGACAAAGTGTGGCTACATTTCCAGAAGGAGTGCCTTACTGGACCCCACCACAAGTTTCGCCCACTCTGATATGGGTCGTACACCATCACCAAGGTTATAGAGAAAAATTCCTTCGAGCTCACCATTCCTTGGTCTGCACCCAATATTCAATGTAGACCGCCTTCGTCCCTACTTCCCACCTCTACTGGACACCTCTGACATTGCAGAAGAACTCACACCAAAAGAGTTAAACCCCGACTGCATTTAACATGCCACCATAGATTGTATCATGGACATGCAAATCAAGAACACTCACCAACAGAAGATCCAACTATATCGGGTTGTCAAAGTTGCCCAACTCCTGCACCAAGACAAGTGGTTCACCAGGGACCAAGTTCAGTAGAAGTTTCCTCATCTCATGGAGGACCTCAACGCAATGGGGACCATTGCTTCCTAAGGAGGGAGGAATGACCAAGGTGGATATTGGTGGCCACCTGCCTATTCTACTTGGGGCCCCACGATTGTCTGTTTCATTTTTTTAGTTTCGACACAACTTACTATTTTTAGCAGTTTTTCGGGTCCTAAACTTCCGGAGCCATTTTGAGGCCCTAAACGATGTTTTTTGGGAAAACCGGGAGCAACATGGAACCATTGATCGATGCTTCTCACATCAAAATTTGTAGTCCTCGGATATATCCTTCTAATGAGGTATGTTTCATGTCAAACGAAGATCGTATGCCAAAGTTACGTCCCTGAGAAGTTGAAACACCAATTTACCCAAACGGGGCCCATAGTTTTGGTGCTTCATCTCCTAGGGTTAGGGTTTTGGATGTTTAGGGTTTTCCATTGTTTCTAAATAATAAATAGTCCCTCAAGCCTCATTTTAACTCTGTTTAGAGGCCTGTAGCTGCCACATCTCTTCTCAGAGATAAGATACTAGTGCCCTAGCTAGTTTATTTCCATTCTATCTGTAAGCAAATTTCAGTTCTTTGATATCAATGAAATGAAGTGTTATTTCCACTGCATCTCTGTATTTATGGTTACATGTGTATTTTGTTAAATTCCTGCATAAATCCGGATCAAATTATTCTTGGTTACGTACATTTCATGTTCCATTTCTTCCAACATGTTTGGTCCAATCAATATCCTATTAACTAGATCGTTCCAACCTATAGGAGTATTACAACTCCTCCCATAGAGTGCCTCAAATAGACTCATCCTCGGTGACTCCTGATACCCATTGTTGTAAAAAAAATAAACCAATAGAAGGTACTCCTCCCATCTCTTTTGTTGATGCATCACATACATCATCAATATGTCCTCTTGAATCCTATTGACCCTCTTCATTTTTCCATCTATTTGCAGATGATAAGTTGTGTTGAAGGCTAGTTCTCTACCCAAACCTACAAATAACCCTTTCGAGAACCTGGAAGTGAAATTAGCATCCTTGTCTAACAAAATATTCCTTGAAACACCTTGAAATATGACCACATCTATGATGAAGACCTTTGCTGCATCACTATTTGAATAAGTAGACTTCACTGGAAGGAAGTGCACTACCTTTGTCAATCTGTCCACCACAACCACATTGATGGAGTCGTGTTGTTTAGATGTCCTCAGAAAACCTGTGAAACAATCCATATAAATGACCTCCCACTTCCACTCTAGAATCAGAATTAACTATTGTAGTCCACTTGGATGCTTATATTCTACTTTTACCTGCTAAAAATTTAAACATCCATCCACAAAATCAACCACATCCTTTTTCATATTCATCTCATATTATAACTTCTTTACTATTATCAATGCCCTTTGATATCCTGGGTGAGTTGAATATGGTTTGGCATGAGATTTCCTCAAGATAATATTCTTTAGATCATTGTTATCTGGTACATAGATCTTGTCCCTAAATCTGATCAGGCCATCTGCTGTGAGATGATTGTCCACATCCTGTGCACCTGTACCTACACATCTACCACTACCTGTACCTATACCTATACTTGTACATGTACATGTACCTATACCAATACCTGTACACTGTTGTAACTTGCTCCCGATCTCGATGTACCTGTTATCCTAATGACCTACCTGTAAAATATGATCATGTAAGTATGTCCCATAAGAACTCATAGTTTCTATATGATTCACATGTATCCGCCTGCCAAGAGCATTTGTAACCTTATTCTCTTTACTTGTATCTAGTACTCTGCTGTAACTTGTGCCTAAGCTCCCTGTACTCGTTATCCTATTGACCTGCCTATAAGATATGATCCTATAAGTTTATCCTGTAATAACTCATAGCTACTATATGATTCACATGTATATGTATTATAAGAGAATCTGCAGCCCTATTGTCTTTACCCTTGATGTACCATATCTCAAAATCAAACTCACTTATTGTGGCCAAGCATCTAGTTTTCCTAGAGTTCCAATTTGGCTGGTCAAACAAGTATCTCAATCCACTGTGATCGCTCATTAGTACAAATATCCTGCCCAAAAGATATTGCCTCAACATATTCAATCCATGGATGATCTCTGCCAACTCCAGATCATGCGTTGGATAATTCTACTTGTGTTGATTTAGTTTCCTTGATTCATATCATACTACCTCTCCTTCCTACATAAGAACTCCACCAAGTACTCTCTTGCAAGAATTTCAAACACACCACAAACTTGTTTTCCAGTTCTGCAATTTTTAGAACTAAAGTGTTTTTCAACATTTGTTTCGAATGTTCAAAACTCGTTACACATTACTTTGCGCATTCAAAATTCTTACCTTTTCTTTGCAATGACGTAATATGATGATGTAGGAATAAATAACACACAATTCCTACCAATCAACTCATTGTAGTAAAATGTATAATTTTACTAAGGCCAAGTTTTATGCTCGAATTTGATGGACTTCTTCTTAATCACCCTTTAATGACAATTACAATTTCTGCTCCTATTAACACATATAACATTCAGGCTTATTTCTGTTGTATTTTTTTTTGTAATGCGAAGTTCATCCCATAACTTACGAACAGAATTTTTTAAGGACCATTGTTGTACATACGATAATATCCAAACAGTGTTTTGCAAGTTTGGATTCATTTTTGTTTGTTTTGAAAACCAACTAAACTCAACGCATGCATTGCTTGAACCCACACTCATATAATTCAATGCAGCTATAACCCCATAACGTAGCCAAACAACATGTAGATTCGATACAATTCGAATTCGGTTTAAACCATTCAATTCAGAACCACTGTAAGCAAGGTTGCATTTTGCCTACATGTATATATTATGACTTGTGCACCTATTGTATTAGCAATTATTTCCACCATACCTAATACAATATAACTCGACTCCATGCACACCAAGGTGGACTCGACGTTCAACTCTATATTGACGGCAGATTCTGTATCGATGGTAGAGCCTGCACAAGGTTTCTAATTCACTCACCTCACGGTTTTATAAAATCACTTGTCCACACTCCCATGCTGTGGTGTTTTGAGAGCGTTTCATATCTGCATAATTGACCTTCGAGCCATTCGGTGCTGCAACTGCATCGTCCCATGGCTCCACTACACTCATAGTCGCACCCTTTTCTCCAACGTAGGATGTATCTTCAACCCTGTGTCAATCTCCTGCACTCATACATTCCAGAAATATATATACGTATAGTAAAATTGCAGAAATAAACCACTCATAAGATCACTTCATTAGATATGAATAATCTACTGATCAAATTTTCCCATAAAATTTTGGAATCTACATATCGACAAAAAAACTTGAGGTTCCCTTACCATCCTCCAACTATTTATACTTGAGGAATGAAACTGCTTTCTCTTAGAATAGATTTTCTTCATAAATTACTACCTTCCTATTTTTTAGGCTTATCCCTATGTTGGCTCTACATCCACATAGGGAGAGAAACCAATTGCTAAATTTATTCCATATTTTTTTTTTTTCAAAACAAACTAACAATGCTCCAAAAATAAATAAAAAATTTAATAAAATAATAAATTATATTATTCCTAAGTCTATTTTATTTCAAATTAGCCACAACATGTGACCAAGATGTCACATTGTTGGCTAGGTCCTCGATGCTCTTGCATCATAGGATAAGAAATATGTGAGAAGTTCCTGGTGAACCTCCTATAATAATCTTCTAACCCCATAAAGGACCTCACCTCATCCACATCCCTAGGAGCTTCCAACTCCATGATAGTCCTTATCTTCTCTAGATCTACTACTATGCCCTTTGTTTGAAAGAAAATACATTTAATAATATTAGCATACAACTAATGCCCTCTCATCAATCTCAATATTGTTGCTAAATTATCGACATGTTCTTCCTCATTCTTAGAATATATCAAGATGTCATCAATGAATACAATAACAAACTTTTCCAGATAAGGATGCAACACACTATTCATCAAGCACATCAAATTAGATGGAGAATTAGTCAAACGAATGGAACAAAAACAAACTCATAATTCCCATACTTGGTCTTGAAAGTTATCTTGTAAATTTCCTCTTCCTCTATGCGTACCTAATGATATCCTGATCTCAAATCGATCTTTGAAAACATTGCTTCTCCCTTCAACTGATCACGCAAATCATCAATCCTTGACTATGGATACCAATTCATAATGGTCACCTTGTTCAATTTTTTGTAATCGATGCACAACCTAATAGTACTATAATTATTCTTTACAAACAATATTGGTCTTCCCCATGGTGATACACTTGGCCTAATGTATCCCTTGTCAAGCATTTCCCTCAACTGCAACTTCAACTCTACTATCTCTAGACTGCTCATCCTACATGGTGCCTTTGATGTAGGTGTTGCCCCTAGTACCAACTCAATAGAAAAGTATACTTCCCTATGAGGTGGAAACTCTGAAATATATGTTGGAAACACATCCTAAAATTTTTGTAAAACTGGGTACCTACTCAATACCACCACATCCTCAACTTTCTTACCTTTGTCACTAGAAATATGCATTGGAAATAACACACCCTTTTCTATGAATATGCTTTGACTGCTTAGTTTTCACCATCCTAACTGATGTATCCTCCTTCTTATGCTACAATATTATTTGTTCTCCATTTTCATCTAAGCACTGAACAATATCCTTATCATAACAATCTACCTTAGTCTTGTGGAGATATAGCCATTCCATGCCCAAAATCATACTATGTGATCCCAATGACAACACATTCAAATGTGTTGATGTAGGAATACCATTCGACTCAAATGCATAATATCTTACCCAATGATGAAACATCTTATTTGTAAATGTAGAAAATTGTACTAAACAATATTCTCCATGCACTTCTTTATTCAAACCACAATTATCCACCAAGTCAGGGTTAATATAACTATAATTATATCTCGGGTTAATCAAAATAGAAACAAATTGATCACAAAGCTTACCATCCATCTCAAATATTGATGCATGATGATCTTCCTATCAGTTATCCAATGCTCCATAAATCCGAGGAACACTTTGTCCAACAACCCCCACTTTTTTCACCTTCTAAGCACTATAAATCTGGGGTATACAACCCTAATATTTTGGAAAATATCTTTGATGATGATCTTTGCCACAAATCCAACACCATATGGGCTTTATCATCACCCTTGTTCTGCTTATATTGAAATTCATGCCCTTTGTCAGATCCATTGAACTTCTTAGGAGGCGATGCATTCTCTTTATTACTTGTTTCCTTGGGCCTTGCTCATTTCTTGTCCCATTTTCATTTATTCTTTTCATTGCCTTTCCAGTGTTGTTTAGTCTCAGATCTAAGATTTGATTGTTCATAAAAATTCTTTAGCTTCCAGATGGCCTCCTCCAATGATCTAGGATAATCAAACTCAATGATGTTCTTGAATGTTATCAACAACCTACTGATGAATCTTTGAATCTTGGCCTTATCCTCCCTGAGGTAAGACACGTATCTCAATATACAACTCTAGAAATCTGCTAGTGTATTATTCATTGATCATAGATCCCATCTTTTTCTCATAGAATTCTATTACAATGTCATCATAGTATCTCTCTAATAAGTAATTCTTCCTTAATAGTATCTTGAGCTCACTCCAAGTCAACTCCTCTTCACAAATATCTCTAACATTCTTTACATCTTGCCACCAAATATTTTCTTTACCTTTAAGACTAAATGTAGTTATTTTGGCCTTCATGTTCTCTGGATAATCATGCAATATAAATAACTTATTCATTCCAAGAAACCATGCCTTTGATTTTTTCATTTCCCCATCAAATGTAGGTGGATTTTCTTTCTTAAACTTATCCGGAAAATGTCCCCGTTCACTCCTCTTGTAAGGATGATAACGACGATGATCATGATGTCTATCAAAACTAGAACTAGAATAAAATCTATGTCCATCACCTCTTATGTCTAGGGTATCCAAGAACCTTCCATCCCTGATTATGTCATCTCTATATAACCTTTTCCCACCATGATACCGACTACCATATGCCCATTAGTCTTTTCCTCCTGTCCATGGCTGATTTTAAGTGGTCCCTATCTTTGAAAATATGATAAGCTCTAAAGGATGGATGCATTGAATTTAGCCTATTTCTCCTGTTCCCTAGCAAGTATCTCTTGTGATTGAACGATTTAGTCATTATATGCTTTGTAACTCCTTATTTATGCCTTTAAACTTCTCAGAGTGTCTTCTATGTGAGGGGAGTATTCCTCAGCATGCTACTCATTTGATCCATAGGGAGAATCACGCGAAATATAGTATACCACTCTGCTATTCATCTTTGTTCTTCTCTTCCTACAAGGTATATCATGTTAGCTAAACCAAATCATAAAAAAACCAAAAGTACCTTAGTCTAGTTCAGGGGAGGATATATTGAATGCAAGATTAACCAGAGTACTGTAACACCTATAAACATAATCATATTCATAAAAATACATAGACATCACCTGTATCATTATTTAATTTTCATGATTGATGCCATAACTGCACAACAACTAGACACAATGCATGCATAATGACATATACACTGACATATATGGCCAATGCACCATCAATGTGCATTCATGACAACAATGCACCACAAAAGTGATCAACTTTCACATGGAGACACCACTGCAGCTATGACCACGTCATACACAAACAACAAGCCAATAGACCACAAGCATAAGAAGCACATGTGAAATAGACATGTATGCATGACCAACACACTGCCCATCCAGTCAGAGGGGTGAACCTTGATTTGATACCACTGTGTAACCAACCTCCTCCCACATCTACTCAAGTAACCTACCAACCGGGGTAAAAATTTTGCGAGAGGATACTATGATCTAATTCAACTCCCCATGTACAATTAAGGAAGTGGAATTGGCACAACATAACCAATCTAAACTTCTACACATCCTACAGAACCTCTAGGAGATAACCAACCCTTCGAGGTGACCAATCCCTGAGGAAACTCAACCTTTCAATGAATTAAACCCCCAGTCATTTCCTGCTCCATGCGACTAAGAGCCCCAGTCACTCCCATGAGCCTGGCTGAGTGATACTATAGCCTCTTTCTTTCAGTGCTATTCCAATGGCTGTGAGATTTAAGGCTAATTTCTGAGGCTAGGATCCAGTCACTACCTAGAACTCCATGAAACTTCGTGAAATGAAAAGTAACATCAAAAAAATGATACAAATGCAAATAATTGAACAAGTGCTTGACTAGACCCCTATTAGCCATGATAGACATTTAGTCAAACATGTCACAAACATGAATTCTACAGGTTAAAACAATAGATTTGAGTATAGGGGTCTAATACTTATATGAAAATCGCTAATAAGCACTGATGCCTTATCCCTTTAGCTGCAATATCATCTATTAGGTCATATATTCATTGTTCAATCATTTACAAATCAAAGCATGATGAGAGACATACATCATCACTGTCATAAAACATCATTTTAACCAACATATAAATAACATAAATAACATGGATATGACAACCATAAATACCACATATTAACCAGTACATTTACAAATTAAATACCAATTATAAGAAGCTATTAATAATGAATACAAAGGGAAACCAGGTTCAGGACCTCCACATTCCACCCAACCATAGATTGGGTGAACCAAATCTCTCTTCAGCCAATCACCCCCATTCCATAATCCAACAATGAATGTGGGATCTCATGAAACAAATCCAAAAAAATGGAACTGTGGCTTCCAGGGGCTAAACAACCTCAACCCTCAACAAGTGATTCCACCTCACAGTCAGACATCACTAACCATCACCAAATCAATCTCTACCCAAGTTTTCCAGGGCTCTAGAGATTCTTTTCCAACCAAGGCTCCAGGACTAGTAACTCAACCCACATCTGTTATTGGCCTCCAGAAAATTTGTCTAACCAAGGCTCCAGGACTAGTAATTCAACCCACTAAGGGCTCTAGAGCGTTTGTCCAACCAAGGCTCCAAGACTAGTAACTCAACCCAAGTCGTTACAAGGCTCCAAAGAATTTTTCCAACAAAGGCTCCAGGAAGTAATAACTCAAGCCACAGCCAAAGGAACATGAGTACCAACTAGAAAAAAATGGAAAGACTCCAACAACACTATAGCTATCCAGCAAATGGTAAGGCTAAGAAAAACCATTGTAAATCCAACAAATCCTCCATCCCAATGAAAAATCATAACCAAGAAACCACATGCATGTGCCATATATGCCAAAAATAATAAGTAATTCATACATGCAACTCGATACCTGCAAGAAAAATCCATTTTAGTTGTTGATTGTGATGTCCTCTTCCACTTTCCTTATTTTCCTTTGCCTTCTTTATCCAAATCCAATGTATGCCACACTCCTTCAATAGTTCTCCAAGAAAATCGAAGTGTCTAAGAGTATGAGAGAGAGATAGCTCCGAAATTGAACTAACAAAAGTATGTGAACTGATCTTCAAAAGGCTTTTTATCAACGAGGCCTCTATTTTCTTCAATTCCCTCCTCACATGCAACTTCTGACCTTTCACCTTCCTTTTCTCCTAATTTCCATTATTTTCACTTAAAAATGCCAATAAATGCCACTTAGCCTTTCCAAAGCCTTAGCCATTTCCTTTTCCAATTTCAATAGCCATAATAAACCAGATGAACACCCACACTAGGATTTTTTGCCCAACATTCAACTTGGAATAAGTGCCTATTTCCTCTTATCTTATTTTCCCTTTATTAATATTTTTTAAATGAACTTTTAACCCTGGGTTGTTACATAACCCTACCCCTTAGGGGAAAACTATCCTCGGTGGTAAATGACACCTATAACCAACAAGACTTTCCATATCAAGACATACTTCCCATGGATCTTTATAACTTAGCTTGTTGCAGTATTTACAATGATCAACTTGCTAAGAAGAAAACCAACATGACACCCACACTATTTATTAGAACTTTATAACACAACTCATGGTGGTATTTACATCCATATACATATGTACATATACAAACACATCACATAAAAACATATACCCAAAGCATATACCAAAAACAATCGCTCAAACAACAAATAGAGAAGGATACATAGCCTGCATCTAATCCACCATCTCCCATGTAGCTCCATAGGGCCCAAATTGCTTCCACTACACTTTAACTAGCTCGATTGCTTAGTTCTGGAGCATGATCATATTTCTCAGCAAAATGCACAGAGGTTCCGGTTGGAATTATCCCTTGGGTTACACCTGCAATACAGACCAGTCAATCACATTGTTATCACTCTACAATTTTAAGATTGGCAAGAATAATTATATATGACAACAACAAAACCGCATTCTAGAATCTAGCCCTCCTAGACTCAGAGAGGGATCTCTCTTTTACATTTAACTTTGTTTTATGAATTTGATATTAGGCTAGTTATAATGATTGTAGAGATTGATTTTTTGATTGATTGTTTGATTGGATTGGTAGATTTGTTTAAACTAATTCCATTGGGCTATGGAGTCATTAAAGGATGGGTTGCTGCATCAAATTTTCAAGAGCATCCAAAAGGAAAGATAGCTACACTTACTGGATCTTGAAACAAAATGAATTTTGAGATGAAAGAAATAGTGAATTAAGTAATGGTTAAAAAGAAATTAAGAATTTCTTAACCAGACTTCATAAGAAAAACATTTAAATTGCAAACACAACCAGAAATAAGGTGCTCTAACAACAAATCTTAATCTTAAAATTTATGTTTTACAAACATATTTTAAAGATGCACTGAGAGAAAAAAATGGAAATATTTAACTCGGAAAAGGAATAACATCACCAGATAAACATAGCTCAAGAAATGGTCTTTTATTATTGATGCTCCAACTTCAAGAAAATAACATGCTCCAATAGAAAAGTTCAACAATCTAAGGTCCAACCCCTGATACTTCGAATGTATGAAGTATTTAACTGAATTCTACAATGATTATCGTATCTACAAGGAAATCTATTATTAATTACAAAATAAACAAAATTTCACTAGTGTGACCAAGAAGTGGACACAATGAAATTAATTTGAAATCCGGCCCTATTTTTTAGAAGGTCGTTGTTGCATGATCAGATCTGGTGTTGTGCTGGTTGATTTGGCTGATATTGTGTTGTGCTAGTTTTTCTGATATGTTAGCATTTACCCTTCTTGGTATTCGCATAGCTTTTCCCATTGTTGCTCATCTGGAATTTTTATCGTAGTCACCTTTCAATATATTTCATCTATCTCTGTGAATCTAGAAAAAGTGGGCTTCAACACAAAAATGTGTTTAATTTCATGTTCGATAAATATGTCGTTACTAATGGCCTCAAGGAAAGCTCTTCTTGTCATTGCTCCTCTAAGACATGCAAACTTGGTTGTGTCCTTGGCAATGTCTTTCAGCTTCTTTCCATAGTCTTTCGTGGTAATAAGCTTATCATTTATCATGAAGAGTGAAGGTAACCCTCTGTTGGTCAGTGGCTCGATTCTGTTAAAGAAACTACTGAAAACAATCTCTAATTTGTGGCACTTTTCCTCCAACTGTGTGACCAAGCTTTTCTTAGTGAGAACCTTCTTGACCTCTATAATTTTTGATGTTTTGTCTTCAACTCCAAGTTCATCCAATTCATACCTACTCTCTGAATTCAAAAATGTAATGATGTTATTTGTTGTTTCAGGCACGTCCCCAAGCTCCTTCGTGACACTAGCTATTGTATCAGTGACCTTTTCAATTAATTCTTTATGTTCAAATATTATTTGAACGGAAGGCCATATTTAATTCATAGATTCAATTATACTTGACCAGATGATCTCCTTTGCCTGACCAATGGTGTGACCATTGGAAGCTTCCTTCTCAACCTTTTTCAATCTTTCAATCTGTTTTTTGGCTCTTTACATTTCTATCTCATGTGCCTTATTAGATCTTGCCTTTTGATCCTTCAAGATATTAATTTGTGCTTCCAGCCTTTTTATCTCTTCTATTTGGAAGGACATATTCTCCATGGCTTGAGCCAGCTGTTCTATACCACTTGATGTACCTGTAGTTGTTGATCTAGTTGAAGGGATACCTACAAGAGGAACAAACTCTAAGGGAATGATGGCCATTTGTGCTACTTTTTCCTTTTCCTTTACCGATTTCTCCATTTCTATTTCCATTTTCTTTATCTGTGCTGACTATTCCATTATCAACTTCATCATCTTTGATTTTTTTGTTTCATTCTCATCTGTGTCCTTGGTTAGAGGGTCTTCAGTAGCTGACATTTTGAGCTGCTTTCTTAAGGCTGCCATGTCTATGTTTTTCTTCTTCAGGATCTCTTCTACTGCCTCTATATTTGCTGGATCATACCTAATCTTCACAACTAAATCCTCCAAGGATTTAATTCTGGTATCCTTTGCAAGAGAATAAATCTTTTCCATCTTGAGGTGGGATTGAATATTGGCTAGTGATACCCGCAATTTAGACAAAATCATAGCAATGCTAGTCAACGTGGATGAGATCATCTCTCCAGTTTGTTTGTGCATTTCCATATGATCTATTGGGTGGATGTCCTTGACATTAAACTCAAAAGATGTTTTCTTCAAATCAGCAGGTTTTTTTAGCTGTGAAATCTGGGCTTCTAAGAAAACCATGTGCATCTTTCCCTTTTCTGAATCAAAATTTGATAGAAGCCTACTTTGTGAACTAGTGTTTTGCTTCCAAAATTGATTATAGGTGTTGTTCTTCAATATTTCATTTTTCTCTTGATTTCCTGAAGGTGTCATATATTGCTTCTTCCCTTTCCCCTATAACAACAGTAGATGTAGGTGTTTGAAGGCTTTGCTGTTGAATTGGAATTGTAGTTGAAGTTAAAGGAGAAGATATAGGTTGGCCACTTGCTAGAGAGGAACCAGGAGTGTCTTTGATATTTATCATTTTCTGTTGCTCTGATTCCTTACCTTGATCAATGTCCATGTAAATTCTTGCTCTCTTCCTATATTTCATCTTAAACTCCTTGCTAGATGTATCAGTCATTAAAGGTGATTGATCATCTCTTGGAATTTTTCCTTTTATCTCTTTCTCTTGTTATTTTCCTTTATCTTTTTTATCCTCTATGTTTTGCTTCTCTTGTGGAAGAGGGGTATGTATACTTTAATATGAAATTTCCTGCTTTTTAGCCTCCTGCAAGGTGTTCGCTGTCCACTCTGTCTGGCTCATAAATTGTTTAATCTCGGGCCTATGGGTGTGAATGTATGGAGTTGATTTTTTTTCTACCCTCTTCTTAGAGAAAATTCCCAATGGGTCATAAGACCAAGTGAAACTGTGTGTAAAATTCATCTCTTTCAGCCTCTTATCAGCCTCCTCTCCTGCTGCCCTACTATTGCAAATGAAAGGACCAATTTGGGATTTGATCATGAACTGATATTTCTTCTTTGTTGATACAAAATGTATTTCTTCTACATTAATCATCTGTCTAATGTATTCTAGGGCAAATATCCTCATGGGGAGGAACTTTGGCAGCTTGTAAGGGGGAAACTCACACCCATATATTCTTAGCTCTGTATAATTATGGTACAAGTACTAGTCTCCAGTTCTGGCTTGGCCTGACAGCTGCATATTCTTCTTAATTTCTTCATTGATCCTTGGTTCCACTATGTTGTTGAGGATGCTCATAGCTGGATGCACAAAAAATTAAATGAATCATTTGTAAGTGAATTCTTTCTGATCTTTCATCAACATTATTGTCCAGAAGATGATAGACTGAGGGTGTGAATCTTCATTCAATTTTCTGATTGTAAACTAAAACTTGTTTGCCTGAAAATATACAAACATATAAACAATGACTGAAGTGTATTTAAACACTTCCTCTGTGTGAAACTTGACAAACTGATCATGAATGGCATCTTCCAAGAATTGACTGAAATTTAACATGATGGAAGATTTAGATTCTGATGAAAGTATTGACAGGAAGCCTATAATTGCTTCATCTAGCCACTTATCTGAATAATATCCTATAAGGTAAGAAAAAATAGTGACTATGTGCTTAGTCCTATCAAGGAATGTAGAAGATGAGTGCGGAGGATTCTTCTTGGGCAGGGGAGTGTCTCCAGCCATAAATAATTCAAGTTTTTTGGCTCTACTGAAAAAATCTAATTTCTGATACAATTCCCCGAGGGTTTTGTGGGAAAACAGTGTGGTTTCTTCAATGACAGGAGCCTGCATCATTTGCATGATAGACTTGGCACTAATGGTGAATAAAACCTCCCCTGCAGGGGAAAAAATAGCCCTCTGATTTGGATCATAACACACATGACACTTTCTTATAATTCCAGGGAAACTGTGAGTTTTTGGAAAGATGTAGTATGGTAGGGTTGTGTCCCAAAGTCCTATGTCATCAGCCTGATCGATGACTTTATCTTCCAACCAACAGTATATGTCAAAGAGGTCGAATTCAAAGAGAGCTATGAATTTTAAAATCGCTGCCAGAAATGGAAATATGATCAAGGTCCACAGGGGGGTGAACCATTGGATTGAATGGCTCCTAATCCTTCTTCTTTGGAGGCATGACTCTCTCTGGCAATGAAAATGATTGTCTTTTCTATATTTACAGGTGCATAGATTAGAAGGGGATTAAATAGAGGGGGAAGAAATAGAAGGGATTTATGCTTGATCAAAAGGGGAATTATAAGAAAAGGGGATTAAAGAAGAGGGATTTCTGTTGATCTGTAGACAATTGGAATTTTTTGTGGTTTCTTCGGATCTGCAAAAATTTGAATTCGATCACCTGTTACAAGAAAAATATTGAGAAAACACTGTAGCCTTTGAAACATGTGTGGAAAGGTGAATTTCTAGGATAGCAGGGTTTCCATTGACATGGCGCAAGCCCATTGGGTAACAATTTGAACAATTAAATGTTCAAGGGACTTTAGGTGGGAGCAGGAGTGATTGGGCAGACCGACATGATGAGAGTGGTAGCGTGGAGCAGTGGGAATGGAAGAGGTTTAACAGTCAACAGCATAGTTTAATCACGGCGGAAACCATTTTTTGGAGGAGGTCTAGGATGGTAAGCGGAATGGTGAGGGGGGAGTGCGAAATGATGGGCACTTGACATGTAGCAGATGGGTTGGTTTCAGAACCCCCCCCCCCCCCTCGACGTTAACTTTTGGAGGATGAGGGGGGCCGAAAATAAATATGGGTCATCAGATGTGATAATGGGGACAGAGATGAAATGGAAGGTGGCAGAAGTTTAATGATGCCATGATGGGTCAGCGGATGGTCAGGTCATATGGATAAAATGAAATGTTGGGCAGAGTATAAAGAATGGGTACTTTAGGATATGACATATAATATGTCAAATAAACTTTAACATGAGTCAACCCCCGAAACTTAGGATAAAATCCATTTCTTTTTTATTTATTTTTCATACATGCAAATACATGAAATCTTTGGAATGATGTTTTAGACTAAATTTCATGTCTGTCCACATTTATTTTTTCATTCATTCTACCTACCCTTTCACTAATCTAACATTTTTTTTATCATTCTTTTGCAGGGTGCATTGAGGCTTGCAGGCCCATATCTATTTTTTTATGAAATTCTAACCTACTCTTTCCCTTATTTCTCGTATTGTTCAGTTTGAACTGTTGAATCAATTTTATTTCTACCTAGTCACTAATTTGCCAAGGTTGAACTTTTTGGAAAATCCTTATTTTCTAACCTATCCAACAAAAATTCAAAATTGTTCAATCATGCTTAGAGTACATGAATTTAACAAACTAATCTAATCAACAGTGGCATTTTGATTAGCAGCACTTTCAACATTATTCTTTTTAGGGTTTTCTTTCTTTTTCTTGTCTATTCTCTTTCTTTTCTTTTTTCATATTTTTTTCAATATACCCTCTTTTCTTTTTCTTTATTTTATTTTTGGAAATCATATGAATATTGAAAATCATGTACAATATGAAATTACAACTATAAAATACTCAATCACCTTGATATCCTATAATTTATAGCACCCTAACAATGGCTCCAGCTGGGGATGACACTTTCTCGAAGTGAAGTGTCAAGAGCATAAGATCAGTAGCCTTGAGTACTCCATTTTCTGCAAATTATTCATCTTATATCTTTTTTTGTTTTATGACAGCTCATCAAACCAGGCTTAGGGCCTTTTCCATGGGCTTCAACCTTTGTTAATCAGTTATCCAAATCACAAACTGTAAAACTATGGTATTTAAAATGATGAAAGATCAAGTTGTATTCTTAAGAGAATTAATGCTTCAGAATCCTACCATTGACAAGACATCCAGGTATCTCTGTTCCATCTAGCTCCTTAAGGAAATATGCATTGTTTCCTCTGAAAGCATCAATAATGTATGGCCCTTTCCAAAGGTTGTCAAAATTTCCATGTTTACCTTTGTCTTCTCTTCTAGAATCCCATTTCAAAAATTTGTCACCTAGATTCATTAGCCTTTGTTCTTCTATTAAAAATATCCTTGATATTTTCTTGAACAACTTGGGTCCTGCTATAGACCTCTTCTCTAGACTGTTGTAATTGAATAGTTTGATTGATCCTTCTTGGTACATCATTTGGTTCAGCTTGTATTTCCTGAATGATATTCATGACTGGAACTCCTAAAGAGGAAGGAAAAACTGCTTCCATTCCATAGATCAATTGGTGTGGAGACATGCCAATTGAATTTTTGGTAGTAAGTCTATCAGACCAAAGTGCATTGACCAACTTGTTATTCCATGATTTCTTATTGTCTTCCAAGATATTTTTTATGATATTCACCAAACTTCTGTTTGAAGATTCAACCAATCCATTACCCCAAGGGTAATAGGCTGTTGCATGTCCCAAATATATGTGGTACTTATGACAGAAATAAACCATTTTCTTGGACTTGAAGGCTGCAGCATTATCAAGGATGATTTTTCTAGGACTACCAAATCTAGAAAGGATATTTGTTTCAAGGAATTTAATAATGACAAAATCAATTTCATTTCTAGAAGGAATGGCTTCTATCCATTTGGTAAAGTATTCTGTGGCAGTAAGAATCCATTTGTGCTGGGAAGAGGATGGGGGATGAATTTATCCAATGAAATCTAAACCCCATTGTTGGAAAGGGCTCTCAACAGAAATTGGCTTTAAGGGAAAGGGCATAAATTTTCTCTTTTCTTCAAAAAATTGCCATTTGTGGTAGGCATTTACCATCTTGTGTATGTCAAGGAAAAGGGATGGCTAGTAGAAACCAACCCTAAGGATCTTATTGGCAGTTTCCAATAAAGATGGCCACCACATTCACCTTCATGGAATTCCTACATAACTTTATATGCATCATCTTTTAGCAGACATTTGAGTAAAACACCTCCATCATCTTTCCAGTATAAGACATTTTCTAGAATGAAAAATTTGAGAGCTTTCAACTTCAGAAATCTAGCTTTAGTTTTGGAAAAACCAGGAGGAGCATTTAAATTGAACAAAACATATAAGATATCCGCATATGAGGGAAAATTTTGGAATTCTTCATCAATTAGTGGAGTCGGCAATTCCTCTTGATCATCCAATGAATAGACCATGTTGATATCTAGCGCATGAAAATTTGATTCAACCATCAATTTGGCTAATCCTTGTCCTTTGATCAATTTGGTAGGTCTGGTTTCCAAATCATATTCTAGAATAACAACAATCCATTTGACTCTCTTTCCATGAGGACAATTCCGTGTTAAAATGTCTTTGACTATTGCATTAGGCACATAAGAAATAATATGTGAATGTAAAATGTAAACCCTGAAATATTTTAGTGCTTTAACCAAAGAAAAGGCATGTTTTTCCATGATGGTGTACTTTAAAGATGCATCTCTCAAGGCTTTTCTAAAGAATTCTATTTCCTGTTCATGTCCTTCACTTTTTTTTGCAATAATACTGTAGAAATAGTATGTTCAAATGCAAAAGAAAAAATGATGAAGTCTTTGGTAAAATCTAGGCTGATTAGAACTGGAGCTTTTGTTAATGCTTGTTTGACTAGATCAAAATATTGTTTAGCTTCAATGTTCCACTTAATTTCTAAATATTTTTTAAGCATGTTGGTTATATTTCTCAAAATTTCTGCAAGATTGGATATGAATCTCCTTAAAATTTTGATTTTACTAATGAAAGATTGAAGTTCCTAGGATGACTAATTTTGAGTGTACCTTCAATTTTGAGTGTAGGGTCAATTCTAATTCCATATTTAGAAATAATGTGACCAAGAAGCTTTCCTTCTTCAAGACCAAACAGTGTTTTTTTGGGATTTAGGGAAATTCCAAACCTTCTACATTTCTCAAAAACTCTTCTTATATGTGCCAAGTGTTCTTCATCTGTTTTTTAATATACATTAATGTCATCAAGATAGATCATAATGAAATGGCCAATTTTGTCTACAAAATAAATGTCCATGGCTCTTTGAAAACTGGCACCAACATTCATTAATCCAAAGGGCATTTTCACATACATAAAATTCCCCCAAGGAGTAGTAAAGGTTGTTTTTTCCTAATCATCGGGATGCACTAAAACTTGATTATTTCCTGAAAATCCATCTAACAAAGAGATCCTACTAGAGCCTACTACCGTCTGCAATATGTGGTCCATTTTTGGTAAGGAGTAGTTGTCCTTAAGGGATACTTTGTTCAGATTTCTAAAGTCAATGCAAAGGCTGATTTCACCTGTTTTATTTCTTGTAGGCACAATGTTGGATACCCATTTAGAATATCTAAGTGGAACTATGATTTTGGCCTCATACGTTTTCTTGATTTCTTTCTCAACCAAGGACATTAAGACAAGATTTATCCTACGCAATTTTTGTTTAAAAGGTTTTTGATTCTCTTTGATTGGAATTTTGTGTTGTATAATGCTAGTATCATAAGCTTTTAGGTCCTCATAGCTCCAAGAAAATACATCTATGAATTCCTTAAACATAACTATATACCTGTTGAGGCCTCAGAAATATGTGGCAACAACAAAGGGGATAAACACCCGGACGTGGTCTTAAAGCACTTCCTTTTCTGTTTGGGATAGTGGCTCCGAATGGGTGTAATGGGAACAGTTTCCCATATTTGGGTTTTTGTATGACTATTGGATTTCTCTCAAAAGATTTACATAAAGAATTACTAAAAACTAAAACAAATTTATTCTAGAATGCAAAACTTTTAATTAAGTCTAATCTAATCTAACCCAGGATTATACCAATTTTATGCGATCTAAAATGATATCTATTCAATCTGTGATGATTCAGATCATCACAGATTTAATAGTATTAATAATTTTGTAAGATGGTTCTCTTGAGAAATAGTTAATCAAAAGAATATGTAAAATATATCGCATATATCTGATGATCATATATAAAACAAACCAATTTCTATCTTTATATCGTACAATAGTGCAACTGATATTTCAAACAGAAATAAATGATTTCATATATAATTCATGAAAGCTAGATTCATCACTGATATTCAAAAAAAAATTAGCATACATAATAATAGTACCAGATGTGTACTGTCATGTTCATCTGATCAGTGATAATAGGCCACATTCAACTCCTCTACCAATAAGTCTTTCAAAGAATACAAAAGTGCATCAACAGTGATCAACAAAATGATATATAACTGAAAAGTCCGTGTTCCATTATTTTATTAGGGCATCTACAAACTTACTTACAAGAAAGCATTCTTTGTAAATGTTCTTAATAAAATTCTGGACCCTTCTCTAAATGCATGAGAAGGGTTTAAATACTATACTAACTACTTAAAAAAAAATAGATTATACAAAATATCTTATGAGGTGGTTTCAAACAACCTTCCTCATCCTTAGTATCTAATTGCTAAAAAATGAAATTATATAAAAAAAAAAACTAATAATCATGCCTAATGATAAGTTACTGCCAGCTCTGCTTTTATGCTCACAAATGTCAGACATTAGTTGAACTTGTGGAGGTTTTCCAAACTGTGTCTTCATTTGTGCAACAAATATAGCATCCAGTAAAAGTGGTTGTATTCTCTGTATAGAATTAAGAGAAGAATTTAGTGTCATGATCTGACTGACCAATAGCTGCCAGTATGCTTCCCAATCAGTTTTCTTTAGCTGTGAAAGTGCTTCTTCCCGGAGTTGACCTGCGTCTTTCCAAATTTATTCTAAATCTCTAATATCAGGAACAAATTTGTGATTTCCTTCTTTAATCAACCCAGAAGTATGTAATATGTGGTTAATAATTTTGACCATATTCTTTGATATACCTGCTGCTCTGGCTATGGCCAATTCTACTTGTTTCACTCGTGCATCCCAGTCTGTAAAAAGAATATCTTTGAAAGTCTCCTTGATCTTTGGGAGATTTGACTTTCTCCCTTCTTCTGAATCTTGCCATTCAATATAATCAGAGATTTTGGTATTGAGTTCATTGAACTCAATTCTTTGATCAATGACTGTGTTAGTCAACTGTTCACTGATTTCCAAGTGTGGAATTATGTTTGACATTTGTACAACAAACAGGTTTTTGTTGTTTTGAGAGTAAGGCACTTAATGTCGATGCTTCTTTTATGAATTTCTCTGCAATAAGAATTCCTTCATATTTGGTAAGATCTTCTCTCAATTGTTCAATCAGTGAATTTTTGCTGGATAAGTCATTTTTGTGATTTATCTTGAGCATTTCCATCTCTTGCTGTACTCTGAGGAGTTGTTGTTCCACATTCTGATGTAAAATGTTTCTTTCTTCATCTAGCTGTTGTTGTAGTTGCATGATTTTTTCATCCTTTTCTTGGACCAAAATATATACTTCTGATGCCTTATCCATTCTTGCAGTGGTGTATGCACCAACCAATTGAGATAGCCGAGTTAAATTTTCAATTGGATTTGATGGAGTATCTTTCCATATTACTTCCATAACTTCATTTCCTGAGGGGGTTTCAATCCTTCTTATTTTCCTCTGTTTCCTTACTATAGCTTTATGAAGAGGGCTATAGAATACATGCAGTTGGGGAATATCGGTCACCTTGAGGATAATCTCATCAGTAGGATTTGTAGGAATGATTTTTGTGTCTTGGGAGATTATCTCAGGAGTTTCAATGATTTCTTTTGTTGAAACTATTTGTCCCTGTGGAGTCTGAAATTCTGTATTTTTCTGTGAAGATGATGCCTCTAGAGTATTTGTTAATGCATTGTTGAATGAAGTACAAATTTTATCTAATTCACTTGAATATGTATGTTCTGCTTTGATTTCTTGGCTTTCTTTAGTCGTATAACTGGTAATCAAAACATCTTGAGGGATCCGTCTGAGTCTTTGTTCTATGAATTCATTTAATTTCTATACTTCTTCTAGATTCAGGTTCAATTTGAAAAAAATTAGGATTTCTTCAAAAGTCCCGACAGATTGCAAAATATCTTCAAATCTGTCATCAGTGTGTACGATAGGTTTTAGTTTGACTGACAGAGTAAATTTGTTAGCAATATTTTCCGGGTCGAACTGCCTGGAGGGTAAAATAGGGAGCTTCAAAAGCTCAATATTCTCACGTTCTTTTAATGCATGAATAAAATTGTTGAGTGTGAAAAAACCACATGAAATTGGGAAACTTGGCCATAAATACTTCTTAATATCTTTCAAAGATTTAGTGAGTCCATTACCAACAGTTTGGTAAGTGACTTCTCTTGCCATCAACTTATCTGAAACATATAAAGGAAGAATATGCGGGGGAGCGGAACTTCCAAAAATTCTGATATATGAAAATTATTCTTCAATAAAACATTTGCCTATCATTTGAAGGTTTGCAAGGGCTTCCTTAGTGAACCTAGGGCTCACTGTGTCAAACATAAATTGATGTAACGGTAATACAAATCCATAACACAGCCTATGGAAATGTGGTGCATAATTATGCTCCCATATCTCCTTATGACTCAAATGTATCGGGGTAAGATCTTCAGGAGTCCATTTCCATCCCATAACTGGAAAGTTGGTAGAAAAATAGATGGCATAAAAAATATATGCACTCATAAAAAATTTGGGAACATATTTGGAGGAAGCTCTCGTTTGGAAATATTCATTAATTGCCTTAACTATATTTTCAGAAAGGATAGTCGCCCAATTCATTATGAGGGAATTAACACATTATTCAATTAGGGAAAGCCAATTTATGGAGGACTTGGTATTATCAGGTAGACCATATAATCGTCATAGCATTGCTACTACAAAATTATAAGGATTTACAAGTGATGTGATAGGATACATACCTGTTTTCTCATATTTGAACTTGTTGTCTAGTTTCCTCCAACCTTAAATTGCCTTGAACGGGTCTTCGTTCTTCTTAGCAAACCTTGCAAAAAACTGACTGTTGTAGGTGTCTTGTGGGTCGGGCAGCTTATACATGATTTTCAAATCTTCGGCTCTGAAAGAACCTAGAATCTCATTCTTGTAAGTTCTTAATTTTCTATCTTTGATTATTGAATTGTCAAGCACCCACCTAATCATGTTGGTATATGGGAGAAGAGTAGCCCTTGCTGCTATCCTATGGAGGAAAGAGCATGCAATATCTTTGAACTGTAAATTTGAGGGTGTTGCATCATCGGCAGTCACTGTGACTTCCACTACTTCTGGCTCTTCATCTTCGAGTATAGTGTAAATAACTTGCCACTTAGTAGTTCCTCCATCGACAGTGAAGACAGTATCAGAGACTATAGGCGACATTCCTGTTTGTTCGAGTTTTGCAACAATTTGTTTGTCGTGTTTCTGAATCACTTTGTGGATGGACATATCTTGAAGGGAAATCCCTATTAAAGACAGAGTAAATGATCAAATGATGGAAGATCGATTGAAATGATCTATTTTGAAAGAAAAACTCTAGGAAACAACTATATTATTAATTAATCATAATGAATCAATAAATGTTTACATTGGGAGGATAAAACACAATTAATATTTCCTGACATGATTTATCTTTGCGTAAAACCTTTATTCAAACCTGTCAAATCCATCACATCGCACCCTTTAAACCTGTGTTAATGTGGCATATTTACCTTTTGTTTGTGCGATATGCGATTTTGCGATATCGCAAAATCACAATATTGCAGAAGTCACAGTATCGCAAAATTGCAGAATCAGAACTTTTGATAAGAATTGCTTAGATTTGTACAACGAAAATCCGCAATATACGATTTGTAATGTCGCTTGAGAAACCTTAAATCGGCAATTGCAAAATCAGGATTTCGTTGTTTTATTGTTTTAACTTTTTAATAAGAAAATATTTATGCGAAAATATGATTTAGGATAAGGATGTTTTATTAATTTCTTTTTATTTTGTTTTTTGTGTTTTATTTAATAAAAGCAGTGATGTTTTTTGGAGTTTAATTTGTATCAAAACAAAAATATATTTTTAAGAAGGGTCCCTATTTCTTATTTATCAAAGTGCTAGATTATTTTGAAAAATAAAAATGGGGGGGAGTTGTTGCATAGCACAACAATACCTTTGTTTTTTTAACGATAGGTAGTGATTTTGATAGTTTTATCGTTTTGGGGCTTTGTCTATTGCCTATGTTACACTCTTAAATGTTTGTCCCTACTGGTTCTATGTTGGTTTTTTTCCACGTCATTAAAGTCAAACACTTCTTTAAAGGGACAAGCCCAGTAGGCAGGATATTATCCCTGATTTGAAGTACTTCAAATTCCTCTTTTTCTGGGTCTTTATGTATTTATGTTTTATGTATAGTTTTATTTGCTGAAACATTTACATCAGAAACATCAGACTATTTATCTACACTAATTTGTACATCAGTGTGATTCTCTTCTTCGCAATCTAAATGTATGTTTCTATCTTCAAATTCATCCTTTGATTGTAATAAACTCTCAATTTGTTTGTCATTACCGAATACTTGCCAGTATCTCATTTTATCAGGCATGGAGGATGTTTAACCTCTACTATGTATCGTCTGTTTGGGTGAGGCAACTGACATGTGCTTGCTGAAAATGCTAAACCATTTTCTAGGATGTTTTGATTTCTCGAAGTAATAGTCAAATCATATTATTCAAATTTTCTTAGGAAATCAATCACAACATTTTTGTATGCTCTCAATCTAGGATGTTTTGTAGAATGTTCTCCTTTAATTTGTTTTATGATTAGTTCAGAATCACCATGGACAGAAATCCTCTTAGCTCCTAATCTTTTCATCTATTCTAATCCTAAGAGAAGGGCTTTATATTCTGCTATATTGTTTGTGCACAGAAAATTGAGTTTGTAGGAATGACCTTTTGCATGATTTTTCCTTGCATTATATACCCAAATACCTGCTCCTGAGCCTGCTTTGCCACATGAGCCATCAAAATTCATATTCCAAAGAGGTTCATTTTCAGGGACTTATTGTACAATTTGTATTTGGTTGTCATGTTTTTCATTAAGATCATTTTCTACTTGAGTAACCTGTGTGTCAATGTCTCCATTATTATAAAGAATGAAGGAGTCAAGGTCGATACGGACATAGTACAGAGGATAGTTGTGTGGTTTTTATTGACTACTCACCATGTACTTCATTAAATTTTCCCTATATAGTCTTATTTGTTGACCAAACACTAGAATTGTGGCATAAGTCATATCCATTTGAAGGGTCCCTTATAACTTCACTCCCCATGAGCGTGACAAAAGCATGCCATACTTATGAGGGATGTCAGCTACTACTATATCCATCACTAGACTCTTTGTCGATATTTGAGCTAAAGTGACACAAATATATTTGATAAGACCTAGACATCTAACTTTGCTAGAATCAAATGAATACAAATCTTTGTAGGGACTAGTAATTTCAAGGCCAAGTTTCTCCATAATAGCCTTTAGTATAATATTATGTGATGCACCTGAATCTAGCATGGAATTATGGAGAGTTTCTTCATGAACATTAAGATTGACAAATAATAGGGGGACACCTCCTTCTTGAGGTTTACCATCAACTTCTGGCCCAAAAAAAAAGTTCAGGCTGATCATCTTTTAAATTAACAGTATCAGTAATTTCCCCTATGTTTATTACCTTTAGGACCTAAGTCTTATACACATTCTTGTTTATCAATTCAGTGAGAGGAATAGAAATTTTAATTTTAGCAAGTTCATTCTCAATACTGAATGGTGTCTGAACTTTGAGAAGATTTGAAAAATCAGTCCTTTCAGCCACTAATTTTTTGTCGAGTTCAATTTGTTGACTTGTACTAGGGATATCAGTTTGGGCAATTTTGGTTGGGGTATTAATTGTTCTCCTAGTAACGTTTTCTTTTTTCTTTTTTTCTGAACTGTTTATAGTTTTCTTTGAATTTCCTGTTGTTTTGTTGAGATCAGGTTCAGAGACCTTTTTGGCATAGTTTTCAGAATTCTCTTTATTAGAGTTATCATATTTCTTCTTTATTCTAAGGTTATACTGTCTGTGAACATCCATGATAGCATTCTCAAATCCCTGACTATAATCATCAAATTCTTCAGATTCTAATTCTATTTGAGTTAATAAAAATAGTCCTTGTTCTTCTTGAGTAAGAAAAACAGAGTCATCTTCATTAATTCTCGTTATTTTTATCTGATTTTCTTCTAATTCTTCAAGTACTCCCTCATCTTCATCAGTATAATTCTCTTGGAATGGCGGCCTAATTTTTTTATCAGGACCTCTTTTCTCTCTCTATATTATATGAAGAGGGTTTATTCTAGGATTATGATTTATGTTTTGAGGAGCTGGTTGATTTTCTCTAGGAATAATCCTCTCTTTTAGATTAATCCTCTCCATAATTCTCTCCATAGTTCTAACCAATGAGTCAATTTTAGCATCAGATGTGGAAGTTGAAGGTTCTTCTCTTATAGTAACTCTTTTCTCAGCTCTCATTCTCGCTTTTTTTTCTAACAAGTTGGCTTCTACACTCACTACATCCCTCTGTATTTCTTCTATTGTGGCCGAGTTTCTTTCTTTCAGTTCATAAGACATTTCTGGCTCAAAACCATATGGGAATTTGTTAAACAGACATATGGTGTAGGAGAAACTAAACACACACAAAGAAAGATAAGCATGAGTTGTATTTCTATTACTCATAGATGTACATTTATATTACATTAATGTGACTCTTCGATTCATCTTCCAAGGTCGCTTGGACTCCTTTGTGACTCTTCACCTTCCACACCTACCCATAGAGGATTAGGTGTTCAAAATTCCCCCCCTTAATCCGAAGGGATATGTGTGAGTCCAAGAAGAGAGTTGTAATACAAATCTGCAAAGTATGCACGGTAGCACTTAGGCTGAATCAACTCTCTAAAATGTTGGAATAAAGAGGTGGTTTAAGGATGACTACCAACGCTGGAACGCAATGCTTATTGCAGTTCCCGGAACTCTTCCAAAACTGGCAAGAAGCTTACGGCTTCTTCCAGAGGAAGTGTCCCTCATATTTGAAGAGGGATACTTTCAACCTAAAATAAGGGAAGTCTACAACCTGTGATGGTTTAAGGATGACCACCAACTCTCGAATGGTTGATGCATTTCCTGGAACTCAACCAAAACTGGAAACAAGCTGAAGTCTTCTGCTAGAGGAAGTGTTCTGAAAGAGGAAGAATATCAACCTCACATAGATGGTTTAAGGTTGTCCACCAACCAAAGGCATGCTCATGGGCATCCGTGTCTCTGGCCACAACTCTGAATCTAGAATGAGAGATTGTGGCTCAGGCTCACTTGATGTGGCGTCGAAGCTTGTAGATGACCACCATTTTCCCCCTTGTCGGGTACAAGGTGAGATGACGGTGAAAACTCAACTGCAAGTTTATTTAATATTCTAGAACAAGTTATGACATGTGACTTAAACATCTTCTTGGATGTTGATGCCCATTGCCAAGAAGTGATCCATCTAGTATGAATCTTTGTTCTTATAGGAGGCTTGTTTTTGAAACATTTGTGTGAATAATGGGTGTGCTGGCCACAGTGCTTGCATGGGTGAAGATCGAAATAGTGATCTTTCATATGGCCAACTCGATCACAGTGTTGGCATTTTACAATTTGTTGTTATTGTTGCTATGGAAGCGGAGCAGGAGCTGGAACAGCTGAAGGTGAACTGCCATAAATAAATTCGGCACTCGGAAATTGAATGGGCTTGGAGTAGTCTGGAATATGAAAGGACAATTCCTTGTCATACCCAAGACCTGTCCGGTTCTTGTTATAGAAAATCTCTTCCCAAGGTCTGATGATGGGCTTGGGAAGTGCAGACTAAGCTGCTGCATCTGCATGTAAATCTGCTCTTGTACAAGGAACTGAATGTGAATCGACTGCAAATTTATATTCTTTCTTTTTATGGGAGTCCCTCTCAATTTTATGAACAGAAACAGGTTCAGAATGATGACTCTTTTGTTGAAGTTCATCTTGTTGGAGCTGAGACTCCAACTGCAAAAACTCAATCTTATCTTATGCATCTTACAAGCAAGTTTGAATATTAAAAAGATTGTTCTTGCTCATTTTTACCATATCATCAACAGTGGAATGAATGAGGTTATGCAACAACTCTAATGCATCATTGATTTTAGCCATTTTTCTCAACAACTCAAATTCAAAAATATATTCACAAGCTTGGATGCTTCACTATCGATGAACATATGGTCTTGGGCTTGCTATATTACCTCATAATAAAGACGACGGAAAATTCCAAAAAAAAAAATTGTGGCAAACTATGAGTGAATTTATGATGCCACTACTATTTTGAAAATGATGACCAATTTTCAACATTTGCCTTCACTTATCAATATATTTCAAAGAGTCAGCCTTCTATACATGCAACAAATCTTGATCATTTTTTTTTAATAGAGAAACATACAACAAAAGCTTCACTTTTCACTATATAGAAAATCCATATATCCATTTATTCATATACCATCTCCCCTCTCTCTTCTTCTTCTTCTCTCTTTTTTTTTTTTTTGTTGAAAAAAAAATTGGGGGAAAAAATAGAGTTATTATCTGGGGGAGGTGATTTCTGGGGGAGGTGAAATCTGAGGGAGGTGAAACTGTAAAAAAAAAAATTAAAATTAAGAGGCAGAAACAAAAAGGAACGCAGAGAATCTGCGTGGGAGGGGAGGGATGACCGAGCGACCATGAGAGGGATTAGGCAAGCGGAGGGAGAGTTTGCAGTGAGTGGGTGGTTGAGGAGGGTGAGGGAGCGGGGTGGGGAGGGGAGGGGAGTGGGGTGAGCGGGGAGGGTGAGGGAGCATGAGCGGAGAGGGAGGGGTATGGGGGCGTGATCAGAGAGGGAGGGTCGAGGGGTGAGGGGGGACGTGGGGAATGCGGGGTGTTGTGTGAGGGGGGCGAGGGGAGGGAAAGGGGTGAGGGTCGGGTTGTTGTGCGAGGGGCGGGGAGTGGAGGGATTACAATGAGGGGGCGGGATGGGTGAGAGCATGTGAGGGGGTGTGTGGGAAGGCCGAGGACCTGTAATTTGAGCAATTGTGAGGGATCGGGTGAGAATTGTACAGTACATAAATTGTACAGTAAAAAAAAAATTGTACAATAAATAAATTTAACTGTACAATTGCATAATTATTCCAGGAGTGCTAGAATTGTAAAAAAAATTGCAGAATTATTCCAAGAGTGCCAGAATGCATGGAGAAGTAAAACAGAAAACTGAATCTCAACTTCGAAGCCACAAGGAGGGGGATTACAGGTGAGAAAACTTGCAGACTTTAAAATGCACAGACTTTCAAATTCAGGAATATGGTAGTATGCTGCTCTTCGCAAAAAATAATTTATGATCGTAGCAACAAAATAATTTCTGAATGCTGCAAAAATGCACAGGATTTTTGCAGGTTTACATAGGCCACAAAAACAAGTGGCTCACACAAGATTGTGTTGGTTATGAACGTATCAGCTCTGATACCATGTTAAACACACACATGGTGTAGGAGAAACTAAACACACACAAAGAAAGATAAGTATGAGTTGTATTTCTATTACTCATAGATGTACATTTATATTACATTAATGTGACTCTTGGATTCATCTTCCAAGGTCACTTGGACTCCTTTGTGACTCTTCACCTTCCACACCTACCCATAGAGGATTAGGTGTTCAACAGAATTTAACTAAGGTTAAACCTTGTGGTGGTTTTATATGAGCAGGTATTGCATTATGTAAACTGTTGAATATGGTGCAATAATCCTGAACACTTTCACCTGGGGCCCTCCTAATGTTTTCATATTCAGATAAAATCTAAATATGGTTCTTTTTTACCTCCCACCTATTGAGGAATGTTTGATGAAATGTAGGGATGTCATTGATGTTGTTTGTAGGTAAATCTTTGAACCATTTTCTAACTTCTCCACTAAAACTTTGAGCAAACATTCTTAACTTAACACTTTCTTCATCTACCTCTTGAAGGTCAAAACAATGATTCATTTTCTCAACATGACGTTGGGAAGTTACAAGACCAGTTCCATCAAATAGTGTAATTTTTTTGTGGTAATCCTGTGGCATAGCTGCCAATGGTGATGGAAACACCAATGGAGCATATCTAGCTGCCATGATTGGTGGAGGAAGATAAACAGTGGATCAAATAGGATGGATGATGGGAGGAGATTTGTGTGTGGGGGTTTGGGTACTCTTATGAGGAAGGTTAAAAGAAGTGGTGGGGATTATAGAAGCAGTAGGACTAGTTGACTTAGGATGGGCAGACTAAGAGGTAATATAAGAAGCTACTATAGTCAATGCAGTTAATTCTACATATTTTTGAAGGTAAGTATCATCCACGATTGAAGTGAACTCTGTTACCAAATATTGGAGAGTGTCAAAATCTTGGAGAAGCTGAAGATCAGATTGATTTTGTGAATAAGCTTCTCTCAATGGACTTTGTTGTAGAATAGATAGATCAAATACTGTTTGGTCTGCCCAATTCTTAGATTTAGTCCTGAATAAACCTTTTTTAAAGTGTAAATCAAACTGGATGTCCTATAAGGTGACAGTTTCAGGGAGGGAATTTTCTCTGTGAAGAAATTTGTTACTTGTTTGACTCTTGGGTCTAGGAGTTTTTCTTAAAAAAAATTCAGGATTGTCCACTATATTCGGAGGTTTTGGATCAGGATGGTATCTAGTAGAGATTATTTTAGGAGCCAGAATTCAGCTCTGAATCACATACAAACTGATTATTTAAAAACTGAAAGAAAACTAATCTTAGAAAATACTTCTATCATACAATGTTTGTTTTTAACCAGGGTTTCTGAATTCGAATGAAATGACAAGTTTTTCAGTATCTCCCCAGTATGGTCGCCACTATGTTATCGCTCTAAAATTTTGAGATTGAAAATAATAATTATATAGGACAGCATCAAAACCACTTTGGATGCTATAATATAGCCCTCCTAGACTCAGAGCGGGATCTCTCTTTTAGATTTAGCTTTGTTTTATGAATTTGATATCAGGCTAGTTATAATGATTGTAGAGATTGATTTTTTGATTAATTGTTTGATTGGATTGGTAGATCTATTTAAACTAATTCCATTGGGCTATGTATTCATAAAAGGATATGTTGTTGCATCAAATTTTCAAGAGCATCCACAAGGCAAGCTAACTACACTTACTGGATCTTGAAACAAAATGAATTTTGAGATGAAATAAATAGTGAATTATGTAATGGTTACAACGAAATTAAGAATTTCTTAAATAGAATTCAGAAGAAAAACATTTAAACTTCAAACACATCCAAAAATAAGGTTCTCTAACAACAAATCTTAATATTTAAATTTCTATTTTACAATCAGACTTTAATGATGCACTGAGAGAAAAATTATGGAAATATTTAACACATAAAAGGAATAACATCACCAGATAAACATAGCTCAAGTATCCTGTAAATGGTCTTTTATTATTGATGCTTCAGCTTCAAGAAAATAACAAGCTCCAATAGAAAACTTCAACAATACAGGTTCCAACACCTGATACTTCGAATGTATGAAGTATTTAACAAAATTCTACAATGATTGTCATATTTACTAGGAAATTTGTTATTAACTACAAAATAAACCAAATTTCACTAGTGTGAACGCGAAGTGGACATGATGAAATTAATTTTACATCTGGCCCTATTTTACAGAAGGTCGTTGTTGCATGATCAGATCTGGTGTTTTTCTAGTTGATTTGGTTGATCTGGTGTTGTGCTGACCTATCTGATATGCTAGAATTTACCCTTCTTGGTATTGACATATCTTTTCCCACTGTTGTTCATCTGGAATTTGTATCCTAGTCACATTTCAATATATTTCATTTCTCTATGTGAATCTAGCGAAAGTGGGCTTCAACACAAAAATATGTTTAATTTCATGTTGGATAAATTTTTCATTTCTCATGGCCTCAACGAAAGCTCTTCCTATCATTGCTCCTCTAAGACCTGCAAACTTGGTTGTGTCCTTGGAAATGTCTTTCAAATTCTTTCCATAGTCTTCCCTGGTAATAAGCTTATCATTTATCATGAACAGTGAAGGTAACCCTCTGTTGGTCAGTGGCTTAATTATGTTAAAGAATCTACTGACAACAATCTCTAAATTGTGGCACTTTTCCTCCAACTGTGTGACCAATATTTTCTTGGTGAGCACCTTCTTGACCTCTAGAATTGTTGATGTTCTGTCTTCAACTCCAAGTTCACCCAATTCATACTTTCTCTTTGAATTCAAAAATCTAATGATGTTAATTGTTGTTTCAGGTATGTCCCAAGCTCCTTGGTGACACTAGCTATTATATCATTGACCTTTTCAATTAATTATTTCCATTCAAATATTATTTGAATGGAAGGCCATATTTGATTCATAGATTCAATTATACTTGACCAGATTATCTCCTTTGCCTGGCCAATGGTTTGACCAATGGAAGCTTCCTTCTCAGCCTTTTGCAATATTTCAATCTGTTTTTGGGATTTTTTCAATTCTATCTCATGTGCCTTCTTAGATCTTGCCTTTTGATCCTTCAAGATATTAATTTTTGCTTCCAGCTTTTTTATCTCTTATGTTTGGAAGGACATATTCTCCATGGCCTGAGCTAGCTATTTTGTACCACTTGATGTACCTATATTTGCTGATGTAGTTTAAGGGATGACTGCAAGAGGAACTGTTGGAAATGTGATTCTTATTATTGCATATGTTGTCCATGGTGGAAACTCTCTTGCAAATGATGAAGTATATGAGTTTTGGAGAAGCATATTGGTTTTGAAGAAGATCTAGCAGAAGAAAAGTTTAAGTCCAACAGAAGATGGTTAATATTCATAATTGAAGGTTCTATATGCGAGTTCGTGCAGTCCAAGTCACGTATACACACGGACCAGAACGATCCAAGTCATGTATGCCTTTTGCACTATAAAAAATGTGATACCAGAGGGCATTACCATGGCTTAGCCCACAATATTGAGTGTAGTGTCATCTATTCAATTTTGTCTAAGAATACCATCGGCACCTGTGTGGTTTTTTCTCATGGTATTGATAAAGGATAAACCTATATAAGGAGAAGAAGATCATAGCGCAATGTGTGCATGAGAAAAGGTTTGAACTAAATACTTCTCTCTAAAGTATATTTGCATGAAATGAGTGTTTTTTATTGGTATATCTGAAATTATGATACACCCATGGATACAATGATGGATCAAGATCTCTAGACTTGAAATGACTATGTTCTTGCATAATCTAAGTATGAGATGTTTGGATATGTGACCTGGCGCATGTTTTCTGAAGTGAAGTGAAGAAATCTCGATAAGCCTATAGATCTAAAACTTTCTGCAGAATCAATATTTACAAATCTATACGCTGGTTAGTCACGGTGAAAGCATGTATACACGCAGGTTTGTTTAAGAAAAAACATGTATGGAAGTCAGGTTTTGCTGAAGCTCGATTGAAAGGTTATCTATTTATTACTGATATTATTTTTTTGTCTGTCAAGGAAGTCTTCATGTAGATCTAGGTTGTTTGCATATTGTATATGATGTTGATTGAATATGTACAAATATGATTAATGAGTGAGTAATACTTCTGACTGAGTAAGGGTTCTGAAAATCTGAAAAATATATGTCTGAAAACCTCAGATCTATTTCTGAGTCTAATTATCACATTCTGGAAAGTCTGTACTCACAGATCTATACATAGGTTGGTGTGCAGGAAAGCGCTTATACACACAGGTTCAATAAAGTCAAGTAGCGTAATCATTTGAGATAATAACTGATCAGGGTTGAAATTGATTCTGCATGTTGATTCTAAAATTTGGGCTTATTACTATGTTCTGGTTACAATAATCTCACTGTTCTGTTTGAATTTCGGTTAAGTTTATTAGTGATGATATTTATGTTCAGTTGTGTTGAAGTTGTTGGATCTAGTGTGAAAATTTATGAACCATGGTCTACAGTGGGTCTGAGGGTTGAATCCTTCATCATGGAAGAAGAAGCTTTCTATCAGTAGAAGTTGGTGTTCTGATCAGGGGGTTGTAGCTCCCTTCCAATAGTGGCTGGTAAACAAGATCAGGGGGTTGGAGCACCCTTCTAGTAGCAGCTAGAGAACAAGATAAGGTTACAGCCTTCTGGGGTAGATGCATGCATACTGATATGAGTCTGCATCAGTAAAATATTGCAAGCAATTTTTCTATATAATAAATATTAAAGACAAAGAAGACAACAACGGTGGTTTTTCTCCCGAATTGGGTTTCCACCTTAAATCTTGGTGTTCATGTGTGATGCTCTTGTGTGATGGTTTATTCTGTTATTACTGCACATATTTACTACTTAACTATCTAATGCATAACTGATAATATGAGTTAAATGATATTTTTGAATGTTTATCTAAACAATAAATCTATCTGACTGTATGCTAGTTTTTGTTTGAATAGCCGTGTACATACACTAGTTAGGCTAATCAAATTCGCGGATAGAAATCAATAAAGAGAAAATTAAATATTGTGATTATTGAAAATATTGATTCACCATCCCTCTGAGTATTTTTCCCAATAATTGGAATAAGAGCAGGTCCTTCTGTACAAGCTTAATCGCTAGGAGGAAGATCATATATGATGAGCAATCAAGATGGGACTGCATCTATCATACCTCCACTCTTCAATGGAAATAATTTAATCTTCTGAAAGACCAGGACAAGATCCTATGTTCAGTATCTTGGAGCAGATGTATGGGCTATAGTTGAAGGCAGTTACCAATATCCAACCTTAGTTCCAACAGATCCAGCAGCAAGGAAAAAATATGAAACCAATGCAAAGGTTGTCAATGCTTTATTGGAGAGTCTCACTTAATCAGAAATTGTCAAATTTATGGAGTTAAATATAGCAAAGGAGATATGGGACAAAATCATTCTAAGCTATGAAGGTGATTCCAAGATAAAAAGCGCTAAACTCCAAACTCTCAAAATTCAAATTTAAAAACTCAAAAATCATAATTATGAAAGGTTTTCTAGTTTCTTTCTACGTCTAGATGAGATCATAAATCGTATGAGAAATCTGGGTGAAACTATAACTTCCACCACTCTACTAGAAAAAAATTTAAGATCTCTAACTCTTAAATTCGAGTCAAAAGTGTATGTTATTGAAGAGAAGTAGAATTTATAAACTCTTACTATTGTTCAACTTCATGGCATTCTGACTACATGTGAAATGAGGAAAGGAGGTCCATCTGAAGTCAAATAATTTATTTTTAGAGCTGCTACAAAAGGCAAGGTAATGGAAGAACAAGAAGGATCAGGGTATGTTTCAGAAGAAGATGAGATAAATTTTGTAAAGAATCTACAACTTGGCACTAGAATTTTCAGAGGTAAGCTTCCTTCCAAATGTTTTTCTCATGCAAGAGTTGGTCATTATGTTGCTAAATGTCCCCGTAAAAATAATCATGAAAAGGGAAAGGAATTGGAAAAAGGAAATAAGAAATGTTTTATCAATAAAAAAGTTATATCAATAATTATACTCATGAAGATAGTGATAGTCTATCAAATAGTGAAGAAGAAGAATATGATCAAGATATTAGACTACTCATGGCATTTGAAAAGGACACTAGTGATGCCAAAGATACATTTATGGATTCTTTAGAAGAAAATGATTTTCTTGAAGAAATCAATCAACTCAAAATATGTTTAGAAGAAAAAAAAAATAGCCATAGATACTCTAAAGAATCAGCTTATAGAAAAGGAGAAGCACAATGAGAAATTAGAATGTGAAATAGTAAGTCTAAGAAAGGAAATTTAGAAAGTGAAAACCTTAAATCTTAGATTTTCTAAAGGACCTGAAACCTTAGATGAAATTATCAAGGTACAAAGCTCTCCTCTTCTAAAGACAGGTCTTGGATATATCATAGAATCTTCTCAGTCTTCAGCACCAAGCTATCTAAATGCAGATAAATCCATCCAACAACTTTTCATCACTCAGCAAAATAACAAAGAGAATACCCACGTAAAGCATGACCACTTCAATTCAAGGATAAACAATAACAAAAATAACAATCAGTAGGTAAAAATCAATAAAAGGTTTCATGATCGCAGAAATTTCTTCTTTAATGGAAAATGTTTCTCATGTCATAATTTTGGTCATAAAGCTACTCAATGTATTGCATACAAAAAAATCATGACCATAGAAGCAAGAAAGCAAAGAAATGAGTCTAGAATAAAGAAGAATACCTATAACAAATTTCCCCCTCTTCAAGACGAAATTGAATGTTATTATTGCAATAACTTTGGACATGAAGAATATGAATGCAAGAGAAAACTTAAGCCAAAAGAGCATATATCCTCAAACTCCAAGGTATGGAGAAAGAAGGCCTTACATGTTGAAATTTGTTGCATATATTTATTTGCAGAAGGAGAATAAAATCAATGGTACATTGATAGTGGATGCTCAAAACACATGACAGGTGATAAAAATAAGCTCCTTTCATACAATGCATTAGAGAAGGAAAAGAATGTTACTTTTGGAAATGACTCTCCTGCTATCATTAAGGGTAAAGGTTCTGTTTTCCTAAAAGAAAAGGTGAAAGCTAACAATGTTATGTATGTGGCTAGATTAAAGCATAACTTGTTGAGTGTGATACAAATGTGTGATCAAGGAAATGATGTTGTATTTAGTTCAATAGAATGTGTATTTCGTGAGCTTGACACAGGAAAACCGTAATAAAAGGAACTAGAACTCCAAACAATATGTATATATTGAAAGGTGGCCAAGAGAAATTATATTTAGGTTAATCTACAGAAAATTGGTTATGGCACAGAAGATTGGTAAATTTTAGCTTCTCTCAAATAAGAAAATCTAGCAGACTCAAATTTGTTCGTGATCTACCCAACATCACTCTGCCTGAAAATACCATATGAAAATCATGCCAATTTGGTAAGCAAACCAAGGTTCAATTCAATGCCAAAGAAGGATCAGCAAGTAAGCCTCTTGAACTTATAGATAATGATTGATGTGGTCTTGTAAGGAAACAGTCACCTCGTGGAGAACAACACTATATTCTATTTATTTATGACTTCTCTAGAATGTGTTGGATCGGTTTACTGAAACATAAAGATGAAGCATTTGAAAAATTCAAGATATTCAAAGCTTTGGTTGAAAATGAATTAGATCTAAAAATCAAATTTCATATATCTGAGAGAGGAGGAGAATATATATCAGATGAATTCTTTAATTTCTGTGAACATTATGGTGTAAAAAGATAGTTTTCTGTAGTTGGAACTCCACAACAAAATGGCGTGGAAGAAAGAATGAATAGAACAGTTCAGCAGATGGCTCATGCTATGCTTGATGAATCTGGAACTCTCGATACCTTTTGGGGACAAGGAGTGCATAATGTAGTAAATATTCTCAATAAGCCTCATGTTTGTGTGAATAGTGATAAAACTCCTTATGAGCTATGGTATGGTAATCTTCCCACTGTAAAGCATTTTAGAGTTTTGGAAGCAAATGTTTTATCAAGAACAATGATAAAAAACTTGGTAAGTTTAAGCCTAGAGCAGATGAAGAATATTTCTTGGTTACTCTTCTCGGAGCAAATCTTATAAATTTTACAATAAAATACTTCGGAAGATTGTTGAATGTATTAACGTTGTAATTAATGAGTCTCTCAAGGCTCCTAAAAGGGAAATAACAACAACAAATGAAGATGATGATGATGTATATTTTCCCTCATCAAATAACAACAATATAGAAGAAGAACCCAATGAAGCACCAGAAGAAGATATATCATAAGAGGCTCCATCCAGGTATGTTCAAAAGAATCACCCAAAATCTCAAATATTGGGAGAAAAGGGATCAGGTGTCCAAACAAGAATAACTCTTGTAGGATCCCCTAGCTATCTGGCATTCTTATCCTCTATTGAACCATAGAATGTAAATCAAGCTAGTAAAGATGAATGTTGGATTCAAGCCATGACTGAAGAACTTGATCAGATTGAAAGAATCATACTTGAGAATTGGTTCCAAGACCTCATGATTAAAATGTTTTTGGAACAAAAAGGATATTCAAAAACAAGTTAAATGAAAATGGAGATGTTATTAGAAAAAAGGCTAGACTTGTTTGTAAAGGGTATGCTCAACAAGAAAGAATAGAATTTGAAGAAACATTTGCACCTGTAGCCAGACTTGAAGCCATAATAATGTTTCTTTCTTTTTCAAGTTTTCAACAATTCAAAGTTTATCAAATGGATGTAAAATCTTCTTTCCTTAATGGTGATCTAGAAGAAGAAGTTTATATAGAACAACCAGAAGGATTCATTCTTGGAAATGATGAAAAACTTGTTTGCAAACTTAAAAAGTCTCTATATGGTCTAAAACAGCCTCCTAGGGCATGGTACTATCATCTTGACAAATATCTTCAACAACAAGGTTTCACAAAAGGATCTGTTGATAGTAACTTATACACAAAAATTGAGAAGGATAAACTGTTAATTGGTGTTGTGTATGTTGATGACATCATTTTTGGGAGTAATGAAGAGTCCATGAGTCAGAAATTTTCTTCTATTATGCAACAAGAATTTGAAATGTCATTGCCTGTGGAACTAACATATTTTCTTGGTTTACAAGTACAGCAAGCAACAGATGGCATATTTCTATCACAAGAAAAATATCTCAAGCAATTTGGGAAGAAATATGGGATGCAAGACTGCAAACCCGTAAGCACTTCAATGATAACTGGATGTAACCTCAGTTCTCATGATGATTCTCCTATGGTAAATCAACCAGAGTATAGATCTATGATTGGAATTCTACTTTATCTAACCAAGACTAGACTAGACATCATGCATGCAGTTGGGATTGTTGGACAATTCCAAGCTAATCCAAAAGAGTAACACCTTTAGGTTGTAAAAATAATATTCAAATATCTACAAGGGACTCAAGACTTTGGTCTATGGTATCCAAAAAATGGTGATATCACTCTTCATTCTTACACAGATGCATATTGGGCTGGAAATATTGATGATCGAAAAATCACTAGTGGTGGTGCATTCTATATGGGACCCCAATTAGTATCTTGGTTCAGCAAGAAATAGAGTTCCATTGCTTTATCTACAGTAGAAGCAGAATATCTGGCTGCCACATCATGTTGCACACAACTTCTTTGGATGATGTAGGCATTACAGGATATTCAAATTAAAATTTCTCCTCCTATCTCCATCTTACGTGATAATACAAGTGCCATCAGTATCTCGAAAAATCCTATTATGCATTCCAAGACCAAGCACATTCCTATCAAGTATCACTTCTTACATGAATAAGTGCTTGAGAAAAAGGTTAAACTGGAGTATGTTCCCTCCAAAGAACAAATTTTTGATATATTTACTAAACCTCTTCCCAGGGAAGAATTTTATTATCTCAGACAAAAGTTGGGAGTTGTCTCTGCCTCACTTATCAATTCTGCTTAATTTCATAAGATTAAATTCAGTACGCTGGTTTCATGAAGGCGAGTTGTGTATATATGTGTGTTTTTTTGCATAAAACTGCGTATAGTTTTTGATGACAGAAAATCTATGGGTTTGCTTTCAGAACAGTCGGTGGTATTGATGGGTAATCTCTGTTGTTCTTGTAGTCATCATATAGTTTCTTTATATCTATCTACTTGATGAAGATGCTTTGATGAATTCATTGTTGAAGGTGTTTAGGTTGCATAGGTTTAGGGGGAGAATTTGCCTTGCTGAAAAGATTACATTGTTGACACTATGTTGGTTGATGTTATGATCTCCTGTTTGATATTATTAGGTCCTGGTTATAAAAAATTCATATTTTTAAATTGATATAAAGGTCATGTTGAGACCTCTGATAAAAATATTTTCATGTTCAAATTTGTGAACCCACTTGGTTGGGTAGTTGAGTCAATATGTAAATCCACTCGGTTGAATCCTTGATGTAATTTTGTCTCCTTGGTGATAGGAAAGGTCATACTCTTTTAAGTTAAAGAACCATGTATTTTATTGAAAATCTGAAGCCTCCGCATGTGCTTAAGGGGAGAAATTTTCTGCACTTTCCTCTTGATGTTAAAGGGGGAGAGTGTGTGTTTGAATAATGTTTATGTATCTATAGGTTGTGGTGATCAAACTCCAACATGGTTGCCATCAAGTCAAAAGGGGGATATTGTTGGCAATATGATTCTTATGATTGCATATGTTGTCTTTGATGGCAACTCTCTTGCAAATGATGAAGTATATGACTTCTAGAGAAGCACAATGGTTTTGCAGAAGGTCTAGAAGAAGAAAAGTTTAAGTCTAGTAGAAGATGGTTAATATTCATAATTGAAGGTTCTATAAGTTAGTTCGTGCAGTCCAAGTTGCGTATACACGCGGACTAGAACGATCCAAGTCGTGTATACATGCGGACTAGAACGATCCAAGTCGCATATGCCTTTTGTGTTCTAAAAAATGTGATACCAGGGGGCATTACCATGGTTTAGCACACAATATTGAACGCGGTGTCATCTATTTGATTCCGTCCAAGAATACCATCGACACTTGTGTGGTTTTTTCTCATGGTATTGATAAATGCTAAACCTATATAAGGAGAAGAATATCATAGTGCAAGGTGTGCATGAGTAAGGGTTTGAACTGAATACTTCACTCTAAAGTATATCTGCATGAAATGGGTTTAGTTTATTGGTAGATCTGAAATTATGATGCACCCTTGGATACAATGATGGATCAGGATCTCTAGAGCTAAAAAGACTATATGCTTGCATAATCTATTGATGAGAAGTTTGGATTTGTGACCTGGTGCATGTTTGTTGAAGTGAAGTGAAGAAATCTGGGTAAGTCTATAGATCTGAAACTTTCTGCAGAATTAATATTTACAGATCTATACGCAGGTTTGTTTAAGCAAAAGCGCATATGGAAGTCATGGATTTCTGAAGCTCAATTGAAAGCTTATCTGTTTATTACTACTATTCTTCTGTTGTCTATTAATGAAGTCTTCATGTAGATCTAGGTTGTTTGAATATTGTATATGTTGCTAATTGCATATGTACAAATATGACCAAGGAGTGAGTAATATTGCTGACTGAGTAAGATTTCTGCAAATCTGAAAAATATATGTCTAAAAGCCTCAGATCTATTTCTGAGTTTGATCACATTCTGGAAAGTTTGTATTCACATATATATACACAGGTTGGTGTGCAGGAAAGAGCGTATACATGTAGGTTCAGTAAATTCAAGTAGTGTATGCATTTGAGATAATAACTGATCAAGGTTGAAATTGATTCTACATGTTGATTCTGAAATTTGGGTTTATTACTGTGTTCTAATTACAGTAATCTCACTGTTCTGTTTGAATTTTGGGTTAAGTTTATTGGTGATAATATTTATGTTGAGTTGTGTTGAAGTTGTTGGATCTAGTGTGAAAATTTATGAAACGTGGTCACAGTGGGTCTGAGGGTTGAAGCCTTTAGTGTGGAAGAAGTAGCTTTCTTCCAGTAGAAGTTGGTGTTTTGATTAGGGGGTTGTAGCACCCTTCCAATAGTGGTTGGTAAACAAGATTAGGGGGTTGGAGCTCGGAGCTGGAGAACGAGAGAAGGTTATAGCCTTCTACAGGTAGATGCCTGCGTACTAATATGAGTCTGCATCAGTCCAATATTGTAATCAGTTTTTCCATATAATAAATATTGAAGACAGAGACGACAACAACGGTGGTTTTTCACCCAAATTGGGTTTCCACCTTAAATCTTAGTGTTCATGTGTGATGCTCTTGTGTGATGGTTTATTCTGTTATTATTGCACATATTTGTTGCTTAATTATCTAAAGCATAACTGATGATCTGAGTTAAATAATCTTTCTACATGTTTATCTAAACAATAAAGTTATCTGAGTATACGCTAGTTTATATTTGAATAGCCACTTACATACACTATTTGGGCTAATCAAAGTTGTGTATAGAAATCAGTAAAGAGAAAAGTACTAAATATTGTGATTATTGAAAATAATCGATCACCCCCCCACTCTCCCCTTCTTAGTATTTTTCCCAACAAGAAAAACCTCTAAGGTAATGATGGCCATCTCTGCTGCTTTTTCCTTTTGCTTTACTGATTTCTCCATTTATGTTTCCATCTTCTTTAGCTGTGCTGATTTTTCCATTATCAACTTTATCATCTTTGATTTTTGTGTTTAATTCTCCTCTATGTTCGTGGTTAGAGGGTCTTCAATAACTAACATTTTGATTTTTTTTCTTGAGGCTGCTATGTCTGTGTTTTTATTCTTCAGGATCTCTTCTACTGCTTCTATATTTTCTGGATAATACCCGATCTTCACAACTAAATCCTCCAAGGATTTAATTCTGGTATCCTTTTCAAGAGAAGACATCTTATCCATCTTGAGGTGGGACTGAATATTGGCTAGTGATACCTACAATTTAGACAAAATCATAGCAATGATAGTCAATGTGGATGATATCATCTCTCCATTCTATTTGTGCATTTCCATCTTATCTATTGGGTGGATGTCCTTGACATTAAACTCAAAAGATGTTTGCTTGAAATTACCAAGTTTTTTTGGTTGTGAAATCTGGGCTTCTAAGAAAGCCATTTGCATCTTTCCCTTCTTTGAATCAAAATCTGATAGAAGCCTACTTTGTGAGCTGGTGGTTTGCTTCCAAAATTTATTATAGGTGTTGTTCTTCAATATTTCATTTTTCCTCTTGATCTCCCTGAAGGTGTCATATATTGCTTCTTCCCTTTCCCCTATAATAGCAGTAGATGTATGTGTTTGAAGGCTTTTTGTTGGGTGAAGGAATTACACTTAAGAAAAGTCCTAAACACTTAATTTGTCAACCCGGGGGATTCATAAACTTAGAGACGAAACACAGGCAATGCCATAGATGGTATAAATTTTTATAATGTAAATCCCTACTTTCTTTAAAGGAAAGAATTCAAAATCAAATCAAAATAGAAGAAGGCAACTTGAACCATAAAAAATAATCTAAGACAAGAACGAGAAAGTATGCATTTGCAAGAGAGAATTAAAGATAAAAGGTAATCACTTCAGCTAATGGTTTTTTAATCTACTGAGTGTGTATTTTCCATTAGTGGAGACACTTTAGCAGTCTCGTTAGATGGGCCCTTAAACCTACTTCCTTAAAGATTTCCTTCTTGCATTAATCTGTCCTGCACTAGTGCAGGATCATAGAGTTATGTAGAAGGTATAAATTGTGTCTTTACTAAAGGCCTTTTACTTCATGCAAGGGCTCAAACTTTTCAAGGTTCAGAGCAGTCAGATCTTGTGGCAAGAAACTAGTTCCTGCACCTTATCAGAGCTTCCTACACTTAGCTTTTAATCCTTAAAACAAGTGTTCAATTATTGCAAGTGCTATTTTACTATCAAACCAAATTGCACACATAAAAGTGAATGTTTCTAATTTTAATAAAATGCAGAAGTAAAGAAACAATTATTTATCCTGTCATAAGTGTTTAAAGAAAGAAAGAAAATCGCAGAAAGTAGATTAAGAAAACTTGCTGCATCACACCAACGTACACTGGTGTAGGTTCATCTCAGCTACTATCACCAGGCGGTGAAAAACCAAATAAACAGAACTGCAGGAAAAATAAATTTCACACCAACGTGCATTGGTGCAGGTTTGCTTCTCCTGTTTGTACCAAGCGGTGGAAAACCAAATAAACAGAACTACAGGAAAAAGGAAATTTCACACCAATGTGCCTGGTGCAGGTTTTCTTCTCCTGCTTATACCAGGCAGGGAAATACAATCCGAAATTAAATGCAGGAAAGTAAATTGCAGGGAACTAAAATGTAACTACTTCACACAACGGATCCGTTTTCAATAAGATAGGAATGCATGTGCTGAAAATTGAATCACACTTTTATAATTTAAACACACATTATAGAAAACAGAAAATAGGGTAAACGTGCTAGGTTGGCTAGGCCCTAGCCAACCAGCGCATTTACCTTTTTAAATTAAAACGCTGCTTAGTAAACCAGTTAATTCATCAGCTTAAATAAATAGAAACATAATTTCGTAAACATGAGGCGGAAAAACCTTTTATTAATTTATCGAGGCGAATATATGCATTGATGCAATGTCCAGCCCAGATTCGGGCGATAACAAAAGACTGGTTACCGCCTATCGACTTCACTCTAAACTTTGCTCCCAAAATTCTCCTCCTAGGTCCTATTTACACTTTACATTATATAGATCTGTTGGCCGAAGGCCAAAACAGATCGTTCTACTGATTCATAACAAAATGCAGAATTTAGTCTCAGCCTTCAAGATAAGACAGTTTTGCAAAAACTCGTAGCTAACCAGCTTTCTCCCTTCACGGATTAGTCTCGGCTGCCTTTGAATCATTCGCTGTCGTGGCTGAAATGGACTAAGACGGGGCAGTGATCAAGGAGGTTTGGATCTGCCGTGAACATCTGTTGTGCTGGCAATAGTGTAGATCCAATCCTGCAATAAGATCATCAGTCACGATAAGCACTTTAACCATCAAATAACCTTTAGAGATATCAATTAGTTACAAAAGTGATTTAGAAATAAGAAATCATGTGATAAACATTTAATTAATGCTAAATTGAATTAAAACATGAAAAATAAAGGTTTATACGAAATGTGTCACCATGCTTGGACTCTTGCAGTATGAGGGTGCATAAAGGAGGTGAAACAGAGGTAAATGGTTACAATTTAGGAAGGAAAAAGTGGTAAAAAGAGAGAAAATTAGGGGGCTAACATCCTCCCATCCCTACGCTATTGTGTGTCCTCACAAAACTCTTTACCTCTGCAAAAAACTTCAAAATTTTTAGCGTTCTAGCTCACTCCTGCTCCGGCATACTATCATCAGTCTGCAGTGTTTCAGACTTCATCTTTTTGCTGCTCTTCAATTTCTCCATCACCTTTTTAAGTCATCTGAAACATCGTGAAGCACAGTACTTCCATACAATGACTTCTCCTTTCTTCTTTTGGATCTCCGCCGTGAATTCTTCCTTATTCTATTCTTTTTCCTCCTGCGTTTTGGCTACAAGCTGCTCTAAGTTCTGTACTTGAAGCTTGAGCTCGAGTATCCAAGTAGAAAAAGCTATCGAATATTCTTCATTTTCTATCTCAACAGGGGCTATATTTTCTTCAAGGACCTCAGTATCCCTCAGAGTTTCAGTAAACACTTCTTCCTCGTCCGGTTCTTTTTCTTCTTCTAACTCTTCCGGTTCTTCTTCTGCTTGTGCCAGTTCTTTTTCTTCTTGTGCTGGTTCTTTTGGTTCTGGTTCATCTTGCACTGGTGCAGGTGGGGATTCAACATTCTATGGGGACTACAGTTTTCCACCAGGTTCTTCATTCTTTTTCCAGCCCGTAATAAAGTCGCCCAACAGAGTGTCATCTTCAACTTCCACAAATTTTGCTGCATCCGCAAGGACTGATAGCAAATCGTCTTCTTCAGGGGTCTGTTCATGCACTGGGGGCGTCGAAGGAGTTTTTTCGATAGGTGCACCCGTTGTCTTATGTTTCTTTGGAGATGGGCCCTTTTCTTCTGTTGATTTCCCATTTCATTTCATTCTTGCACTGGTGCAAGAAGGACTTCTCTTTACACTTGGACCCTTACTTGTGATGGTGGGGGTCTCTATTTTCTTTTCAGCAGTTGTCTTCTTCCCTGCAGAGGGATTTTTATCTAACAGCTTCAGCAACTCCTTCCAGGTCATGCCCTTAAGTTCCAATTATTTCTGGCCTAGGATTTTGATCAGGCCATGATAATACAATTTCTTATCGGCCTGGTCCTCCCGTGCTCCCTACACACCCTTCGCCATCTTTTCTAAACTCTTAATCAAAAAGTAAGTAAAATCCATCCTCCACTAGACGTGCCGGCCGAGTTCAAAGTGTTGCAGCATCCTGAAATGATACACAAAGGTGAGGGAGTACCTCCCCTCAGAAGTCACGAATTTCTGGAGAATGAAAAGGAGGTCCCGCCATTGTCCCAGCAGGGTGCTACGCGGAACTCCTTTCTTCCAGTTTATGTTCATGTCCTTATCAAAAACGAAACACTGCCAGCGCTTCCTCTTGAGCTTTTGATTTTTAAAGTACTGCACACCGATGTTCTGTAAGCCCGTCGCTGCTGCTATCGGTTTTTCCGTGACTTTAAATCTTAGGGGCCCAATCTTTACACGGTCATTTTTAAAAATCTATGCGAACTGTAGGGCCACTTCACTGTTGTGCCCATTGAATTTCTGAAAAAATGGAAGAAAGCCTGAGTCTCGCAATAGTGCAAGACTATTGTGAAACGCGGCGGTCTGATCTACCTCACTGAGGGACGAAGGTTCACATCTAACAGGTGGCATCATTGCTTTACAGCTATGAACAGTCAAAAAATTTTGCATGCAATACCAAAAAACTTAACTCTTTATAGATAGGGATCAACCATACACCATCCCTTCTGTCTTATCACTGATCCATCCAACCAAAATAGTCGTAGATGGGCGGCATGTTTAGAATCGTGCGGGATTGGTACTTGAGGCGGCGTGTTTAATGGATAAGTGAGGTAATCACCATAAGTGAAGGACGTTTAGGACCATGGAGGAAAGAGTAATCATATCCAAGCAACGATTTAAACATTTCCTCATTCCTCTATAATTCAAAAAAAAAATTAGCATTTATTAAAAAATAATCATGATTCTTAGCTAAAAACACTTTATACTTCGAATAATTTTCTCCTAGTTAATATGATAGCATAATTACTTTATCAAATAAGTGAAAAAGGCTGCTTGTAAACTTTTTTGATGACCACTTCTTATGACATATACTCAAAAAACAAATTGTACGCTGCTTCTGTCAAGGTGCATTCTTGCGTCGATCTGTTTACACCGCTTACTGTACTACTCTGCTGGTACCATTCTGCTTATATTATTATATAGGATGATATGCTTGCACTAGTGCAAGCATATTGTCTAAAAAAAGAATAGAGAATTTAAGTAAAAAGGCTGGAATTCTAACATAGCTTTCCTCAACTGATACTGAAAATTTTCTTCGCCCTTTCTTGATGCTTCAGGGCATATTTTTGCTCTTTTTGTATGAGATCCTGCAATGAATTCATGGGGGAACAAAGAAGTGGGAAAGGGGAAAATTTCAGAATGGGAAGGAATTTTGTTACAGGGATTCCAGGAATAGTACCAAAGAGGGGATAAACAGAAGTGGGATGGAAAAAAAATTCAAGGGTAAAGTGGGATTTTTATGAAGTGGGTAGGGTAAATTCAGAAGAATGTGGGAAGGTTAATTATTCTGGGATTTAAAGAATAAAACTGAGGGAATATTACGAAATGGGATATGAAGAAAGGAAGAAAATTTTCTAGAAGGTCTGCCTGCACTGGTGCAAGAAAAAAAAATTATTATTATTGCAGCGAGAATTAAGTGTTACTTGAATAAAAATAACCATGCTAATTACCCCAATGTATAAAGATCTGCTGAACCTATTTTTACTCAATTGTCGCTAGCATATCAAGAAACATTCTCTTTTTATTAGAAACTTTTGATCTTCCTACCAGCAAGCTGGTTTTCAGGTTGACCCTTCTACAATCATGTCAGCGAACTGATTTTCACAATTACAGGAAAATATTTTTTCTTTACTTTTTTTTTATTAAATTTATTTTTTTTATTTTTTTTTCTTTGAGAAGAAGAAGAGTTCATGTTTTAAAAAGGTTGGTTTTACTATTTACCACTACCGTCCCAAATTGTTGTTGGACTTGCTATGTAAAATCTTTCTTGGCAAGTGGCTGAAAATACTTCTTTAATCTATGCCCATTTACCAAGAATACTGAATCTTGTCCATCAATAGTTTTGACTTCTGCTACTCCATTCTCGAATACTCAGATCACTTCATAAGGTCCCATCCAACGTGTATGGAACTTCCCTTTAAAAATTTTAAATCTAGAATCATAGAGGAGTACCCAATCACCTAGTTGGAATTGCCTTTTCTGAATAGTCTTGTCATGCCACCTTTTCCGTTTCTGTCAAATTAAGATGTTCTGTTGAACAACATCTCTACTAAATTCATCTAACTCATTTAATTGGAGAAGACCCTGTTGTTGTGCCTTGGAGAGATCTAGTCCTAACTAAACTGCAGTTCTGAAGGTTTTGATCTGGAACTCAATCGGTAACAGAACTTGTTTGCCATATACCAACTCATGTGGTGTATGTCCCGTGCTATTTCTCCAAGTGGTTCTGTATGCCCACAAATATTTTGGTAATCTTTCAGCCCAGTCTTTCCGATGCATTCACTGTCTTTGTAAGAATGGACTTGGTCACTTTGTTTGTAGATTCCACCTGGCCATTTGCTTGCGGGTGATACGGCGTGGATTTCCTATGCCAGATCTTGTATTGCTCCATCACACCCTATACCAGATTAGAAATAAACTGCGGACCATTGTCAGAAAAAATCTCTCTAGGCACACCAAATCTAGTAAAGATTTTAGAAAAAAGAAAATCAACAACAATTTTTTCTGTAGCAAAAGAAACAGCTTTAGCTTCTACCCATTTTGTAACAAAATCTGTACAAACCAAAATATGGTTTTGACTTAAAGATTTTGGATTTATTGGCCCTATAAAATCAATAGCGCATTTTTCAAAAGGCTCAATCATAACTTGTGGGCATAAAGGCATTTCATTGGTTTGGTTAGGCTAGCCCATTCGTTGACAGCTATCGCATTGCCTGACATACTGTTTGGCATCCTTAAACAAGGAAGGCCAAAAGTAACCAACATGTAATACTTTGTATGCAATCCACTTATCAGCGAAGTTGCCTCCACAAGGTTCATCATGAGCAGATTTCAATATGTCAAACATTTCCTCCTCTCTTACACATCTACAGATAATCAGATATGGACCAGTGTAAAAGAGATCTCCTTGAATCCAGGAATATGTAGCGCTTTTCTGAATAATATTCCGCTTTTCACGAGCGGACAAGTGGGGTGGTGTCTTCTTAGAAACCAAGTAATTAGCAATGTCAGCAAACCACGGAAAATATATATACATAGAAAAAATATGTTCATCTAGAAAATCATCATTAACAGGAGTTTCTTCACTAGGATTATCTAATCTATAAAGAAAATTTGCTACAACGTTAGATTTCCCTAGTCTATCAACAATAGTAACATTAAACTCCTGTAACAATAGTAACCACCTAGTCACTCTACCACTTGTCAATGGTTTGTTCATCAAATATGTAATCGCAGAATGATCAATATGTACAAATACTTCATATCCTGTAATATAGTGTCTGAACTTATTAATTGCAAAAATCGCAGCTAAAATCTCTTTCTCTGTAACTGTATAATTCAATTCAGTGGAAGACAAATTTTTACTAATATAATAAATAGCATAGGATTGCTTATTTTTCTCTTGTCCTAAAGCTGCGCCAATAGAAAAATCTGAAGCATCAGAGGAAATGTGAAAAGAAAAGGACCAGTTTGGACCTCGCAAAACTGGTTCCTGTACCAACTTTTCCTTCAATGTTTCAAAAGACTGTTGGCAAGCCGTGGACCAAGAAAATTCACTATCCTTAGCTAGAAGTCGAAAAAGAGGAGCAACTATCTTTGAAAAAATTTCAATGAATCTTCTATAGTAACCAGCATTTCCTAAAAAACCTCTTACTTCCCTTTGAGTTTTGGGTGCACGAAGATGTAGAATGATTTCAATCTTTGCCGAATCAACCTAGATACCTTTGTCAGAAATAAAATGGCCAAGCACCACTCCTAATTTGCACATTAATCTACATTTCTTATCACTCAAAGCGAGATGGTCTTCCTGACAACGAAGAAGAACTTGTTCTCGATTTTTTAGAGCTTCCTAAAAATAATCACCAAACACAGAAAAGTCATCCATATAAATTTCTACAAATTCTAGATCAGCAAAAATAGCCAGGACTACCCTTTGAAAGTAGCCGGGGCATTACATAAATCAAAGGGAAGCACTTTGTAAGAAAATGTCCCCTGATAGCCATCAGTAAACTTTGTTGCAGCAGATGATGGCTAAATTTGTTGTGTGAGCCTTCAAGAGATTATTTTCATAGAAAACTACTCATTCTTGAAACCTTTTGGTGTCCTCTGACTTAAGAGTAATCTTCACTGTTGTTCCCTTCAAAAGAGCATTCAAATAAGTCTTGCTGATATCCAAAAAAGACTGTCATAGAGCCATTTTCCATCTTCTATAAATTCATTTTCAACCACTTTTCATCCATGTGTACCTATCCTAATCACTCATTTTTCCTCTTAAAAGGCCCTTTCCTCCCTCATTTGCCCTCATTTCCCCATAAAAACCCTTTTTTATGGTTTAATCTAGCCTTTTTACCCTATCAGAAACTCCAAAAGGCTCAAAAAACCCACTTTTTGCCTATTTCCGACCTTTTTTACATATCGGACTTTTAAGCCCCCTTAGCTTATGCCCCCTTCCCTTTTCTCCACCATATGACTCAGGCGCTATGACCAAGTGCCAAGCCTTCAGCCCCTTATCTCTCCGCTCCCGGTTCCTATTTCTTCCACGGGACTCCACCTCTCCCTCTTATCTAAGCCCCCTTCGCTTCTCATTCTACCCACCCAGACTATGGTTTTCCCTGACATCTTAGCCGTTGATCTTCAAAGATCTGACAGCGCTGATTCACTGTGGAGACACAAGCAGAAAAGTTGGTTCATACCCTTTTAATCCCCCCACACTCCAGATCTCAGTCGTTGGATCATCCCACGGATCCAAAGACCAGCGCTTCATCGCAACTTCCTCGTTTCCTCATTCCCATTCTCTTTTCCCCCGCCGATGAAATCCCCAGCCCCTAATCTCTCCACTCCTGGTTCCTATTTTTTCTCTATGGGACCACATCTTCCCCACTTCGTTTAGCCCCCTTCCTTCGTTATTATACTCCTCTGCACTACGTTTTCCCTGGAAAAGTCTTAACCATTGATCTACCAAGATCAACGGCTATCGGAAATCCCCTCCTTTATCCATCTCTCGTCTATCCCCTTTCCCTTTACCCTTTCGACGCATCATGACCATTGACTCCCATCATCCATCGGCCCCCATTTCTTTAAACCGTTTAACCCACCCAATAACCCTTCTGCTCCACGACAAGACTGCTTACGTCACCCGCCGGTCCCACCGCCTTTCTCCCGCACATCTATCTGCCCGTCATGCTGATCCTCCACCATTGGATCTATAGCCCAAGATCCAACGATCTGCATGCTGTTTCGCGGTCAAATCTCCAAAAGAAATGATAGCGCATTTTCAACGCGAAAACGATGGTTTCGCCCTGGACATGTGGTGATCAATGTGTGGTATCGCGTTCGTTCGAGTGAAAACCAAAAACCTCCTGAACGTTATGCGAAAACCATTCATGGTTTCCCAAAACCGCCTTTCCCATTTCTGCACCAAATTCAATTTTTTGTGGATTTTGGCCTGTTTTCACCTATGAAACCTTTCCCCGCTGCATTCACCTTACCTCCTCACTACTCCACCACCTCTGCCAGAGCCCTATAATGCAGTCTACCTCCAGCCAGCAGGATTTATTTAATATGTTTATTTGTTTTGCAAGTTTTAATGGCAGCCAATAATGTACAGGCCCTTCTTATAGCCATCCAAGCAGATTAGTCTCAGGATAATGACCCTTAAATATCAAAAAAGACAGAGAAAGGGGATTCAGAAGATTAAATCGTGGTTTCTATCAATGCCTTATGATCATTAATTGAATCATAAAACCCTCCAACGCAACAATAAAGCCCTGCAAACACGAAGACAGAGAAGACTAATGAAAAAGTGAAGAAACGAAGGATGAAGACAAAACACAGTTTAAGGGAAGAAGATGGTCTGAGAAGTTATAATAAAGCCTTATAAAACACAATCAAAAGCTAAATGTCAATGTTTAAAGTGCTAAACAAGACAAATCAACAGAAGAAAAGTCTCGAGTGCCACCTCTACAGAATCTATTATTCCACCGAAGGATCAAAAGGACACTTGAAATCTGCTTTACTTTTCATAGACACCTTGACATCCATCCTACTGACAACCCTTTGTGAAACTATCAGAATAGTTATTAAGCAGACATGGGGATACAAAACCCAAAAAATGACAGTTTACTTGTCATAGAGGTCAAGCAGGGTACTTCAGACCAAGATATCTTCAAAGAACACACTTCGGAGTTATTACCAGCCTACCAGATATGCCTCAAAGACAGGAAAAAATACTAAAGTGGTACAAACAGTTAATGCTATGATTATTAAGCAGAATGGGCATTCGAATACCTCTCTCACTCTATCTTAATTCATATTTATTACGATTTCTGTAGCACTCTTCCTCTTGGCACCTATATGTAGTCACAAAAAACTCATTGTAAAGGGTTGGAAAATTGTTAATAGTTGAATTGTTATTGAGTAAAGTCACTGATTAGTTGTAATACAGTAGGCTGGGAAGAAAATCATTAGACTGTAAAATGCTATTGGACTCAAAGTATGTAACTGGTTTTTCACATCAATACACAAGCAGATTCATTGGATCCTGATCTAAATCATTGGTGATGTTATTCTCAGTGTAATTGTTATTTTCCTTATGTTTCCACTGTGTTCATATTCTCTGATAAATAACAACAAATATAGAGTAGGATTTGCTGCAAAGTACCCTATCTCTCACTGATAAGCTTTATCTCTATTTTTTCTTCTAAATGTCTGTTTGGGAATGATTTCAATAGAGTATAACCAATCAAGGAATGTTGGTGAGCCCATGTCTGGCTGAGTAGAACTTGATTTGTTGTTCTTGAATGATATTTTCATTGCATGCTAAGTAGAGTCCTAATCAAGGAAGTCTATGGTTAGTATTGTCCCTTGTTTAGTTTTAAACAACTGTTTTGAAGATTTCCCTTAAAAGTAAGCCGAGAGCAAGATAGGTTAAAATTCCTTACTTGATCTTAGGATACTTTTTATTTTTATCTTAAATTTTTCCCTTGAGAGTATGTCAAAAGTAGGTTAGGTTAAAATTCCTTACCTGATCTTAGGTTTCCCTATGTTTTCTTACATGTTTGTTTTTTCTCATCATTTTTTAATGTTTCATACCGCCAACTCAACTTAAAAGATCTTTTGATATAGATGACTTGCCCTTTGAACACCCTTGAATAGTTTTTGTGCAAGTAAACCCTTTTATGACTCCATAGCCCAATGGTTTAGCACTGTTTTTTGACCTATCTTTCCATGTTGAAACACCCTTCCACTTATTTCCTCCTTCACCTCACATGACCTTCTCACTTAATGATTCCCAACCAAAACAAAAAAAAACCCTTGTACTTCGTAACTAGCCTAATATCATATTATAAGCCTTAAAATTATATGATTCTAAACACATCTAGAGAGATCCCTCTCTGAACCCAGGAGGGCTAGATCCTAGGATTCCAAAGTGGTTCTAATGTCACCTTGTCATTTAGTATGCCAATCTGCTAAATCACAGGACCCCAACATAATGGTGACTCCACTGGGGACTTTTGAGTAAATCGCATCTTAGACATCCTTAAGAGCTCAAAAGACCCACAAAAGCCTTAGATTGGTCGTTAATTACTGATGGTGGATAGCAACTCATCTTAAACACTTGAAATCATCCACCTGGCAACTCCACAACTCCAAAAAGACCAAAATACTGCACTAGTGATCAGTAGGCCTGCTGATTACTCCTGGTTTCACAAAGACTCCACTGGGGCAGCCCACACTACCATTAAAACATCGTGCTCACCCATGATTAGGAAACTTTGAGGATTAAGTTTTATTTTTTAAAGACTAGTTTGCCTCTAAAATATTGTCATATCTGGCTAAATTTTTTTTCTTTGGGTCTAAATCTAAACATATTGGCTTCAAAAATAATTCATACCAGAGCCTATCCTAACCCAAATCCTCCTGAAATAGTTGATAATCTAGAAATAATTCTTAGGAAGGCTCCTGTGTCTAGGGATCCAACTATTATCAGTTCAATTCACAGAGCTAATTCTGTCCCTGAAAACCTTTCAGATCTTCAAGAAAACCAGGTTGACTTAGATTTTCCAAGTAATTTACCAAGAAATAAGTCACTTAATGCTATAGATCAGACAGACTTTGAGCCTCCAAGTTCACCACAACATAGTAGCCAAGATATTAGCAGCAGATAAACCCCTCCATCCACACCTCCTGATCTTCATTTCATTCATAACTTTGGTTTCTCTCACCCTAAATCTGCTCAACAGTCTCTTGCTAGCCCAAGCACTTGTGTCATCCATATATCCATTATTCAAACCACTCCATTCCTCCCCACAAAATCCTATCATGGCAGCATGGTATGCTCCCCTAGTGTTACCACAACCTCTAGTTCCTTTAACCAACGAATATCAGTCCAGAATTCCCCATTTCACCATAAATGAATCCACTACTACTCAACAGCATGTAGATAAAATGAATGACACCTTTGATTATATGGAAATAGAAGATGAGACCATTAATATGAGAATATTTGCCCAAATTTTAGGAGGAGAAGCCAAGAAATGGTTTAAGGGTTTAACTCCTAATAGTATAAATGATCTCCCTTCTCTACATCAAACATTCATAAACAAATGGGAAACTAGGAAGAACCCTCTCCAAATACTTTCAGATACAACAACCTCAGGAGAAACACTGGGGAAAGTTTTTAGAATTATTGCACTAGATTCAATAGTGTTTATAACGCACCACCCCCAGACTTGAACCTCCACAAGGCTCAGATTTGGCTAAATTCCCTTAAGGATTTGATCCCAAAATGGCCTATCAACTAAGAGAAAGGGATCCCTTGACTTTAGAAGACATGCATAAAGGAGCTCTTAGTGTGGAAGCAAATCTGATTGAGAAGAGAGCTAGGATGAGGGCTGAAAATAAAGTAACATATAGGGAAGACACTGCACCTTCCACATCTGACTCAAAATTAAACCATCTAGCCAAGAACATGGATAGACTAGAAAAGATGATGGAGAGGTTAGCTATCCAAACAAATTCTCATAATAGGAACCAGCCTCAAAATCAGAACCAGAACTTTAGGAGAAACCCCCCTCAGACTAGACAAAGAGATGTTAATCAACAAATCAGACCTCCATTTCAAGAAAATTATGTTGATGAATATGAGGGAATGATAGAAGAGCCAGAGGAAACTGTTATGAACATGATGGGAGTGAGTAATGAAGAATCTTCCTTTTTCACAAAGGATGACCAAGCCACATATACAAATTATGATAATAAAGGCTTAGAATCTAAGGACTATAAGCAGGGCTTTGAGAATGCCATCATGGAGGTCCACAAGAAATATGACCTCAGGAGAAAAAAGAACCAAGAAACTCATCAAACAAAGACCTCTGAAACTGCTGCAAAAAACAGATCTGAAAGAGTGATTAGAAAGGCTGCTGAAAACAAAAAAAACAACAGCTGAAAGTTCTAATAAAAAAAAGGGAAAAAGCACTCAAAACACTGACAAATAGAGTGTGGACCCTAGAAGCCCTAGCACTTCAGCTAGTACCCCTATAAAAACAGTTTTAACTGATGTACATAGTAAAAACTAGCAAGCTTATTTTGCTAATAAGTTAGTGACTAACAAGACAAATTTGAGCCTTTCAAAGAATCAGTTCCTTTTCAATTTGGAAAGTGAAATTGCTAAAATCAAGATCTTTGTCCCCCTCACTGAGTTAGTCACTCAAGATGTATATAAATGTTAGGTGTTAAAGGCTTTGAAAATAGAATAAAATAATGACTCTGTCAACTTAAATGATGATCAGCCAGCCCTTTTATTTGGTCCTAAAATTGAAGGAAAGTTCCAAGAAGGAGTGGTCCCTCCTTTCTATGTCAATTTGAATATCCATGATAAAATTTTACACAATGCTATGCATGATTCAGGGGCTTCACATAACCTCATGCCCAAAGTAATCATGGAGAGATTAGGCCTTGAGATAACCAGACCATATAAAGATTTGTATTCTTTCGACTCCAGTAGAGTAAAATGCTTAGGCCTGATCAAAGATCTTTGTGTAAACTTGACCCAAATCCCAGCCAAATGCATGGTGATGGATGTGGTAGTTGTTGATGTGCCCCCCAAATATGGCATGCTTCTTTCAATATCATGGGGTGCTAAGCTTCAAGGAACCATGCAAATGGACATGACATATGCCACCATTCCTGTCTTCAGTCAACCTAGAAGACTTTATAGGGAATCACTCATGAAATTTATGGTGAGTAGTCAAGAAAAGTCAGAAAATTCCCCTCTTTATTCTGTCCATACTGACCTAGACTCATTCATTCTTTACAATGATGAAAGCTTTGATGAGCTAGAGTTGTAAAGTGAGAAATCACCCAGTTGTTGGGGTATAAAAGGTGTCTTTTTAACTCTTATTTATCCTACATTAATTATCAATCCAGGTACAAATTTTTATCTCAAGAGTGTACTCAGTCTGAGGCGGAAATTTAATCTAAGAGTAATGCTTTCCAATTTGCAGTACAGTGTTTCAAATACAAGAGTAAATGGATTCTTGAAAATGAAATCTAATTGCAATGACATGAAACTTAAAGCTCTAAAATCTAATCATTCACTCGGCAATTATCAGTCAAGGATGCAGTAGTAATAACTCTTTCCTCTATCAACTGATGTAAATGAAATCAAGCATAAACAACAAACTCTAAACAGTGAAGCTTTATATCTGAAAATCATAACAATACAAGTTATAGAGGAATAAATAATCTTTTTATGTTGAAAAGTAATAGCAACGCAATTCACTCATAATTGATGCAACAAACCAATTTCATAAAACATTGAAACAGTAAGCTATACAACATGGAAACTGTGAAGCAATGCGATTTAAAAGAAATGAGAACTAAAGCAAACCATCACACGAATGGAATCGGAAAGTAATGGTACAGATAACAGGTGGATCCACCAGGGCTGGGCCCTTAGCCGCTAATGAAGCACCACCGAACTACTCCAGTATCAAATAATGGAATGGCAACCAGATTGTATATTAATCATATGTAACAAATTTTACAAGCAATCGCACTCTGTTTTAACCAATGAGAGTCGATGAGCAATTGTGAAAATACAACAGGAAGTTTGAATAATTATCATACATTATACATTACATATTACGATTTCTACAGGCGTTGTCCTTTTATAACAGCCAGCAGACGAAACAAGAAATACAGATAAACTTCGAGCAGCAATCCCTCAGGATCGAGAGATCCTGAGGGATTCGCTCTATCTTCTAACTTTAGTTATTGTTTTGTCTTCTTGCGTTGATGTCGCGCTGTTCCTTTCCTTCCTTTGGCTGTGCACTCCGATATCGACCTTCTTTTCTGGATATGGTATTTTGTTGAAGGGACAGCAGTTATTTCTGCTTTGTATTTTTCCCCCGAATGGTGGCTTCTCACTTCATCTATTTTCTGCATATAAGAAAAGACAATCTTTAATCAATTTGCAACAATCACTAATCTCCTTAATTCTATTACAAATTTTCAATATATTACCATTCTAGAATATAAAGGAGTTATGATTAAGATAAAGAAATACATGGAAAATTCATACCTTTTCCAATGCTCAACACACCCCCCTTCTTACCCTTTTTCATGTCCTCATGAAAACCATAGCTTACATGTAAAGCAGTTAGAGAATAGGTTGGAGATGGTTTTTCATTAAGTGGTCTAAAACCATGATTTGCAGCTAAAACTTCAAAAATATGCCCTGTCTTCCCTTCAGGTAATTAATATTTCTCCTTATAGTCTACTGCAGGATACCAAATAATAGGGCTTAGAATTCTACAACCTAACCAATACGGGCCTTCCCTCAAGATGAGGTTACTATAGATAACCAGACGGTTGGCAGCTAACTCAAAATTTTTATAATTGAATGGCTCTCTGTCTTGAATATTCCGATTGGAAATCTTCCATTAGAGTTTAGCTGCTACTACGGCCTAGTCTCTGATGGATAGAAAATATTCTACCCCATCCAGGACGATTGCTTTTTGGATGGGTCCCAATGTCTAGATCACACCCTCCTTTGTCATTAAGCTTTTCTGCCTAGCCCATAATTGTAATGGGTGTCTCGTTTCACCCCTAACCCAAATGTCTAACCCATTTTCTTGTCTCTGAAAAGTGTTATAGGCCTTGAGCCATTTTAACTGGTTAACAGCAAATGAAATGAATGCCTGATATTGGACATCACACACAAAAGGACTAGGATTTGTCTCCATTTCCTCTGCCAATATAAAATTGTGCAAATAAAATTCACAGAGTAAGCACTGAACTTTTTCTCCATAGAGTTTGCAGTAGTTTACAAAGTCATCTACAGTTTTTAATTCTATAGGTTTTACTGCCTTAACAGCTTTAATTCTTAACTGCAAATATATTTCTAACAAAAAAAAAGCATAATTTTTGGCAGGGGACCTACATGCTAGAACATCTGTATATAGAGAACAGAGAGTATCCATTTGATTCCTGACTATTCGTAGTCTATTCCTTACCTCTTCAAAATTTTCTTCTGTCTTCCAACATTTATCGAAGGCTTCTGCCTCTGATGCATTGATGTCCTTCAATTGTTGTTGTAACTCTTGGTATTTCTTCCTAGGAATAGTTTATTCTTCGAGCTTTTCTCTAGCCCGCTGAGCCTGTGCCAGATCCTCTCGGAGTTTTTCTATACCAAGGTCTTTGTTTATCAAAACATTTTTGGGTTGAATATCTACCTGGGTTTTCTTATTACAATGTCGAGTGCCTACATTCTGTGTCTCTTTGTTGGCCATACTGCTGGAAGATAGTGCCTTGGTATGAACATCTTTATTACAGACTTGCACATTTTCAGTTTGGGCAACTACGTCATTAACAACTGCATGTTGTTCCTTGCTATCATGAATGAATATGGGCTCAGTTTGAGTCTACATGGCCTTCTGAAGTCTCAATTTCTTATGGGTCCATACGGGTCCAACTGCTGGTAGACCGGATACCTCAGCAATTATTGCATCTGTCACTATTATTTTCCTTCCTCTTACTATAGAATATTTCTCCTGCAAGTTCTGCAAAAATTCAATGGCCACAGTTTCATGGAGTTGATGTAGTCATGTAAGGTAGGTAATCCACCCTGCTCCAAAATTTCTCGTACAACATTGGAAACTGTGAGTACTTGAGGTTCACTATGTACTGCTCACCCTCCCATTTCGTCTAAACCCTACACACTGTTAATGTTTCACGATAATACATAGAAATGGAAATGGAACAGCACCTCGTGCATATCAAAAAATACCATTAAAACTTTCTATTTCCGGGATCTGATGAAAATATGGAATTGACCCGTATGCAAGCATATGTTGGAAATCAACTGCACCCCCCTGAAATATGATAGGTCACCCTCGACCGTCAAATGGAGGAATAGCGTACTAGACAGCAGTCATACATATTCATGACATGATAAAAAATTATCGAATTACTGAAATCGAGGCATATTATGAAATCATGAATAGATATGGAAATGCTATGTAATGATTCGCAAATAAGGAAAATGATAGCTAACATAAATAAAAGTGCATATGCGGTCATTATCCACTTAAACCATTATGACTGATTTATAAAAAATAGTTGATGTATAAGAGGTCAACAAAGCGGTTTAAGAGCATAATCTCATTTGAAATTAAGATAAATATATAAGAAAAGGGTTTATAATTGCTATTGATTTGTGAAAAATATGACTCCAATGCCATCAGCAGAGCTCTGTTGCCCACAGGTGTCTATAACCTTGACAAAGTTTCTTTTTCACCCTTGGAACCATAATCCTTTATATATGCCTAGGAAAGTGCTTTGTGATGTCATGATGAAGGCCATTGTGCTGGCTTTGGAACCAAATGAATCACAATGCCATTCACCAGGAAGGAGTGAAAGGTGGGCAGGCCAACTCGTGATGAGACCTCCTATTCCAAGGGCTTTTTATTTTTCTGAGTTGCCCATTGGATCATATCGCTGGTGTGGTGGCCATAATGGGAATGCCACTTCACTGTTCCCTTATGATCATGATAGGTTGGCTCTTGTTGAGACCCCCTATCCTCCATCTGACATATCATAGAATTGTTAGTAATCATATAGATATATTTTTTTCTTTTATTTTTCTTTTATATAGCACTTGCCTATTTATGTACAAAGGATGGCTCAACACTCCTTAAGAGTAGGGATGGTGGAAGAAGTTTGAACATCTCAATAGAAGAAAATATGCCCTTATTCTTATTCAATAATAAAATTCAAAGAGAATTATGAGGATTAGGGAAGAACCAACATGATAAAAATAATCAATCAAATTAGTTTTAGTGAAAATAAAGACAACAAAGTGATATAGATAGTTGTGTCCTTTCCTTTTTTCCTTATCAATACACAACAATTTCTTTAAAGATTACAATTTATCCTTGATATGTTGATTCCAGTAACCTCTAATTTTTGTGTCCTTGCATAAATTTGTATATTTGCTTTAAAATAATCATGAATAATTCACAAAAATTCTCAAAATGTTGTTCTAAAAAAAAGAAAAATGCACTCAAAAAAAGTGTTGTTCCTTAGACGGAACAACTACTATTCCTTAAGAGGAACAGCAAAAAGATAAAAACACAAAAGTTGTTGTTCCTTTAAGAGGAACAACAGTTATTCCTTAAGCGGAACAGCAGATAAAACACTCCAAATCGAGACTGTTGTTCCTTCTAAGGAACATCAGAAAGTGAAAAATAATGGCGAAGGGGTTGTTCCTTTTAAAGGGAATAGCAGAGACAATCGATGGAAATGATGTTCCTTTTAAAAGGAACAGTAAAAACAATCGGCGGAAGTGTTGTTCCTTTTAAAAGGAATAGCAAAAACAGTCGGCAGAAGTGCTATTCCTTTTAAAAGGAACAGCAAAAACAATCAGCAAAAATGTTGTTCCTTTTTAAAAGGAACAGCAAAAACAATCAGCGGAAATGTTAAACAAAAATATGAACACGGGGACGTGTTGTTCCTTAAGATGAACAGCACGAAAAATAAAGGCACACAAGATTGTTGTTCTTTGTTAAGAGGAACGGTCGTTGTTCCTTAAGAGGAACAGCAGCTGTTCCTTAAGAAGAACAACACAAAAAATAAAATCTGTACAAAAAAACAGTTCATACAAGAAAAATCAAAAGAAAATCTTGTGTACAAATTTTAGAAATAAAGGAATTGTTCAGTGAATGAATGCTGAGGAGGAGTTATCTTCCTCAGCAAGAATCTGCATAGTAGAATCTCCCCGTAATTGCTGGCAAAAGGATTCCCGATTAAGCGGTTTGTGGTAAAGTCGTACTCGATGGCCGTTTTCTTTGAAAGAATGTCCAAATCCATCAATGGTAGTTAACGTAATGGTGCCATTTTCATGCACTTTCTGTATCTCATAAGGTCCGAGCCATCATGTCTGGATTTTTCCAGGGAAATCCTGAAACCTGGATTCATATAGGAGTGCCCAATCTCCTTCATGGAAGATTTTCTTTTTAATGAGGGCATCGTGCCATTTTTCTCTCTATTGTTGAATTAATGCAGTGTGCTAGAGGGCGGAGAGCCTAATTTCATCTAACTCATTGATTTTTTGTAGTCTGCTGATCTAGGCCTCATTTAAATTCAAACCCACCTCCTGGGCTATTCTTAATGTTTGAATTTCAAATTTTATTGGAAAGATGGGTTCTTTTCCAAATACTAATTGATATGGTGAATACCCAATGGTATTTCTCCATGTTGTTCGGTATGCCCACAAGGCTTCCAGAAATCTTGAAGCCCAATCACATCTGTGTGATGCAACTGTTTTTGTAAGTATTGCTTCTATCACCTTATTCGTGCTCTCTACTTGGCCGTTTGCCTGTGGGTGGTATGGGGTTGTAATTTTGTGTTGAATGTGGTAATTTTTTAATGTTGCAGCAATTTTATTACCTACAAATTGTGGTCCCCCATCTATAATTATGTCCCTTGGGAGGCCATATCGCACAAATATTTGGAAAAGGAACTGTATTACAGAGTCCTCTGTAGCTCTTGGAAGTGCCTCTACTTCAACCCATTTAGTAACATACTCTGTTGCAACTAGTATGTATGTTTTTTGATTTGATGGTGGGTTAATAGGACCAACAAAATCAAGCGCCCAATGCTCAAATGGCTTGATTACTAACTGTGGATTCAAAGTCATTTCATCGAACTGTCCAGGGCATCCTGCCCTTTGGCAACTATCACAGGCTTGTATAAACTTTTTAGCATGTTTAAAAATTTTCGGCCAGTAATAGCCTATTTGTAAAACCTTGTGACCAGTCCTGTGATCTGCGAAATGTCCGCCACAAGGCCCGTCGTGGCATGCTTTCAAGATGTCAAATATTTCATCTTCTCGGACGCATCTTCTGATGTGCATATTTGCTCCTGTATGAAATAGGTAGCCCCCAATCCATGAGAATCGAGTACTGTGTTGTACTATCTGTTTTCATTCATTGGGTGTTAGATGATTAGGTAATTTACCTACTGCTAAATAATTTGCAACATCAGCATACCATGATATTTTTGCAGTAAAAGAAAACAAATGTTCATCTGGAAACTAATCTTCAACTGCTACTGCGTCCGTTGGTTTTGGTATTCATCAGATAAAATCAGCTACAGGATTCTCTTTTCCAGGTCAGTCATTTATTGTGATGTCAAATTCCTGCAATAGAATTAACCATCTTGTTACTCTACCATTTGTAACAGGTTTATTTGCTAAAAATTTTATGGCAGAGTGATATGTATATAAAACTATAGGATACCCAATTATATAATGTCTAAATTTATTTACAGCATGTATTATAGCTATAAATTCTTTCTCAGTCACAGTATATTTTAATTCAACAAGAGATAGATTCTTGCTAATATAATAAATTTCATATGGTTTTTTATCTTCCTCCTGCCCAAGGACTGCTCCAATAGCTGTGTCTGAGGCATAAGATGAAATTTGGAATGGAAAATCCCAATTTGGGCCCCTTAGCACTGGGGCTCTTGATAGAAGCTTTTTCAGATCCTCAAAAGCATGATCACATTTATTTGTCCAAATAAAATCAACAATCCCTGTTAGTGCGTATAGAGGTGCAGCTATTTGAGAATAATGCTCTATGAATCTTCTATAATAACTAGAAAATCCTAGAAAGCTACGTACCTCTGTTTGTGTGGTAGGAGTAGGTATTAACAAAATTATCTAAATTTTAGCTGGATCTACTTGTATTCCAGCTGCTGAGATATAATGACCTAAGATGAGTCCCTCGGTCATCATCATGTGACACTTCTCATGGCTTAAGCAGAGCCTGGTGGAAATACATCTTTGCAGCACCTTTTCCAGTGTTTCTAATGCTAGCTCAAAATCATCTCCATAAGGTGTGAATTTATCCATATATACTTCAAGCCCTTCATTTATTAAATCTGAAAAGATGCTAAGAATGGCCCTCTGAAATGTGGCAGGGGCATTGCATAGACCAAAGGGTAAAACTTTGTAAGAAAACGTCCCCCGAGGACAGGTAAAAGTAGTATTATCTTGGTCTTCAGGGGCAATCTGAATCTGATTGTATCCACTGAAGCCATCTAAGAAAGAAAATAATTTCTTTCCTGCTAATGTATCTAATATCTGATCAATGAAAGGAAGGGGAAAGTGGTATTTCTGGGTTTCTTTGTTTAGTTCTCTATAGTCTACACATATCCTCCACTTTCCATTCTTCTTTGGCACCACAACTAGTGGAGAGACCCACTTGCTATCAGATATTGGATAAATAAAGTTTACATCCAAAATTTTTTGTAATTCAGCTTTCACAATATCCTTAAGATGAGGGTTTAATCTTCGTTGGGGTTGGCGAATGGGTATAGCATCTTTCTCTGTATAAATGTGGTGTGTACATAACTGGGGATCAATTCCTTTCATGTCTGGGTAATCCCATGCAAAAGCTCCCTTATATTTTTTCAGTAGTTGGACCATCTTCTCTTCTTGTTCAGCAGTCAAATTTTTGTTAATGTTCAGAGTTTTTCCTGGTTCAATTTCTATAGTTTTGCTATTGTAAACAGAAGCGATAGGTGTTGATTGATCTTGAATGTTTTTCAAGGGATCTTCTTCTTCTTCATTATCAAATGCTGCCCTGATCATGTGACATTGCAAATGGGATCTAGTTTTTGGTTGGTTAATGAAATTGTTAATGATGTCATCCTCTGTTTGGTCTTTAAAGTCGAGGGCATCTTCTATGGTTAATGGTGATCTAATGTTTTCTATGAGGTATGATACAGGTTGTTTCTTTGTTTTTATTATCATTAGGGTTGGCTGGGATGGAGGGTATAAGGCTAAATTCTTGACATAACTCCCTCTAGTTATAGTCATGTTTCCTTGTCGACAGCCAATGTAAGCATCAGCAGTTGCCAGCCAAGGTCTACCTAAGATTAAAGGGTGTCCATCTAGCCGGTTTTTGGGGTTAATAATCAGGAAGTTGGCAGGGTATTCCCAGGAGTCTAAAGATACCATTACATCATGTAGTGTGCCTTCTGGCTTGACTACCGATCAGTCAGCCAATTCCAATAAGGTTGTTGTTGGATCTAATGATGTAATGCAAATTTTTTGACAAGTGGTGGTTGTTAGGATATTGATTGCAGCTCCCAAATCAACTAAGGCATTTGGAAATGATTGTCCATTGATTTGCACCATAACTATAGGATTTCCTGGGTCCTCATACTTTACAGGTGCTTCTCTTCCTGATAGTAAGTCAGATAGAGTGTCGACTACTTGGATGGTTGGGTTAGTTGTTGTTCTCCTCTTTGGCTTTCTTATACATAGTTCTTTGATGGTCTTTGCATAAATGGGAATATCTTGGATATCTTGGAGGACTAGGATTTTTATACACAAATTTTTCAGTTCTCCCAGAAGATCAAAATCAGGATGTTCTATTGGATGAGGTATGATTAGTCGTTCTGGGAATGGTGGAGAAGAGGTGGTTGCTTGCTCATGAGTTTTTTGTCTAACCACATTCTCCTTTTGCAATGTTTTTTCTGAAGGTAACGTATTTTCAAATTGAACATTTTTGTCTCCCTATGATTCTATTATGCGCCCAGACCTTAGTTGAAGGTCGTTGCACTCCCTTAACTCAGTTTCTAGTTCTGGTGCTTCGATTATTTGAACAGATTGAATCGGTCTATTATTAGGGTTCGGGTTGTGTTGGGCTAGGAGTTGCGGTCTTAAGTTGGTCTGGGGATTTTGTTGCAATGCATATGGTGCTGGCAGTGTAGGTGGAGGGAGAGGAATCGTTCCAGATGGTTGATTCATATATCTTTGCCAGTTCGACTACCAGGTCTGACTCTGCAAAGTGGAGGGGGAACATTGTGTTGGATATGTATTATTTTGCCAAAATGGTGGACAGTAAGGAAAGTTTGGCTAATTGGTTTGATTTGTTTTATTTGGCCAGTGGTGTAGGAAATGGCTGCTGTGACCAATTGGGGAAGAGTGGTTGATTTTGCCACATTCCATTATATTGCTGAGCATTATACTGAGGAGACTGAAAAGAAGAGGATGGATCAATGGGCATACCTGTTTGTCATGGCTGCCATTGACGGCACTTATTGAGTAGGTATACCATTTCTGCTTCTTCTTTCGCTTCTTTGTAGACTGCTTTCAATCCCAGGGGTGAGGGGAAACTTTCTTTGGAGTGATATTTTGTGCATATGGCACAAACTTGGATTGTATCCAGCGGGCACTCTTTATGGCTATGTTTCTTTCTGCATCTAGGGCAGAATATTGCCAAATTTTGTTCTACTTCTGCTTGCTTTTGTTTAGCTTTCATGATATCGAGATCCGTTGTCAGAGTCCCTAGAATATCAATTTTGAAATCTTCTAGTAGATTGCCAATTTCTATGTGGGTTATACCTCCACCAGAGGTCTTGCTATCCCCTGTGATCACGTCACGTTCTGCTGGTTTTAGTCTTGTACTGCATCTCGAACTCCTGATACATAAATCAATAATGTCAGCAAAATTTTCCTGATATATGTCACCTTTGTCCATGATGTTTAATTTTTCAACCCATTGTTCCTTCATCCCTTTAATTAATGTAGTTTTAACACATTATCAGGTAAGGGTAAATATGCATAAGGTGATCTCTGGAGGTTTTATTGAAAGTGTTCTACATATTCCTCCAATGTTTCATTAGGTTTTTCTATCATCTGAAATATTTCATCCTTCAATTCCCTGGACCTACAATAATCCTAATATTTCTTTAGAAAATCAACTTTCATCTGATCCTAGTAATTTATAACACCTCCACCTAACCCCATAAACCATCGTAGAGCTACTACTTTTAATGTGGAGGGGAATAATTTTATCTTTTGGGGATCGGTGGTATAGTCATACGCCCTACATAATACATCAAATTCAAACATAAATTCATCTGGATATTCCAATGTTAAGTCATGGAATGTAGGAATATGCTGGAGAGGAATGGCCTTCATAGGTGCATTAACTGTAGTGTCCACAATGGGATATTGCAGTGTGGAAGTTTGGGGTGGTTGTTGGTTGTGGGCCATTTGATCAAATATGTGCCAATATCCTTCTAGGATTTCTAGGGAATTATTCCTAGGCTGACTAGAAGGAGTAGGGATGACCTTAACAGCACTTCCTTGGTCTGGGATAATGAGTGTCCCTTGATGAACTATTATCTGAGGGGATTTTGGTTCTTCAGGTTCTTCAATTTTGTTTTGGATGATTTTGACAGCACTTCCCTTATCTGGGTTGCTTGTTATTTGGATTACTTCAATAGGGGATCTTGGTTCTTCTATTTCCCCTGTTTCTCCTCCTCCTTTGCGGAGATTACTAGAGTTCCCTTCTTGTAAAGAAATTGGGCGAGAATTCCCAATTTCTTGAGAATCTTGCTCAGTCTCTTCTGTTTGGCTATGCACCTCAGCAAAAGCTATAGATGGTGATTCTATGGCTCGAAGGGAGCTAGTTGGTTGTCTAGAAGAAATTTTTCTAGGTCTTACTAATGGCTGAGATTCAGCTTTCTTAATGATATTGTCGATAAAGGTTGTTTGCCCAAGGGTCACTGGTCCCTTAGGTTTTTCAGGTCTGGGAGGAATTTTTTTTTTATTAAATTTTCTATTCATTCAAAAAAATGCAAGCATTCATTCCTACCTTAGACTTCTACATAGTTCTGCTATGAAGCGGGAAAGTGAATGAGCATGTTCCTTGTTCGTTACACAAATTCTTACCTTTCGTTTTTAATACCCAATTCTCCTTTAGTAGAGAAAATCAAATATACATCACTCTTTCTAAATAGCTACACTCTCCCCGGCAACGGCACCAAAATGTTGAGGTATAAAAGGTGTCTTTTTAACTCCTATTTATCCTACATTAATTATCAATCCAAGTACGACTTTTTATCTCAAGAGTACTCATTCTGAGGTGGCAATTTAATCTAAGAGTAATGCTTTCCAATTTGCAGTACAGTGTTTCAAATACAAGAGTAAATGGATGCTTGAAAATGAAATCTAATTGCAATGACATGAAACTTAAAGCTCTAAAATCCAATCATTCACTCGGCAATCATCAGTCAAGGATGCAGTAGTAATAACTCTTTCCTCTGTCAATCGATGTAAATGAAATCAAGCATAAACAAGATCTCCAATCTGAGGACTTAGATAGTAATAGCCAATGTCCTTTATATTTGATGATCTTACACTCCAAAATAAACAACTAATTGGAAATTATACAATAATGCTGCTAATGGAAATAGAATAAACACGCTTTCTGTAATAACATTCTAAAGCAAACCAAATACTTACAGGAAAGGAATAAACAGTAAAGATATTTATCAGAAATGAACAGCAGATCTATTTAATGGAAATGAATAGCAAACTCTAAACAACGAAGCTTTGTATCTGAAAAGCATAACAATACAAGTTACAGAGGAATAAATAATCTTGCTATGTTGAAAAGGAATAGCAACGCAATTCACTCATAATTGATGCAACAAACCGATTTCATAAAACATTGAAACAGTAAGCTATAAAACATGGAAACTGTGAAGCAATGTGATTTAAAATAAATGAGAACTAAAGCAAACCATCACACGACTGAAATAAGAAAGTAATGGTACAGATAACAGGTGGATCCACCAAGGTCGGGCCCTTAGCCGCTAGTGAAGCACCACCGAACTACTCTAGTATCAAATAATGGAACGGAAACTAGATTATATATTAATCATATGTAACAGAGTTTAAAAGAAATCGCACTCTATTTTAACCAATGAGAGTCGATGAGCAATTTTGAAAATAAAACAGGAAGTCTGAATAATTATCATACATTATACATTACATATTACGATTTCTACAAGCACTGTCCTTTTATAATAGCCAGCGGACGAAACAAGAAAGACAGACAAGCTTTGAGCAGCGATCCCTCGGGATCGAGAGATCCTGAGGGATTCACTCTATCTTCTAACTTTAGTTATCATTTTGTCTTCTTGCACTGATGTCGCGTTGTTCCTTTCCTTCCTTTGGTTGTGCGCTCCAATATCTACCTTCTTTTCTGAATATGGTCTTTTGTTGAAGGGACAGCAGTTATTTCTGATTTGTCTTTTTCCCCCAAATGGTGGCTTCCCACTTCATCTATTTTTTGCATATAAGAAAAGACAATCTTTAATCAATTTGCAACAATCACTAATCTCCTTAATTCTATTATAATTATTCAATATATTACCATTCTAGAATATAAAGGAGTTATGATTAAAGGAAAAAGATAAAGAAATACATGGAAAATTCATACCTTTTCCAATGTTCAACACTAGCATAACAGAAAACATAAGAAGAGAGGATAGGAAGGGAGAGGATCTCAACCAGTTTTCCAAATCTAAAAATTACAACAAACAAAACAGAAATTATGAATAGCCCAATGTCCACCAGCTTAGTGCAAGTCATGAGATTCAAGAAGAAAGGCCTCAACTCCATGAAAACTTTAAAAAACAAGACCAAAATAAACATGTTGCAGAACCCATAAAACTACATAATGACAGTCAAAACACACAGGACAAAGGGGACAGGAATGAAAACAACAACAAGTCTAAAACTAGCTCTCTTTGGAGTGTGAGTTTTGATGGGTCTTGTAATAGAACTGGTGCAGGAGCAGGGGTGTGGCTTCACAACACAAAGAATAATCATGCTAAAAGCCATTCATACAAGTTAAACTTCCAATGCACAAATAACATAGTAGAGTATGAAGCACTCCTCTTAGGAATACATTTACTGAAGAAATTAGGAGCCAGGAGGATAGTTGTTCATGGAGATTCTGAACTGATCATTAGACAAATAAACGGAGAGTACACTACCAAACATCCAAGACTAAGTGCCTATAGAAATGATGTTATGGACCTTTTGAAAACTTTTGAGGAATTTGAACTTGTTTTTGTCCCTAGAGACCAAAACATTCTTGCCAATGGTTTAGATTGTGCTACCAGTTCATGCCAAAGGCCTTATGACAACAAACAGTTCACATTCCAAGTGAAATATAGACCAGCTGTCCCAGACAATAAAAAGTATTGGCAGGTCTTTGAGGGAGATAAACAGATAGAGACTTTCTGCAGTTCAAAAATGATTTTGAATTTCCAAATTCAGACTCAAATTATGATAAAGACTGTCTTAATGAGGAAAAGATTGTTGAAAAGGAACCTTCTCCCATTGAAAAAATTAATCTGCTAACCAAAGAATTTGAAAATCAAATAGAAAAGTACATAAACTCAGGAAAAGAAGACATAGAGGTACTACAATCTAAAGACAAAGGCTTACCCAAAGGACTAGCACCTCTAGAAGACTTGTTTGATTTTAATGACGTTGCCAAAAAACCAACAATAGAACCCACTAAATTTGATATTGAGGAATGCATTATAGGCAGTAAAGACAAGCCTAAAATGATCAAGTTATCTAAAACATTTCCAGATCACATGAAACTGAAATATATTGAGTTGTTTAAAGAGTTTTCTGATGTTTTTTCTTGGAGCTATGAGGATTTAAAGGCATATGACATAGAGACCATTCAGCACAAGATACCACTTAAAGAAAACCAGAATCCATTTAGACAAAAATTATGCAGAATAAACCCCATGCAGTTACCTTTGGTTGAGAAATAAATTAGGAAAATGTATGATGCTGGAATTATTGTCCCTGTGAGATACTCAGAGTGGGTATCTAATCTTGTAGTTGTAAGAAAGAAAACAGGATAAATAAGGCTCTATATTGACTTTAGGAACTTGAATAGAGCCTCATTAAAAGACAACTATCCCTTACCTAAAATGGAGCACATCTTACAAAGGGTAGTTGGTTCCAAGAGGATTTCTTTGCTAGATGGATTTTCAGGATATAATCAAATATTATTACTTCCTGAGGATCAACTGAAAACAGCCTTCACTACTCCTTGGGGCACTTTCATATACGTGAAAATGCCTTTTGGATTAATGAATGCAGGTGCCACCTTTTAAAGAGCCATGGATATTGCTTTTTCAGAAGAAATAGGCCACTTCATTGTGATTTATTTAGATGACATTACAGTCTATTCCAGAACAGATGAAGAACACCTAGTACACCTAAGAAAGGTATTTTAGAAATGTAGAAATTTTGGGCTATCTTTAAATCCCAAGAAGACATTGTTTGGTCTTCAAGAAGGTAAGCTTATTGGTCACATCATATATGAAAAGGGGATTAAAATAGACCCAAAAAGGGTTGAAGGTATATTGCAAATCAGTCACCAAAGAAACATCAAAAAACCTCAATCTTTCATTGGAAATATTAATTTCTTAAGAAGGTTCATACCCAACCTGGCAGAACTGATCCTCAAGAGCATGACAAACATGTTAAAGAAAGAAATAGGAGTTAAATGGACCTTAAAAGTAAATAAATCCTTTGAACTGGTCAAACATGCACTTACTCAAACACCGATTCTTATCAGTCTTCATTTCACTAAGGACTTCCTCATATTTTCATTTGCATCAGAAAAAACTGTGGCTACGATCCTATTACAGAAAAATCCAGAAGGACAAGAGCAGCCAATTGCATTTTTCAGCAAGGCATTAAGAGATGCACCTCTGAAATATAAAACCATGGAAAAATAGGCCTATGCTTTGGTCAAAGCCTTGAAGGATTTCAGATTTTATATCTTACACTCTCACATTATTGCATTTGTGCCTCATGTAGTGGTAAAGGACATTCTGTCACAAGACCCTGATGGCAAAAGAGGAAAGTGGATTGTTGTAATATTGGAATATGATTTGGAAATTAAACCCACTAAACTCATTAAGGGTCAAGCCCTAGCACAACTAATGGTTGAATCTAACTTGCAAGCACTTGATATAAACATGGTAGATGCATTAGATGAGCAGGAAGAGTTGGAAAATCCACTTATTGAAGATCATTTCCTCAATTAATCCTAGTATGCTGATATTTTGTATGTGCTTACTAATCTCAATGCCCCTCCTGGTATGTCTAAAACAAAGGTAAGATTCTTGAAGTTAAAGGCTGTAAATTACTGCATTTTAGATAAATATTTGTATTGGAAGAATGCCAGTGGTTTATTGCTTAAATGTTTTCCTGAGGTTGACGCAGATAGGATCAAGCATGAGTTTCATTAAGGAGAATGTGGAGGCCACCTAAGTTGGAAAACCACAGCTAATAAAATCCTTAGAGCTGGATATTACTGGCCCACCCTCTTTCAAGATGTCCACAAAATGATAGTTTCCTACCACAATGCCAAATATTTGAAGGCAAGATAAAACTACTTCCCTTACCATTGCAACCAATCACTGTTGAAGCTCCTTTTCAACAGTGAGGCCTAGACTTCATTGGGGAAATCCATCCTGCCTCATATGCCCAACATAGATGGATACTCACAGCCATTAATTATTTCACCAATTGGATAGAAGCCATCCCTTCTAGGAATGCCACAGACCTAGTTATCATAAAATTCCATGAAGATCATATCCTATCTAGATTTGGCTGTCCTAGGAAAATTATCATTGACAATGCTGTTGCATTTGGTTCTAAAAATATGGTTGATTTCTGTCACAGATATTAGATTGTGCTTGGTCATTCCACAGCTTATTACCCTCAAGGTAATGGGCTGGCAGAATCTTCCAATAAGAGCCTGATAAACATAATAAAGAAGCTGCTGAAAGAAAATCAGAGGTCATGGCACAACAAGCTGGTACATGATTTATGGGCAGATATATTGACAACAAAGAAATCAATTGGAATGTCTCCCTATCAGCTGGTTTATGGAGTAGATGTAGTTTTTCCTACTAGTTTAGGAGTGCCAGTGATGAAGTTGGTCCAAGAAATACAATCAGAGGAAGATAGCATGATGAGAAGGATAAATCAAACCATACATCTTCAGCAAACCAAGGAAGAAGTTTATAATAGAGCACAGAAAGTACAAGAGGATATCAAAAGGTTGTTTGATAAGAGGACAAAGACAAGTGATTTCAAAATTGGTGACAAAGTACTCAAGTGGGATTCCAGGAGAGAAGATAAGGGCAAACATGGAAAGTTTGATAATTTATGGCAAGGCCCTTACATCATTCAATCTGCCATTGGTCATAATTCATTTTTTCTACAATATATGGATGGTAAAGACCTGTTTGGGGGTCATGTCAATGGCAGGATGCTCAAACATTATTTCTGCTGAAACCTCTGTTTAAAGCTTTCGTTCTTCATTGTAAATATCATTTCTTTGTTTTTTTTTTAAAAGAGAAAAATACAAAAAAAAAATAGAAAAGAGAAAAAGAGGGCAGATTAGAAAAGAAGAAAGGTACAACCCTATACCAAAAAGAAAGAGAGTCTGAAAGTGTGCAACCTTAAATTCCACTACTTGTAAGAACACTGCTAGTTAGTCATATAGCCTAATCATGACTAGATAGATTTCAATTTACTACTGATAGTTTAATGAAGAAGATTTGACAAACTATTTAATATTGGCTTATTAGTAGATTAGATTAGGATAGAGAAACAAAGGTTCAAACAAGCTTAAAACTTGAACCTGTTAATTTGATGAAGAATGGCTCAAATCAAATCAAAACCTGAGCCAAAGAGAAAAAAAAAATATTGGTTCTAACATGCTAAAAACTTGAACCAGATGAAGAAGAAGACAGCTCAAAAAGGATCAAAACCAGAGCTAAAAGAAAGAATGAAGGATGCTTGTAATTTTCAGATCTTAAGCCTTCACAGTTTGTTTTAATTTTCTGCAAATAAAGTTCTATGTGCAGCTTGTTTTATTCCATAGTCTTACAGCAAATCAGACATTTTAATCCTGGTTTGGCTTTGTTTTCAATTTCTGTTTTAGAATATAGAGAATGAAATCTGTCAGACAGTTTAATCCTGGCAGATAGTAGATTAGGTAGAGAAACTATGAGTTCAACTGTTTAATCTGAACTCATGGAGAAAAAAGGGTAGATTTAGATTAGTTTTTCATGCTTTTAAAAAGAATAAAATGTTTATGTCAAAGGTTTGCAAGTCCAAGTGCACCTTATGAAGAAAAATGTTAGGAAACTAGGTTGTATAGGTAGTTGTTTGGGGAAAATTGATTGGTTATGATCTAATGTTGATCATATTTTTAAGCAACATGATCAAAGAAGAAAGGGGATTTTTCAAAGTGTAGGACATTGATCTATATCCCAGAGATAAAATTTCTGAGGCTCTTGACACCTCCAAGGAGCTGCCATCACCAAGTGGAGCCACTGTTAGCCATCAGTAAACTTTGCTGCAGCAGATGATGGCTAAATTTGTTGTGTGAGCCTTCAAGAGATTATTTTCATAGAAAACTACTCATTCTTGAAGCCTTTTGGTGTCCTCTGACTTAAGAGTAATCTTCACTACTATTCCCTTCAAAAGAGCATTCAAAGAAGTCCTGCTGATATCCAAAAAAGACTATCATAGAGCCATTTTCCATCATTCCATAAATTCATTTTCACCCACTTTTCATCCATGTTTACCTATCCTAATCACACATTTTTCCTCTTAAAAGGCCCTTTCCTCCCTCATTTACCCTCATTTCCCCATAAAAACCCTTTAAACCTATAAAATTCCCTTTTTATGGTTTAATCTAGCCTTTTTACCCTATCAGAAACTCCAAAAGGCTCAAAAAACCCACTTTACGCCTCTTTCCAACCTTTTTTACATATCGGACTTTTAAGCCCCCTTAGCTTAAGCCCCCTTCCCTTTTCTCCGCCATATGACTCAGGCGTTATGACCAAGCACCAAGCCTTTAGCCCCTTATCTCTCCGCTCTCGGTTCCTGTTTCTTCCATGGGACTCCACCTCTCCCACTTATCTAAGACCCCTTCGCTTCTCATTCTACCCACCCCGACTATGGTTTTCCCCGACATCTTAGTCGTTGATCTTCAAAGATCTGATGGTGCTGATTCACTGCAGAGGCACAGGCAAAAAAGTTGGTTCATACCTCTTTATTCCCCCCGCACTCCAAATCTTAGCCGTTGGATCATCCCACGGATCTAATGGCCAGCGCTTCATCGCAACTTCCTTGTTTCCTCGTTCCCATTCTATTTTCCCCCACCGATGCGATCCCCCAAGGGCTTAAGTCTTCCGCCTATTTTCTCCATATATCCGAGCGCCAAAACCAAGTGCTTAACTCTCTACGCTAATCCCCAGCCCCTAATCTCTCCGCTCCCAGTTCCTATTTTTTCTCTATGGGACCACACCTTCCCCGCTTCGTTTAGCCCCCTTCCATCATTATTCCACTCCTCTACACTACGTTTTCCCTGGTAGAGTCTTAACCATTGATCTACCAAGATCAACGGCTATCGGCACTCCCCTCCTTTATCCATCTCCCATCTATCCCCTTTCCCTTTTCCCTTCCGACGCATCATGACCGTTGACTCCCATCATCCAACGGCCCCCATTTCTTTAAACCGTTTAACCTGCTCGATAACCTTTCTACTCTGCAACAATATTTCTTACGTCACTCGCCGGTCCCACCACCTTTCTCTCGCACATTTTTCCGCCTGTTGCGCGATCCTCCACCGTTGGATCTACAGCCCCAGATCCAACGGTTTGCATGTTGTTTTGCGTTCAAATCTCCAAAAGAAATGATCACGTGTTTTCAACGTGAAAACGGTGGTTTCACCCTGGACACGTGGCAATCAATTTGTGGTATCATGTTCATTCATTCGAAAACCACAAATCGCCTGAACGCTACGCGAAAACCATTCGTGGTTTCCCAAAACCGCCTTTCCCATTTCCGCGCCAAATTCAATTTTTTGTGGATTTTTGCCTATTTTCGCCTATGAAACCTTTCCCCGCTACATTCACCTTACCTCTTCACTGCTCCACCACCTCCACCAAAGCCCTCTGATGCATTCTACCTCCATCCTGCAGGATTTATTTAATATGTTTATTTGTTTTGCAGGTTTTAATGGCAACCAATAATGTACAGGCCCTTCTCATAGCCATCCAAGCGACTTGGTCTCAGGATAACGACCCTTAAAGATCAGAAAAGAAAGAGAAAGGGGATTCAGAATGTTAAATCATGGTTTCTATCAATGCCTCATGATCATTAATTGAATCATGAAACCCTCCAGCGCAACAAGAAAGCCCTGCAAACACGAAGACAGAGAAGACTAATGAAAAAGTGAAGAAACAAAGGATGAAGACAAAACACAGTTTAAGGGCAGAAGATGGTCCGAGAAGGTCTAATAAAGCCTTAGAAAACACAATGAAAAGCTAAATGTCAGTGTTTAAAGTGCTAAGCAAGACAAATCAGCGAAATAAAAGTCTCGAGTGCCACCTCTACAGAAGCTATTATTCCACCAAAGGATCAAAAGGACACCTGCAGTCTGCTTTACTTTTCATAGACACCTTGATAGCCATCCTACTGAAAACCCTCTGTGAAACTATCAGAACAATTATTAAGCAGACATGGGGCTACAAAACCCAAAAAATGACAGTTTACTTGTCATAGAGGTCAAGCAGGGTACTTCAGACCAAGATATCTTCAAAGAACACACTTCAGAGTTATTACTAGCCTACCAGATATGCCTCAAAGACAGGAAAAACTACTAAAGTGGTACAAACAATTAATTCTATGATTATTAAGCAGAATGGGCATTCGAATACCTCTCCCACTCTGTCTTAATTCATATTTATTACCATTTCTGCAACACTCTTCCTCTTGGCACCTATATGTAGTCACAGAAAACTCATTGTAAAGGGTTGGAAAATTGTTAATAGTTGAACTGTTATTAAGTAAATTCGTTGAGTAGTTGTAATATAGTAGGCTGGGAAGAAAATCATTGGACTGTAAAAAGATATTGGACTCAAATTATGTAACTGGTTTTGCACATCAATACACAAGCAGATTCATTGGACCCTGATCTAAATCATTGGTGATGTTATTCTCACTATAATTGTTATTTTCCTTATGTTTCCACTGTGTTCATATTCTCTGATAAAAAACAGCAAATATAGAGTAGGATTTGCTGCAAATTACCCCATCTCTCAATGATAAGCTTTATCTCTATGTTTTCTTCTAAATGTGTGTTTGGGAATGCTTTTAATAGAGTATAACCAGTCAAGGAATGTTGGTGAGCCCATGTCTAGCTGAGTAGAACTTGATTTGTTGTTCTTAAACGATATTTTCATTGCATGCTAAGTAGAGTCCTAATCAAGGAATTTTATGGTTAGTCATGTCCCTTGTTTAGTCTTAAATAGTTGTTTTGAAGATTTCCCTTAAAAGTAAGCCGAGAGCAAGATAGGTCAAAAGTCCTTACTTGATCTTAGGATACTTTTTATGTTTATCTTAAATGTTTCCCTTGAGAGTATGTCAAAAGCAGGTTAGGTTAAAATTCCTTACCTGATTTTAGGCTGCCCTCTATTTTCTTACATGTTTTCTTTTTTCTCAACATTTCTTAATGTTTCATACCGCCAACTCAGCTTAAAAGATCTTCTGATATAGATGACTTTCCCTTTGAAAACCCTTGAATAGTTTTTTTGCAAGTAAGCCCTTTTATGACTCCTTAGCCCAATGATTTAGCACTATTTTTTGACCTATCTTCCCATGCCGAAACATCCTTTCACTTATTTCCTCCTTCACTTCACATGACCTTCTCACTTAATGATTCCCAACCAAACCAAACAAACAAACCCCTTGTACTTCGTAACTAGCCTAATATCATATTATAAGCCTTAAAAGTATATCATTCTAAACACATATAGAGAGATCCCTCTCTGAATCCAGGAGGGCTAGATCCTAGGATTCCAAAGTGGTTCTAATGTTTCCTTATCATTTACTATGCCAATCTGCTTAATCATAGGACCCCAGCATCCCCCATGGACATGTAAAAGTATTTTTATCTTGATCTTTGGGTGCAATCTGTATCTGGTTATAACCACTAAAGCCATCCAAAAAGGAGAAATATTTCTTTCCTACAAGGGTATCAAGCACCTGATCAATGAAAGGGAGAGGGAAGTAATCTTTAAGAGTGTCTTTATTCAATTCTCGATAATCAATACAAATACGCCATCTTCCATCTTTCTTAGGTACTAGTACTAATGGAGAGACCCACTGACTATCGGAAATAGGATAAATAAAACCAGCATCTAAGAGTTTTTGTACTTCTTCCTTCACAATGTCTCTTAGAGCTGGATTTATTCACCTTTGGGGTTGTCGGATAGGTCGTGTTCCTTCTTGAATATAGATGTGATGTGTACAAGTTTCAGGAGGGATACCCTTCATATCTTCATAGCCCCAAGCAAAGGCACTAAGATGGTTTTGCAACAAATTCACAAGCTGCTCTTACTGAGCTGAGTCCAAATCTGAACTAATATGCAAGGATTTACCAGGGCTAATCTCAACAAGAGTGGTATCAGGCTCCGTAGTACTTAAGGGAGTGGTCAAATGCAGTGGTATAGAAGAATGAGAATCATGATTTTCTTGAAATTCTAGGCTGAAAATTTGGCTCAAAGGCTCATAATTAGGCATAATGTCTACATTATTCAGAAAATCTTGAATTTCATCTTCTTGTGAAGACCTAGTATAATGATGGATAAGGGAAATAGACTGATTCTCCTCATCACTACTTTGATCCAACCATAAAGTATCTCAAAGGTCCTGAATGGATCTGGCAGGGGGGTATAAGGTAACTTTCTTCCTAGAATCTCCATGTGAGATATACATATCACCGAAACAATATCCAATATATGCATCAGCCATAGCAAGCCATGGTCGACCCAAGATCAAGGGATGTCCTCCTACTAGGTTCTTTGGCTCAAGCACAATGAAATCAGCAGGATATTCCCAAGAATCTAATGAGATGATCACATTGTCCAATATTCCTTTTGGCTTAATTTTAGATCTATCTGTTAATTCAAGCACAGTGGGAGTAGGGCGAAGATGAGATAACCGAAGTTGATCCATGGTTTGCTTAGTCATGACATTAATGTCTACCCCTAGTTCTATAAGAACATTAGAGACAAGGAAATTACCAATCTGAACTAAGACAACAGGGTTTCCGAGATCATAATATTTTTCCACAAACACACATCCCGTCATCAACTCTACTGCCCTACCAACAAATTGAATGGTTTGGGGTTCCACTCTCTTCCTCCCGGGTTTCTTGAGACAGAGTTCCTTAATAATCTTGGTACAAATGGGGATCTCTTTAATGGCTTGAAGCAAAGGTATCTTAATGAAAATATTCTGAATCTCAGATGCCAAACTAGTCTCAGAAATAGGCTCACTTTTTTCCATTACTAGCCTCTCTGGGAAGGGAGGCTGGTTGGAAGAAGATGGCAAGGATTCAGAGGGTAAGGGCTACTTAGTGACAACTTTCAGAGAATGGAGAAGAGTTTCCTCTTCTCCTTTCTCTTCAACGATCACCATAGGTTGCTTCTGATTTTCTGATGTTACAGTCCTTCCCAATCTTAATTGAATATCATGAACCCCAACTGGAATAGACTGGTATTTGAATGGTAAAGGTGGGTTTGTTACATAGATCATTTTCACTGCTTTATTATTATTAGGATTGGGCATAGGTTGAGTAGGAAACTAAGGAGGTCGAAATGGTGGAGGTAAAGGCAATGGTGGAGTGGACTGACTCGGAAGTTGAGGCATTGAATAAGGTGCATGTGTAGATGGGTATGACTGCATAGGTGGCTGATAGGAATATGGAGAATGAGTTGACCCTTTCCAACCTTTTTGCCATGGTTGAGAAGGTTGCCCATGTTGATATTGATTCCCATATTGCCACTTCTGATGAGAGTTAGGATAAGAATATGCATGTGAATTATAACCAAAATAGTGTGGAGAAAATTCAGAAGCCATACCTGTACCTACCTGAGGCCAATTCCTTCTTGCTCCCATAGCATTCAAGTATTCCGCTTCAGGCTGTCCCCCTGTAAATACAACTTTAAGTCCTGGTATAGAGGGACATTTTTCTGTGATATGGTCTTCTGCACAAATAGCACACTTATTATTTTCTTTCAAATTAAGAGGACACTCTTTAGGGGGATGCTTATCTCTACATTTAGGACAGAAAATATATAATGACTCTTGTTCCTTCATGAGTTTCTGCTGAAATTTTAAGGAGTCTAAATGTTTGGTAACAGTGTTCATTATATCAATTTTCACGTTTTCCATTTTATTTTCTAGTCCAATAATCATAGCATCAGTAGATTCATTTTTTCTATTTCTATTTCGAGTTCCTCTACCGGATCTGTACTGGCTTCTTGAAAATTTCCTACATAATTCACAAATTTGATCAAAATTTTGCTGAGAAATATCACCTTGTCCTAACAAATTCAAATTATTTCTAGCATTATCAGTAAGTCCTCTTAATAACAAGGTTCTAATAGTGTTAAGATCAAGCTTTATTTTTGACCTTTGTAAAATATATAGAAATATTTCCAAATAATCTTCAAGCATTTCATCATCATCTTGTACGATTGTAAAAATGTCATCCTGCATGTCCCGAGTTTTGCAATATTCTTTATATTTAGACAAAAACACTCTCTTCATCTGATCCCAAGAGGTTATGGTGTTTCCTCCTAACCCCATAAACTAGCGAAGAGCTGAGTCCTTGAGGGTAACAGGAAATAATATTAACTTCTGAGCCTCAATTTCATAATCATAACTTCTACATAGAATATCAAACTCAAATAGAAAAGAGTCAGGATCTTCATGAACTTTACCATGGAAATGAGGGAGAGTTGATGGTGGAATATTCTTCATCTGTGACATAGTATCAAGATCCACAATTGGAAACAAAAAAGTGGATTGTGCTTCACTTACCTAGTTGTCACCAGTCCCTTCCAAATGATCTTCTTGGTCCACCATTGTTCCCCTCTTACTTGTACTGCTCTCCATAGGTTGATCCACACCTAAGCTGTTATTACCAGAAACCAGGTGAATTGTTCCTACATGATGGGTTTGAATTGGATTGGGCTTCCTACTGACAGAAGAAGACCCAATATGAAAATTATTTTCAGAATTCTTTCAGCCCTTAGTGGGCTTCTAACACTTACCTTTCCTAGGCATTCATTTCAAAAGAAAAGAAAAAAAGAAAAATAACAAACAATTTCTAAAAAAGGTTGTCAGAAATCAATTAACACCAGTAAAATTCCTTCGAAGAAACACCACTGCAAAAATAAAGGAAAATTACCTCTATTGCATAATCAGAAAATTCTTACCAAATCAAATCGCCTCCCCGGCAATGGCGCTAAAATGTTGGGTGCAGGAATTACACTTAAGAAAACTCCTCAACACTTAATTTGTCAACCCGGGGGATTTGTAAACTTAGAGACGAAGCACAGGAAATGCCAGAGATGGTATGATTCTTTCTAATGTAAATCCCTACTTTCTTTAAAGGAAAGAATGCAGAATCAAATCAAAAGAGAAGAAGGCAACTTGAACCATAAAAAATAATCTAAGACTGGAACAAGAAAGTATGCATTTGCAAGAGAGAATTAAATATAAAAGGCAATCACTTCAACTAATGGTTGTTTAATCTACTGAGTGTGTATTTTCCCTTAGCAAAGACACTTTAGCAGTCTCGTTATATGGGCCCTTAAACCTGCTTCCTTAAAGAATTCCTTCTTGCATTAATCTATCCTACACTAGTGCTTGCACTAGTGCAGGATCAGAGAGTTATGTAGAAGATATAAATTGTGTCAAAACTGAAGGCTTTTTACTTCATGCAAGGGCTTGAACTTTTCAAGGTTCAGAGCACTCAGATATTGTGGCAAGAAACTAGTTCCTGCACCTGATCAGACCTTCTTGCACTTAGATTTTAATCCTTAAAACAAGTGTCCAATTATTGCAAGTGATATTTTACTATCAAATCAAATTGCACACATAAAAGTGAATGTTTCTAATTTTAATAAAATGCAGAAGTAAAGAAACAATCATTTATCCTATCGTAAGTGTTTAAAGAAAGAAAGAAAATCACGGAAAGTAGATTAAGAAAACTTACTGCATCACACCAACGTGCACTGGTGCAGGTTCATCTCTCCTGCTTGTACCAGGCAGTGAAAAACCAAATAAACAGAACTGCAGGAAAAATAAATGTCACACCAACGTGCACTAGTGCAGGTTTGCTTCTCCTACTTGTACCAGGTGGTGGAAAACCAAATAAACAGAATTGCATGAAAAATGAAATGTCACACCAATGTGCCTGGTGCAGGTTTGCTTCTCCTACTTGTACCAGGTGGGGAAATCCAATCTAAAATTAAATGCAAGAAAGAAAATTGCAGGGAAAGAAAATGTAACTACTTCACACGATGGATCTGTTTTCAATAAGATAGGAATGCATGTGTTGAAAATTGAATCACACTTTAATAATTTAAACACATATTACAGAAAACAGAAAATAGGGTAAACGTGTTGGATTGGCTGGGCCCTAGCCAACCAGCATGTTTCCCTGTTTAAATTAAAACGTTGTTCAGTAAACCAGTTAATTCATCAGTTTTTTTAAAAAGAAACATAATTTCTGAAACATGAAGCGGAAAAACATTTTATTAATTTATCGAGGCGAATACATGTGTTGATACAATGTCCAGCCCAGATTCGAGCGATAACAAAAGACTGGTTACCGCCTATCGACTTCACTCTAAACTCTACTCCCAAAATTCTCCTCCTAGGTCCTATTTACACTTTACATTATATAGATTTGTTGGCCGAAGGCAAAAACAGATCGTTCAACTGATTCATAACAAAATGCATAATTTAGTCTCGGCCTTCAAGATAATATGGTTTAGCAAAACTAATCGTACCTAACCAGCTTTCTCCCTTCACGGATTAGTCTCGGCCGCCTTTGAATCATTTGCTATCGTGGCTAAAATGCCTTAAGACAAGGCAGTGATCAAGGAGGTTCGAATCTGCCGTGAAGATCTGTCGTGCTGGTAATAGTGGAGGTCTGATCCTGCACTAAGATCAGCGGTCACGATAAGCACTTTAACCATCAAATAACCTTTGGAGATATCAATTAGTTACAAAATTGATTTAGAAATAAGAAATCATGTGATAAACATTTAATTAATGCTAAATTGAATTAAAACATGAAAAATAAAGGTTTATACGAAATGTGTCACCATGCTTGGACTGGTGTAGGATGAGGGTGCATAAAGGAGGTGAAATAGAGGTAAATGGTTACAATTTAGGAAGGAAAAAGTGGTAAAAAGAGAGAAAATTATGGGGCTAACACTTTGTTGTTGAATTGGAATTCTAGTTGAAGTTGTAGGAGAAGATATAGGTTGGCCACTTGCTGGAGAGGAACCAAGAGTGTCTCTGATATTTATCATTCTCTTTTGCTCTGATTCCTTGCCTTGATCAATGTCCATGTAAATTCTTTCTCTCTTCCTATATTTCATCTTAAACTCCTTACTAGATGTATCAGTCACTAAAGGTGACTGGTCATCTCTTGGTCTTTTTCCTGTTGTCTCTTTCTCTTGTTATTTTCCTTTATCTTGTTTATCCTCTTTGTTCTGCTTCTCTTGTGGAACAGGGGTCTATATACTTGAATATGAAATTACCTGCTCTTCAGCCTCCTGCAAGGTGTTTGTTGTCCACTCTGTATGGTTCATAAATTCTTCAATCTCGAGCTTGTGGGTGTGAATGTATGGATTTTATTTTTTTTCTACCCTCTTCTTAGAGATAATTCCCAATAGGTCATAAAATAAAGTGAAACTGTGTGTAAACTTCATCTCTTTCAACCTCTTGTCAGCCTCCTCTCCTACTACTCTACTGTTGCAAATGAAAGGACCAATTTGGGATTTGATCCTGAACTAAGATTTCTTCTTTGTTGATACAAAATGTATTTCATCTGAATTAATCATCTGTCTAATGTATTCCAGGGATAATATCCTCATGGGGAGGAACTTTCGAAGCTTGTAAGGGGGAAAATCACACCCATATATTCTTAGCTCTGTATAATTCTAGTACAAGTACCAGTCTTCAGTTCTATCTTGGTCTGAAAACTGCATAATCTTTTTAATTTCTTCATTGATCCTTGGTTCCATTGTGCTATTGAGGATGCTCATAGCTGGATGCAAAAACAATTCAATGAATCGTTTGTAAGTGAATTATTTATGATCTTTCATCGGCGTTGTTTTCCAGAAGATGAAAGAATGAGGGTGTGAATCTTCATTCAATTGTCTCATTGTCAACTGAAACCTGTTTTCCTGAAATATACAAACATATAAACAATGAATGAAGTGTATTTAAACACTTCCTCTGTGTGAAACTTGACAAATTGATCATGAATGGCATCTTCCAGGAATTGACTGAAATTGAACATGATGGAAGGTTTAGATTCTAATGAAAGTATTAAGAAGAAGCATATAATTGCTTCATCTAGCCACTGGTCTGAATAGTATCCTAGCAGGTAAGAAAGGATAGTGACTATGTGCTTAGTCCTATCAGAGAATGTAGAAGATGAGTATGGAGGATTCTTCTTGGGAAAGGGAGTGTCTCTAGCCATGAATAATTCAATGGTTTTGTCTCTACTGGAAAAATATAATTTTTGATACAATTCCCTCAGGGTTTCATGGGAAAAGTGTGTGGTTTCTTCAATGACAAGAGCCTGCATCATCTGCATGATAGACTTGGCACTAATGGTGAACAAAACCTCCCCTGTGGGGGAAACAACAACCCTCTAATTTGGATCATAACATGCATGACACTTTCTTATAATTTCAGGGCAACTTTGAGTTTTTGGAAAGTTTTAGTATGGCAGGTTTGTGTCCCATATTACTATGTCATCAGCCTTATCGATGACTTTATCTTCCAACCAGAAGTATATGTCGAAGAGGTCGAATTCTAAGAGAGTCTTGTGAATTTTAAAATCCCTAGCAACAAGGGAAATATGATCAAGGTCCGCGGGAGGGTGAACCATTGGATTGAATGGCCCCTGATCCTTCTTCTTTGGAGGCATGACTGTCTCTGGGAATGAAACTAACTGTCTTTTATGTATTTACAGGTGCACAGATTAGAAGGGGATTAAACAGAGGAGGAATAAATAGAGGGGATTTATGCTTGATAAGAAGGGGAATTAAAAGAAAAAGGTATTAAAGAATAGGGATTTATGCAGATTTGCACTTTCTTCATATAAGAAAAACATTGAACTCGATTACATGCTACAATAAAAATACCTAGAAAACACTGTAACCTTTGAAACGGGTGGGGAAATGTGAATTTGTAGGATGTCGGGGTTTCCGTTGACATGGCGCGGGCCCGTTGGGTAATTGTTTGAAAAAATCAATGTTCAATGAGTCTTTAGGCGAGATCGCGAGTGATTGGGTGGATGTGAAGGGAGTGGTAGCATGGAGTAGTAGGAATTGTGGAGGTTTAACGATCAACAGCGTGGTTGGATCACGACGAAAACCATTTTTCGAAGGGGTCTAGGACGGCAAGCAGAATGGCGAGGGAGGAGTGAAAAATGATGGGCGCTTTAGACGTAGAAGATGGGTTGGTTTTGGAAATCGCCCATTTCGGACCCCCCCCCCCCCCCCTCGACGTTAAATTTTGGAGGATTACGGGGGCTGAAAATAAATATGGGTCGTCAGATGTGATAGTGGGGGCGGAGATGAAATGGAAGGTGGCAGAAGTTTAATGATGACGCAATGGGTGAGTGGATGGTGGGGTCGGATGGATTAAATGAAATTTTGGGTGGAGTATAAAGTATGGGGACTTTGGGATATGACATATAATATGTCAAATAAACTTTAACATGAGTCAATCCTGAAGCTTAGGATAAAACCCCTTTCTTTTTTATTTTTTTTCATACATGAAAATACATGAAATCTTTGGAATGATGTTTTAGAGTAAATTTCATGTCTCTCCACATTTATTTTTTCATTCTTTCTACCTACCCTTTCACTAATCTAACATTTTTTTATCATTCTTTTTGCAGGGTGCATTGAGGCTTGTAGGCCCATATATCATTTTTTAATAAATTCTAACCTACTCTTTCCCTTATTTCTCCTATTGAATCATTTTGAACTGTTGAATCAATTTAATTTCTACCTAGTCACTGATTTTCCAAGATTGAACTGTTTGGCAAATCCTCATTTTTTAACCTATCTAAAAAAAATTTAAAATTGTTCAATCATGCTTAGATTGTATGAATTGAACAAACTAATCTAATCAGCAGTGGCATTTTTATTTGCATCACTTTCAGTATTATTCTTTTTGGGGTTTTCTTTCTTTTTCTTTTATATTCTCTTTATTTTCTTTTTTCATATTTTTTTCAATACACCCTCTTTTCTTTTTCTTATGTTTTTCTAGAAATCATTTGAATATTGAAAATCATGTACAATATGAAATTGCAACTATAAAATACTAAATCACCTTGAGATCCTATAATTTATAGGACCCTAACACACATGATCAACATATTTAACATACTTTTTACGCAATGACACATGGAAAACATAATGGAAATTCATTATCGGAGGCAGTGCAATTTGATAGGCTACTAGTCCAATTCTCTCAAGAATATTGAAAGGTCCACAATACCATGGTGTAAACTTGGCACATGATCCAATCCTCAAGGAGCTCTTCTTGGGCTTTATGTACAAGTATACCTATTCCCCAACCTAAAATTCCTTAAAAAACATGTTCTGATTCGCATAAATTTTCTGCCTATCCTATGTTGCTTTCAAATTCTTCTTAATTACCTGCATTTCCTGTTCCATTTTTGCCAACATGTATGATCTAATAAATATCATGTTAACTAGATCATTCCAACTAATAGGAGTATTAAAATTCCACCCATAGAGTGCCTCAAATAAAGTCAATCTAAGTGACTCCTGATACCAATTTTTGTAAGAAAACTCAACCAACAGAAGGTACTCCTCCCATCTCTTTTACAAATGCATCACATGCATCCTCAACATTTCCTTTGTAATCATGTTGACCCTCTAGGTATGTCCATATGTTTGTGGATGATAAGTTTTTCTTAAGGCCAATTATGTACCCAAGCCTGTAAATAACTCTTTCGAGAACCTAAAAGTGAACTTGGCATCCCTTTCTGATACAATATTCCTCACAACACCATGCAATTTGACCACATATCTCATGAACACCCATGCTACATCACTAGTCGAATAAGTAGACTTCACTGAAAGGAAGTGTGCTACCTTTGTCAATATATCCACCACAACCATGATGGAATCATGTTGTCTATATATCCTCGACAAATATGTGATAAAATTGATAGAAATTACCTCCCACTTCCACTCTGGAATTGTAATCGATTATAGTAGTCCACTTGGATGCTTACATTATGCTTTTACCTGTTGAAAGTCTAAACATCTAGCCACAAAATTTGCCCCCTTCTTTTTCAAATTTAGACAGTAGTAGAAATTCTTTACTGTTTTCAATGTCTTTTGATATCCTTGGTGACTTGAATGTGGTTTTTTATGAAATTCCCTCAAGATAAACTTCTTTATCTCATTTTTATCTGGTACATATATCTTGTCCCTAAATTTGATCAAGCCATCTATTGTGAGACGATAGTCCACATCCTTTGCACCTGTACCTACACCTGTATCCGTACCTTCACCTCTACCACTACATATACCTATATGTGTACCACTACATGTACTTGTACCTATACCACTACCTGTACCTTTACCGGTACTCTAATGTAACCAATTCCTGAGCTCCATGTACCTGTTATCGAGTTGACCTGCCTCTAAGATTTGTTCATGTAAGTATGTCTCGTACACTAGTATAAAATAATGAAATTAGTAACTAGATGACTAAAAAGGTTAGTCACCATAACTTTTCCTAGTGAAATACTACAAAAAATGAGCAATCTTAAGTGGCAGAACTAAAAATGACTAACATAAATTACTAATTTAGTCTCAGGTTAAAATATATGATTAGCAAATAATTAATACAATTAAAAAGGACTAACATTAATGACTAATTTAGTCTAGGAACAAAAATACAACTACCAATAATAAAAATTAGTTGTTTATGTTAGTCATTTTAATTTTGTCACTTTGAAAATCTAAACTTACAAGTGATAGGGGAGTCAAAGGTTGTTGTAGATTGACTGAAAGATTATACTTCCTTAAACACTTCTTTATTAGATTAGTGGATGATTATAGTTATGGAGTTAATTATAATATTAAAGGTTATATCATTTGATCACATACATAGGGAATTCAATTCAAAGGTTGATAAATTATCCAAAATGGGAGTGCGCTTACAACTGGGTCAAAGGCATTATGAAAAATAACAGTAAGGATAAGTGTTTTTTAATTCGTAGAGCACACATTTCCTAAGTAAAGACTTAACTTTTCATGCATATCTATATTTTTTATTATCGGGGTCATATCCATTGAACTTAGGATACTATTTTTTAACTTGGATATCAAGTTGTTTATCTAGTATGAACGTACATTATGAACATAGTAGTACTAGGCTCTTATGAAATTTTTTTGAATCTTATGGGAAATTTTATATTGCTTGAATATTAAATGTTGAAAATATTAGAATATCATTTCATAGATGTGAAGTACATTTAGTATATGTTAAATGACATAAATTTCAACTTTGCATTAATATTAATTAGAAAATGACGTTTTTTCTTACTGGAAAAATAAATTATGGCATTTCCCACCACCTAAGTCAATAATTACAAAAAAAAAATTATGCATCAATCAAAAACTATTATAAACAAAAAATTTCAAAAAATTTCAACCTAATTGCTCAAGTTTCATTGTAGTGATTATCTCCTTATGATTGAAAAATCAAAGTTTCATTGTTATTATCGTTGGTTTACTGTCATTGTTTCTCTAGTGAAACTTGGTGTTTGTCTAGTGAAACTTGGCGGCCATTTTCTACATTTCCACGGAAGGGGGAAAGTTATTTTGGTTTTCAGAAGGTTATTTGGAGGTATTTTTCATGGAAAAAAGAAGAGATTATGATAAAGCATTGCTTCAATAGGTACTTGAAGAAGTCATGAGAAGGGTTTAAAATTGAATTTTTCATAGCCCGTCAAGAGGGATTCAACACATCTTAGAAGTTCTAAGTCAAAATTAAACGTCAAAAAAAGGTAAATTTTTATTTATACTAGTTTTAAAAAAAATGTATAACAAAATGAATTTTGAAGGGTTGTTCCTAGAGGCTATGTCTGGACCTTGGTTGGAAACTTGGAAGGTTTCCATGACGTACCAAGTACGCATCCAACCCTTAGTCACAATGCAAATAGAAATACCAATGATATGTTTTGAGTCCCCTAAAATATTCTATTTAAAAAATAATTACATCAGTCAATTAATCTTCTCATCTTCATCTATCAGATAAATCGTCATTTGTAGACTACTCCCTGCTGAAATTAAATGTATGACAATAAATTCACTACTTAACTAGTGTGAGTTGGTTCACGAATCCTTAGGATATCCATGTATGTTATATAATATCCTATATATAATATGTGAGTTGGTTCACAATTCCCTATATCCATGTATGTTATATAATGTTGTAATTGTATTGAGAATGCAGATCATTCTGCAGAGCTAGACTCTCTTGGTTCAGACTCTCTTTCGTAGATCTGAGCAGTGGGTTTTTTATTTATCAATTCAAACATCACATTTTATCATGGTATCAGAGCTCCAAAGTTGAATCATAGTCGGAGTATTGTGATCCCTGTGATTATCAAGGTGGCAGAGGAGAAGCCCCTGATGACTGAGCGAAAAAAAATTTCAGGCTTTAAGCAGATTAGCACGGGTTATTTAGAAACAATCACATCGATCATCGCGGTTCCTACAGATATAGTCGCGCCATCATTGCGGACTTGAGCAGAACATAGGCTCCGATCAGAGGGAGACTTACTGGGTTTCGTTTTCGGTGCGATCGTCATGGAAATTGGGTCAGTAAGTGCACCGAGGAGATCAGTAATAGATCTGATCCAATGGACACCATAGATGAAGGAATAAATCTGGTGAAAATTTGTCGATGAAGGGATCCGTTGAAAGTTCGCCGATGAAGGAAGAGATCTCAAGTAGATCTTGTTGGTGCAGAGGATTCGAGAGCCTGTCGCATAGTGTGCAAAACAACCTATTGGATTGATCGTAGATCAGGTAGATATGTATCGTAACATTTCTTTCTGTAAGGATCTGGGGTAGATCTATCATTTTTTTTTCCTGTCAATTATTTTTTGAATCGTCAAGATGAATAATCAAATAATTGAAGCATACTTGAATTAGAGCAACAAACTGGATGGCTCCAATTACTCTAATTGGAAGTTCAAGATGCAAACTGTGCTAGATGCGCAGAGCACTTGGATGATTGCAAATGGGGATGAGCCAAAGCCAGCAGTGGGAGAAGCATTGATTCCAGTCTGGGAGAAGAGAGAAGGTCTAGCAAAGGCATTTCAGAAGATTTCAGTGAAAGACTGCATCATACCGCATATCAGAGAATTCAAATCAGCAAGCGAGATTTGGACAGTGTTGAAGGATTTGGATGAGATCAGGAATACAATCGTCTTATGTTCTTAAAGAGAAATAATATATCCATAAATATGGAGGATAATGAAACAATTTCTTCTTTCATATTGCAGATCAAGGATCTAAAGAACAAATTGGCAGATATCAGTGAGATAGTTGCAAATGCATATTTGGTCATGATTACCATGAATGGTATAACTGATGATTACCAAATTTTTATCACTAGGATAAGTGTGAGAGGGAAAATCACTAAATTTGAAGAACTAAGAGGAATATTAATGCAAGAAGAATACTCTAAAACCCCAAAGTGCAGATTTTCGTTAATGGAAAAGAAGAAATTCTTCAAAGAAAAAGCAAATCCATCACAGCAAAACAGAGGACACCCATAGAAAAGACCAAATCAAGCTCAAGGTATGTATCTGAATAAAAACAACTATGTAATAAAGAAATTTTATTGTGGAAAGCTCGGTCATATGGCTAAGGAGGGCAGGAAGAAGAAATTTCATGAAGAACAGCGGAGACATAAAAGGCATGCAGGTCATTTTGAAGATGATGACCATGTTCAGGAATTTATATTATTGATGGCAGAATTTGATGAAAATGTCGAAGCAGACATCTGGTATGTGGATTCGAGAGCATCCACACATATGACAGGAAACAGACAGTGGTTTTAAGAGTTTAAAGAAATCAACAAAAAAGAAAAAAACTACCTTGGTGATGATAGAAGTCATCATATCAAAGGGTGCGGGAAAATTTCTATTATTTTTCCTGATGGTAATATCAGACATATCCATAATGTAATGTATGTACCCAGAGTTACAAAGAATCTGATTTCTGTTTCCATGATTACATATCAGGATCTCAAGGTAGAATTTTTTAAATCTAATTGTTATATTAAATATTTTTTGGACAGAATGAAGACTATTGCTTCAGGAATTCAAACAGGAGGTTTGTACAAATTGGATGTGAGGAAAACACTAGATCAAGCCTTGACAACATCAATTTTGACTACAGAAGAGCTATGGCACCAGAGACTTGGTCACATCAACTTCAACGATTTGTTGTTACTTCATAAAAAGGAAATCATAAGAGATATTCCTACACTAAAACAAGTGCATAATGATTGTGATGCTTGTGTTTTAGGAAAGATGCATAGATAATAATTCCATGTTCGAGTAGAAAAGAAAAAAAGATATATACTTGAATTAGTGCACACCGACCTATGTGGACCCATGCAAACAAAGTCATTAGGAGGTGCACTGTATTTTCTACTATTTGTTGATGACTGCCAAAAGTTTTATTGGGTATATTTCATGAGTAAGAAAAGTCACACATTCGAATACTTTAAGCAGTTTAGATATATGATTGAGAAACAAACAGTGAAGCACATAAAAATTCTAGGCTCTGATCAAGGGGGAGAATACAAGAAGGTTGAAATTACCAAGTATTGTAAAAACCATGGAATATTACAACAATTCACAGTACCCCATACTCCTCAGCAGAATGGAATAGCGGAAAGAAAGAACAGAACATTGGTGGAGTGTGTTAGGATCATGTTGAAAGGTAAGGGTGTTTCGAATGGTTTTTGGGCTGAAGCATTGAATACTGCAGTTTATTTGAAAAGTAGGAGTCCTACAAGAAGCCTTGAGTTTAAAACTCCTTTTGAAGCATTGTATGGATTCAAGCCTACAGTAAAAAATTTAAGAGTATTTGGGTCTAAAGAATTTTCCCACATTCCAAAGGAATACAGAAGAAAACTAGATTCAAAATCTATTAGATGTACCTTTGTAGCGTATTGTTCACAATTTAAATCTTATATATTGTTTAATCCCTCTACTCACAATATTTTTGTTAGTAGAGATGTCATGTTCCATGAGCAGGTTTCTGATGAATTTGATAAAAAAATGAGGAATAGGATATTCCGTTTTTGGTGGAAGGAAGTGAAGAAATAGGCAACAGCCATGAAAATCAGCAAAATGCAGAAGCAAAAAGTTTAGATACGATAGTCGAGCCGAGTCCTTCAAAGGAAATTTAGAACAGGTTGGAAGCTACACCAATGCTCAGAAGATCAGGTAGGCAGATTCAATTGCCTACTAGATATAGGGAGAACGCATTTATAACTAGTATGATGAATGTTGTTGAACCTTCTAGTTATAGAGAAGAAAATGAATGTAATGAATGGAAAGATTCTATGGAACAGGAATATGAATCTATTCTTAAAAACAACACTTGGGAACTTGTTGAACTACCTAAAGGGAAACAAACCATAGGTTGTAAATGGTTGTATAAACCCAAGATTAATGCAGATGGAACCATAGATAAATTGAAAGCTAGATTGGTAGCAAAGGGGTATTCAAAAAAATAAGGTATTAACTATGAGGAAACCTTCGCCCCCATAGCTAAACTAAACACTATCATAATGATGATTGCTTTAGCTACTAGAAAACACTGGATGATTCACCAACTAGATGTAAAATCTGCATTTTTAAATGGGGAGTTGAAAGAGGAGGTTTATTTAGAGCAACCTGAGGGGTTTGTCTAGAAAGGGAAAGATAATTTAGTCTATAAATTAAATAAAGCTCTATATGGACTGAAACAAGCACCCAGGTCATGGTATGAAAAGTTAGATTCATTCTTTCTACAACACGGTTACAACAGAAGTAAAAACGACCCTAATCTGTATAATATGAAAGATGAAAAGGGTCGCATAGTGTTGACTTCTTTATATGTAGATGATCTAATTATTATAGGTGATGTTATTGATCTTATCAAAGAAATCAAGCAGAAAATGTCACAAATGTTCGAAATGAAAGACCTTGGTGAAATAAGATACTGTTTGGGTCTTGAGATTTGGAGAGATTCGGGAAAAACTTTTATGTCCTAGGGTAAGTATATCAAAGGTCTGCTGGAAATATTCAAGATGGATCAGTGCAAGGCTGCAGTAGTACTATTATAGCAGAACATTAAACTTCAGAATGAGGATGGCTCTAAAGAGGCAGATGCGACACTCTATCGACAGCTGGTTGGGAGTATAATCTACCTAACCACTACTAGACCTGATTTGGCTTATGCAGTTAGTGTGCTAAGTTAATACATGTCCAAGCCACTTGAGATTCATTGGAATGCAGTGAAAGGTGTTTTAAGGTATCTACAAGGAACTGTAGATTATGGTATTATTTATGCTGATTCTTCTGATGTTAGATTGACAGGGTTTACAGATTCTGACCGGGCTGGAAATATAGACGACAGAAGATCCATAATAGGCTATGAATTGAGCATTGGATCCAAGGTGATTACACGGAGCAGTAAGAAACATAATAGAGTTTCCTTGTCTTCAGCGAAAGCAGAGTATCAAGCTATGTTCGCAGCAACATGTGAGTCAGTTTGGTTGCGGAGACTTCTCTAGGATGTCGGGGAAGAACAGAAAGATACAAAAATTATCATATGTGACAACCAGAGCTCAATCAAACTTGATAATAACCCAATGTTTCACAAAAACACTAAACACATTGATACACAATTCAAATTTGTTAGGGAGAAAGTTCAATCAAAATAAATCCATCTTCTATATTGTAAAACATGTGATAATGTTGCTGACATTTTCACTAAGCCTCTTGGAAAAATCAAGTTTGAAATGTTTAGGGATATGTTAGGCATATGTATGAACCCCTTCTCCATTAAGGGGGAGTGTTGAAAGATAATGGAGAATCCTTAATTAGTCTGAGTTGGTTCACAAATCCTTAGGATAGGAATTAGTTTATATTTCTTAGGGTATGGTTCTAACTTCCCTAAATCCATGTATGCTATATAATGCTTGAATTTTATTGAGAATGTAGAGCATTCTGCAGAGCCAGACTCCCCTGGTTCAGACTCTCTTTCATAGAGCTAACCAGTGGGTTTTTTATTTATCAATTCAAACATCACATTTTATCAGGTTTGGACCTTGGTTGGAAACCTGGAAGGTTTCCATGATGTACCAAGTACGCATCCAACCCTTAGTCACAATGAAAATATAAATACCAATGATACGTTTTGATTCCCCTAAAATATTCTATTTAAAAAACAATTACATCAATCAATTAATCTTCTCAATATGATATTCCAAATCTGGAACAGCTAGCAAGGCATGACTGGAAAACGCATTTTCTAGTAACGGATGCTACACGAATTGAAACCTGGACCTGGATCCCTTTAAACAATGTGTCTAAGTGCTAAATCCAAGAGGAGGCTCCAAAGAAATCCTTCTAGAGTGGTTAAACAGATCTCCCACTACTAGATGTCCTCAAAAAGTGCCCGATGAGGGACTACAACAAATGCATGAACATACAATAGATCAACAGCGTTATTTTATGAGATGTGAGACAAGAAGATATAGATAGACAAAAAATAATGGTATAGCAGCAAAGAAAGTACAAGTTCTTGAGGAAGCATCCACTCAATAAAGGCAATGCAAGCGTCAACAAGACATGTACATCAAAATAGAAGAACACTGCTATTTCTGCATAAACCCGGGCTAAGAGGACGCAGTTTATAAAGGGTACTGCTCCATATTACATGATAAATGAAATATATGGAAAGATATGGCTCAAATACAATAGGGGAGCAAAGCTCTAACCCTTAGAAACAATAATACATAAATCCTCCAAGGGATTGGCTGAAATACACAAAATGGCAAAAATGTCGGAGTTGCTGGGCAGCAGCTGCAACTCAGAAACTAGAAATACATAGAGAAGGCTGAATATGATGAATGATCTAAATTAAACCTCCTCCAAGGGATTCTCCAAGTGAAGGCTGATCCTATCACTGGAAATTTTCACCCTCCAATCAACAATACAAAACCCCACAGCAAATGCACCATGAAAATAACGCAGTTACTAAAGAAAATTGTGTTGTAGGGGCAAAGGAATGAGTTGGCCCAATGCCAAGATGTGCAATAAGCTCCAATGGCTTCCAATCTGATACTCCAAATGAAATAAATACTCTCCCTCTTAAAAACAAGATATGGAATAGGTGTTGTGACTCCTCACTGCAACACCCTGCAACATAGAATTATGCTACTTCAGCAATAATGTTGTCCTGGAGGAGGATGCTTGGCCTCAAGCCTAGATGTGAGAAAAATCATTACAACTCCTTCAAGATGCTTCTCAAGAAAGGAGGAGGATTCCTAAGCAGGAGATCCTTGTGCTAAGCAACACAGCAACTCAGTTAAACAGTCGGGATTGTAGAAATGTCTAAGGAGACATGAAATTAATAATCATATGCATGAGAAACAATGGTTGCCTTGCCCTCCTTTTAAACACATGAGAGCTCCCTCTCCATGGGTCCCACTCTATTAGGGTTTCCTCCTTCAAGGAATATTCCCTCCTCTATCTCTGCATTGTCCCATAGATGCTTTCCACCTCATACCTCTGCATTGTTTGACTTGGTCAAACTTAACCAAGCCTCTTTGCAAAATGTCCCCTTTCACACATGAGGGTGTGAAATCTAGTTCCAAAGCTGATCCCTTTTCATACTAGAAGGATTTTATCCATGTTTTTATTATGAATGGGTCTTTTCACCCAATTGTTCATCTTCTAAGTGAATTTAGCAAAATCTAATATTCCAATTTATTGAAGGAAAATTTTGGAATATTACAGTCCTCCCCTCCCAAATGTTGCTTGTCCTCAAGCAACTGCAAGGATAGATCTGGAAAGCCTCCACTCAAGGCATGGAGTTAGAAATTTGATGAGGAACATATTCCCCATGTGGATCCTCCATCCCCAAGCAATCATCCAAACAAAATGAGCCACCTCCCAACAAGGCAACTCCTGAAAATCTCCTTCCACCTCAAGCTACGAAAATGAAGGTGGGCTAAAAATCTGAACATGGCAATCATAATAGCCTACCCCAATTTTTCCTTCTCTCCACTTATGATAAGTGTGGAGTATGTGTTGATCTTGGGCTGCAAAAATATTTCCCTCAAATGGAAAAGTGAAGAACAATCCTCAAAAGAGTTCTCCTCCAACAATGAAGAACAAGCTGGCCCAAAATGTTTCATCCATGATGAATAGGACAAGATCATCATAGAGTATCCTAATGAGAATTTTTCTGCAATTTTTACATGATAATTCATGATACAAACAATATCTCAAAAGGATACAGCCCAGTCTCACCCACTGCAACATCATAAAGTAGCATGGAAAGTGATGTGCAAAATCCCTCACATCTACTAATGGATAGTAAATGGTTGAATGTGTCAATAATATATGATCCATTACTTGCCCATGATTATACAATGGATGAATATCAATCTCATGGCCCACCTCAAAAGATAACAAACATGTGGCTGTGGTGGCCATATCTCCTCCCATGCTCCCATTAGAACATGTAGTGCAGAAAATGTGGGAGTTTTCTCTCCTCAAGGACACATTCAACTCATGTGCCTCTCTCATAATCATGCTTCCCATACAAATCTGATCCATATCAACAAATGAAGTCATGATCAGTAAAAAAATGCAGAAAATGTTGAAGGTTTCATGTGGTGCAATAAGGTACCAACAACTTTCCCAATAGTGACAGCGCAGTTTCCCAAACTGCTGCTTCAAAAAATTACAAGGCAAAATGTTTCTTGATACATAGTGAGTCATGTATGTCATCATATGGCAAATAGGTGGATATAAAAACTGAAAATACATGGAATGAGAAAACATTTTCCCAAGGCCACATAAAATATGGTTGCCTCCATCATATAGATTGGCCCAACTATGATCATGGAGCAATGTGACAATCTTGCCCTCTTGTGAAGAAATGCACTGCATAGTAATGGTAAGAGTATGAAAATCAATGAATGTATAAACAAAATTCTTACCATATGCCAAAAGTGAAATGGTACATGGATCCATGAGTGAGTTCTCCATAGTTTTTTGGTATGCCATGAAGATGAAAGAACCATGTGCTGCAAGAAAATAATCCTTCTCGTGCTTGGAAACCCAAGTCAAGAAGAATATGTCATAGTGATAGATGCCTCTATCCACTATTCTATCATCCTCACCTCCTCCTTGTTCACCAAGTGCATCCAAAGTGAATTGATCCTGGGGACACCTCATCCATAATTCTCTGCTCCCAAGTGACAGTGTTGTGAGCTCATGCAAATAAGCTCCTATCAAAACAAAGCTCTATTCTTTGGCATGCTCCTTGTCAAAGACTCATCTAGTAATGCCGAAATACATAAGAAGTTCCTCCTAAGGTGGAAGTACCTCTCTATCATCAAAATCCAAGGAGGTAATTCTATCTCCTCCTCCTGCAACATCATACAAAGTGTGAGATAAAATCTTCCCTTTCTCTCCCAAGAACAAGCAAAGAAACAAAGTATTTTGTTGCCTCCCCATACTTCCATCATACAACTCATGTGATGAAGACATAATGAATGATATGAGTATCACATCAACACCATGCATCCATACTCTATGTTGCCCAATGATGCAATTATCCTGCCATCTCTCCTCTTTCCTCCTACTCTTAGGAAGAGTGTATGCCAAGTGATGGCCAAACTCTTTCAAGAGTAACTAGCACAGCCAAGCCTCCTACTGCCCGGTATCATAAATTTGCAAGTAGCTTCCCAGATCCTTTCTTATCAACCACATCCACTCAATCACCTGTGGATGTCTTCTCCTTCTCTTCATCTCGGTACTCCTCCCATGAGGGCTACCATTCTCCCAAACCAAATCTCTGTCTTTGCACTTCATGGGATCTTGAAATAAAATCTTCTCAAGGATCAATGAGACCCTATAAGGATCCAAATAGGTGGTAGGAAAAAACCTCCCATCATGATGTGTATGGCTCAAGGAATGTCCAACACAAGCATGAGAGATTTTATCCATCCTAAGATGTCCTCCATATTCTATCTGCCCCTATGAGAAAAGAACAAAATCATTGCACTCCATGGTGTTTTGAAGTGCACCTCTAATGAGATCTCTCCTTGAGACCTCCCTCTCAACAATAGTCTTCCAAAACCAATGAGGTCTTGGATCTGCTAAAAGTAGAAGTTCATCTTTCAGCTGAGAGGAGCTCATTGAGAAAGTGTCATCTTGAAAGGAGAAAGGGTTCCTCACTCCAAGATGTCCACTATCACCCTTCAAGTCTTAAAACCCCAACGTCAAGTGTGATGTACAATCCAACAATGGCTCATGAGAATGATGGTTTGCTTCCTCCTTGAATGTTTCCATGTTGCACAGCGCAGTGAAACCAAGATGCTCTATAGTAGCAATGGGATTTGACCCTTGGTTATGTAAAAGTAAATCTCCACAATTATCAAAAGAAGTTGCTACAACAATATATTGTGGAAATATTTTCATACTTTATGTGAATTTGGAACTTCTTGTAGGGCTGCAAGAGTCCCTTCCTCCAAATTGTTGGCTTCCCAAACTATTGATGCATGTGGCTGCTCCACCATGAGTGTGATGAACGTTAGGACAAAGCTCCTCAAGTGGTGTTAGCTCTCCCTCCTTTGTGCTTTCTCCATCAAAGGTTTGAATCAACCTTTGAGTGAACTCTGCAAAAGTCTTCACCCTTGCATGGCTCAAGTGGCTGCACCACCAAACATAGGCTTCACCCTCCAAGTGTAGTGCTAAGATTTCAACAGCTTCTTTCCCTACTACAGCATGTAGTAAGAAAAATGCCTCCAACTTTCTCACCCAAGTTCTTGCTATAGATAACCCATCAAAGGTAGATAACATAAATCTATTGCCTTTGATTTCTCTTCTGCTGCAGGGTCTCTTCTCTTCTTTCAACTGGATGAAATGAGGAAACTATAGAGTCTCCTTGAACGCTCTAGATTGCTATCTGTACTCAACAATGTAATCACATAGAATCTGGTAATACAAGTGTCTTCCATGCTCAATGTCTTTTTCTTGATGAGAATAGGAAGTGCATGGTCCTTCCTCTTCTTCTCCTTAAATCTTCTTGACCTCCTTGGAGAGGTCCTCTCTGGATCTGAATACTGATGAGAGCATTCTCATCTTCTTCAACATTCTGATCTTCTTGGGCTTAGACTCACAAGCTGAGCCAAGAAAGTTGCTCTGATACCACTGTGATATTCCAAATCTGGAATAGCTAGCAAGGCATGACTGGAAAACGTATTTTCCAGTAATGGCTGCTACAGGAATTGAAACCTGGACCTGGATCCCTTAGAAAAATGTGTCTAAGGGCTAATTCCAAGAGGAGGCTCCAAAGAAATCCTTCTAGAGTGGTTAAACAGATCTCCCACTACTAGATGTCCTTAAAAAGTTCCCGATGAGGGACTACAACCAATGCATGAACATACAATAGATCAACAGTGTTATTTTATGAGCTGTGAGACAAGAATATATAGATAGCGAACAAATAATGTTATAGCAGCAAAGAAAGTACAAGTTCTTGAGGAAACATCCACTCAAGAAAGGCAATGCAAGCCTCAACAAGACCTGTACATGAAAATAGAAGAACACTGTTATTTCTGCATAAACCTGAGCTAAGAGGACGCAATTTATAAAGGGTACTGCTCCATATTACATGATAACTGAAAGATATGGCAAGATATGGATCAAATATAATATGGCAGCAAAGCTCTAACCCTTAGAAACAATAATACATCTGTAATATTCCTAAATTAGCTGCAGCTAATAGGAATATTAATTTTGTCTTGCATATTTTGCTTTTCATGTATTGATGAATAAATTGTAAAGGAGGACATGTAAAACTCCTGAAAATCAAGAATAAATCAATGCCTATGTGAAAAGAGACATATATGGGCTATGTAAATAAACTCTTGCAGGTGTGAAAGGGTCTAAATCACAAGAATGGATCCTATTTGACCAAGTCAACAGCGCGGTCTAGATGCATTGAACCTCCTTGAGGGACAGTGCAGTTCTAGAAGAAGATTCTAAATGTGGAAGGAGCTAAACTAATGACGTGGTTTAGGGTTTTTCCAAGACTCCAATATTATAAAAGGAGGAGGAGAGAAACATGGAAAGGGTTGTTGAATATTATTTCTGAACGTCTGTCTTCTTAGACATCCCTTGTTGGGACTTCCTGTTCAGGAATCCTACCTCCTTCGTTGAGCAGCTCTTGGAGGAGAATTGTGCTAAAATTGTCCACTATCAAGCTTGGGCCAAGCTTCACCTTACATTACAGCGTTTCTCATGTTGAGGGTTGAGCTATCATGTGAGCTGCAGCAAGTGGAAGACTAGATCTGCTTAGATCTAGATGATAGCAGTGGCTCTTCTCAGTGAGTGTGTCTTTTAACCTCTTGGAAGAGTTCATTTGCTGAATATACTTCAGATATACATATTTGCATGAGGAAAAATCATCTTCAGAAGCTACAGCACTATCTCTCTCCCTAAGACAGCGTTATTAGCAGAACTACAGCTGTAGGGTGTTTTGCCAGCGTTTTGGAGGAGAGATCTCTGGTGTTGGGGTTTTTCCTCTCACTGTGGTGATACATGGATTGGCCATCCAATCCATGTTTGTTTCAGATCTGATCTGCTATGTACTTTTATTATTCATAATTTTTGAATCATTTTGCAGATCTGAATTTTTAGATCTCAGATCTACTTCCGGTGCTTCATGTTTTGAGCAAATCCCCAAGGGGAATACATAGATCAGCTTTTCTTGTACATGGATATGTATTGGATCTATATTTTTATGTACAGATCTGATCTAGATCTGAAGAATCAAAAAACTGTTGCTTCATCGCTAAAAATAACGTTGTCACTGTTATGCAGTCTTTTTAAATGGTTGTAGCACCTCTTTCTTGAGGATTTCTTCTGTATTATTTCATTCTTCCTCTGTAAAGTGTATGAGTTATGCCCCTGAAATTATTTTTCAATATTGAGACCTTATTTCATTCATACCCTTCAGAAAATCACGCTCACATGCTTCAGTAAATTTCTGCATAATTCTAGTCTTGGGAAATCATGGTTTTCTAGCCTAGTTAGGAAAGGAGGAAATGTTTAACTTAGAAAAAAAAAATTTGTTTGCTGAAAATCAACATGGGAGTCCCTAATAACCCTATATATCATATACAACCACTTTCCCATCTTATTTTTACGCATATCTCTGAATACACACGTTTTATGGCCTAAATCCTCACTTTTCCCCACCTTTTGCCTTGTAAAACGTTGTATAACTTTTCTGTTGTATATTTTACTGAATTTTAAGTGTTCTTACACCTGTATGAGGTACATGGATATAGCTCCACATTGGTAATAACTCATATTATTCCCAATCTGTAGTTGTTCCTGAAAAAGGGATATTACAGTGGTATCGGAGCAAGATCTTTGGCTCAGCTTGTGGCTTCAAGCCAAAGTGCTGTACAGAAAGGAGCAAGTTCAGAATGATGAAGAATATGGGTTTATTCTCATCAACTTTCAGAACTAATAAGAACCTCTCCAAGGAGGTTGAACAAGAAGAAGAAAGGAGAAGCAGTGAAACTCCTAGAAAGTTTCAAGAGCAAAAAGATCTTCTGATCAGATCTACAAGATCTATACATGAGGAACATTCTGAATCCTCATCTCATGGATATGTGCACTCAGCCATATCACCAAATCTTCAGCGTTCTGTCTTTGATTTCTTCATGAAGAGGAAGAAAGGAGGTGTGCCTAAGAAGGAGACTCTTAGAGAGTATTTGGAGGAGTATGAAGCTCAGTCCAAGGAGTTCAAAGATAACTTGAACTTCCAAGGATTATGCAAGATCAAGGAGAGAAAATTCACAAAGGAGGAGTAGCATGGTAAGGGTAGATTCTATCTATCTATCTTTTATGGATCACCTAAATGTCCAGTCAGGGTTTGGGTGGAGGAGCTAGATAAATTTGTGCAACAACATCAAGTTTCAGAGATTGAAGCCATCAAAGCAGCAGTGCTGCATTTTGAAGGTAAATCATATGCTTGGTGGTTGTTTGAGTCTTTTTCCTTGAAGAATGCCAATACACCTACTTATGCAAGGCTTATTGCAAGATTGATAGAAAGGTTTGATGAAACTCCATGTGTATCATCTTCTGTTGATATTGTCAAACCACATCAGATGAATCTTTTGCATGAGTTGGAAGGGTCTATAAATCCAACTCCATTTCTGAAGACCATGGAATAAGGTGTAAGTTTGTTTGATGCCTTGCCAAGGGAAAGATCTCCATTAAATGAAGGATCCTCTTCTCGAGAGGAAAGCATGAAGGTTTCTCCTTCAATAGATGACCAAGATCTAATGTCTCATTGATGACGGGACAATTTCAGTTATTGAAGAGGAGGAGGAGGCAAGAGATGATAACACAGTCAAAAAAAAGGCACCTCAAACACCTCATGAATATGAAGTTGGAGCACTTGCTCCAAGAGAATAAACTCTTGCACTCTTGCAAGGAGTTTCACAAGATCTCACACATAGAGCTCTTGGTACAACACATGAGCAACATGTACCATCATTGTCAAATGATGAGATCTTGATGATAGAAGAAGGAAGAGAGGAGGAAGGGCATCACAAGAAGGAGAGCATGGATCCTTCTCTGTTTCAAAGCTTTGAAACACAAAGGAGGCAAGAGGACCTATGCATTAAAGGTAGGGGCAAATATGTCTGCCTACATCCTCATTCTACTCTATGCCTTGACACCTCTTTGCAAGGAGGTACTTTACTAGGAGCACCTCTTGATAGGAGGAAATATAAAGTGTTCTCTCAACTATGGGAAGCATATACATACTTGGATAAGGAGGGAGCCTTGGGAGAATCTAGCACAGCGTAGAGAATCTCTCAAGAATTCAGGAGAGAGATGAGCAGTTTCCTAACAGGGGCATTGCTAACTCCCACTCAGAAATCTGCACTGAGAAAGGAGAAATCAGAGATCTATGATGACATAAGCATGAGGGCACATGGAAAATCCATATCTTTGGGGAAGCCCATGATCTCTGCATTCACAAAGGAGATTTCTGAAGACGGCAAGGGGATCTTAACCCTCTTGTATACATGGGCCAAAAGGAGGAGGTTTTGGAAAACAAGGACTTTCTGAGGGGAAGTTGATTTCCATGTGCTCCAATCTTGTCTTGTGCAAGATCAGCTAAAAATTGGGCAGAAAAGGGAAGATTATGATGCTCCAACATGTGATTTTGATATCCAGGATGTCAAATATGGGAGCCATGAGAAGACAAGGGCTGCATTTCAGACCTCTACAGCGCTGTCATTCTTGGAGAGCTTGGATCCTTGTTGGGATTCCCAACTCATGATGGAATACTCCAAGGACCTTTTCACATGTGGGCTTCTTGAAGGGGAAGTAAAGGATGAGAGGTTCAAGGTGGTGGATGGAGTTATCTATTTCTATAATCTTATTCTTTTGGTTAGTGACTCCAAACTCAAGGAGGGACTATTTGATGCCATCTATGAAATCCTGCTTTCCAAACCCATTGGTTTTGTCAAATCATATCATACTCTCTTGGGTGGTTTCATATGGGAAGGTTTCAAGGAAGAGGTGCACTCTCATATGAAGATGTGCATGGACTACTTGGTAGAGGAGGAGGAGCATAGCTCTTGGGAAGAGCCATCATTCATATCTCCTTACCCATTGAGTGTGAGAGGGAACTCATCCATGAGTTATCCCACTTATGTAAAACAAGTATATAGAGAGGCTCATCCTCTTGAGCATTATCATGTATATCCTATATGCTTAAATTTTTCTAACACTCATTTGCAGGACATAGCTCCAAAAAGGGGCACTATTTATGATGGATCTCATGGGCTACTCAAAGCCATGAACTATGTTGATGCAGGACATTCCTTGGAGAGCCTTGGAAAGATATTTTATTCCTCATGGTGTGATTCCTCTACACCAACCATGATGTACTTTCTCCAATCATTCCCAAGGCATGAGGCAGCAAACAAGTGTTGGGGAAGGCACTTGTCATATATTATTCTATGTCAGTTAAGGATAAAACTGCGGTGGTTGCACATGAGAGAACATCTTCCTTCTCATTTATCACACATCGCAGCTAGTATGATTCTAATCATTATCCCACAAGCTGAAGATGTCCTTATCTTTGTTGGGGGCATAGTTGGAGGAAAGGCACACTTGTTGAATGTGCCCTTGGGGGAAGGAGTTCCCCATTCTTTTTGCATTGCATGCTTCAATGGGAGCATGAGAATTTGCATGGCCACTATGATAGATCACTTGTCTCTTTGTAAAGTGAGCCATATGTTTGTTGGTAACATGCCTCTCATATGTTTTGGGGAGGAATTCTTCTATGGATTTCCAAGATGGGAGGTGATCCACTTCATTTGGATGATAGCATGGAGATGGGAGTATTTCATGGATCATGAAAATCCCCATGATTTTCATCACTTCTATCTTGAGGAGGCCATGGATCAGCAAGAAGGTTTCCACAACAACCTTCCATTTCTTCATGATGAGAGCCATTGGGTTTATTCACCAAAGGAAAACTTGCATATTGAGGAAGGACCTTCGAGAGGCAAAAGTGTTGCAGAAAATTCAGAATAATGGAGGAGACTATTTGATAAGGAGGCCACAAGAGAAGAAGGGGAGATTTTGCAGCACCCTTGCAGTTGCTTGAGGACAAGCAACATTTGGGAGGGGGAGACTGTAATATTCCTAAATTAGCTGCAGCTAATAGGAATATTAATTTTTCCTTGTTTATTTTTCATTTCATGTATTGATGAATAAATTGTAAAGGAGGACATGCAAAACTCCTAAAAATCAAGAATAAATCAATGCCTATGTGAACAGAGACATATCTGGGCTATGTAAATAAAATCTTGCAGGTGTGAAAGGGCATAAATCACAAGAATGGATCCTATTTGACCAAGTCAACAGCGCAGTCTAGATGCATTGAACCTCCTTGAGGGACAGCGCGGTTCTAGAAGGAGATTCTAAATGTGAAAGGAGCTAAAATAATGAAGTGGTTTACGGTTTTGCTAAGACTCCAATATTATAAAAGGAGGAGGATAGCAACAAGGAAAGGGTTGTTGAAGATTATTTTTGAAGGTTTGTCTGCTTAGACATCCCTTGTTGGGACTTCATGTTAAGGAAACCCACCTCCTTCCTTGAGCAGCTCTTGGAGGAGAATTGTGCTAAAATTGTCCACTATCAGGCTTGGGCCAAGCTTCACCTTACATTACAGTGTTGCTCATGTTGAGGGTTGGGCTGTCTTGTGAGCTGCAGCAAGTGGAAGACTAGATCTACTTAGATCTAGATGATAGCAGTGGCTCTTCTCAGTAAGTGTGTATTTTAACCTTCTGGAAGAGTTCATTTGTTGAATATACTTCAGATCTACATCCTGGCATCAGGCCAAATAATATTCAGAAGCTACAGCACTGTCTCTCCCCCTAAGACAGCGTTATTTGCAGATCTACAGCTGCAGGGTGTTTTGCCAGCGTTTTGAAGGAGAGATCTCTGGTGTTGGGGTTTTTCCTCTCACTGTGGTGATACATGGATTGGCCCTCCAATCCATGTTTGTTTCAGATATTATCTTCTATGTACTAGTATTATTCATAATTTCTCAATCATTCTGTAGATCTGAAGTTTTAGATCTCAGATCTACTTCCGGTGCTTCATGTTTTGAGCAAAACCCCAAGGGGAATGTATTGATCAGCTTTTCTTGTACATGGATCTATATTGGATCTATCCTTTTATGTACAGATCTGATATAGATCTGAAGAATCAATAAACTGCTACTTAAGCCCTAAAAATAATGTTGTCACTGTTATGCAGTCTTTTTACATGGTTGTAGCACCTCTTTCTTGAGGATTTGTTCTATATTCTTTCATTCTTCTTCTGTAAAGTGTATGAGTTATGCCCCTGACCTTATTTTTCAATATTCAGACCTTATTTCAGACATACCCTTCAGAAAATCACGCTCACATGCTTTAGTAAATTTCTGCATAATTCTAGTCTTGGGAAATCAGGGTTTTCTAGCCTAGTTAGGAAAGGAGGAACTATTTAACTTAGAAAAACTTCTTCTTTTTTGCTGAAATTCGACATGGGAGTCCCTCATAACCCTATATATCATATCCAACCACTTTCCCATCTTATTTTTACGCATATCTCTGAATACACACGTTTTATGGCCTAAATCCTCACTTTTCCCCACCTTTTGCCTTGTAAAACATTGTATGACTTTTCTGCTGTATATTTTGCTGAATTTTAAGTGTTTTTACACCTATATGAGGTACATGGATGTAGATCCACATTGGTAATAACTCATATTATTCCAAATCTATAGATATTCCTGAAAAAGGGATATTGCAACATCAATCCTCTAAGGGATTGGTTGAAATACACAAAGTGGAAAAAGTGCCAGAGTTTCTGGGCAGCAGCTACAACTCAGAAACTAGAAATACATAGAGAAGGCTGAATATGATGAATGATCTGAAGTAAACCTCCTCCAAGGGATTTTCCAAGTGAAGGCTGATCCTATCACTAGAAATATCACCCTCCAATCAACAATACAAAACCCCATAGCAAATGCACCATGAAAATAATGCAGTTACTGAGGGAAGCTGCATTGTACGGGCAAAGGAATGAGTTGGCCCAATTCTAAGATCTGCAATAAGCTCCAATGGCTTCCAATCTGATCCTCCAAAGGAAAGAAAGACTCTCCCTCTGAAAAACAAGAGATGGAAGAGGTGTTGTGACTCCTCACTGCAACACCCTGCAGCACAGAATTATGTTGCTTTAGCAATAATGTTGTCCTAGAGGAGGATGCTTGGCCTCAAGCCTAGATGTGAGACAAATCAGTACAACTCCTTCAAGAGGCTTCTCAAGAAAGGAGGAGGATTCCTAAGCAGGAGATCCTTGTGCTAAGCAACACAGCAACTCAGCTAAACAGCCGGGATTGCAGAAATGTCTAAGGAGACATGAAATCAATAATTATATGCATGAGAAACAATGGCTGCCTTTCCCTCCTTTTAAACACATGAGAGCTCCCTCTCCATGGGTCCCACTCTATTAGGGTTTCCCCCTTCAAGGAATATTCCCTCCTCTATCTCTGCGTTGTCCCATAGATGCTTTCCACCTCATACCTCTGTGCTATTTGACTTGGTCAAACTTAACCAAGCCTCTTTGCAAAATGTCCCCTTTCACACATGAGGATGTGAAATCTAGTTCCAAGGCTGATCCCCTTTCATACTAGAGGGATTTTATCCATGTTTTTATTATGAATGGGCCTTCTCACCCAATTATTCATCTTCTAAGTGAATTTAGCAAAATCCAATATTCCAATTTATTGAAGGAAAATTTTGGAATATTACACTCAACTTCATCTATCAAATAAATAATCATCCATAGACTACTCCCTACTGAAAGAAAATGTATGACAATAAATTCACTACTTACCATAGTAAAAATGCTGACACATCTTCAATTCCTTTGCCAACAGAGTAAAATTTCTCTTCTTTGCTTCTAACTAAACCACATTTAATATGATTATTTGCATGGAAAAACAAAAATGAAACCGAAGGGCTAGTTTCTGCATCTTTCGGTTTCAAAAAAAGGGTTCAATCAATGTTATCATGTGTCCAGTCAAATATGTGTCTTTGATGTTAAAAAAACAATTAAATTCTTGTTTGTTTTGTTTTTATTTTTCTTGGCGAGGGGGAGAGAACTAAACAATGGGGCATCCACCATTTATCAGGTAATGTAGGTGGCTCTATGATCCACATGGCTGACTGGGTTTCTATTTATTGGATCTCTATATGCAACACAATTGCTTCCTTTTCTAATGAATCAAGATAGTCTTGACAGAGCCCTCATTGAGGAAAAATAATTACAGAGATCATTGAAGGAGATGAAGGGAAGTTGGCTTGAACTGGTTGTTCAAGGTAATGATCATCTAGAAGCATTCAATTTGACTTCAAGCAAGCAAGGTTTGGGTAAATAGCTCATCATTTTGAAATCCCCTATTAGTTGAGTAGTATCAATCAATGGGAGCTATTGATTATGTGTGGCAGAGTTGAAGGAAAAAGTATAACCACGATCATTAGATTTCTTTTCGTCCCCTTAATTTATAGAGTGCCCATATTCATGAAGAGGGCGGACTGGTAGCTCAAACATTTCTCAAAACCAGGGGCTTTTGTGGGTAGTGTGGGAGTCAAGAATGGAAATTATCTCCTGATTTTCTCTGTCTCCATATATTCAAGTCGTTTTGTTTGTGAAACACTTGTTCGTGTTTCCATTTGCAAAAGCGCTAGAGCCTCTTGTCACAGTGAAGGAATTCATTAATTCAAGGTAAGCAACATTTTGCCTATACACCCAAATTTTCACTTTTAGTTTCTTCATTTGGTTGTGGGTGGTCTCCATTAAGACTGGAATCAACTACACTCAATAAAACCAAGTTTATCATTTTCATGTTAATTTTTTTTTTCTTTTGGTTTATCATTTTCATGTTAATTTTCTTTTCCTTTGTTATCTCTGGTTTTTTTTAAATAATATAATTAAATTAGCATATATTTAGTAGAAATTGTTGATCAGTGGTTGTCATTGATGTCAACCCAAGCAGCACCAGGGGCTACCCCGATCTTGCATGGTAATTTTTACCTACAAAATTACTATATTCTGGATCAAGAATATTTTTATGGCTTCTACTTGTCGAGATATTTCTATTGATATATGGCATGCCATGTAATTCTTCACGGTTTGAGAGATATTCATGTTTGAAGTTTGTAACCCCAGTTAGTGGGCTAAAACCCCATGGGGTTGTGGCATGGGTCATTGAAAAGTCAATAATTAATCATTTTTAAGCTCCTAAAATTCCTCCCATGTTCACTTGTTGAAGCTCTTCTGAACCTAAGCATTTATATCAATTGTGATCCTCATATCCTCCTTATGTAGTGATTTCGCTACCTGAAATAGGTCATCATGGAATTTTCACCCTAATTTTTTTTCTACGAAGATTCAGAAGCTGAAATTTTTATGAGGCGAAGCCAAAATCCTGATAAAACTCTTGTAAAAATTTCATATCAAGGTGCACAACATTTTCGGAGATATGATCTGTGGAAGTCAGTGATTTTGCAGGCTCCTAAACTTCATCTCAAAGAAGTGACCTTGGGAAAATTGTCATAACTCTCTCTCTGAGTATCAGATTGGAATTCTATAAAAAGTGGCACATATTGCACGGATTGTATTTTTCACTGTATCAATTTCAGAGCTGAATGGATAAATAGTGATACGTGGAATGTCGTACAAGTTCGCTCTACTGAATCAGTCCATAATTAGGTCATTGTGAGAGATTGAGCGTAACTCTCCCTTGAAGAATCCAAATAGGCTCAGACCTCTGGCATTGCAAAGAAGACTTAGAGGACTACTACACAACCGAAAATCACATAGTAGGGATATGAAATAACATAGATACACTAGATTCAATATCAAGCTCCTATAAGGCAAGAAAAATCTAGATCATTTGTTTTCAAGGGCTGCAAAGGACCAAACTTTCTAGGGCAGCAAAGAAAAGTAAGGTGCAGCAGAGGGTAGCATGAAAAGAGAAGCAATAAAGGTGTAGAATAGTAGCAAGAAATTCATCACATGAATACTTCAAGTAGGCAACACTTCATACAATCACTGTAAAGGTATCATTGTACTAAGTCATTGTAAATACATCATTGTAAAAATTGTACTAGTGTCTATCTACCAAGAGTTGAAGAGGCAGTGTCGAGAGGTCTAGGATCATCATTAGTTGGTTGTGTCATAGTTGGGGTTATGTTCTAGTGTGTCTTCTTCTTCTACATTATTCTATATCATTGTAAGGTGTACCATTTTCCCTGGTACGGCAGTCCATTCTTATTTTATTCTTCTATAGGGTGGTAGGGTGGTGCTAGGCTGGTTCATGAAGTCACCAATAGGTTAAAGCCTGTGAAAAATTTAGGGTGTTGGGGTGGTGCTAGGGTGAGTTGTAGCTCATTAGGTGTTGTGGCATCCGTTAAGTTGACTATTGAAGAATCTCGGGCGTTGGAGCATCCATCCAGTGGGAGCTAGAGAAGAATGCTTTTCTAGATTCTAGGAAGTTGGAGCTTTATTTTCAATTGGAGTTGAATATTAAAGAATTATTAGAAAATAATTCAAGTGGTTTTTGTCCTGGAGAGGGTTTCCACCTTAAAAATTTTGTGCATTTGTGTTCCTTTTGTTTACTTCTATCATTGTACAAACACTGATAATAATTGAACATTAACTAATGCTCTAATTGAAAGGAATATTGATTCACCTCCCCTCTCAGTATTTCCAACAATTGGTGTCAGAGCTTGGTTCCTTCAATAGTAGTTTAATAGCTGGAAGGAGGTCATGGAGCATACCAAGAATGGCGTACCTCTGTTCAATGAAAATAATTATGCACTCTGGAAAGGAAGAATGGAGGTCTATCTCTTGGGGCAAGGTTACGAAGTATGGGACATTGTTCAAAATCGATTTACATCAACCGCAGATGAACAAGGTAAGAATAATTTGGTAAATGATGCAAAAGCAAAGAATATTATTATCAGTGGACTTATTGAATCTTATTATCATAAGGTTTTGGGTTGTAAAACTGCCAAAAATTTATGGGACAAGCTTGAGAATATATATGCAGGTGACTCAAATGTCAAAGAAGCAGAGCTTTAAATCTATAGAGAAAAATTTGAGAAACTCAAAATGAAAGAAGATAACAACATTGTTGCATACTTCCAACATGTTGATGAAATAACCAACACTCTAGGAGAATTGGGAGAGCCTGTTGACGACAAGACTATTATACGAAAGATTCTTAGAACGTTACCAGGAAGATTCAACCCAAAGGTATCGGCCTTAGAATATAGTGCAAATCTGCACAAACTCAGCTAAGAATTATTACATGGAGTTTTCATAGCATATCAAATGAGACTTGATGAAGAAGAGGGTACTTCACATCTAGAAATTGCGTTCACTGCATCTAAGAAAACCAATAAGGAGAAACAACCTTCAAAGGCACGGACTTGCACCTACAAGTGTGAAGAAAAGGAAGACGATGAAGAAGGTCTTTCAGATGGAGAATATGCTTACTTTACAATAAAACTAAAAATTAGTAAGGGGAAATTCAAGGGTAAAATTCCATTGATATGTTTCGGCTGTGGTGAGGTTGGGAATTTCATAGAAAAATGTCCGAACAGAAGTGATGGAAACTCAAAAGAAAAGAAAGGCTTTAAGAAATTCAACAAGCAAAGAAAAAATAAAGGATTTAAAAGGAACTTTCTCTCTAAAGAAGATAGTTCATCATCCGATGAAGACAATGACAGCGAAGAAGAAGCCAATGAGAGAGTATTGTTTATGGCCAAGCACAACAAGAGGTATCAAACAACAAAGAAGAAGGGATGACCATAGAAGAATTTTCTAAGGAGGCAATCAAGCTTATAAAAGAGCTCAAGGATGAGAAGATCCATTCCAATACTCTTGAATAACAAGTTCAAGGTCTCAAAATTGAAGTTGAAGAACACAAATGTATTGAAGAGTCACTTCAAAAGAAGTTGGAAGAAAGCAACCAAGAAAGGGAAGCATTAGAAGCTGAAGTAGTCTCACTACATAAGGAAGTGAAGAAGGGAAAAATTGTCCAAAACTATGCCAACAACTCAAGGGCATTGGAAGAACTCATCAACAATCAATGATCTTACAACGACATAACTCGCCTCGATTATAAAGAAGAAGAAGCAGGACCTTCTACAACAAAATAAAATGAACCTATGAGATCTGGCATGCATGTAGACTTCATTGGACAAGATTCGCAAGAACATCCTTGGAAGACGATTCCTCGACGAAGATTTCCATCCAGTTACCAACATATTTTTCATGGCTATTGTTATTCATGTGGAAAATTTGGTCATAAAGTTGTAGAATGTCGCACATACCCTAGGAACCAATACAATTCCAAGAGATCTATCAAATATGAACCTCCCAGGGCTCAACAAAACATCAATAGATTTTAACATTTAAGAAATAATATGGAATGTTACAAATGTCAGAACTTTGGACACATAGCTAGAGACTGCAGACTTGACAATCCTCCAGAAGAATCTTCGAAGCCACAGAACGAACGAATATGGAAGAAGAAGAAGACTGATAATTGTGCTTTCGCTCTCAAGGCTCAAAACAACAAATATGTATGGTATGTTGATAGCGGTTGATCAACGCATATGACTGGAGATAGAAAGAAATTTGTATCTCTAAAAGAGAAAAAGGATGGAACTGTGTCCTTTAGAAATTATGGATCTTCAAATGTTATAGGATCAGGTACCGTCACTCTCAGAAGCAAAGATGCCCTAGCCAAGAATGTTATATTGGTTGAAAACATGAATCACAATCTGCTCAGTGTTGGACAAATTTGTGATCAAGGACACACAATACTATTCAACTCCACAAAATGTGAAATCAAGAAAGGCAGGCATGGTGAAATTGTGGCTACAGTGAGTCGAGCTCCAAACGACATATATTTTCTGGATGAAGAAACTAAAGCACGTCTAATAGCTAAAGAGGATGATATAATATTTGGTAGCAATGATGATCGACTAAGTAAGAAATTTTTTACAAAGATGCAAAGTGAGTTCGAGATGTCTTTACTTGGTGAGCTGACATACTTCTTAGGGCTTCAAATATCTCAGCAAGAGAAAGGAATATTTATATGTAAAGCCAAGTACATCAAGGAAATGCTCAAGAAATTCAAAATGGAAGATTTCAAACCCATCCTTACCCTGATGGTAACAGGTTGCAAACTGAGCATAGACGACTCATCTAAGGATGTGGATCAAAGGTTGTACAGATCTATGATTGGTAGTCTTCTATATGTAACAACCTCCCGGCCAGATGTTATGCAAGCAGTTGGACAAGTAGCAAGATTCCAAGCAGCACCAAAAGAATCACATATTATTGTCGTCAAAATAATTCTTCGATATCTAAACGAAACATCAAAATATGGCTTGTGGTATCCCAAGGGTAACAATCTCATTATTCAAGCCTTTACAGATGCATATTGGGCAGGAATCGTTGATGATCGTAAGGGTACTCGTGAAGCATTAGAATATCTTCGCCAGAAGCTTGGGATTCTCCCAAGTTCTCATTATATTTTCCTTATTCAGAATATAAAGGGGGAGTGGAAGTGTGTACAAGGCCGCGGGATGGCTGTGTGTCAGGGGGAGTTACACTTTTCCATTGATGTCAAAGGGGGAGAGAATGTTGGAGGAAGAGGTTCCATGATCGCAGGGGGAGTACTTGTGTTGCCATCAATGCCAAAGGGGGAGATTATTGGTCAGTGGTTGTTATTTATGTCAACCCAAGCAGCACCAGGGGCTACCCCGATCATGCATGGTAATTTTTACCTACAAAATTACTATATTCTGGGTCAAGAATATTTTTTATGGCTTCTACTTTTCGAGATCTTTCTGTTGATATATGGCATGCCATGTAATTCTTCACAGTTTGAGAGATATTCATGTTTGAAGTTTGTAACCCCAGTTAGTGGGATAAAACCCCATGGGGTTGTAATCCCTCCCACGTTCACTTGTTGAAGCCCCTCTCAACCTAATCATTTATATAAATTGTGATCCGCATATCCTCCTTATGTAGGGATTTCGCTACCTGAAACAGGTCATCATGGAATTTTTGCTCTAATTTTTTTTCTATGAAGGTTCAGAAGCTGAAATTTTTATGAGGCGAAGCTGAAATTTTTATGAGGCGAAGCCGAAATCCTGAGGAAGCTCCTGTAAAAATTTCAAATCAAGGTATACAATATTTTCAAAGATATGATCTGTGGAAGTCAGTGTTTTTGCAGGCTCGTGAACTTCATCTCAAAGTAGTGACCTTGGGAAAATCGCCATAACTCTCTCTCCAAGTATCACATTGCAATTATGTAAAATGTTGTAGATATTGCACAGACTGTAGTTTTTGTTGTATCAATTTCAAAGTCGAATGAAGAAATAGTGACACGTGGCACGCCGTACAATTTCACTCTACTAAAATAGTCCATAATTAGGTCATTGTGAGAGATTGGGCATAACTCTCTCTTGAAGAATCCAAATTAGGTCAGACCTGTGACATTGAAAAGAAGACTTAGAGGAATACTACAAAACGAAAAATCACATATTGGGGATCTGAAATAACAAAGATACACCAGATTCAATATCGAGCTCCTAGAAGGCAAGAAAAAGCTAGATCATGTGTTCTCAAGGGCTACAAAGGACCATAATTTCTAGGGCAGCAAAGCAAAGCAAGGTGCAGTAGAGATTAGCATGAAAAGAGCAGTAATCAAGGTGAAGAACTGTAGCAAGAAATTCATCACATGAAGACTTCAAGTGGGCAGCACTGCATACAGTCACTGTAAATGTATCATTATACTAAGTCGTTGTAAATACATCATTGTAAAAATTGTACTAGTGTCTATCTGCCAATATTTGAAGAGGCATTTTCGGGAGGTCTAGGATCATCATTAGGTGGTTGTGTCATAGTTGGGGTTATGTTCTAGTGTTTCTTCTTCTTCTACATCATTCTATATCATTATAAAGTGGACCATTTTCCCTAGTACGGGAGTCCATTCTTCTTTTATTCTTCTATAGGGTGGTAGGGTGGTGCTAGGCTAGTGCATGAAGTCACCAATAGGTTCATGCCTGTGAAAAATTCAAGGTGGTAGGTGGTGCTAGGGTGAGTTGTATCTCATTGGGTGTTGGGGCATCCGTTCAGTTGACTACTGAAGAATCTCGGGCGTTGGAGCGTCCATCCAGTGAGAGCTGTAGAAGAATGTTTTTCTAGATTCTAGGAAGTTGGAGCTTTATTTTCAATTGGAGTTGAATTTTAAAGAATTATTAGAAAATCATTCAAGTGGTTTTTGTCCTGGAGAGGGTTTCCACCTTAAAAAATGTGTGCATTTGTGTTCCTTTTATTTATTGTTATCATTGTACAAACACTAATTCTAATTGAAGATTAACTAATGCTCTAATTGAAAGGAATACTGATTCACCCCCTCCTCCCCCCCCCCCCCCTCTCAGTATTTCCAATAGAAATGAGAAAATTTTATAACATGCAGCAAAAGTGTTAAATTTACTAGGAGCATATAAATAAATTAGGAAATATTTTCAAAACTAAGATGAGTTGGAGCTAAGATGAATTAGAGAGACTTGTGGCTATGGAATGAACATAAAAATAAAGTAGGAAATATTTTCAACCTTTAGCTGAGTTGGAACTAAGTTGAATTATATATTTTTAGCTGAGTTGAATTAGATATCTCTAGCTATTTTCCTCACATTTATCCTGAAATGTTACACCGAATTTACCATCCAGCTAACTAGAAACAACCTTTCTTGCTACCTACCTAGGGAACACCTTAACCTTTTGAAAGATTTGTTTAAGCAATGATCTTCTGCACAACCTAACCCTTCACTAAATGTTCTATTCTTTCTACAGATTTATTTAAACAATGATCTTTTGTACAACCTATCCCTTCACTAAATTCTTTATTCACACATTAAATTCCTTCCAGTGTGTGATGATACAATATCATATTTATGTTTGTAGTAATTTATCTACGTGACTTCTTCGGCCTTTTCCTAGCATATTTTTAACTAAATTTTTGGTTAAGACAGGTTAGAAATTAAGATAATTATCATTTAAGTTGTTAAATCTACATCCTAGAGTTCTTCAATAAGTTAAATTTATTTGTACATTCAAAAATATAATTTAAATAAAAAAACATCGCCATCTCATCAAGAATATAATCATGTTAATTTCCAAAAAAAAATATGAAAATCACCTAGCCTTTGTGTTTTATTTACACATTACGTCAAAATATGTAAAGCTTCTAGAATAAGCTAATCCAATATCCGTGAACCTTCTCCAAGTAATCATAGGGTAATTTCCTACACCTTGTATAATACAAGGTCAACGCTTTTCTCAACTCATAGGAGGTAATCTCTTGTGCCCTTTGTTTTTTTTACTTTATCCAAGATATGCATAAATTTTTTTAATATCCTCATTTTTTTCTTTTGATTTTCAGTCAATGCCTCTAATATCATTATTTCGGTGATATAATAGTGATAGTGATTGAGATTTTGAATGTGGTCATCCCTCCATTAGTTATATGATAGTAATTGATATATTCGACGTGTAACAAAAAAACATCCTATACTAATCGGACAAAAAAACATACTATAATAATCGGATTGTGATTGTTGAAATTACCTCTTTTCCTGGTGTCTCTTTATTATTTTATTTTATTAGTTTATAGTTTACATTTATTCTCTTTTATTTCAACTATATTTAGTTTAGTTTAATTTTCATGTAATAAAATAGTAATTAAATATTTATATTAATTTATAATATTGAAGAAAAGTCCAGTTGAATTGGTGATTATAAAGAAATTACTGGCAAAATCCATTAACTTTCATTCAATTTACCATAGCCAAGATCCATTAAAATGTAATGTTCCTTTTCAGAAACATTGTCAATCGACAAAGCAAATCTATTCCAGAGATAGACTAAAGGGGCATTTACTGGATTTGTCACCTTCATAGAGAAGGATGAGCTCCAAAGGCTACCTGGCCCACTATCAGACTCTATCTATAGAGTGTTGTCAAGGGACAATATTCCCAAGAGGGAAATACAACAAGATTGGGAATCTTTCAAGATAACCCAAAAATGCAGCTACAGCAATATAAAAACATAAACTGGAAATAGCAGTGAATAAACATTATGCCAAAATGTATGAAAACCCTTGAGCCCTTTTTTTATGAGATAATAGCAGCAAAATGATACAATGAACATCAAAGGAATAAGGCAAGAAGCCTTCCATGAAAACATATGCCAAAATACAAGATGTTGCTCCATAGCAGGATGCCCATGAATAGGGACTGCGCAGTCATAGAAGGGAGACTGTTATACTAAGTGAAAAAAATCATGGATCTGCATATATATGGCTCATACATCATTGGGAGAGAAGATCTAAGCTCCCAATCACTAGCTCAAGGCAATCCTAGGAGGATTGACCGAAATATGCAAAACTACAAAAATGCCGGAGTTGTTGGGTAACAGCAGCAACTCAATGCATGGAATGGAATGGAGAAGGCTGAATGGATGAATATGATGAAGAGCCCTTCTCCATTGGAAATCAAAAGTGCAAGGCTGATCCTTACACCAAAGATCTCACCCTCTGAAATGTCTGCAACACCCTCACTGCAAATGTGCTCCAACTAGAACGCAGTCTATGAGAGGGTTTGCGATGTAACTGATGGTGGTGGTTGGCCTTCATCCAATGATGGTGGAATAAGCTCTGTAACCATCCTCACTAACCTCCCAAAAGTAGAGAACCTCCCTCCTCTGAAAGATCAGCTCAAGATAGTGTTGTAGGAAACCTCCCCAGCAACAGCGTGCAACACTGCAAAATAATCTGCTACAGACACTGCGCTAATGGATTAGGCTGATGCTATGGCCTGAATGTCGGAATATGGGGAATGAGTGCAATCCTCCATGAGCCCCTCATGAAGGAGAGGAAATCCTAAACAAGACTCCCTCGTGCCCGAAGGCACTACAACTCTGCTGAACAGCAAGAGACTGCAGCTATGTCTAATCAGACAAGAAAGTAGAATTACTGAACTACTTCAAATGGTTTCCTTGCCTTCCTTTTAAACAAAACGAAGTCTCCACCCTAGACCTTCCTTCCTCTAGAAGTTTCCTCCCCCATGGAATATTCCTCCACTAAAACTGCGTTGTCCCACTTGGTGGCTCCCACCTCTTATCTCAGCGCTGTTGACTTTGGTCAACTAGACCTTGTCCATGTGCAATTTAACCTATTTCACACATGAGGGTGTGAAATCCCACTCCGTGATGATCCCTTTTCACATTGTAAGGGATTTATTCTTTTTTATTACATGAATGGGTCGCTTTACCCACCTTTATTCAACAAAATGAAAATATGCAACTATAATGTTCCAGTTTAGCTTGAGGCTAAAATTGGGAACATTACAGTCCTCCCCTTCCACATGTTGCTTTTCCTCAAGCAACTGCATAGAGAGAACAAAATTCCTCCCCCTTTCTTATTTTTGGCCTCTTCATCAACAATCTCCACCACTGCTCAAGATGTGCTGCAATAAATCTGTCCTCCAATTCTCCCTCTCAAGTATGCAAACCGGAAGGGTGTACACCCTGAAAGATAGAAGGTGTAGGTGGAAATCCTCCTGCTAAACTATGGCCTCCTCAAGGTAGGAGTGATGACATGCATGGGAAAATATAATCCCACTGATGATCCCCTCACCCATGCTATCATCCAAATGAACATATTGCCCCCAGTTTTGTGCAGTGTAATGGGGTTGAATGGAGAGTTTTGTTGATTCATCCCAATAAGCTCTTCTCTCCCTTTGTAGTACATATGGGGCTGCCTCTGTCCTTGGGCTGAAATGGTGCAGCCTCCAAGAGTGGCCCAAGCTACCCCATCAAAATATTCAGCCATGAAATGCCTCTTCAAATTCTCCAAGTGGTTTGCCCCACAAGAAGAGAAAAGTAATAATATGGCAATCATGGTTTGCCCATGGTATCTCCTGCAATATATAACATGTGTAATGGGGAGAATATTGCTCCTAATGGGCTGTCCCAACATATAAGTCACTCTCCAAATGGTGCTCCCTGTGAATAAATAAGCATCAGCAATACAAGGTGGCATAATACAATGAAAACAAGTTGTCACAAGACAACTAGAGAGTGGGTCACTGCTCCTCTCATGGGACCAACACAGTGAGCCTCTTGCCTGCATAAAAATATACATAACAAGTTCTTTCCCCAGCCACTTGTTTGCTGCCACACACATCTCAAAAGATAGGAACATGAAAATATAAATTGGTGCCAAAGGTGCACACCAAGGAGCATGTGGCTCCCTCCACAAACCACCATAAGAATGGTCCGTTCTTCTGCTACAAAAGTCTACAAATACATCCTTGTACATTATGCAAGAAGGAACAACTCTTCTTGACTCACCATGCTGCTCACACAAGGAAGGAAAGTACAATATAAAATGTGAGATTATACCTTCTCCAATTTGTACTTGGGCTCTTGAGCTGAAATGGCCCAACTGAGAATTTCCCTCTACCTCCAATGAGTAGGGAAGTGGATGTGAGGCTCTCTCCACCATAATAAAGAAGGCTATGCATCTCTCTCTATGCTGATAGATTCCATGATGAATGCCCTCCCAAGTGAACTCCTCTAGCCAATAAAAGTATGCATCCAAGTGCATAGCTAGGAAGTCCTGATCTATCCTCCTCATAGACAGCACTGGTGTTCTGCAGTATGGTGCTCCCCTCACACTGATGTCTGCTACTTTGACATCCCCCATGCCAAATTCATCCCTCTAAAATGCTGCAATGCCCACCATGCAGTTTCTCATGCTCCAATAGAAATAGGGCTCTCTGAAAATGAACCTCCCATGAGAGACTGTCACCTCCAAATAATCTCTCGGTTCTGGCCAATGAAAGCATGAGTGGCCTCCATCTACTCCTATGCATGAAAGATTCATCTTCCAAAAAGGGAGTGTCCTCTGTCTCTCCAAGCCTGTGGAGTAGTCAACCTGCATCATGAAGATGATATCCTCCAACCCTGCAGCAACTATATCAGCGCAGTATAACTGATGAGAGTGGGTGATGCTGTAAATGAGAGAGTATCTCCCTCCTCCTTGAGTCTATCCCAAACTCTTTGCGCTGTGTTGAACTCTCCCAAGGTTTCCACCCTCCTGAGATCAAGGTGTGAGGCCCCCAAATGTGGAGCATCCAACCTCCTCTGCTGATCTAGGGGTCTCGTTGGTGCAATGTCTCCATGCAGTGAGACACCATAATCAAGAGATGACTAAATGTATGACTGGAGAAAACCCTCCATGCTTCTACTGCACAATCCAATCATCATCTTAGGTGCATCAACCTCATAAAATAGACAGGGGTGTGTGCTCCTCATCACACGATGTTGATCATCCTCCCTATCTCCTCTTCTATCTCCATAGCTCTGCACCCTACCAACAATGGCACATGTGTATCATGAGTTGTGCCTTGATCTCTACATGGGAGATCCTAGGGAATTTCTTACAAAGACACAAGAATCCCTCTATGTGGAGCAAGAGCTCCTCTTTCCTCTGCATGAGGCACTGGATCAACTCTAGCTATACCAGCACAGTTTCCCTCCTCCTCATCAACATGTAGGGGCAACTTCTCCCAAAATTTGATCTCCTTTTGAAAAAAGAGACCTCCATGCTCTCTTGTGCAAGAATATGAGATGGGTACCTTGCCTCTAACAAGGTATGATGCAAGATGTCAGCCTTCTCAACAACGTCCTGAAGTGGATCTGAGTTTATGTTTCCTCCCTTTACATGCAAAGTCTTGTTTTGTTTCTCCGCATGTGTTTCAGATTTTCTCCCACCAAATCCTTCCATCATTGTTCCAATGAATCTGAAATAGGAAGAAGTATTTGCATCCTTTAAAGAACATGACTCAAATATCCACCATGCATAGGTCTTACCTCTAAAGTGCAGTGCTGCAAATCTGATAGCATCTCCTTTGGAAACTTTGTGCTGCTGCAACATGGTCTTCAGCTCCTCTACCCATGCTTTGGCTGAACATGTAGGTGAACCTCCGAAAGTAGATAGAAAAAATATATCTTGTTGCTGGCTCCCATTCGCCTTAGACTTGCAAAAATCCATGAAAGTGAGATGATCTCTAAATGTTGGAGTTTGAGACTCATACTCTCTCATAAAATCTCCAAGAGTTTTCCTCTTGATCACCTCTCCTTCTTTCCCATATTTTCCTTGACAAAGCTGCACATGTGATTGTGTTGTGCATCCAGGGATGTGACTGCATGCTCACATTCCTCATCAAAAACCCTAGAGTTTATTTATGTTTCAAACCCTTGTGGAGATTCTTCAAATCTCTCCCTTCTCTTTTGCTTGTGGCTCCCATGAAAGCCCTGGGTGGATTTAGGGAGAAGCTTGGTAAGATCATCTCCTTTTTCTTCTCTGCAAAGTGGAGTCTTCCTCTTCTTCTTAGATGGCATCTTGGCTGAAGATCCACGGGCTGAGCCAAGATTATGCTCTGATACCACTGTAATGTTCCTTTTCAGAAACATTTTCAATCGACAAAGAAAATCTATTCCAGAGATAGACTAAAGGGGCATTTACTGGATTTGTCACCTTCGTAGAGAAGGATGAGCTCTAGAGGCTACCTGGACCACTATTAGACTCTGTCTATAGATTTTTGTCAAGGGACAATATTCCCAAGAGGGAAATACAACAAGATTGGGAATCTTTCAAGATAATCCAAAAATGCAGCTACAGTAATATAAAAACATAAATTGGAAATAGCAATGAATAAAAATTATGCCAAAATGTATGAAAACCCTTAAGCCATTTTATTATGAGATAATAGTAGCAAAATGATACAATGAACATCAAAGGAATATGGCAAGAAGCCTTCCATGAAAACATATGCCAAAATACAAGATGCTGCTCCATAGCAGGATGCCCATGAATAGGGACTGCACAGTCATATAAGAGAGACTGCTATACTGAGTGAAAAACATCATGGATATACATATATATGGCTCGTACATCATTGAGAGAGAAGATCTAAGCTCCCAATCACTACCTCAAGGCAATCCTAGGAGGATTGACTGAAATATGTAAGACTGCAAAAATGTCGGAGTTGTTGGGTAGCAGCAGCAACTCAATGCATGGAATGGAATGGAGAAGGCTGAATGGTTGAAGCTGATGAAGAGCCCTTCTCCATTGGAAATCGTAAGTGCAAGGCTGATCCTTACACCAAAGATCTCACCCTCTGAAATGTCTGCAACACCCTCACTACAAATGTGCTCCAACTAGAACGCAGTCTATGAGAGGGTCTGCGCTATAACTGGTGGTGGTGGTTGGCCTTCAACCAATGATGGTGTAATAAGCTCTGGAACCATCCTCACTAACCTCCCAGAAGTAGAGAACCTCCTTCATCTAAAATATCAGCTCAAGATAGTTTTGTAGGAAACCTCCCCAGCAATAGCCTGCAACACTGCACAATAATCTGCTACAGACACTGCGCTGATGGAGTAGGCTGATGCTATGGCCTGAATTCTGGAATATGGGGAATGAGTGCAATCCTCCATGAGCTCCTCATGAAGGAGAGGAAATCCTAAACAGGACTCCCTCGTGCCCTAAGGCACTGCAACTCTGTTGAACAGCAAGAGACTGCAGCTATGTCTAATCAGACAAGAAAGTAGAATTACTGAACTACTTCAAATGGTTTCCTTGCCTTCCTTTTAAACACAACGAAGTCTCCACCCTAGACCTTCCTTCCTCTAGAAGTTTCCTCCCCCATGGAATATTCCTCCAATAAAACTGTGATGTCCCACCTGGTGGCTCCCACCTCTTATCTCAGCGTTGTTGACTTTGGTCAACTAGACCTTGTCCATGTGAAATTTAACCTCTTTCACACATGAGGGTGTGAAATCCCACTCCATGATGATCCCTTTTCACATTGTAAGGGATTTTATTCCTGTTTATTACATGAATGGGTCACTTTACCCACTTTTATTCAACAAAATGAAAATATGCAACTATAATGTTCCATTTTAGCTTGAGGCTAAAAATTGGGAACATTACATAAAATCATAAATAATTGATTTCAGAAGTACTAAACATATGTTCAGGTACTAAGCACACTATTGAATTGGTGAGTTATAAAAAAATTATCGACGAATCCATTACGAATCCATTAAGTTTCATTAAATTTACAATAGCCATAATTCATTAAAATTGCAGAGAATTGATTTGGGAAGTACTAAGCACATGTGCAAGCAAGCAATGATCAAATTTGATGAATATGAAATGAAATGTATAGATAGTATATTGTTGTCAATAGAAATGTAATTTTTTTTAAATATTTTCATTATAGAAGGGTTGCACGAATATATGTCTTTCTAAAAGTTGAAATTAAGACAAGTCCTTCAAATTTGATCATTGGTCGTGAGTTTAAGCCACCCCTGGTAGATCTTTAATGTCTTCCCCAACTTCGACATTGATTAGGGCATTCTCAGTCACCTCCACCTCTATCTCCATTATTGTTACCATCTGCATCTTCGCCTCTGTTGCATGAGTCTGGTTGGTCTAATACTTACAGAGTTGGTATTTAAAAGGTTTTTCTTGATAGAAAAGTATTTATACATCATTTTCATGTAGAGATAATTGTCTGAATGTGTTATGAAGAGTCAAGACGGTTGGAAATCCCAACGCTTATGATCTTATCTAATACTAGTTCCCGACAAAAACCAATGGTGGAGCTTATGAATTCACTGCAAAGATCGAGGTTGAAAAAATCCTTTCTACCTTCCTAGCTACAAGTTCAACCCAAAATGATCATCGATGGTGGTGGGCATGGATCTCCTAAGGTTTCGAACCTGTGACATTGTGTCATTCAAAGCCTCCCTTGCACACTAACTCACTCAAAAAATGTTGATGATGTGGGTGATTGGTTTGAAGAGAAAATATCTCCTCGTAATCTATTCCCTACACCTTTATATTGGAGAAAATATCTCCTCGTAATCTATTCCCTCCACCTGAGAGAACCCCTTCGCCACATGTCTGGCCTTGTGTTTCTCCACACTCCCATTTGCTGCTTGCTTGACCTTGTAGATCCACCTCGATCCTACTACTAATTTGTCCTCCAGTCTTGGAAAAAATTCCCATGCATTGTTCTTGATAATGGATTCATAATCTTCTACCATGGCATCAACCCATACTATTTGTTGTACTGCTTCCTTGAATGAGGATGGCTCTATTTCTACACTCTCACTCATAAGAGCCATGCACCCAGTGTATCAATCTGGGGACCTTCTCTACGTGCATTGTGATGTGGGTGCTCCCACATTCTCTCTACAATCATGCATCAACATGTCAACCTCTCTGGTACACTTCCTTCCATCTTTGGATGTCTTTGCATGAGTGGGTTCCTTTACTCTCTGCTCCTCTGCTTATTGCTGCTCCACATCTTGAGGTTCTTCTTTTGGAGCTAACATCTCATCAATTTCATGCAACTAAAGCTCCTTCTCAATGGAAATTCACATGGTCTTCCCTTCATCGAATTTCCCATATGTAGAGCCACTTTCATCCTATGAGATGGCAGGTACACCCTATAGTCGTGAGGTGTATTATTGTACACCATAAATATGCCCAACTCAGTTGTTGGTTCTAGCTTTTTCTGTGCATCCCTGGAGAAATGGTAGTAAATTGATGAACCAAAGATTCTAAAGTGTGCCACCTCTATTTTCTTACTTGAAAAATATTCCTCTGGTATACTCATCCCAAGAATTCGATGAGGACTCCTTTTCTGCACATATACAGTTGTGTTGCATGCTTCAACCCACAGATGCAATGGTAGGCCCTAATCATGTAACATCACTTGTGCATCTCCCACAATGCTTTTGGTCTTCCTTTTTGCAAACCCATTATGTTGTGGATTATGTGGTGCTATCAACTCCCGTCAAATTCCTTCTGATGCACAGAAGTTCTTGAATTCATTAGACACATATTTTCCACTATTGTTGTTCCTGAGAGCTTTCACTTTCTTGCATGTTTCTTTCTCAAAAAGTGCTTTGAACTCACAAAATTTTGAGAACGTCTGATCTTTCTTCTGCATGAAGGATATCCAACACTTGTATGAAAAATCATCTACAAATATCACATAATACTTGTGCTTGCTTATGGAGGTTATCGAGAACGGTCCACACACATATGAGTGAACTCTTTCAAGTATCGTTTGCGCTTGACTATCCTTATCATCAAAGGTGGATTTGGTGTACTTCCCCAATGTACACCATTTGCATGTATCACGCTGCACAAGTGCACCCTTGGTAAGTCCTGTAGAAATATATTGCATGATCTTCAAAGCTTTTTGGTGTAGATGGCCCAATATTATATGTCATAACTCACCGATGTCTTGGCTCTGCACCTTCTCCGCTTTCATGCTTGAAGCAGCACAATATTCTACATCCAATTTGTTGAAATTCTTTACCTGAACCCCGATATTCTTCACTTTTCCCGTGGCTATGTGATGAAGGAAGACATTTCCTTTGCTAAAAATCAAATTGTAGCCACAGTCTTCCAACATAGCAACTGAAACTAAGTTCTTCTTCAAACCAAGAACATACATGACATATTTCAATGTGAGAGGATAACTAGACTTCCTCTTAAAAGTAGCAGTATCGATGTCGATCGTGATATACCTTCCATTGTCTTCCATCTCGATATGCATATGGAGGTCCTTCTCCTCCAGGTCATTCAAGAACTCTTTGTTTTTGGTCATATGGAATGAGGCTCCACTATCCAAGTACCAAACACTACCCATCACCAATGACACCATGCATGTGATGAGGGTAAAATACAACTCGAATTGTGAAGCAATTGCTTCACCTGCTGCTCCTCCTGAGGGCTTCTTGTCATCCCTCTTATGAAAACACTTTGTGGCTTAGTGTCCCGGCTCGTGACAGTGAAAACATTTAATCTTCGACAAGTCCTTCTTCTTGCCTGCCTAGCCTATAACCTTAATTCCAAATTCATAACTCCTCTTATATTTTTATTTTCCTAACCCTATCTAACCATACTATAAATCTAATTCTTGGATCCCATTCCTATATTATATAACCTCTACACCACTAAACTCTTCACTGTGCATTGAGCTATCCCTTGATTTGTTTACCATATCACATTAATGTATGTCCATCTTACCTTACCGGGAATGGTTGATACATCTAAGGATATATTTCGATGGATTAAATAGAATATTAACATTTAGAAAAACATTACTTAATATTTATACCTAATCAACCTTATATTTTCAGACTCATTCCACAACCCAACCTTGTTTCCATCCCATCCTATGTTGTAAATTTCTATGTGAAAAACCAGCTGATCTCAGACTTATGTACTACTGTCAGCCTTTGATCTATATGGCCCTATTTTTCTATTAACTGACACCCAAGAGAAATAAGTGGTATAATAGAGAAAACTCATATCTTCGCTTCCAAGTTCATTAGGGATATTCTACAAGCTATAAGGCCAAATTCATGTCGACCAATCGAGTGCACTAAGCCCTCATAGTATAAGTATCTAACGATCGACATGGAATCCTTTCCATAGTGGTAAATTGGTATAGGTAAATGACATGAGTCGATGTAATGCTTTTGATAAGCTGGTTGAGGAAACCTAACGATACTTATATATTCATTACCATAGAAATTATGAAATGGACGAGACTTGAAAGCAAACGGGAAAGAGAAGTGCACCAAAATATAGCTCCACACATGCATCCAAAAAAGACTTGAATCCAACTTCAACTAAAAGGAAGAAGGGAAGGTACGAGAGGTCAGCCCCTAAAGGGATATTGGTCGCGCTAACAATATCAGGTATCGTCAGCGGCAGGGGAGCCTCCTAACAGCACAGAGACCCCCCTGCACACCGTGAACTGCTTACTACACCCTCTTGGTGGGGCGCTACGTGCATGTGAATGAAAATCAGACGTGCATGGCCTGAATTAACTATCGCTAGAAAATGGTATGTTAGGGTCGAGGCTCTGCTAGTGCCCGACAGTTGTATTCCATAACCAAGATGGTTGTGGCACGCACATGAGCGTATGTGGATTTGGTACTTCTTCACATGGATTTTTTTGCACACGAGGAAGTGAGTTCCAACGGCTCAGATTCTCTGCTGGACATCAACGACATTGAATCACCCAGTCGAACCCTAACGTTTTTCCTTATCTGTCTACTACGCATTTGGTCCTAGAGCTGACCACGACGTCGCTCCTATTTTCAAGTTTTTTTTTTTATACCAGTCTTACCATTTATTGTGGCATGATGCCAATTGACTCCATTATCCACAATGTATCAATGATATGATATCCATACCCCTTTCTTTTTCACTTGCTCTAAAAAACAAAAAAGAATGGCGGTGGTTGTGTTCCTCAACCTCTCACACCTAGGTACCCCTGCACCCATCCCTTCTGTTGTTTTTATTTATTTATTTGTTTACTTCTAATTATTCTCTTTAATTTTATGTTAATACACTCTTCCTTCTTAACATGGAAGGATTTCTACTGAGGTCATCTGGTGGGGCTTATAGCCAAATGACAGCAATATGTTAAATTTAGAACACTTACACGATGTCTCCCTGTAAGCCCACTTAACTTTGTTTCACAAAGTGTTGAATTTCCTTTCCACGTGTTCACAGTGACTGCTACCCTTTTAGCTATTTTTTTATTATTGATTCAATTGTAGGTAAAAATCTGTGTCTCCAAGAGTTCACGGGTAACTCTGCCCTTTCCCTTCAGCAGGCTGGATGTAGGATTTACTTTCGTTCCTAGTTAACATTACCTGTTAAATTATGTGGTTTTCACTAACTATTGCTCCTTGCAGGTATGTTTGAAGTGCGCTCATTTTTATCTCACCTATTATTTCTCAACTTTGGGAGCACACTAACCAACATTCTCTCCTCCAGATCGGTTCTTTTGACTGTGCTCTCCTTGAAAAAAATCCATCTCCATTCTTTGAGTGGTGGTATAGGGTTACAAAGTTTTTTGTTTCCAACTCATCCTCTTACGTCGTTTAGATTTACTGTTTTATGGATTGTGCATCTATTTAAAAGGTTAGTTTATGCTTGAAAGGCTACAAGGCTCAGACATTTTCCTGGTTTTCTTTGATATATGTATCGAATTGTAAATTTCCTAATATTATTAATATTTTAACTTATTTTGTAAATCTATTTACATACTTTTGGAAACTATGTCAAACCAGGAGGTAATTTTTCAAATCAGAATGTGTATTAGATGAAGAATGTGCATGTATTTATACATGGAGGTGAGGCTATTGGGATTCATCTCCCAATGACTCTTGGCCTTCCTTATTTCTTAATATTATTTAATATACAATATTAAATATCTTCACCCAACCCTTAGGATTAGGTGTCAACATTCCCCCCTTTAATCTGAAGAGATGTTGGTGAGCCCAAGCATCGATCTGAACTTTTCAAACTTTTCTCTTCCAAGTACTTTGGTGAATATATCAGCAGTTTGCTCATTTGTGGAACAATGATGTAGATGGATGGTTTTTGCCTGAACATGATGTCAAATTAGATGGTATTTTTTATTGATGTGCTTTGTTCGATCATGGAACTTTGGGTTCTTGGCCAACTTTATTGTAGAAGTGTTGTTGATCATGAGTGGTGTTGAATACGTTTGTTTCATCTGCAAATCTTCTAGGATTTTTCTGAGCCACACAATTTCCTTTGTTGCTTCCGCTGCGGCCACATATTCTGCCTCAGTCATGGAATCTGCTGGAACTGACTGTTTGCTGATCTCCATGAGACAGCTCCTGATCCAAGACTCATGGTGTAACCTGTAGTAGACACCCCTATTTCTTTGTCCCCATCAAATTCTGAATCAGAGTTTCCGATCAAGCTGAAGTCGCCTACCTGTGCATATTTGAGACCAAACTCTTGAGTCCCCTTTAAGTACCTTAATACTCTTTTTGCAGCAGACCAATGTCCTTCACAAGGTTTTTGCATAAAATTTGAGAGGATTCCAACAACAAATGAAATGTCAGGTCTATTGGTGGTCAGGTAGATAAGACTTCCTATAAGCTGTCTATACTTAGTTGCATCCTTGAATTCCTTCCTTTCAATGGATGTGAGCTTCAAGTTTTGTTCCATTGGAGTGGTTAAGGGATTGCATTCATCCATGCCAAACTTGTTCAAAAGATCTCTAATGTACTTATTTTGAGAAAAAATATATATTTAGGATGTTGAATTACTTCAATACCCAGACAGTAATGAACATGACCCAAATCAGTTATTTCAAAACCTTTCTTCAATTCTTTCTTCATGGATGCAATATAGCTCTCATTGTTCCCTATTATCAAAAGATCATCTACATACACCACAAGATATACAACTATTTTTCCAACTTTCTTAACAAACAAGGTTGCATCATCAAGATCAAAATGTTTGAAGTCAAGTTTCAGAAGATGCTCGGTTAATTTCTCATACCAGGCTCGCGGTGCTTGCTTGAGGCCATACAAATATTTTATAAGCTTTCAAACTTTGTGTTCTTGGCCCTTTACAACAAATCCTTCTGGCTGGGACATAAAAACTTTCTCCTTTAGATCTCCATTCAAAAAGGCGGTTTTTACATCCATCTGATGGACTTTCCATCCATTCTGAGCTGCTAGGGCAAAGAGAGTCCGGATGGTGGTCCATTTTGCTGTGGGGGCAAAAGTTTCTTCATAATCGATTCCTTCTTTTTGTGCAAAACCTTTTGCCACAAGCCTGGCCTTGTGCTTGTAAAGTGAGCCATCTACTTTATACTTGTTCTTGTAGACCCAATTACAGCCAATTGGTTTTGTTCCCAAAGGCGGATCAACCAGCTTCCAAGTGCCATTCTTTATCAAGGCATCATACTCCTTTTGCATCGCTTCTTTCCATTCATCATGAGAAGCGGCTTCTTTCAAGGAAGTTGGTTCATGATCTGTAGACAAACTCAATTCACAGTTATAAGCAATATCCATATCAACAAGAGAATCAGAATTATCTACATCACCTTCATTTTGTTTAGTGGAACTTCTTGTTCCTGTTTTTCCAACCTCATCGGGATGAACATTCTTCAGTGTCTTTGTCAGCCATTTGGGAGGACCTTTCTGAGATGGCCCAGGCTACTCATTTGACTGAGTTGGGATTGATTTAAGATTGAATCTCCCAATTCTATCAATCACATCATTCAATGTTTCATCCATGGTTGTTTATTCATGTGAGGGAGAGAGTGCTTCAGGAAATGATTCCACAATTTGATTCAATATAGGAATCCCCCCTTCAAGATGTGGAATCTGATTATCAAATTCTTGGAAAGACTTTGCATGTGTGAATCTATCCAGGCAATCAAGTTGCTGCTCAACAACCTTGTCACTCTTGGAAGATTCAAGGAATATGACATCTCTTGCTATTACAAACTTCTTATTTGCTTCATCATAGAGACGATATCCTTTGGAGGTATTGGAGTACCCCAAGAAGATACATTTTCGACTTCTAGCACCAAGTTTATTCCTTTGTCCCTTGGGTATCAAGGCATAATAGGTGGACCCAAAGACCCTGAAATGCTTTACCGAAGGAATGTGGCCATGCCACATTTCAAAAGGAGTTTTGCTTCTAATTGAACTTGAAGGACACCTGTTCTTTATGTAAACAGCACATAGAATTGCATTAGCCCAAAACATCAATTTTACATTCTTGAAAAATAACATGGAGCGAACCATATTTAAAATAGTTCTGTTCATTCTTTCAGCTACACCGTTCTGTTGGAGATTGTATGGCACAGTTGTTTGATGTTTGATCCCATGTTGACGAAGATCATTTTCAAATTCATTTGAAGTGTGGGCGGAAACGTGAAGCTGGGTTACACTTTTGTGAGAATTGGGGGCCGAAAATTTTTTTCAGCAATAGTTCGGCCGAACTATGTAATAGTTCGGCCGAATTTTCTTATAAAGTTCGGCCGAACTCGTGATTCCGTTAGATTGACGGCACACTGACGACGCGGGAAAACAGAATTTTTGCCGGAGATTGGAAAACTGGCAACAAAAGTTCGGTCGAACATTTGCTTTTAAAAGAGTTCGGCCGAACTATTTTCTATAAATAAATCGCTCGCAAAGTTTGTTGGTTTACCGATTTCATTGTTCGCGCGTTTTTTTATGTCCCTGTCGCTGCTGCTCTGTTCGCGTTTTTGCTCCTCCCGTCTGTGCTCTTTGACTCCGTCGGGTATGTCCACGCTCTTCGGGCTATTAAAATCTTGTTCTGTGGAAAATAAACGAATGCCTTTTTCCTTGTTTTTGCAGCGTCTTTTATAGTAATAGACAATAAAAGGAATGTATAGTAGATTGTGTTTCACATTAATATACAATAAAACATGATAGGTACAGTGTTGGAATTTCAAAATAGACTCATTTGTCAAATTTTCCAGTTCTCTTAAACTCGAAAAAAGAGTGCATAGTAACTTGTTTTCACTGTTACACAACCCTTAAACTGGAAAAGGAATGCATAGTAGCTTGGTAATTTGTTTTCACTGTTACACAGATTGTGTTTTACAATAATAGAGAATGAATAGGAATGCAGAGTAGCTTTGTATAGTAATTTGTTTTTACTGCTACATAGATTGTGTTTCATAGTAATAGACAATCAAACAGGACACTGGGTGACAAAACAAACTTATCTAAGGATGGATTCTAAACCTCCACTCAAAAATAAGTTTAAACTATCACTCACAGGATCGATTGCGAACTTTCTGCCAAAAACCCCTTTCGAGATACATTATCTGGAGATGCGGGGTATCGATCCCTGTACCTCTCGCATGCTAAGTGAGCACTCTACCATCTGAGCTACATCCCCACAGCGTCTAAGGTCCTAAGCTAAATTTTTGGTTGTCATACAAAGTATATGCTAAAATCAGTGGTCGTTGTTGAGAGTCCCTGCTCACCAGTATACTACAATGATTTTCCAATGAAATATGCACCGACCTGGATTTCCTCTTTTCCTTGTTTCGTTTTGTGCAATTTTTTTTAATTAAGTAATGTTTCATTTACATTTTACATTTTCTGTATGCAATATTCTTTCCATTACCATATTTGCTATGTTTTTTTTTAGAGTTGTTTATTTCTCAAGATATCTATCTTACCAGAGTATGGTACCCAATAACACATGTCCATGTCCTGTTGGTAATAGCCTTCACATACTCGCTGTCATAATTTCTCGAAAAAAAACTTATTCAGGGAATCTATAATTCATATATTTTGGGAATCTATATATAGAGTTCTTGCAAGTTGCAGTTTGGCGTTTGTGTCTCATGCTCATCGTTACAGTGCTTCTTGTTTTACAGTTTGTGTCTCATTCTGTATGTACATATATAATTTGTATGCTGTATGTACATTGATTGAATGTACAATTCATCCCTTATTTACAAATTTTTGACGTCAGCCATTTATCGTTGCTCCACTTTTGCACATTCATGAATGAAAAGACTTTTATAGTGGATAGCCCATCTTCTCCCATGTTATTTGGAGCACTTGTTGAGCCATTCGACTCTTTTGCAAAAATTGCAAAAAGAGTGTTCAAGTAGGTAGCTTACTTTGCAGGATTGGATCATCTTCTTTTCTATTCTTTTTTTTCCATCTATGACGCTTGCCTCTAGCTTCCCCACATAACTCTCAGCTTCAGCATGCTCATTACCCTCTTCTATACCATTTTCTTGACACCATGGAGGGATTTGAATTGTCTCCATGACAACTTGGACATCTGCCTCTCCTTAATCAAATTATAAAAGTCTTGTTTCATGGTTGTAATATTTTTCCAAATCTGCAGCTTAGTTGCAGGTTTTATGATTTACATGTTTCTGGAAAAATTAGTGTTGTTATCACCTTCAGCGAACTAGATGGCTCTACTTTGAAGTCTTCATTGAACTATTTCCTTTTCTAATAGTGCTTGCTTTCTCCCCTCCAAAATTTTCAAAGACTGCAAGTCTTTTTCAGTAAAAAGTGCATTTACATTATTGTCAAAAAGCCTAGAAATGACCTCTTCTACTTCTAAAAGATCCTTTTTATCTTTTGTTGCCTTCTTTTTAGACTAGTTAGCAGCCACTTTCTTAACTCTTTTGATATTGTCCACAAAGTGTTTCATTAAAGTTCCCCCAAAGCTTCATCATATTTTACGCAAATGTTTGTAATTAAGAATCCATCCATATCAATAAAGGTATAATACTTTGGTTCATATTGTCCATTATGTTTGTTATTCTATTTCCTTTTGAGATATATTTGAGTAATATTTGTAAGTTGTAACTTTCGCTTTGAATATTTCTATTTGGCACACCACAAATAAGAATTTAAAATATTAAATTAATTAATATAGATTTAATTTGATTTCAAATTTATCAAGAGGTGTTAATATGGATTTAAGTTACTATAAATGAAATTTATAAATATATTTTTTTTTGGTTCATTTCCAAAAAAAAAAATTTAAAGTTAATATTATTTAAACTTTTATAGTATGAGTAACTCTTGTCTTATATTTGACTAATTTTTTATATAATTGAAATTCAAAAACAGATGATTTTCTCCAAGTTTTAATTGTTTAAAATATGATTGTTTGAGCAACTCTTTCTCTGGGATACAAGGAGGCTGAAAGATTTTTTTTCTTGTATATTTGGAGCTCTCCATTATTATAGAAAAGGATTTTTTACTTGTATATTTTTATGCTCTTTGCCATAGTAATGTCATAGTGTATGAAGTTTTAAATTGTTTTTATTATTTTTATTATATGTTGGATGTGATTTTGATTGAAAATGCTTCTTTTTATTTATTAATTAAAAAAATTATTAGAAAAATTATTGCTTTAAGCCTTGGAATTTACAATCAAAATTAGAAAATGTATTTATATCTAAACTATTTATGAAAAGTTTAATATTGTTTGATTTTCTCTACCATGTCCTTTTTACATATATCTAGAATAATATTATTTGTAGTTTCCGGTTTTTTGTAACATTTTACTACCATAATCAAAATCTATAGAAATAACAATCTAACATTATAATATCTTGAAATGGAGCTAGCCAACTCAAATATAGTATTGCAAATCCCTGGCTAAGTTAGATGAGGAGGCTATGTATTACTTAGTACCGTATCCATATTGGGGTTGCAAGTTCTATGGGTTCAAAAGAACACTTGCAAACAATTTGTTTTCCATATGACCTCTCTTTTTCATAGATAAATTTCATTCTTTTAGCCATTATGGATTTGAGAAAAATACATCCTGATAGGCCAATAAAAAGCCTTAACAATGAATTAAACATGAATAACTATTAAATATGGGTAACCAAGCAGCATCAAAACAAACAACTAAATCACCAAGGCTAGTAGTGATAAATAATAAACATTCTAGGATACTTCAAAATTCCATGTAAATAATTTTTTACCTAAAATCACTAGATGGTGAGGCCCACAGCAACAATTGCAAAAGCAATGCAATATAACCAATCAAACTACATCAACAAAACATATGGTCTTGAATGAGGTTTTGGACTCTTTAGATATAAATGTACACCATGGCAATGTATCTTATATAAAACTTTAATCCATGTGTTTAACCTTAACATTGACACAAATGGAATACAATTTTACTCACTGCTTTATGATAGAAAAATATGCGGATGAGTATTGCCCACATATCCGAAGTAAAAAGGGATAGATTAAAAAGGGATGCTCCGGTCATCTATAAAAGATAAATTAAAGAAGCATGACATATTAGTAATGACATATTAGAGTTAGTATAAAATGTGACATATAATTTTCCTGCATGGAAAAACATAGTTACCGAGAGTTCAAAACTCATGCATTTGAATAGAAAGTGGGTATACGAATGAGCAAGTAGATTTTTTCTAGAAATGAGGAAGTGAAGGTCGATAGAGAGCCACACAAAATTGCAAATTCATACCTTAACAAAATTGTTAGATCCTTTTAAAGAAAACGTGTCATATAATCAACTTTCATCGAAATATATGATAAACTCAACCCAATTTTATGAAAAATAGTATACCATTTTTTACATTTCACATAATGCAAATAGATAAATATTACTTAAGTATTGTTATAAATATTTAACTACCCATCGAGAGATGGCCAAGTGATTGAGACAGGGCATCATCACAATAAAAAACCAAGTACAAATTGTAGTAATCCTAGAATCATGCTTTACATAAGGTAAAATTGGGGAACTCATGACTTGTAATATAGATAAAAAACATTTACCCTTACCAAAAAATATATGATAAAAATTGACAAACTACATAAGCTTAAGCTTAAGGGGATATAATCCTTCTTGCCTTCCATATAGATAATAAAAATGATTGTTCCAAGTCTCATGTTGCTTCTCATGTTATTTTATAAACCTTGATTGGAAAGAAAAATAGGAGGGCAGAAATGTAAGAAATATAAAACATAATGAAACACAACGTAAGAAATAGAAAACATAATGAAACACACACATACATATCTCTAGACAATCAACACAATTATTTTCCTAGGAAATCCTTATGGGAGACAAGCAACCCTAAAAAGTAATGATGCTCTAGACTCCTTTTTCCCTAGGAAATCCTTATGGGAGAAAAACAACACTAAAATGTAAACATGCTCTACTCTCTTTTCTGGTATGGAAAATATGTGAGTACAAAGAAAGAGGTAATATCTCTAGAGTTAGCTAAGACTTTTAGCATGTAAGGTTGCTATAAAAACTTAACTTCATACATTTTTTTCTCTAACTTCACACTCCTAGTTGTATTTTCAACTATGGAACAAAATACAATAACACAAAATGGAACTCTTATTCCTCCTAGTGGCCAAGTATTTAACATAGCGTGATAGCCAATTAGGTGTAAGATTTGACTCTGTCAACCATTAACGAGGTTTGTGATTTTAGACATTTTAGAGTCTTGTTAAAATTCCACATGTAGCTAGCTTGCCATGCATGAGTAATGGGGCTAAAATGTCATTCTCTCGTACCATGACCTGGTCAACATGATAGGTCAACTTACTAAAGGCATAAATTTTGAATGAACTTCATTTGATGTTTTTCTTTCACCATTGGATATGTCTTTAAGTGTAGAATAATGGTCAAGATTTCGGCACAAGGGATAATTGTTTGACCCCCAGAAATGTCATTTAATACCTCAAAATGACTCCAAAAGGTTTTAGACCCCAATTCTCCACCCACCATTAAAATGACCCTACAAGTTGATTATTTCAGTTTTTTCACTCTATGAGCATCAAAATATATGACAAATAATATAATTATCCAATCTAGATCATTATTTAATAATTTGTTAAAATTATGAGTAAGATATACATCATGGAATTTAAATAAATAGCGTTAATTCATTGAACACCCTTGTACATTCCTTGTTGATACTTTGAAAGTAATATGTTTTGAAAAATAATTTGTTTATGGATTCTATTTTCCACATTCTCGCAACCATATCAAAAACCTTCTTATAATATTTGAAACCTAAGGTCTTTCCCATACCAAAAGTATGTTCTTTTAAAACATGTTTTCTTGGTGATATGGGTGATTTAGAAATGATTGGGAGAGCGAAATTCCTCATTTAATATGTACAATATGTTTGGTTCATGCCACTAAGCCAAGAATTTTAAATTCAACTGACTTTTAATATATCCAACTAAATCATGCAAAAAAAGAATAAAACAATTTACGTTAGGGTTGTGGATTCAGGCATTGAAACAACACACCATGATATTTCAAATTTAAAAATAATGGTTTGAGTCCTAGGTAGCTTAGAATCCTATTTGTTTTCAAAATAAGGATGCACTCCCATTTGATTCTCATGATTAGGTTGTAATCATGAGGCTCTCGCTCAAGAGTGGACCTTCCAAAAATCTTGTGACGTCTTGTCACAAACAAAACCATCAAACTGAAAAACACATCATGCAAGAAACATAGCTCACTGACATATCATTTTTCTCCTTCAAAGAAAAAAAAATCACATCATGTGAATATCTCCATGTACTCTTACATATTGGTGTACAAAACCATCAACCAAACACAAGTCGACAAAACATGCCCCTTCAAACAACTGACTCTCAAGTCAAATAATAGAGCTCATGTACAAATTTCCATATTTGTTGCATTTAAGTGTGTCAACATAACTCTACTTTCAACATCTTGCTTCATGCAACATGCACCATACTTTGAATTTGCAAAGAAATTCATGAAACATCAAAATATATGCAAGGCCTTAATTGGATAAGAAATCTAACCATCCCTTACCAAACCATTTCAATGGTGCTTCTTTCAGCTGCACTTCATCATCATGTGAATCATCCTGACCCTCATCGATTATGGAATCCTCTTTTCCATTCTTGTCAATATCTCTTTCCACCTTCTTCAAATGTCATGGATGACTTGTTGGATACAAAGTCCAACACTTGTCTACAAGGTGACCTTTCTTATGGCAATGAGTGCAAAACAATTGCATCTTATTTTCAACATCATTTTCCTTGTCTAATGGGCCTTTGAATTTTTGCCTCATTTATTTAGAAAGTTTCATGTGCATGGATATCTTCTTCCAACATCTATAAACATTATGATTATTCAAACCACAAAAGGAACATGTGCAAGTTATTTTCCAAATCTTATGTGAATATTTTAAATGTTTATCATAATCAAAAGCAATTTGATTAAAGGAAAATTTATACCTTGAACATTCACCGTTGTCGCCTTCTTGAGGAGGTGAATTTGATGAGGTAGTGGCTCTCCTCTGAATACTAGCAATGAATTCAATGACTAGATAGAGCTTTCAACATCCTCTTCTTTTACATTCTCATTAGCTACATGTTTATTAACATCTTCTTGCAAAGTGGGTGTCAAAATTTTCCATTCATCATGAACACAAACTTCACAAGCTTGAGGTAATGAACATGAAATAAAATTCCTTCTTGGAACAGCTTCATGTGCCTCCTTGGCTTTGGAGCATTATCCATCATGTTTTCCATAACCAAGACCCAAATAATTAGGCCCTTCCTCAACAACATTTGGCTCAACTATGCCTTGTACATGTTTGCCTTTAACCCTTTACTTTCATAGCACATTTTCATCAAAAATTTGGACCGTATTCCTCTAGTGTGTCTCTCAAAAGCACGTACACATTCATTTTGAGAGGAAATTGAAGATAGAAACCAATAGCTAATTCTTCTAACTAACCTTGAATAAAATGAGCTAAATTGTACTTTGATACCAACTTGATTTGAATATGGACAAACTAGTTTTATTGGGCTATCTCCCTCATTAGTTAAATAAAAATGTGTTTAGGATTTTCTAAAGTTAGCCAATTGGGAAGGGGTTTGTGTCAAGCTTTAAGTGTATTTTGTGAGAAATTTATGAGTTAATTAGCTTTTAAAAAATCATGTGTACAACAAATAAAATGAAAATTTTTTATTTAGGAAATTTTTTTCCCTCAATCCAGATTCCGATCATTGGACATGTAAGAGGAAGAAAGATGGAATTCACTTTTCAAATTCTAGACCTTGCTTAAGCCAAAATAAACTAGAGGTTTGGTTTTCAAATACATTCACTTATTTGGAAAAGTTCTAGCTACCAAAAGTCCATATGCCAATCTACCTCCCAAGAAATCCATTTATTACACCACTGGTTAGTTTTTTGTCTTCCTATATTCTTTATCAACCTCTTCTAGTGATTCTTGAAAGGTGGATACTTAAATCCTTCCTAAAAATTTGAGCTCTAAAGTGAGAAGACATACAAGGTCATTTTAAGTCATTCTTCTATCCAATTATAAAAACCAAGTGAATATTTCTACATATTGATTTCTTTCCCATAAACTGTACAATATATGTTGAGTTGCCTCGCCCTAAGCGAGATGTTTAACAAACATAATAATAGAGAAACAATTAGTGACGTCACCAAAAGATGTAGCCTATTCAAGGTATCATATCCTCTCATCAAGGTCAAGAATCTATTCACCAAAAATGTCCTATGGAAATGATGTTTTAAGAAACAAAAATAGACAAAAACATTCAGTGAGAACAACAAAATCTAAAACCTCTTCAAGGTCTTCAATCTGCTCGTAAAGTTAAATTACATGTCTTGATCAAGTCCAACAACAAAGAAACATTCAGTGACAACACCAACATCTACAACTTCTTCAACATCTTCTAAACCATCTTCAAAGTCAATATTGTGTGCATCAAATTCCTCAGCAAGGTCATCAATGGAGTCATCAAAACTACTATTTCAAACTTCAATGCCAAAAATAAGTCGAAAGAATTCAATTTCTCCCCCAAAACCTTCTTCTCTAAGCAAAGCTAGCATGATGTCGTCGAGAAATTCAGTAATTCCACGAGGAAATTCTATCAAAGTTAAAACAAATCCTTTTCATCCATATTTAATGCCTACTTTTCAGGTGGAACACCTCCAAATTTAAGGACCACAATGACATAAAATATGTAACTTTACCTAATAGGTGTAGACCTAGAACCCCCAACTTTGCGTGACATGTACAATTGAAGATCTTATATGGTAAGTAGTGTGAGAAGAGAGTCATGGTCACTGAGTTGAGCAAGAGAAATAGTTTGGTATGACAACCTTACTTGTGATAGGTCTAGCTAGGAGACTACCAAATTACATGGTAATGGCATTCAAAATGTGAAAATTCCCATTTCACTTGGAAATAAGATGGTAGAGAAAGGTATAGATAAAAGGAGATATCCATCTATGGTAAAGAAATCAAATAGTTCTATCAATTCCACCTTGCAACTCTAAGAGACATTGAATTAAATTTCATCTCAAGACAGGGCTTTGGGAGGAAATTCTCAAAGCCAACCTTCGTTATGGCTTTGAAACACATGGTAAGTATCAAGACTTAGCAACCTTATTTGCATAATTTTTTCTAGCATGGACCTTAATGTCATAGCCTTCTTTTGCCTAAAATGAATGCACATTTCCTTGCAATTTGGCTTGCGACATTCATAATTCATGCTCATGGAACATGATTGTGTTGAAATTGTGATAACATCTGTTGTATGCAGAAGCTAATAAAAAATGATCGAAAATGACATTTTTGCTTTGTTTTTTTGAAGATTTAAGGACAATTACACCAAGTAGCTTCCAACCTCATATGACCATCATGTCAAACTATCTCAGGATATTGTCCAAGTAAGAGCCAATTAAGCAAGCAATCTAGTATACATGACTCCAATTTCAATTAGCAGTAATGACAGTTCTAAGTATGGTGCAAACATTGCTCCAGATCCTCAATAGGGCATGTTTGATGACAATAATTTGGGGAGTGAGAGAGGGAGATGGTAGGAGAAAAAATTCAAGGAATCCACGGGAAATTGAAAAATATATAACTAATAAGGTGGAAGACATTTGTAACCTAAGAGAGAAACTTGTTAGGAAATGGGTGAAGTTGGTATTACACACCCTATTGGACAACCTCGAGGAGAAAACATTTTTGCCACTTTATTTGTTGGCGTAACCTAGTAAGTGTTATTCACTAGCATGTATTTTGTAAAGGCCTTGACCTAGTTCCCATTCAACTCCATCCACCAGGTTGTAGAGGATTCCAAGCCTAATTTCATGAAAATTAAGTTGGGGATGATCACATTGACCTGCTTGATGACGTGTCTATGAAGATTAACTACCTTGAACTATTTTTTTGCATAGGGAAAGAGACACATTCCCATGTCTGAGCATGAAAATTTTATTTGATATTGTTAATGCCTCTAGTGTTTAATTCTACAAGTTCTATAGGCAGAGTCTGTAAAGGGCCAGGTAGCCTCTGGATCTCATCTTTTATGAAAGGTGACATATCTAGTAAATGCCCCTACATTCAATCTCTGGAATGGATCTAAATAGAAGTTCTTCATTTTAATATCCATAAAACACAACAACTTTAAGGTAAACTATGTACATGTGTCATTTCTCCACAAACTAAAGAGTGTATAAGTGGTAAATTTTATACCAAGTGTTCTCCCACCATGTACAGCGCAATTTGGTGAACTTATCATTTTTATAATTTCTTTTTCGATTAAATTTAGTTTCACACATAATCAATTATTTCTTTGAAAGTTGTGTTCTACATAGTTTGTGTACACTATTACCATTGATTACGGGAAATCTATTTTGTGTAAATGTCGACCAATAGATATATATCATGGAGGATGAACGACGAAGATCAGCCGAATCCCATATGGAGGTTCAGAGATCGGGGGATGTTCACGGTATTTAAATATAATCTTAAATCTCCATACATGTGTGTACATATGGAATTGATCTTTTATTAACTTTGTGAGTTAAATTAGTTGTTAATAAGTTTAATATTTTAATTTTTAGGAGGTAAGAGGAGAAGGGTTTCTACTCCATCCATGGAGCGTGGCCAAGGTTCAACCCGTCAAGGTATGAGTGGTAGCAGGTTGCGGGAAGGAGGTGATATTTATTCCCCCGAAGGCCAATCAACGGCTACTGGTTCTCAACAGGGTCATTGTGGGCCTGGTTCTCAGCAGCGTCATTCTGGGTCTGGTCCTCAGCAGGGTCATGTTGGAGAAGATGTTAACCAACAACATCAAGGTTGCCATCAATTTCAATATCTTTTCATTAAATTTGTACAACTTTTTTTACACGTGTTATTTCTAATATACGAAATTTTATATATATTGATGTAGAGGTCGAAAATGTTCGAGCTAGTGGTCAAAATAGACGCAGGGCAGCCCGCTACATTCAAGAAGAAGGTTGTGAACCCAGCACAACTTATATGGCCGAGATTACTGATATACCATGGGAAACCAACATGGCAGAATGCACCTTACAAAGGCGTGAAAGCCTTCATGCAAAATTGCAAAGAGATCTCGTGGCTTTGTCTATACCTGTTGAGAATCAACAAAGCCTTGAAATAGTTACACATTCATTGGGTGAAATGGTAAATGTATACAGAAATCTTGGGCCAACGACTGATTCATTTGTAGAACTGATGAGAAAGAGAAAAGAAACAGTGATGGGTCCCGATAAATGGGAGGACGTAAAACAAAAATTTACAAGAGAAGTGGCCAAGTCAATGTTTAACTATAAGGAAGGGCCAAAAAGAAAAATGTTGAAGGTGCAGTATTTCAAGCACCCAAACAAAGCTCGTTATTTGTATGATCGGCATCTTGCGGCCTTTGGAAGGCTTCCATGGAACGATGAGGTTCCCGTTTATTTTGCACAAATGTTTTATGCAGAATTTTTTTTGGGTATGAAACCCAACTACAATGACCTTCCTTCAGAATTTTTTGGCCCGGGGAAAGGTCGATTATATGACCGTAAGGGTGCTAAGCGAGATGTGGAGTTGCCTCGCCCTGAGCCGCCATTGGTGAGTCGACCGTTTCGAGTCGAAACTCTGCGATCAGAGATGGATGCGACTTCTCAAATAAGTCGAGAAGCAAGGGATGTTATGATCGACAATGTTCATAGTGGATTGGGTGGAGTCGATCTTTGTTTAAATCGACAAAGAGCACGTGAAAATGCACGTGCCAATTTTGTTTATTATACAGATGAGGAGATTTAAAACATGAATGTTGAAGATCTCTGAACATATGCAATGAATTGTCGCAATGGTTTGTGTTTCGGGGAAAATCACCCTAGAGGTTTGTTGGGTCAAAACCTCCATAGAGCAGGGCATGCCATTCAGAAGGACTCACACACAACCGTTCTTGAATGCAAAAACTAGAAATCAACGATAGCAGGACTCACCCGTAGTCCTACGTTCGATGTAGATCCCGCGGGGTTCAAACCCCCAGCAACCTTCCTTCCTCCTTCAACCTGAAAACAAGAAAGAACATGCACGGAAACCTAGTTGTAGAGCATATAATTCTCCTAAACGTTAGTGTAATCAATGTGAAACATGATATAAACGATAATAACTGCTTAATAATCAATCTTTCCACATATAAAAATAGATACTAACACGAAAGTTCAGGAACAAGATGGTTCTTCATTATTATGAATAGCATGTACAGTAGTAAAAGTGGAGAGATCACCTGAATCCTTCCACGATCTTCGAGCAGACCGTCATCCGGATTCGTCCCGCCCTTTCCTCGCTAAGATTATTCCAAGAGTTGTGCACTCGAGATGGCATATAAATGGATGAACATCTCCAGGAAACAAGGGTTTCCTGATATAAATCTAGGAAAGTGCAGGAGGCACGGGGAATCAGACTTGAACTCGGATTCCAACAGAGTATAATGACTATAAAATTTCTCTCTCCCTTAGGCCATGCACATGAGGGGATTTTAGACTCCCTCAAAGTAGTTTCATCAGTTGGAAACAGTTGGCCACGTGCTGGGGTGGTTGAACTACTAGAGTAACCATCAACCCAGCCCGAAAATAGGGAATTTTAATATATTTTTTAATGGTTTTAATGGCATACGCGGAAAAGTACATGTGGACTCGCGTATACACGCGGAAAATTCTGGGCATAACCGCGTATGGGGATTTTTACACTGTTTTTTAGTGAATTTGTTCAAGTATGTAGGAATGGGTGCCCAAAGCCATAAAAGCAAGCATGAATCATATGAAGGTGAGAAATGATGCTTTAACAGATGCCCCCTAATATATGAGGTCAGAAGGGGTACATGATGGCCGAAATGTATTATGCACATAGAAAAAACCTCGCAAGGACAAGAGAGGACTTCACCAGATTTCAGCCTGCCAAAGAACCAATGAAAGAAAACAGAGAGTCAACTCATGTTGAGGCGGGCATACCCATGCTCAGTCAAAAATACATCATATAGAAAGTACTGAATAGATCCAACATGTATACAAGTATAGTTGAACTGAAAGTACACAATGAATCATCTGAACATGGCCCGGAAGTATAAGTCTGAATCAATGTCCAAGTATCACATATAGAAAGCTGAGCAATGATGCTGAAACTGGATGTCTGATCATATAAGTAACTGAATCTCCAAGTACCAAATCATAGGAGGTGGAACAAACGGTACAATCACGCAACTCGGGAGCCAACATATAGGATGTTGTTGTACTGACACTGCAACATATGAGGGTGAACGACATCACTGGCAGAAACTGAATGGACTGTCAAAAGTGAACCGAGAAATGCTGATGCAACCCGAGGTCTTCACCGATCACTATGGCACAATTCTACACAATGGGAATAAATGAACTGAGGTCGACCATGTGATAAATCGTTGGATTACCGGTCAATGATGTATACCGTTAACCAACGTGAGACAACCCACCAATAATGAAAATGAGTGTCAAGGTGCCCCAGTACAATCTAACAAGTGTGAATGAATGAGTTGAAGTCGAACACTTGGAAGAATCTACCAATCAAGAGGCAATGATGAATCCCCACTGTCGATAGCGAAGAGTCTGCCACTGATGACTGCAAACCCTAAGGTACTGACAAAAGACTCTAGATCTTGTTCCCAGAGCAATGAGTCGGAGTCGATGGGAAAAGATCTGCTAGAAGGAAGGCATTAAGGCATCCCACATCAGTCCAGCGCGAGTGTAACCCGCAGGCCAAGATTTGGAAGGAATCGGACGAAGTAGAGTGATGGAACCAAAAACCGAAGTACGTTTCCGACATGCACAAGATGAAGCTAGTGCACGGAAGAAACCCTCTAAACCAACCAATAATGAAAGCTGACACAGAGGCGAGAAATCCACCGATAGGGTCAAATGGAAATCAAGGTACTGCACGAATCCCAAGTGTGATAATGTGTGCTGACGTCGAACACAGGGGAAACCACTCAGTCAAAGACCCATAATGATGATCAAATGCTGAGCACAAGGTCACCTATCAATGATGGAAATAGGGCCAGGGTGCAGCTCTAGGTTTGCTCTCAGAGCAATGTGTCGTAATCGATAAGAGACAAACCCGCCGGCAAGAAGTCAATGGAGACCTTCTCAAACCAGCACGAGCAGAAGATCAAAACATCTGATGTGATAGGACATGATGCTGACAAGACCGGGAAGGCCGACTGAATAATGAGTCAAGAGACACCACAGAATGGCCGACTCAGGCTAGACTTCCCTTGAACAAAAGCACGACTCTGTGATGACCATGGCAGTAAAAAGTGACACTGTATAAGTCTGTCCTGCAGGAGGCAAAACAAACTCTCCATATGATTGGAAGAGATAACCAACCAGGGGAGAAATGACAAGTGAAACATGGTAAAGGCTGAACCTAGGTCAAAACTAGAACCATCCCAAATGAAGGAAATATATAAGTATATGTGCTTTGTTCAAGGGCGACAAACTGACTCTGTACTGCCATCAAAATAACGAAGATACATCCCGTTCCCGCTCTTTTTGTTATATTTGATTTTTTTGTCTTTTCATATAATAAGCCTGAAAAAGAATAAAAGAATGCTATGGTACAATGGATAGAACGAGTATCAAGAAACAGATGCACTAGTTCCTGGGATTGGAACGATCCTATGCTCAATGCAAGGTGGCGAAAACTGGTAAGCGATACTCAGAGGAATGTTCCATCCATGGGTAAAAGGGTGTCAAGTTGCGATAGCTAAGTGCATGCAATGGTTAACTTGTACAGATAGAAAAGGTCAAAATTTGGCTTAAACATCGAGTCCAAATGAAGCCGGCTAAAGGCCAGGATAAACAAGTAGCCAATATGCAATGCAGTAACTCAACTTAATGACACCAGGGAGCCTCTAGGGTAATAGCCAGAAAAATGATAGTGAGGAAGAAGAAGAATGAAGCTTCAACACGTAAGTCATGGCGGGACTAAAGAGGACTCCCGAGCCTACATAAAACGCAGCATGGGCAACAAGTAATAGCGAGGAACTAACTAAGAAGCCCATGTAAAGGAAGGCTCTACCACCAAGTCATGATTAAATAATCGGCGAGTGAAATGGGTGTAATAGTCATGACCTGATGGGATCGACCCTATGGCAAGTGATCAGTATGAAGGCTAGAATGCAAGATGCAGCGGAAAGTGATTTCCCTAACCTATATGCCAGTGAAGATCATATACCTGTCGTGACGAGTCGGTAATCATGGATCAAAAACGGGAAAAATCTCAAATTCATCAAAATGTACCTGAAAACATACCAAACTGGGCACTTCCAAGCATCCGGGTTATGCAGCTTAAGATAGATCGAAAAAATAAGCATAACAAATTTTTGCGAAAATTTTCAACTTTTTAGGCATAAATAGACAAATTACCTCATATTTGGTTCATTATTACATTGCTGATTTGGAAAAAAGTGCTCTGGAGCAAAAAACTTCTTTCGTCAAATCAGGAGCAACCGACCGTCAAATCGCACCGAATTTGTCAGGTAAGCTCATCAATCATCCTTGCAAATCATTTTGTCCGTTCATAAATTAAAATTTAGTAATTTTCACCATAGAAACCCTTGCTAAAAATCACGGGTTTGCGCATACACAGGTTGGTAACGATAAAGTCGCGTATGCGCAGGCCCAAATGAAAAATGCGTAGCTAATGAAGGATTTATTGAATTTTGACAGGATGAACATATCATGGAGAGAGCGTGAACACAGTGCAATTGATCAAGAAGTCTTGCGAGATCGAGCATCGCTAAATATTCTTCGGAATTGCGGATTGCTCAAGTTTTTCAAAATGCCAAATATGAAAAGCAATGTCCGGTTGCTTGAAATGCTCGTGAACTATTGGGAACCGGAAGAGGACTACTTTATGATAGATCAGATGCCTGTACGCATTGAAGTGGAAGACATATATGTTATCACTAGACTCTCCCGGAGGGGGAACCAGTAGACTTGCACGGGAAGCCCTTGGGAGGACTAACTGTGGAAGATTACGTCCATGTGTACTGCGTAGAGGGTTCCAAGAAAGTTGGAACTGAAATTGCAATTAAAGATTTAAGGGATTTTCACATGAAAATCCTCCTTTTCACCATTGGCAGAGTGGCAGGATCTGCCTCCCTACACCAGGCGTCCAGGACGCAAATGAGCATAGCAGTGGAATGCTTAACTCATGTATATGATTGGTGCATCGCCCTATTACTGAACATGAAGCAACAATTGACCTCAATCCGCCAAGTAAAGACAAAACATTTTGGATACAGTACAATTTTGATGACATTCTTCTTCAAGAAGATACCAGCATTGAGACCCAGAGTGATCTCTACCATCAGCAGCCTGAGAGACCCAATAATTGCCCACTGGGCAGACATGATGAAGAGATTAGGGGGAAGTGAAGTTCCCCGGACCACTTGGGATGATGAGTTCTTCCTTTGGTGGGGAGAACAAATCATCGTTGTGGACGACTATCCCTATGCCGGGATGGACTTTCGTGGAGATCCAGATCTTGTCCTTCCACCAGGCGCGGCATGGGGCACAGTCGGTAAGTTTGCAATTTTTGACTTATATAATTTTTTTGGATTTTTTCAATATGTCTGAAAAAAAGTGAAAAACAAACATGTTTTTGATTGGATTCATAATGACTTACAATGTAAACATGATCATGATATAGATATTGGACCAGTTCGACCTGAGGGTTTCCTGCGCCACAAGTGTCGCAGGGGCGAAGCAGATACAGTGGATTCAGACAGGACCCTCCAGGCTGTACAGAGAAACTTGGAGGGATTAACCCGCCAAGTACCTATGGCTGCCGTGGAAGATCTGCTGGAAGCCTTCCAGAGACGGGCGGTAGGAGTGCCCCGAGACTGGGTACGATTATTCCGCCGAGTTGCCACCGCGATCATGTTCTATAGGAACACGACTTCTGGGCAGGGACCTCAGGAGTAGATAGATATGATGTATCAGATGACTATATATTTTTGAGACTGAACATGATCGAGCATAAGCCCAATTTTTGTATGACTTTATGGATCCAAATTTTGTAAATTTTTTGAACACTCTGATGATATATATACAAAGATGTTTGATGTGATGTGATAAATGTATCAAAATATATGATGTTTTTTATGATTAAATTTTATTGTATGGAATGATTAATATGCCAATCCAGTGCCTGATTAGATAATGAGTCTGCCAACCAATTGTCAGCTCGAGGAATATGAATGAAAGTTCAAAAATGAAATGATCTTTGTAACAAACGTACCCTCAAGAACAACCGTCGTAAAAATGGATCTCGAACCCGATAAGTATTGTTCAACTGCGACACCACCAGCTGAGAGTCCAAGAAAACTACCAACGAATCAACACCCAAAGATATTTCTTTCGAGAGTAGATAAACAACTGCAGTGTATTCTGCTATATTATTGGAAGCAGGACCAATGCAGACCCCTCTTGATACTAACAGCTGACCGGATGGATAATGAAGCACCCAAGCCGCGGAAGCTAAGTTCCAGGTTTGTCTACTAGTACCATCGGCGAAACCAAAATGACTCATGACATCCAAGACAACCTGCCAAAGCAGATCAAAAACATCACCAACCCATCAAAGATCGAAAATCAACCAGATATGTACAAAGCAAAAACTACTACATACAAAAGCAACATGCCAAGCCGAAGCCTAGGCATAATACTTCTTCAAATAGAGCCCATTTCGGGGCTCCGGCAACTCGTTCCCTTCGAAATCAACCAAGGTATATGCTCCTTTCTTAAGGACTTTTTTAACGATAAAGGGGCCATACCACATAGACTTAAACTTTCCTGCCCCCAGGGCATATTTTTATTGGGCATAGACCAAAACAAGGTCACCTTCCGAAAAAACCCTGGGTTTGACTGCCTTATCGTACTGAGCTTTAACTCGGTTTTTATGTGCTTCATTCATCGTGGTGGCATCCCGACGCTGCTCATCGAGATGTTCCAGATGAAGGAGTCGTTCTTCAAGACTAGAAGTGTCAGGAAGAAGTTTAACAGCTAATTTAAGAGAAGGAATCTGGCATTCAATGGGAAATACGGATTCCAACCCGTGCAGTAGCTGAAACGGAGTAAAGCCAGTTGCAGTTTTCACTGACGTCATGTATGCCCAAAGTGCAGGATATAGCATAATATGCCAGTTGGATCTAGCTTTATCGATTTTCCTTTGAAGAATTTTCTTCAAGGATTTATTCACGGCTTCCACCTGCCCATTGGCTTGAGGATAATACGAAGATGAATGCTCCTGCCGGAAACCCAATTTGAGAGCCAACTCAGTCATCATACTATTCTGAAAATGACTGCCATGATCAGTGACAATCTCTCTAGGAATACCAAAATGAGCAATAACCTGGTTGAAAAGAAAAAGAGCTGCAGTCTCACCATCATTCCCAAAAGTAGGCATAGCCTCCACCCACTTCGTAAAGTAGTCTACTGCTACAATAATGTACTTGTGACCTTTAGCCGAAGGCGGGTTACAAGTAGTATAATCAATACCCCACTTTGTAAAGGGACCGACAGTAATGACTGGAAAAAGCGGAGCTGGATGAGCGCGCATTTTTCGAGTATAAATTTGACACGGATGACACTTTTTGACCGACTCCATACAATCCTTGAAAATCGAAGGCCAAAAGTACCCAGCACGCAAGATCTTTTGGGCTGTAGCAAGCCCAGATAAATGACCCCCACAAGCTCCACTGTAGGAATCATTCAGCACAGCCTTAGCTTCTTCGAGAGTTAAGCAGCGTCTCAGGATTGAATCAACCCCTCGACGGTATAAAGCATCACCAATAATCAAATAATTCTTGGCCAAGTGACACAGCTTACGACGCTCATCTTTCGAAAAAGTCGAGGGAAACTTCGCAGTCTGAAGATACACGATGATATCTCCATACCAAGGATCCTGTGAAGAGATAAGAAACAAATGTTCATCCGGAAAGGATTCTTCATAGATCATCTCTTCCCCACAGGGCAACTCGGAGATCAATTCCGCGAAAACTAATGATTTCTTGGACTTGGCAGACATAAACTAAAGATCAAATTCCTGCAAAATCAAAATCCATCTATTGTATTTTCCCCCAATCACTCGCCTACTGAGGACAAACTCAAATGGATTGGTTGCTGCCAAAACATAAGTTTTTCGTAGAATAATGTAATGTCGGAGTCGCTGCACAGCATGAACTACTGCTAAAGCTAATTTTTCTATCGGAGTGTACCGGAGTTCAGGTCCTACCAATCCTCGACTAAGATAGTAAATAACATGCTCTGCAAGAGCATCATCCTCCTGAACCAGAACCATACCTATGGTAGATTCTGCTGCTGCCAGATACAAAAGGAAATCCCTGCTATAATCAAGTGGACTCAATAAAGGAGCAGAGGTCAATGCTTTCTTCAAAGCATCGAATGAGTGTTGAGCGAAGTCATCCCAAAGAAATGGAACTCCCTTCTTCAACAATCTCATAAATCCCTTTGTAACTTCAGCATAATTTATGATAAATCTCCAAAGAAAATTAGACTTTCCTTGTAGACTTTGAAGCTGACGGATAGAAGACGGGGGAGGCAACCAAAGTATTGCCTCAACCTTGAAGGGATCTACCCTAATCCCTTCCCTAGACACAATGAATCCCAATAACTGACCGGATGTAACCGCGAAAAATCACTTGTTCGGATTCAATCTAATCTTATAGAACCAACATCGTTCAAATATTTGCCGGAGGTGAGCAGGATGACCCATCCTCTTTCGAGAATGAGCAGCTAAATCATCCAAATACGCCTCGATAATCTTTTTGATGTCATGGAAGGCATATGACATGGCCCGTTGAAAGGTAGCCCCAGCATTTTTAAGACCAAAAGGCATCTTCTTATATGCAAATGTACCCCAGGGACAAATAAAGGCAGTCTTATGCTGATCTTCAGGATGGATAGTAATCTGATTATATCTGGAGAAACCGTTCATGAAGGAGAAAATCTCATTACCGGCACACTCGTCAATGATCTGATCGATAAATGGTGTGGGGTAATTATCTTTAGGACATGCTTTATTTAGGTCTCTGAAATCAATGCAAACTCGAATCGTTCCTTGTTTTTTATCTACAGGAACAGGGTTTGAAACCCATTCAGTCAAAGGAACAGGGAAAATGAATCCCTCCTTAAGCAGCTTCTCCACCTCAGCTTTGATAGCTGCTACCTTCCTAGGATTGACCGGACGAAGTTTTTGCCTCACAGGCTTAGCGTTTTCGTAAGTCTTGATCTCATGCTGGACAATAGATGGATCTATACCAGGAATTTCCTCATAAGACCAAGCGAATACATCCCTATACTCTTTAAAGAGCTCGGTGTAAATCTGAATCTCTTCACGAGAACATTCAGCTCCTATGAAGACATTCTCAATAATATTGGGATCCCTGGAAATGTTCACCGGGATAGTAGGAGAAATCACAGCCATGTTCCCTTCAGCATAAACCTATGTTGGTGCTAAAGGGTTCAGGACTGGGCGAACAGGACCAGGAGACGGAGGACTTGGAAAACTCGTTTCAACTTCGCTCAAATCAGGTAAAAAGTAAGACCGATGATGCAAATCATCCCACGGTCTATCTATACTAGTCATAGCTTCCAGGATGGCCTCTTCAGATGGAAGAGTGGTATCAAGGCAATCCTGGGCAGAAGAAGAACTAAGTGTCCAAGTCGGAGCCACATCTCCATCCAACTCTTCCGGTGAAAGAGGAGCTGGACTGGATTCTGCAGAGTCAACAATAGACTGATAAGCAATCTCAGCTGCAGACATCGGAAATGCCATTCCACCCACTTGACCTTCCGCTAATGTGGCTGTAGGGGAAGGTAAGGTCCAAGGGTCCGAAAAATAATGAGTTCTGAAAAACTCTCTTCGAAGAGGAGCCTTGGAGGATGAAATATCATTTATATGCACCGTAGGAGGAGGAATATCAAAAGTACCCATCAAGGAATAATACATTCCAACTCCTAAATTCTCAACAGGTGCCTTAGTATTATCCAACTTAGGAATAGATGAGTCAGTAGACGCATTCGGGTCTACAGGAGGACAGTCCAGTTGATCCACTGTAACAATCCTCCCTTCATGAGGGAAACATATAATCCGAAATAATGAGGATGCAATGGAATCCATCTCATAAATCCAGTTTCTCCCCAACAGAAGGTTGTAGTCCAAGCTTTCATCCACTACCTCGACCTCTATATTCACAGTTTTGCCCCCAACACAGATGGACAAAGCTGGGACAATACCATGGGGTCTGTGAGAATGACCATCGAACACAGTCAGAAGAGTGGTAGATGGAACAGCTTTGGGAGATCCAATTGTCTTCCAACATGTGAGAGACATCACGCATGTGGAAGCACCCTCATCAACAACCGTCCGAAAGATGTTGCACTTCTGGTACGACGATTTAATATGAAAAGCCATGTGATGGGGGAGTCTCTTCTTAAAATTAGTCATATCAAAAGTAATCAGAAGAGAATTTTTCGAATCAATAGCCCCAATGGCAGTGAGCAAAGCACTGCGCTGAGCCGGACAAGACTGGAGTACCTCTAAAGCTGACATAGCACAAGGACTCTGCGCCAGATCTTCCACAATAGAGTAGTTCTGGGCAGCCCTAGCATTTGGATTAATCGTCGATCGTTTAGAAGATGCTTTGGGCATCCGAGGCATAGACTCAACAGTAGGTTTCGTAATGTGAAGCGGCTCAGTAGCATCAGGAGTATCCTTAGCTTTCGAAGACTCTTCTCCGCCATAATCATGGGATCTCGTAGCGATATCCGCGTGAGCACTCATCATGAATATGTTCGATGGAATTTCCCCTTCCTGGGTACCTCCAGAGGAAGCCCCAGGATTTTGGTTCGCGCTAACAACTGATTGTTGCCCTTGGGGAAAAGGGTTAGTTAACACAGCCTGGGAACTAGAAGAACCCTGCTGAGCTAACAAGCGCTGCGCATCTTGAATTTTAGGGCAAAGGTGTGTGAGATGATCTCCAGTACATAACTTGCATGGAAACTTCACTTTCTTTTTGTCCTTTGGACCCTCACCAACATGCTCGTTGGTTTTATTTGCATTACCCTTCCCATTCTTGCCCTTTTTCTTATTATTTCATCCCTTCTTCTTCCCTTCGGATTGTTGATTTCCTTTGGGATCAGAAGCTTGGACAACATTTATGGACAAAGACTGGGAAGGCGATGACTCAGCAGGCACAGCCTGACCAGAAGGAGCAGATTGCAAAGACAACTGCTGCAGTTGAGTAAGCAGGCTGGCTGCACCACTATTGATCGACCCGATCAGCCCATCACCATGCGGACCAGGCTTAGTTTTGGATAAATATAATTTGGAGCGAGGAGCATTGGGCAAATATTTATGGAGGACCCCAGACTGAGAATAGATCAGTTCCAGCTGCTGGGCCCTAAAAATGGCCTGCTCCTCAGAAAATACCCCAGACAGGGATACATCTTTAGAAATGTCTGACTGCAGAGATTTCAAAAACCATTCCAAAAGGAATTCTCCTGGAATATGAGCTTTAATAAGCCTCTTCCTTCTCCTCCATTCCTGAATGTGATCAGAAATGTGGGTTGCGTCGTCCTGCTTAAAATTAGCTAGGAGTTCAGTCCCAGCATCATATCAGACAGGCAACTGAAAATGGTTCAGAAATGTAACAGCTAGTTCTCCAAATGTAGCGAAACTGCCCCCAGTTAGCTCAATATACCATTTGGCAGCGTTTCCAGTTAGGGTGCGTTGAAACAATCTCAACCTAATCGAATCGTCGATCAGGGAGTTAGAAGAACACCATAAATGGAAAGTGGTGATGTGGTCGGCCGGATCCTCTTCATTCTTCCCTTCAAACTTTGGAATGTCTGAAGGTAGTTTGGTCGGGACCGAAGGCCACCTCGGACTGTACCGAATCGGATCATTCGTCAATTTCGACAGATCTGGCAAGTTTAACGTTGCCAGAAAAGGTAAATAAGGCGGAGCCTGAGGATTCCATCCTTGATAGGATGAATTCCCAACATTCTAAAAAGAATACCCTGGATTTGATGAGGCACCAGGTTGCCAGAAAGAACTCGTATCAAAAGGAGAAGAACCTCCTTCCCACGCCAAGTTACCAAAGACCGGACCAGTTCCCCCGCCCGAAGTATTAAATGAAGAGGAAAGCCCCTGATAGGGGTTCCAGGCATTAGATAGAGGGGAAAAAGTCTGATAAGCACTCGATGAGGGGAAAGAAGTATTCCCTTGGTGACCAGCGTAAAACTGGTTCCCTGCCCCCGCTGTAGTGAATACAGGGTTCCAACCTGTAAAAGTAGTTGAACTTTGACCTCCAGACCAAGGGTTGAAACTCTGGGTTTGAGAAGTAAACGGAAAGGACCCTAAAGAAGGATTCGAACTAGGAATGTGTCCAGTTCCGAAGGGGAACCCTTGAAAAGAAGCTGATCCACTAGCCATGGAAGACATGGGTGTAGATCCAGCTACAGCAGCAGAAAAGGAAAAAGAAGGAATCCCACTAGTGGGCATTCCAAAACAGAAGGGACCAGATTGAGAAGCATGTGCTTGGGTGAAACCAGAGCCAAACACAGCAGCACTAGAGGCAATCGAAGATATAGCAATAGTGCCCCCTCCTTCAATAGAAGCAGGAGTCTGAATGCATGCAGCACTCACAGCAGAAGTCGCGTTCCCAGTCGTGGCCATCGAAAGGTATGTATAATAAGGAGGATCTTCCGGTCTCTCTGAATCGGGTCTGATGTATTGAACAACGAATAGATAATCAGGAGGAAGAGGAGATGGAAGTGAATCTGAGGGTTCAGAAACTTCCTCTACCTGTATATCTTCTTCCTGCGGAAATAATACTCGCGAGGTGAGCGAAACGCTCCTCTCGGAACCAACACAAGAATCAGCTATGAAACCTTCAGACCCTTGTGGAGGATCTCTCTCCACTGCGTCGGACGCCACAGGGTGGTAACCACCTGCTAAATCACTCCTACGCCTTCTCGAAGAAGGCTCTGGACTCTTGGGAGATAACCCCCGGATTCTCCTCGATAGACGAGGCGCTTGATCAGCCACTTTTATAAATTTTAATTAGACTCAAAAAAGTGTAAAGCTAGGCAAGCTAGGAGCAAAGAGCACTCACTAAAAAAATAATCCCTGAGATACAATCAAGCAAACAACCTTCAGGTATTTCCGCTCCGGGTGATTAGGACCGAACACCAAAATACAAGAAAGCGAAATATAGGACCTCCCGAAAGTAGTCTGGGATAATTATGGCCCAGGCCTACTAGCGAAGGTATCAGAAACAGTTACGCCGACCTCCTAACGACAGCCTTTGCCGGCTCAAGCACCCAAGCTTCGCAAGGGCACCCCCCAGAAGTACTGCTGAAAGTGATGCGACGTTTGCCTCAGGTACCACGGGTATTCCCCCCCGCAGTCACCTGTGTGGAACCTAGGAGTGGAAACTATGGGCACCAATCCGTATCAGAAGCCGGGCGGAACGGTCTTGAGGTCAGATTCAGCCAATCGGAGAGGGGGTATCCCTCTTCTCAGCCTTCACTTCCCCTCGCGCTTGACTCTCTGGAGGAGATCTTTCCCGGTCCACCTAACGGAGTTGGATTTCGCTCAATTAATCAACTTCTATGTTTTGTTTGAGCGGCCTTGGAGAGTTAACTCTCCACTCACCTAATCCAAGGCCCTACAACCTAGCTAGTTGGTGTATGACACTTAGAAAACTTTGCTAGTTGATTTTAAATTATATCGCTTATTTTAATCGGCTGTTATGTTAAGTCAAAGGGATACGGAGATGAAACTTATGGTGTTTTGACGCAGAAAGAAATTAATAAAAACCAAACTACATGCAAATGCAGTTATTGTCTTTCGATGAAAAGCAACTTCTACACAGGTTCTACGAGATTAAAATTTGTATTTTTCTTTTCAGATAACAAACTCACACTCGCAAAAAACTATGAAAATGACTAAATGCTTAAGTAGACCTGATGCAAATCACTACAAGCATGTGAATTCTAAGATGCAAAATCTCCTAAAGCAGAGCGAAATTTCCTGAAGATCCTTCAGTTTTATCTCTTTTTGGTTTTCCAGAAAGCTAGTTCCCAAAATCAAGAACTCCTAATATGAAGACACCAAAAAGGCTTGAAAAACAATAGGAAGAAATTAATGACACTCTTTTCCAAAATCAAGGCAAAATCCAAAGGCAAGAAACCTCAACAACGCTTCAAAAGATACGATGAAACGAAAAAAAAAAATGCAAAAACAAAAGCAAAGAACAAAACAAAAAAAAATTTGAGCTTTTGAGTTTTATAAAAGAAGAGTTCGAAAAGACCAAGCAAAACTATAGAATCCCAAGCCAACCGACACTGAATTTCAAGCAAAAACTTCAAAAATGCTCCAAATCTTATAGGGCTAACTAGTAGCAAGATCAATATGAGCAAAAGAAGACAAGAAGACTCAGCCACTCAGCCTAGAAGAATAGTACAACCTTGCAGCAAACAAAAACTTCAAAGAACCAAGAAAGACTCTTCAAAAGTTGCAACAAGACCTAGTCGACTGAACTCAAGAAAACCAACCAAGAAATGGGAAAAAATCGTAGTGCAAAGCAAAACACAAAGGTAGGAAAGAGTAAATGAGCAGAAGCTCTCTGTTCTGATAAAGCAGAACAGCCAAGAATCCCCAGAAAGAGATCTTGGTACTCGAACCAGAAATGCCAGCACCAGAAACAAGACTTTGCCAAAAAGACTAGTTTTCAATCAAACAAGAGAGAGAAAAGACCAAAGACCACTTTCTTCACAATCCAGAGGGTACAAAGACACTGCAGGAACAGGTCTCCACAGACAGAAAGGACTAAAAAGCCAAGAAATCCAAAATTTCAAAATTTGCCTAGGTATATGCAACTTTACAGTTTAGCAACAAGCGTGCATACGCGACTGTGCTAAAGGAAACATGTGTATACGCGACTCCCTTTAACAAAAAATGCGTGTATACGCGACTGTGTGCAGACAAACCCACGTATATAAAGGTAAATAATGAAAAAACAAAAAGGATCAAGCCTGGATAAGAAACCAGGACTTCAGTCTGACTGAGAAAAAGTAAACTGGACTGGAAATAGAAGTTAAAACTGTTGGAAACCTATCAAACAGCTCAAACCACCCAACAGGGGAATCTCAAGAATGCGATCCCCAGTGGAGTCGCCAGTTCTGTTTCGGGGAAAATCACCCTAGAGGTTTGTTGGGTCGAAACCTCCACAGATCAGGGCATGCTTTTCAGAAAGACTCACACACAACCATACTTGAATGCAAAAAAACTAGAAATCAACGATAGCAGGACTCACCCGTAGTCCTACGTTCGATGTAGATCCCGTGGGGTTCAAACCCCCAGCAACCTTCCTTCCTCCTTCAACCTGAAAACAATAAAGAACGTGCACGGAAACCTAGTTGTACAGCATATAATTCTCCTAAACGTCAGTGTAATCAATGTGAAACATGATATAAACGATAATAACTGCTTAATAATCAATCTTTCCACATATAACAATAGATACTAACACGGAAGTTCAGGAACAAGACGGTTCTTCATTATTATGAATAGCATGTACAGTAGTAAAAGTGGAGAGATCACCTGAATCCTTCCACGATCTTCGAGCAGACCATTGTCCGGATTCGTCCTGCCCTTGCCTCGCTAAGATTCTTCCAAGAGTTGTGCACTCGAGATGGCATATAAATGGATGAACATCTCCAAGAAACAAGGGTTTCCTGATATAAATCTGGGAAAGTGCAGGAGGCACGGAGAATCAGACTTGAACTGGGATTCCAACAGAGTATAATGACTATAAAATTTCTCTCTCCCTTAAGCCATGCACATGAGGGGCTTTTATACTCCCTCAAAGTAGTTTCATCAGTTGGAAATAGTTGGCCACGTGCTGGGGTGGTTGAACTACCAGAGTAACCATCAACCCAGCCCGAAAATAGGGAATTTTAATATATTTTTTAATGGTTTTAATGGCATACATGGAAAAGTACATGTGGACTCGCGTATACACGCGGAAAAGTCTGGGCATAACCGCGTATGGGGATTTTTACACTGTTTTTTAGTGAATTTGTTCAAGTCTGTAGGAATGGGTGCCCAAAGCCATAAAAGCAATCATGAATCATATGAAGGTGAGAAATGATGCTATAACAGTTTGCAAGACCTAATTTTTCATGAGGAAGAGGGCACCGAAACGGTATGTGTTAGTGACCTTAGGGTTTGAAATTATTTTTACATATACATGTGTACAATTTGTAATAAATACATGTGTATGTACATGTATACATTTATTTGTATGTGTACATTAATCTAACAAAAATGTATGATTATGTGTTAAAACACCATTTGCAGTTCTCACACATGATGCGTGACGAAAATGTTAATATCACGTTCGGGACCTCTGGTTCAAACAATGCAGATGGGTCTGACCATCAAGATATGTTGGCAAATGTTAGTGTTTTTTAAGTGACTTTAAAATAAATAATTGTTTCCACACATGTACATGTATGTATATATATAATTTGATAAAATGTTTTAACAGGTACCGATTCCGTCTGATGTTTTTGGGATGGCGGTACCTTCTTCTTCCTTAGGAGATATACCTTCTACTTCATTGGGAGATGAGCCACAAGTATGGACAATTTTTCACAAGTTCAAAATTTATGTTTAATATATATATATATATATATTCTACCTCAAAAAGTTCCATTAAAAATTGAGATATATATATATATATATAGAGAGAGAGAGAGAGATCTATATTTTGAGTTATTTAAATTTTTTTGAATTTAGGTTCCTATAGAAGATTTTTTTAATCCGGGGACTCTAGCAACGAAGATAGGAACATCCACAGCATTTGAACAAGTTGTCTTTAGTTCCTTTTTTTAATATTATTGAAAATAAGTTTATATATGTACACGTGCATTTTCATTTGAAAGTTTTTAATATATATATATATATATATATATATATATATATATATATAACTGTACATGTATATTGTACAGTTTACCGCTGCAGATGTTCCTATGGGAGAACTTGTTCATCAAATGGAGAGGGAACCTTATGAGGTATTGCATGATTTTTTTGTTATATTTTGTTTTTTACATGAAGTTCTAGATATATATATTTTCATTCATTTTTAAAACATCAAATTTTAATGTTCAAGTACATGTGCATTGTGTATGTAGGTTTCCCATTCACATGATAGGGCGCGGACTGAGACCCTAGTAGGGAAGACGCTAGATCCGTCTCTATTTGATGGACATGATTTACAGTGGATTTGATTTCAAAATTTAGATGATCTTTAAATTTGTTAAACTTGATACAGTTTGATACTTGTGAGATTTACAATTTTTGGACATATTTTATTACATTGTTAATATAATTTGTTTTATTTAATTTTTGGATGGTTTTAGTACTTTTGGCATGTGAATGTGAAGTAATGTTTTCATCTATAAATTAATGTTGTCATCTGAACTACATTTGGCATGTTGTGTAATGACATGTGTTATAATTTGTTTTGTTTTTAAAATTTAAGTTTTGGATGCTTGGAGTACAATTGGCATGTGAAGTAATGTTGTGATCTATATTTTTTTGTTAAATTAAAAGTTAAAAGTTTTGGATGGTTTCAATCTACATTTGGAATGTGATATTTAATGTTAAATGTTTTTATTGGATAGTTGAATTATAATTGGCATGGCATGTGAAGTTTTTAAAACTCAAGTTTTGGATGGTTTCAATCTACATTTTGCATGTGATATTTAATGAACTTTAAATGTTTAATGTTTTAATGTTACACAATATATAATCAAAAGGTTTTTAAAACCTAAAGTTTTGGATGGTTTCAATCTACATTTGCACATGTGGTATATAATGTTAAATGTTTCTATTGGATCTAGTTGAACTATAATTGGCATGGCATGTGAAGTAACAATCTATATATAATTTAAATTTTTTTAAACTCAAGTTTTGAACGGTTTCAATCTACATTTCGCATGTGATGTTTAATGTTTTAATGTTGCACGATATATTATCAAAATTTTTTAAAATTTTAAAGTTTTGGATGGTTTCAATCTACATTTAGCACATGTGGTATATAATGTTAAATGTTTCTATTGGATAGTTGTTCACTATAATTGGAATGGCATGTCAAGTAATGTTGCACAAATCCCTTTTGGATGGTTGAAGTACATTTGGAATTTTAATATTGCTTTTGATCTCTCCATGTAGTTTTGTTTGAATGAAAAAATTTCCAATAGGAAGAACATAACTTTTCAATGCAACTAACCATGTATCAATTGAGCTCTAATTGAAAAAAGAGTTTAAAGAAGTAGATATATGTACAAATTATCCCTTTAATTTTGATTGGAAATATAAGTCTCTAGTACATATATATGTTTGTTGAATTTGGGTCAATGTCGTTAATGCACTCAAATAGGTAGCCTTGTCGATTTATTTACATTGTTGAAACTTTTTACCAAAAAATCCAACTAGTTTTTCATCAATGCAAATAGAAAAACTACTTGGAAAAATTAATTGTGCATTCTAGAACATATCTATCCAAGACAAGTAACATTTTTCATCAATGCACATTGAACATATCCGACCATTGGACAAGCAGATTTTGTACTAGATTTTCAATCAGGATTAGAGATGTGGGTCAAATCCCACCAAAAGTCGAAGAAGTGCTCCGAGTCTCTTGTCTGAAAGGGATTTTCATAAATATACTTCATATGATTTATTTACATTGTGTCCATACTTTTTACCAGAAAATCCAACTAGTTTTTCATCAATGCACATAGAAAAACTAGTTCCAGTTAATTGCATTCTAGAACATATATATTGAGTACATAAATAATTTTTCATCAATGTACATAGTAAAACTAGAACAATTAATTTAATTCTAGAACATGTATATATATATATATATATATATATATATATATATATATCCAATACATATAACATTTTTCATCAATGCACATGTATAGAAAAACTACTTTCAGTTGATACTAGAGCACGTGCTTGTACCCAAACAATTTGTACATGTGCAAACACTTGCACAAATAACATAAGCAACTCAATTTTTAGTTGAGTACTGGAAGTTCTAAAACATATTTAATCCAAAGATAATAAATTGTTGGACAATTCACTCAAAAAAATTCTAATGGAATTCCATCCTCAATAATCCATTCATGATCGGATTTTGACATTTTCCATCTCTTAATTTTTGATTTTTTCTTTGATTGAACTTCTATCAACTTTATGCGTGTTTCACACACCAAGTGACTATATTGACAACTTATGGAATCAGGTTCATAGTCTTCAAAGTAAACAAAGTCTCCACTTTGATGAGTTCGTCTGAAAAAATAACCTTTCAGTATAATAGACCTTCTGTCATACTGAAATCCGTGATCATTATAGTTTTGTAATAATTTCATTTTTTGTTCAGTCTACGCATCAAATAATACTTCGCATTTTCATCGTTGTCAATAGGTGTAACTACAGCAAAAACATCTCCTGCACAATAAAATAAATTTAACAAAATTATGCATATTAAAATTTATTTCGAGATCTTTAAATCATTAGAAAGTAATTCAAATGCTACCTTCTCTAACAAGATCAGAAACTCGATTACCATCGGATGATATTGTAGTTTCCTCTGATTGCATTTCTTCAAACATTGCAACAGACATTTTTCCCTTTGTATTTAGCTCTATATGTTTCCAATTGTTCACATACATTTTGTTTTCACAAACGTCATTGGATTTTGTGTTGTCTATGCAAACATCACAAAAACAAGAATATTTTCTTTTATCTAATGCAAACACATTTCTAGACGACTTTGTTTGAATTGAATGCAATTTTCGAGTCTCTTTTACTGTTTCAATGTCATTTCCAATTGATCTATCTATGTCTTCGATTCCAATATGCCAGAAAAACCTTTATATGGAAAATTAGAAGAAGAATTTGTAAATATGATATCAAAATACAATCAAAGATAATCATTGCACGATAAATGTACAATGTTTAAAATTAGATTTCCAATATAAATTAAATTGAATGTACCTTCACACTTCTCTTGATGGGTTTCTCTCATGGCTTAGAGCAGCGATGCACCATTGAAAAAATTCTTCAGCGTTCACAAGTCGGCTTGCAAAGTGGTTCATTTGATATCTTCGAAGTACTCATTTTATGCATGCTCCTGCACCGTCATGTTCTCCTTTTCCATGGCCAGTCTCAAAGAAATTCCAACAATGTTTAATGCAGGTTTTCTTATGAAGACAACACAACCAAAAAAATGATCGTGCATATTTGAATTGACCTGCGCATCCATCTGACCATATCCAATGTTCATTTAATGTTATTCCATGATTTTTCAATGAATCATAAATTTTTTCAAAACAATGTTGTACAAAACATGTATCATGTGTACGATCATCACTACTGATATAAAAGTGATATTCTTTAATGATATGTCGATTTTCAATCATGCTTTCTATATGATCGACATTTTGTTCAACATGTCTATATAGAATATGGATGAGCATGGAGACTTGGTCAGAATGATAGTATTCACTCTGAATTTCTTTTTGTGGAACAAATGTGTAGTTTTCTGCAAAATCAATCACTGACAAAATGGTCCCTGGTGGAAAAACTTCACGAGATTTTTTGAATTTCAAGTCTTGCCATCGAGCTCTATGGGAATGCTTGGTGTATTTGTAAATTTCTGCCTCAAACTTTCTCAAAAAGTCTATCAGAAAAATTTCGTCTTCTTGTAATTCAATTCTTTTAACACTATTTGCACCTTGAATCGATGTATCGATATATTCATATCTCTTCCATTTCACTTTCATGTTGGACAATGATTGATCATTTATATCAATACGATATTTGTTTTGAAATTTAGTCAAATTTCCACAATCATCGCATTTTTTACCACCAACACATTTTTTTTTGTAAAATAGTTCATCGTTTTCTCTTTCACATAGAATTTGAGATATGAAATCACGGATAGTGGAAGGAGGAGGTGAATCCTTCCATAATGTTCTACCGAAATCAAGGAATGTGTCATAATATAACTCAAATTCCACATGATAACGGCAACAACAAGTGTCGCGTACGGTGATAGGTTTTACATACCATGGTTTTTGTTGAACAAAAGCACCGAGTGAAACATGAATTTAATGATTCTCTTCTTTGAAATTGTTGAATAACTCTATCTGAGTGGTTTCCAAGAGATTTTTTTCATGTTCTTCGTACTGATTTCATGTTATTCTTCATCGCATCACATGCCTTGCAGTTGGTGAAACACGCGAATTGTTCTTCCAATATTCATATATTATTTTTTTAACATTTTCTCCAAGTCTATCTTTGTATGGTTGCCTACAAATAGCTCTCCAACAAGCGATTTCATCATTTACATCTATTTGCAACCGAAATTTCTGATGTTTGTGCAAAGTTTTTCGCGAGGTTCCCAGTGCTCGTGCCATCGATGTTACCAAACGATTCTCTTGAGTACTTGAGGAAACCATTGCCATCTGTATTCCTCTACGTACAATTGAAACATCTTTCTCTCTAGATCTCTTAATTGAATTTATAGCACTACTCATATTTTTTATCACCTCTTCCTTCATTTTTTTATCTTTGGTTGATTTTCGAATACCCAATAGTGTCGTAGCTTCTTTTAATTTCCTTAATGATAGGAGACCTTTCAACATTTGAGCCTAAACTGTCACCCGCTCATTTAAGAAATACTATTCAAAAATGCAGTTAACACAATATCGTATAACATGGTCAGGTGTTTTATCTCCATATGTGTGAGTGTCAACATTTTCTAACATCTCATTATCGATAGTGATTTCATCTGTACATATTCGAAAAAATAGTACATATTCAATAAATTAATTAATTAATAAATATATCTAAAATTTCAAATATTTTTCAAATTAGTTCATCAAATAAAAATTAAGCTTCACATTTTACATTAGGAAAATTTTAAATATATCAATAGATCATAATATTTACATTTACATACATGCTTCAATTTCTGCTTAAGGTTGATTTTCCTCTTCAATATTTGAGAGGGTTTCTAACTTTCTTTTGCGAGATTGTCTCGTCTCTTCTCTACGTTCCTCAGGGTCTCTTTTTCGATCATATTTTCTCGCACAAGTTCTTCGATTTCCCATGATAATAGGGTATGAAGTTCAAAAAATTTCCTTCAAAAATTAGACAATAACTCAATTACAAAAAATGTCTTATAAAAATGAAACGAAGCTCAAAATATTTAATTCAACTCAAAACACGTACATAACTCCAAGAAATGTATATTTCAGTTACGAATCCATGGGAATGAGGGTTTGAAGCATATTTCAGTGTCAATTTTTGGCAGCAATCTTCAACAAACTCCATGAATTTTTTGGGGCGGCGAGTTTTCAGCTCAGATCTGAAAATTTTGGTGAAAATTTTGCAAAAAAAAAAAAGCCCAGATCTGCATTCCTTGTGAAAAAATACTCAAATTCAAAAAAAAAATCGGCCAAATTGGAGTTCGAATGAGGGATATATCGCTGATTCAAAATCAGCAATGTTGAAGCAATTTTTCTGACGACAATTCATGGACGGCGGCTCTCCTGTCATTTTTCGTAATTTTTAGTGAAAATTTTCAGAAGAATGGATATATATCTGAGCTCCTCTTGAAAAATCACCCAATTTCAAAAAAAAAATCAGTCGAATCGGAGTCTGGATGTGGGAGTTATCGTTGATTTAAAATCAACTATTTTTTCAGAAATTTTGTGACTGCGAGACAGTTCCAGCGCAAATCTGAGAGTCTAGAGTCTCTAAATAGTGGTTTCAAACACATGAGAAGATGAAGACTGATCATTCCATTTCCAAAAACAGGTTATAAAAAATCTTCCGAGCTATATTGACCGAGTTATGCTCATTTTAAATATGGAGCAGCATTCGGAGTGGGTTCCCTTTGGAGACGTGCCCTCCCACCCCGCTTTAGTAGGTACTTGCTTCACATTCATCAGTTTCATCATAGCAGCATTCGGCTTGGGTTATTTGGAGACGTTCCCTCCCACCCCAAGCTATGTAGGCACCTGCTACTTCATCAACAATCATCATCACGGTTATGGGTCAACCGCACAAAATCATTTTCATCGAAGTCCATTTGCTAGGCCGCACACTGTTAGTCACACAGTTGGTCACAAGCATTACAAGGTATCTCTACCCTCGGATCTTCGTTTGTCATGGTTTTGGTTCATCCACAAACCCACACTTCATCGAAATCCATTTGCTAGGCCGCACACTGTCAATATCACAGTTGGTCACAAGCATTACAGGTATCTCTATCCTCGGATCTTTGTTCATCACGGTTATGGGCTAACTACACAAAACCATTCTCTTTAGTGGCTTTTCATATTCAAAAAAGGCTTCTCAAGAGGGAACTTCACGCAATGGGGACCATTGCTTCTTAAGGAGGGAGGAATGATCTGAATGGAAAATGACATCAACCCATGGTATTCATCTACCCATGTTATCCATCCACCCATGGAATTTACCCATGATATTTTAAATGGCATCAACCCATGGTATTCATCCACCCATGATATTTATTCGCCCATGGTATTGTAAGTGACCCATCGTATGTATCCACCCATGGTATTCATCCACACATGGGATTTACCCATGGTATTGTAAGTGGTATCTACCCATGGTATTGGCCTATGGTATATACACATGGTATTGTAACTCAAAAAAGGCTATAAATAACAAGCCTCAGTTTGTAAAAGGAGATTGTCCACCACAATGTAGCTTCTACAATTATTCTCTGTTTTAATAAAACAAGTTTCTTTGTGGTTTTATTTTCTTTGTGTTCTCTCTTTTTTCTGGCATTCTAATTTTGCAGATCTGGTCACATTTATTTCATTTTTTTTTAGATCTTTGGGACCTCCCCCCAAGATCTAGATCAGTGGTATCAGAGCGGGTCTGCTCTTTCTTTCTTTTTCTTTGCATGTCCCCAACGCGGTCAGGGTATAAGGAGTTAGGGCTCGATCTGGTTGAACCCTTGCAAGATCAGCCTCGCAAACCCCGACAGACGCCCATAGGGGATGAAAAGAAAGATGAAGGAGCAGGAGATCCTATCAAAATATTTCTCGAGGAGGCCCTCGAAAAACAAAGGAACACGATGATGGATAACTTTGCTCAAATCCTTCAATGACCGCCCCACATATGGCGAGATTCCGCATCCAACAACCACTGAGGAGGCACTCCCTTCAAGGTACGGTAAACTTTGACATCCCTATATTTGAAGGAAAAATAGATGCAGCATAATTACAGAGCCGTATGATTAAATTTGCCGGAAGGGTATTTCTTGTTCATGACTTCCGACCGAGAAAAGATTATTTTTGCACTCAAAGCCGCCCCCATGTCAAAGACTGGTGGGAAACCTACCGTGAGCAAGAGGGCGAAGGGGAACCCTCTCTGTTCTCCGCCACACCCACTTGGAATTCGTTCTGAGACGGCATCAAGGAACAATATTACCCCGTGGGGAGCTATGAGGACAAATACATCCAATGGACCACATTGCAGCAACAAAAGGATCAAGATGTGCACGAACTGACGAATATGTTCCATACCCTGCGCACAAAGTTGGGTATTAAAGATTCGGAGAGACATTTGGTGCTCAAGTACCACGGCTATCTGCACAAACAAATTCAGGAGGAAATGGAATTCCTCGACATTACATCGCTTGGCACGGCATATCGCTATGCCGCCAAGATCGAGTAGAAATTTAAGTAGAGGAAGTGAGACTTTGGATCTGCGAATCTGAAAGGTGCCCCCGGACCGAAGAACAAGGGGCGAGGCCAAAGCAATGCGACTCAGAACAACACCACAAATCCAAAGAAGGACACAGGGAATTGGTGTGACTTTCATAACAGCCCCACTCACAGCACAAACGAGTGTCGGGCCAAACAGTCTTTGGTGGCCGAACTAAAGGCACCCGAATCAGATGCATTTTCTGATCCTGAGTTAGAACCAGAAAAAGGAAATGAAAAAGGGAAGCAGATCATTGATGTGAATCCCAGTGCCATTGTTGCCACCACCAAGATCCAGAAGGAGGGTCCAGAGGATCCAGAGGAGGGGGAGCGCCTCTTCCAGTCGCAGATGTGGGTAAAGGGTTCTCCGCTGCAATTTCTCGTCGATAGCGGAAGCCAAAAGAACCTCATTTCAACAGAGGTCGTGAAGCGGCTCGGCCTACCGACGATAGCACACCCACAGCCGCATACCATCGGGTGGCTCCACCCAGGGAGAGATCTCTGCATCTGCCAGCAGTGCCGCCTTCCATACAGTATCAAGCCATTCACGGATGAGGTATTGTGTGATGTTGCTCCTCTTGATGTAGCTGATGTATTATTGGGCCAACCATACTTGTGGAGGCGACATGTTGTGTATGATTCTAGGCCTCGTGCTGTTATTATTACTTTGGGAAACAACTTGTACAGGATACCAGAGGTAGTACCGCCTCCTGTCATCTCTTTGACTACTGCAAAACAACGCAGTAAGATTGTTTCCCAAACCAGAAAATTCATTTTCCTTACGACTCACTCACAGGGAAAGAAGAATATTGTGGCCACAACCTCGAAACAGGGCTCCCTTGCACGGCTGCAGCAGATGGACAAAGTTATGGAGGAATACGATGACAATTTCTCCTCACTCATAAAGGTTCCTCTACACTATCAGGACAAGCACTCCATTGATTTGACTCCCAACGCACCACCGCTTGATGTTGCCATACATCCTGCAACTACACATACAGAATCCAAACATGTACTATCTAAGGTTGATAAAGAAACCAAATTTACTAAACGCATCCAGCATGTCCACCCGCAGGTCCATGACATCTTCAATACATCTAATACTCAGTTCAACAGAATTTGCCTCATCTCATGGAGGATCTCAATGCAATGGGGACCATTGCTTCCTAAGGAGGGAGGAATGATCTAGGTGGATATCGATGGCCACCCACCTATTCCATTTGGGCCAGCACCATCAATTCTTGCAGCTTTTCACATTCAGCACAACTTACTATGTTTAGCAGATTTTTGGGTCCTGAACTTCCGGAGCCGTTTTGAGGCCCTAAACGACGTTTTTTGGGTATCGTTTTTTACTAGTGAATTTTATCATCAAATTCGTCCTGAAATTTGTAGTCCTCGGATAGATCTTTCTAATGAGCTATTAAGCGCATCAAACAGAGATCGGGTGCCAAAGTTACGCCCCCGGGAAGTTGAACCACCAATTTACCCAAATGGGCGCCCACAGTTTTGCCACCTCATCTCCTACGGTTTGGTTTTTGGACGTTTCGGATTCTACATTGTTTCTCAATAATAAATAGGCCCTCGAGCCTCATTGTAACACAGTTCAGAGGCCTGTAGCCGCCACATCTCTTCTCAGAGATAGCTACCAGCACCCTAGCTATTTAATTTCCATTATGTCTGTAAGCATATTTATGTTATTAATGAAATGACGCATTATTTCCGCTGCATCTCTGTATTTATGGTTATGTGTTTATTCTGTTGTGTTCCTGCATAACTCCGGATCACTTTTGAATGTACGTCCAAGAAAAATTTTTAAGTTCAAAACATTTTTTGCCAAAATCAGGCCGCCTCCAAGAAATGTCTTCCAAAAAAATTCTTTAAACCCAAAACAATTCTTTGTAAAATCAGTTTGCTTCCAAGAAATGCTCTTAAATCCAAACTTTGAAGAAAAGTTTTTGAACCCAAACTAAGATCTTTGTAAAATGAGATGTAATGTGTGAAATGTGCAAAAATTGTGAATGATTTCACAGCAATTTATATTGCCGCGAAATGTGTTTTAGTAGGGGCTCCGCAAAACTTTCCGGCCGACGAAAATTTATACCATAGTTCGGCCGAACTTTTGATTAAAATTTCAACCGAACTATTAAGTCGTTAGATTTAACGAGCCGTCAGCGGAAAACATAGTTCGGCCGAACTTAGATTAAAAGTTCAGCTGAACTAACGCGTCACCAATTACGCAAAAGCCAGGCTCTGAATACGGTTCTACAACTTTGGACTGATTAAATTCCATGAAAGATTGTTAATTAACTGTCAGAACCAAGACAAAAATTTTCAGAATTGAATCTACTTTCAGGAAATATAACTTTTATGGAATTTCATAAACGTTTACTAATTTTACTTATTTTTCTAATAAAATAGGTGCAAACAATTTTTTAGGGTCATTGTGATTCAGTGAAATAAAAATTTTGTATCTCCCAAAATACATTGTAAAAAAAATTGAAAAAATTATGGGGCATTACATTGGTCCGTCGTCTCTAATGGGTAGCTTTTAGATTTTTAGTTTATAACTTATATGTTAAGAAATTTCTTGCGACGCGAAACATATCCAAAATACGCAGTTTTTCGTATTGGATCAGTTCAAAAAATTCTAGTAATTATGATATGCATCCATTGGCTTTGTAAATATGATGAAACCAAAGTAGACTCTGTCTAGATTGCTGTAACACATTTTGTTTTCTCAAAAACACAAATTTTCAATGAATACAACATTGCGTCATAACATGACTTCTTATGAATCCATTGATTGTTAAGAAACACACACTCAAAGAAACGCTAAGTTGACATATCAAATCTACATAAAAAAATTTCAAAAAATAAGTAATAGAAAGCTAACAAAATTTCTGACAACTTTTACTTTTATCTCAAAATGAAATTCTACACAGAAAAATTGTTATAGTTTGCAGAAAGTTGAAGAACCAAAAAAAATGAATTTTTTTTCTCAAAAAAGGGCAAAAAGTGTAACCCAGCTTCACATTTTCACCAACTTTTCCATTATTAGTACATAGAGAGCCAATATGAGTTTGTGCATCATTTTCAATTCATGCATGGAAATTCTTGAATGTTTGAAAAGCATCAAATTTGTTCTTCAATAAGTAAATCCAACACATTCTGGTGTAATCATCAATAAATGTCATCATATATTTATTTCCATTTGCAGAAGCAACATGCATAGGGCCACATAAATCTGAATGAAAAAGCTCAAGTTTTCTATGTGTTCTGGAGTGTGAATCATGAAATGGTTGTTTGCTATGATTTCCTAGAATACAAGCATCACATTCCTTAGGTTTCCTAGGAATTGTAGGCAGTCCATTAACACCATTTTTCTTCAACAAATGAAGGCTTTCATAGTTTAAGTGTCCAAATCTAGCATGCCATAAAAGACTTGATGGGAATTTACCTTCATCATGATGTGAACTAAATGCAAATTTTTGAGCATGAGCAGATGAACTTTTTAGCTTCAAGAGTCTCCCTTCTTATATTCCCTCCATGACAAGTGAGTGATCTGATGTTTTTCTGACCTCTGCCTTGCCATCAAACAAGTGAATGGAGTGTCCTTGCTAGCGGATTTGGACCAGGTACAGCAAGTTTCTCCTCAACTCAGGGAGGTATAGAACCTCATGTAGAATATGATTTGGAAGACCAGGCAACTCAAGCCTGACCGTGCCAAGCCCTGATGGCTTGAGATTGGATTTATCTGCAAAATATACTGCTCCATCAACTTTGTCAGTAAATTCTTCAAAAAAATCTTTTCTAAATGTCACATGACATGTTGCTCCTGAATCTAGCAACCAATCATCTCTCCATGAAGTAAATGAAACATCAAATAAGTCTTCAGTTACTCCATTGTTACAATGTGCTAAAACATAATGAGCGGATTCAGGTGCTTTACCTTTGTCTTTGTCATTAGTTTTACCTTTGTCTTGATTTCTTTGCTGCTTGATTTTATCCCAAGGTGTCCTGCATTTGGATGCATCATGTCCATCTTTATTGCAACGTGTGCAATGAAGATCGGATTTGTCAGATTGTCTGCCCCCCCTTTCTCTGAAGTTTCTTCTTCCTCTTCCTCTTTTGCCACCTCTTCCTCTGGAAGAATCTGGAGCATGACTCTTTTCTCTATGTGCACAGTATGCAGCCTCTTCGGAAGATGAAGGGACTATCATCTTCCCGAAAGCTTTCTCTCTTTCTGCAAACTTTTTCTCAAGGGTCTCAAAGGTGATATGCTCAAGGTTTCCACTTGCTTGCAATGACTCAAGATAATGTGAGTAAGTCGGATATAATGCCTTAACATATGCCATGAGAGATATAGCCATTTTTACACCAGTGCTTTCAATGTCATGCATTATAGATCTTACTTCTGAAGCTAAAGCAAGGGGATCATCATTCTTCATTTCAAGACTGAACAGCTTAATCATCAATTGAACATTTTCTAGTTCTAAATGTGAGTCATAGAGTTCTTTTAGCTTGCTCAAGGCTTCATAGGCATTTGAAAATGATGAAATATGGCGACTCACCTCTTCATTTACGGACGCTGCAATCAAGGCATAGGCCTTGCAGTTCTTGTTTTCCCAAATGGTGAGATCCTTGTCTGAAGTGGGCTTTGCTGGTGGATTTCCTTCTTATCCTTCACAGATTCCTTTCCACAACTCATTAAAAATGAGAGTGTGCTTGATTTTCCGAGACCATTCAAGATAGTTCTCTTTGCCGGAGAGAACCACCCCTACAATAGATATGAGAGAATGCATTCTTCTGAAGGGAAAAAATAATTACTTTGTTGGAAAAAATTCTTTTGAGGGGAAAAAATTTTGCTAGAAAAATCTTCAATTCTGGAAATATACTCAATTTTGTAAAAAAAATATTATTTTTTATTTTTTATTTTTTGGAAAAAATGTGTGGGTGGTATTATGAATGATGGAGTGGTTTCGAAAAATGGGAGTGGGGTGGTATTAAATATATATGGGAGGGGTGCGGTGGTATTATATATGAGTGGTATAATGAATGGTATTACAAGGGAGGCGATGGTATTATAGACAGTGTATTGAATGGTTGTATTAAAATGGACAGAGCGTATAGGATGGAACATAGAGGGAGTAGGAGTGTTAGACAGCGAGGTCGGATGTGGGCAATTGACGGGTTAAAATGGACAAAGCGTATTAATGGAGTGGGAGTATTATATGGAAGGGAGGCGGTGTATTATATTATATGAATGGAGTAGCGAGGGCTGCAAGGGCCGACAGGCCATGGGGGTAGCGACAAACAGCGAGGGCGGAAGTCGTAGCAGGGAGGAGCAACGTGGGATGGGGCGCAGGGAGTCGTGAGGTGAGGTAGCACATAGAACTGCGGGGAGGGGTGTGCACAGGCGGGGAGGTGGGAGTGATAAGGGGCGGGGACTGTTGTGAGCGATGGGGAGGTGTGTGCAAGCGGTGAGGGGTGTGCGAGAGGCGTTAATAGCGCAGGGAAATGGTATTAAACCGGAGCGAATTGCATAGCGCAGACAGATGGGAGTCGACGGGTTAGTGAGATGCGTAGGCGTTGGGGAATATGGGGGTCGTAAGGCCGAGAATTTTGGTTGAGCGTTGTGAAAAGAGGGTGAGGGGAGGGTCGTGAGGCCTAGAGAGGTAACAGCGAACAGTGAGGCTATATGGGGCATCGAACAAGGAGGAGGGTGAGTGCGATGAATGTAAGAGCGATGGGGAGGCCGAGAGGCCGTTAAAAATTCTGGAATTGCAGATGCAGAGTTTGCAAGTGTTGAATTGCAGGATTTGAACCTGCAGAAATCAGAGACTGTAGAATTTACAGAGATAGATTAAAAAAATGCAGAATTGTTGTATATGGCATCAATCTAATGGAGCAGCAAAACTAGACATAAAAACTGACTGAGCAAAGGACTGTTAGCAAGAATGAGGGAGTTACATCACACGCAAGAATGCCAATAGTGTGACTGGCTCTGATACCATGTCAAACCAAGAGGTAACTCCGCAAATCAGAATGTGTATTAGATGAAGAATGTGCATGTATTTATACATGGAAGTGAGGCTATTGGGATTCATCTCTCAATGACTCTTGGCCTTCCTTATTTCCTAATATTATTCAATATACAATATTAAATATCCTCACCCAACCCTTAGGATTAGGTGTCAACAAACTATAACATCTATGTGCCAAGGTGCAATGTCTATGACATTTATGGAAATTGATTCTTTTCTTTTACTTCCATGTTGAACTTTTATCAAGAGAAAGAATGTCTCTTACTGCGTTACTTCGTGTATATTACTCAATGCTTTTTATTGGTTTCACTGTAATAAAATTCGGCTTATTCTGAATCCATTTTTGGGTTTCTGTTGGAAAGGCAGAGGATATAAATAAAAAATTAGAACAATTATTTCACACACGAAACACACGAGCTGCGGCTCTTCTATTAATCAATGAACTTCAATCTCACTCAATCTTAATACAATGAACCCGGTGAAGGGTATTTAACCTAACTTGAAATGCACACACTTACATAACTCAACTTGACCATCACTCACTTAACTGACTCTCTAACTCACTTACCAAATTCATCTATCAAATCACTCGACTAACTCAACGCTTACTTAACTGATTGTCTAACTCTGCATGCGGGAGATAATTAACTATTTTAACGCTCCCCCTTAATTGCGACCGCTAAACTAAAACATAACTCATGACAACTCAAACATGCCTGCTGGTCTTTGTCTTAGCTAGGCTTACAACACCTAAGTTTCTTTTGTAAAACTCAAACACATCTATTGGTAATGGCTTTGTAAATATATCAGCCAATTGATCACTAGATTTACAAGGTTTCAAGTGCACTTCTCCATTACTCACAAGTTCTCTAATAAAGTGATATTTAGTATCAATGTGTTTGATCTTTTTATGAAACACACTATTCTTGGATAGTGAAATCGTTGATGTGTTGTCACAGTATATCGTTGTTGATCCTTGTTGTTTCTGCTTGAGTCCATCCAATACTTTTCTTAACCATACTGCTTGACATGCTGCTGAAGTTGCTGCTACATATTCTACTTCTGCTGATGACAATGTCACAATGGGCTGCTTCTTAGATGCCCATGCTATCACAACTGAACCAAGATGAAACACATAACCAGATGTGCTCTTCCGATCATCCAAACTGCCTGAAAAATCACTATCTGTGTATCCAATCAAATATTTCTTTTTTGTAATTGCATACATTATGCCACAATCTTTGGTTCCTATTATGTATCTCAGAATTATTTTTCCAACACTCCAATCTGTGTCTTTTGGAGTCTCCATAAATTGGAAATCAAACTTACTCCTGAGATACATGAGGTTGCGAACAAATCTTTTAAATAGAGTTGGATTGACATCTGATCCTTTATCATCCTTACTTAACTTTCTACCTATTGAAACTGGTGTAGGTACAGGTTTGCAATTGTCCATCCTCAATCTTTTCAACAAATCTCTTGCATATTTATTTTGAAAAATAAAAATTCATTTTTCAAATTGCTAACTTCAATGCAAAAAATTATTTCATGAGACAAAGATCTGTCATCTCAAATTCTTTCATCATGGCTGCTTTAAATTCATCTAATTGAAGATCACCTGTAAATATCATATTATCAACATATAAGCAAACAATCAAAATTTTTCCATGATCATTTACCTTTGTGTATAAGGTAGGCTCAATGCTACTTCTGCAAAATCCATTCTTAATCATGTAACTGTCGATTCTACTATACCATGCTCTAGGTGTTTGCTTCATTCCATAGAGCGTTTTATTCAACATGTGAACTTTATCTTCTTTACCTTCAACTTCATACCCTGGAGGCTACTGCACATAAGTTTCTTCTTCTAGAATTACATTCAAGAAAGCTGATTTGACATCTATCTAATACATTTTCCACTTGTTCTGAGTTGCTATCGCTAGAACTGCTCTTATAGTATTCAATCTGGGTACCAGAGAAAATATTTCCCCAAAGTCTATTCTCGGTTGCTGCGAGAATCCTTTTGCTACAAGTCTTGCTTTAAATCTGTCAATTTCACCTTTCTCATTCAGCTTTTTCTTGTACACCCACTTCACACCAATGAGGTTTTTATCCTTTCGAAAATTAACCAAATCCCATGTATCATTATTTTCAATAGAATCTATCTCTTCATCCATGGCTTACACCCAATTTTCATCTTTGAATTCTTCTTCAAACAAAGAAGATTGGAATGCCAACAATGCAAAATTTGAACAAACATCCAAATCATCATAAATATATTTTAAACTTCTTATATTTTTCTTACCATTGCTTGCTTCATTACCTGATTGGCTGCTTGGAGAATTCTGGTCTGTTGACCTGCTTGAAGATCCATGCTTCTCTAAAAATCTTGGAGTCCTTGCTGGTGTGACTCTGTTTGGTGTCTGCTCTCTTGATTCTTGTTGCTCCTTTTCTGCTACATCATCCTCTTTCATCAATGGTGCTTGTGCATTGATTGGTTTGTCTACAGTCCCATTCCATGACTCTTGTTCTTTGAACACAACATCTCTGCTAATTATTGTCTTCTTGGTGACATGGTTATATAATTTGTAAGCTTTTGACTGCTCATTATAACCAGTAAATATGCATTTTTCACTTTGATCATCTAATTTTCCTCTTATCTGCTTAGGCACATGTGCATAGGCTACACATACAAAAACTTTGAAATGAGATACAATGCACGACATACCTGACCATGCTTCTTCTGGTACTTTGTTCATCACACTCTTTGTAGGAGATCTGTTTATCACATGAACAACGAATGCAACTGCTTATGCCTAATACTCATTAGACAAGTTCCTTGCTTTCAACATGCTCCTTTTCATGTTCATGATTGTTTTGTTTTTCCTCTCTACTACACCATTCTGTTGCGGTGTGTATGTGGTTGTAAACTATCTTCTGATTCCATGTTGTTTGCAGTACTCATGGAATGCTTTCGAATCATATTCTCCACCACGATCTGATTTCAATACCTTGATCTACCGATCACTTTGGTTCTCTGTTAAGGCTTTGAACTCTTTGAACTTTGCAAAGGTTTCAGACTTCTGCTTCAAGAAGTAAACCCAATTCTTTCTACTATAGTCATCAATAAAAGTGAGGAAGTAACAACTTCCACCAATCAAATGTGTCCTTATAGGTCTACACAAGTTTGTATTCACCAACTCATGTGGTTTCTTTGCTCTGTATGAAACAACCTTCGAAAAAATTTCACAGTGTTGCTTTCCCAAGATGCAACACTCACAAGTGCTAGCAGGTTCTTTGATGGGAGGTAATACTCTGACCATCTATTTCTGTTGCAACAATATTAAACCAGAAAAGTGAAAGTGTCCAAACCGAAAGTGCCATAACCAATAATCATTAGAGCATGCAACTGTAAAATAACTAACCTAATCGCTGTAGAGGAAATATTTTTTTCCTCGGCATCTAGACCTTTTCTATCAGCTTCTTACTTGGGGGTTTATCATAAATAACACACTCTTGCCCCTGAAAGATAATTTTGTATCCTTTCTGTGTCAATTGACCAATGCTTATTAGATTATGTTTGAGTCCAGGTACATAATATACCTCTGATATTGTCTTTGGCTCCCCCTGCTTGGTCAGAATGTTGACCACTCCTTTGCCATCTACATCCATAGTCTTGTCAATCCTCAACTTTACCTTTGTCTTCACCAATTGATCCAAATTTGCAACCAAATTCTTGTTGCTTTTCATGTGGTTATTACAACCAATCTCTAATAGCCACACCTTATCAGACGATTCATGCATGGTGTTGCATGCTAGGAACATGGAGTTAGTATTCTTTATACTAACATTAGCTCTGTGGTTTCCTTGATGAGCTATCTTCTTCCTGCAATCACGAGCATAGTGACCAAATTTATTGAAATAATAACATTTAACCTTTGATTTTTCAAACCTCTGATTATTTTTTAATCTTTTGTTGTTGCTTCTTCCACTTTGATATTCATGCTCTTCTCAGCCATCTCTGTGACCACCATAGCTTCCGCCTCGTCCTCTGCCTCTCAATCGACCTTTGTCTCGACCTCTTGAAATATAAACTTGAATTTTGAAGGCAGTTTCTAAAATGGAATCTTTATTTCTGTCTATCCTTGTCTCATGCGATAGAAGTGATCCCATCAACTCATCCACTGTTAGTTTTTCCAAATCCTTGGCTTCTTCTATGGCTGCTACCACAACATCAAACTTGGTAGACAAATATCCAAGGACCTTCTCAATCACTATTTTATTTTTAATGTCTTCACCATAAATTTTTAACTGATTTACTACAGACATGACTCGATTCATGAAACAATCAATGTCCTATGTCTCCTTCATTTGTAAAATTTCAAAATCTCTCCTAGTATTCTGCAATTTAATAATATTGAATTTGGCCATACTATGATAACTTGTCGTCAAAGTTTCCCATGTTTCCTTTGTTGAAGACGTGATCATTGTCTTCTGGAACACTGCTCAGTCCACTCCTTGATGGACAAGAAGCAACGCTTGTGCATTCTTCTTCTTGTCTTTCTTCCATTGTTCCCTCTCTGCATTACTGAGGACTCGTTCTTCTGAGTCATCCTGAGGTTCTACAAACCTAAACTTGACATGATCCCAAACATCATGCGTTTTTAACATGGTCTCCATTTTAATGGCTCACACATCATAATCTTTCCTAGTGAAAGAAAGAAGTTGTGGTTGAAAACTTGATGTGGCTGAAAACTTAATGTGGCCATCTTACTTCAAAAAAATTCTTCTCTGATAAAACCCTAAATTTCTCTTTTATATGCTTTGCAAAACTCCTTAAAAACACCCTTATATTTGTTTTTATATAATAAATCCTTTTATAAAAAACATATATATATATATATATATATATATATATATATATATATATATATATATATATATATATATATATATATATATATATATATATAACTAACTTTTATAATAAACCTCTCTAAAAACTTTATTTTAATTTTTTTTTTTTTTTAAACCTTATAAGACTCACACGCTTTATCAAAAATCTTTGTAAATATTCCAAACCTTGTGAAAAGGTAAATACTCCTTTAGAAAATATGTAATCCTTTTAAAAGCTTGAACCAATGTGCGTAAAAAAAAATGCGTATTCTTTTTAAAAACTAACGCAAGCTTGACCCATGCGTTGACCTGCTCACAGTATGTATTTCGTAAACCGATTGCACACCCTGTGAGTGAAAAAAAAAAAATTAAGGCAGAGGATATAAATTAACATATGTATTTCACAAGTATATAAATTAACACAAGTATTTCACACACGAGTTGCGACTCCTTTATTAATCAAAGAATTTTAACTTCACTCAATCTGAATACAATGAACTTGGTGAAGAGTATTTAACCTAACATGCACACACTTACATTACTCAACTTGACCATCATTCATTTAATTGACTATATAACTCATTTACTAAATTCATCTATCACATAACTCGAATAACTCAAGGCTTACTTAACTAATTTTCTAACTCTGCATGCAGTATATAATTAACTATTTTAACAATTTCGATCTATTTGATTCATGATTCTCAGAGCCCACGCTGCGTTTTAATGAATTTAATTCGCATTCTCTTCTCTTTTTTTTCCAGAACTGTTTATGTTTTATTATATTTAGCCCACAATGCTTAAATGCCACTCTAATACTAGTTACGTTAGGCCTCAACTGTTATTAAACGATATGTTATATATGTTTGAAATGCATCAGCGGAAAAACGGCTAAAAGATAATAACTCGGTAATACAATTATCCATGTGTATAAAAGTATATGGTAGTTTATCATCTATGGTTTAAACTTCAACTTAAATTCTATGATAAATATGGATTCATTCAGGTTCATCACTGATCCTTCTTTCATAAGGAAAAATCTTGTTAGTTGCAGCTGATATATATATGTTACTTATAATGTCATGCTAATTGTTTGCGCACTATAAGCGTCTACTTTGTTCCCTGCACTTTTTACTAATTCAGAATATGAATTACAAAGTTAAATTCATTATTTTTATAAGCCTCTTAACTCCCATAGCCACGAGTCTTGCAGAAATTATTGTTACTAATATTGTGGATAAATGCCTCATTTATATTTATCACTTTGGCCTGCTCGCTTAACATTGCATTAATATTGTTTAGTTAACCAATAAATGGTTCGATGCTAAAACCCATTTTCTAGGTCCCAGCTTAACCTACAAGGCCTTTGTTGTGTTTTCATATCTTTTTCTCTCTACAGGAAAATAATTATATTACTACTTTACTTTCCTCACCAGTTTTGGAGTAATGATCAACAGGATTCCCCTTTGGGATTCTCGTTAAACATTACTCTACTGCGTCCATTACTCCTTTGAATTCAAAACATAATAGTATATTCTATGAACCAAATTACCTTCCAACTTTTATTCATGGGTGTATCTAAATACTTACATGCCCCCTTCTCACTAACAGGACTACACATGCAGTCTCGTGACCATATTAGAAATATATTCCAGAAACTAAATCTACTCTTCTTCTTATTTATCTCAAATTATATATGCGTATATAAATATTCATATATACATATGCAGCCAAGTCAATCTCAAAAATTACTAATAAGGCTTTATGCGGCTATCATTCCTAATTCTTTAGGAATCTGACTATAAAAATCATGCATGCATCAGAAACTGATCATCATATAAAACTACAGTAAGTATGCATGCAACAGAAATTCATAGTTAATCCCTTGAACTTCAAAGCTTGTGATTCAGAAACTATTAATAAGTCGAATGAAACAACTGCTCAACAATACTCATCAAATGTCCAGAACAAAATGGTAAACATACCCTATAACCAAATAGTTGGTCTCGAAATGGTGCCAGGAAAATATTAATCCGCCAACCTTTACCTTTACTTAATCATCCTTTAAATTTCCAAAGGAAATTTAGATCCGACACCTTTAGCTCAAAGAAAATATTTGGGATAACAATTATCCACCAACGTATGTACCGTGTAACCTATTTATACTAATTTTTTTGGAATCATAGAAGTAAGTAATCCATCTAAATCCATAATCTCACATGCATCATACTACCATAATTTCGTATCCCCCTAATTTGAACAGAATTATCCATGTCTACATGTAATTTCAAAGGAAATTATATCAAGCAACAGAAATATAAAACAAGTGAGACCAAAACAACCACATAACACATTTAATTCAAACCAGCATAACCGTTGGTACGTCGCTTGGGAATTCCAACACCACCACCCAACCAAGAATTGAGTTCCTCCAGTTCACTCATGAGCTGAAAATGGTTGGCCCCCAAAGATTCAACCACCTTTGTTGATCCTTTCATCTAGTATTGAATACTTGTCTTTCATGATAAGTTACCTTTTTAGAGGCATTTCACTTTTGTGGATCTTTTACCCATTTGTCTAGGCTTTTCCATAAAAGTTCACCTTTATCTCCCATGACTTTTATGTTTTTTTCCAAGCTTAGCATCTTTATCCAGCTAAGAGGCTTAATGTATCTTTCTCTCCCATCCATTAAGCTTATCAAGAATTCCATCTACAATTTTATCATGAAAGAATGGTAAGTCTCTCATTTTTAGGTGTCTCATTCCCAAGCACATGCATCCCATTTATTCATTTTTTTATTCAAATATATTCATTTACATAATTCCAATGCTTTTCATGGTTTTTCTGCCACTTTACATAAACTTACGAACATAGTGATGTAACAACTAAGGGGTATTACAGTGTTTCCCTTCGCCATCTTGATTTTCTTGAACTTGTCCTTTAGTGCCAACTTCATGTGGTCATTGTTGTTCTCAAACAAATCTATTAAGGCCTTCCACATTGCATATGGAGTTTCTTTTCCATGGAGGTTCGAGATGATATGATTTCGAATTCCTTCGAGTAGAATCCTTCTAGCCTTTTCTACGCATTTCTTCCACTCTACTAGGTCTTGTGCATCAGCTAGAGTTGGTTTCAGAATGTCCTTGTCAATGAACTCCTTCAATCCGTTTTCCTCCAAGACTGCTTCCTTCCGATCTCTCCAAGTAATGTAATTTGAGCTACCCTCAAGGGCATACTAGATCCTCACACCATAGAACGTCATCTTGATCTTGTTGCTATCTCTAGAGAAGAAATATGCAAAACTTGTTAATCTTGCAAGTACAAACTCGTATTCTTCTCTTCTATGGCGATTTCAACTTTGATACCATGTAGAAATTCCTTGTAGATTCAAACTATTAATTGTAATATGTTAAAAAAATAGACTTGAGTCTACTCTACCAATTGCAGAAACCAATTATGATTGCAAAATCACAAAGCATACAAGAGAAATAATTTCAATCACACACTACACAATGATTTTCTGGGGAAAGCCACAACTAAAAAACCCATTATTTGTATATTTCATTAGTCAAAAAATATGATAAGATTACAATGTTTTTCTCAAACCATAGAAACATTTGCACTATCTCTATCTATCTCATTACTTCCTAGACAAGCCTAAGCCAATACTTAACCAATTTTCTGCCTCACAGGATCCCTATATCCTTAGGATGTTTCCTTGGATAATTAGCCCCTATTAATTAGGTAAATTCTCATCCACAAATATGAAATTCATCTAAGACCTTCCTCTGACTGCATACACCACCTGTAAAATTTGGATGACTATACAACTGATAGTACACTACCCTTGAACTCCAATCTCAACTAGGTCTTTCTATGATTTGACATGCATGAGTTATTTATGGTTGATTTATCAGTTATCTCTGATTGACCATTGCATGTGCTTCAAGTTCAAGTTCTCCACTTTGACCTCTCACTAGTTCCTCCAATAGTTAGAACTAGTTAAATTGACTTTAACTCAGATAAACTGAGTTAATTAATTACAACTCAAAATAAACTCAGCCAGGGATCCTAAAAAGTAGGAACTACTCTACATGACTCAAGTTAGAACCTCAACTCGAATTAACTGAACCAACTAAGTCAAACTAACTTAGTTAACGCGTACAAGTTGTCATGTGATGTGGAATTACAATTTTATTCTAATTCAATTCAAGGGGAAAATATATTAGAAACTTTCTTAGTGCCATTTTCAACATTGGATCCTCTTGTAGGTTAGTGCCTAAATAATTTGATGTAATTTGGAGTTGGTGTTGCATTTACATCATATTAAAAAATAAATTGTGGTTTTCTCCTGTATGGGTTTCGACATAAACATCTTGTGTTCAAAATTTATGTGATTGCTACACTATAGCATTGTTGAATGTGTTTTTGACTAAATATTAACTTTTAAACATTTTAAAATACTAATTCACCCGCCGCCCCCCGCACCCCCCCTCCTAGTATTTTCTTGGTTTCCAACACTTGGAGCTTGGAAACCTTTAGGTGCTTCATCTTATAGAGTTACAGTTTTAGACCTATAGGGCTCTTTATTCATGTTAAAAGGCCATTATTTTTTCCTCTTGTAATAGTTTTTGCGAATGTGTATAGTTGTCATTTCTCTTTCTCTCTTCAGAGATAGCTACCATCATTCTAGACAAATTGTGTTCTGCGTTATTCTGTTATTTTATTTATGAATAGAATTTGGGTTTTCACTATATTACTGTGCTTATATTATATTTATCTATGTGTGTGTTTCATTTCTTTCTCGCTTTTCATTTCATTCTCTTTACAACCTGGATGAGAGGATTAAACAGATGAGGCTAAAAAGAATCAAACTAGGAAACTAAAGGATAACCATTGAGAAAGGTTGTTTGATCAATAAAATATTTCACCATGGGAAAGGATAAATCCAATTCTTCCTACACCAAACAAGAGGAGTGTTGGCATCTCTCTTGACTACTAGTGAAACCAATGATTACCAGTGAAACCAATGATTGAACCCTTGAAAGAACATGCAAATGACTCTCCAAAGTGCTCGATGTGAGCTATCTTGTGGCTCTAAATTCAACAAATTTGGATGTAGACCCCTGCATCATTGTTAAATAATTTTAGAAATAAGGAAATCCATCGATATTGAGTCCAAGGAAGCTTCTATGAGCATCTAAGGCTAAACCCTAGTTGTTATCACTATGCATAGAGGAGGTGTATTCATTCCTAACGTTTCCTTTAAAATGTGAACTAATAATAATTTGATTCTTAATTGATAATATGTTACGTGACTGTAAGGCTTGAGTTTAAATTATTAACATTTCAAATGAAATCGTAATTTTACATAAATGAATTTTCTAGCAACTAATAATAAATACAAATTAAAGTTGTGATTCTAAAATTCAAAAAAATTGTTGATAAAAAGTTATTTTTAATTGTAAAATTCTAGCCCCCAATGGGGGTGCTAATATAGACGAGATGGGGGCTTTGGGGGCATTTCCCACCACCCCCCATACGTGATATTCATTTAAATTTAGGGGGTTGTGACTTTCCCTTACATGCATTTCCATGCATTGCAATAGTTGGAAATTTTTATTTATCTATGGCTACATGAAGGTTCTAAAGTATGTCTTTGATGGTTTTAGTGGAGGAAAAGGTTCGTCCTCAGCCTCCCATTTCATGTTCTTTGTTATAGGTGCGACGATGGAGTGATTTGGTTCCTAGCGTGGATATGTATTTGAAGTTAAAGGAGGGGAGATTTTCTGTCTACATGGGAATTGGGAGATGCAACGGAGCTTCCCTGGTGAACTGGTATGTACACAGTTCTTTAGCACTGAGATTTGTAGTGGGATGGTGAGTACGCCAAATTATTATACCAGAGTGAAATCTCAAATAAATTTCCTTTATATTCTAGTTATTTTATTTTGAAGAGCTTGTTTCCCGGATTTGTGTTGTTAGGGTTAGTGTGTCCATTTGTTGAATTCCATTCTTTGTTTGTTGAAAGAAGTCAAGGGACCTTGGTAGTTTTTATGTGTAGTTATTTCTAGGGATTCTAGATTATGGGTGCACTAGAGCATGAGTTTGTGGTTTTAAAGAAAATTTTGTGGCACCTCTGTGTGAATTTCATTATGAGATTAGTTGGGCTCTTCGATATTCATTGTAATTTTTGTCTATACATTTCTAGCTTCCAGGATTTTGTGTTTTATCTGAGTCTATCCCATTGTTTCATTGTATTTGGGAGTGGGTCTTTCGTCGAGGGTGTTGTGACCTTTATTGTCTCTACAACTGCCTCAAATGAGGTTGAAACATGTATATTGAGTTACAGGAATGATTTAGTAGGTTTAAGTCTTGATCCTAAAGTGGGTTCATCTAGTTTCTTCTATTGTTTATTTACAGGTCGTGGAATTTTTAGTGGGTGTTCCAGGTGTGCCCCTAGTGTCTTGGTCATGCTCAAGACAAAGAATGTGTTGCGAACAGGGGGAGGTAGTAGTGCCCCAAAAGAGCAAAGAGGGGAGAGACTTTTTGCACATGATTTGATTGCCACCTACTTCAATGTTGTTTCTCTAAAGATGAGAAAGGAAATCTAGAAATTGGAGGCATACGCAGGAATTGAGCGATAATCCCATTCTTATTGAGAAATCCTAGAGGACGTGTCAACATGGGTTCTTGACCGTGAGCACACAAAGGGCAAGAAGAAGCAATACTTGAATTCAACAACATTGCATTGGAAAATGAAAACGTTGTTGGGTCTAGTCCTAAAATAGAAGCAGGTCAAGAGATAGAATGTCTTTGCCACCTTGGAAGATAGCTAGAAAGGATGCTAAAAAATCAGAGATTTTGGTTGGATGAGAATGATTCTTGCCTGGTACATGTGGAGGGTCATATTTCTTGTGAGTTTGACAATGGAGATATGATGGATCCACTAGGGTCAAGTGCGAGAATTTTGGCCACAATTTCCTCTTCTAAGAATGATTAGACTTTATGATAGTCGTCTATGTAGTTTGGAGGCTTTTTTGTTTATATTTGGCTCGGTCAACGAGGTCCTTGTCCTTTTGATCGTCTTAAATTTTGGTTGTTAAATGTTGATCCTGGATGTGATGTTGTGTTCACCTATGTTTTGGCTTTGGTGTGTGCGTTATTTTGTATGGATGGCCTTTGTGTCGGATCTATGGTTCGGAAATAGGTTACATTTTAGTCATGTTTTATAACTTTGTATGGGTTGTTTAGTGTTTAGTTATGTATGGGATTTTTAGTCCTGGTCCTATTTTTAGCAGTTCCTAATGAAATCCAAATCCTGGAAAAAAACGTACATATTTGATATTTGATTTTTAATGTTGGGAGCACTACATTTAACCATATTTTGTGTGTAAGTTTGTTTTTATTTGCAAGAAAAAATCATATTCCTTCAAATAATAATTGTACAAAAAAAAACTAGGACTAAGAAGTGAAAAACCATATTACCTATGAAGAATTCAAGAATTATCAAAATATGAGGCTTCAGCTCCTTGTTACCCGTGAAGAACAACCTAGATCAGAGGTAGCCTAGGTGGGCTTCAATTTTCCTGAGTCTTTTGTTCGTTCTACACACTATTACCTACAATTCATCCAGTTAGAGGATAATTTCCTCTATAGTTGTGTTCCTATACACCAACACTTGACCTAGCAACAATTTAGATGCCAATAGAGATCTACTTTATGCATTTAATGACTATGATGATCTCGGGAGTGGGCCATGACTAGTGTCCAACACGCTACCTCGGCAAGCACCTCAAAGTTTGTCAAGCAGTGTCGCTCATTCACTATGTCTTGCAACACTGGAGCAATTTCCTCTTGGATACTCACTAGAGTGAATTCTGTGTACCAAGCAATTAAGCTCTTAGCCCATCACTAGGCTCTGGAACCTCCACGCTTGTGATAATAAGCTACACCTCAACATACTCGGGCTTGTTACCTCGACATGGTGGCCATAGTGGGAGTCTTTATGCAATCAGGGAAATGGGGCAACAATGAGCTAACAACCATTGAGGAAAGGGTGATAGGGAGAGAGATATAGGAGAATAGGAGTGAGTAAGCTAGAACGTATAGCAAGTTGATGCAGCAGTGGAGAATTGAAGGATCATGATGAGGATGAGCCACTGAAAAGGCGCCAAGCATAAAATCATACGAAGACAAAGTCAAGGAAATTGAAGAGGCCTAGATAAACCATGGACACTGGCTTATCACTACAAAACCAAAAAGAAAGTCCAATGCCCTCATCGGAAAAGATGAAGCATGACAAAGAAAAAATGCTTTAAACAACTAAATAGCCACCCTCAGGCCTCACCTCATAGAAATAACTAAGACCAAGCCATTGGTGCCAAAGTAGTGGTTGTCACAATAAACCAAGGTGTACAATAAAATTCCAATATTCCACCGAGTTTCCGAGACAAGGAAACGTGGGAGCAAGGATACACACAAGGGGATGCATATAAGCAACCCCAAAATTTAGGGAATTTTCGGGGAAAGGGGAAGGTGTCATAGTCATAAAAATTATAAAGTTATTAAAAATTTAATATATAAAATATAAAATAAAATATCAACAATATGTCAATAGTAAATCTTAATAATTATGAAATGTACATCTAAATATGATCATCATTTAGTATTAGACTATTATGAATCAAAATTAGCATTTGGCATTTATGCAACCATCAATGTAAATCTAAAAGTAAATTGCTAAATTGAATCCATCATTTGACATTAACATTATGTAATGTTCGATATAAATTCATCATTAGGCAATGGGTATTAATATTATGCAAGGTACATCTAAATTAAATTCATCATTTGACAATTGAAAATACACAATGCACATGGAAAAGTAAATTCTTCATATGACAATAACATTATGCTGCAATCTAAAATAGCCATAAAATACTAAACTAAAAATAAACATAGAAAAAAATGAAATAGTAGTAAAATTCTCAAAAATTATTAGATAATAAATACTAAAAGTGTAAAAGAACTTCTTCCTCACAATCTAGAGCCAAAAGTTCAAAACTCGATCAATGAAAAACTTCTAGAAGAAATGAACATCATAATCAAATAACTAATAATCATCAAAGAATGATTCTATAATGACTCACCCTCTACATCCATCAAGTTGGATGAAAATATATTTAAATTTATAATCTTTGTATGTTTTCAATTATTATTGATGAAAAAAATTGAGAGCCTTTAGGAAACACCCTCTAGAGGAGCGGTGTCCCTCTTGCATCCCCTAGCCCCTTTCCCCACTTACCCCTTGGGTCCCCCATCCCCCACAAGGGGAACGAGAAACTTGTTTTGTAAAAAAAAAAAAAACATCCCCCAGAATTTCCCAAAAGAAAGAGACGTGAGGAAATATTTCCCCACAAGTTTGCCAGTCTCGAGATTGTGGGGAGCCAAGAAGTGTGTCCCCCACCGTGTAGTGAGAGACTTGGGTCACTTACTCCATCAGGTGACTGGTACAAAAAGAGTTAACTAGCTAAAGTCCAGACAAGTGTTGAGAGAGATCCAGCATTAAAGCATGAAGTGTTGACCATTAAAGCCGAGACTAATAAGATGCCACGTCTCCCACCTCTTACAGCTGGTGAGACTGCAGCATCGTACCCCATTTATCCAGTGCCGATCAGCCGATCTGGGTACTGTGTAAGTTTGTTAGAGACTTCCGTCTGGTTAGACAATATTAGTTGTATTTTACATTTGAAGCACAAACAACGAGAGAAATGACTCCAAAAAGAAAAGCCAAATTCGTTAAATCTTCCTTGGTGGGGCGCGGAAGAGAATTTATTCTCCATATGATTTGATTATGGCAGCACTGCAATAAATGTTTATGAGTACGAGAGCAGTGCATGTCACGTTTGGTCACCATTGAGTGCTCTGTTTATGTTTCAGAGTTTTGGTCCCCATTGAGTGTTCTCTGTTTATGTTTCAAAGTTAGTAGAGAAGTAACCTTAGTACTATGCAGCGCAGGAGGGAGGAGTCTATGACAGGGCAGGAGTGGATTTACATTCTAGAAAAATTTTGGTTATTTGGTGCGCAAATTATTAAATATTATTTAATAATGGAAAATTTTGATTTTAATAAGGAATCAATTTTGTTGAATCTAGTTAGTGAGTATGTTTTGTTAAGACACACCTTAATGTAAAGACACTAATTCATTTTCTGAGTCATTTATTCTCTCCAGACTGTTGTTTTGGTGTTGCTTGGTTTTCTGTAATCTATTGCTTTTCAGCTTTCTGTGATCTGTGTCTTGTTGTTGCTTTTAGGTTTTGTGCATATCAACTTTATGTGGGTCAGTGTCTTTTTTCTGAAGGTATGTACCTGGCTTCTTCTGAAAATAGTTGCAAAAGATTACCTTCTTCATCTATTATATTTGTCTCTGTGCGTGGCTACACTTGTGTATTCTTCTTCGTATGGTAATATTTGCTAATATGCGTAAGCAATATCGAACAGAGGACATCCAATACAAGAAATTTTCAAAATTTGTAATCTTCTCAAATAAAATGTAATGGTCTGCCTTAAAATAATGATTAGAGAGTATGAAATTACTGATGAGAAATTAGTTTTTTTTTCAGTTGGTTTCAGGGATTAAATACAATTGGGGCATTTTCTGTTTTAGTTGGGGTGACATATTGGATATGATGAAGATGTAGTTTTGTTAAGCTTAAAAAAATTGTAGAGTAGAGAGATTAGCCTTTCTTAAAATAAAAATAAAATATTCTCTAAATAGAAAACAATGTAGATTATAATAATAAAAACAAAAAATTACTATTAATATTTAATTAGTTGTAATATAATTTCATATAAAGTAATCAGAAATAAAAAACAAAATATGAGTGTGTGAATCTTATACTTTTCAAAAAAAACTAGTTTAATCTGCATTAATAAAATGAGTCAATGCACATGTTATTAATATTTATAACTTTTTATTACTATTTTAACAATAAAAAATTACACTGCTTTTTGCACTATAAAATAAGATTACACATGAATAAATTTAATCTCTTTCCACTTATATTAAATCTGTGATTATACAATTAATTTTTCCTAATTATAAAATAGCTAAGAAAAACACATAGTTATATAAATTATCAAATTTTATATTTTTTTCAAAATTTCAGATGAATAAATCAATAAATAAATAATATTTAATATTGATTATTATTTTTTTATAAATATCATAGTACCTTTCTATTTTCATATTTTTATTATTATAATTATAAAAAAAATCATTAACATTATAATTTTAAACATAATTTATTTTATACGATTTACTTTTATATTACTGTAATTAAATTATAACTTCACCATCTAATTACAATTAAAAAAACAGAAGAATTTGTTGTCCAATTTATCAAATTACTAGAGCCCCTAAAAAAGTTCAATTGGAAGTAAAATTAACACTTCCTTGTTATGTATATGTATAGTCAACTTGAAATTTGTGAAATTAACTAATTTTTAATTATATATTATTAAAATCAAAATATATATAATAAATATGTAATTTAAATCAATTTTAAAATTAAAATAATTTAAAAATTAATAATTATATAATCAAAATAATTTAAAAATTAATAACCTTTAAGAATTTTACTAATAACCTTTGAAGAATTTTACTAGTAGTGAAATGGTTAAATTAAAACAATTTAAAAATTAATAATTATATAATCAAAATAAGTTAAAAATTAATAAAACCTTTGAATTTTTTTGGCATGTTTGTTTTGAAATTGCTTAAAATTTAGTATTGATTTTTTGAAATCATAAATTTAAATTTAAGTGGTAAAAAATTTGAGTGTTTTAAAAGTTTTCACAATGTTGATTAGATTTTTGGTTTCCAGGAGGGCATCCCGGACAGTCTTATTAGTGTTGATCATTTCTTCACTGATGATGAGGAACAATAAGGCTCTCCGGAGCTCTAGTTTACCAGGATTTCCTGACTGATGCTTCAAAGCTTTTTTTTCAAACTCATTATATATGCTTATCTTTAGTTTTTGAAAACAACTCTTTCTCCTCTGTTCTCTTCTTTGTATCCAGCTTCCCAGAGGGTGAAAGCCAGGTCTAAAAAGATCACTAGTGTAATCACCATAGGGAGACACTGGTTTACCTATCTACCTTATAATGATCACTATGTAATCTACTTTAATTCCCAAAAATATATATGTTATTAAAATATATTTTAAATAATCGAAAAAATATTATTCAGTGAAAAAAAAAAAGTTGTTTTCAATGTGATTTTTTGGAGTTTCTCATATTGGGATCGGGCAAAAAAACTTGATCTGAAATTTTGATTTGTATTATTTAAACTCGGTTTTTTATTGTATGTATGCATTCAACGCCTTGAAAACCCCTAGGAAACTTCGATTATGGGGGTTACCCATCATGGTTGTGATTTCAATGAATTCCCATAAGATTTTAGAAAACTGGACAAATGCCAGATTTGTCAATTAATTTCAAAGTTGATATTCGGTGTTTCCTGGAGTGGGCTCAGACCTATCATTTTTTGGTATCAATATTTCTGGAGTTATAGCTTCATTAATGCACAGGAGCAATATATGTCACTATTAGATTTAGACAAATTACAAAATCCGATAGATTAAAAAGCAGCTTTTATGCAATTATAAAATCCAACAAGTAACATACACTGCCAAATACATTAATAAAACTATAACTCCAAAAATATTAATTGTCATTACTTTTTGAATTTTCAACCAAATACCAACCATCAAAATCTAAAGCATACCAAGTGGGCCCGCTGGCCATGATGAATACGTGGGAATGAACCCCGTCCGTCTGCCTTGGAATTTGATGTCAGCCTTTATCGTACAAATTTGAAAATCGGGATCACCCTATGGGCCTCAAATATTCCGAATTCCTTTTCATTTTATGTTTGCATTATACATGTGCACAGTTTTTGGTTTTTTTAACGTATAAATTAAGTTTCTTATTTTACTATTGACCTTTTTATTTTTATTTTTAAATATATAATTTATAATACGAAAACTAAAAGAAAATGTCAACAATAAGCGTTTAAGAATAAATAAAAAGGGAAAACTATACCCAAAAAGGTAGCCTTAACCTTATTCATCTCAAATTTGATTACATCATGATATTTTATATTCTATAGTTTTTATATCTTTAACACTTTAATAAACTCTATTATTATTATTATTATTTAAAAAAATGATAAAAAATTTTATTTATGGAACTTAAATAAGCCATGTTCATATTGAACAAAATTGTTACGTAAAATAATAATTATACCAGTGGTTTACCCAAAGAGATACCTTGAATATAAAACGAAAAACGTGTGTTTTAGAAGTCAAAGGGGTAAAAAATTAGCCCAAAATGCAATTCATTATTATTGATCTTTAGAAGAGATTAACAAGCATGATAACTCATTAACTAGTAGAATTTAAGTATTTTACAACATTACATTTAAACCCATAAACACAATGATAACTCATTAACAAGTAGAATTTAAGTATTCTACAACATTACATTTAAACCCATAAACACAATGTAAATAAGACAAATGATCTTTAAGTATGTCTCTCAAGTCATGAATTTTTAAAGTAACTTAAACACTATGTAAATAAGACAAATGATTTTTAAGTTTGTCTCTCAAGCCATGAAATTTTAAAGTGACTTTAGCATGGGATGACTAATTATATGTTTATTGAGTTTTTTTTATAAGAGTTGATTAAATTAAAAATTGCACTAGATGTTGCAAAGGAAAAGCGGTACCTCATAAATTAGAGAAGAATTGTGACATATAAAATAAAATTGAATATTTATCTGTACCACATATAATTTAGAATTCAAAAGGGAAAACTTAGTTGACAAAATGTCATCCAATATAGAGAACTCAGTTACATTATGCTTGTCTCTTAATCTTCAAAGATGGTCTTTCAAGTTTCAATAGGCACTCATTTTAGATATTTTGAAGAAATATAGGCAGTAGATGACATCATGGAATTGAAAAATAGTTGGATCTCATCAATGTGGTTACACCATTGAAAACTATTTTCAAACCACTTGATTGAAAATTTTCTTTGTTTGACATCAGTATCTTCATTATGTCTCTGAGTTTTGTTTGGACAAACAAGTTTGTGTCCTGGGATGCCAAGGCATACATTATGGCCAGCCCTATGTGACATATCTCCTTGTTAGGTCCCTATATTACTAGCATAGTCCCTTATTGTTGTTAGTGTAACCCCTTTATTGTTATTATTGTACCCCTGTAACCCCTTTATTGTTATTATTGTACCCCTGTAACCCCCATATTGTTATTATTGTGTCCTTAAATTATTATTGTTAGGTCGGCTAGGATTACATTGTGGCCCCACTAGGATTACATTGTGGCCCCATGGATATGTTTTAGAGAAGTTCATTCTCCGTCTTATTAATTTCCTGGTTCTCCATTCACTTTCATCACTATCTTATTGACTTTGTCTCATGTTGATGATGTGGGACGTGTTATGGCCCTCCTTCGACGGATCGCTTCCTGTCGACTTCGACTCATTATCCAAGAAGTTGATCTAGAGATACCTTTTCATTACCTTAGAGCCTGCATGCCCTAATGGCAGGTTATTCACGTCCGATGACAGGTTCACATCATTGGCCTTCGATTGGATGATTTCATGAGTGTTCGACGTCAACTCCTTTTTCACATCTCGTGGATTGTAGTGCTAGTACCTTGAGGGACATTGTCATTATTGGTGGTATCTCTCGCGTCTGTTAACAATTTACATCATGAATAGTAATGAGGCGATTTTCTTGCATGTTCTGCATTAGTTCACTCATTCGCATGCCTGAATTTGTACTCGGTCAGGTCATGACGGAGCGTAAGACCCTGGGTTTTGTCTAATAAAGCCTAGGTTACGAGATGATATCGTTTATTCATGAGTGTAAACATGACTCGTTTTTATTTGGATGGATGTGACCATACCTTGAGTCCATATTTGTGATCCTTTTTATTACTGGATGGTTGTGTCCATGCCACAGATCCTATTACATGATCTCTTTATGGATGGCTACATCCATACCTCATGTCATGTGTTTCTCTCAGAGATTTCAATTATGTATATATGTGCTTGTTTTCGCAGGTTTTCCGACGGTGGCATCTTGGTCCTGGCACGTACTCGTAAAGCATTTCACCCCACTCTCGTTTGACCTTCATGCTTTATGGGGCATCTGTTACACAACAATTTGTCACTATCCATGTACTCCCTGTTCCTGATCCTGGAGGACCTTTAATAGTGACCCCTGTGCCTATTTTCCATCACGAAAATGTGTCAGTATATCCCTTGTAGTATACTGAACAAACTCTTTGTTGACAATTCTTGAAGCAGCTCCTTAAAAACATGTTTATTTAGAGCGGTGCACCCTCTTCTTGTCTCACTCATGCTGATTCCTCTTTTTTTGTCTAGAGCGGTGCTGATCGGCGCTGGAATGGATATCATACCTGCGCCGATCCACTTTTGGAAGGTTTTTTAAAAATGGAAGTGAAGCTTCGAGATCTAGAAGCTTCATGGTGGAGAACTGGTTGTTTGTTCCTGAAGATAGAGCCGAACCTCTCCCTTTGGGCTTGTTGTTCCTACAAAAGAGGAACCACCCAAAGGGATAAACCATTTCCCCACCTTAAGTGGATCCATGTTCCCTCTCCCTTCACTATAAAATGGACATCCTCCCATAACTCTGCTAGTTAGAACAGATATAGAAGAACATCAGAGAGATAATTTTTTTCTATAGGCATTGAAGGAGAGTTGTGACCTTTGGTCTTTTCGTATCAAGCTAAAACGAACGCTTTGGAGACATGCCTGGATCCGGACCCATTGAAGGAGATCTGCGACATCAAGGCGCAAGTTGTAACTCCCCATCTCTATATTAATATGATACAATTGATTCTTGCTTTCCACTCTTGTCTATAATGTATGATTGGATTTCTAGTACTCCTTGATAAACTAGATATATTGTTTATGTGAAATATATGTTGTGCTTTCACGTTTATTATTATTTGATCTCTTGTGAAGGTAAGTAAGCGTTGGCGACAACAAGGATCTGACTACGAAGCGCAAAGGATCAAAGGATTCGAGCGAGGAACAACATCATATCAAGTTAGGTCATCTATACGCGATCTGTTTCCATTTGCAATCTAAGAAAGGAGGCACTACATTTTTCCTTGTTGTTACTAGACCCATCCTAGGGCTAGAGGGATCGTCTCTGTCTGTAGAGAGGATTTTCCTGCATAACAAGGCACTGCAAATTTATATGCTTTGCTAAGTTATGATTAAGAGGAGAGTAGCACTGGTCAGGAGAGTAGTACTAGTTACTCACCAAGTGAATATAGTGGAAATAAAAAGGCATGTACAAAAGTTATGGATGATACTAGTGTTGGGATATCATCCAAGAAAAAATGTAGCAATCAACAAGGACATAAAGAAGAGGACACATATTTTGGACCTACTATTATTGAAGAATTGGTTAGCGAGTCTAGCATAAATGATAACTATTTTTTGTTTGATCTCTCCCTTTTGGGCACTCCGACCCAAGAATTGGACATGCCAAGAATTGAAAAAATGCTAATGAAACTAAATGTAACAACAAGAATATTTGTGCATTGAGTGTTGTTAGCATGCTTATTGAGGGAAGGACAAAGCATAGTGCACTTATATGCAAAAAATCACATAAATCTCTTTCACGGAAATCTTCTTCTGCCAAGAAATCTAAAAAAGAGAGGATAAAAGGAATGGTCCAACTTCTGGAAAATACAATCTCTGGTGAAGATTACATGGACACTGTCGTTGTCCTTAATAATATTGAGGATAATATTTCATGGAATGATGCCAATACTAAAGACGAGGATGTCGATGAATCAACTAATTATAGTGTTGGTCAAGACTTATTGGATAGCTTTGGTTATTTATCTAGGATGAAATACCATTGTTCCCACCACCTCCAAGTTACTTCCTGCGTATTTGGCTGATCCTAATTGGCAAAAAAATCACGATGCTCTCATTCCTCTCACCGAGATTGAATAAGGCTATGCCAAGGTATGCCCACACTAAATCTTCGATTTTCATCTTTTTAATGTAGAAAGTCGACTCTAGAAACACACATCAATAAAAATGGATGTGTCACGTAGCACACAAGTATTTTACCTTAGGTTCCAGGCCCTGAAAGTTATTTATTTCCATTTGTGTGGGGAAGACAACAAAATACAACCAGAATGGAAAAACCGAATGGCTTAATGATCCATCCATCACATAAGTTACCCAAATTCCCACTAGATTTTCATTTACATTTAGCCTTGAATGAATAAACAAATTGATGGATGATTGTCTTAAGGTCCCCTTGTAAGATGATTTTCTCAAAGCCCTACACCAAACCCACCTCTACCCCCCACGTCACCCATATTATTCTATTGGATTTGTTGAGAATATATTATAATTTCGATAATGAATTGAATGAAAAAACCAATGGATGGACAATTGTCTTAAGGTCCCCCATGGATAGATGGTTTTCTTAAGAAGTTAAACCCCTGCTCCAAACACCACTCCACTTTAAGTGTATTGGCTGATTGGTTTTTTCAAGAATATATTATAAATTCCTTAGTGCCTGCCTAAAAACAGGGTAATCATGCAAATGAAATTAATATAATAAAATATATTTTCCAATGCTACTAATGAATCCAATAGAATGTGAGGAAAATGGATCCTTTAATTGGTAGTTTACATTATTTTAGATAGTCTAATATGCTCAACATGGTTTCAATAAATGTTCCCAACAATTTTGTTTCAGAATAAATACTTTGTAGGAAAGAAGAGATCCTTCCATTGTTTTCCATAACTTTATATATTTGTTTATATCTAAATTACATATTGAAATATTCTAATTTCTAAAAGAACATTAATCATGCGAATGAAATTAATATACTAAAATATATTTCCCAAAACATGGTAATGCTTCAAATTTTTTTGATAAAATGTGAGAAAAAGAGATCCTTTTTTGGTATCCCTTTCTTGGTATTTCCATTACTATGCAATCCTAAGTTAGGGTTTCAATAAAACACATGGAAAAATTTAATTTCATAACAACGTTGCAATATTCATTGATCTATGAAATAATAATGCCCCTTATTTAAATGCACAAATAAGATAATAAGATCTTCAAACAACCATTATAAATGAGGACTACTTTGATGAGTAATTTGCCTGACGTGATTTCAGTAAATGTGGTCAACAATTTTGTTTTTGTTCAATGAAAACATTTCCAGGAAAGATGTAGAGATATTTTCATTTCTTGTTATAATTATATGGATTCCATTTTGTTTAAATAACATATTAAAATTCTTTGATTCTAGAACCAAATTTTGCATTTTTTAATATGGAACAATGTGCATAGTATTAGTATTAAGGTTTATTTGTGTTTTTTCTATCTGCAAACAGGGGATGCTAAAAAGCAGTGAACAAATTGGCTCGATTGTTCTGAAGTCATTCCAAGATCTAGATCCTCATGTGTGATGGGAAACCATCAATGCCATTGTCTAATTGTCAATTTCCCTTATTTTTAATAAAAATATTATAAATTTTTCCTACACATGCCGGAGCTATGGATGATTTTGAGAATCCTAGAGTGCAGGTCATATTTTTGCCCACAATTATACATTGCCACTTTGCACTACAACCCCAAAATTTAGGGAATTTTCGAGGAAAGAGGAAGGTGTCGAGTCATAAAAATTATAAAATTATTAAAAATTTAATATATAAAATATAAAATAAAATATCAACAATATGTCAATAGTAAATCTTAATAATTATGAAATGTACATCTAAATATGATCATCATTTAGTATTAGACTATTATGAATTAGAATTATCATTTGGCATTTATGTAACCATCAATGTAAATCTAAAAATAAATTGCTAAATTGAGTCCATCATTTGACATTAACATTATGTAATGTTCAATCTAAATTCATCATTTGGCAATGGGTATTAATATTATGCAAAGTACATCTAAATTAAATTCATCATTTGACAATTGAAAATACACAATGCACATGGAAAAGTAAATTCATCATATGACAATGACATTACGTTGATGCCTAAAATAGCCATAGAATACTAAAATAAACATAAACAGAAATGAAATACTAGTAAAATTCACAAAAAATATTAAATAATAAATACTAAAAGAACTCGGTCCTCAGACTCTAGAGCCAAAAATTCAAAACTGGATCAATGAAAAGCTTCTAAAAAAATGAACATCATAATCAAATAACTAAAAAGCATCAGTGATACTATAATGACTCACCCTCTACATTCATCAACTTAAATGAAAATATATTTAAATTTATAATCTTTTTATGTTTTCAATTGTTATTTGTGAAAAAAATTGAGAGCCTCTAGGAGACACCCCCTCTTGCATCCCCTAGCATTTTTCCCCACTCCCTCTTGCATCCCCTAGCTTTTTTCCCCACTCGCCCCTTGGGTCCCCCCACAAGAGAAACGAGAAACGTGTTTTGTCACCAAAAACACATCCCCTAGAATTTCCCAAAAGGAAGAGACGTGAGGAAATATTTCCCCACAAGTTTGCCAGTCTCGAGATTGGCCAGGAAGTGTGTCCCCCACCGTGTAGTGAGAGACTTGGGTCATTTACTCCATCAGGTGACTGGTACAAAAGGAGTTAACTAGCTAAAGTCCAGACAAGTGTTGAGAGAGATCCAGCATTAAAGCATACCAGAGAAACAGGACTGTCGATTTGAAGATGAAGGTATTGCCCATTAAACCCGAGACTAATCAGATGCCACGTCTTCCACCTCTTACAGCTGGTGGGACTGCAGCATCGTACCCCATTTATCCTGTGCCGATCAACCGATCTGGGGACTCTGTGTAAGTTATCCATTCATTTAACTATATTCTCTTTCAGCATTAGTTGTATTTTACAGGTGAGGCACAAACAAGCGAGGGTACCTACTTTGAAAAACGAGAGAAATGAAAAAGAAAAGCTAAATTCGTTAAATCTTCCTTGGTGGGGCGCGGAAGAGAATTTATTCTCCATATGATTTGAACGACATCACGTTTTAATATGTGGTGATACGGGCAGCGTGCAGGGCAGAGAATGGTGATTATGGTAGCACTGCAATAAATGTTTATGAGTACGAGAGCAGTGCATATCACGTTTGGTCCACATTGAGTGGGGAGAAGGCAAGTTTTATTTCCTCTGCCATAGGCCCATAAATGCGCCCAGGCAGGAAATGGGCGCATTTATGGGCCTATGGCAGAGGAAATAAGCCTTGCTCATTGAGTGGTCTATTTATGTTTCAAAGTTTTGGTCCCCATTGAATGTTCTCTGTTTATGTTTCAAAGTTAGTAGTACTATGCGGCGCACGAGGGAGGAGATCTTTTTTTCAACATGAAAAATACTCTGGCTATATATAATGTATCAGAAACAACCATAATTGTTTATACAAAATCTTTTCAAAAGTTACAAAAACTATCAAAATCTCTCTCCAAGAGATCCAAAACGGTCCCTGTCCAAAGAATCAAGACAAAAAACATAAACCTGAACCGAACTATCTATGGAGTTCAGATGCTTACACAGTCAAGTCATTACTTAAGCAGAATTTACACCATAAACAAAAAGCTGTCTTCAGAAACGGAGAAAAAAAGAAGAGAGGAGTCTATGCAGAGTAGGAGTCGATTTACATTCTAGAAAATTTTTGGTTATTTGGTTCACAATTTTGATTTTAATAGGGAATCAATTTTGTTGAGTCTAGTTCGTGAGTCATATTCTGTTAAGACACACCTTGATGTGAAGACACTAATTCTTCTTCTGCGTCATTTATTCTTCTGCGTCATTTATTCTGTCCAAACTGTTGTTTTGATGTTGCTTGGTTTTCTGTAATCTGTTGCTTTTCAGCTTTCTGTGATCTGTGCCTTGTTGTTGCTTTTCGGTTTTGTGCATATCAACTTTATGTGGGTCAGTGTCTTTTTTTCTGAAGGTATGTACCTGGCTTCTTCTGAAAATAGTTGCAAAAGAATACCACCTTCATCTATTATATTGGTCTCTGTGCGTGGCTACATTTGTGTATTCTTCTTCGTATGGTAATATTTGCTAATATGCGTAAGCAATATCGAACAGAGGACATCCAATACAAGAAATTTTCAAAATTTGTAATCTTCACAAATAAAATGTAATGGTTCACTTTAAAATAATGATCAGAGAGTATGAAATTTATGTTCTTTCATATTGATGAGAAATTGGTCTTTTTTAAATTTGCTTCAGTGATTAAATATAACGAAGGTATTTTTTGTTTTAGTTGGGGTAATATATTGGACATGATGAAGATGTATTCTTGTTAAGCTTAAAAAAAAATTTGTGAAGCACAAAGGTTAGCTCTTCTTAAAATAAAAATAAAATATTCTCTAAATAGAAAATAATGTGGATTATAATAAGAAGGAACAAAAAATTTCTATTAATATTTAATTAGTTGTAATATAATTTCATGTAAAGTAATTAAAAATAAAAAACAAATTGTGAGTAAGATATGTAAATCTTATATTTTTCAAAAAAAACTAGTTTAATGTGCATTGATAAAATGAGTCAATGAACATGTTATTAATCTTTGTAACTTTTTATTACTATTTTAAGAATAAAAAATTACACATTGCTTTTTGCATTATAAAATAAGTTTACACATGAATAAATTTAATGTCTTTCCACTTATATTAAATCTATGATTATACAATTAATTTTTCCTAGTTATAAAATAGTTAAGAAAAACACATAGTTATATAAATTATCAAATTTTATACTTTTTGTTTCAAATTTCAGATGAATAAATCAATAAATAAATAATATTTAATATTGATTATTATTTTTTTTTTTGTAAATTTCGTAATACCTTTCTATTTTCATATTTTTATTATTATAATTATAAAAAAAAATTCATTAACATCATGATTTTTAACATAATTTATTTTATACGATTTAATTTTATATTACTGTAATTAAATTATAACTTCACCATCTAATTACAATTAAAAAACAAAAGACTTTGTTGTCCAATTTATCAAATTACTAGAGTAATGGGAAGTAAAATTAACACTTCCTTGTTAGGTATATGTATAGTTAACTTGAAATTTGTGAAATTAACTATTTTTTAATTATATATTATTAAAATCAAAATATATATAATAAATATGTAATTTAAATAAATTTTAAAATTAATAATTATATAATCAAAATAATTTAAAAATCAATATAATCAAAATATGTTAAAAATTAATAACCTTTGAATAATTTTACTAGTAGTGAAATAGTTAAATTAAAAAGATTTAAAAATTAATAATTATCTATGTTTATCTATGTTTATCTTTGGTTTTTGAAAACAACTCTTTCCCATCTGTTCTCCTCCTTGTACTCAGCGTCCCAGAGGGTGAAAGGCAGGTCAAAAAATGACAGATACTGGTCTGCCTTATAATGGCCACTATGTAATCTACTTTATTTACCAAAAATATATATGTTATCAAAATATATTTTAAATAACCAAAAAAATATTATTTAGTGAAAAAAAAAAACAAAATTTGTTTTTGATGTGATTTTTTGGAGTTTTTCATGTTGGGATCGGGGAGAAAAACTTGATCTGAAATCTTGATTTTTATTATTTAAACTCGGTTTTTTACTGTATATATGCATTCAACACCCTGAAAAACCCTAGGAAACTTAGATTATGCGGGTTACTCATCATGGTTGTGATTTCTATGAATTCCCATAAGATTTTAGAAAACTAGACAAATGCCAGATTTGTCAATTAATTTCAAAGTTGCTATTGGGTGTTTCCTGGAGTGGGCTCAGACCTATCATTTTTTGGTATCAATATTTTTGAAATTATAGCTTCATTACTGCACCTGCAATATATGTTACCATAACAAATTACAAAATCCAATAAATTAAAAAACAGTGTTTATGCAATTATAAAATCCAACAAGTAACATATACTACCAAATACATTAATAAAACTATAACTCCAAAAATATTAATTACAGTTACATTTTGGATTTTCTACCAATACCAACCATCAAAATCTGAAGCATACCAAGTGGGCCCCTGGCCATGATGAATACCTGGAAATGAACCCCGTCCGTCAGCCTTGGAATTTGATGTCAGCCTTTATCGTACAAATTTGAAAATCGGGAACACCCTATGGGCCTCAAATATTCCGAATTCCTTTTCAATTTATGTTTGCATTATACATGTGTACAGTTTTTTGGTTTTTTTAACGTATAAATTAAGTTTCTATTTTACTATTAACGTTTTTATTTTTATTTTTAAATATATAATTTTTAATACGATAACTAAAAGAAAATGTCAACAATAAGCGTTTAAGGAAAAAAGAAGAAGGGAAAACTATACCAAAAAAGGTGGCCTTAACCTTATTCATCTCCAACTTATTACATCATGAAATTTCATATTCTACAGTTTTTATTTCTTTCAATATTTTAATAAACTCTTTTATTATTAATAATATTTAAAAAAATAGATAAAAAGTTTTATTTATGCAACTCAAGCAAACCATGTTCATATTGAACAAAATTGTTACGTAAAAGAATCATTATACCAGTGGTTTACCTAAAGCGATACCTTGAATATAAAAAGATTATACGAAAACTTGTGCTTTAGAAGTCAAAGGTGTAAAAAAATTAGACAAGCATGATAACTCATTAACAAGTAGAATTTAAGTATTTTACAACGTTACATTTAAACCCATAAACACAATGTAAATAAGACAAATGATCTTTAAGTATGTCTCTCAAGCCATGAATTTTTAAAGTGACTTAAACACTATGTAAATAAGACAAATGATCTTAAGTATGTCTCTCAAGCCATGAAATTTTAAAGTGACTTTAGCATGGGATCACCAATTATATGCTTATTGAGTTTTTTTTATAAAGGTTGATTAAATTAGAAATTGTACTAGAGGTTGTAAAGGAAAAGTAGTACTTCATAAATTATGACATATAAAATAAAATTGAATATTTATCTGTACTACATATAATTTAGAATTCAAAAGGGAAAATTTAGTTGACAAAATGTCATTCAATATAGAGAACTTAGTTACATTATGCTTGCCTCTTAATCTTCAAAGATGGTCTTTCAAGTTTCAATAGACACTCATTTCAGAGATTTTGAAGAAATATAGGCAGTGGATGACATCATGGAACTGAAAAATAGTTGGATCTCATCAATGTGGTTACACCATTGAAAACTATTTTCAAACCACTTCATTGAAAATTCTCTTTGTTTGACATCAGTATCTTCATTATGTCTCTAAGTTTTGTTTGGACAAACAAGTTTGTGTCCTGAGATGCCAAGGCATACATTATGGCCAGCCCTATGTGACATATCTCCTATAAATGAAAAATGTTATTATAAAATATATATATATATATATATATTAACAAAGAAGAGAATATAAATCTTACCAATGACTTCCTGATCCCTTCGAGATATTTCAAAATTAACCACTTCATAAAATTGTCTTGTCATGCAATCTTGCTATTTCACGGTTCTTAAGTTCAACTATTTTTTTCATCTCTTGTTCCATCTCAGCCTTTGTTGAAGCCCTTCCAATAGATTCTACTACAAATCTTGCAACAAAAATTTGTTTGCCAATTTCATCAATGTAGTCCAACCCCATATCGAGAGGCATTCAATTGGTCCATACTATGTAAATGACAACCGAGTTGAGGAGAATCTTTTTTCCATGTTTTGCCATTCCTTTTGCATGTGATTCAAAGTTTCATCTATTTTCTTATGTCTTCTTGTCTCTACCAATAGATTTTCTTCTTATTTATTTTGCATCTTTGGGAGATATTTGTATAAATGAAAAATGTCATTGTGAAATCAAAACAAGTATATTAACAAAGAATGGAAATATAAATCTTACCCATAATTTCTTGATTCCTTCGAAACATTTCATGATTAACCACTTCATAAAACTTTCATGATTAACCAATTCATAAAACTGTATATTGGTATGTAATCTTGCAATTTCATGGTTTTTACCTTTAATTTTTACTTCCATCTCTGGTTCCATTTCATCCTTTGTTGAAGCCCTTCCAATAACTTCTGCTACAAATCTTGCAACAACAAGTTGCCTTCCAATTTCATCAATTTAGTCCACAACAAGTTGTCTTCCAATTTCATCAATGTAGTCCACAACAAGTTGTCTTCCAATTTCATCAATGTAGTCCAACCTAATATCCTGAGGCATTGAATTGGTCCTTACATATGGAAATGACAACCCAACTCAGGAGAATTTTGTTTCCATGTTTTGCTACTAGTTCTGCCTGTGATTCAAGGTTTCTTCTATTTTCTTACATCTCTTGTCTCTGCCAATAGATTTTCTTCTTACCTATTTTTCATCTTCAAGAGAGATATATGTCTTACAAAAAAGTTAACAAACAAAAATTCCATTATTGTTACCTCTCTCAATTTGAATAAAGAGATTAAAGGACAAAACAATTATTTAATAGAAAAAATAATGAGTATAACATTCTTGATTTGTTTCAACCAAACATCGAAAATACCCCTCAACCATGAAGGAAATTTGCTGCACCAAAATTTTGCAAAATCAAAGCACATGAACATCAAACATCATTCTCTTTACTCAAATAAGACAACAACAAAAGTTCATAGAATAGTAAAAATTCATGGAACCAATGATACTCTGCAATAAACTAAGGATCACCTACAATAATGCCAGACATGAGCTAGGTAAAAAGTTTAGAATTGCCCTATCTCGAGTTACTAGCTTATTCATCAACATCTAATTGACCATCGTGAATGTCGATGTATTTTCCACGGAGACTGAGAAAAAGTAGTAACGAAAAAAAGAAATACAAGAGAGTAGATAGATTTTTTAAGATCCCTCTCAAAGAATTGAAATTGCCCATTAATAGGTGATTTGGCACAATTTTATATTGACAGGCTACCATATTAAGTGAAAAGAACCAAACCTTTTCAATCTCCCATATTGGACATTGGACCTCCATTAGATGAGACAATTTAGCATTATTTAATTCATCAATATAAGATCCTTCACAAAATAGAATACTTGTATTAAGCAACCAAACAATGAAAGAAGCATGTGTTGCGCTACTTAAACATATTATTCATGTTAGCATACGAATTAGAAAATCCAGATACTAAATGCCAAAATGTAATGAATCATGACCATATTTATTATTTTCAATTCATCAAGAAACACAACCTTCAAAATGGAAAATAACAAAGATGTGCAGTGCAACATATAAAATGAAATAAAAACAACATTAGAAACTAGATCTTGATCTTCAAGTGCATCAAGGTATTCACTTTGATTCAACTGAGAGTTAGAATTCAAGATCTTTTGATGTGCTACACTGATATCCTTGGTATCATTGTTTCTCGTAATACCCTTCCAATCCTCTCCATCTAAGAAATCATTGGAACATCTGTTGTCTTCCTCTCTCTTCCCACAATTAGGGAATCATGTAGCACTATCACCTTTCCTTCCAATTGAAACCTCTCAAACTAATGTTCTTTTGCTTGAAGGTAGACATGTTATAGAAGTTGGATTTCGACCTCCTGTGGATATATTTTTGACAAATTCTAGACCAGTTGACAACCTTGTAGAAGTTGATTTTTTCCCTGTTGCAGTTGAAGATTTCAAACCAGCTAAGTCAGTTGAATATTCCATAGTAGCTGGATTTTCAGAACCTAGTTGTTAGTCATCCATAATTTTCACTATCTGAAGATGACTAAGTATCAGTTCTGGATTTCTAGAAACAAAGTTCATGAACATTGTGAGTTCTAAAAATCTCGCTACCTTCATTATCCTTAAGGTAATTTTTTTCACTATTTCATCATTCCATCATGTCAATGCTCCGCTCACCCATCCCAGAAGACCCATCATGGACTCATATCATTCAGTTTGTCTTTTTTGTGTCACCTTTGGCCTCAACCCTCTATTTTATTTTGCCTAACTCCTCCATTGTCCATTTAGGGTTTTTAAGGGCATTTTTCTTGGTTTCATGACCTCCATGGTTAAACATCAACAAGGCTTATATCATGTTGTTCTTACACCTCCTCCTATCCTTAATATACCTTCACAAACATTTCCCATCACTCATATCCCTCAAATTCATCATTTTTCTAAAAAAATCTAGTCTGTGGCCGCAATTTGATACTTTTTAAGACTAGGCCTGTGTTTTTCCCTTTTGGACCCCTTCCCCTCACTCAATCCTTGAAATTCCACTTTCCCCTACTCCCTAACATCTATCCCTATCCCCCAAAATTTTCCCAAGAATTTAGACAACCCTTAACCCCTTCATTTGATTCCCTCCACAAGGCAGTCCTAAATCCCCTACACCAAACCCTATTTTCTTCTTCCAACTAAGCTAGGGTTTGCTATGGAAAAGAGGAATAAGAGAATAAGATCCATATGGTAGGTCATATCAGCAATCATGAAGCCATTCCAGCTCATAAACATCATGCCTCCATCATTTTACAAGAATTCATTCCAAGAGACAAGCCATGTGTCACGTCCAGGACCAGTTTTTCTTCAAACTGTGTTTCTGACCAAACAGAGATGAAATTGACAAAAGTGAGAGAGGTTTTTTTCCATAATGGACCCAAGAAGAAAAACCTCCTTCAGTTTTTACACAGTTATCATGGTTTGGGAGAAATTTCAAAACAACAGGTGTCACATGAGACTTTCTTGATGATTCAAATGACTTATACTCAACAATATTTCCAATGAGCTATCATGAGATCAATTTTTAGTTGTGGAAGGCCTCCAAAAGTTGTATGCACCAGCACTCTGCATTTCTGCACCAACATTCACCACTTTTGACCAATGTTGGGAGAATCAATTTTTGGATAGGTAAATGGACACCAAATGGAAAAGAAAAAAAAGATTTTTTGGAAATTATACTCAACCAGAATTCCAACGAGCTATCACGGGCCCATTTCTGACATCGGGAAGGCCTCCAAATGCCCGTTGCAAAAAGGCCCTTTTTGCACTGCGCTCCTGGAAAGCTCAAAAATTTCTAACAGAGGCTTGGGCAAAAATTTCATGGTGCTGTGATCCTGTAGCTGCCTCCAATGCATTTTTAAACTGAGTGCTGCGCTCTTGTAGGTGGGCGTTGTGCTCTTACGATCTTTCCCGACGTGCAGAGTGACACCTGAAACTACGTGCAGCCCTGCCCACCATATGTTGTGCTCCGGCAACTGCTTCCATCGCCCGACGCCACGTGCAGCTCTCGCCCACCAATGGTGCTGCTCTCCAGCAACTGCTTCCGTCACCCGAGTCTGCGTGCAGCACTACCCAACGGTGCTGCGCTCCGGAAACTGCGTCCATCGCCAGAGTCTGCATGCAACACTGCCCAACGGTGCTACGCTTTGGCAATTGCGTCCATCGCCCGAGTCTACGTGTAGCTCTCGCCTAGCCCACGATGTTGCACGTCTGTCACTGTCCCCATCGCCGACACTGCGCTTCTGGCATAAAAGCGCAGCACTGCCCAAAAAGCCTGCAAAGGTGCCAAAACTACCCAGAAAGCTCAGCAAAGTTTGTTTTTTGATGTGGAAGGCAATTTTAAGAGATTTTGAGGGAGAGAGTGAGGATGATGAAGATGAGGGAAAGGGTGATGATCATGAACAAAACAGTAAGGGAAATGGCCAAGAAGAAGGCAGCAATGGCCAAAAGCAAAACAGTCAAAGCAGTGATACAGATGATGGTCAAAGAAGCCAAAGCAATGGGTCTCTTGATGAAGAAAATGACACTGAGAACACTACAGCAGACAGTGGCGAGGAAGCAAAAGAAAGCCATGACAGTGACCAAAATGACAAAGGCAACCCACAAACAGATTTTAAAATTGTTTTCAATAAGCAAGGAAATGATGACAAAGGGCCAAGTAATGAAGACAATAAACAGTGAAGTGAAGAAAAGATCAGTTAAAGGGACTCATCAAATAAAGAAGGGAATGATTCTCACAGTGATGACAAGACCAATGAAGGTGCCTAAAGCAGTGACCCTATAAACAGTGCTAACAGTGGTATAAAGAGTGATATTTGACAGTGAAGACAATGTGTCAAATGATGAAGAGAAGGATAGTCATGAAGTTGGAAATGTACCAAGCAACGATCAAGGCACCTCTTACATTGCAAAGGAGAATGACTGGGCACTATGAACGAAGAAACCACTTTGCAAGGGAAAAACTCAAAACTGCACAAAATGAGGGCCCAACACCAAAATATGAAAAATACCAATCTAGGCTTAGTATTTGGCCCAATATTTTCTACAGGTCTCCAAGGACCCATGAGGCACCTACCTACTACATTTGAGGCAATTTGAACAATTTTTTTGTTTTTTGCAAAATTTTAAGCCTAGGAGCGCAGCAGCCTGGGTGTTGTGCTTTTTCATAGAGCACTTTCAGAGGAAGCAGCTCACATTTTTGGATTCCCCATCATGAGAGGAGTATGCTCACCAATTTTCAGCTCAATTGGAGTTGTTTTGGTCCCCCAAAAGGGTCAAAAACACCCATTTTTTCACCTTTCTGCCCTCTTTTTTGAGCAGGTGTTGCGCTCCTGGCAGCTTTTACTTTTTTTCCATTTTTGGGAAACTTTTAGAGGTCAGTTTGAGGAAAAAAAGGTATATTTGGAAAGTAGACATCCACAGCTTTCTAACGGGCCATCACGGATCCTTTTCCAACATCTGGAAGGCCTCCAAAAATCTGTTGCAAAAAGACCTTTTTTGATGCTACGCGCATGGAAAATTTTCAAAATTTGAGACAGGGTGCTGCAATCCTATGTGGTGACTGAGCAAATGTGCGTTAGGAAAGTTCTATCATGTATGTCAGAGCCTAAAAGTCAATGTTTTTGCTATTTTGGTCTAGAAAAGATATTTTGGAAGATATTTTGTGCCTTGGACCTTGTAAGGCCTCAAAGACAAGTTAGGATATTTATTTTTGGCAAATAGGCTTCTAGATGCTCTAGTAAGATCTCTTCTTCCTTGCTTGTTATATAAGCTATGAGGATTCATTGTAAATAGTTGGGACTTGATGTGTTATAGATCAATACATGGTTTATGAGCTTGGAGAAGGTATTTGGTTTAATGAAGTAAATGAATGACTTGTGTGGCTTGATGTTGGAGAAGCTTACTTGTAGGATTCCATAGCTTGGTGAATGGTGATGTTTTTCTAGATTTTTATTGTTTTCTTTTCCTCATTTTGTTTCAGTCTTCTTACTTGATATAGATAAAAAAAGTATAGGTTGAGATATGCTCATGGAAGCACCTCAAACCTCTTGCATGCTATAGATTTGATGTTTTCTTCTTTTAGTACATCTTAAGGAATTATTGATTACTCCTTAGGCTTACTAAACTTGTTATTTGTTTCATAAATGATCAGTATGTTAACTTATAAATATGATTCATGGTATGTCTTGTTTATTTAAAGTTTTCAAAAACTCATTGTGAAGCTTTCCTATGGAATATTGATTGATTAGGACAATGCAAAGAGGCCTAGTTTCAATCTTTCCCTTTACCCATGCTCATCAACTTGTTTCACAGTTCCTGATAGTTTTATATATGTTGTTTATGAGATCCCTCTCCATATAATGAATTTTTTGTTTATCTTATATGTTTTTTCTCAAAAAACCGAATGTGGATTTCTAAAGTTAGGAATTCTAATGCTTCTATGTACCACTGGATTGTTCATCTCGTATGTTTATGAGTTTGAGTATTGCTCATAGAGATTAATGGTTTTCCCTACCTCATGAGTCATTTCTTTCAGATTATATACATTTAATATCTCTTAGTTTCTTCCCAAACTTAATGTTCATTACACCTCATCATCACTTTAAGGATCCACTCACCTTGCTAAATCGGCCCTGCAATACAATCTGCTTCAGTATTTAGACACCTTAGACTTCATCTGACCCCATAGCCCTATTGATTTGAAATTCTCTCATTCCACCTATCCTACTTGATCATCTTACCCCAACCCAAAACAAACAAACAAACCTACACTTAACAACTAGCCTAAAATCAATCATCCATAGCGAACAAGCTTACATCCTTCGCACAATAGAGAGAGCCCTATCTGAGTCCAGGAAGGCTAGGTCCTAGGACTCCAAAGACTGGTTTGATGTTACCCTGTCATTTGGTTAGCCAATCTGCCAAATCACGGGACCCTAACATAATGGCAATCACGGTGGGACCTTCTGAGTATATAATTGCCTGAAAACCTCTTAAGACTCCTTAGACCCTCAAGTTCGACTGATAGTATCTAGTGGTTCATCTGCCACCTCATCGCCACACTAACATAATGGCGATCACGGTGGGACTCTGAGTAAAAAACAAACTTAGACTTCCCTAAACATTTCAACAACCCTTAGGAAAACTATCTTGTGGATTTTTTCCACCGCTCACTAACACAATGATGATTATGATGCAACCTCTAATGTCAGTGAAAAACTAAGTATTCCTTAGGACTTCAGAAACCTTCGTCAAATCATATAGAACTTAGCTGATAGACTAAGATTAGAATCTAGCCTTTTCACCATCCTAGCAAAATGATGACTCAGCTATAGAACACTCTTACAAATCTTTAGGCTGCATATAGAAACTCAGAAAAACCCAAAAAATATTTCTAGATTGGCTTCTTGTCAGTAATGGTTGTGGACCATAGACAACATATCTTCAAAACAACTAAAAATATCCACCTGGCGACTCCACTAACCTTCAGTAGGCCTACTACTCCACTAAGTTCTCACAAACCCCCCTGGGAATGCATTAAGCATTCCCAATCATGCTGATGGTGGACAGAAAAGTTCAAATCTTCCACCTGGCGACTCCACAACCCTCAATAGATCAAATGAATCCACTGGTAGAGAACTATAGACTGGTTGAGAAGATTCAGTGACCCTTTCTGATTTACAACATGGATCCAAGGATACAAAGGAGATATGCTCCAATGAGTAGAGATAATATCCCTGGATTCCCACACAAAATTCCTGAAACAAATTGGATGAAAAACCTACCTATATTTCGAGATGAAAAAGTTGATAACCCTTTGTTACATCTCATCAATTTTCATATACACATATGGAGGTTAAAAGTTGAATGGCACGAAGACTGCCTCATGAAAATGTTTATGGTAACTTTAGAAGGTAAGGCAAGAAATTGTTATGAATGGCTAGAACCTGGCATCTTGTTTTCTTTGAAGGATTTCCACAAGGTATTTTATAAACACTATATAGGATATTGTCCATCTCTATCATTAGTTGAAAATTGTTGTGATAAATCTGAAGACCTTATACAATACCTTGTGAACATTGATAAATATTTAGGAAATTAGCATCCTGAAGATTTATTAGAAGAAATCCATGCATTTCATTCTCAAGGTAGCTATCATGACAGCCTAGAGGAGTTAGTTGAGGAAGAACCCAATCAAGAAATAGAGGAAAACCCAAAGGATCTCTCTGAAGGCACAAGTGATGGTTCACCATCTATTTTAGGTGAGGTTCAAGAAGACATTCAACCTCAAAACCATCCTTCACAAGAGAAAGAGAAATGTTGTAGTATTATCCAGAGGAAGAGAAAAATTCCTCCTCCTTCAACTGAAGAGGAAATAAATCAGATAATAAACACACAGCCAGACTCTAAACCTTCATGTGAACAAAAAATTTATGTTCCTCCTCCTACTAATGTCATCTACCATAAATCAGAAAGTAAAATTGTAGATCAGTTCAAAGAAGAACAAACTGGTAACCCAATATGTTTGATTGGTGAAATTATTTATGTTGATGATTCTCCAAATTTTGATAAATTTGATGATGATGATGTTCTCCAAACATAAGCTAACCTTGCAGATCCATCAACAACTGTTTTATGGGATAAATTTCACTATCATCATATTGAAAGCAGTAATCAGCTAAGACAAGTCACCTATGACACTGATGAGGAAAGCCTTGAAATTTTAGAAGTAAGCGAAGAGTCTCTGACTCTTTGCTCTGCTTCACTTCAACCCATCAGAAATAACTTTCACATAATTGGAAATCAGCAATATTTCAGCTTTAATGTTGAGGTTGAGGAGGATGATGAAATCCTTGAGCAAGTTGTCGATGAGAATCCTTCTCCGAAAATGGTTGAGAAAATCATTTATGACATAGAAATTTCCTCAGCTCTAGATGAGCAGCCACCAAGTTCCATTGACTTTCCAATTGAAAATGAAGTCTTGGAAGTTTACAATCTCATAAAAGTTGATGCACTTATTTCTCAAAAAGATTTATTGCCAATAAATACTCCTACTAATCAACATGATGGCCTTCACACTAAATTCAACCCTCTCAATCAAAGCATATCAGGTTTGCTAGAGGATAAAATTGTAATATATGATGAGTATACCAGTTCAGATGATCACGAGGAAGAGGAAGAGTTTCTTTCCCAAAATGGCCTCAAGCATAACCAAGTAGAAGAAGGAGTAGTCCTGAAAGAAGATTATGTCTCAAGTCCTCAAGATCAGGTATCATTCCAAGATCCATTTGATATTTTTCTTGGGAAATCTAAAAGAGGAATGTTTTCTGCCAAGAACAGTTTGATGCAAGGTTTAAAGAAAATTTTAAGCATTACTGTTCAAGCACAAGTGAGGTGAAAGTGGCCTTTTGATTTATTTAGCATCCTCAAAGAGCTAAACCAATATCACCCATGCAATCATCTACTTGATTGGTTGTATTGTAAAAGAGATTTCACCAGCTGAATGTATATATTGTATGAGTTATATTAGGATAGATAGGCAAGAAAATAAGCTCAGCACTATGAGCATCTTTCTACCTTTAGTTTTAGATTGTTTTGACCAAAAAGAGAGAAAAAGTAAAAAACAAAGAAAAAATGAAAAAGAGGGCAGATTTAAAGAAAAGGTACAACCCCATACCCAAAAAATAGTGATACTGAAAGTGTGCAAGCCTAAATGCCACTACTTGTTCTGAAAGAAGGTCTTGTTCAGTCATCTAGCCTAATCATGGTTGAACATGTTTTCAATTTATTGTTGATAAGTTAGTGAAAGAATGTTGGTCAAATCATTGAAGCTTGACTTGTTGAAGAAAATAGATTAGGAAAGAAAGATACTGGTTCCACATGCTTAAATCTGAAACAAAGAGAAGGATAGGGATGCTTAGAAAATGATGAAACATAGTCTCACACCTTCTAGTTTTGTTTTTCTTATGAAAATAAAGTTTGTGTGCAGTTTTTCTTGATACCACGACTCATGATGAATCAGATTGTCTAATCCTGGTTCAATTCAGCTTTAAATTTCTTGTCAATAGATTAGAAAATGAAGTCTATCATACTGCTTAATCTTAACAGTCAAATAGTCCAGGTAGAGAATAAAAAGAGTTCACTATCCTAATCTAAACTCTTGGAAGTGATAAGAATAGAAGTAGATAGTTTATTTTGTTTTCAAAAGAAGAAAATGTCAAGGGATTGCTAGTCCAAGTGCACCCAAGGAAAAATAAAATGTTAGGCAAGTAGGCTGGGTAGGTAGAAATGAAGTTGAGCTAATCATGTCTTTCATATTATTGAGATCACAACTTCAAGCAAGCATCGGCAAGTGAAAGAGGTAAAAATCTGCCCAATGAATGAGGCACTAGTCTTCATAAACCAAGAGATCTGAAAGTTCTCGACACCTCCTGAAAAGGAGCTGCCCTCCCCAAGTGGAGCCGCTATTATTCATCCATAATTTTCACTATCTGAAGATGACTAAGTATAGGTTCTAGATTTTTAGAAACAAATTTCATGAACATTGGTAGGCTCTGAAATTCCCGCTACCTTCATTATCCTTAAGGTAATTTTTTTCACTATTTCATCATTCCATCATGTCAATGCTCCGCTCACCCATCCCAGAAGACCTATCATGGGCTCATATCATTCATTTTGTATTTTTTGTGTCACCTTTGGCCTCAGTCCTCTATTTTGTTTTGCCTAACTCCTCCATTGTCCATTTAGGGTTTTTAAGGGCATTTTTCTCGGTTTCATGATCTCCATGGTTAAACATCAATAAGGCTTATATCCTGATATTATTACACCTCCTCCTATCCTTAATATACATTCACAAACATTTCCCATCACTCCTACCCCTCAAATTCATCATTTTTCTAAAAAAACCTAGTCTATGGCCGCAATTTGATACTTTTTAAGACTAGGCCTGCGTTTTTCCCTTTTGGACCCCTTCCCCTCACTCAATCATTGAAATTCCACTTTCCCCTACTCCCTAACATCTGTCCCTATCCCCCAAAATTTCCCCAAGAATTTAGACAACCCTTAACCCCTTCATTCGATTCCCTCTACAAGGCAGTCCTAAATGCCCTACACCAAACCCTATTTTCCTCTTCCAAATAAGCTAGGGTTTGCTATGGAAAAGAATAATAAGAGAATAATATCCATATGGTAGGTCATATCAGCAATCATGAAGCCATACCAGCTCAGAAACTTCAAGCCTCCATCATTTTACAGGAATTCATTCCAAGAGAGAAGCCATATGTCACGTCCAGGGCCATTTTTGCTTCAAACTGTGTTTCTGACAAAACAGAGATGAAATTGACAAAAGTGAGAGCGGTTTTTGTCCATCATGGGCCCAAGAAGAAAAACCTCCTTCATTGTTTACACAGGTATCATGGTTTGGGAGAAATGTCACAAAAACAGGTGTCATAGGATAATTTATGCACTGCTGGAGTGACCTTGGGTAAATCCGATTTTCTTACAGTTGGAGTATTCAAATGACTTTCTTGATCATTCAAATGAAAATTAGACTCAATCATATTTCTAATGAGCTATCATGAGCTTAATTTGGAGTTGTCGAAGGCCTCCAAAAGTTGTATGCACTAGCACTCTGCATTTCTGCACCAACGTTCACCACTTTTAACCAGTGTTGGGAGAATCAATTTTTGGACAGGTAAATGGACACCAAATGAAAAAAAAAAAAAAAATTGGAAATTATACTCAACCATCTTTCCAACGAGCTATCACGAGCCCATTTTCGACATCGGGAAGGCCTCCAAATTCCCGCTGCAAAAGGCCCTTTTCTGCATTGCACTCCTGGAAAGCTCAAAAATTCCTAACAGAGGCTCGAGCAAAAATTTCATGGTGTTGCACTCCTGTAGCTGCCTCTAGTGCATTTTTACACTGAGTGATGCGAACCTGTAGGTGGGCGTTGCACTTTTATGATCTTTCTCGGCATGCAGAATAACACCCGAAACTACGTGTAGCCATGCCCACCATATGCTGCGCTCCGGCAACTGCTTCCATCGCCCGACGCCGCGTGTAGCTCTTGCCCACTAACGGTGCTGCGCTCCGCCAACTACTTCCGTCGCTCGAGTCTGCATGAAACACTGCCCAACGGCGCTACGCTCCGGCAACTATGTCCATCGCCCGAGTCTGCGTGCAGTACTGCCCAACGGTGTTGCACTCCAGCAACTACGTCCATCGCCCAAGTCTACGTGCAGCTCCTGCCCAGGCCACGACACTACGCGCCAGTCACTGCCCCCATCGCTGACACTGCACTCATGGTGTAAAAGTGCAGCACTACCCAAAAGGCCTGCAAAAGTGCCAAAACTGCCTGGAAAGCTCAGCAAAGTTTGTTTTTTGATGTGGAAGGAAATTTTAAGAGATTTTGAGGGAGATAGTGAGGATGATGAAGATGAGGGAAAGAGTGATGATCATGAACAAAATAGTAAGGGAGATGGCCAAGAAGAAGGCAGCAATGGCCAAAAGAAAAACAGTCAAAGTAGTGATACAGATGATGGTCAAAGAAGCCAAAGCAATGGGTCTCCTGATGAATAAAATGACACTGAGAACACTACAACAGATAGTGGCGAGGAAGCGAAAGAAAGCCATGATAGTGACCAAAATGACAAAGGTATCCCACAAATAGATTTCAAAATTGTTTTTAATAAGCAAGGAAATGATGACAAAGGGCCAAGTAATGAAGACAATAAACAGGGCAGTGAAGAAAATATCAGTCAAAGGGACTCATCAAATAAAGAAGGGAATGATTCTCACAGTGATGACAAGACCAATGAAGGTGCCCAAAGCAGTGACCCTACAAACAGTGCTAACAGTGGTATAAAGAGTGATATTTGACAATGAACACAATGTGTCAAATGATGAAGAGAAGGATAGTCATGAAGTTGGAAATGTACCAAGCAATGATCAAGGCACCTCTTACATTGCAAAGGAGAATGACTGGGCACTATGAACGAAGAAACCACTTTTCAAGGGAAAAACTCAAAATTGGCCAAAATGAGGTCTCAGCACCAAAAGATGAAAAAGATCAATCTAGGCTTAGTATTTTGGCCCAATATTTTCTACAGGTCTCCAAGGACCCATGAGGCACCTACCTACCACATTTGAGGCAATTTGAACAATTTTTTGTTTTTTGCAAAATTTTAAGCCTAGGAGCGCAACACCCTGGGTGCTGCGCTTTTTCATAGAGCACTTTCAAAGGGATAAGCTCACATTTTTGGATTCCCCATCATGAGAGGAGTATGCTCACCAATTTTCTGATCAATTGGAGTTGTTTTTGTCCCCTAAAAGGATAAAAAACACCCATTTTTTCACCTTTCTGCCATCTTTTTTGAGCAAGTGCTACTCTCCTGGAAGCTTTGAATTTTTCCAAATTTTGGGAAACTTTCAGAGCTCAGTTTGAGGAAACAAATGTATATTTGGAAAGTAGACATCCACAGCTTTCCAACGGGGCATCGCGGAGCGTTTTCTGACATATGGAAGGCCTCCAAAACTCTATTGTAAAAAGACCTTTTTTGGTGCTGCGCGCCTGGAAAATTTTCAAAATTTGAGACAGGGTGTTGTGTTCTTGTGTGGTGACTGAGAAAATGTGCGTTAGGAAAGTTCTATCATGTATGTCAGAGCCTAAAAGTCAATTTTCTTTCTATTTTGGTCCGGAAAAGATATTTTGGAAGATATTTTGTGCCTTGGACCTTGCAAGGCCTCAAGGACAAGTTAGGATATTTATTTTTGGCCAATAGGCTTCTAGATGCTCTAGTGAGCTCTCTTCCTCCTTACTTGTTATATAAGCTATGAGGATTCATTGTAAACAGTTGGGACTTGATTTGTTATAGATCTATACATGGTTTATGAGCTTGGAGAAGATATTTTGTTTAATGAAGTAAATGAATGACTTGTGTGGCTTGATGTTGGAGAAGCTTGCTTACAGGATTCCATAGCTTGGTGAATGGTGATGTTTTTCTAACTTGTTAGTGTTTTATTGTCCTAATTTTGTTTCAGTCTGCTTGCTTGCTATAGATCAGAAAATTATAGGTTTATATATGCTCATGGAAGCACCTCAAACCTCTTGCATGTTATAGCTTTGATGTTTTCTTCTTTTAGTTCATCTTAAGGAATTTTTGACTGCTCCTTAGGCCTACTAAACTTGTTCTTTGTTTCATAAATGATCAGTATGTTAGCTTATAAATATGATTCATGGTATGTCCTGTTTATTTAAAGTTTTCAAAAACTCATTGTGAAGCTTTCCTATGGAATAATGATTGATTAGGATAATGCAAAGCGGCCTTGTTTCGATCTTGCCCTTTACCCATGCTCATCAACTTGTTTCACAGTTCCTGATAGTTTGATATATGCTGTTTAGGAGTTCTCTCTCCATATATTGAATTGTTTTTTTTATCTTATATGTTTTTCTCAAAAAACTGAAGGTGGATTTCTAAAATTAGGAGTTCTAATGCTTCTATGTACCACTGGATTGTTCATCTTGTATGTTTATTAGTTTGAGTATTGTTCATAGAGATTAATGGTTTTCCCTACCTCATGAGTCATTGCTTTCAGATTATATACGTTTAAGATCTCATAGTTTCTTCCCAAAATTAATGTTCATTACACTTCATCATCACTTTAAGGATCCACTCACCTTGCTAAATGGGCCCTGCAATACACTCTGCTTCAGCATTTAGACACCTTAGACTTCATCTGACCCCATAGCCCTATTGATTTTATATTCTTTCATTACACCTATCCTACTTGATCATCTTACCCCAACCCAAAACAAACAAACAAACCTACACTTAACAACTAGCTTAAAATCAATCATCCATAGTGAACAAGCTTGCATCCTTCGCACAATAGAGAGAGCCCTCTCTGAGTCCAGGAAGGCTAGGTCCTAGGACTCCAAAGACTAGTCTGATGTTACCATGTCATTTGGTTAGCCAATCTGCCAAATCACGGGACCCTAACACTAGCGATGTCTTTTCGACAATTTCCAAACTAGCATTTGAAGCAGAAATTCACAGAAGTCAAAGTCTCACCCATAACATTTGAAACCATAACCAGTCCACTACATGGTTTTGCCCCATTTCTAACACCATTTTCGCTCTCCTCCTCATTACCCTCCACTTTTTCCCCACGATCAAATCGCTTCCCATCTCTCATAACAAGAGGCCCATGTTCGGAAGTGAAGGAATTGCATGCTAAGCACTGTGTGAAGTTTGGAAAAAATTGGTTGAGGGACAACTGTGTGCAGGCCAAGAAAAGAGAGACATGCCGAGAAAGCTAACGAAATAGTCGAGAATTAGCCTGAGAGGGGGCTGGTATGCCTCCATGGGCTAGTAGTAGTTACAAAACATGAGATTATCGCCTTCTCAAAACATTAAAATATATTCAAAGGTTCTAGTTAATTTTAGTCTTGGCTTAGATACAATAGGCAAGTTATTTTTTCAGCTTAGCTTTCTATCTCCTTTTCACTATGAGAACTCTCCATTATTCTCCATGAGAGCTTTCTATATCCTCCTTTCTCTATGAGTATGAATGATAATCCCCATGCTTCTTAATTTTCCTCCCAATAGAAATTATCTAAAACTATGAAACAATGATAGGATCCACCTATTAGCCACCACATGACCTAACAAGTCTTTTCATTGATTCTGGTATACTCAACAACCCATAAGTTTTCCATCACATGTCACGTAATATGTTTCTTTGCGGGCTTATCAAATTCCCTCTACACAATCTCACATTATACTTTTGTGAGACCTTATACCATTGATTTGGTGTGGTAAATCCCACAATCAACACTTATGCAGAGCTCCATGTAATTCCGACCCCATATACCTCAATCCATTCCTAAAGACAAATAGGATTCGCCGAAGATTGACCACTTGGATCTACAAACCTATGACACACCTTCTTCTAAGTCCTCTTGATCTCACTCTTGCTTATCCATTCCACTCTCCTAACCACCATAGATATGAAAATCCTTCATATTGTGAAGGGTCACTTAGCAATAAGAGAGATGGTCTTGCATCAAATGTCGAGATTTTGGTAAGTCAGTTATTCCAAATTCTCCAATGAAAAATCATGCACTAGTAGAGATTTTGAGGAGGATGTTCATCCTCTTGTTGGGCCACTCTTTGATGAGGTTGTTTTTGGTGATGTTGAAAGACCTTAGAAACGAATGTGTCATAATTGTTAAATATAAATAATTGAAGTAATGGAAATACTCTTCCATGTGGTTGTATTATGAACTACTCCATATCTTGAAGAATAAATTGAGAATCTATGTAAGAAGTTAAAATTTATCTTCCGAACTAATAATTTATAATTACATATATGAGTTTACAAGAAATATGCATTAAGAAGAGAAATTTTAACTTCTTACATATCTCAATTGATTGATTTAGCAAGGGAGTAGTTGCTTTAACTTTAAGATAAAAGGAGATTAATTTAAGAGGTGTAAAGGAAGGTAATTTCTTGATTGATAAAAATATTCACCACTCTATTGTCCTCGACCTGGGTTTATGATGGTTTCTACCAAAAACATATTTGAGAAACTCATAGGTAATGACAACTTTACAATGACATTGAACATAAATTTCACTGTCATAAACAAGGGATATTAACAATAGAAATATAAAACAAGTGAAACGAAAAAAACCACGTAACACATTTAATTCAAACCAACATAATCATCGGGATGTCACTTGGGAATTCGAACACCACTACCCAACCAAGAATTGAGTTCCTCCAGTTCACCCCCGAGCTAAGAATGCTCACCCCCCAAGGATTTAACCACCTTTGTTGATCCTTTCATCCAATATTGAATACTTGTATTCATGATAAAGTTACCTTTTTAGCGGCATCTTGCTTTTGTGGATCTTTCATCCACTTGCCTAGGCTTTTCCATAAAAGTTAACCTTTATCTCCCACGACGCTTTTATGTTTTTTTCCAAGCTTAGAATCTTTCTCCAACTAAGCAAATTAATGGATCTTTCTCTCCTTTCCTTTAAGCTTATCTAGAATTCCATCTACAATTTTTATCATGAAAGAATGGCAAGCCTCTCATTTCTAGGTGTCTCATTCCCAAGCACATGCATTCCATTTATTTATTTTTTATTAAAATATATTCATTTACATAATTCCAATACTTTTCATGGTTTTTTTTCCACTTTACATAAACTTACTAACATAGTGATGTAACAACTAAGGGACATTACAATGTTTCCCTTCTCCATCTTGATTTTTCTGAGCTTTTCCTTCAGTGCCAGCTTCATGTGGTCATTGTTTTTCTGAAACAAATATTTTAAGGCCTTCCACATTGCATATGGATTTTCCTTTCCATGGAGGTTTGAGACGATATGATCTCGAAATCCTTCCAGTAGAATCCTCCTAGCCTTTGCTACACATTTATTCCACTCTGTTAGGTCTTCTAAATCAGCTAGAGTTGGTTTCATAATGTCTTTGTCAATGAAATCCTTCAATTTGTTGTCCTCCAAGACTGCTTCCATCTGATCTCTCCAGGTAATGTAATTTGAGCTACCCTCAAGGGCATACTCGATCCTCACACCATAGAACGCCATCCTGATCCTGATGCTAGCCCTGGAGAAGAAATATGAAAAACTTGTTCCTCCTGCAAGTAAAACCTCGTATTATTATCTTCTATAGTGATTTCGGCTTTGATACCATGTAGAAATTCATTGTAGATTCAAACTACTAATTGTAATATGTTAAAAAATAGACTTGAATCTACTCTACCAATTATGAAAACCAATTACGACTGCGAAATCACAAAGGATACAAGAGAAATACTTTCAATCACACATTACACAATGATTGCCTGGGGAAAGCCACAACTAAAAAACCCACTATTTGTATATTGCATTAGTTAGAAAATATGATAAGATTACAATGTTTTTCTCAAACCATAGAAACCCTTGCACTATCTCTATCTATCGCATTACTTCCTAGACAAGCCTAAGCCAATACTTAACCAATTGTCTGCCTCACAAGATTCCTATTTCCTTAGTATGTTTCCTTGGATAATTAGCCCCTATAAATTAGCTAAATTCCCATCCACAAATATGCAATTCATCTAAGGCCTTCCTCTGACAACATGCACCACTTGTACAATTTGGATGATTATACAACTGATAGTACACTACCCTTGAAATCCAATCTCAACTGGGTCTTTCTATGATTTTACATGCATGATTTATTTATGGTTGATTTATTAGTTATCTGATTGACCATTGCATGTGTTTCAAGTTCAAGTTCCACACTTTGACCTCTCAGTAGTTCCTCCAACAGTTGGAAATAGTTAAATTGACTTTAACTCATATAAACCGAGTTAATTAATTACAACTCAAAATAAACTCAACTAGGGCTCCTAAAAAGTAGGAACTACTCTACATGACTCAAGTTAGACCCTCAACTAAGTCAAACTAACTTAGTTAACGCGTACAAGTTGTCATGTGATGTGGAATTACAATTTTATTCTAATTTAATTCAAGGGAAAAATAAATTAGAAACTTTCTTAGTGCCATTTTCAACATTGGAGCCTCTTGTAGGTTGGTGCCTAAATAATTTGATGTAATTTGGAGTTGGTGTTGCATTTACATCATAATAAAAAATAAATTGTGGTTTTCTCCCGTATGGTTTTCCACATAAACATGTTGTGTTCAAAATTTATGTGATTGGTGCACTATAGCATTGTTGAATGTGTTTTTGACTAAATAATTGTTAAACATTTTAAAATACTAATTCATCCCTCCCCCCCCCTAGTATTTTCTTGGTTTCCATCACTTGGAGCTTGGAAACCTTTTGGTGCTTCATCATATAGAATTACAATTTTAGACCTATAGGGCTCTTTATTCATGTTACAAGGCCATTATTTTGGCCTCTTGTAATAGCTTTTGCGAATGTGTTTAGTTGTCATTTCTCTTTCTCTCTTCAGAGATAGCTACCATCATTCTAGCCAGTTTGTGTTCTACATTATTCTGTTATTTTATTTATGAATAGAATTTGGGTTTTCACTTTATTATTGTGCTTATATTATATTTCTCTGTGTGTGTTTCATTTCTTTCCCACTTTTCATTTCATTTTGTGTAAAACTTGGATGAGAGGATTAAATATGTTGTTCACTATCCTCTCTTTATGAAAATCTCCATGTGCCAGCTGATTTAAATCATCACATTCCCTCGCCCTGTCTTGCAAAACCCTTTGGTTGTCTATCGTTGCCCTCTCGCTGCTTTAAAATTGTATTTTTAATTGCCAGAATCCATATTTGAAATTATATTGGGCCCAACCCCTTCTCCGCTAGCCCTGCGCCTTTTTCTCTCCATGTGACCCGACGCCGTGACCGAAGCGTTTCCCCTGCGGGGGCTTTACTCTATCCGTAGGGTCAAACCTTGGCGCCCCCGTAGTTGACTCCTCGGGATGGGTGAAGAATTAATCTAACGTCTGCCATTCACTATGGGGGGTTGCTCCAAAAGTCTCGTGTTCGTACACCTTGGCCCCCCGCAGTTCATCTCCGTCGTCCGATCAAAAACCAATCGACGGAGCGGAGCTGTTTCCCGTGGTGGTCCCCGCGCCCACGTTCATTGTGTGAAAACCGGTGGTTTCATTCTGCACCACCCATCCATACAGTATTTCCCGCGGACCCAGCGATTCCATACGCTGGGTGACGCGTGTCTGAGTGTACTATTTCAAAAAACGCCCATTTCGCGCATTATCTCCCGGACGAAAGCCGGGCAGCGGAATTCACCTGGGCCGTTCGATCTTGGGGACCACATCTAACGGTTCACGCTCTCCAAAGATGCACGATTATTAGTGTCCATGTAAAATGCCCCGGGCCCGCCATTACATCATCCTCCAGTTCTGTTTTGACCGTTGATATTGTGTGATGATCGTATGGCCTAGAATTATTTACACGTCGCCGACCAAGTCTGCAGCATCTCCACGTCACAGCGTCCACGTGCCATCCGTGTTCCCCTCCACCATTTACATATTTAATTTACGTGTCATATTACTGTGTTTACATTACATATCTCCCCCTCATGCATTCATCGTCGTTTCCCTGCATATTTCACCGTCGCCCTGCATCTCCTCTTCATTTCTCTAGTCCACATCAATAACCGAAGTGGTCATGGTCCCATTCGCCACCCCGGTGTTAGGTTTACTTTAATGTGTTTGTAGATTTTTGCGGATGTTCGTTCTTCCGGAAACCATTATAATTTGGGATTCCCTTGCTCCGGGGGCAGTGCATTTCAAAGAGCTATTCAACAGTCTTGGAAGATGAAGCAAAGATGTAGAAATATTGTTGACAAGACTTTTTATTTAATGAAGCGGGGCTAGAATTTATTAATCAAACCCTTGAACAATACAAAACGTAGCTACAGAGTAGATGAAGACATTTATTTCACAGCATAAGGATATCGGTGAAAGATCCAGAAATGCAACTGCATTAAAGATACGGGATTTTAATTCCAAATTTAGAGAAGTAGAAATTACTATGCCAATCCAAGTAATCTCAAGGTTTCATGGCGGCTTAGATTTTTCCTTTCGTAGGGGCGAACATTCATGTATTTTATTATTTGTGTCTTGTTCATAAGGAGATTTTCATCCTCAACATTTATTTCTGGAGGTAGATTACAAAGTACAGTTAATTATATTTAGTCATTCACAGTGTGGGCGCGAATGTTTTCCGCCATTTTATTCAAATCAGATCATTAAATGTATCACCTACCTCATTCTCTAGAGTTTTCTCCTTCTCCTATAAAAACTAGAAAGAAAGACATTGTAAGGGTTCCAGATTTCTATCAGAAAACTGTGCAGTGAAAGGCTTTTGTATACATCTTGTGAAGTTTCTGTATGAAAGCTCAGAGCCCATAGGGTCTCAGTGAGGAGGAGTTATATCTGTAATGAGGATTCTGGTCTTTGGTATTCCACAATATGTAATCTTTTCTTATGTGTTAATATAATATCTCGTTTCATGCTATTTATCTTCTTGTATCATGTTCTAGAATGCGAGTGGTTCACTGGTCTTAAGTAAGGATTCATCCTAGTTGGTGCCCATACTTGGATTAGTCAAGCGCTTTAAATAGGCCTAGTCATGATATACTGTTCCATGTTCTTTTCATCCATATTTTCTGCTATATTAGTTACTTGAGGAGGGTGCTTTTAAAACGCCATTGTCATGTATGGATTCTTAGTTGGATAAGCCCATATGTGGTTTTGTTGTGTATCTGGGTATCGGCCTCATGCTAACTAGTATCTTCTTCATGTTTCTTCACTGCATCCACTTTCTGATATTTGATTTCTGTGGCATATTATTTGAACTGGCCCTCTTTGCAGTAAGCTGTCTCTTAATTGTCTGATGCTTTTGTATTTAAGTTTTTGCATACTGTTCCTACATTATTCTTATCCTTGTATCAGCTTCTGCGAGAGTCTGGTCCCATTTCAATTAATTTATTTGTTTTACAAGAGATAGCATGAGAGCTTTTGGATTGACAACCCAAGCTATATTATGAGCTCCTTCCTATGATAAGATGTCCTAGGCATTGGTCTATGGCAACTCTAGGCTGTCTCTAGGAGTGACAAGAATTGTCTACAACATCTTTCTGGCGCCGTTGCCGGGGACGAATTTGAGAATATCAGTTTCCCTGGGCCTCGACAAATCATATTCACTCTCTAATCAGGTGAGCACAGAGAGTTGAAGAGTTGCATATCTCTCACCTTGGCGACTCCACTGGTATTAATTTGATAAATCCATTGGTAGTCCTGGCTCCTCGAAATCCACATTTGAGGTCAGATTCCTCTAAGTTAAAGACATCCTCTGTATCTGACCCAGAGAAGGTTAGTCATAGAATAAGTTGGAAAGAAAGACAATCAGCCTGTGCTGAAGTCCCTGAATATTCTGTAGAAGATCATCCATCCTCTTCTTCTCAAGAAATTCCACTAGAAAATCCCGACTTTACTGAAGAAAATCCTGAATATTACTCAGATAGCCCACCCAGGGGAAGTGCTAGAACCAAAGAAAACCTTCATCTCACCCCTGAGGCTGAAGAAGTTAAAGAAATCACAGAAGTAGCTGATGTTAACCGTGAATTGTTTCCATCTACACCTCAGGCAATTGTACAATATATTCCTATTGTTATTCATACCCCACTTCCACCTCCTCCCCTTCCTTCATTTGTACATCAAATTGTTGCACAACCCCCACCTCCTCCAATGGCTAATGTTCCAGCTTTCCTATTGAACAAATATGCTCCCTTGGCCTTGCCACAAGTGCTAAATGATATGCCACATGATTATTTGAAGATATTGCCTAGATTCAATGGAGAAAATGATATTGATGCTCAGAAACATCTTGAAACTTTCTGCTCATTTGCAGAAAATTTAAATGTAGAACACCTAGACGTGGTCTTAAGACTGTTTGTCCAATCTCTTGAGGGTGAAGCTAGAAAGTGGTTTAAAACATTAGCAGACCGCTCAGTTAATACCTGGGACAGAATGGAAGAGCTTTTTCTCAGAAAATGGGGGGAAAAGAAAGATCATGGGATGTGTCTTACTGAGTTTAATACTCTGAAGAAGAAACATAATGAGGGAGTGGCAGAGTTTATCAAAAGATTTAATAAGCTATATTTGAGCCTGCCTCCTGAGATGAAGCCTCACCAAACTGCTGCTAAGGTAGTTTTCATAGCAGCTTTTGATTCATATTTTGGTTTCTCTCTAAGGGAAAGAAAACCTGCTACCTTAGATGATGCTCAGTCAGATGCTCTTGAGCTGGAAGCAAACTTTGCCTCCACTGGAAAATTAAAAGGAAAATCTGAACAGGAAACTAGGAGGAGAGGCAAAGAAGAGGTTTCCACCTCTAATCAAGATAAGGATGCAGATAATATGGATGAAATAAGTAAGATGGTTAAGAAGATGATCAAGCTTGAGTTGGAGGCTAAGAATGCAGCTCCCAAGAATTTCTATAATGCTCCAAACAGAGGATACAATCCCCAGTATAAGAGACCACCATTGCAAATATTGCCAAGGGAAGCAAAGGAGCAGCAAGATCAGGTACCACATCCCTTGTACCTGGAAGGTCCAGCAGATGACTCCATTACAGATGCTGCTTATGAACTAGAAGATTCAAATCTTTCTTTCTCAAACAATGATGAAATGGAATGCCCATTGCAAGAAGAAGAAGAAGAAGTAGAGATTGATGCTGATGAAAGAAATTTGACACCATTTGATAGTCAAAGAAAGGAGGAAGGAAATTCGGTGGAAGACTTTAACCCATGGAATGAAGAAATCAGGTTGCTGGAGACTATGCTAAATAAATATGATTCAATACAGGAAGAAGAGGAGGAGAGCAAAGAAGAGATTCTTGAGCAAGATGAAAACAACGAGCTTTCTCTTGAAAAAGAGGAAATAATGGAGCAAGCCCCTGCTCAAGAATTCATGGATCTTTTCACAGAGCTCAGCACAGCAGAGCAGAATATACCAGAGCTCCAAAATGACTCAGCTCCAGTATACGATGAGTCCTCTAGTTTAGAGAATGAAGGAGATTCTCTCTCTCAAGAGAGTCTTCTTTTCGTTCCAGTGAAAGGAGATAAAATCCTGGTTGAAGCCTGCCTGCCAGATACTCTTAACCAGGTATCATTTCATGATCCTTATGTGCATTTCCTGCAAACATTTGAAGAAGGATCAAGGGTCCTTTCTAGCAGCATGTTTCCAGCAGAGAGAAAAATTTTCAAAGCTGCTATTGTGGAACAAAAAGAAGAGATCCCACTGCCTTTCAAAATACAAGAAGAAGGTGATCAGGCTTTCAAGAGCCATATTGAAGACAGCAGTGGGCAAAGTAAGTTCCAAACAAAAGAAAAGCTAGACATGGAAATTGACAGCATCAGAAGACTGATGATGAAGGTGTCTCAGAAACAGTAGATAGCAGCAAGAAAGCAGAGAAAATTTGGCAATGGAAGAACAAGAACAGAAAGTGAAAGCATAGCTGGAGGCAAGTTGCAGAACAAAATATGGAAACATAGAAGGGTACAGTTGAAGAATAATGCAACTAATGGATACCAGCAAAGCAAAGTATGGGACCCAGGAGGCAAAGACAACTTGGTGTATTATATTGTACATTAGTTTTCTTTTTTGTTTCATCATTCTTTTAATAATGTGTGTGTGCTGATGAATTATAAAATGAAAACTAGAGGTGTCGAAGAGCAGAATTCGCACAAAATGATCAGATGGTCTGCAGGTTCTCGACATGTCCAAGGATGAACATGCCGTCCCCAGATGGAGCCAATGTTGTTCACTATCCTCTCTTTATGAAAATCTCCATGAGCCCGCTGATTTAAATCATCACATTCCCTCGCCCTGTCTTGCAAAACCCTTTGGTTGTCTATCGTTTCCCTCTCGCTGCTTTAAAATTGTACTTTTAATTTCCAGAATCCATATTTGAAATTATATTGGGCCCAGCCCCTTCTCCGCTAGCCCCGCGCCTTTTTCTCTTCATGTGACCCGACGCCGTGACCGCAGCGTTTCCCCTGCGGGGGCTTTACTCTATCTGTAGGGTCAAACCTTGGCGCCCCCGTAGTTGACTCCTCGGGATGGGTGAAGACTTAATCTAACGGCTGCCATTCACTATGGGGGGTTGCTCCAAAAGTCTTGTGTCCGTACACCTTGCCCCCCCGCAGTTCATCTCCGCCCTCCGATCAAAAACCAATCAACGGAGCGGAGTTGTTTCCCGTGGTGGTCTTCGTGCCCGCGTTCATTGTGTGAAAATCGGTGGTTTCATTCCGCACCACCCATCCATAGCCGACGGTATTTCTCGCGGACCCAGCGATTCCATGCGCTGGGTGACGCGTGTCCGAGTGTACTATTTCGAAAACCGCCCATTTCGCGCATTATCTCCCGAACGAAAGCCGGGCAGCGGAATTCACCTGGGCCGTTCGATCTTGGGGACCACATCTAACGGTTCTTGCTCTCCAGAGATGCACGATTATTAGTGTCCATGTAAAATTCCCCGGGCCTGCCATTACATCATCCTCCAGTTCTGTTTTGACCGTTGATATTGTGTGATGATCGTATGGCCTAGAATTATTTACACGTCGCCGACCAAGTCCGCCGCATCTCCATGTCACAGCGTCCATGTGTCATCCGTGTTCCCCTCCACCATTTACATATTTCATTTACGTGTCATATTACTGTGTTTACATTACATATCTCCCCCTCATGCATTCATCGTCGTTTCCCTGCATATTTCATCGTCGCCCTGCATCTCCTCGCCATTTCTCCTAGTCCACATCATCATCCCGTGGTCATGGTCCCATTCGCCACCCCAGTGTCTGGTTTACTTTAATGTGTTTGTGGATTTTTGCAGATGTTCGTTGCTGGAGAGCCATTATAATTTGGGATTTGCATCACAGAGGACGAGTGCATTTCAAAGAGCTATTCAACAGGTGCTGGATGATGAAGCAAAGATCCGAGGAAATATTGTTGACAAGACTTTTATTTAATGAAGCAGGGCTAGAATTTATCAAACCCTTCGGAGCGATACAAAAGGTAGCTTCTGGTAGATGAAGACATTTATTTCACAGCATAAGGATATCAGTGAAATATCGAGAAATGCAACGCCCTGTATTAAATATCTGGGATTTTAATTCAAATTTAGAGGGCCGAGAGTACTATGCACAATCACAAGCAATCTCAAGGTTTCATGGCAACAGATTTTTCCCTTTCAGAAAATGGCAGAACATTCGTATATTTTATTATTTGTGTCTTGTTTATAAGGAGATTTTCATCCTCAACATTTATTTCTGGAGGTAGATTACAAAGTACAGTTAATTATATTTAGTCATTCATAGTGTGGGCGCGAATGTTTTCCGCCATTTTATTCAAATCAGATCATTAAATGTATCACCTACCTCATTCTCTAGAGTTTTCTCCTTCTCCTATAAAAACTAGAAAGAAAGACATTGTAAGGGTTCCAGATTTCTATCAGCAAGCTGTGCAGTGAAAGGCTTTTGTATACATCTTGCAAAGTTTCTGTATGAAGGCTCAAAGCCCGTAGGGTTTCAGTGAGGAGGAGTTATTACTGTAATGAGGATTCTGGTCTTTGGTATCCCACAGTATGTAATCTTTTCTTATGTGTTGATGTAATATCTCATTTCATGCTATTTATCTTCTTGTATCATGTTCTAGAATGTGAGAGGCTCACTGGTCTTAAGTAAGGATTCATCCTAGTTGGTGCCCATACCTGGATTAGTCAAGCACTTTAAATAGGCCTAGTCATGATATACTGTTCCATGTTCATTTCATCCATATTTTCTGCTATATTAGTTACTTGAGGAGGGTGCTTTTAAAGCGCCATTGTCATGTATGGATTCTTAGTTGGATAAGCCCATATGTGGTTTTTTTGTGTATCTGGGTATCAGCCTCATGCTAACTAGTATCTTCTTCATGTTTCTTCACTGCATCCACTTTCTGATATTTGATTTCTGTGGCATATTATTTGAACTGGCCCTCTTTGCAGTAAGCTGTCTCTTAACTGTCTGATGCTTTTGTATTGAAGTTTTTGCATACTGTTCCTACATTATTCTTATCCTTGTATCAGCTTCTGAGAGAGTTTGGTCCCATTTCAATTAATTTCCTTGTTTTACAAGAGATAGCAGGAGAGCTTTTGGATTGACAACCAAGCTATATTATGAGCTCCTTGCTATGATAAGATGTCCTAGGCACTGGTCTATGGCAACTCTAGGCTGTCTCTAGGAGTGACAAGAATTGTCTACAACAAAATAGATGAGACTAAAAGCAATCAAACTAGGAAACTAAAGGATCACCATTGAGAAAGGTTGTTTGATAAATAACATATTTCACCATGGGAAAGGATAAATCCAATGCTTCCTACACCAAACAAGAGGAGTATTGGAATCTCTCTTTCTAATAGTGAAACCAACGATTACTAGTGAAACCAATGATTGAACCCTCGAAAGAACGTGCAAATGACCATCCAATGTGCTCGATGTGAGCTATCTTGTGGCTCTAAATTCAACAAAATTGGATGTAGACCCCTCCATCGTTGTGGAAGAATTTTAGAAACAAGGAAATCCATCGATATTGAGTCCAAAGAAGCTTCTATGAGCATCTAAGGCTAAACCCTAGTTGTTATCATTATGCATAGAGGAGGTGTAGTCATTCCTAACGGTTTCTTTAAAATGTGAACTAATAATAATTTAATTCTTAATTGATAATATATTACGTGATTGTAAGGCTTGAGTTTAAAATATTAACATTTCAAATGAAATCATAATTTTCCACTAATGAATTTCCTAACAACTAATAATATATACAAATTAAAGTTGTGATTCTAAAATTCAAGAAAACTGTTGAAAAAAAGTTATTTTTAATTGTAAAATTCTAGCCCTCGATGGGGGTGTTAATATAGACGAGATGGGGGCTTTGGGGGAATTTCCCACCACACCCCATACATGATATTCATTTAAAGTTCGAGGGGTGTAGCTTTCCCTTACATGCATTTCCATGCATTGCAATAATTGTACATTTTTATTTATCTACGTCTACATGAAGGTTCTGGAGTATGCTTTTGATGGTTTGAGTGGAGGAAAGGGTTTGTCCTCAGCCTCCCATTGAATTTTCTTTGTTATAGTTGCGACGGTGGAGTGATTTGGTTCCTAGGGTGGGTATCTATTTGAAGTTAAAGGAGGTGAAATTGTCGGTCTGCATGGAAATTGAGAGCTGCAATGGAGCTTCCCTGGTGAACGGGTATGTACAAAGTTCTTTGGCACTGGGATTTGTGGTGGGACAGTGAGTAAACCAAATTCTTATGCCAGCGTGAAATCTCAGGTAAATTTCCCTTATATTCTGGTTATTTTATTTTGAAGAGCTTGTTTCCCAGGTTTGTGTTGTTAGGGTTGGTGTGTCCATCTGTTGAATTCCATTCTTTGTCTGTTGAAAGAACTAGCTTCAATATACTCTGCCTTTGCCAAATTAAGTGCCACTGTCACCTTCTTCCTGATTAACAAAGATATTATATATGAACCCAAGCTGAAACAAAGCCATGAATCACTCTTCATGCCACCAGCGTCTCTGGCCCAGTCAAAATCCAATAAAGCATGCAGCAACTCAAATAACTGTGAAGAAAGGTGCCAGTGTGCCCTTTAAGTACCTCACATACCTCAGACCATGGAGCAGATTTGCAGCAACCTCCGCTCAACCATATACTAGCAGCCAAGATGGACACAAAATTGGTGTCTGAACCCCCCTTGTTTGTGAGACAAGGGACCTCATCCACACAACAATTTGACTGCTAAAGCCTACCATACATGTTAGGGAACCTATATACTTTTTGTACACTGATGAATCAACCAAATCTGAATATCATAAAAGTATCCAAGGTTTTATAGTCCATTATCCGAAACTACTTCAGAATCACAATTGCATACTTACCCCTGTTCGAGGACCAACTCACCTAAACTCTGCCAAACCTCCAAACCCAAGAAATAATGAATGAGGTTCATGTCCTTCATGTCTAGTTGTGAGGTCATCTGGCTTCACAAGTTGAAAATATAGTTGATCAATCAGATCTCACCTACCGTGATTTACTAAGATAATCAGAGCTGTGTCAAGCTCCCTGATAATCCAGTGTTTCATGGTTGTTTCAACCACATTGATATCTTGTACCATTTTAACAGGGATAGAGTTGAGTAGGGTGCAGTGATCCTTGAGTATGTTCAGTAATATTCTCAGGTTGCTGATATTTTGACAAAGCCCTTTCTAAGATATTGTTTGAGTTGTTGTGGGAGAGGCTTGAGAACACACTCAAAGACTTCTTTGCTAACTTTGGCATTTCTTGGCACTGAATTGTCCCTTGTACCATATGGAGGCTTCGAGTTTAACTGGCTTCCTGCAAAGAAGTGCTTTGATCCATCCTGCATAAACAAAATTTATAACCAAACAACTATACATAAGATAGGGAAACACCATCAACCTGATTATGCAGCAGACAATAGAAAGCTCTTTTAGCATTTTATAACACTAGAATATAAATAAATGATCAAACAACGTCCTATCTTAATTGAACATAAGTTGCTGAAACTGTCTACTTCATAATAGTCTTCGAGCAAGGAGAGAACTACACTACAAATCAACAAACGGAAAAGAATCCTTGTTTCAGTAAAACATCGGACAAATTCACACATGACAGCATACTAGTGGCACTAGCCCGAATGTAGCATATGAATTAATTGATTCAACTAAAATGAAAATGATCAGAAACAGAAAGCAGCTAGGATGCTTGCCAGTAAGTCTTCTGCCGGTTTGAGCATTTCCTTCTCAGCTTTCTCAAAATTCCATTCAACTCCATTTTCAGCAGCAATTTCTTTCAAAAGACGTAATTTTATCTCTGTGCTCAGTGCTCTGGTTGATAATTTCTCAATGATCTATGATAACAAATTAGCACACTGCAACAAATTTAATCTCAAAATTTCAACTAAAAAAATGAAGCCTGAATGAGCTAATTTTTCTAGAAGAATTGAAGTAATAATCTTTACTTGCCTGCCTATTAACCCCACTGTCAGGACGTAGCTCAACTGCAGCTGTAGTGAACTCATGACCATACTTTGCAGAAAAAATTGAACGAACTTCTTGAAGCTCTGGCAAGTCTGCACACCTCGGTGCAGCAAAAATTAAACTTGCTATGGCTTCTTTCAAATCATTAGGGCATGTCCTAAAATAGTCAGAAACCAGATAAACACATTCAGTTATAAGGTCCAACCACTTAATAAATAACCATAATATTTTGGGTCTTTGTGAAATACAAAAACAGATAACATGTTAAAATTCAAAAAGGCATTCAAGGAATCGCAAATCAATTACTTTTGCTTTTCAATGGCCATGATTCTTTCAGTCACAAGATAGCAAAAACCTTCAATGAGAAAATATGCATCCAATATGTTCTGCTCCTTGAAGACATGCTCTACCTGCAAACAAAAAATGTAACTTCAGATTGGAAAGGCATTGCATATGGTCTAATCATAGTCCACATACAAAATCACAGATGACAAATATTTTCACAGATCTTTTTATTCAGATAAATTACATTGATTTTGATAACCCATTATTGCTTCTAAATTCTAATGAACCATCTTCTCTAAGTACTTTTAAATATTATGCAAAATTAGTATTGGACGTGCTAAAGCAACAATTAAGTCAACCAGGAAAAAATATTATATTTCCAAGAAAGGCCCTTCCATGAAAACAGAACATCCAATTACCAAGTAGAGTAGATCTGAATCTTAATTCACTGTATTTAATATAGATGAGCTAAGTGCAAAAGCTGTTAGCAGATAAACAGTGACTGGCAAGATTGTGAACAATCCTACTAGATACACAAAAGACTGTTTAGGAAAATCAAGTATCTCCTCGGTGAACTTCTGTGAGTCAATTCCACTTGCCCCTTTGGTGAGCTGAGTTGACAATTTCTATAAATTTTGTTGATTTTTGACCCAATTCGGCAAATCTAACTAGATTCAAGTTTCCTCAAATCTAACAGTAGTCTTACTAGCAGCTCCATCACGAAAAATGCCATTGAATCTTTTGTTTAAGCAAAGTTCAAAAGCTTGGAGTTGTTGGCTTATAGCAATGGTGTTATATAATATTAATGTCTAACTCTTAATTTAACAACCCCAGGAGATGATGGTGCATTTGAAAGTTTTAAATCTTAATTCCTTGTTGGCGTAGGACATCACTTAAAGTCAAAGATGATGGCAGGAAAATTTAAATCTTGATTCCTAGTTGGGATAGGAAATGTTGGCATTCTCCTTCTGAAAAAGGAAATGTTGGCATTCAACTCTATATCTAAAAATAATAAATCTGGGTCTCTCACGATGAAATTTTAAATCTCGAACCTGACTTCTAAGCTATTACTTAATTAAAGTAAATGAAAATGAAGCAAGACTGAAGCTAAACCAGATGACATAGAGTTGCTATTAAAAGAATATTAAATTTTGAATTTTACCCTAGGTGACATATAGATCTTTAAAACAAGAAAATTAAATCTTGAATTTTGTTGTTTAAAAGAGAGGTGCTATATGGTTTAGTATGTGTAAGATGTTGCAATTTAATGTTTGTTCTTTAAAACAAAAAAAAAAATCTTAAATTTTGTTGCTTAAAAGAGAAGTACTATATAGTTTAGTATGTGTAAGATGTTGCAATTTAATGTTTGTTCTTCAAAACAAAAAAATAAATCTTAAATTTTGTTGCTTAAAAGAGAAGTACTATATAGTATATGGTTTAGTATGTGTAAGATGTTGTAATTTAATGTTTTATTTAAATATAATAAAATGATATTTATATTAATAAATTTTCATTTAGTTAATAAATTGCAAAGACATATTTGTAATTTATTTATTTTTTAATATAGAGTTGATATGTAATTTATAGAAATTTTAAATTTTGAATTATTTTTATATAGAAAAAGCTGTCTACATTTTAGAGGAAGGTATTGTCATTTAATATTATATTTAAAAATAATAAAATGACAATTACACTAAAAAAATTAAAATAGAGTTAAATAGCATGTTAAAATAATATAATTTGATATTCATTTTTATATTTAGTTACTTTGTAATAGTTGAACCATTTGTGTCTTCCTCTTTCCTTGAGAGTGCATCTACCACAATATTTTGTTATCCTTTTTTGTAGATAATTTCAAAGTCATAACCCAACATCTTTTTGACCCATTTTTATTGCTCTTGTGAAGATAGTCTTTGCTCCAAGAAATACTTATGACTATTGCTCAAAGGCAAGGGGTCTTCCTTCTTGCATAAAAACTGCAACAATTCCATGGCTTGAGGCATCACACACCACAATGAATATTTTTGTGAAGTTAGGTGTCGTCAAGACGTGAGTTGTACACATAGATTCCTTAAGTTATTCAAAAGCTTTGGTTTCTTATGGAGTCCATGAAAATGCATAATTTTTTAGTTATTTTGTTAAAAGGTGCTGCTATTTGACCATAATTCTTGACAAACTTGCGGTAATATGCTTTCAATCCTAAGAATCATTTTAGTTTATTTAGGGTATTGGGGATTTACCATTCCCTCATAGCTTTGATTTTGTTAGGATCCATCTTGACACCATAATGTGATACAATATGACCTAAATATTCTACTTTTTGAACCCCAAAGGCACCCTTGGAAGGATTTGCATATAGTTGTTTCTCTTCCAATAGTATCAACGCCTTGCCAACATGTTGTACATACTTTTCCAAAGATTTGTTGTAGATTAGTATGTCATCAAAACTTACTAGCAAATTTTTTTTAAGGAAGGGTTTGAAAATAGAATTCATCAAGCTTCGAAATTTTGAAGGTGCATTTGTAAGCCCAAATGGCATAACCAAAAAATCATAGTGACTTTCATGTAATCCAAAGGATGATTTGGGAAAATCTTGCCTCGTTTTGATTTGATGACATCCAGAATGAAGATCCAATTTAGTAAAGAAAATTACTCCATGAAATTCACCTAATAATTCATCAATGACAGGAATAGGAAACATATCTTTGATTATCATTTTGTTGAGCTGTCTGTAATCTAGACATATACGTCATGGATCAGGTTATAATATCATATTTCTTATTAAAGTCTTGAGTCTATCTGAAATAATATGCATGACCAAGATGATCAACTATGCAAAAAATAATATTTCTGGCACAACACTTCTGACTTGTGTTGTATCAATTTTTTCCAGCTCTCTTCATGAGTCTTGGATGACTATAAGTACACAAAACTGCTCTCTTCATGAGTCTTGGATGATTGTAAGTACACAAAAGTAAAAGAGATTAAATTGGTAAAAGAGAGAAAGAATTATTTACATCCTTATACTTGTTACAATAGGTATAAATTCAACATCAAGTCTAAGAAACTTCTAAATCCATGTTGATGTTAATATGGTATTATCACCAACTACAATCAATACTCTAAATTAAATTAATTATTAGTTAGAAAGGAAAGAGGGCAATGTTGTTAAGATTCTGAAATAAATTAAGAGCACAATAAAAATGTATCTAAAAAGGAGGCATATCCTTCAAAATCAAAATTAGCTATCTAGGTTGAAGCGCAAACACCTAGCAATAGAATTCCACAAAGGAGGTCGTTGAAGATTATGAAATACATTAAAAGCACAATAAAATTTCACTGAAAAGCATACATATCCTTAAAATACAAAATTAGCTATCTAGGTTGAAGCACAAACACCTAGCTATATAACAACACAAAGGAGACTGTTGAAGTATGTCAAGTGGAGGGATGGAATATTGGGAGCAAAAGATCAGATTAATGAAACACATCAAAAGTTTATGTTGAGCTTAAATGATTTAAATATTTGAAGGGTATGGATAGCCTAAAATAATATTCCTATCATCGACCTTTGGAGAGTTTAATTCAAATAGCAATCAGCCAAAGTTTTTATGGTTGATTAAAAAGTATCCAAATGGTGTTATAACAAGTAGATATGTTGATGAAAGACAAATAATCAACTAGAAGAGCTTGAATGTTTTTTATTTAACTATAACCGGCCTCCAAGTTCAAAATGGTTAAGAACCATAATTTTCTCATGCCATATTCATTATTTGCACCAATGGAAGCAAGGTGCTTGATAGCCCAGGGTGGGGGAGTTTCCCATGTGTGGTTGTGTCATTAATAAAATAAAATGAAAAAAAAGACCCGACCTCTTATTTATTTAAAGACTTCAACATAAAATAAAAATGAAATGACATCATATTTATTTCAATTTCTATATTTAAATTTTAAGCAACTATAAACTAACATAAATCCATCTTATCCTTGGATTTATTAAACATCGATAGGGATAAAAAAAAGCAAGATGAAAACATCAAACATTTTTTCTCACACTAATGGATATTGTTTGAGCTAAAATTAGGGATTTGTAGTTGTACCTATACAACTTGTTACAACAAAAAAATGGGAGAATTCTATCACCAATACTCATATCCATCCATCTCTATCTCAAGATGGTCAGGACGGTGATTTTTGTTTTCACAAAATATATGCTCTAACATAGCTACTTGGAAACTATTTTACAAACTAATTAGATAACAAGATACATAGATAGATCAAACCTAATTTTTCAATAGGCCTAAAAGGAAGTAGCCAAACTTGGTGAGCATGGACTGTAATCCCAATGCTTTGTTCCATTTAGATTCTTGTTCCTGCATTTCTTTCCCATATTTCCTCCCTCTCATGATTGGTATAGAGATTAATGTTTATTTAACTACACTTTCATATGTGAGAGTTATAATGTCTTCCTTTGTTACCCCTAGGCTAAGGGAAAATATTCTCTCACTATCTCTAATTAGTGTTCCTCCCATGGATTATGAATTTGCTGTTTGACCATTTTGCCCCTGTATTTCTTCTCCGTTTTTGAATTTTTTACCTTTTTATTTTTATTTTTTGCACTAATCTTCTACCTGCCAATATTCTAAGGACTTCTTGTGGCTCATTTCCCACTCCTCTCTCATACCTTTATATACCAATACATCAGAAATATCTTTATATTCAATACGAGGAACATACATATTTTAGTCCTCGAGGGATTGCTTAGACAACAAGGTTCATAGCCATTACAAGAAATACTCATTATGAGTTCATCACATAGTCACATGTAGTATTTCTCCCTACCACCTGCGCTAAACCTAATTGACTTTCCATGAGAAATATCTTTCTATTCCATATAAGGAATATGTTGGTTTTGGTTCTTGATGGATTGCTTAACAAGGCTTGAAACCATTACAAGAAATACTCATTATGAACTTTGTTAGCCCTTTACAAAGCCTTTATTATTTAGTGAAAGATTCGCCAAGATCTTACAAGATTTTATAATTCAGTGAAAAATTCGCGATGATTTTACAATATGATATAATTTGGTGAAATATTCGCCAAAAAAATTATATATACATATTATATTATTGATAAAATCGCCTTCCATTTTTCCTATGTATCATGGAGATTCACCCATTTATTATACTTATAAATTTAGAAGGGTTCTTAAAATTTTCCCTGTTGATAATGTGGGTATAATTTCTCTTGAGATTCTAAATTATTATATTTAATTTACCTCTATTTTGAGGATTCGCTTAAGAGGAAAGAATTATTGCTCTGAATCTCATTGTTTGCGCTAAGTTTTGGCTAAGGAAAGTATACTGCTCATCTCTATGAGTTTTTTACTACCTTCGATTCCCATAATAGCGAAGAAATGTCGAAGGAAGGTAAGGTAAAAAGAAAGTTCCAGTACAACAACTTGCTGCTCTTGTGGTGGAGCATAAAGATGAAAAATCCCCTTCTCTAGGATGATTTTTTTTTTTTTTTTTTTACTGTTTGTACAAAGGATTCTGGACACTCTTCATGGGAGGTAATGTATAAATGCTTTGAGGATGAAAAACCTAGAGTTAACAATGATAGTTGATGATACTACTCTAGTTTCAGAGACTACTTTTAGCGATGCAGTGAATTCCTTTCCACATAGAATTGCAGGGCGAGGAAAAATTATGCCTTATACCGATATGGTTCGGTGGGTTGTGGATAATTTGAGAATTGTTGATAGATGAATTATTATGAGAAAATGCACAGTCATTGGGTCTTTTTCCAGTGAATATTTGCAGAAAATGTATCATCTTCCCGAACCACATTATAAATATGGCAACACATATGTCAAGGCATTCCCTAAGGAACATGGACATGCATCAGAGCGAATTAGAGGTTGGAGGAAAGACTAAAATAAGCATAAAAGAGAATAAAGTGGTAAGTACCCTATTGATTGTCTTAATAGACCTTATTCCCAAATTGATGCTATGATGTGTAGAATCTATGCAATGCCAAATATATAGAAATTTTGTGATCAATAGGTACCTGTAATGGATAGGGCTTCATAGGGGTTTAGAATTGATTGGGAAAATATACTTTCTAATAGTTTAGTTGGTCATATATTGGCTTTTAAAAGAAATCCAATAGTTTCTGAAAATATAATCCTTCCCTTCTATATGAGTACCTATATCATGGATGCTTTATGTTTTGCTACAATTCTTCATCTTGTCGTCAAGAAGATCACATCTACACAAACTATCAGACATTTCGTGCATGAGCCTGAAAAATTTGATGATCTATTTGAAAAGGCTTCTTCTTATTCAATGGCGACACAAAGTGCAAAGGAACAATTAAATCTTGAAGAAATGAATCAATTTATGCAATACAAAGACTCTAGGATAGTGAAGCTCAAGGATAAGATATATAGTTTAGACTATCATTTCCCTCCTCTAAGGTGGTTTTAAAGATTGAGGAAATTCCTCCATTATAAATTTTCTATAGTCCTCATCACAAGGCTGTAGTGAAATTGAAAAGAAAGAAGAGAAATCTTGATCAATCACAGGCATTAGTCCCTGGTAATGCATCTTTTGAAGTATTATGGAAAGGCTCCTTTGCCACTCCAACAAAGGAATTGGGTAGACTTACCCAATTTACAGGTTCTTATGCCTCAACTACCATTGATAAAGTAGAAAAAGCACAACAACAACTTAAGGAAAAGGAGGAGAGAATTAAATTGTTGGAACAAATTGTTGAAACATAAAAGCATAAGATTACAAAATTGGCAGTCATAGATGACAGATCTTCAAGAGAGATTCGATTCTCTCAAGATTCAACATGATATATAAATAAAGGCTAGAGATGCACAAATTTAGGAACTACAGGAAAAAATTGAACATTTAAGTACTAACCCATAATTGGACGAATTCAAATAAATAAGCTAAAGAGCTAAATAGTCTTTTGCGATAAATTAGAAATTATTCATGATCAATGCAAGACAACAGACTCCATGGTCAACCAACTATCTGATATGAAAAATTATTTTGAGGAGAGAGAGGAAAAGGATTTTGGTTTCCTAACTAGGTAGGAAAGTGAAGAAGGTAGATCAAATAATCTACCTAAAATTGAAGAAAATCATAAAGAAATTATTTTCAGGGAATGGGAGATTTGCATAAAGAAAACATAACAACAGTTTATCAGGCTCGAGACATTTCAAACAATATAATTGAGGCAATCAATGATCATTTATTATAGTATAATCTCATTCCAAGTTTCTCCGAGGGAAACTTACATGAAATCAATTTCGTGACAAAGATGTGGCAGGAATGTTCCAAGAAAAGGGTCGATATTATTGATCAATTGAACAAGATCGACTAAGAGCTTCATTGTAAATTCTTGGTAAAACCACACAGTCAATGGATAATGCTTCGATGCATATTGAACACCACCATATAGATGTTGCCAGTATTAAGGGATGCCATCTTCACCATCCAAATTCGGATTCAACCGAAGTCTCCGATAGAATTGAAAAATCTGATTGATATCTTTGATTTGCGACAACGCATCAGAGGATAGTCTTCCTCCTAGGCATAGGAAATTTTTATAACTATTTTATAGTTTGTTCCTTTATTGTTTCTTCTGTTAAAAAACCTCTTGAAGGATTGTTATATTTTCTATCTTTATCTTTTGTCAAGAAACAATAAATTTTCTCTCAGAGATAGAGTTTGGGTTTCGAATTTTGTAAAAAGGAAGCTTAAGTTGCACTATTGTAACTAAGTTTTTCTTAATCTGAAGCTGAACCATCACCTTTCTACGATGAATATATCTATGATTTATAGGGTACCATTATCCTTTATTTTTCTAGTCGCTTAGAGTAGAATGGAATTTTTTTATTATTCACAATATATGTGTTAAATCAATATTTCATTATCACTATTGATGTGTATGATTGAAATTTGTTAATTATATGTGAATAACGAGATCTCAATATGTGTGATGATTAAAAAAATAATTTAATTAAATATTTAATTAATTTAGTTATCTTTCTTTGAGTTAAATTCATAATTACATAATGATCTGTATTATTATGATAATTGTGAAATCTCTCGAAACACATATACCATCAGCTTTCCCGGGATAAATAATATCATATTAATTTTTATTTCCTTTTCTAGTTATATTAGAGCACTATATATTTTTACTTCATTTCACATTATCTTATAGAAAGGGAAACTGGTCCCATAATTCCAGTCGAAGCCATCATCCAAATGGAAAAGGATCTGCTCTAAGGTCCTGAATGGGTGGTTATCCCCAATGTTGATGCAGTCGTTCAAGATAAGTGATGAAGTCATGCATATGTTGTGAATATAGTAGGACTATTCTTGTTATTTGAATTTATGTTTTTTAACTTACACTTATGCTTATGAATTATTTCGTTTGCATTGGTACGAATATTATTGAATGCGTGCTATTGTATTATTTCATCGCTGTTAACTTGTGAACTATTTCACATATTAGCTTGTGATCTATTATGCTTATGTGTCTCTTTCAAGCTACATACTATTACAAGCTTCTAAGGGGCTCACTCATTTTCCCTTCGTGTGTTGGAACCTTCATGCATCACACTTGAACCTCCGCAAGGTCACACACTTGCTCTCACCAAAGTCACCATACACCACTCTATGCATATTTGCAGCCAAGGCATATCATTAACACCCTCTACATTAGTAACCGAGCCCTATTTCCAGATGGGACTCCTACACCAAACGATGTGAGGTCTAATTGGGACTTCATATCAGGGAGATCCCATGAATGTTGGTAGGTCCAAAGCCGTCAGCAATATACAATGCCCAAGAAGGGTGTATAACATGATGACATGGACAATGACTTATAACTCAATCCTAGAAGCCTTCAATGAAGGTCCTTTACCTAGAAATAAATAAAAAAACCATGAAACCCATGCTTAAATATTGTTTTTTTACAGTAAATTTCCCTTTTCTTTATTTTCAAAAATACATTATATTATGACTCAAGTACAATTATGAAGAGCGATACTAGTTACATTCTTCAATACTCTCCTTAGTCCATGTTGCAACACAACCCTTGCGGTGAGTGATAGGGAAACTAAGTTTTGTATACTTGGATCAACATTTACAACATTTAATCTAACCTGATTTGCTACAAATGTTTTCATTTACTCTAATTCTCCATTCTCTATTTATATGAAACCCACCATTGCGCATGATCAGAGGCTCAGTATTTAGCTAAAAAATTAAAATGCTCAAAATTGATTTGGAACTGAATGACCGCGACCGACACATTTCTAGGAATACAACACAACTCGTTTCATCGAAAACTCAGTTCGGATGAAGAAGTTATAGCCTGCAGACCGCTGTTCAGAACAAGATTTTTTTTTTTAAAATTGCAGAACAGTGATAGGTTGATGACATGGCAGCCCAGTCAGCATGTAGGGAATATTATTCAGTTTATGCCTAGTGGCACTGTGACAAGTGTCATAACTAGATTCGCCAGTTTGGTTTGAAAGTGATTTTATTTTAAGGATTTGCTCCTAAGGTTGAATTCGATTTTTTTTATGTGGGATGACAACCCAATCAGGGAACCGCATGTGTCCCCCATCGTGGACCCCCTCTCCAAGGTTGGCATCGAATTTCAATGGTGGTATTAAGGTTCAAATTAAATTTTATGGTAAGGTTCGAATTACATCTTATGGTAAGGTTCTAATTACATTAAACCTATGGTCCGAGTTTAATATATAATATGGTGGCACGTATAATTATAACCAAAGATTGCATATTTTATATATGCTAAAGTCCCAAAGGTTTTGATTAACATTATATGGTGGTGCGTATAGTCCGAATATTTGAATTAAAATGGTTATATGTCATATTTTAATATTGCAAAAAACATGTATATAGGATGGGCGGAGGGCGAGTCGAACCCGTGACCTCCCCCTCTTATTTCAATGCCTTTACCAAAAAACCACAGGGTGGGGCTTGTAAAGCCTCTGCGCCCAACATGTATTTCAAGCTGATGCAAACATCTGATGGCGGAAGGGAGGGGCCAGCCTGTGGGCTAGCCCTCCTCCCCATGTGACGTTACCACCATGACCACAGGCGTGAATTTAATTAATGGCAGATTAATCCACTAATCTTGTGGTTAGTGCTAATTAAACCGGTTTATGTAAATGCGCTTACTGCGTAATTAACCCGCACTTATCCCACTTTAATCATGCTTAATCAAATTAAGCCTTAGTTTAAGATGGTATATTTTTAGCGGAAGCCACCAAATTGTCGGACTTAACTGGAGTCTTCTCCAGATTTGGAGGAGGTTCCAAGGAAAAAATCGAATAGACCATATCTTGAGAAATGTTCAACCAATTTTGGCTTAGGAAGAGTCATTCTTAGCAGATTGTCATGCTCTGAACACATTAGAGCCGGTTGTAGAGGAATAGGAGAAATTCTACAGGTAATTTTGTCACTTTGAAGAAATTTGAAGCCTAGGGCCACCAAGAAGGAAGGCCATGCCTACATTAGCTGAAGGCCAAATTGAGTAAATGAATAGTCATTTATGATATATTTCGACATTCTGAACTCATTGGAGTAAGTTTCAGGAGAATTTGATGCATGTAAAAAACAAATTTTGCACTATTGAGCTAATACAGAGGCCCAAGCCATGGAAGCTGGACCAAGGAGATGTAGCCCAGGAGGAGTGAACTCCTTCATCAAAAATCTGTGTTGATGGATCAATTGTGATGGTTTGCTATTGTTTATGTTTATGTTGTTCATCATTTGATATTCATACTTTATGCTCTTGAATTCACTCATAAAAACTCAGTTAAATTACCTATTTGACACACATAGGCAACAAGGAAACATATACATCAAGCATAAGATCAACAAGTAAATTTTAAATCTGAAAATGAAATTAGCACAACAAAACTAACATTCATACTCATATAATCACAAGAGTTTCTTTTAGTGTTACATCTAAGAATTTCAATCTAAGATATTCAGATGCCTGCAACTCAAATTTTTTAAAGAGGAGCACACATTTGTCATTCCATCAAACTTTGGGGGATCATGTAGCTTTGCTACAATCTAGCATACTATGTAGGTAATGTGAACACATTTCTAGTGGATACTTCATGCAATCTCTGTTTTCAGTTCTCAAGCACTTCATCTGAATCTGAGGTGTAAGAATTGATACTTTACCAACTTAGCACACTATCAGTAGTTTGATTAACATATTCATCCCTGTACATATTGACATTATAAATATTTTCAAGATCTTTTGTGTTGCATCCTTCCCTCACATGTTACACATATCAGTCTACTTCTATTGGATCTAATGGTGTTGTAACGTTAAAGTCTCCTAACTCAAAGATAATTGTGCTCTTTTTCAAGTTGATTATGAATTTATTATCAAACGCCAAGTCAATTCTTAGTAACAAAAGGTATGGGTTGGTACCATCCACAATTTTTATGATTTCAAAATAAAAAAACACTCCTAACTCCATCAATGTTGACCTCTACTATTGTCAATCTGCCAATAGGGACAAGGTATTAATTTGGAAATCTTAGCTGGATAGGTGACCAAGTCAACTTTTTCCTCCCCATCATTTTCTAGGTCTACTTAGGAATAATATTTACATCTGAACCTAGATCCAAAATGACATTGTCGATGTCAGAATCTCCAATTTGTGCGCTAAATGTAAATTTTCTATTCATCCTCTTTTTGTGCGTAACCTGTTTAACTGTGTGTTGGGGTCTACATAATAGGAAATTCATTTTATTGAACACATTGGTAAATCATCTTACATATCTTATCGAGGGCCAATCCATGCTTCATTAGTTCAAAACAAATCCTAAAGAAATTTTTAATTGAGTGTACCTCTTTAGTAGTTTCTCCAAGTGCAAAGTTATCATACATTAGTGGCATATCATAGACAATCCTTGTTGTATGGTTTAGCTTGATGGGCCCCATTATATTGTAATCAATTCCCTTCTAGCTTATTTGTATGATTCATATTTTTTCACTAGATAAAACCTAGGAGTTGGCTCTACTGCTTTTGTTACCCACTAGTGTGTCCAGCTCCATTGATTGGTTGTGTTTTCTCTTGTTCTTGTCCCTCCATGTGTAACTGTTCCTACTTGTGGATGATTTATGTTCACTTCAACCAGGGAAAATTTTAAGGATGGGAAGTTATTTTGAATTTTAAAACATTGGTGAATCTCACTAGTCCCTAATATGCAAACTATAAAATGTTTATTGATATATTCGTAAAAATTGCTCAAATTTATAATGATTTTCTATATACTCTATAAACAATGTTGGCGATTTTAAAGTTAAAATAATTTTATATTGTAAAATTTGGGCGAATCAGTTTTATAAAAAATGGAGATTAGCGAACCTTTTTTTTGGAAAAAACTGGGAAAATTAGCCCCACCTACGAATATTAGCCCCTAAAATTTTCCATGACTTCAACAAATATCATTTGTCTATTCTAACCTCTCTTTTTCTACCATTTTGCAATAATTTGAGGACAATATTTTGTATCATGATCTAATTTGTTATAGTATGTGCACATTGTGTAGGGGTTATGGAAATCTTGCGCAATGTTTCCTAACTACCCATATTTATAAAAAAATATTGGGACATTTCCTCTTCCAAACCCTCCTCTGCCTCAACCTTGAAATCCTTGTCCTCTCCCTTGCATCCCTGAGCCTCTACCCTAATTATAAGTTTGGGGTTGGTTATAGGTCGATACTACTTCTTTGGATCCCTCTGCCTCTTGAACCCTATATGCCTCAGTAATGTGCTCTCTCATCAAATACATTGTGTGATATGTATGGATGTTGTATCCTTTTGACTTGAAAATTTTGGAGAATAGAGTTATGATTAATCTTTGGTACTTTTGATTATAGTACAAGCTATCAATATATGACCCCATACTCTATAAACTTCACACCATAGTCCTTTGCCTTGAGCTAAAGTATTTGTATTTCCTTTGGCCATGCATTTTGTTCCAATTGAATATTCGTTCCTATGGTGGCCTTCTTTCATGCATATTGTACACCAAAATTCCTTGTGCTTTTCTTTACCTTTTGCTAGATCCTTTAAATGTATTATCAAGGCTGCTAGTTGTGACTAAACTTGTGCCATTCCTGCATTGTTTTCGCTTCCTACAGGAGATGCTTCCAGTTTCATGGCAATTTATAGAGTCTTCAACTATGACATAATTGAATTAGAGGGATGCGTATATGAGGTAGTAATGTTGCAATAAACCATTCCTTATGTTGCACATATGGAATTTTAAATTTTAGTCGGTCCAACAAAACCTTAAACCTCTAATCGAAGTCCCATACTAATTCACTAATGTTTTGCTTTATTTCTTTGATCTTTGTGATCCATTGAGATTCTGATTTTTTTTTTGGAATTATTATAGAAATGCCTCCATAATTTCAACCAATGGTATAACTTTTCCTAATGGTGTAGTAACCTAATATTTCATATACCAAGTTAATGCATAATCCCTAAAGGTGGTCTCCAACTACGCAACCTTCGTCAATTCATCCTAGAGTTTCTTGATAGTCCATATTGCTTGATAAGCAAAGAGATTTTGTTTAGAATCCTCTATCCTATTGCCATGAAAGACAAGAAATTTAAATTAGGATCAATGCCCATCATGTTGTTCTATGTGGTATTTATTTGTGATACTCCTGACTGGATTCACGGTATCTTGGGTTCTACTCATTTTGTATGAATACATCCACTACCTTGACTATCTTTACTACTATACCTACTTCCCTCACTAACTGAATGTATCTGCAACAAATTCTTAGGTGATCTTACTTCTTGTCTTGGAGACACGTGCATGGTCGTGGGTTTGATGCAAGATCTGGCATGAGTAGGGTAACTGGGATACACTGGTTCTTATTATCTTGAGCTGAGTTGACCATTTCCTTCCTTATTATTTACTCTTTCACTGTGCAATCTTTCATTATCTTCTATGCATTGTACTCCATCAGGCAGGTGACCAACACTGAGTTCTTCTTCTTGATCTGTAACTTCCCAATCTTCATTAGTCTGTTACCTTCTTATTCCTTCTATGTTTTTTCTTGCTGTCCTTTTTTCTGTTGCAGGCTCTCACACATATCTCTCCCTTACCTCACTATTGCATCAAATCTTACTCCACTGTGAACACTCCGCTAACTTCTTCTGTCGCACTCTCCTCCTATTTCGATGTGCGCACTCTTACCTTTCTTGTATCTTCTACATTTTTGTCTCTCTAATGTCTCGATATCCTCAACTTATCCACTCTTTAATTTCTTTATTGTTTCCCTCACCTCTATTCCCTTAGGAGATCCGATAGTTATCCCCTAGTCTCCCCATCACACACAAAGAAATTTATCCACTCTTGGTATCATATTCCAATGACATGACTCATTGTCACACAATAAAATATCTATCCAAGAAAATAACGATCTCAAATATTTTCCTCACAGTCCTTTATAAAATGATCTTTTGGCTGCATTGTATGTCTGAGTACCCTCTATAGAAACTTGACAAGTACATAACCCTCCAATACACTATTTAACCAAAAGTACATTGTGCACGAGACCTTTTTGCTTACAAAATTTACCCTTTGCATTAATTCTGGAGTTTAATTGCGCGGTACCACAAGGTGATAATTTTCTCTTTATTCTGCCAATCAACCACTCAACCATAAAAATTAGGAATTCAACGAAGAAAATTTCATGAAAATTTGTAAATACATACGTTTTTAGCCATTTGTCAGGGCTTATTCAATGATTTTTGGTCTGTTCCATCGCGAACTTATGTTCCTTTGTTTGCAACCACTGTTGTATTTCTTCTTTAGTAGACCTCCACATCCCCTTCAATTGTAGATCCCGGTCCTAACAATGAAACCATTTGTTGGAACCTAGAAGGAAGACCTAGGTTCAAAGTGAATTTTCCAAAAAAACCCCTTAGACACCAACCCTTTCGACAACACCTATGAGTTGGTGAAGTCTCACCCAAGGCATCTATGAGGAACTCTAGGAACCGAGGAATTTTTTCAATGATGGAGACATGGATTCTACACTGTCACTATTGTACTTAACATATCATTACTTCTTTTCATCCAAAAAAGGATGCACAGTAAACCCTTCATTATCAAAAATTCAAAAAAACCATATGATAGAAAAAAAATAAAATCATCACATAATGCGTAAAAAAAGAAGACAAGCCATAAAAAATTATTTTATTATCATGGTGAAGGCTTCATTACAAACATGTCTATCGTGACTCACTAGCCTAATAGATTAAATTCTTACAACGAAAATATACAAAAAGTTAAGTGTATGCATAAGCATCTAAGACCATAAAATTTAGACCATATAAATCATATCTATTTTACATCGCGGCTTTAATATTTATAGTTTGACATTTGGGCACAATATGACCCAAAAAACCCTTTTTAGTATGGGCGATAAACATTACAATGGGAAAAATATACAAAATAAGCCTAACAAATTTCCTTATTTTCCGCATTCACACACGCTAACCCTTGTCTGACCTTCCTATGTAGTAGCCTTCTATGTGGTGATTTTTGGCATAGATATTGTGTTGGTGAATTCGATGCACGAGTGTACCAAACCGCACCTGCTTAAGAGGAGTGGTTTTTTCCTCTTAATTTCCTGGTCACATGCAGAAAATCAAGGGAGTCAGCAAGTTAGTGAACATGCTAAGAAATAAAACATAATAGATAGTGAAATAACATGCATATTTGGAAACAAAACAAAACAAAACTAAGCACATAATACAAAAGCTCTAAATAGAGTCAAACAACTTCAATAATCCAAACAGTGGTGCTTACATCCCCTCTTATAAATTGCTAGTAGGAATAAAGGATGAAACTTTTACCCACTTTCCAAGGGGCCCTTAGAACTATGGAGTTCTAAGACTGGATGCAAGGATGTATTTACTTCCGAGCTACCTTGGCGCAAATTCCCTCTCTCTACTCTGAAGGATTAGAGTTGTTGGGTGGCCAACAACTAAATCCCCTCTATCTCTGCTCCGGATCACACATTGTTGGATTGCTTGGGGAGATTTTGGCAGGCATAACAATGTTCTCTCCCTTCATTCATCTCTTGTTGGCCTTTTATAGAAGAATTAAAAATCTTCTTCCCTCTCTTGGTACATTGATGGATGGTGACCCAAGAGAGGAGGGTGATTCCATTGTGTTCCACATTATTCCATTATGTGCTCCCTTGAGGTCCTGAGTAGGCTTGGGCGGCTGTCATTAGGCGGCCTCAAGTGCGGGATCAATTTCCTAGAGTGTGCCTTGTGGTCTCGGAAAGTGACTTCCACCACTCTCAGGTCCGTGTGGCTTTTTAAGGGAAAGTCGCGCAAAGGTGCACCTATCAAAGAAAATGCAAGAAAAGGCGCACTTTGCTGGTTTCTTCAGTGCGCAATTTTATTTTTATTCTAGACCTTAGAGAATTTTTAAATTCTTCAGATCATCTAATGTGCTTTAGCCATGTAAATCCTTCTTCCTGAAATTTAGTAATGTCATCTTTTCTTGTTCTATTTTCTAGTGATAATATTTTCTCCCTAATGTATGAGGTCTAGGAAGAATTGTATAATTGAAATACATTATAGTTTATTTTCTGTGTAGTGTGCAAAGAGAGAGAGAGAGAGACCTACGTGTAGCATGGAGTTGGAAACACCTTACACCGGGTCGAAGAGTGACCATGTCCTATGGGAACCCTGCAAGAAATGGTATGATACAATAAATACAATTTTTCTACGAGGTGAGCATGTCCTGTGCTTGTGATGCTTTGGCTAGCTAAAGAAATCTATTTGATAGATACATATTCTGTCTGTGTCACTAGCACGGTAGTGATATGTTGGTTGATGACGACTATTTCTGATGCCCTTAGGGGTGTTTTTTCTTTGAAAGTAGGTGGAATGTTGTACCCACATGCTTAAAATTGGTATGACATATAAGTGCACATTGTATGCATGGGTGTATGACTGGGACCTTCCCGTGTAAGCATTGCTGAAAGAGATGCTTATAAAGGCACGTGTCTTCGATGAATTTGATAAAAGTGAAATGGTTGTAAGGTACGATACCATCTTGAAATGAAATCTTGTGTTGTAGTCGAATGTCAGGAGGATAGATGACATCTGTGGGCAATGATGTCTCCCACATACCACCCAAGGATGTCCCTTTTGTGGTGAGGGGCGATCCAAGGTACCACTTCCCTTTTGGAAAATAGGTGTTGATGTTGACAAAAATGAAGCCTCAACTAACCGAGAGAGTCATTGATGCAAGGGATTAGGATCTTGGATGTGATAGGTTTAACATAGGCATGATGGAGAGGGGTGACTGAAAACTGATAATGGGGATTCAGTGGCCCAAGGTCTGAGTATAAAGAGTAGCTTGGTGGGAGTCATAACTATTTATGATAGGGAAATCCCTGGAGTCAGTAGGAAGTCCAAGGTGGGTATATATTGGTTATGAATATCATGGTGGCTTATGCATGAAGGGCGTGATAATTCGACCAAGGGTGACCAGGGACTACTGCCATAGGAGAGAAAAAATGGATGGATGAATGGGGGACATAGTGAACATAGTTACCGATGAAATAGGTAACCTGACCTCAAAACGGGAACTCTAGCCCAAAAACTCTCAAAAAACATGAAAAAACACCCCCAAAAAAAAAAGTGTGTCTTCCAGAACGCACTTGTTTTTTTTTTAAGGTCAAATTTCAACATTTTCTAAAATTATGCTAAAAACAAAATTGTTTGTTGAAAAAAGGATTGAAAAAACACCCCCAAAAAAAAAAGTGTGTCTTCCAGAACGCACTTCGTTTTTTTGAAGGTCAAATTTCAACATTTTATAAAATTATGGTAAAAACAAAATTGTTTCTTGAAAAAAGGATTGAAAAAACACCCTCAAAACAAAACCAGTTGATGCTGGAATAACAAAAAAAAAATTGTGTCATACTTTTGGCATTTTAAAAAATAGAAGTAACATTTTTAAATTTTTAAAATTCAAACATTAAAAAAAAACCTAAAATTTAAGAAAAAAAATAAATTTAAAAAATAAAAACATTTAAAAGCTTAAAATTTAAAAATATATGAAGATAAAAAAAATTAAAATAAAAACAAAGTAAAAATTTTAATTCAATCATTAAAAAAAACCTAAAATTCAAGGAAATTTTTTTTTAAAAATAAACCAAAAAAAAATTAAGATTAAAATTTCAAAAAATATAGAAATTAAAAAATAAAAATAAAAACAAAATAAAAATATTAAATTAAAAAAAAAAAAAAAAACAAGTTAAAAAAAAAAGGAAAATATAAAAAATAAAATATAGAAATTAAATTTAAAAAGAAAAAGAAAATGCTTATTAAATTTTAAAAAAGAAAAAAAAAATTAAAACAAATAATTAAATTTAAAGAAATATATTAAATTTTAATTAATTTAAAAATTCAAAATTAAAAAAAAAAACACTATTCAAATTATAAAGAAAAAAAAAAGAAAAATTAATTAAAAATAAAAAATAAAAATAAAATACAATGAAAATATTAAATTTAAAACAAAATATATTAAAAAACAAATAAACTATAAAAAATAAATTAAATTTAAATTATAAAAATTAAAATATATATATGAACTTAAATTAAAATAGGTATATACATAAAATTTTATTAAATGAAAAACTTTAAAAACTTTAAAAAAAATATTAAATAAAAAAAAATTTAAAAAAAAAAAATTAAAAAAAATTAAGTTTCATTAAAAAAAAATCTAATTTTAAATACACAATTTTAATTGAAATATAAAAATATAAAAATTTTATGTAATTAACAAAAAAATAAAAATAAAAAGGTAAAATATTTAAAAAAAATATTAAATCCAAATAAATTAAAAAAATATATATATAATTTATTGAATTTTATAAAATTTTATTAAAAAACTAAACGTAAAATATATAAAATTATGAAATTAAAAAAAAAAAAAAAAATCAATTAAATACAAAAAAATGGCAAAATTTAATAAAAATTATTAACAAAAAAAAAAAAATAATAAATTTAAAACAAAAAAATAATAAAATTAAAAAAAGTTAAAACAAAATCAAATTTATTTTAAATAATTTAAAAAAAATAATATTTTAAAAATTAAAAAAAAAATTAAAAATAAAAATAAAAAAATCAATTAAAAAAAAAAACAAATTAAAAAAAATTAATTAAAAAAAAAAATAAAAAAAAAAAAATGCGGTGGTGGTTGTTGGCCCGGCCACAGCGCGCCGGGTGCCAGCGGCCGGCGCGGACGGGGCGGGGAGGGGCGACCGACCGCCCTCCGCCCGGGCCGGGGGACGGAGGCCGGGCAGGCCGGCCGGGCGCCGCCCGCCGCCCCGCCCCGCCGGCGGGCCGCGGTCGCCCCTCCGCCCGTCGGCCGGAGGTCGGGCTGGTTGCTGGCGCTGCCATGGGCTGGCTTGGGATGGGCGGCTGTGGCGGACCGCTTCTCCGCTTTGCCGGCCGGAGGTACGGCAGAGCCGCTGGCGCGCCATTGGCCGCCTTCTCGCTGCTGCTGGTAGTTGCTGCGATGGCGCCTGCCGCTTTCCGCCTCGACGGCGAGGGGTATTCCTGACCGTCATTGTCGGCCGGAGGGCGCCGGCCGTCGCTTGGCGCGGCTGGCCGGCGATTGCTTAAGCGGCGGCCAACAACCACCACCGCATTTTTTATTTTTATTTTTTTTTTTAATTAATTTTTTTTAATTTGTTTTTTTTTTAATTGATTTTTTTATTTTTATTTTTATTTTTTTTTAAATTTCAAAAAATAATTTTTTTTTTCAAATTTTTTTTTTTTTTTTAAATTTAATATTTTTATTTAAAATAAAATTCCTTTTTTTTTAAAAAAAATTGTAATATATATATATACAACTATTTTTTATTTGATTTTATTTATTTTTTTATTTTTTTATTTTTATTTTTAATATTGTTATTTTAATTTGATTTTTTTTTTAAATTTGAATTTAAAAATATCTAAAATTATTTTTTTAATTCAATTTTTTTATTTTAAATTCAATTTGTTTAATTTCTTTTATATTTAATATTATAGAATAATTATTTTTTTAAATTTAAAATTTAAAAATTATTTATTAAAATTTTTGAATTTTAATTTAATTTAATTGTTTTTCTTACTTTTTTTTGTTTATTTAGTTTTTCATTTTAAAAATCTATAAATGGTTTCATTAAAAAAAAAAAAAAAAAACACTAAATTTATGTATATTTGTCTTTTAATTATTTGCACTAGTTTTTTTTCATTTTTCTTGTTTTTTAATGATAGGTTTTTTTTTTTTTTTTTAATTTTTTTTTTCTTTATCTTTTTCAATTTTAATTGGTTTTTTTTTTAATTTGTTTTTTTTGTAAATTTTAAAATTTGTATTTTTTTCCTTATTATTATTATTTTTTTAATTTAAATTTTTAAATTTAATTTCTTTTTTTTTTAAATTTTTTTTTTCTAAATTTTAATTTTGTAATTTTAATTTTTTAATTTTTTTTTTTTAAATATATATATATATTTTAATATATTGTTTTTTTTAATAAGTTAGAAAAAAATGTTTTTGATTTTTTTTTTTTTTAATTTTTTTGGTCAATTTTTGTTTTTTTTCTTAAAATTATGTGTTTTTTTTCTTCAAATTTTGTCATTTCCTTTGATATAATTTTCAAATATTTTTGTTTTTTTAATTTATTTTTGTTTAAATTTTTTATTTTTATTAGCTATTTTTGTTTTTTTTACATTTTTATTGGTTTTTTTATTGTTTTTATATATTTTTTTTATCTAAGTTTTGTGTTTTATTACCAACATGAAAATCACCACTCTTAAAAAAAAAGGTTGATGCAGCATCAATACGTTTCAAAATTAGCATGAAAATCACTGCTCTAAAAAAAAAAGGTTGATGCAGTATCAATACGTTTCAAAATTAGCATGAAAATCACTGCTCTAAAAAAAAAAGGTTGATGCAGCATCAATACGTTTCAAAATTAGCATGAAAATCACCGCTCTAAAAAAAAAAAAAAAAAAAAAAATTGATACTGCATCAATACATTTCAAAATTAGCATGAAAATCACTAACATTTTAAAACAAATATTCATACTTCATAAATAAAAATTTTAGAGTGTCAAAAATGTGCACCAGAAAAAAAAATGGTGATTCTGCATCACCACTTTTCAAAATCGGGTGCTTTTTATGCTACAAAAAAAAAGTAGGTAACATTGCGGTTACCTATTTCATCGGTAACATTGTTAGTGCACCATTTGCGGTATTTGTACACTTACCAGAAGAATGAAATAATAGTGTTTGGTTTGTACAAAACACAGAAATGGGTGCCCCAAAACATGAAAGTGTTCGCTCACTGATGATGTGAGGAAGGTGTTTTACTAAGGGTGGGGTCCCCATTGGTTGGTCTCATGTGTGGGGTTGATGAAGTGGATGGAAAATGTCGCAGACAAGCTATGCTGATGGAGGTATGTAGGCCAAATGTGAGGCATAGTAGTGCACTTTCGATCTTCTTGAAAAAACTGGTAGTCCGGAAAAGGGGTTTTATTTCAATATGGTAAAACTTGACCTGATGCGTGGTGATTGAAATGGGCATGAGGTGCTTCCAGGACTAAAGTGGCATGGCCATGGCGTCATGATTTTTGTGATATATGGTCTACTTTGGGTGACAGGCACCATGGAGGAGAGTCTCTACTGACCAACAAGGATGTTTATCATATGCGAGGTGGGGTGATGATAAAAATGTTCGGGTGCTTGGAACCTATGGTTAATTTCTTATGGAGAAATGGTGTCAGGATATGCAGAGTTTTTCTAGGACTCTATCATGCTGAGGGTAGTATGATACCTGCTCTAGAACTTTTCAGTGAATGGAGTGATGGATGGTTTGCAAAATACCTGCAAAACATACCCCAAGTGAAAGCATATTATTTATTCAAAAATTAAAGACAGCAACAAAATAAGATGAGAGAGGGCATACTTGCCGGTGTTGAAAATCTATTTTTTCAGGGGTGCGAATGTGTGGCACCGCCTTTGGGCGTTATTGGGTGCTGATCACAGTGCTGCTTTCGGTCTGGTGATTCGGTCTGGTGATTGGGCCTTCTGAGCTCTCATTATGGTCCTCCAAATTTTCTGAAAAGGGCGATATATAGGTGAATATGGCTCACTTTAGTGTATTTGTGTCATTAGAGTGTTTGAGGGATTTTGAGAGGTCGGGAAGGTAATGGCCTTCCTTTGCACTACGGTCGGCAGTCCCGGGACTAGCGATATTTTAGCCGAGTAGGCCCCATAATGTCATGAATTTTATTTTCGGTGTGTCGGCGCTAGGGTTTGTATAGGGGGGGCTTGTACGGATCTTAGGTCGACTTTTTGCCTTGACCGCGTGGGCGATGAAGGTAGGCGTACAATTAATATAAAAAAAAAGAGGGCACGAACTTATCGCATATGTACTAGTTTGGAAAGTGCCCTTGTTGCGTCTGTGAGAAAAAAAGATGTGCTCTCTTCGCGCCTGTCCCGAGGAACAAGCGCGGAGGGCGAGGAGCAATTTTTGAATTTTTTTTTTTTTTTTGGAAATTTTGTCTATTTTTTAGTGCTTTTAGTGTGACTTATGTGTGCCTATTTGATGACAGGATGTTGTGGAGTGAGAGGGATTGCCCTGATCTCTAGGCCTCTTTTTCTACTACTGGTCATGCACACCAATAGTTGGTCCGTTGGGGTCTTCTCAAGTTTAGGGATAATGTCCTCTTACGATCACAACATCGTCTTCTACATTACCTGATACAATGTTAGAACAGGAAACACAAGGTGATGGTGTTGTGGGTGTCCTACCTTGTTATCCATCCCGAGACGGATATCTATTTTGTGACCAGGTTGCTGCCTCGGGGTGAGGTGCTTCCTTATCCACTTCCTCCTAGGAGAGTGGATCTTGAGCGGTTTTCAGTGGGCCATTGTGGCGGGGCGCCCCTTACAAAGTGGTGCATAGTGATTTCTTTTGAGACTAACCTGGTCAAGCAGTGTGCTCTGGCTGATATTGTAGGACTAGCGGGGTCATCTGCACCGCACTAGGCATCGAGGCCACAGATAGGTATTTTGCACCTTCTATGGGCTGGACATTTCTTCAATTTTTCCCGTTTTTTGTATGACGAGACACTGGCTCAAATTTCCAAGTTCCAAGATGGATCAAAGTTGTTCACATATGCTAGCATTCTATGTAGCATTATGTATGAGCGGGTGGTGCTACTGAGACCTACGGTGGTTGTGCCTGCTGGGGGGCCTCAGGAGCCTCGTATGAGGAGGTGGGCCCCTGTGATGCCTCATGGAGGGGGTGGTAGGGTGGGGCTTTATTGGAACATCACCATGGAGGCTTGGTTTGAGGCCAATCCTCAGATGTGTATGTCATTCCCTTATCCAGGGATGCACTTCCATGGAGACCTAGACATGGGTCTTCCTGTTAGATATGCTTGGGGTTTAGCAGGTATTTTTTGTGTTTTATTCTACATTTACTTGAGTATTTATGTTTTTCATGTATGCTATGGTGATACTAACATAATTTTGTTACTCTTGTAGAAGTCGGCGAGGTCGAATATCCTGTGGCTTTATTGATGGGACACCATCCAATTCGGTGGTCTCGAGGTGCTCCTCGCGCAGGTTGGGGACATGGAGGAGCTATGGTGCAGCCTCTGGGTGGAGCACCTGGCGGGGGGGCTGGTCCCTCAGGGGAGGGTAGTATCTCGGCTACTGCTAAGACTGTTGTTGATCAGGCTCGTGTCGAGGTGACAAAGGCTCGGGTTGCTGAGTTGATAGAGTAGGTTGTAGAGGATTCTTGGGGTTGAGTGGACTGCTTGACCTAGGGGATGCTTACTCGAGGCTTCGTGGATGACCTCAATGATGCATGGTTGGAGACATTGATGGCCTAGGAGAGGGGATATGGGTCGATTTTACGTCAAGTGGCGATCTTCGTTTTGACGGTGGCTCTAGTGTTGGTACCAAGAGCGGCTATGGGTCCAGTTGCCCCACCTGGGGGAGCACCACCCTAAATTTATATTGTACATAGGGGAAAGAACCCATTATCAGGATGCTTCCCCTATTTTTGTGGACTTTTACATTTGTATATTTTAGGCTGACTTACTAGTCAGAGACAATATATTTTGTACTCCGACACATATATTTTTTGGTATATATGAGAAAGATATTTTTTGCGGCTCTACAGGGTGTGCCCCCTATTTTGTTTATGGATTATGCTATGCTAATTGACATCTATGTTTTCTATGTTTTTTTTTTTTTTTTTATGTATGATAGTTTATCCGAGATGCATTTCAGTTTAGAATATTGTTAGCTGTGCGATCAGCTATTTGGTTTTTATTTCTTGGTACATGTGTGAATATAATGTGGTCAAACTGTTGGCTTAATATTTTTGCATGCAAGTATTTTCTAAACAGATGTGAATCCCTTATGTCAAATGCTTGGTTTAACTGAAACACTACTATATGGGAATCGAGGTAGCTATTCATACAGTGTATACCCTGATTGAGGGTGTCGCACATAAGTCTGCTGATGGTGTCATATTCTACCTAATTGTTTGTCGTTGAACTGATGCATACACCATTAGTGTAGACTGACGATCGGTCAGGATGGTAGATGACCCAGGCGGCTGCTGCTAAACTTTGAGACCATCACAATGCCCCATCGTCAAATCCAATGTAATGATCAGGTTGATAATCCATTGTGACACTAGAGATTATTTTGTGACAAATATTTTGGTGAAAAATTTAAATTTTTTTGGGTCTGTGTGCGTTGACTCTAGGGGTGGACCATCTCAGACCTTATGGGTAGAATTTCTTAAGGTAAAGGCCATTTATGGGGTTGCTGAGACATGTTCCATCCAGCTCAGTCAGGATGTATGCCCACCTGAGAAGGAAATTTTTTATAATGTAGGGTCCTTTCCACAACGTTTCAAACTTTCCTGGCCCTAGGGCTCCTTTTGTGACATCGTAGCGGAGGACTAGCTCTCCCTTAGTGACTAAACGAGGGCTGTTGTGGTGGTCGAACGATGCTTTTACCCATTTCTTGTGGGCCCTATTGTGTTGCAGCGGCTGACGTCGGTTTTCGTCGACAAACTCTAGTTGTACTAATCTTTGTTCTAGAGGTTGGGTATCATCGAGGAGTTTGATGGTGGCATGTAAATTTGGGATCTCGAATTCTATGGGAATCACGGCTTCAACTCTGTATACCAAGTGGAAGGGGTTAAACCAGTGGATGTTTTCACGACCATGTGTTATGCCCACAGGGTAGAGAAAATCATATGGTGCCAGTTGGTTTTATGGTTATTCACCATGCGCTGTAACAAAGTTTTGAGAAATTTATTCACAGATTCTACCTGTCCATTGGATTGGGGGTATGGTGAAGTGAATTCATGGGTGAATCTGATTTGGTGAGATAGCTCCTGGAAAAATTTATTCTCGAAGTGTTTCCCATGGTCAAAGACTAACTCCTTGGGAACACTGAATAGGGAAATGACATGGTTAAACAGAAATCGTGTAGTGGTTTCTGCGGTGTTTTCATATGTGGGCATAGCTTCTAACCACTTGGTGAAATAATCAATAGCCATGATGATGTATTTATGATTGCTCGATGATGTTGGGTTGCAAGTCATGAATTCGATCCTCCATTTTCAAAATGGAGCAGTGACGATGATGGGATGCAGGGGAGTGAGAGGGGATCTTGCCTTGTGAGTGAAGTGCTGACATCGCTCGCACCTCTTGAATATTGTGATACAGTCACAAAACAAAGTGGGCTAGAAATATCCTTCTCATAGGATATTTTGGGCGGTGGCCATCCTGGAGAGGTGGTTGTCGTAGGCTCCTTCATGGCAATCATTAAGAGCTTGTTCCACTTGGTCGTGAGTAAGGCATCGATGTAAAATGGTGTCGATGCCCCATCGGTATAAGAGAGCTCCCATAAGGAGGTATCTAGGGGGCTGATGGAGAATGCACCGACGATTGTCTCGAGTGAGGTGGGGTCTGAACTTTAAGGTTCGTAAGAAGAGGAGGAAATATTCGTATGAAGGGGTGTCAGTTGCTATGAGGAAGAGATGTTCATCTGGTAACAAATCATTTACTGGTGATCCTTTGGTATGACCTGGGAGATACGTAATGAACTATGCTAAGATTAGTGCCTTTTTGCTCTTAGGGGAGTGAAACTATAAGTCATATTCTTGTAGACTGACTATCCAACAGGAATATTTGTGGTTAATTAGGTGGCGTGTGAGCAGATATTTGATGGGGTTAATATTCATGATGACCGTAGTGGTCTTTAAGATGATGTAGTGGCGAATATTTTGGACTGCATGAATCAATGCTAAGGAATTCCTTTCTTCGGGTTCATATCTTAATTCTGGGCCTAATAAGGTTTTGCTGACGCAGTAGATTATGTGCTACTTCCCATCTACGCCTTCCTAGATCAATACTCCAGCCAAAGTAATCTCATATGTTGATAGATATATGATGTAATATTTTTAATAGTCTCGGGGACTAATGAGCGGTGTTGAAGACAATGTGTCTTTCAGTGCATCAAACGCTTGTTGGACGTGATTGTCCCATTTGAATGGGATGTCTTAGTGAGGAGGTACAAGAACCCTTGAGCACAAGTGGTGTAATCTGGGACGAAACGTCTCAAAAATATGGCTTTCCCCTGCAAGATTTTTAGTTGCCTGAGGGTTCGAGGTGGAGGTACCTCCTTGCTGGGACACGATAAAACCTAAAATTCTTCCTCCTGTGACACAAAAGATGCACTTGAGTGGGTTCAAGCATAGGTTGTATTATCAGCGTCGTTTGAATACCAATCGCAGATCCTCGAGATGGTCTGAGCGCTTCTTAGATCATATGGGTAGGTCGTCCAAATAGGCAAGGATAAGGTGTTCCAAGTAATGAAAGATGTAATTCATGGCACTCTGGAAGGTGGTTCCTTTGTTTTTCAGGCCAAATGGCATTACCTTGAATGCGAATGTGCCCAAGGGGGTAGTGAACATGATTTTGTACCAGTTGGTGTGACGGATTTGAATTTGATTGTACCCAAAGAATCCATCCATGAAGGAGATGGCCTCTTGACTTACACAAGCATCGATGACTTGGTCGATGAATGAGGTAGGGTAATTGTCCTTGGGACATGCTTTGCTCAAATCATGAAAATTGGTGCAAACACGTATGGTGCCGTGTTTTTTCATGACGGGAACAAGGTTCGAAACCAAATATGTCTAAGCAATGGGGTAGATAAACCCGGCTTTGTGAATCTTTTTTATTTCTCGTTTTATTTCTTCTGCCATTGATGGGCGTAGTTGACGTTGTTTCTGGCGTATTGGAGGTACATCAAGCCAGGTGTCAATATGGTGCTCCACAATATTGGGACTAAGGCCATGCATTTATGAGTATTCCCATGCGAAGATATATCTATACTCTTGTAGAAATTGGGTATAAGAGGTTATTTCTTCTGGAGAACATGCTGCCCCCAGTGAGATTTCTTCGACCTTTCCAGGATTTTGGAATATGTTCACCTTGACGATAGGTGAGATGTTTGACATGTTTCCTTCCTTGAACGCATCAGGTGCTGGGATGGGGTTCTTGAACCAATCAAATTTCCATGAGGGCCTAGGGGAGGAAATCTTTTGATTCAATCGCATAAATCTCTTGTTCTTTTGTCTTGTCACGAATGAACACTTTTCGTGTGAGAAAAATCGAGCGGTGATGCATTGCATCCCATGGATAATCTGGTTCTGTCATGGCCTCTAAGATGTCCTTGTCTGAAAATGGAATACAGGGACCCTAAGGGGGATTGAATCTGCGTAAGGTTGTGCATAAGGGTTTAGTCATACGGGTGGTTGATAGACATGAAAAGGATTCCATACGTCGACGTGGTGGAACCGAGACGGTTGCAGAGTGTATATCGATTGGGTTTACATTGTCGTGAGTACATGGTTACACCATTTTTATCATCTAACCTATTACTATTAGAAGGACCTAAGTACACCATGTAAGACCAATTTACCTAAATAAAATTGCTTTCACTATGAAAAATAACAGTAAACCACCTTTATTAAGTTGTTTATGGTCTAAATAGGAAACCCCATGAGGAAATATTAAATAAATCCACATTTGTTTGATTTTACTGAAGGAATAATTAGTTAAACAAAAGTTTAATTAATATTCTAGGTCATATTTAACCTAAAACAGGAAAATTAATTAGATAAATCATTATTTATCTTATTATTTTCTAGGAATAATTATTTAAACCTTATTTAAATAATATTCCTTGTTAAATTTGACTAAATCATTTATAAATAATTGAATAAATCATTATTTATTTAATTATTACTCAACCACATCCTTAAAAATAATAAATAAATCATTTATTTGTTTATTATTTACAAATAAAGGGATTTGACCAAAGTCAAATTCTTTTTCCCTCCAACAAATATAATAAAATATTCCATAAAAGTTGGATCTTGATTTGGTTAATAATATTTTAGCTATGCACCAATATCTAGACTAATTCAATATTTTGTTATAAATAGAAGTGTTTTTCCATTCACTCACTACCTTTTGTTGCCTAAAGATCACTCTGGATCTATACTTTTGGTCTAACTTTGATCCTCCATCATTGTCATATTTTGCTATCATTTTTCTTGTGAAATCCCTTTGAGTTCCATTTTTGTCTGGGTTTTCTACACCATCAAGAGAGAGGGATTTTAGATCTGAAGTGTCGAGGACTTACAAGAACCCATCCCATTGAGGAGGACTGGTAACATCCTTCTATGTTATCCTCCCAGGTGCCATAAATACAAAATTATTTAAACATATTCTTGTCTTGTCTATTGGATGCATGGAGCAGCTCTTGTTTTTATTTACTGCTTAATGTCTTTTAATGCATAGATCTAGATTTTGCAACATTTATCTTGGTCAGTAATTGCAGATCTAAATATATTGGCAGCCATCTTTGTTGTTAGGGCTGTTTTTTATGCACGGCTAAAGTGAGCCTTTTTCGTACACTTGCGAATAAGATTCATACTAACAACTAAGACCCCAAAAAGTGTGACCTGGCCTGTTCCTGAGCTCTGGGCACCTTAACTGAACTTTTAATCCACTGAAATGAAAGAGTAGGGTTAGGCCTCTTACCTACAACTGACGGATCTTGATTCCAATGGTCAGGTTGTCCGCTACGATCACCGCAAGATTTAGGGCCTTCTCTCCTCTCTACATTCACCACAGCTACACTTGCAGATGAGTGAATTTGGAGGGAGTATGCCTTATTAAAAGAAAAAACCCATTATTTTTATTTCGCCTGCTGTGGCCAAATCGTAGCTCAGTTTGAAAAACCATCTGTATCGTTGGAAAGCTCTCATTGAGTGCTCTAATGGGGATCTGTTAGTTTTTTGTGATTTGATAGTTCACCAGAACACATTTTTTCCAAGAAGGGTCACTTCACCGCTCCTAAAAATAAAAAATTTTCACTTGCAACACTTGTACTTGGGGCACCACTTATCCTCCATACTTGTCCATGCTCGTGTTGATTTTAGTCATGAGTAACCATCTTGTACTCATGTTTTTTGGTCCCCATTGGACCTTTTTTTTGTGGCAACATCATCAAGTTTCCCTTGTTTAGAGCATCCGAGTTGAGTCATCATCGCATCCATGGAGTCTATCCCGAGTCCCTTTGTATCCCGCTACAGTCCTCCATCCTTCATTGCTTGGTTCCTCTCTCATGTCGAACATTATGGCCTTCAGTCCTACTGTCCCCTATCCCCTTTGATATTGTGTCAGCCGCTGCCAAGTTATCCATGTCCTTTATGATCTAACAAGGGAAGTCGACTGTCCACTACACAGTACCCCACATTCCATCATCATCCCTGGTGTCAGTCTGTCAGTCGCTCTACTATTTTCTCTCGTGCCTTAGTTGAGGATCCCTTATTGCCTCACCTATGGCAAACCTCCTTCTTTCGACATCAGATCATTCATTCCAGAAGACAGGTCTAAAGGGCGGTGTACCTTGGTTCCAACTTCCACTCTTGTTCAGTGCCTCAGATCAAGCAAAGGGACTCCTTATTACCCTTTGACTTGATTTTTTCTCAGCTCCAGCTCCTTTCAGCATGATCGAGATCCATATACTTGATGGTTAAGTGATGCAGCAGATGATACTGGTGATTCTCGGGTGTGTGTGAGATTTTTTCAGACCTCATGTGGGGGTGGCCCTTCAGGTAGCCCCCCACATGCCTGGATGACCTCTTCAGTACAACCTTCAATGTAGCTCCATAGATTTGATGATGTCAGCCTCAGCCGCTTGCAACACCTTTTAGTTTGCATGTATCAGTCAGATTTTCAGAGCCCTTTCCTATTTACAGGGGCACTTTGGTTGTATTTATATCTCATGTACTCAGATATTATTATATAAGTCTTGGCTATTATCCCAGGCACAATATGTATGTGGGATTCATTATCATATTTTTATTTGGCTCATGTTCATGCTAGCATGTACTATATAGTTCAGTCCCTTGTTTACTGGATGCATTATTCTTTGTAATTTGTCTCAGCGGGCATATGTATGCCTCCCCCGCTGCCTATAGCACAGGTACTCACTCATAAAAAAGACTTGTCGCACCTGTAAGTCTCGCCTCCTCAGGGTATAGTCCTCTAGCACTTTGGTCTACCTTATATTTCTCTCTCTCGGACTTCCCCTTCTGTGTCTAGTGATTGAGTTCTTACCACGTACTTCGGTCATACGATTAGATCCTAACGCTTGCACGCACGGGGGAAATCTGTTACACCATTTTTTGGTCATCTAACCTGTTACTATTAGATGGACCTAAGTACACCATGTAAGACCAATTTTACCCTAAGTAAAATTTCTTTCACTATGAAAAATAACTTAGTAAAGCACCTTTATTAAGTTTTTATTATCTAAACAGGAAACCCCATGAGGAAGTATTAAACAAATCTACATTTGTTTGATTTTCCTCAAGGAATAATTAGTTAAACAAAAATTTAATTGATATTCCTGGTCATATTTAACCCAAAACAAGAAAATTAATTAGATAAATCACTATTTATCTTATTATTTTCTAGGAATAATTATTTAAACCTTATTTAAATAATATTCCTTGTTAAATTTGACTAAATCATACATAAATAATTAAATAAATCATTATTTATTTGATTATTACTCAACCCCATCCTTAAAATAATAAATAAATCATTTATTTATTTATTATTTACAAATAAAGGGATTTGACTCAAGTCAAATTCTTTTTCCCTACAACAAATGTAATAAAATATTCCATAAAAGTTGGATCTAGATCTGGTTAATAATATTTTAATTATGCACCAATATCTAGACCAACTCAATATTTTGTTATAAATAGAAGGGTTTTTCCATTCACTCACTACCTTTTGTTGCCTAAAAATCACTCTGTATCTATACTTTTGGTCTGACTTTGATCCACCATCATTGTCATATTTTTCTATCATTTTTCTTGTGAGCTCCCTTTGAGTTCCATTTTTGCCTGGGTTTCCTACACCATCAAGAGAGAGGGATTTTAGATCTGAAGTGCTGAGGACTTACAAGAACCCATCCCATTGAGGAGGACTGGTAACATCCTTCTATGTTCTCCTCCCAGGTGCCATAAATACAAAATTGTTTAAACATATTCTTGTCTTGTCTATTGGATGCATGGAGCAGCTCTTGTTTTTATTTGCTGCTTAATGTCTTTTAATGCATAGATCTAGATTTTTCAGCATTTATCTTGGTCAACTAATTGAATATCTAAATATATTGGCAACCATCTTTGTTGTTAGGGCTATTTGTTATGCACAGCTAAAGTGAGCCTTTTTCGTACACTTGTGATTAAGATTCATACTAACAACAACTATTCTTGTAGTTGCAGCTGACTCGACACCTATGGAAAATGAGAAGACATCTTGGGTCATAGTTTCAATACATGATGATATGAATCGTATATGGTGTGTCGTGTCATCGTCGTTTGGTGGGAGAAGAATTTCCTTGATGGGAGCTTGTGTGAGCGCAAGGCTAGATCCCTCGTTAGGATGGGCACTTTCCAGCAGGTCGAATTTGTGCCTGGTACAAAGGTGCCTGAATGTTTCCATTAGCAGGAAAAAATATGGTTTGTCATTATGGTCGATGCAAATGGTGCATGGTACCACTGTGTCAACTGAGTAGATTGTATGGGAATCGACACTACTCTTCTTCCCAGAAGTGGACGCTCGGAAAGGATCAAACGTAGAGGAGGAGGATCTCTGCTTCCATTTCTGAGTTTTTGGCTTGGGTATCTTGGGGAGTGTAGACTTAACGCCGCTCTTACCACTCTAAGCTTTGGGAGGTGATCACATTTTATTGTATGATGAAAGTGTGAAAAAATCTGGCAATATATGTGTGTGATTTTCTCTTGGTTAGAGAGATGTCTTTGCGGGAGAGAAGAGACTATGCGAAAACTGTTTGCGAGGTGATTCAGTTATTTGCACTGATTGTACCAGTGGCTGATCAGGTCACATAGTCCGCATGTTATCTAGGTTGAACCTGGGTCATGCTTGGTTGGCGCGCCTTCCTAACTTGTCCCTTATGCTGACCTAGGTATGGAGTAGACTGCCTGGGGGCGTTCTGCATTCCATGTTGGTCGTTGGGTTTCAGGTTGATAAGGTCCCGATGTTTTGTCTCTAATAGATGTATCATTTCAATTAGAGGAAGTACACGCGGGATACAATTACAGCGCTGCTCATGGTGATTGCCTCAACATACTAGGAAAAACATCCTAGAAATGAGATTTCCATCCTGCTCGCTTGCTGATGTGACTTGGTACCAGTGGTGGAGCGCTTCTAAGTCAGGGCAAGTGGCAACCACATGATTGGGCATGTTACAAAAAACACATGTTGGTCTTCTCTGTGGAGGATGGTTGGGGGTGACTAAGGGTTCCCTGATTGGTCATTTTTTAGCTGATAGAAAGAGGATGGATCTACTCATCACGTCTTCTTAAGTTGTTGAGATGTTCATGGATTCAGACTCAGAGCCATCTTCTCGAGGGAGGTAGAATATTTTAAATTTCATACAAGCTAGTGCTGCACAGAATCTAGGGATCTAGTGACAATAACGTAAAGGATGATTTCCATCGCATATTTGGCATGAATACTGGGTATCTGGGTTAGTGAAATATACTACATGGACCAGATACCATCACTGAACTATTTCCTTAGCTGGGAAATCAGTGATGAAATGATCGCGTTCATCACAGAGTACACAACGCTCGATCGGGGGAGGGGGAATGGCTGGGAGCCATTCAAGTGACTATCGTTCCTTTTGCAAGTATAAAATCACGCGAGGTTCATCTCCAGCTAACTGGGTGGAGGGATCTTCCTGATAGGATTTCTCAATGGCATGTAAGGCGTTCCTGTACCAAACATTTCTTGGAAATGATGGGTATAGTGTCCATAATTGCTACATATAGCGCACGCGTGGTTGGTACGCAATACCTTGCCTTGATTTTTGGTGGCAGGTTCCTTTTTAAGGGAACTTGTTTCCGTGATGTCTACCGTAGAGCTAAAGAGCGGTTTTAATTTGTCCAGCTCTGGGTAGACGTGGGTAGGGTGACCTACTACGTCGCATATGGCGCAGGGCGGTGATTCTCGCTACATGGTGGGATTCTCTGCCTTCTTTCCTTTTCTATTGGTCTTCTTAGTTGTAACCATCGGATTTGCGATGGGAATTTCCTTCGAAGGGATGTTTGCGAAAGTCTCCTGAACAGATGGGGCCTGCTTAGGATTGAGGGGGATTAACCCTGTAGAGGTGATGTGTGTGACTCCCATTGTGGTAGGTGGGACTAGGTACCAAACTCGGATTGCAAATGATAATTTTCGTAGGACCACCGTGGCCATGACTTTCTGCAACACAAAACTAGCTGGGGGGAAGAAAAAATGAGTTTGGGAGGCGGCGTAGGCTAGATAGGATGTTGTGGCTGAGGACTCGGTGTCATTATTGCTCGTCTCCACGTCTTGACTGGCTTCGGTGCTTGAGGAGGAAATCATGCACATCAGAGCCTCTGTGACATCAGGTGACGACTCAGGTATAACAGGGGGATCGCTTAAGAATGACCCTAGGATAGACGATGGTTTGAACTAGTTGGGACCATATTCTTGGTACTGTGGAAGTGTCTTGCTAGATGTGTCTACGTAGGGTATAATGACATCAGCATTATTCAACGGTCAATTTTTGCTGTATGTCAGTTGGTCGACAGTAATGATGCGATCCTCATGAGGGAACATCATAGTTCGGAAGATAGAGGAGGTTATGGATGACATGGTATACATATAACTCCGGCCAAGGAGTACATTATAATCCAGTTGAGCATCCAAGACTTCAATGTCTATAAGGACTGTCTTACCGGCTAAATAGACTAGAAATTTTTGGTAGAGACCGATGGGAGCTTAATGGCGCCTGTCGTATGCTCTAAACATGATGTCTAATGGCTTTATTTCAGGAGACCCTAACTTCTACAAGACGTTCTTTGACATGATGCATGTGGATGCACCATCGTCAATGATACATCAGTGAATGGTGATGTTTTGAACTGATATTGGTATCTAGAAGGCGACCATCGAAGGAAGCCTAGGGGTGGCTTTGTCTAAATAAAAAGCCATTAGGCGCGAATCGGTAGGGTCTATGGTGCCTAATGCAGAAAGTAAGGCTTTCCTTTGCTTTGGGCATGATTGTAAAACCTCCAAAGCTGACATGGCGGTGAGAGACTGAGGTAGATCATCCATAATGCTATGGTTATGGGCCACTTTGGAATGGTTTCCTACTCACCTAGTTGGTCTCTTAGCAATATTTGGCAAAGGTTCAATAGGCATATTTGATATGTTAAAAGGTGATGTTGGTGCACTTGTGCTAGCCCCTGACGAATTGGTGTTCGGTAGGGTATCGTAATTTCGGTTTCGTGTCTGAAAAAACATTTCTTCGCCAGTCATGTAGATTTCATGGGTGTTCTTTCTGTAATCATCACGAGTTTTTTGTTGTTGCTGAGTGCTAACTTTCCCTTGGTGGGGAAAAGGCTCCTTCATAACTACTGTCTGCTGTGAGGATCCACCTTTCCCATGGTTACCTTGCAGCTTCTTTATCTCAGGGAGGTCGGGGCAGTGGTGAATGTAATGGTCGTACTCACCATAGATTGAACAAGAATTCTTCATCTGAAGACTCACCCTCTTGTTCTTCCCTTGAGTTTTTTTTGGCTCCTGGTTTTGATTTCAGTTAGAGTTTCCTCCAGCCCGAGATCGCAGAGGGCGTTATTGATTGTTGCCCCCTGTCTAGGATTTCCTTTAAGCTTGTTTTTTACATTTTTCTTAGCCGCGTTAGGAGGATAGTTTGGATTATCCTGATTGTATGGTTGGTGCATTTGGGCTTGGGAAGGTTGCACAAAGTTTACCTGTGCATTATTCTGCATGGGTGGGTTTTGTACTATGGACTGGGCATATTGCAGTCCTTGTCCCTTGTTTATGAATGGTTGTTGAGGCAGAGCTCTTCCGTTAGCATGTCTAGCTGCGTACTAGGTCCCCTAAGCTGGAGGATATGGTCCTCCCTGTTGATGGTGGTACGACGATGATCTATTGGTTAATTTTTGCGCAGGTGCATGATGACTCTGATAGCCGGGTTGCGGTATGTTCTGATTAGAATCATATGCGTAACCGAGGTACTGAACAACGCTACTTAGGTGATTTTGGGTCAATAACCTAATCAAACCGTCTACAGAGTTCGACGCGCCTAAAATTTCTTTGTAAGTTTGCAGGTGCGGGGCGTTAGGCGGGATATTGTAAATATATCATGACTGTGTATAGATTAGCTCAAGCTGTTGGGCCTTGCTGATGGCGTCCTCTTCGGATATGGGATTTTGCATTGCCACATCCTTTGAATTCTCTGTGGTGAGAGTTTTCAGTAATAGGTCTAACAAAACTAAATCTTTGAGTTTTTCTTTGCCACTGTTTTCTCGTCTTCCAATCGCATACATAAAAAAAAAGTGAAAATGAAAGATAGATTTTCCCTTTAAATTAAACCTATATGACCGGTCAAACAAAAAATATGGTTTTTGTTGTTTTTTTGTATGATACTCAAATCCTAGAAGATCTAATCGTCCTCACACGCTCAAATGTAACTGGGCCTTGAGAAGATATCTTGCGAATGTTGGTGCTAGACTCCTGTGATTCACAGTATCACAAGGTCACTGATTATTTTCTTAAGTCTTTCATACTGAAAATAATATTCCATGGATATAATTTATTTTCAGGAAAAGAAGGGAAATCTTGTCTGTCAAGAGCTTCAAAGGAATCTATTTGCCTTTCAGTTCAGGGAAGGAGGAAAGTGTTGCTGAAAAGCGTAATGGTGAGAAAAGTTATTTTTTTTTGCCTTCATTCCATATCATTTACCCTCTCTTACCCTTCATTTTTTCCAAATTCTGAACTCCAATGCTTTGGATCCCATTGAAACCCCAAAACCCACATACATAACCCTTCGAGACTTATTACTTTATAAACAAACTTATATTAAAGTTCGAAATTTAACGCTATAGCTCCACCCACCCATTGAAAAACCGTATTATATTACATTATACCATTATATATTGCATATCATATATATATCAAACCGCCGCCTAAAACATTTGGTAGGACCATCCTTACCTTTATCACATATTGGCAATCACATGCTCCGTTACCATATTCATTGGTTATTGCTCCAAAACTCCGATGCGATGTTAAGTGGGACCCTTCCCTACCTACTGCCACGTCACTCCCATCACATATCACATAAATTACTACAAAAAATTCATCGCTATCCATGTCCAAATGCAATTTGCGATCACCGATAATCCTAACCCCACCATTCCACGTCACCCTTTCCCCACTTCACATCACATCGAAAATACTATTTCATAGATCGTAGAACTTAACTTATTGCATTTCTGCCAACCTTCAAATCTTGCGATTGCCGATGTGCGATATTCATCACATCGCACAGATTTTAATTTTCCCTACACCATTCCACTACCACCCTCATCGCATATCGCAAAACATAAATTATCGCATTTCAAAACTTTAAATGTTTAACCATATTGAAAAACTTATCCAGTCCCAATTACAATTTGCGATGCGGTTGGCCCCACCATAACTATCCTTCTCTATACCCTAATCACCGCTATTATTTACACTCCATTGATCCACATCATCGAAACCATCACCCCGCCCGCCATGTCACCTCCGCACTTTGCATCGCATCACCGATACCATTCCTCATAACATAAATCCTAAAACCTCGCAATGTGCGATATTGACATGGATGCGATGAAGTTCAAAGCTAAAACCTACAGAATTTCAGGTTCGGGTGTATGGGCTTTATATGCTGTTTCATGAAGAAAGAGATAGTACGACAGAATGAATCGGGTAGGAACCGACAAGGAGAAAAAGGCAAAGTAAGGTTGAAAGTCGTGGTAGCAAGGAGATAGATAGAAAAGGTCGAGTTGATAAAAGGCGTTTGTGCAGAACTAATTGTGATATAACAACACAAACTGAAGGGGCATCAAACACATCATCACGACCACTGATCCATGAAAAACGCTAGCACCTCATCAATTTAATAATCTAGCAAAGGTGGTCCAAAAGGTAGATCCAAGATGTCAGGGCCATCCTTGCCTCTTCGACATCATTCGAGCCAATTATGATCACTCTGAAATTAATAACAGACTACTAAAGCCACTGTTATGGATGAAATTGTCTTATCACCGCCTACATTATTCCACTTGGAAAAGGTTTAGCTTGAATGTAATTAATAACTATCATTGAAACAGAAAGAGAAACTAACTTAAGTTTTTTTATAAATACTGCATGCATTAGTAGTATCAGAGAGGCCTGGAAGGGGAAAAAACAATTGTAACAGAATTAGTTGGTTGCAAGCACTCTCTTTGGATGAATAAAAGATGATGTTGTTTTCTAGATTCTTGTGTCATGATCTATGGTGAAATGCTCCTTTTGTTGTAATCTGTCATATCTAGTTTTACATATTGTTTTCTTTATTTACTGTAGATAGAAATTTTTGGGTAGGATTTACCATGGGGTACCCTGCTCAGTCTCAAAGCAGTAATTTATGTTTTCCTCTGAGACCTGAATGCCTAACTCATAGACGATCTGCTCTGCATTTATATTGAGCCTTAATCTCCTCCTCCTTTCCATTTCACAAGCCGTTAAGATCCATTGACATGGCTAGCTTGCATGGTTGCACCTGACCTTAATTATTCATCCATTTGAATCTATGTACAATTGTTTGACTCCATATCCCAATGGCCCTCTTCTACTACCTCAACCATAAATTTCAAACAAACCCCTATGCACTAGTAACTAGCCTAAAATGCCCCCATCAACAAAGTTATATCTAACAAAGAGAGCCCTCTTTGAGTCTAGGAAGGCTAGGTCCTGGACTCCAAAGCGGTTTGATGTTGGCCCTTCGTAGTTCTGTCTTTAGCCTTCAGAATTTACGGGGTCCTAACAGATGGCACAATGTCCCGAAAGAATTGGCGATGCCCCCAGTCAACCGAAGAAAATCGACCAAGGTAAGGGTAGAGGATCTAGTGTTGCCTGCACCGTCACCTATAGGGAAGGATGCCCTAGTTTTTTCCACTAAGTACCATCATCCCACGTGAGCATTCAAGTCTTGAGCTTCTTGTTAATTCAACTACCTATACTGAGTATTAGATGGGTCAGGTAGCCCCAAATAATACCACACACACTGGGCCTAAGCTTAACCCCCTCTGAATCGAGTCTCTGTGGCGCTCGGGTTTTCTTTGTTGTGGGCAGATAGATTGATTTAAAGTTCCCTAAAAAGTCAACTTCTATGTTTCAAGATGTAAACTGACCAAGGTGACTTAATAGATGCCTACCCCCTTGGTCCTAACTTAAACTATAAACTCTCTTGTGGCCCCTGTGGGGAGAGTTTAATGAGTTTAGTTATGTTAGTTTTAGGTGGCTTAGATTCACTTAGGGTGTGAATGTGTGTGATCAAGAGGTGAAAAATCACATAGTTTGAACATGTGGATATGTGGTGATCCTTTTCCAAAATCACCTATTAAACTACGTTTGGTTGTTCCTTGCTCAAAAGCAAAACATATGCGGATATGGGCCGCTTACAAGATTTCCTAGTTAATATAAATGATCAACTATAGGGAGATGGTAAATTATCAGTAGAGAGTGTTCGTATGCTTTCCTAGGGTCACCCAAGGGTGCAAAGGCAGCAAATATTACTTTATCTCTAAGGATAATTAGATCCTAGTCTCGAATCCTAGTGCAAAAAATTGAACTAAAATTAATGACTTTAAACTAGGAAAATGAAAAAAGATTTAGCTAAGCATGTGTGGACTAGGGCCACTTAATTTGGATAATTACCTATGTGTTTTTTGGTGTATAATTTTTCAAAACATAAATTATTTTAGAATTCAAGTTACTTGCCTCCTACTTAAACTTTGTGTTCACTTTGTGAAAATAAACTTGAAATTTTAAAACTAACAACTAAACTACTGAAATTCAGCCAAGATTGAGTTTTAACAAGTCATGGGACACCTCAAAACAGTGCTGGCAGATTTTTTATGGGTTTCTAGTCACTTTACAAACAGGCAATGAAGGGGAATAGTAGAAAATTTCTACCTCTTGTTTCCGTGCGCAAAAGGCTCACACATGCACGAAGTCTGCACGTAGGTCATTACTGAATGCGTGCAGTCGAGCGCATTTGTTTGTGAAAAAGCTGCGCTATTTTCCTACAATTTTTTTTTTGGAGATTCTGAGCTTCAACCTCTTATTGAGGGCAAATAGGCAGTGAAGGAGAGAAAAGGGCAGTTCAAGCCAAACTCTAGATCAAAGAAAGAGGTCTCTGCAAAATGCACAACCACATTAACTAGGAATTAAAATCAGTGGAGTCGCCAATCCTGTGTTGGTGGATTTAGTGCACGAGTGTACCAAACCGCACCTGCTTAAAAGGAGTGGTTTTTTCGTCTTAAGTTCCTGGTCACAAAATCAAGGGAGTCAGCAAGTTAGTGAACATGCTAAGAAATAAAACATACTAGATAGTGAAATAGCATGCATATTTGGAAACAAAACAAAATTAAACTAAACACATAATACAAAAGCTCTAAATAGAGTCAAAAAACTTCAATAATCCAAATATGGTGCTTACGTCTCCTCTTATTGAGTGCTAGTAGGAATAAAGGATGAAACATTTACCCACTTGCCAAGGGGCCCTTATAACTATGGAGTTCTAAGACCCGATGCAAGGATGTCTTTACTTCCGAGCTACCTTGGTGCAAAGTCCCTCTCTCTACTCCGAAGGATTGGAGTTGTTGGGTGGCCAACAACTGAATCCCCTCTATCTCTTAGCTAGCATTTAGTTGTTGGATTTCTTGGGGGGATTTTGGCTAGCATAAAAATGTGCTCCCTTTTTTCATCTCTTGGTGGCATTTTATAGAAGAATTCAAACTCTCCTTCCCTCTCTTGGTACATTGATGGATGGTGACCAAAGAGAGGAGGGTGATTCCATTGTGTGCCACATTATTCCTTTGTGTGCTCCCTTGAGGTCCTGAGGAGGCTTGGGCAGCTGTCCTTAGGCAGCCTCAAGTGTGGGATCAATTTCTTGGAGTGTGCCTTGTGGTCCCAGAAAGTGACTCTCATGACTCTCAGGTCTGCATGAATTTTTGAGGGAAATCCATGCAAAGGCACGCCTATCAAAGAAAAATGTGCGTAAAGTCACACTTTTCTGGTTTCTCCAGTGCACAATTTGATTTTTCTTCTGGACCTTAGAGAATTTTTAAATTATTCAGATTCTCTAATGTGCTTCTATAAATCCTTCTGCCTGACATTTAATAATGTCATATTTCCTTGTCCGATTTTCCAGTGAGAACAGATACCAAGACTTGTACTTAGAATGATGCTCTAATAGTATGCAAGTCAATATGTTATATTTTCTCTTGTAAAAATAAAAGATTTTATTCCAAGCATTTCTAGTCCAAGCATAAGTTTGAGCCTTTGAAACATGGGAAACACATTGATTATGTATAGAGAAGATATGAAAATAGATTGTCTTCAATATATTTAATTTGCAAGACAAAAGGGAATTGAGCTTCCAAATGTCCTGATAAAAATAAAGTTTGCTAAGAAAGTTGCTAATGTAACCTTTTCTGAATTAGACCCTACAAAATGTGATTTGCTTTCTACCTCTACTTGGGAGTCTAACAAGGGAATTTTTTTTTCACTTCATTATTCTAAGGATTCATCTCTTACTCACTTCTCCTCTTGTACATCCCTCTCATCTCTAAACAATGATGAATCGTAGATTGTTGATTTACTCTTTGATATTAATTTTATCTCCATTAAAAAAGTATGAAGAGACCCCCCTAAAGAGGTTCTTCTCTTCTAAATTCATGCTCTACAAGTTAAGAAATACATAAACTCCCCTTTCCACTTGAGGCACCAACCTATATTGATATATAAATATCATAATTAAGGTCTTATCTATTGAGATTTCACTTGTGAAGCATGGTCATAGAGGATGTGACTACCTCTTTCTCCTCTAAGAAAGACTCTTCTAAGCCCAATCCTATAAAATATAAGTCTTATATATCTACTGTGCATATTGGCCTTTCCAAATACAAGCAAAACAACATGAAGGAGATCCAAGGCAAGTTCCATACACACCAAAGGTATACAAAGCTAACAATGTTACAAAAAAGCATTAAAGAAAAGTAGACTAACATAGTAGAGCTGAAAATGCAATTGGCTCAAGAACAATAAGATTTGGCCCAACTCTTAGAAGAAGAATAATTTTTCTTGGCTCCAACCCTGAAAATGAAAAATAAAATATACATAAAGTGTTGAAATTTACAACAAGAAATATTGAAAATGGCAACAAGAAGAGGCCTTTAATTTAATTTTCACTTAATTAAATTAGAAGGAAATTGTAATTCCACATCACATGACAACTTGTATGAGTTAATGAAGTCAGGAAGACTTAGTTAGTTCAGTTAATTCATGTTGAGAGTGTAATGGGAGGCATGTAGAGTGTTCTCTAAGTTTTAGGGGGGCCTAGTTACAATTTATTTTGAATTGTAATTTATTAACTTAATTTATTTGAGTTAAATCAATTTAACTAGTTCTAACTAATGGAGGAACTAATGAGAGGTCAAGTGAATTAAATAATATTTAATTAACATGCAATAATCAATTAGATAATTGATAATTCACTCAAAAATAACACATACATGTTAGTTCTGAGAAAGACCCATTTGATATTTGAGTGAAAGGGAAGTGTACTATCAATTGCATAATCATTCAAATTGTAGAGGCGGCGCATGCAATCAGAAGAAGGAAAAAATTAAATCATTCATTAATTAGATAACTCACTAATTTTAACCATTCGAATTTCCTTTAAAATGAGGAATGAAGGCACAAGTTCAATCATTTTTTTGGTGATCACGAGTTGGTGAGACCAAGCAACAGGAAGCACAAGTTTTTGCATGGAGCTTGTGAGAGAAAGGTGTGACAAGAGAAGCTTGTGCATAGGTTGGTAGTGATACAGAAAAAGATAGTGCATAGAGCTCTCAAGCCTGATAGAAGCATTGTATTGTTTCATATTCTTTGAATTATGCAATATATAGATAGCAAGGTTTTTAGCTGAGGCTTTCCCCATATACATCTTTGTGTTGTGCAATTGAAATTATTTCTCTTTCTTGTTCACGTGATTATGCAATCGTAGTTGGATTCCGCAAATTGTAGAATAGATTCAAGTATTTTATTTTAGCATATTACTAGCTAAGTTGAATCTACATGGATTTTATACATGGTATCAAAGAAGGAATCACTATAGAAGAGAAGAATCAAATTTGCATATCTACTCTTCAGGACCAGCAACAAAAGCAAGATGTCTTTCTGTGGTTTGAGACTCGAATATGCCCTTGAGGGTAGTTCGAATTGCATAGCTTGGAAGGACATAATGGAAGTAGCGTTGGAATACAACGATATGAAGGAGTTCATAGACAATGATATTCCCAGGCCCGAAGCAACATATGCTCAAAATATGGATGCATGGAAGAAGAATGTATCAAAGGAGAGAATGATTCTATTAGAAGGAGTTCAAGATCATATTTTATCGAAACTACATGGAAAGGAAACTCCATATGATATTTGGAAGGCCTTAATGGATTTTTTTCATAATAATAGTGACCACAGGAATTTGGCGCTGAAGGACAAGCTCAGAAAATGAAGTTGGAGAAGGGCGACACAATACCACAATACTTGACCAATTTCACCCTATGTCGGGATGAGCTTGGAAGTTTTGGTGTTACCATTATTGAGGATGATATGGTGAGCTTAGAACTTGTAGGCCTTCCCAAGAGTTGGAATAACTACCAAGATTTGGTAAATGGGAGGGAGAAGCTACTAGAGTGAGAGTGATTATGGTATGACTTGGTGCAGAAAGAGATTATGAGGAGCACGAGAGATAAGAACTCTTCAAAGGTAATGGAAGAAGACTTTACATTAGTCATAAAAGGAAAGAAAACCAAGGGAAAGAAGTCCCAAGGTGAAGAGGGCAAGAAATTCTTGTCCAACATCAAGTATTTTCATTGTCACGAGTTCGAGCACTATCCCACGAAATTTACATATAAGAAGGCAAGCAATAAGGATCCTGCAGTTGCAGTAGAAGGTGAAGCTCTAGCTTCAAAATTTGAGCTTAATTTCACTCTCATTACATTCTTGACAAGCATTGTAATGGGATGCATGTGGTATCTCGACAACGATGCCTCGTTCCATATGACGAGGAATAAAGATCTCTTCAGTGACTTGGAGGAGAAGACCTCAAGCATAACATAGAGTTTGGAGATGATGGGAGGTACAGCGCAACCAACATCGATACTGTTACCTTTTATAGGGAGTCTGGTTCCCCTCTTAGACTCACAAATGTGTTGTTTGTTCCAGGATTAAAGAATAATATTGCTTCCATCTCGGTATTGGAAGATCGTGGCTATGATTTGATATTTAGCAAAGGAAATATTTTCCTTAGACACATTGCCACGAGATGGGTGAAGCATATCGATGTGCAAGTCAAGAAACTTTATGCTCTTGAGGTCGAAGATGAATGCAAATATTTGAGGAGTAAGGAAATGGTAGATACTTAGTGGTTGAGAGGGAGCATGAATTACCTTTCAACATGCAACCTCAAAAATTTGTGGAGTAGTCACAATTAGAGAAGCAAAGAGGAGACCAAGTGGAGACATCCATTGAAGAAGAGACCTCCAATAGGGGGTAATTTTGGTCCAAGTGGGAAGAGGGAGAAAATGCAGCCATACCTCTAGGTGAGAGGTGGGGCGATGTGAAGTAATAGTCCTAAGAGTGCAGAAATTTGGGCAGGGTCCATTGAGATGTCTTGTCTCATGGATCATTACCTTGCTAAGAGGGCCCATAGTACGTAGTAGTAGGATGAATCAATGGTGGTTGATGCAATCAGATGTCAGAGTGACAGATGTAGAGACTAGCAACAATCAGATACTAGGGAGTGCAAAGCAACTTTGGCAGCAGTGCAGATGGCATAATGCAGAGTCAAAAACAATGCAGAGTTTTTAGTAGACAGTGCAATAGCTAGTAGCAGTTAGAGACTTTGGTGACAGATGCATCATTCTGATTCAGTTTGGATGCTTTTTCAGTTTCACAAGTTGCAGTAGCAGAAACACTAGAGGGAAGTGTTGCATGCAGGACATTCCAAAGGTATCGAATCAGGATAGAGTTGAATTCCTTTCTTGGTGAGAGATAGTGTTGAAATTTGCAACAAGAAATATTGAAAATGGCAACAAGAAGAGGATTCTGATTTATATTTTCCTTAATTAAATTAGAAGGAAATTGTAATTCCACATCACATGACAACTTGTATGAGTTAACTAAGTCACAAAGACTTATATAGTTCAGTTAATTCAAGTTGAGAGTCTAATGGGAGGCATGTAGAGTGTTCTTTAAGTTTTAGGGGGCATAGTTAAAATTTATTTTGAGTTGTAATTAAATAAATTAATTTAAATGAGTTAAATAAGTTTAACTAGTTCTAACTGATGGAGGAGCTAGTGAGAGGTCAAGTGAATTAAATTAGATTTAATTCACATGCAGTGATCAATTAGGTAACTGAAAATTCACTCAAAAATAACTCATGCATGTCAGTTCCGAGAAATACCCAGTTGATATTGGAGTTAAAGGGAAGAGTACTATTAGTTGTATAGTCATCCAAATTGTACAGTTGGTGCATGCAGTTGGAAAAATTCCTAAAATAAGTCATTCCTTAATTAGATAACTAGCTAATTTTAACCATTCGAATTTCCTTTAAAAGGAGGAATGAAGGTGTTATTCATGATAACAATTAGATTAGTCTAGGTTAGTTTTAAGTTAATTAGGTTGATTCACTTAGGGTCGAATGATGTCTTTGAAATTCAATTTTTCTAAAAAAAATGGCACATGTGAGGGGTCTTGAAATTCATTTTTCATGTGAATAGGGGGTCATGTCAAAGAAAAAATAAAAAAATATTATGCATGAGAATAGAATAAAGTATTTTTATGATTATTTATCATAGGTTATATGTTTAATTATCTAATCACTCATAAAGTGGAATTATGTAATATAGTGTGCATCAAATAAAGATATTGCAGATTTGGAGGGCCGAGATCTTATGCGCTCAAATCAACGACGCGTATCCAAATCTACACCCCCTAGTGTTTCTGAATGATATCCATGGGGGGGGGGTGTTTCTGGGTAAAATTGTTTCACCAAAACCACCACCCCCTACATGTCGCCATTGCATTTAGATCACACCCCCACCGCCCCCCCTCCCCCCTCTGGGTAGGCTTCAAAACTTCCCTTTGACTATTTGACTTTGTTGATCAGCGGTTGTCATTGATGTCAACCTAAGCAGCACCATGGGCTAACCCAATATTTAATGGGAATTTTTACCTACCAAATAATATATTCTGGGTCAATAATTCTTTTGATGGTTTCTACTTGTCGAGATATTTCTATTGATATATGGCACACCACGTAATTGTTCACAGTTTGAGAGATATTCATGTTTGAAGTTTATACCCCCAGTTAGTGGGCTAAAACCCCATAGGCTTATGGCATGGGTCATTGAAAAGTCATAATTAATATTTTTTTAAGCTCCTAAAATCCCTCCCACGTTCACTTGTTGAAGCCCCTCTCAACCTAAGAATTTATATAAATTGTGATCCTCATATCCTCCTCATGAATGGGATTTCGCCATCTAAAAATTGTCATCGTGGAATTTTCTCTCTAATTTTTTTTCTACGAAGGTTAAGAAGATGAAATTTTTGTGAGGCGAAGCAAAAATCCTGAGGAAGATGCTGTGAAAATTTTAGATCAAGGTGCACAAAATTTTCGGAGATATGATTTGTGGAAGTTAGTGTTTTTGCAGGCTCCTGAAATTCATCTCAAAGAAGTGACCTTGGGAAAATCATCATAACTCTCTCTCTGAGTATCATATTGGAATTTTGTAAAAATTAGAAGATATTGCATAGACTGTAGGTTTCTCTCTACCAATTTTAGAGCTGAATGAAGAAACAGTGACACGTGGCACGCTGTACAATTTCGCTTTGTTGAAACATTCCATAATTAGGGAATTGCGAGAGATTGGGTATAACTCTCTCTTGATGAATCCAAATTGAGTCAGATCTATGGCATTGGAAAGAAGACTCAGAGGACTACTATAGGACTGAAAATCAGATATTGGGGATTTGAAATAACAGAGATACACTAGATTCAATATCGAGCTCGTAGAAGGCAAAGAAAAGCTAGATCATGTGTTGTCAAGGGCTGCAAAGGACCGGACTTTCTAGGGAAGCAAAGAAAAGCAAGGTGTAGCAGAGGGTAGCATGACAAGAGTAGAAACCAAGGTATAGAACAACAGCAAGAAGTTCATCACATAAAGTCTTCAAGTGGGCAACACTGCATACAGTCATTGTAAAGGTATCATTATACTAAGTCATTGTAAATACATTATTGTAAAAATTGTACTAGTGTCTATCTGCCAAGAGTTGAAGAGGCAGTGTTGGGAGGTCTAGGATCATCATTAGGTGGTTGTGTCATAGTTGGCGTTATCTTCTGGTGTGTCTTCTTCTTCTACATCATTCTATATCATTGTAAAGTGGACCATTTTCCTTGGTACGGGAGCCCATTCTTCTTTTATTCTTCTACAGGGTGGTAGGGTGGTGGTAGGGTGAGTTGTAGCTCATTGGGTATTGGGGCATCCGTTCAGTTGACTATTGAATAATCTCGAGCATTGGAGCGTCCATCCAGTGGGAGCTGGAGAAGAATTCTTTTCTAGATTCTAGGCAATTGGAGCTTTATTTTCAATTGGAGTTGAATATTAAAGAATTATTAGAAAAGAATTAGGTGGTTTTTGTCCCGGAGTGGGTTTCCACCTTAAAAACTGCGTGCATTTGTGTTCCTTTTGTTTGCTACTATCATTGTACAAACACTGATAATAATTGAAGATTAAATAATGCTCTAATTGAAAGGAATACTGATTCACCTCCCCCCTCTCAGTATTTCCAACAAACTCATTCTCTACCATCCTTTTTCATATGCATGCATGCTTGGTCATCATTTGTCTTTCATAATGTATTTTTCCACTTTTTCATTCAATTATGATTTTCAATTTAAACACTTCACCCTCTTCCTTGTAAGCTGCTTCGAATGTTTTGCCAGAATAGAGGTCTAGGTTCTCACCAGCAGTCGTCATAAGCTTAGTTTTACCTGTGTCAAAGAATTTGTTTTCTCTCCAACATGTTTCTGTAGGTGTCAAGGAAGGAGTTGAACAACGCGATTTTGAAGATATGGCATCACAAAAGAAATCAAATAAAGGTGGAACCATTGGTCGATATGAGCCTATGGAAATGAGGTTGCTCGAGGAAGATTCTCCAGCAATCAACAAAGTCTAAAAATGTGCAGAAGATGGGTTTTTGAAGTTGCTACAAAAGTACACTACAAAAGTTCCTAATACTCTATTTTTTTCTGTGCTATGCATTTTTTACATCTTTTGGGCAGTCAATGCAGAAAAAAGGGTAGTTGAGTCATCTAATGGGATCAAGGATATCATTGGGCCATCTGTTTAAGGGGGAAGCTCAACAATGTACTTCAAATAGTTGACATGGCTAAACACCTCATCATGATGCCACCTCATAGAAATGAACAACTCATCTTCAATTTAGTTGTATGAACACCTTAAATCCAGTGTATCAGTTGGCCACCTCAACATGGCAGTTTGATTCGATAGCGATGAAAAACATGGGTTGTTAGACATTTTGTTTAAGTACTTAATGGTCATAGAGTCCTTTTTTATTACCAAATCTACTAAAACATAAAATATCCTTATTATTCCTCAAAATGATGTAATCCTAATTGAATTAGATCTCTAGGTCAAGTATCAAAGTCTACCCAGGTGAAAAACCTTTGTAACAAATATCTCACTCTATAAATGAGGGGTTTTATTGAATTTGTGAAGGTAGTGGGAGGATGAATGTAGATGAGAGGACTATTATGTAATTTGGTTTCACCAAGCTAATATACAGTTGTAGAGGTGTTTTTCAGACTTGAGATTTATTTTAAACTTATGTGTCTGTGTTTTTTCCATTTCTGATATTATCATCAGCTTCATATTCTCATGATTACTTGGAATTCATAGAATTATGTTCCAAATTCCTTCATGTGTTATGTGTATGCTGTAAAAATTTATCTTTTAAGCTTAATTTCCTCAGCTTCCATGAAATAAATTTGCTTGTGATTGAAGTCAATTAGCCCAATCCATGCCCAATAGTAGCCTTTCGTACATCTTCCCCCTGCAAAATCACTTAAAATGCAAAAAGAGTTAGCCATCTGCAATATAAGTTTCATCTTGATTATTCATTTGTTTTCTTTGAGAGAGCTCGCTCTAACTGGAAGGGATAAATTTCAGTCCAAAGTGGTTTGAAATAGTTGCACTAGGTTGACAATTGAGCAGCCCAATTGGTCCCAACCTAGTGATAAAATTTTGGTGCATCTGTCGAGAGCTGAAATCTCCATTTCCTTGATTTTGTTTGAGTCTCTTCATGTTGATTCCTGAGGGTAATAAGAAATCATAGTTTTATTTTGAAGGTTGTGATATTACCATGGCGACTCCAATCTCAAAACATACAAAAGATAAAAGCTTCATGGTGACTCCACTGCTTGAAGATCAATAGCTTGAATAAATTCCAAGATGAGTTCTACTACACGAATAAATCCCAGGTATGCTCCTATGGATCATTCTCACATCTATGGTTTTCCAAATCCTTTGCCTTGTTTTGATTGGTCAACCAATATTCCCATGTTCAAAGATGAAAAGAAAGATGATGCTAGTCTGCATTTGGTTAAATTCCATATACATGTATGTAGACTGAGGGTTGAGTTTCCTGAGATTGTCTCATGAAGATAATTATGGCTTCCCTACAAGACAAAGCTACAGTGTGGTATGAAGGGTTGAAATTAGGAAGCTTGTGTTCTCTTAAAGATTTCCATAGAATTTTTTTTGAACATTATGAGAAGTCTCATCCTTCATCACCATTGTTTCAAGACTGTTGTAATCTTTGGAAATGTTTCATTCAATATATTAAAATTATTGATGATGATGTAGAATTTTTAGATGATGAGGGGACATTAGAGGCACTTTATGAATTTTCTTCACAAGCTAGTTTTCATGATGATCAAGAAATTTTCCAACAAGCAAATGTCTCTTCTTTAGTTGAAGATGAAATAGATCGACAATTTGACAGTCAAGTTATATTACATAAAATTTATGAGGATTTGAAGCCTTGTCAATCTATATGCAATCAAAGTTATGAGACAAATCATTCAAAAAAAAATTCAACCTATTCCTTTTCTAATATTTTATGTCAAGAAGAAACTCCTCAAGATCAGGTTGTTGAAAATACATGCATGGAAATTCCAAACAGTGAGGTAACACATGATGAAAGTTCAATTTTAGATAATCCCCGAGTATATGAAAAAATTTCCAAGCATATTGAGAACAAAGAGTTGAATGTTGAGCAACATGAGAATGGGCATGAGCAAAGAGAAGTTTATGTAAAACATGTTTCCTTTCATCATGAGGAGGAGGTTGATTCCCTGAGTATGTTTGAAGAAAGTCATAAGGAAGCATTTATAGATAATAATCAACAAATTTTTGATCCACAAGTTGCTATCCCAAAATGTCTTGTTACAAATATAAATGATAAAAAAATTCCGTTTTTGCATGATGATATACATGAAGTTCTCATTGTAATGCATGAAAAGTCATTTTTAAACATCCATGTAGCACATAATGTGGATGCTCCCATTGAATATTTTCTTGAACGATCAGAGTCCTATCTTAAGAATGATGTTGAAAATGAAGGCATAAAACAAAGACAACATGAAGTTATGAATGAAGGTTATCCTTTGGATCATCAAGACATGACACTTTTCAGTGTTTTCAAGGATCCTTTTGCTGATTTGTTTTTTTCATCAAAAGAGGATATTTTTCATGATTATCAAGATCCTTTGGTAAGCATATACTTGTGATCAGTGAAGGTGGAGGTTCTTTCATTTATAACTTTATGTTATGGATTAAATTTTCATTATGAGTTGCTAATATATGATCCATTTCTGATTCCGTTCAAGAAAAATCAAGAATCCCAGGTGTTGGATCAACTCTTTGATTGGTTATACTGGAGGTTTCATATTTCTTGAGTTAAGTAGGTGGATTTTCAGCTGTTAGAGTAGGATTGGTATGTATATAAATAAGCTTTATGGGTAAACATCTATTTCAACATTTAGTTTCAAGGTTGTAGTTGCAAGTTTTGGTTTATACAATGTTTTTTCTTCAAGAACATGTCAAGGGCAGATGCAGGCTGAATAATATAAAAAGAGGTTGGGATTAGCCCAATGGATAAGGCACCTGTTCTGTTAGTTCTTTGCTGCACCACAAGGGCGCAACATCCCCATTGGAGCTATTGTTATCCGTGATAACAATTGTATTAGTCTAGTTTGGTTTTAAGTTAATTAGGTTGAGTCACTTAGGGTTGAATAAGTTCTTTGAAATTTAAATTTTATAAAAAAAAATGCACATGTGAGGGGTCTTGAAAGTCATTTTTTCGTGTGAATAGGGGTCATGAAATAAAATAAAAAAATATCATGCATGAGAATAGAACAAATTATTTTTATGATTATTAATCATAGGTTATATGACTAATTATATAATCACTCATAAAGTGGAATTACGTAATATAGTGCACATAAAATAAATATCTTGCATATTTGTAGGGCCGAGATCTTATGTGCTCAAAACAACGACGGGCATCCAAGCCCACACCCCCCAGTGTTTCCGAATGATATCCACGGGGGGTTGGGGTGGGGTTTGTCTCAAGGTAAAACCATTTCACCAAAACCATCGGCCCCTACATGTCGCCATCCCATTTAGACCCCCCCCCCCCCCCCGTTCAATTCCACTTACCATCCACCCCCCCCCTTTCAATTCCACTTACCATCCACCCCCACCCCCCCCTCCGAGTATGCTTCAAAACCTCCCTTTGACTATTTGAATCATTCCTAGCCATCCTTTTTCATACACATGCATGCTTGGTAATCACTTGTCTTTCATCATGTATTTTTCCACCCATTCATCCCACCTGTTCATTCAATTGTGATCTGCAATTTAAAAACTTCACCCTCATCCTTGTAAGATGCTTCGAATGTTTTACTAGAATAGAGGTCTAGGTTCTCACCATCAATCATCATAAGATTAGTTTTACCTGTGTCAAAGAATTTGTTTGTTGTCCCAAAGGTTTCTGCAGGTGTCAAGGAAGGATCTGAATAACAAGTTTTTGAAGATATGGCATTACACAAGATATCAAATAAAGGTGGAACCATCGTTCGATATGAGCCTATGGACATGATAATGCTCAAGGAAGATCCTCCAGCAATCAGCAAGGTCAAAAAATGTGCAGAAGATGGGTTTTTGAAGTTGGTACGAAAGTTCCTAATACACTATTTTTTTCCAGTGCTATGCATTTTTGAAATATTTTGGGAAGTCAATGCAGAAAGAAGGGTGCTTGAGTCATCTAATGGGATCAGGGATATCATTGGGCCATATGTTTAAGGGGGAAGCTCAAAAATCTACTTCAAATGGATGACATGGCTAAACACCTCATCATGATGCCACCTCATAGAAATGGACAGCTCATCTTCAATTCAGTTGTATGAAGACCTTAAATCCAGTGTATCAGTTGGTCACCTCAATATGGAAGTTTGATTAAATAGGGATGACAAACATGGGTTGATAGAAATTTTGTATAAGTAATTAATGGTCATAGAGTCCTTTTTTATTACAAACTCTACTAAAACAGAAAATATCCCTATTATTCCTCAAAATGGTGTAATCCTAATTGAAATATATCTCTAGGTCAAGTATCGAAGTCTAGCTAGGTGGCGGACCTTTGTAACAGAGATCTCACTCTATAAATGAGGGGTTTTATTGAATTTGTGAAGGTAGTGAGAGGATGAATGTAGACGAGAGGAATATTATGTAATTTGGTTTTTCCAAGCTAATATACAGTTGTAGAGGTGTTTTTCAGACCTGAGATTTCTTTTATGCTTATGTGTCTATGTTGTTTCCATTTCTGATATTATCATCAACTTCATATTCTCATGATTACTTGGAATTCATAGTATTATCCTCCAAATTCCTTCATGTGTTATGTGTATGATGTAAAAAGTTATCTTTTAAGCTTAATTTTCTCAGCTTCCATAAAATAAATTTGCATGTGATTGAAGTCCATCAACTGACTCCATGCCCAATGGTATCCTTTCATACATCTTCCACCTAAAAAATCACTTAAAATAAAAAAAAAAGAGTTAGCCATCTGCAATATAACTTTCATCTTGATAATTCATTTTTTTTATTTGAGAGAGACCTCTCTGACTCGAAGGGCTAACTTTAAGTCCAAATTGGTTTGAAATAGTTGCATTAGGTTGACAATTGAGCAGCCCAATTGGTCCCAACCTAGTGATAATAGAAGGCACAAGTTTAATCATTATTTTGGTGAGCACGAGTTGGTGAGACCAAGAAATAGGAAGCACAATTTTTTGCATGGAGCTTGTGAGAGAAAGGTGTGCCAAGAGAAGCTTGTGCACAGGTTGGTAGTGAGATAGACAAAGATAGTGCAGAGAGATCTCAATCTTGAGAGAAGCATTGTATTGTTTCATATTCTTTTACTTATGCAATATACAAATAGCAGGGTTTTTAGCCGAGGATTTCCCGAGATACATATTTGTGTTGTGCGATTGAAATTATTTATCTTTCTTGTTCATGTGATTATGCGATCATAAATGGTTTCTGCAATTTGTAGAATAGATTCAAGCATTTTGTTTTAGAATATTACAATATCAATTGAATCTACGTGGATTTTATACATAAAGAAGTAGTTTATTTGCAACATATTCTTGGAGATGATTTAGAGCTTCTATGTAGATAACATATGAGTAATGATAACTTTGATAATCACACTCAATGTTTGAGAATGATTGGCTTGAATGATAAATTGGTCATTAATGTTTATTTGATATTCCTTAGCTATACAGTCTACCAACTATATGCTTAGATGGATAGAAGCTCAATAATCTCTTGTGCAAGAGACAATTTCATTCCCAAGAATGTATGAGAACTCTACAATTCTAGATTTAGAGATATCGATCATGAATTTATATTCAAAAAGCATAGAGTTGATAGATTTCCAATCATAATTGGGAATGAGAAAACTTTTTACACTCTCCTACCATATGAAACTAGTTGCGATATGATGCTATGACAAGATTTTGTAAATATATGTCTACCATTTATTATTTCTCAAAAGACTGTAACTTTGTAAATATAAAATAGTTATGTCCAAATATCAGGTCAATTTGAATATGTTGAAAGAGTTAGACCACATATTAGAAAGTGTCATAATGTTACATAATCAATTACAATTTTTTTGAAGGGTAAAAAAGTTGTAAAGCATGCAAAATTACATGGACAATTTACACTTCAACCTATTATTGACAAAATCAAACAATACTGTACATATTAATTTCCTAATGCATTATGGAGCAAGGAAAAGTAATCTATTGTCTTTCCTTACAGAGACAAACATGTAAATATTAGACATAAGGCTTCAACAATGCCGATTTCCCCTACAAAATTAACCTATTTGTAGACAAGAAATTGCTAAGATGCTATAAATAAATTTGATAGAGTTGATTAGGAGTCCATGGGCATGCTATGATTTCTATGTGAACAAGCACTAATAATAGAGGCAAGGCAATCCAAGAAAGATAGTACATTATAAACCTTTAAATGTTGCTCCAATGCCTAATAGGTATCCACTCACCAGAAAAGAAGTATTTTTTACATATTTGTTCATTGCAACATCTATACCAACTTTGATATGAAGAGAGGATTTTGGACAATAGGTATCATTTAAAAAAAAAAAAGGGTATAAAATAGACTTTGTAGTTCCATATGGTCAACATTTGTGGAGAGACATGCCTTTTGGTTTAAAGAATGTTCTCTATAAATCTCAAAAAGTATGAAGGATATATTTGGACATTTAGAATTTATGATTGTATTTGTTGATGATATTTCAGTATGAAAGCATGTATTAGAATTTTCATAAGAGAAAATGGAGATTGGAAAAACATAGATAGATTTTCTTAAGTTAATTATTTGCGAAGGAAGGATCCAACTAAAAACTCATGTCTTATAAGACTTTGTTGAATTCCCTCAAATATTATGGACAAGACCTAACTTAAAAATCTCCTTGGTTGCCTAAAATACATTGAACGCTCTCATAAAAACCAAACTGCTTATATCTTGTGTTTGCATAATAGTTTAAAGAACAAACCAAATCCATGGAATGAATAAATTGCCATGGCAGTTCAAATAATTTAGCTGGAAGATTCAAAATAATCATGTGCTCTCTCTCCCAAGGCTATAACACCCATACAAAATTCAGAATGGTATTTATGATTCTATTTGGATAGTTGTAGTTTCCAAAGGAATTCAAATATGCAAAGATCAAATATCCTTCATCTCAAAAGGAAATTCTTACATTCTCATCCTATAAGATGCCTTAGATGCTGGTGCTGCCCTTGGTACCAACTCAATAGTAAAGTCTACTTGCATGTGATGTGGAAACTCTAAAATATATGCAGGAAATAAATCCTGAAACTATTGTAGAACTGGGTACCTGCTCAAAACATCTACATTTTTAAATTCCTTACCTTTTTCACTAGAAATGTGCACTGTAAATAACACACACCCTTTCCTGTGACTATGCTTGGCCTGCATAGTTGTAGCCATCCTAACTGATGTTTCTTTCATCTTACCCTGCAAGAATATTTTTCCTCGTTGTCATGCAAACACTCAATAGCCTTGTCATAACAATCCACATTGGTGTTGTGAATATATATCCATTCCATTGCCAAAAGCACACTATATGATCCTAACAGAAAAAAATTCAGACGTGTTGATGTAGGCATACCATTCAAGTAAAATGCACAAGATCTTACCCAATGGTGAACTCTCTTCTTAGTACTTGTATACAATTGCACTAATCAAGACTGTGCATGCATTGCTTTATTCAAACCACACTTATCCACCAGGTCAGGATTAACATAACTATAATCAGATTCAGGTTCGATCAAAATAGAAACAACTTGATCAAAAATATTACCATCCATCTCGATAATAGACGCCTAGTGATATGTATTCTTGTTATCCAGAGCTGCATAGATCTTGGGAATAATTTGTCCAACATATCCCACTATCGGTGCCTCCTAAGCATAGTAGATCTGCAATCTACCACCCTAATGTTGTGGTCAATATCTCCTGCAATGATCTCCTCCACAAGTACAACATTGCAAAGTCTTCCAGCCTTCATCCCTATTCTGATCCTTAGATCAAAGTCCCTTTCCTTTGTCAGATGCATTGAACTTCTTAGATGACATTTCATTTTTCTTTGTTTTTTTCATTACTTTATAGTCCGAATTAGTCTCAGATCTATGCTTTGATTGCTCGTAACAATGCCTTAGCTTCTGAATTTCCTTCTCCAATGATCTAGGCCCATCAAACTCAATCATGTCTTTGAATGCTATCGACAACCCACTGATGAATCTCTAAATCTTGGCCTTATCCTCCTTGAGGTAAACCACATATCTCAATAACTCCAAGAACCTTCTAATGGGACTCCTCATTAGTCATAGATCCCATCTTTAGCCCATAAAAATATTTTTCCTTGTCGTCATAATATCTCTCCGATAAGTACTTCTTCTGGAATAGTCTCTCGAATTCACTCACAGTCAATTCCTCCTCATAAATATCCATGATGTTCTTTACATATTCCCACCAGATATATGCTTTACCTTTAAGACTGAATGTAGCTATTTTGGCCTTCATGTTCCCTAAGTAATCATGTAACATGAATAAAATCCTCATACCAAGAAACCATGCCTCTACATCCTGTGATTTCTTCATCTCTCCGTAAAATGTGGGTGGATTTTCTTTCTTAAACTCATCTGAAAAATATCCCTTGTCACTCCTCCTGTAAGGATGATAATGATGATGATCATAATTCCTTTCAGAACCAAAACTATAATAGTACCTATGTCTATCACCTCTCCTATCCGGAGTGTCCAAGAACTTGCCATCTCTAATCGTGTCATATCTACCTGACTTGTGACCACCGGGAGACCTACTTCCATATGCCCCATTAGTCCCATCCTCTTTTCCATAACTAATATGAAGTGGTCCTTATCGCTGCAACTCTGACAAACTCTGAAGGATTACTACATTAACCTCTGCTTGCTTTTCCTGTGCCTGTATTATTCTATCATTATCTACTTTACAACTCCTTATTTCTTCCTTCAAACTTCTTAGCATGTTTACTAATTTAGAAGAGTGCCCAACACCATGCTGCTCATCTAGTTCATAAGGAGAATATTTGTAGTCTACCGTCTTGCTAGTTATCTTTAATTTCTTCCTGCAAGGTATTTCATGTTAGATAAATCAACGTACCTTAGCATAATTCGGGGAGGATATATCATTTGAAAGGTCAACTAATCAGCGTGAAACATGTATAGAAATAATCATAAAAACATATAGATATATAACACATAGTTATATCAACACATGGATGTCATTTAGTTAGATTCAACTCATGAATGCATGCCCATATCAACTACACACACCATAACCTCACACATGACAAAAAAAACCATACAAATGTACATTGACAATATGTAAGCACTTGAAATGTATAAAAAACATGTAACCATTCATACACTCACGACGACACATTTCACAACAACACCATAAGATCTCCCATGGAGACATCACTGCCACCATGACCAACACCATGTGGATGCAACAAGTATGTATACTACAAGGATGATTAACACACGTGCAACTGACATGAATGCATGAAAAACACACACTACCCATCCAATCCAAAGGGTGAACCATGCTCTGATACCACTCTGTAACACCCTCCTCCCACATATACCCAAGTAACCGACCAACCAAGGTAAACATGCGACGAGAGGCTACTATGATCTAATTCAACCTCCTAGGTGACCTTAAGGAAGTGGAATTGACAAAAACACATCAACATACCTTCCAGATCAGCAATAAAACTCCTAGGAGCCATCCCAATCACTCGGGAAATCGGCCCCTGGGTCCCAATGAGTTTTTAGAACATTAAACTGCCAAATGATCCCTTGATACGAAAGAGGGTGCATCTTGGAGGATCTGGAATATCCAAAAACATGGGAATGCATGGGTCAATGGAATTTTTTCCTCATACATGTGCCAACACCCCTAGGATTTGAGCCACTTTTTCAGGCCCAAAGCTCAGGTTCTTGCCTGGAACATCATGACACTTTCAAAAATGAAGTATAATAGCGAAATAATGATGAAAAAGAAAACACTTGAGCAAGGACTTGACTGTACCCCTACTATCCATGACATGAATTTTGTTAAACATGTCACAAATATGTAATCTACAAGTTTAAATAACAGATCTGAGCATAGTGGTCCCATACTTATCTGAGAATCGCTAAGAAGCATTGTTGCCTCATCTCATTAACTGCACTATCATCTATTTGGTCATAGATACATTGTTCATTCATATACAAATCAAAACATGATGAGATACATACGTCATCTTCATCATAAAACACATTCATAACTAGTCTATAAACAACAGAAATGACAAGAAAATAACAACCATATAAGCCACATAACAACCATGTAATCCACATAACAAAAAACATATTTACCCATCAATACAAGAGGAAAATATCTCTTATTTCTATAAGAAAAATGAAACCAAGTCTGGGACTTCCACGTTCCTCCTGACCATGGACATGGTTAAGCCAAATATTTCTTCAACTAGTCACCCCCGTGCCATATTCCAAGCATGAATGTGGGATCTCATAAAACTAATCAATCAAAACCAAATGAGGGCTTCCAGAGGAAAAACCACCTCAACACCCAACTAATGATTCCACCTCATGATTAGACATCACAACCATCACTAGATTGGTCTCCACCCAAGTTGTCCAGGGCTCTAGAGTGTTTGTTCCAACTAGGGCTTCCAGGACTAGTAACTCAACCCACAACTGTCGTCGGGCTTCTGGAGCGATGGTACAACCAAGGCTTCTAGGACTAGTAACTCAACCCACCAAGGGCTTCCAGAGCATTTTTCCAACCAAGGATTCTAGGACTAGTAACTCAACCCAAGTTGTTACAAGGCTTCCAGAGTGTTTTTCCAACCAGGGCTTCCAGGAAATAATAACTCAACCCACAACCAAAAGCACATGAGAACCAACCAGAAAAAACAAGCAATGAAATGAACCCACAACACCATGGCTATCTAGTAAATGGAAAGGTTAGGAAAATCCACTATAAATCCAAGAAATCCTCCATCCCAATGACAGATCATGACCAAGAAACCACATGCATATTCCATGCAAGCCAAACCTAGTGTGGAAAATATACATGCAACTCGGTACTTGCAAAAAAAATCCATCGTAGCTCCTGATATCGATGTCCTCTTGCACTTTCTTGTTCTTCATTTTCCTTCTTGCTCCAAATCTCCAAGTATGCCTCACTCTCCAAGAGTGATCCAAGAAAATATAAGTATCCTAGAGTATGAGAGAGAGAGAGTGTGTAATGAGAGTAAACTGCATTGACCAAAAGCCATGAATTGGTCCTCAAAAGCCTTTTTATTAATGAGGCCTCTATTTTCTTCATTTTCCATTATTTTCATTCATTTCCCTCCTCACATGCAACCTGTGACCTTTCACCTCCTTTTTCTCCTATTTTCCATTATTTTCATAAATAATTGCCAATAAATGCCACTTTTCCTTTCCAAGCCTTAGCCATTTCCTTTCCAATTTACATAGCCATAATAAACCATACAAACACCCACACTAGGATGCTTTTCTCAACATTCAGATTGGAATACGTGTCCCATGACCTTGGTTATTATTTTTCCTTTATTAACTTTTATTACATGGAATTTTCACCAAAGTTGTTACAAAAATCACAGTAACAAGAATTGTATTGAGTTTCAAATCTCAATCATCATAGCTATGATTAAAATAAATACAGTTAATGGAACATACATCTGAAATCCAAAGCTATTCTTGACTATTCATTATAACTATAATTTTTAACTTATGCTCTATTAATGTTTCTAAGCAATGTCATAGAATACGGATGCATACAAGATCTTATGCAAAACATTAAGAAATATTATTCTCAATGGGAATCACTTATATTAGTAATGAAAATGCTCAATACATTAGTCCATTAGATCATTCAAGATGGTATTATAGCATCTTCTCTTTAACTACCCTCTCTTTCATTTTAGAAAAGTAAATGCATTCTTCCCAATGGGAACTAGGATTTGGCTCCCATCAACCGTAATATGGAAAAATGAAATTGCAAAAGGAAACAAGAAACTACATTGAGGAATTAGACTAGGTGAAATTAATAAAATTAACAAATCGGAATGAAAAAATATTAGTAAAAAAAAAAACCATGTAAATATTTAAGGGAACTTATAATATGTGAAAGCATATATGCTAATTGCTTCACTATTAGTTGTCTTCCACATCCATTACCTGTTGAACCAATGTCTTCAACATATCTTTAATGAAATATTTCATTGGACCAATTGTAATCTATAGCCTGACATGTTGATTGAATATTTTCTTTTCAATCTCCATGACCTCTTCTTGTAATTGAGAAACTAAGACAAAATTCTTGTCATTAATACTAACAAATCCAACTAGCCATTTGCTAATCTCTTTTGTAGTAAAATTATTTATATCATCAATTAGTTTTTCCATTGAATATTTTAGCTTTTCCAATTCAAATGTTAGTGTATCTTGTGTGATCAATTTAGAATTACATATGATGCATGGTTTGTCTAGATCTTGAATAATTTGCATTGCCTCTAGAAACACATCACTTTTTATATTCATTATGCTTTCACATTCAGAAATAATGTTTTCTAGTGTACTGATTCTTTTGGACCATCCAAATTTCATTTGCCTCTTTTGATTAGCATTTGGCAGTTCTCTATTCTTTTTGTCCATATTAGACAACAATTCAATCCTTTGACTAAACCCAAGTAAGTCATTGTTAATGAAATGCTTGTCTTCGTTAATATTACTTCTCACCAAATCAAGAAATGAGTTGATGTCCTGTGTTAACTGTAGCAGATCAAAAACTCCTTGCCATGCATGTTCAATAATTTCTAAACTCTCGCACATATTAGTGACAATATGACATTTGACTACAATAACGATTTTTAAAGCTTCAATAGATCCATGAGATGTGCTAGCACTAGGAATTGTAGATCACAACGTTGTATTATGAGTGGATTCATCAACAAAGTACCCCGATTTAAAGAATTTTAAAACTCTTCTATTGTTGCTTTTAGTACCAGGTTCTCTCCTTCCCGTTTTTCAATAGACACTACAAGTGCATTCCTAGTATCTTTATGGAATATCATAAGGTTGCTAGCTGCAATTCCAAAACTATCAACATTTGTTTCTAATTTATCAATAAATGTCTTATTATGCACCCTTACTTTTAAATTTTCAAATTTTTAATGTCACTGTTATAGTTTCCATCTTGAAAAGTGACAGAGTGATCATCAAAACTAGAAACTTCTTTGGAAATTTGCTTTATTATTTTATCATTTTCATTCAAAGAAGTACTGATCTAATCAAGTAGCATACCACTTTCAATTTTCATGTTGATAACTTCTTTACTGCTTCTTGTTTTCACAGGAATTTTGGATTTTTCCAATTCAGTGTTGTGCATTTTGTCTGGGATAAATGTCTGATGAGGATCCTTATCATCCATATCACATGATAGGTAACTATGAATCAAATTCTCACTTTCAATATTTTTTCATTTACTTTCACTAGAAGATGAATCCGAACCAGTTCCATATGTGCAAGCTTAAGATTATGCAGGGTTTCCACCTCTTTGTTTACACTTTGTTTTATTGATGATACTTACTTCCTTCAACAATTTCTCTAGTACTTAATGCTCATTGTTGCTTCTTGATTATTTATTGGAGAACTGTGACTCTTTTTCCTTTCATTTCCAAGTCTTGTCAACAAGCTCTTGTATTTAGTAGCACCTAGATGTGCAATAAATAGGTCTTTTGGATTAATATCTTGCCTAGCTTCAACTTCTTGTAAATTAAAATAATGAAAGACCTTGCAAGCTTTGCAAGGTGGCTTCCATTCTTCACGGGTAATTTTTCAATGGTAAATATAAAAGAAATAAATTGTTTTTTCTTATTCTTTTCAAATGTAACTTTCCAATCGTAGTATTACTAGTAGATTTATACAAAAGAATACATGTCTATAACAATTCTTGGAAGAAATAGTGGTTTACCTCGAAACCCATAAACTCGAATAACCGTATTATTTCCTCTTTCTTCATGTATCCCTCTTCCCCAGAGGAAAACATGCACTTTACCAGATATTCGATGGGCCTCTTGTCCAATTATCATGCAAATAACTTCCTTTATAAAAATATCTTGAATTAGAAAAAAAATTGAAGTAGATTTCTTCCTTCACAATATGGGATAAAATAACTGCATCGGTTCTTTGTTAGAATTGAAGTTAGGGTTATGTGACAAGTCATCAAAGACATGACTGAAAACAAGGGTTGTTATCAAATACACACTCATGTAGAATCTACTGCTTTCGAACAAATTCACTAATTGAAAGCCAATTCATTTGAAATAATATTAGCCCAGTCGAATACACAATTTTTTTATATGAATAATGAAGCACAAAGAGAATGGATCTTGGGACACTGGTCATATTTTCTAGGCCCATTATATGGGAACACAACCAACATAATTCGCTAAACGGTTGTATAAACAAAGTAATATCTAGAAAGGAAAGATCAGAAGAAACCTTAGAAGTTGGTGAAATTAACTCTTGAATGGTGTTCGAGCTACCTGCCTGTGACTCTAGAAAATTGTTTTCCTTGGAAAAATTTAAGCATATATCCAAATTCATTTGCTTGAATATGCGCCTAAATTCCTCCAAAGTCAAAGAAATAGGAGTATTTTTAGCTGTTAGCATAATTATTCTCATCTTTAGATCAAAATTATGTGTGCACAAATAAAAAAATTCTTTGAAATAAAATACTTCTGGAAAGCATGCAACATTCATTAATCCACTAGACCAAATATTATCACTATTCTTCTCTTGTGTGGACAGATTCACATTTCACTAATACGCAACCAATGATGTTTGCAACCCTCACTTTTGTACATGCATTCATAAATAAAGACGATTGAGACAAAATAATTAGTCTTTTAATCTGAGAAGCCTTTAACACTAATCAAAATAGTTACAACAACTATAATTGTATTCAAATTCAAATTCTATTCACAACAAATGCAATAGATATATGACAACCAAAACTTTTTCCAAATGTTCATTTCCATTGAAAATACACTCCGAGACAAAGTAATGAATCTTTGTGCTTCACAAGCCTTGAACAATAATGAACATAGTTATAGTAACATTAATTGTATTCATATTCAAATCCTAATCAGTTTAGCTACCATTAAAATAAACATCACAAATGGAATATATATCTCTGAACCAAAACTCCTGCTAAACGTTCATTTTCATTGTCATCAATTTCACACCATTACATAGAATATAAAAGCTCAAAAGCATAGTATCATGAACTTATGTTCAATCAATGTTCTTGAAGAACGCTACAAAATCCACTGTAACACAAGTTCACATGAAAAACATAAGCTAAGAATTCTTGATATAACTAGTAAACAATTTTAGTAGAGTAAACATAAATCCATTTTAATTATCATTCATTATAGAACATTAGCTAATACATAAAATATCAAAGCAAATAATGGAAAAAAAACATGTTAAATTAGTGTTTTCTATACATCATTCTAGAATTTAGGTCTATACAACATCCCATGCGAACTATTTTCTTAGAAATTTTTACATAATTGGTAAACTGATTAAGAAATAGAAAAGACAATAATCAAAATTCAAACAAGTTATGATTAAAAACCCATGGTCCAAAAAATATTCTTTGCTGCATAAATAATTTATTTCAATGCTAAGACTTAAGTCATAAATTAAATTCATTCATTCGAGTGGGGACTGGGATTGGGATCCCGTCGACCGTAATCTCTAAAATTCATATGCAACAAAGAACAAAGAACTACATTTAGGAATTAGACTATTCCATTAGAACATACCCATAAAATTTTAATAGTGGAATGCCATGAAAAGAAAAACAAATGTTCCAATGTATAAAAACACTTACAATATGTAAAAGAACAACCTGATATTGTTTAGCTCTGAGTTATATCTCGGAATCACGCTTTTCACAAAAAATTCCTTCACTTTAGCTTCAATGAATTCTTTCATTGGAGCAACAATAATTTCTTGTTTAACACGTTCATTGAATATCTCCTCCTCAATTTCTCTAGTTTCTTCTTGCAATTTCGAATCCAACGCAAAGTACTCTTTATTAACACTAATGAAATGAATTATCCATTTGCTAATTTCCTCCACAGTAAAGTCAATTATATCATCGAACTTTTTTCCCTATGATTTTTTTATATTCTCCAATCATAACCATAAATTTATCTTTCGCAATTAATCCAGAATCATTTGTAATGCATGAACTGTTTAAATCACAAACAATCGCTACCGCCTTGGGATACACATCAACTCTTCTATTTTATATGCTTCCACACTAAGAAATAATGTCCTCTAATGTTTTGATTTTCTCAGACTGGTGAGCCGTATTGCACCAAGAGTGTTGCAACTCCCAAGTGCTGTCCTACTTTACTTTATCAACCCGAGGTTCGTACAAACTTTGAGGTGACAATGCTATATACACAACAGATGCATTTTGTTCATGTCATCCTCTTCAACTTTACGAAGGGGTGTTATTTCTAAGGGTTCTCAGTGAATTCTGTCACACTTCAATGAAACTAAACTCAATTTTAGAAAGGAAATGATATAAGGAAACTAAATTAAATCACTGAAAATAAATGACAGAAATGAAACTAATTTAATTTGAAAAAAAGGAAATGAATGAAAATAAACTAAACTATATTGCTGAAAAGAAATGGCATAAAGGAAACTAATTCTAAACCACACTTAACTTGGCAGAACAGATAAATGCACTCTACCTATCCTATGATCTATCTACCATACTCCTATCCATGCCTTAATTTTAATTAAAAATAATTAATTTGCAGCTTAGAGGGAAGAAAAAGGGCTAAGAGGGCTAATGGGGGGTTTAACACATGAAATGAGGTCTGGAAATGGAAAGAGGGGGTTAAAACCTTAGAAAACTTTATGATATCTTGAGAAATAGCTTTGGAGCGGATAGAGGGGGTTAAATCCTTAGGAAACCTTATTATAACGCAAGAAATGACTTTGGAGTGGGAAGAACTCAACAATGTGATGGCGGAATGCGATGGCCGGCAAAAGTTGCGATGTGCGATGTCGCAATCACAACTTCACAAGTTTAAATGGATAGTAGTAAGTATCTAACGAAATGAAATAAATGGTGCATAGTGCGAAGTGTGAAGAGTGATGTGACGGGTTGCGAATCACAATATTCGCAAGTTTACAAGGATAGCGGTAAGGATTAATGGGAATAAGCTAAAACGTGTGAAGTGTGAAGAGTGACGCACTACTACATTTGGCGGAAATTCCGACACTTGGTTCCGACGCTTTTGACCAAACGTGGTGGGTCATGAATCGAAATATCGCAAGTTTACAAGGATAGCGGTAAGGATTAATGAGAACAAGCCAAAATGTGAAAAGTGTGATTTGTGTTGCAGTAAAGGTTGCGGTCTATGATTTGTGATGTGGTAAGTTCTGCGGGAGGCGATTTGCGATGGGGATGATGTGGTAGTGAAAATAAAAAGGAAAAATTTGCAGGCTGCGATGTGCAATAGGATAAGAACTCCATGATCCAGATTTATGAAGGAACACAATAAAGTACAGAAATAGACATAAACACAAAGATGCAGTGGGAACAATACTTCATTTTATTAAAATCAAACGATTGAAATATGCTTACAAACATAATGGAAATAAACTAGTTAGGGTGCTGGTAGCGTATCTCTGAGAAGAGATGTGGTGACTACAGACCTATGAAATGTGTGTTACAATGAGGCTTGAGGGCCTATTTATTATTGAGAAACAACGGAAAATATGAAACTTCCAAAAACCTAACCATAGGAGATGAAGCGCCAAAACTATGGGTCCCGTTTGGGTAAATTGGTGTTTCAACTTCCCGGGGACGTAACTTTGGCATCTGATGTCCGTTTGACGCGCTCAATAGCTCGTTAGAAATATCTATCCGAGGACTACAAATTTCGGTGTGAGCAACATCTATCCATGGACCCATGTTGCTCCCATTTTTCCCAAAAAACGTCGTTTAGGGCCTCAAAACGGCTCCGGATGTTCAGGACCCAGAAAACTGCTAAAAATAGTAAGTTGTGTTACAACTTAAAAACTGAAAGACCTAATGGTGGGGGTTCAAATGGAATAGATGGGTGTTCACCAATATATACCTGGATCATTAAGGCCCCAAAACATCTCCGGGAGTGCAGGACCCGAAAACCTGCTAAAAATAGTAAGATGTGCTGAAAGTGAAAAGCTGCAAGAATTGATGGTGCAGGTCCAAATGAAATAGTGGGTGGCCACCAATATCCACCTGGATCACTGCAGGATGTGATTTGTGATGTGGTAAGTTCCACAGGATGTGATGTGTGATGGGGATGACGTGGCGGTGAAATGAAAAAGGGAAAAGTTGAGATATGCGATATGCGATGTCACAATATCGTGATTGCAAAGAACAAGTGGTAAGAGTTTAAGGTAAAAGCCAAAAGTTGTGAAGTGCGCTTTGCGATTTTGAAATATCGCAATCGCAATGAATGAGCGTTAAGCGTTAAAGTAAACGTTAAATGTTGCGATTTGCGAAGTGCGACGTATGATGGTGGGAGCCTTGAGGAGGAAGGCGGAATTCGGGTTTTCAATGGTTTTCAAGAGTTTTTTCTTTAAAAAAAGTCCAGTGACGGTGACTGATAAAACAAAGGAATAAGGCAGGAAATCGGTGAAGGAAAATAGTAATTCTTCAAGGAAAAAGGTAAGCGGTGCAAAGTGCGATTTCGCAATGTAATATTCCCACTTTAGCACACAGCTAAATGGAATATTAAATTTTGTTGTTTACACATAGGAGGTAAATAAATGGGTAAGGAGGCCCATACATTGTAGAAGAATGAATAAAATCCCTTATAATATGAAAAGGGATATTCAGAAGAGATGGATTTCATACCCTCAAGTATGAAAGAGGACATTTGCATGAGGACAAGGTCAAGTTTGACCCAGTCAATAGCGTTGGGATAAGAGGTGGAGACCACTTGGAGAGACAACGCAGTGTGAGTAGGAGGAAGTTTCCTTGGTGGAAGAAACCCTAAGGAGTGGGACCCATGGGGAGAGAGTTCTCACTTGTTTAAAAGGAGGGCAAGGCAGCCATTGTTACTCATGTTGTGAATTATTGATTTTATGGTTTGTTTAGACTATTGTGCAGTCTCCTGCTGTTTAGCAGAGTTGCAGTGCTGTTGAGCACAAGGATCCCCTATTTAGGAATCCTTCTCCTTCCAAGAGAGGCCTCTTGAAGGATCCTATACTTCATTCTCCACATTCAGGCTCAAGGCCAAGCCACCTCCTTCAGCTATAGTTTTATTTCTGCTCAAGTATAACGTTGTGTTGTAGGATGTTCCAGTGGAGGTCCCACAACACCATTTCCAGAGCTGTTTTTCAGAGGAGGGAGCTTCCATTCCTTTGGAAGGTTATTGAGGAAGGTTTCAGAGCTTATTGCAGATCTTGGCATTGGGCCAACTCATTCCATTGCACCTACAGCGTAGTATCCCTCAGAGACTGCGTTATTTCCAGTGATCATTTGCAATAGGGGTTTTGCAGATTGTTTGGAGGGTGAGATTTTTAGTGATAGGATAAGCCTTTCACTTGAGAGATCCAATGGAGTAGGTTTATTCATCTGATGCAACATCTTTAGTCGTCTCCATCCAGTTACAGTTCTTGAGTTGCAGCTGTTGCCTTGCAACTCCGGCATTTCTGCAATTTTGCATATTTCTGCCAATCCTTCCAGGATTGACTTGAAATAGTCTTTGGGAGCTTAGATTTTTTTTCTCATCATTGTATCAGCCATATATATGTAGATCTATGATGTTTTTTATTTCCCATAGTAGTGCTATCTCTTTGACTGTGTAGTTTTGATCCATAGACATTCTGCTATGCAGCAACATTTCACTATTCACATGTGTATTCATGGGAGGCTTGTTTGCCTTGATCATTTGATGTGTATTGTACTTATTTTCTACTGATATATACAATAAAATGGATTTATTGTCAGCCCATGTGGTGTAGAACAGTCGGTGATGGGGTGCACTGTTAAGGCACTCCGTTCTGTAAGGTCACCGGTTCGAAACCCATGGGTGGAATGGAAGGAGAAAAAAATGGGAAGATTAGGATTAGTCTAAACGAGCAAAAAAAAAAAAAAAAAATGACTTTATGGTTTTCATACATTTTGGTATGATGTTGTTCACTGCTATTTCCAGTTTATGTTTATGTATTGCTGGATCTCCACATTTGGAATATCTTAAGATATTCCCAATAGTGTAGAAATTCCCTATTTTGGGATATTACAGTGGTATCAGAGCATAAGCTTGGCTCAGCCTGTGGAACTTAGCCAACATGCTATCAATAAAAGAGAATATGAAGACTCCATTATGTGGAGAAAGAAAGGAAGATAGGCTTACAAAGATTCTTCCAAGATTTGTACAGAGCATTCAAGAAGATTTCAAGAAGGTAAGGAGGGAGATGTGTACAGAATCTCCAAGAGGGTTTGAAATTGAGTCAAAATCTAGATTTTCTTATGGGGAGTGTTAGCATTAGCCACACCCTATGATGCATAGTGTAGTCACATGCCCAGTTTTTCCATGAGAGAGAGAGAGGAAGAAGGAATGCCTAAGAGGGGAACTCTTAGTAGTTTCTTGCATGAGTATGAATCTCAAACTCAGAAGTTTAGAGATCATATCACTTCCCCAGAGTTTTGCAAGATCAAGGTGAGGAGGAGAAAGCAACATAATGTGGATAAATTTCTTATATCTACCTTTGATGGTTCCCCTACATGTTCAGCCAAGGCTTGGGTGGAAGAGCTAGACACTTTTTTGCAGCAGCATCAAATTTCTGAAGGTGAAGCCATCAGAGTAGCAACGCTGCATTTTGGAGGTAAGGCCTATGCATGGTGGATATTTGAGCATTTTACTTTAAAGAATGCAAATACTTCTTCTTATGCAAGGTTTATTAAGGCATTGATGGGAAGGTTTGATGGAAAATTTTCTACAACACATGTGGAGAAGTTAAACAAACATAAACAAACAAAACCCTTGCATGTGATGGAGGAAAATATAAACTCAGATCCACTTCAGAAACCCATGGGGGAGACTGACATCTTGCAGCATACCTTGTTAGAGGCAAAGCCTCTATCTCAGATTCTTGAACAAGAGGGCATGGAGATCTATTTTCCAAGGGAGGATCCATTTCTTGAGAGGTTTCCCATACACATTGATGAGGAGGAGGGCAACAATGTTGTCATGTCTAGAGTTGATCTAGCACCTCATGCAGAGGAAGGAGGAGATCTTGATCCAACTAGAGGGATTATTGTATCATTGCAAGAAATTCCCTAGGATCTCACATGTGGAGATCAAGACACAACTCATGATTCACATGTGCCATTGATGATAGGGTGTAGAACTGTGGAGAGAAAAGGAGGAGATAGGGAGGATGGCCAGCATCACATTAGGGGAATTTTGAGGTCTAAAATGGGCCTCCTAAGAAAAATGTTCAACAAAAATAAACTTTATAATAACCAATAGGATTCAATATGATGATGTCAACCATGGGGGATGATTCACCATTTTTGGAGTAAAAAAATAAAAATATTAAAAAATAATAAAATAATAAAACTACTTTTTCAACTCATATTTTCAACTTATCTCCCTAAGGTTTTACTCAAATTTCAAGTGGGAGTACTCGTTGGATGAAAAATTTAATTCCTCATCCAATGAGTACCCATGTTGCATACTTTCGATGGACCCTGCTACACGAAAAATGAGAAATACATGAAAAAACGTGTTTGCAATCAAGTTTTTCATGTATTTCTCATTTTTCATGTAGTAAGGTCCATAAAATGTATGCAACATGGGTACTCCTTGGATTAGAAATTTAATTATGCATCCAACAAGTGTTTCTGCTCGAAATTTGAGTAAACACATAGGGAGATAAGTTGAAAATACGAGTTAAAAAAGTAGTTTTTCATTTTTTCCCTCAAAAATTTGATGATGTAATAAAATATTGTTTTATTATTTCCACTATTATTTTATAATTTCCTTAGGAGGCCCATTTTAGACCTCAAAATTCCCCTAATGTGTGATGAGGAGCACACACCCCTGTATATTTCATGAGGTTGATGCACCTAAGAGGAAGACTAGATTGCGCAGTGAGAGCAGGGACAAGTCTATCCATTCATGTATGCAGTCTACTCTTGATGATGATGTCTCATTGCATGGAGACATTTCACCAAGGAGACCTCCAAATCAGCAGATGATGAGATATGCTTTACATTTTGAGGCACCATTCATTGATTTCAGAGTGGAAACCTTGGGAGGTCATTATACAGCGTTGAGAGTATTGGGTAGACTCAAGGAGGAGAGAGGCATTCTCTCAACATCATCCTTACCCACTCTCATTTCAGATTCTACGTTGTGGCAAAAGCAGCAAGGGAAGGATAGCAGCTTTCCAACTTACATATTTTACATGGGAGATGTGAAAGGAGAGGATAGCCATATGACAGATGCTCTTCATGGGAGATCATCAGCGCTATCACTATGGAGGATAGGTCCATATTTGGACTCCCAGCTGTTGGTGGAGTGTTCTAAGGATATTTTTACTTGTATGATATTGGATGATCAACATATAAGGAGATGCATGGATCATATGGATATGGAGGAGATATATGACTCTTTGGAAGAGTTAGCACAGCCACCTCTTTCCTCTTTGAGGATGAGAGGAGACTCATCTATGAGCCACTCCATGTATATTGGCAGGACATATGGTAAGGGTATTATTTTTTTGCATAATGACTTATGTAATGTATATACACATCCCTTAACTATATATGTGCAGGACTTCACTCAAAGGAGGAGAAATCTTCCTTCTAGATCTCATGGTCTACTTGAGGCCATAAGAAGTATTGGTGATGGTCACTCCCTAGGAGGACTTGGGGAGGCTCTATCTTTTGCAAATAATGCTCATTTTGCACCATACACCATACACTTTCTCCAGACTTGTGAGGAAATTGGGGCAGCAAGCGAATGGTGGGGAGGCCACCTATCATTTCATTTTCTATGGCTATTGAGAGTCAAACTGCATTGGCTACATTTGAGGGACCATTTTCCTTCTCCATTACTTCACATGGAAGCCAACATGATTCTCATTATGGTTCCCTTTGTTGATATTGCTATTGTTTTTCTTGGGAGCATGATTGGGGGAGAGACACATTGGGTGGATGTGTCCTTTGAGGGAGAAACTCCCCACACTTTTTGCACTACATGTTCTAAGGGGAGCATGGGAGATGGTATGGCCACCATAGCAACACATTTGTTTCTTTATGAGGTGAGCCATATGATGGATGTGATGCCATATGATGATGATCTCCAACTCATCATATATGGGGATATTTGGGCCAGCATGATTCATAACGTTGGAGAAGAGATCTTTGAGGGTCCCATCTTCTTCTTGCCACTTGAGGGCAACATTATTGCAGCCCAGGATCAGCAGACACTCTACACTTATCTTAAGTGGAGAGGAGGACAGCATGGGGTAGACTATTTTTTCTACCAAGATCAGATTTTCAGCCCACCTACATTGCCAGATCTCAAGGTGGAGGAGCATCTTTAGGAGTTGCCATGTTAGGAGGTAACTCACTTTGTATGGATGATTGCTTGGGGATGGGAGCTTCATATGGGGATGGTAGATCCCAACTCATATCAGAACGTATGCCTCAAGAAGGCCCCTCAGTTTTATCTTTGCAGTTGCTTGAGGACAAGCAAAATTTGGGAGGGGAGGACTGTAATATTCCCACTTTAGCACACAGCTAAATGGAATATTAAATTTTGTTGTTTACAAATAGAAGGTCAATAAATGGTTAAGGATTCCCATACATTGCACAAGAATGAATAAAATCCCTCATAATATGAAAAGGGATATTCAAAAGAGCTGGATTTCATACCCTCAATTATGAAAGAGGACATTTGCATGAGGACAAGGTTAAGTTTGACCAAGTCAACAATACTGGGATAAGTGGTGGAGACCACTTGGAGAGACAGCGCAGTGTGAATGGGAGGAAGTTTCCTTGGTGGAGGAAACCCTAAGGAGTGGGACCCATGGGGAGAGAGTTCTCACTTGTTTAAAAGGAGGGCAAGGCAGCCATTGTTACTCATGTTGTGAATTATTGATTTTATGGTCTGTTTAGAATCTTGTGTAGTCTCCTATTGTTTAGCAGAGTTGTAGTGCTGTTGAGCACAAGGATATCCTATTTAGGAATCCTTATCCTTCCAAGAGAGGCCTCTTTAAGGATCCTGTACTTCATTCTCCACATTCAGGCTCGAGCCCAAGCCACCTCCTTCAGCTACAGCATTATTTCTGCTCAAGTATAACGTTGTGTTGCAGGGTGTTGCAGTGGAGGTCCCACAACACCATTTCCGAAGTTGTTTTTTAGAGGAGGGAGATTCCATTCCTTTGGAAGGTTAGTGAGGAATTTTTTAGAGCTTATTGTAGATATTGGCATTGGGCCAACTCATTCCCTTGCACCTAAAACGCAGTATCCCTCAGAGACTGCGTTATTTCCAGTGATCATTTGCAGTAGGGGTTTTGAAAATTGTTTGGAGGGTGAGATCTTCAGTGATAGGATCAGCCTTTCACTTGAGAGATCCGCTGGAGGAGGTTTATTCATCCGATGCAACATCTCCAGTCATCTCCATCTAGTTCCAGTTCTTGAGTTACAACTGCTACCCTACAACTCTGACATTTCTGCAATTTTGCATATTTTTGCCAATCCTTCCAGGATTGGCTTGAAATAGTCTTTGAGAGCTTAGATTTTCTCTCCCGTCATTGTATCAACTATATATATGCTGATATATGATGTTTTGTATTTCCTGTAGCAGTTCTCTCTCTTTGACTGTGCAGTTTTGATCCATATACATTCTGTTATGCAGCAACATTTCACTATTCACATGTGTATTCATGGGAGGCTTGTTTGCCTTGATCATTTGATGTGTATTGTACTTATTTGTTGCTGATATATACAATACAATGGCTTTATGGTTTTCATACATTTTGGTATGATGTTGTTCACTACTATTTCTAGTTTTCATACATTTTGGTATGATGTTGTTCACTGCTATTTCCAGTTTATGTTTATGTATTTCTGGATCTCCACATTTGGAATATCTTAAGATATTCCCAATAGTGTAGAAATTCTCTATTTTGGGATATTACATGAAATATAGCAATTGCAAGGAACAAGCGGTAAGTGTTAAAGGTAAACATTAAATGTTGGGATTGCGAAGTACGATGTACGGTGGCGGGAGTCTGCCCTACTTGAACTCTATTGACAGAGATGAGAGGGGGGAGACTTGACCACAGTTTTGGACAGAGGAAAAACTAAATAGCAATGAAACTTATCAGAAGCAGATCTATCTTAAGTGACAGAGGAAAAACTAGCCAAATGACAGAAAGGAAAAGATAATAACAACAGAGAAGCTGAGGCACATGGATTAGGCCCTAACCCACGAGCCTAGCCCTTTGAACTTAAATCAATCAAATGAAATCAATCATCTCATTTTATAAAAGAATAAATACATAGATCTCTGAAAGTTTCGACCCCTGAATAAAACAAAAAGCTTCAATAGTTCACAACAATCATTCTAAATGGAAGCGAGACTAGGATAGACTAAGACTTCCTAGTTCTAGCTCTGCTCTATTTATTCTACAAGACACCTACCAAAAACTCCGTAGAAAATGGTGATTGAATCCATTAGATTCCAGGTAAACCAAGATTGAGTGCTCTCCTCTTTGATTTGCTTGGTTGCCTCTAGAATTCGAATTGCTGGAGAGAATCCTTGGGGATCCTTTGGTTGCTTGTGGAATTCGAATTGCTGGAGAGAAACTTTGGGATCCTTCGTCTGCCTTTGAGGGTGGAAAATCCTCCTATAGTTTCTCCTTGTTGTCTCCTCCAAGTCTTTGTGATAAAATCTTTATAAAAATTCTTAATAAACCATGATATTCTTCACTCAACCTTATATTGGGCACTCAGAGTATGTTAGCCTTAATCACCACCTATACTAGCATCATAAGCTCAAATAATAATAAAAATGCAAGAAAAGGAGATCTAAGAAGGAAAAAAGGTGACTATTAACCCCTCCAAATATGTTTAATGATGGAGCTCATCATCACTCCCCTAGTGAATGGTTTCTCATCCTCTAAGCAACTGATCCTCCTCCTCCATTTCCTTCAAAGCAAATGAAGAAGTGTGGAAGTATCCCCAAGGGGGTAAAATCCATCATTCTTTTATGCATTATCCCATTCTCTATCTTGTGCATATGTGTCCTCTTCATCAGTTAGCCCTAGTAGCAAAGCTGGGTTGAGCTTTAGTCCCAACCGTTAGATCTTTTTGGCCTACATGGCCCTCTTGAATAATGGTGCCCTTTCCAATGCACCCCTCATTCTTTCTGGAGTATGATACTCCTTATTCTTGAGGCTATGTGGGAGGTTGTTCCATCTCTTCTGTCTGGCCATAATGCACTCCTCTTCTATCTGCCTAGAAACATTATCAAAGTGGCCTATCACATGGTTTTGAGTCTGAAGGTATCTTTCAACCAATGCAAGGTCCTTTTCAATCTCTCGATGGTTAAGGATGACTCCTCTTGGGCTGAAAAATTCTGGTATGAGATATAAGGGTTCTCTATTTCTTCTTCCCATGACCTTCTATATCTCTTTGGCTCTATTGTCCTCATTCACCATCCAAGATGTTAGAGACATTAACTGCATATCCCCCATTGTAGGATTAGGGTCCCAAATCTCCATATTTGTTAGCACAAAGTTATGCATATAAAACTCTTCATGTGCCTTCTACAACTGCTCCTTTAGAAATATTTCTTCGATTCTTTCCTTCCCCCTTGGTGATTCTCCAATGATGATAGAGCTTATGGGAGAAGTTTTTGGCTTTCTATGCTTCTTGTCAGCTTCAGAATACCTAGAGTTCTGCTTTTTTATTTTTGCACTCAGAGGAGCCATGGTGGCAGTTATATTTTTGTAGTGAGGGGATGTGATGTTGGGTTTTTGAGTCTGTGTCTCACCCACTTTCTATTATCTCTATGACTTCTATGGCCATCTCTTCTGTTTTTATTTGGCCGTTTGTCTCTCTCTCTTCTTCTTCTGTTTCTTCTTGTTTCTGCTAGTTCTTCCTTTTCTTCTTCTGGTTCTTCCTCTTCTTCTTTCTGGTTCTTCTTCTTCTTCTTCTTCTTCAAGCGTTCCGTGATTCCATCAATCCTCTCCCTCTAAAAATTGTCAATTCACTGGTTTTGATGAGACGACATCTCCTTTTATTATATGATGCAACTAAATTTGGAGTGCCAATATAACTCCGCTCCGCTCCAGTTCTATCGTAGACAATTGGTTCCTCCTCCCTGTTAATTTAGGATGGAATACGTGCTTTCCTCCCCTAATTATCCTCTATTCCACTGACTTAATTTTTTTTCTTTTACATGCCCAGGTGGCATGTACTCCCAGTTTTATTCCATCCATACCTCAGAGTGGTGGCCGAGTTAACTAGCCACCTTTCTGCCCCTCAAACTCTAAGTCTGTAAATTAATTATATATGGCTATTATGAATGTGTAGCAAGGGGAGATAGCTTATACCTGAGTTTACCTGTTGTTTCCAAGGTGTTTGCAAGAGCTGGAGGTTTGAGACAAGCCTTTTTAGATGTTGCGTTCTTCACCATATTCCTATTCTCTAAGTGAGAAGCTTCCTCAATGAGTTGCTAATCTTTGTCTATTATTTCTCTCTGTTGTGGATGTTGCGTGGAGTGCTTGAGATGCCATGGGTGGCATTATCATTCTCATGTAGTCTATTATGCAGTTGCCCTTGTTTTTCTTCTTGGTAGTCCATGAACAACTTTGTTTTTGAAGGAACTTCCTGATGTTTGTAGCAGTCTGTTTGTGTGCTGCTTCTCTTGCTACATTATGCACAGGAATGGAGGAGTGTGGTTTATGGAGGTGATGGAGGAAGTTTTGAAGATGAATGGAGTGAATGATGGGATGGATGACAAGATAGAAGTTTGGAAAAGAAGATGAATATTTCTTTGTGTTTTCAAGAAACCATTAACAACCTGCAAAACAACAAAAATAGAAAAACATAGTGATGCGAATGCATTTTTTGGTTTTGTTCTTTTTCTCTTTTTTATTTTTTTCGAAAGAAAGTGGGTTGCCTAGGTTTTCATCCCACAAACTTGCATTGGGTGCCTCAAAGAGGTTTTCACCAATGGATCTTTATTCTTTTTTCTTTTTTTTTGAGCAAGTGAGCTGCCTCCATCGAGGTTTTCAACCCACAATCTTATTCTTTTTTATTTTTTTCTTTCAGAAGGTGTGGGAAACTATGTATTTTCCCATCACATACACCTCTCTACTTATTGAATTGATGAATTCTACCCTTGAAAAAGGCTTCTTATAAATTTTAAGTCGGTGATCATTTTCAAGCAAGGGGATTCCTTCCTCATCTATGGTCCTGATTTGAATGATACCATTATCAAAGCATTTCTCAACTGTGTAAGGCCCTAACCATCTTGTCATCAGCTTGCCTTTGAATTATTTAAACCTTGAATCATACAATAGTGCCCAATATCCTTCTTTGAAGGTCTTTTCTTTGATGTTCTTGTCATGCCATACCTTCCTTTGCAACTGAACTACCTCTGTGTGAAGAAGTGCTTGCATTCTGAACTCATCCAATCCATTTAGTTGCAGCAACCTATATTTTTGGGCATTTTTTAGATCTTGATTTCATTCAGCTGCCATTCTTAAAGTATTGAATTCAAACTCAGCTGAAATTAGAGCTTTCTTACCATAAACTAGTTCATAAGGAGTGAATCCTAGTGTTGTCTTCCAAGTGGTGTTGTAGGCCCAAGTAGCTTCTACCAATATATCTACCCAATATTTTCTATTGCTGCTCACAACCTTGGTAAGGATGATCTCTAAAGCTCTGTTAGTTACTTCTACTTGGCCATTCGCCTGAGGGTGATAGGCAGTAGAAATTCTATTCTTAATCTTGTGCTTCCTCAAAAGATTCTCAACGAGGTGAGAGGTGAACTGTGATCCCTGATCAGTGAATATTTCTTTTGGATATCCAAATTTGTAAAACAAATTCTCCCTCAGAAATTCTTCTACTTTTTCTTCGGTTGCTACCTTCATTTCTTTTTCTTCAGCCCACTTTGTCAGGTAATCAGTGTAGACTATGATATACTTCTTTTGTTCAGATGGTTGATCGATGGGTCCAACAAAGTCCATTCCCCACTTGTCAAATGACTCAAGAGCCACATAAGGGTGTAAAGGAATTTCATCCCTTTGTGTGGGTTTCCCCATCCTTTGGCACTGGTCACACCTACTGGTGTATCTTCTGGAATCTTGGTGAAGGGTAGGCCAATAGTAACCCACCTGCAAAATTTTGTAAGGAATTCTATTTGCAGAAAAGTGGCCTCCACATGGGTTGTCATGACATTCAGAGAGGATATCAAAAACTTATTCCTCCCTCACACATCTTCTTAGGATTTGATCAGGGCCTAGCTTGAAGAGATTCCCCCAATTCATGTGAAAGGGGCACTTTTTTTTATGATTCTGCTCCTCCATGAATGAAAGATTAGGAGGGAGTCTTCTAGAAACCAAGTAGTTGGCTATATCAGCAAGCCATGCTGAGACTGATAATATGGAAAAGAGGTGTTCATCTGGCAGCTAGTCATCCACCATTCCTTCTTCACCTGCAGGGAGAACTAACCTGGAAAAAAAAAATCTGCAACAACATTTTCCTTTCTAGGTTTGTTATCACTATAAAAAATTTTCCAAACTTGGATAGTTTGTATTTGTTCTTAAGTCATGGTCTTAGAATAGGGGTCATGTCATTTTCATGTTTTTAGATTCTATGTCATAAGGTTAGAGTTTCATTACCATCATCAAATAAGGTCCAACAACTTTGTTTTACATTTTAGGGGTCCCATTTCATGTTTCGGAAATCATGTGTTTAGTCACTTTGCAAAAAATTTCAAATAAGCCACAAAACCACGTTTTCGTAGTGCAGACAGTGTAAAAAATTTCTTTTGCACTACGAATATGTTAGTCATTTTGTAGCGCAAAACTCTGAAATTACATTCAGCGCACTACGAAATTGGGGATTCGTAGCATGTCTTGTCAATTATCAAATCCACCAGAATTTCGTTAATAATTCATGGTTAGGTGTCAGCCACGAGTCTTTTCTCATGCATGCAACCATTTATAGCCATCATAACATTCATTTGAGCTCATTTGTCTTATGTCATTTTCAAATTTGAAAGGGGCTAGTTTTTTCTTATTGTCTCATGCAAGAAACATATGATGCATACCCTTCCCAAATGGTAAGCTCATGGTAAGTGGAAACCAAAGCTTCTCTTTCATTCATCAAGCGAGGCAATTTTACTTTGAAATCAAGCGAGGCAGTGTCCTTGCAATCAAAGAGGCCAAGTTTGTGAGAAGGGTAAATGTGAATTTAAGGGCTACTAACAGGAGGTTAAAGAGGCACATTGAGGATCTTGAAATCCAATTGGAAAACTCTGAAGAAATTCAGCTACATCAGAAGTAAGACAGTAAGTAACAAATCCATGATATAATTTTATTTTGGGAAGGTCATCACTTTTGGAAACCTGGCAAAGTTGACTTATATTGTTATCAAATTCCTCATTAAAGACTGTAGATATTCTCAAGGTTTAAATATGATGAAGAAAATGTGAAAATATGAGACAGTTTAAATATGTGTGTAAATATGAGACTTTCGTAGTGCAAATCTGTTTTCACTATTTTGAGAAGACAAAAGTGGATTTTGCGCAGCTGGCATGAAGGGATGACTTGGGAAATATTTCAACAGTGTTCCTAACATCAATTAGCCTCGAATTCATCAGTTAGAAGTGGTCAGAACATCTCAGGAAACCAAAAGAATCCTAAGCCTAAAAATAGGGAAACATGTTTCCTAATTTCTAGGGCAGTTTTATCATCAGTAGTAGGGTGACTTTAAGTGAATGGTCAAAATCCAAATTCGACCTCATGGAGGAATAGCTATCAGATATAATATCTAATGTTTAGATAAGGTTGTTAAGTCATAATAAATATTTTTAATCCTAGTTGTATTAGGACTCTAGAACAAACAATTTAACTGTCAGATGTAATTAAAATTTTGTTTAAGCAGTTGATAGGTGTCAAGCTAGAAAATTAGAATTTTTCTCAAGTGTTTGGAGAGAATCCAAGGATGTAATGATGACTCTATAAGAGACAAGAATTAGAATTGCATAGGGTTGGAAAATGTTATTAGAACTGGCTACTTTTGTAAATACTTTGGAGGAGCTGATATATATAGAAGCAGTTTAACTTTTATGAAGCTGAGATTCTAAGTGTACTTCAGTGAGATTTATCTTCTATCATGTGTTTTACTTCCATATTTTTCATTCTTATTACTTAGAATTCATGGGAACATTCTCTGACTTCCTTTAAGTGTTAATTTATGGTGAATTGAGTTCTTAGGTCCTATCTGTGGATGGTTTTATTCAATGTTTGATGCTTATTACTCAGAATTCATGGTCATTCATGTTGTGACTTCCTTTAAGTGTTAATCTTGGATAAATCTCTGTTAAATACTCTCCTTTAAATACCTTGATGTATCATGACTCAAAATTCATGCACACATGCTCTGATTTCCTTTGAACCTCAAGATATTGAGACTTTCCTGAATGTGTCATCCTTTCATTGAAGTATATACAAGCCTCAGTTTTATAAGAAGAGATATTTTGTTATCTTATCCCTATCAATGACTCCATAGCCTAATGGTAGCTTGTCTTCATCTTTCAACCTACAAACATACAAAACCACAAACCATAGAGTTAGCCATCTATCTTTATACAAAATCATTAACCCTTGAGAGAGCCCTCTCAGGCTGAGGAGGCTAAGCCTCAGCAAAAATATTAGTTTGAAATAGTTACACTGAGGTAGTCTAATCAATAGCCTATCAGGGTCCTATTTTGGTGATAACATTTTGGTGCATCTGCCAGGAGTCTGAAGATATACATATCCCAAAAAATCATGAACCTGAAGTGTTGAAGATAGCAGGAGATCAGAAATCTGTTCGAGGCTGCAAAACTACCTTGGCGACTCCACACATCGATTAATCAAATTGGAAGGTGAATCCACTGCTAGAAGATCAGTTGCTAGATGAAGTTTCAAGATGAGTTCCATTGCAAGAAAAAATGCCAGGTATACTCCTATGAATTGGTCTGATGTCCCTTGTTTTCCAAACCCTATGCCAGAGGTTGATTGGTTAGATGATCTTCCAATATTTAAAGATGAAAAGAAAGACAATGTTGCTCTTCATTTTGTTAGGTTTCATCTGCATGTACATATTTTTAAGTTTCAGATCCCTGAAGACTGTCTTATGTAGATGTTTATGACCACTCTAGAAGGAAAAACATGGTCTTGGCATAAAGGTTTAGCAAATGGTTCATTATATTCTTTTGCTATTTTTCATGATGAATTCTATGAGATTTATAAAGAGTGTCACCCCTCTTTACTGATGGTCAAAGACTATTGTAAACACTCTGAGATTTTTATTGAATATTTGGAGAATTGTTATGAAGATGATGAGTTCATGGATGAGGAAATTTTAGAGTCCCTTCATGACAATACCTTTCATCAAAAAGAAGAACACCAAGAAGAAAGGATAACATCTCCCTTGGATAAAAATGAAACCTAGCAGGAATTTACTGATGAAAATCATGTCATATCCTCTAAGTTTGAGGAAAATTTGCAGCAGGTTTGTCAATCCCTTGATCATTAGGAGAATGAGAATCAGTTCAAACAACAAGAGGAAATATTGGAAAATTTTTTCTACAATCATCAGGTATAGGAAAAGGTTGATTCTTCATGTCATTTCTTGCATCAGCCTATATCAAATGATGATTACATTAATGAAGAAGTGGGTAAAAAATTTTCTTTATCCTTGTCTTCTAATATGAAATCATTTGAGTGCAAATCAGCAGATAAGATTCAGATTGTGGATGAAGTTGCAGAGAACATTGAAAAAGACATTGAAGGTTTACAACGTCAAATTCAATCATATAGTCTTCATGATCATGATCGTTCTTTTCAAAATATTTCTATGGCAGAACACAAAGAGAAGGTGTTTTTTCATTTCTCTTTTGAGATTGAGGAAAAATGCACTATTTTTGAAAATTGGTTTGAAAAGCAATTGGATAGCATATCAAAGGAATCTTGTGTGGCTGAGAATCGGTTGTCTGAATATATAGAATGTCATGATGATCATCAAAATAACCATGCCTTCATTGACTCTATAGTTGAATACATGGCAAAGCTTTGCACACCAGTATTTCATTTTCATTTGCATGATGAAGATCAGATACATTATAATTTGTTTTGGTCATCTCACTATCATGGTTATTTTGAGGTCGAATGCATTTTAGAGCCTCAAATATCAGAAAAGACAATTTATTGGCTTTATTGGAAATATCATGTTGCCTAAGCTAAAGTGGAAATTGCAGCTGATAGAATAGGTAGGAATTTACAAATAAGCTCAAGGTAGGTTGACTGAGAATTTTTAGTAGATGTAGTTTAAGTTCTTCTTGCAGAGACCAACAAATTTGAGCCCGAGGTGAAGGCCATAAAAGTTTGAAGCAGATTGGGCAGAATGTCAGAGTTTTATTTTAAAGGATGGATAGCAGCACTAGAGCTATGGGTTCTTAGTGTACCACAGGGGCACACTATCCCAAGTGGAGCCACTATTATCACTATAAAAAATTTTCCAAACTTGGACAATTTGTATTTGTTCTTAAGTCATGGTATTAGAAAAGGGGTCAAGTCATTTTCATGCTTTTAGAGTCTATGTCATAAGGTTAGAGTTTCATTACCATCATCAAATAAGGTCCAACAACTTTGTTTTACATTTTAGGGGTCCCATTTCATGTTTCGGAAATCATGTGTTTAGTCACTTTGAAAAAAATTTCAAATAAGCCACGAAACCACATTTTCGTAGCGCAAACAGTGTAAAAAACTGCTTTTGCGCTACGAAAATGCTGGTCATTTTGTAGCGCAAAACCCTGAAATTACATACAACGCACTACGAAATCGGGGATTCATAGCATGTCTTGTTAGTTATCAAATCCACCAGAATTCCGTTAATCATTCATGGTTATGTGTTAGCCACGATTCTTTTCTCATGCATGCAACCATTTATAGCCATCATAACACTCATTTGAGCTCATTTGTCTTATGTCATTTTCAAATTTGAAAGGGAATAGTTTTGGTTTTATTGTCTCATGCAAGAAAAATATGATTCATACCCTTCCCAAATGGTAAGCTCATGGTAAGTGGAGACCAAAGCTTCTCTTTCATTCATCATGCGAGGCAGTTTTACTTTGAAATCAAGCGAGGCAATGTCCCTACAATCAAAGAGGCCAAGTTTGTGAGAAGGGTAAATGTGAATTTAAGGGCTACTAACACGAGTTTAAAGAGGCACATTTAGGATCTTGAAATCCAATTGGCAAACTCTGGAGAGAGTCAGCTACAGCAGAAGTAAGACAGTAAGTAACAAATCCATGATATAATTTTGTTTTGGGAAGGTCATCACTTTTGGAAACCATGGCAAAGTTGACTTATAGTGTTATCAAAGTCCTCATTAAAGACTATAGATATTCTCAAGGTTTAAATATGATGAAGAAACTATGTAAATATGAGACACACAACAGTTTCCTAGCGCGCTACGAAACTGCTGTAGGTGTCATGCACAACAGTTTCGTAGCGCGCTACGGAACTGTTGTAGGATGCAATTTGATCAATATTGCAATTTTTCAAAGGGTGAAAGGGTGTGTTTTTAAAACCTTGATGCTGTTGAAGAATGAATAATGACCATAAGTGAATATTCAATAGAAAAACAAAGGAAAATGAATATTCCAAGTAAGGTTTTCAAAGGTGAATTTCTGCGCTACGAAAACAACAGACAGTTTCGTAGTGCAGCAATGTTAACAGTTTTTGGCACTTCTTCAAAGGTTTGTTTTGGGCACAGCTGGAAGGGTGAAGTCACATGAGTTCAATAAGACATTTCCACATGTTTTTGAGCACAAGTTGGTTAGCAGATGGTTTCAAGAAGCATAAATGAAGGTTACATCTATATTGCAAGAAACATGTTCCTAGTTTTCAGGATAGATAAGGGACATGATCAGCAGGTTTTACAACAAGGTTAGAAACATCATGAAGGTCAAAGACATGGATTTTCAGCTATCAGTGGAAGCATTAAAGGTTTGAAAATGATTGGTGGAAATGACACATATGAAAATCATCTATCCATGAGCTGGAGAAGACAATTTTGGGCGAAAATCATATTCTTGAGGTCATGTTACTATAGTTTTTTTGATAAATATCAGTTGTTATGAAGTTTAAACATATCCAAGGCATTAATTTTGAAGAAATTTTGAAGAAATTTTCTTGCATAGCAGTTTTGTAGCGCACTACGAAACTGCTGAAGCAACCTTTCACCATGAAGAGCGAAACCCTATTTTCTGGCTTTAGTAGTAAATTTCAAAAGTGGTTTCTAGACAGCAGTTTAAATGAGGACTTATAGTGTTATCAAATTCCTCATTAAAGACTGTAGATATTCTCAAGGTTTAAATATGATGAAGAAACTGTGTAAATATGAGACACACAACAGTTTCGTAGTGCGCTACGAAACTGTTGTGTGTCTCATATTTACACAGTTTCTTCATCATATTTAAACCTTGAGAATATCTACAGTCTTTAATGAGGACTTTGATAACACTATAAGTCAACTTTGCCATGGTTTCCAAAAGTGATGACCTTCCCAAAAAAAAATTGTATCATGGATTTGTTACTTACTATGTTACTTCTGCTGTAGTTGACTTTCTTCGGAGTTTTCCAATTGGATTTCAAGATCCTCAATGTGACTCTTTAACCTCCTATTAGTAGCCCTTAAATTCACATTTACCCTTCTCACAAACATGGCCTCTTTGATTGCACGGACACTGCCTCGCTTGAATTTAGAGTAAAACTGCCTCGCTTGATGAATGAAAGACAAGCTTTGGTTTCCACTTACCATGAGCTTACCATTTGGGAAGGGTATGCATCATATGTTTCTTGCATGAGACAATAAAACCAAAACTAGCCCCTTTCAAATTTGAAAATGACATAAGACAAATGAGCTCAAATGAATGTTATGATGGCTATAAATGGTTGCATGTGTGAGAAAAGACTCGTGGCTGACACCTAACCATGAATGATTAATTGAATTCTGGTGGATTTGATAACTGACAAGACATGCTACGAATCCCTGATTTCGTAGCGCGCTGAATGTAATTTCAGGTTTTTGCACTACAAAATGACCAGCATTTTCGTAGCGCAAAATAAGTTTTTTACACTGTCTGCGCTACGAAAACGTGGTTTCGTGGCTTATTTCAAAAATTTTGCAAAGTGACTAAACACATGATTTGCGAAACATGAAATGGGACCCCTAAAATGAAAAACAAAGTTGTTGGACCTTATTTGATGATGGTAATGAAACTCTAACCTTATGACATAGACTCTAAAAACATGAAATGACTTGAACCCTATTCTAAGACCATGACTTAAGAACAAATACAAATTTTCCAAGTTTGGAAATTTTGTTATAATGATAACAAGGTTTATCAACAATAGTCAAATCAAATTAATGCAAAAGTAACAACCATCTAATTATTCTAGCATTAACATCTGGTTTTTTCATTAAATACTTGATGGCTGCATGGTTAGTGTGAACAAATGGCTGATATCTAGTGGCATAATGCCTGAATTGGTTCAGTGTATGGACAATGGCCAACATCTCCTTCTCAGTAACAGTATAATTCAACTCGGCTTTGGATAAATTCTTGCTAATGAAATAAATGGCATAAGGGATTTTTTCATCTAATTGTCTTAATGCTACCCCTACATCTTTGTCGGATGCATTAGTGTGGATGTGGAAAGACAGAGTCCAATTTGGACCTCGGAGGATGAGGGAAGTAGTCAACTTCTTCTTAATGAGCTCAAAATCCTCTTGACAAGGACCATACTAGATAAAATACGAATATTTGGCCAATAACCCAAATAATGGCGAAGCTATCTTGCTGAAATATTTGATGAACCTTCTATAGTAACCAGATAAGCCTAAGAAACTCCTGGCATCTTTCTGCTTTTGAGGAGCAGGTACCCTTCTGATGATAGTGATTTTGTTTGGGTCTACCTGTATTCCTGCTTGGGATATGGAGTGTCCTAATACAACCCCTGATTTCTTCAGGAATTCATACTTTTTGGGGCTCAAGAAGAGATGCATCTCAATGCATCTTCTTATTACTTTACCCAAATTGGAGAGAGCTTCCTGGAATTCATCCCCATATGGTGTGAAATCATCCATGTAAATTTTGACAAAGTCCTAACTCAGAAAAGATGTTTAGGACAGCTCTCTGGAAGGTGGCTGGGGCATTGCATAACCCAAAGGGTAGGAATCTATAAGCAAAGGTACCCCAAGGGCAGGTGAAAGTAGTCTTATCTTGGTCTTCAAGGCTTCTTTGAATCTGATTGTACCCACTGAACCCATCTAAGAAGGAAAAGAACTGCTTCCCTGCAAGGCCGTCCAAGACTTGGTCTATAAAGGGCAAAGGGAAATGGTCTTTCTTGGTGGCTTTGTTAAGTTCTCGATAATCAACACAAATTCGCCACTTCACATTATTATTTGGGACTAGGACAAGAGGAGATACCCACTCACTGTGGGATATAGGATATATGAACCCCGCATCCAATAGTTTCTGCAACTCTTCTTTAACTATGTCCTTTAGAGCCGGGTTCATCCTTCTTTGGGGTTGTCTCACAAGATTTCATCCTTATTTGATGTAAATGTGATGTCTACATACTGAAGGATGCACCCCTTTCATTTCCTTGTAATCCCAATAAAATGCTTTAATATTTTCTTTCAAAAGTTGGCATAACTACTTCTCTTCTTCATTTGAGAGGTTTGGTTTGATTTTCAGAGATCTAGATGGACCAAACTCGATAGCCTTGGTGGTTTCAGAGGTTGTCTCAACTGATTTCACTTCCATCCAAGGTTGGATTTCAGACTCTTTGACTAGGGTTTCGAGAAAAGTGTTAATGGAGGAATAATTTTGAATGGCATGGTCAATGAGTTCATCTTCATCAAGCTGCCCCCCTCTAAGGATAACATCTATGGTACACATAGGGGAAATGTTATATAACTCATATTCTTCATCCTCCAACCATATAGGGAGATCATAATCAATGGAAGGCTGGGTTGGAGGATATAACACTAGATGTTTAGAAAAAGGCCCATTTTTTATAGTCATGTTTCTGGTCTGACAACTAATATAAGCGTCTACAATGGCTAACCAAGGTCTCCATAAGATGAGAGGATAACCATTAAACTTGGTTTTTGGCTGCAGGGATAGGAAACCTATAGGATAATCCCAAGATTTTATGGTAACCATAACATCCTCAACAATTCCTTCCAGAGTTACTGTGGATCAATCTGCAAGTTGTAGAACTATTGTGGTTTTCCTCAAAGTCCCTTGGAGATTAAGTTTCAACATAGTTTCCTTGGTCATGATATTGATGGAATCCCCTAAATAAATCAGAGCATTGGGGACTATGACACCATCTATATGTACATCAACAACTGGACTACCAGGGTCCAGGTATTTTGGAAATATCACCTTCCCCATCATTAGGTCAGACAATTTTCCTACCACATTGATGGTGGGGGTATCTCTCTTCCTCCTTCCAGGTTTCTTGAAGCACTTTGCTTTGATGATCCTATTTTAGATAGGGACATCTTTAATGGCTTGGAGAAGTGGTATCTTTACACACAAATTTTCCAATTCTCCCAGGATTTCAATCTCCTCTAGGGTGTGCTAACTAGGGTGGATCAAGCACTCGGGAAAGGGGGGTTGTTGGATTTGAGTGTTATCTTTTTCCTTTTCCTCCTCAACCTCTACAAGTGGATATGGGGGATGGTTTTCTGGGAGTACTCTTCCTAACCTGAGATTAACCTCCTGTAATTCCATCTCATAAGCTAGATGGGATGTTTCTCCACTGGGAGCCTATTGTGCTTGTCTGTTGTTTGGGTTCAGATTGGGCTATGCAGGTATAGGTAGCCTAGGTGGAGCACCATGAGTAAGCTAAGGTTGAGGTTCAGTTGGAGGCATTAGAGCAGGTAGTTGATTTTGCTGAGGCCTCCACCCTTGGGATGGATTTTTCCACTGAGGTTGTTGTCGAACAAAATGCTGAAATGGTTGGTTTATTGGTTGAGGATGATATGAAGGGTTGGAAGGCCAAGTAGGGGTGTAGACCAGGATGGAGTAGTGGGGGTGTACCAAGGTTGCATGCACTATTGTTGTTGTAATAGTAAGAGCTAAGTGCACCTTGCATACCTTGTTGATATGGCCGAGGGCCCTGAGGCCTTCTATGGTTGATGAAACATAGTTTCTCTGGCATTGTTTCCCCACCTTGATATACAAATTTAAGACCAGGTAAGGAGGGACACTTGTCTATGGCATGATTCTCTTCACAGACTAATCCAACCTATATGAAATTCGGTGGACATTCATTTCTTGGGTGTTTCCTGGTACATCTAGGACAAAATATGGCCAGGGCTCTCTCTGCTTCCTCTTGCTTACTTTTGACCTGCATTGTGTCCATTTGCAAAGGAAAGGAGTGTAACATGTCACTCTTCAAGTCCTCTAGAATGTTTCCAATCTCATGTTTTATCAAGGTGGAAGAGGAAGGGGTGTTGGATGTACTCTGGCTAGCTCTGTCGTTCTTCCTAAATTCCATAGAATGGTTCCAGAAGATAGTTTTGATTGTTTCATAGGGTTTTTGGTTAATATAAACTCCTGATAACATCTTCAAGGTTTCTATCATCTCTTCACTTATCCCTCGAATAAGTACAAGTTTAAGTGAGTCCGGATCAAGAGTACAGTTGGCTCTCTTATAGTTCAATTGAAACCTCTCTTCGTAATCCTCCAGGGATTCATCAAGCCCCAGAGTCATCCTAAATATCTCATCCTTAGTTTCCTTGGACCTACAGTAGTCTTTGTACTTGTTGTTGAAGATCTCTTCCATCTTTTCCCAGGTAGTGATGTTATCCCTAGGAAGACCCATGAACCAGCGCAAGGCTGCATCCTTAAGGGTCGATGGGAATAGCTTCAAGTTCTGATCATGAGAGGTGTAGTCATAAGTCCTACAGACAACAAAAAATTCAAACATGAATGTATCAGGGTCCTCAGAGGTAAGTCCATGGAAGTGTGGAAGAGCTGAGGGGATAATTTTTTTCATCTTAGTGTCCCCATCTGTCTCTCTTATCGAAAAGGCTCTCTGGGTCTCAGCCATGGTTAAGATAGGTGAAGAAGGCCCCTCATTTGAAACAAGGTCTTCTTCTTCTTCCCCAATAGGATCCTCAAATTATTCAGAAGGCTCTCCTAGAGGGGGTTCAATCTCATTGCCACTGAAGAAGAGTGAAGGTTGGCCAGGAGGTGCTGTGAGGGTTTTAGGTAAGGTTTGCCTTTGAGTAGTCCTAGTCCTACGAGGCATGAAAATCAAATCTTTTTGTATTTTTTCATTATTTCTGAAATGACATGAAAAGAAAGGAAAGCATAAAATAATGCTAAAACAAAATCAAAATATCTACTATACACCTCCCTAGCAACAGCGCCAAAAAGTGGTGAGCCCTGCTATTGCACCAAAAGTGATGCAAATCCCAGGGGTTGTCCTACTTTACTTTACCAACCCGGGGTTCGTACAAAATTTGAGGTGAAAGTGCTATATACACAACAGATGCATTATGTTCAAGTCATCCTCTTCTGTTTTATGAAAGGGTGCTATTTCTAAGGGTTCTCAGTGAAGTCTGTCACACTTCAATGAAACTAAACTCAATTGCAGAAAGGAAATGACAGAAGGAAACTATATTAAATCACTGAAAATAAATGACAGAAATGAAACTAATTTAATTTTCAAAAAAGGAAATGACTGAAAAGAAACTAAACTATATTTCTGAAAATAAATGGCAGAAAGAAAACTAATTCTAAACCACACTTAACTTGGCCAAACGGATAAATGCACTCTACCTATCCTATGATCTATCTACCATACTCCTATCCATGCAACTAAACTACCCATGGCTTAATTTTAATTAAAAAGAATAAATTTGTAGCTTAGAGGGAAGAAAAAGGGCTAAGAGGGCTAATGGGGGGTTTAACACATGAAATGAGGATTGGAAGCGAAAAGAGCGGGTTAAACCCTTAGAAAAAATTATGATATCATGAGAAATAGCTTTGGAGCGGACAGAGGGGGTTAAATCCTTAGGAAACCTTATTATAACACAAGAAATGACTTTGGAGAGGGAAGAACTCAACAATGTGAAGGCAGAATGCGATGGCCAGCAAAATTTGCGATGTGCGATGTCACAATCGCAACTTCGCAAGTTTAAATGGATAGCAGTAAGGATCTAACATAATGAACTAAATGGTGTGCAGTGCGAAGAGTGACATGGTGGGTTGCGAATCAGAATATCACAATTTTACAAGGATAACAGTAAGGATTGTTGAAGATTGCAACAAGAAACAGTGAAGGAGGCATCCTGAAACATCATTCCTGATCCTAGTTGGAAAGTGATCACCTAAACTAGGTGGGGCCCACACAGGTGATTTTTGTCGCAAAGCCTATTTTTAGACATGTCGATCATATTCTATGAGTTGCAGGATGCTATTTGTGGATGGTTGGTCAAGTTCGAAAAGTAGATGGATTTCTATTTTTAGACATATTGGGCGGAATCTATTTTTAGATTGCCAGTCTAAAAATAGATATGTCAAATATTATTAACTCTTAATAATATTTGGACTCTAAACATTATCTTATTCTCTTGGAGCACTTCAGTTAAGTGCACAGATGTGGCACAGGAGCTGACAAAAGGAATTATGCTATTCTTGAGGGTTTACTGGAGCTATTGCATGGAGGACTTGATTAGAACTCAAGTGGAAATTTTGACTCATGTGACGAGTTTGGTGGAGTTATAGAAAGTAGTTGGTGGAGTTTGTGTTCGGTTAGGCGAGTTAAACATAGTTGAGCTAGTTGTATCTGAGTCAAGCGATTGATACACTAGTGAGAGTGGTGTGAATTAATTATTAATTAATTCACTAAATAATAACTTATTAATCAAATGAACAATATAGCAGTTAACTATAGTGCATGGCAGTTTCAGTGGAGACTACTGGAGAGATAGGTGAAAGGGAAAGATGGACTATCTGTTGTGACCATAGTGATGCATGGATTGCATCTATATATACATTGGAGTTGCCAATGATAACAACGCAGTCAAGGAGAGTGGGATTACATTGAATTGGTCTTTGTAATCAGCTTGGATTTCATAGTGGAGGTAGGCTAGCAGGAGGGCAAAGATCGGTGCATGGATTTGCAAGATTGTTCTATGTTAGTGTGTGACGATTGTATTGTACTAAGAACTTGATGTACTAAGCTTTGTATGAGATTGTTACATGATCTCCATGATACATAATATATGATAGTTGGGGTTTTCGACTTAAGCTTCGGGATTTTCCGTTAAACAATGTTGTGTTATGTGTGTTTTTATTGCTTCATGTGTTTTGCAATTGTTGATTAAATTTCCGCAAGAATTATAATTGAAGGGATTACGTATTTTAAAGTTAAAGTTTGTGAGATCGGGAGAGTACGGATATATTGCACATGCATATTGTATATAATTTATACATGGTATTAGAGCGATATTGATCATTGGAGAAATTGCAAAGCATTGAAGCCGTTGAGTTTTTGTATTGAAGTGACCAGATGAAGTTGGCGCTCAAGGATAAACTCAAGAAAATAAAAATGGAGAATAATGACACTATTCCAGTATACTTGAAAAATTTTGTCAACTGCAGGGATGAGCTTCGGAGTGTAGGAGTTAGTGTGGATGAGGAAGGACAAGTCAAGAAGGTTGGGATTCGAGCAAAGAATCTCTACAGACTTGAAGTAGATGGGATGTCCTACGGAGCTTCCCTGCGGCCAGGAAGTGCAAGAAAGGAGGAACAGCCTGCAATTGATGCTTGAGAGGGAGCAACCTTCATGCGAGGTGAGAGTGACATGCGGGATGCCGGAGTAGCCACAAGATGACGATCATGGAGTGGGAGAAACCACTCATGTAGAGAAATTTCATGCCAGATGGGCAGAGGGGGTGCATGCAGCTATACCACCAGGTGAGAGGTGGGGCGATATGCATGAGTAATCCCAAGAGGAAATTTTTGGGCAGGATTCATTGAGATGGTGTGGATCTCATGAATTGAACCTGGCTACGAGGTTCCCACAGAGCAACAGTATCATGATCAGTTGGATTTATGAAAGCAGATCAAAGTGACGGTGTCGGATACTGGAGCACGGATCAGAGTTGACAGCAAGTGCAGCATGCATGGGTGCAGAGTTCAACAGCGCAGTGGTTCCTGAAGACATGTCCCCAGTTGCATTAGAGAGTACAGGGATTAAAATGGGCCTCCCTAAGGAAATTATAAAATAATAGTGGAAAGAATCAAATAAGATTTGATGACATCATCAAATTTTAGAGGGAAAAATGAAAAAACTACTTTTTCAACTCATATTTTCAACTTATCTCCCAAATTTTTTACTCAAATTTCGAGCGGGAGCACTCGTTGGATGCGAAATTTAATTCCTCATCCAAGGAGTACCCATGTTGCATACTTTCTATGGGTTCTACTACACGAAAAATAAGAAATACATGAAAAACGTGATTGTAATCACGTTTTCTATGTATTTCTCATTTTTCATGTAGCAAGGTTCATCGAAAGTATGCAACATGGGTACTCCTTGGATGAGGAATTAAATTTCGCATCCAACGAGTACTCCCACTCGAAATTTGAGTAAAAATTTTGGGAGATAAGTTGAAAATACGAGTTGAAAAAGTAGTTTTATTATTTTAATATTTTCTAATATTTTTACCCTTTTATTTAAAAAATGGTAAATCATCCCCCATAGTTGACATCATCATCTTGAATCCTATTGGTTGTTATAAAGTTTATTTTTGTTGTACATTTTTCTTAGGAGGCCCATTTTAGACCTCAAAATTCCCCTAATGGTACCAGCAGAAGTCGAAGACTTTGATGATAGATGCATTAAGATTGATTGAGTTGTTTGGAGCCTTTCAGTGTCAGAAGAGTTGCAGAGCAGATGCATGGAGTTGCGGGGCGCTTGAAAAGGTTGCAGGGCGAATGCATGGAGTTGCATGTCGCATACAAAGACAGTCCTTTCTTGTTGAGAGGGAGTGTTGAAGATTGCAACAAGAAACAGTGAAGGAGGCATCCTAAAACATCATTCCTAATCCTAGTTGGAAAGTGATCACCTAAACTAGGTGGGGCCCGCACAGGTGATTTTTGTCACAAAGTCTATTTTTAGACTATGTCTATTTTTAGACATGTCGATCATATTCTATGAGTTGCAGGATGCTATTTGTGGATGGTTGGTCAAGTGCGAAAAATAGATGGATTTCTATTTTTAGACATATTGGGCGGAATCTATTTTTAGATTTCCAGTCTAAAAATAGATATGTCAAATATTATTAACTCTTGATAATATTTGGACTCTAAACATTATCTTATTCTCTTGGAGCACTTCAGTTAAGTGCATAGATGTGGCACATGAGCTAACAGAAGGAATTATGCTATTCCTGAGGGTTTACTAGAGCTATTTCATGGATGACTTTAGTTAGAACTCATGTGACAGAGTTTGGTGGAGTTGTAGAAGTAGTTGGTGGAGTTGTAGAAGTAGTTGGTGGAGTTGTGTTTAGTTTAACTGAGTTAAACATAGTTGAGCTAGTTGTATCTAGTCTAACTGATTGATACACTAGTGAGAATGGTGTGAATTAATTATTAATTAATTCACTAAATAATAACTCATTAATCAACTGAATAATACATCAGTTAACTATAGTGCATGGACAGTTTCAGTGGAGACCAGTGGAGAGATAGGTGAAAGGGCAAGATAGACTATCTGTTGTGACTACTAGTGATGCATGAATTGCATCGACATATACATTGTAGTTTCCAATGGTAATAACATAGTCAATGAGAGTGGGATTACATTTAATTGGTCTTTGTAATCAGCTTGGATTGTGTAGTGGAGGCAGGCTAGCAGGAGGGAAAATTTCGGTGCATGGATTTGCAAGATTGTTCTATGTTAGTGTGTAACAATTGTATTGTACTGAGAGCTTGAGGTACTAAGCTTTATATGAGGATTGTTACATGATATCCATGATATACATAATATGATAGTTTGGGTTTTCAGCTTCAGTGTTTCCCGTTAAACAACTGTGTTATGTGTGTTTTTATTGCTTCATGTTTTTTGCAATTGTTGATTAAATTTCCGCAAGAATTATAGTGGAAGGATTCTGTATTTTGCAAGAAGTTAAATATTGTGAGATTAGGAGAGTCCAGATATATACATGCATAATATATATCATTTCTACATGGTATCGGAGCGATATTGATCATTGGAGCAATTGCAAAGCATTGAAGCGGTTGAGTTTTTGTATTGAAGTGACCAGAGGAAGTTGGCGCTCAAGGATAAACTCAGGAAAATAAAAATGGAGAAGAATGACACTATTTTGGTATACTTGACAAAGTTTGTCCACTGCAGGGATGAGCTTGGGAGTGTAGGAGTTAGTGTGGATGAGGAAGGACAAGTCAAGAAGGTTGGTATTTGAGCAAAGAATCTCTACAGACTTGAAGTAGATGGGATGTCTATGGAGCTTCCTACTGTTGGGAAGTGCAAGAAAGACATGCAATTGATGCTTGAGAGGGAGCAAGTTTTTCATGCAGGTAAGAGTAAACCTCGGGATGTGGAGCAGCCACAATATGAGGATCATGGAGTGGGAGAAACCACTCATACAGAGAAATTTCGTGCCATATGGGCAGAGGGAGTGCATGCAGCTATACCACCAGGTGAGAGGTGGGACGACATGCATGAGTAATCCCAAGAGGAAATTTCTGGGCAGGATACATTGAGATGGTGTGGATATCATGAATTGAAATTGGCTATGAGGTGCCCATAGAGCAGCAGTAGCATGAGCAGTTGGATTGGTGCAGGCATATCAAAGTGACAGTGTCGGATACTGGAGCATGGTTCAGAGTTGACAGCAAGTGTAGAGTGCATGGGTGCAAATTTCAACAGCACAGTGGTTCCTAAAGACATGTGCAGTTGGTACCAACAGAAGTCGAAGACTTTGATGATAGATGTATTAAGACTAATTGAGTTGTTTGGAGCCTTCTAGTTTCAGAAGAGTTGCAGAGCAGATGCATGGAGTTGCAGGGCGAATGCATGGAGTTGCATGTCGCATGCAAAGAAAATCCTTTCTTGTTGAGAGGGAGTGTTGAAGATTGCAACAAGAAACAATGAAGGGGGCATCCTGAAACATCATTCCTGATCCTAGTTGGAAAGTGATCACCTAAACTAGGTGGGGCCCACACAGGTGATTTTTGTCGCGAAGTCTATTTTTATACTTTGTCTATTTTTAGACATGTCGATCATATTCTATGAGTTGCAGGATGTTATTTGTGGATGGTTGGTCAAGTTCAAAATAAAATCAGATTTCTATTTCTGAACATATTGGGCGAGAATCTGTTTTTAGATTTCAGTCTAGTGAATGTGTCAAATATTGTTAAACTCTTAATAATATTTGGACTCTAAACGTTGTCTTATTCTCTTGGAGCACTTCGATTAGGTGCACAGATGTGTGGAGGCAGCAAAAGGAATTACGCTGACTATTTTTGAGGGTTTACTAGGGCTATTGCATGAGACTAAATTTTGACTCATGTGACGAGTTTGGTGAAATTGTAGAAGTGATTGGTGGAGTTGTATGTGATTGGTGGAGTTGTGTTCGATTTTACTTGGAGTTAAACATAGTTATTAGTTGTGTCTAGTCTAACTGATTGATACACTAGTGAGAGTGGTGTGAATTAATTATTAATTAATTCACTAAATAATAACTCATTAATCAACTGAAGAATACATCAGTTAACTACAGTGCATGGACAGTTTCAGTGGAGACCAGTGGAGAGATAGGTGAAAAGGCAAGATAGACTATCTGTTGTGACTACTAGTGATGCATGAATTGCATCTACATATACATTGGAGTTGCCAATGGTAATAACACAGTCAATGAGAGTGGGATTACATTGAATTGGTCTTTGTAATAAGCTTGGATTGCGCAGTGGAGGCAGGCTAGCAGGAGGGCAAAGATCAGTGCATGGATTTACAAGATTGTTCTATGTTAGTGTGTGACGATTGTATTGTACTGAGAGCTTGAGGTACTAAGCTTTGTATGAGGATTTTTACATGATATCCATGATATACATAATATGATAGTTGGGGTTTTCAGCTTCAGGCTTTCCCATTAAACAACTGTGTTATGTGTGTTTTTATTGCTTCATGTGTTTTGCAATTGTTGATTAAATTTCCGCAAGAATTATAGTGGAAGGATTCTGTATTTTGCAAGAAGTTAAATATTGTGAGATCAGGAGAGTCCGGATATATACATGCATATTGTATATAATTTCTACAAGGATTAACGAGAATAAGCTAAAATGTGCGAAGTGCAAAGTGTAAAGAGTGACGTGGTGGGTTGTGAATCGCAATATCGCAAGTTTACATGGATAGCGGTAAGGATTAATGGGAATAAGCTAAAATGCGTGAAGTGAAATTTGCGATGTGGAAAGTTCTGCGGAAGGTGATTTGTGATGGGGATGACATCGTAGTGATAAGAAAAAGGAAAAAAGTTGCAGGTTGCAATGTGCGATAAGATAAGAACTACGAGATGCAATTTGCGATGTAGTAAGTTCCGCGGGATGTGATATGCGATGGGGATGACGTGGCGGTGAAAGGAAAAAGGGAAAACTTGCAATTTGTGATATGCAATGTCGCAATATCGCAATCGAAAATAAAAATTGGTAAGAATTAAAGGTAAAATCTAAGAGTTGTGAAGTGCAGTTTTCGATTTCGCAATATCGCAATCCTAATGATTGAACACTAAGTGTTAAAGTAAACATGAAATGTTGCGAGTTGCAAAGTGTGACGTATGGTGGTGGGAGTATTGAGGAGGAAGGCAGAGGTTGGGGTTTCGATTGTTTTTAAGCATTTTTGCATTAAAACGATTCCGACGACGGTGAATGATAGAACGAAGGAATAAGGTAGGCAATCGGCGAAGGAGAGCGATAAGTCTTCAAGGAAAAAGGTAAGCGGTGCGAAGTGCGATTTGTGATTTCGCAATACCGCAATCACAAGGAACAAATGATAAGTGTTAAAGGTAAAAGTTAAATGTTGTGATTGTGTTGGCTCGAGGGGTCTTGACCCAAGTTTGGAGGTTAAGGTTTGCCAACAAACCCCTATACTACTGGCCCTTTCGGCAGTGACCTGCTTGCGCAGGTAAAAGTCTCACCCGAAGTAGTATGGGTGGGTGCTAGAACTAGGTTTCCGCATCCTGAGGGAGGATAGGTAAGCCAATTAGAGCTGTGTCCGGCTTTATAATGACCAGATTGCCTATCTCAGAACTAGATCTATAAGTCTCCTTCGCATCCACCTGCGCAAGGTCAACTATACTTATGGTGCTCAACAAATTATATACTTCTAAGATAGTAGTGTAGCATTGCATAAAACATAACAGAACATATCCAAATGTAGTAGAAACACGTACACAGTACCTTTGTAGCTTAACACAAAATATGCATAATACAAAAACTAACGGCCATTGTTTCTTGTCCCTTTTTCATGTTCGATCCTTCTTGACAGGTCAGAGGATCCCTGAAAACTTCTTCCTTTGATCCCCGGGTGACCATCCCACTGTGTGTTATGACTTTCACACTTGGGTCCATGTTCCTTAGCTCGGCTTTAACTCTCTGCACATTCTGTGTGGGGGAGGGCTGCTTTTCCTACATTTTTGCTATTAGAATTGGGCAATCTTCAATCGCATGGTCCAGTTTTCTATAATATTTGCAAGATTTCCTTGTAGGATTTGGGAAATCCCTTGCAAAGTGTCCTACTTCCCCGTAGTTATAATAGATTTGCTGCCCACGTCCTCGACCTACGCTCCCCCCCCAACCTCCCCTGCCCCTTGCTGTAGAGCCACCAAAGCTCGCGGGAGATCTAGGTGACGCAGGGTCTGACTGTACTGTATACAAGTTTCCTCGATCTATCATTAGATCATAAGTTTGATAGTTCTACTCATCGTGTCCTACCGACCGGCAGATGCTGCACCACTGTTGCTTAAGTTCTAGGACATACGCTCCTAGCCGGGGGCAATGGTTCGTATCGTGCAGCCCTACGATGCGGCGGTCATCGCACCATAACGCAGACCTGCTTGAGCCTGGACATACTAGGTTGGGTTCTCCATTTGCTCCTGGATGAACCAGACTAGGTCCTCCTGCCTGCATGTAATCTATCAATAGAGGGCACTGATCCTTCGTATGGCCAGATACCCGACATCGTATGCACCATAGATCTATGCTGGCTCCTTTTCCGCGTTCCTTTCGCAAGTTCTAAATTTCCATGTGCATAGCTCCGAGATGCTCCTGAATTTGATGTACTCCTAACGAAGTATCTTCTCTGGGTGCAGCTTCTAGTTTCATAGCAACTTCCACAACTTTTTCCTGTGACTCGAAGGTTTGGTAACTCATTGGTGTGCGCAGGTGGGGTAAAAACATAGCGATAAACCATTTTGTATGTTGTCTATCGTCATACTCAAATCCTCCTACCCTGATTGCTCTCTTCAGTTTCTGATCAGCCTCCCATACAGATTCATACGCTCCTTGCTTGAAGTCCTTCACCTCTTCTACTAACTGAGAGTAAGATTTTGGCTTTCAGAACTGTTGCTTCAGAGAGTCCTTAATATCTTGAATGGATGCATTCCCATTCTGAGATATGTATCGTATATACCAGTCCAAAGCTCTTTCTTCGAATGCCAGGGACATTTGTGCCCTCTTCACAGTATTGTTTGTCACATTTTGTGCAGTCCATACGGAATCTGCAACAAACCAAAATCAGTCCATATCCTCATCTCCTACCCCCTTGACAATAGGTAGTTTCAAGTGCGCGGCCATATCACTGTCCAACGGAGGTGGTGGTATGGGTGAACTCTTACCTTTGCGTGGCCTGGACGGTGGTGTAGCTAGGGGGCTCTACGTAGCCATCTCTCACAGAGGGCTATAGAGAGATCTTCCCCCTTCAAGGTTGGTTCGATAGTATTTACCGCTACATGTCGTGCTCTCGTCTGGATCTGAGGTCATTTACTCAGTATGACTACAAAGAATACTCTTCTCGCACAGTAATATCTTAATCAGCAGGGGTAATGTCTTCAGAAACTTTCCCCGTAAACCTTTAAAGAATATTTGTTCTGCTTCGGAGTAGGAGACGAAGTGATCAATGGAAAATTCTGTCACAAACCCTCCTAGAACACTATCCAACCAGTGATCCACCGTGCAAGTGATGGTATTATTAGTCCTTTCCAGCTGCTGGATCAGCCCTGGAGTCCACTAGGTGACTCGTTTATCCTTCAAACACTTCTGGAACTCTACGAGCCTAGCCAGCCACTCCTGCAGCTCAATCGCAAATGTCAAAAAGAAAATCTCCTAGCTTTCTGTGAGAATGTACCTGTTTTTCCAATTTTCTATCGTTAACTTCGTGTTGCAATTCTCTTTTATCGTAAATTCCTGAATTTTATTTTTTAACCACTCTTCAATTTCCTTCCTTTCAGGTTTCCATTACTCTCTTGTCATTACCCAATCCCTATCTCAAAATGCTCCCGGTCCCAGCAATGGAACCATTTGTTGGCTCGAGGGGTCCTGACCCAGGTTCAGAGGTTAAGGTTTGCCAAAAAACCCCTATACTACCGGCCCTTTCGACAGTGACCTGCTTGCATAGGTCAAAGTCTCACCCGAAGTAGTATGGGTGGGTGTTGGAACCAGGTTTCTGCACCCTGAGGAAGGATAGGTAAGCCAAGCAGAGCTGCGTCCAGCTTTATAATGACCAAATCGCCTATCTCAGAACTAGATCTATAAGTCTCCTTCGCATCCATGTGCGCAAGGTCAACTATACTTATGGTGCTCAACAAATTATATACTTCTAAGACAATAGTGCAGCATTGCATAAAACATAACAGAACAGATCCAAATACAATAGAAACACGTACACAGTACCTTCGCATCTTAACACAGAATATGCATAATACAGCAGCTAACACAGGTTTGCATAAATAGTACACGTAGATTCAGTTACTCAACAACCTTCTCATTCATCAATCCGTCAATTCCTTCTTACAATACCCAAACCCGACCTGAGCACACAACAGCAGGGTCCGCACACAGCAGGACTTGGGATCTCCACCCACACAGCCAGTAGGATTCCTTTCCCCAAAAACCCAAACAGATCTACTAAGCCATAATTCGCATCAAGATATCATCATCTTATCTTCTTACAATTCAAAATTTTCCTCTATTTATAACAATATAGCCTAATCTTTCCTATGGTCCACAAATCGTGGTTTACAGACTCTAGGTCTACTCTTTAACCCATTACAATGCTTTCGTGCTTTGCTCCACCCCAAAACCCCTGCGCTAGACTAAATATAATAAAAAATATACAAAATCAGACCAGTTTCGCAGCTTGTAGGAGACCCTGTTCCAACAGATTGCGAAGTGCGATGTACGGTTGCAGGAGTCTCGAGGAGCAAAGGCAGAGGTTGGGTTTGCGGTGGTTCTATATGGTTTTTCATGTGTTTTTCATAAAAAGGGTAAGGCAGTCATGAATGGAGAAACACAGAGAAATAAGGTTGGAGGGATTAAGGGTGTTCGAAACAAAGGTAAGTGCAGTGCTAAGGTGAGAAGTAAAGGAGGGGAATGGAAGCATAAGAGCAGTTCTCAAAAGTGAAGCACACCTGCAGATTCATGCACTGGAAACAAACAGAAATGCGGGGTGAAAAAAATGAATGAAAGGCTTGCACTTGGTAAATACAAATTCTTCCCCGAACTCGAACAAAAAGCAATTTTGGCCTGTGAAAAGGTCTGCCTTACTCGAAATCTATTGACAGAGATGAAAGGGGGGAGACTTGACCACAGTTTTGGATTTTTTCCTCTATTTCATTATGCATAATAATGGTTCTCAAACTTTTGTGGTTGTCGTTAATTGTAGAATCCAGATTTTCCACAGTATCATAAAACATTGGTCGACGTTTCGAATCCCAACGGGGATCCATCTTCAGGACGAGAATGAAGAATGAAAGAAGTTCACAAAAGGTCAAGGTATAAATAGTGAAGGATTGAGATGAATGAGAGGAGATGACAATAGATTAATTTAATTTAAATAAATTATATTTAATTCTTTATAAAAAATTTAATTTTAATAATAAATAAATAAAAATTATTAAATTTTTTAATAATAATAAATATTTAGATTTTTTACGCTTATTTATTTTATTATAAACCCTAAGTGCCTAAATTAATTTTAATAAATTAAAATATAATAATTAAATTTTATTTATTATTTTTAAAAATATTTTATATTAATTTCTTATTTTATGTCTAATTTTTTTTTAATTAAACCTTGAGATTTTTAATTTATAACCTAAATTTGACCTACAATAGAATTATAAAAATATTAATCTAAGTGTAATTTATTAAATGAGACCTATGTTTATTAATTCTAAATAATAATATAAGAATATGTTAATAAATAAATGATAATAATTAATAAATATTAAATCTACTAATGAATTTAATTAATTAAATTTTTAATATTTATAAATTAATTTTAAAAATAAAGTGGTCGCATGGTAGGGAGAATCTTGATAAATTCTTCAATCACCTCAACTCAATTTCCTCAGAAATTAAGTTTACCAAAGAGATGGAAGAAAACAAGAGCATTCCTTTCTTGGATGTCCCGGTTACCAGAAAGGAAGATGGACCATCAGGGCATCAGGGTTTTAGGAAGAAAACCCATTCTGACAGCTACCTTCATGCTGACTCTTACCATCATCCTGCTAAAAAATTCAGCGTCCTTAACACTCTTGCTGCTAGAGCCCTGAGGATATCCAATGAAGAGCACCTTAATGAAGAAATCTCTCACTTGACATCTGTTTTCTTGGGTATAGGGTATAAGGAAAGATAAATCAGAAAAGAAATAAATAGAGCAAAAAGTATTGTCGTATCCAAGAGACACGGCCAAGATCCTCAGGGGAATAGTGGAAGGGTTTTTATGCCATACATTAAAGGCGTAACAGATAAGATTGCCAAGGTTTTGGGAAGGAGTGACATTTTTTCTCAATTCTCAGCAGCAGGAACCATTAGACAAAATATGTGCTCAGTTAAAGATAGCATTAGTCAGGGGTAGCTTAAAGGTGTTTACAAGATTGACTGCTATGTGGGAAGAGTTATATTGGTGAAACTGGGCGCTCTCTTCAAAAGCGTCTGAAAGAGCATGGTGCCGATATTAAGCATGAGTGATCTCGAACCTCGGCTCTTGCTAATCACTCCTCAAAAAAAAAACACCACTTGCGTCTTGAGGATGCTAAAATCATTGCAAAAGATTAGAGAAGCGGTGGAGATTATAAAACACCCACATAACATCAACAGGGACGGAGGATTCAAGATTAGTGATAGTTGGCGGCCTCTTATTAGACAAATGTGCTCCTTAGGTTCGTCCTCTTCCCAAGTATAATGTCGCAGGTTTGATTCTTCTCCTTATTAGTAAGCAGTTTAGGGTCCTGTCAGTACTTAACCTTTTTATTTAACTCACTTGTAATAATTATTGTGTTAATTAATTTTTATTATATTCATAAAAATTAATTAATTAATAATTATTATCAGAAATTGGTAGTATAAATTCAAATAAAATTAATTTATAAATATTAAAAATTTAATTAATTAAATTCATTAGTAGATTTAATATTTATTAATTATTATCATTTATTTATTAACATATTCTTATATTATTATTTACAATTAATAAACATAGGTCTCATTTAACAAATTACACTTAGTATTAAATTACAGTTAGATTAATATTTTGATGATTCTATTGTATGCCAAATTTAGGTTATAAATTAAAAATCTCAAGGTTTAATTAAAAAAAAATTAGACATAAAATAAGAAATTAATGATGATGATGATGGTTAACGTCCACTGAGACCAATATTTGGTCTATGGGACCTAGAGAAAAGAGTTATTTAATTTGATTGAAGATTTTATTCCTATGCACAAAAAGCTTGGAGAGAAGCCTCCCGAGCTCACTATAATTTTGACATCTTAAAAGGCTAAGAAGGTCAGTATTGCAACAAAGATTATGAAATTGAGCTCTAATGTGGTTGTACGCAGGGCACTCTAAGAGGAAGTGATTTTCATCCTCGATGTTCATATTCTCACAGAGATGGCAGATCCTTTCCATCCATGGTGGTTTAGGAACTGTCCAACGATCTGTTTCACTATGGAGCTCATGAGAGTTCGTTCTAATCTTGGCTATATTAATTTTCTTCTTTGAGCTAGTTAAAACAGAGAGATACTTTTGATCTTCTAAGGTGGGGTTGATGACCCCCTTATAATACCTTAATTTTATTTTAGCTGCTAGATCTTTCTCACACCACATTTTTTCTTTGAACTTAGAAGTAACAATTTTTTTAATGTTATTGATGTTTTTCAATGCAACATTCTCGTCAATCTCCCAATGGTTTAACCAGGCCTTGGTGTCTTTATACCAACCTCGCTTAAGCCTTAGGTGGTTTTCCCTGGAATTTAAAGCTAGCTAAATTTTATTTTAAAAATAATAAATAAAATTTAATTAATATATTTTTATTTATTAAAATTAATTTAGGCACTTAGGGTTTATAATAAAATAAATAAGCCTAAAAAATCTAAATATTTATTTAAAATATTTATTATTATTAAAAAATTTAATAAAATATTTTTATTTATTATTAAAATTAATTTTTTTATAAAGAATTAAATATAATTTATTTAAATTAAATTAATCTATTGTCTGCTCCTCTCATTCATCACAATCCTTCACTATTTATACCTTGAGCTTTTGCAACCTTCTTTCATTCTTCATTCTCGTCCTGAATATGGATCCCCATTGGGATTCAAAATGTCGACCAATGTTTTATGATACTGTGGAAAATCTGGATTCTGCAATATGCATAAGAAATTAAAACTACAACAGCACAAAAACTAAATAACAATGAAACTTATTAGAAGCAGATCTAACTTAAATGACAGAGGCAAAACTAGCTAAAAGACATAAAGGAAAATATAATAACAACAAAGAAGTTGAGGCACATGGATTGGGCCCTAACCCATGATCTTAGCCCTCTGAACTTAAATCAATCAAATGAAATCAGTATGCTCATTTCATAAAAGAATAGCTACATACATCTCTGAAAGTTTTGACCCCTGAATAAAACAAAAAGCTTCAATAGTTCACAACAATAATTCTGAATGGAAGCGAGACTAGGATAGACTAAGACTTCATAGCTCTAGCTCTGCTCTATTTATTCTATAGGGCAGCTACCAAGAACTCCCTAGAAAATGGTGATCAAGTCCACTGGACTCCAAGTAAACCAAGATTGACTGCTCTCCTCTTTGAGTTGCTTAGTTGCGTCTAGATTTTAAATTGCTAGAGAGAATCTTTGGGGATCCTTTGGCTTCTTGTGGAATTTGAATTACTGGAGAGAATCTTTGGGATCCTTCGGTTGCCTTTGAGGGTGGACAATCCTCCTATAATTTCTCCTTGTTGTCTCCTCCAAGTCTTTATGAAAAAATATTTATAAAAATTCTTAAAAAATCATGATTTTTTGCACTCAACCTTATATTAGGCACTCAGAGTATGTTAGCCTTAATCACCACCTATACTAGCATCATAAACCAAAATAATAATAAAAATGAAAGAAAAAGAGATCTAAGAAGGCAAAAAGGTGACTATTAACCCCTCCAAATATGTCTAATGATGGAGCTTATCACAGACCATACAACCTTGATCTACCTCATCTAGTCAACATCTAATAACCCTTGTTTATCTTTTTCTAGTTCAAAAAGTAAATCAAGCTCCCGACTAAAATTTAATAGGTCATTGTCTATGATTTCCCTGTCTCCGTCAAGCTCACTTTTAACCAACTCGATAGCATACTTAGTTCTCTACTTTAAATTCCGCAAATTGAAAGCAACTTTCCATGTAGATTCCATAATTTGCAAAATTTCAGATATATTATGAATAATATATGATTTCACTTTATTAATAATATTTACAAGTTTATCAAATATATGAGATCCGTTGGAATAGAAATTACCAAGGGAAGTTTGTGTATTGCTAGTGGAGTCTTTAAAAAAAGAAACCAACTCAAAGTATCTTCTAGCTCTTTTATTTTTTCCTTCAACTTAAGATTTTCTTATTTTTATCGCTAATAGAGTCTGCAAGTGCCTCACCACTAGTTTGATGCAATTTCATCAGCCCTAGTGTTGCAACCCCAGACATATCAACATTCATTTTTTCTCGATAAACAAGCTTTCTGTAATATTCCTTTTTTAGGAATCTCTACAATATGGTTCAAGGGGACATTGTATAAGGAATTCAATGCAAAAATAAGCTGAAAGGGGACTTGGATCCCTTTTTTTACCCTTCACACATTACACTCCCAGAATATTAGCTCAAAGAAATAACCCTAGGTGGGTTATTCAGATCTCCCACTCCTAGGTATCTCAAACAATGCTCACAAAGAGAGCTATAGTAATACATGAACTCCAACAAGTAGCAGCAGTGAAACATCAACACATATGGTGCAAGAAGAGAGCATAGCCATTATATTATGTGCAGCTACAAATAGATATACAAGAACTTGAGGAAAAGACCTCTCAAGATAGGCCAGATCAGCCTCAAGATAGATGTACATGCAAAAGTGAAAGTACACTGCTACACAACCCAGCAACAGGCTATGAATGGGTAGTCCATGGTGGGAAATGACTGAAAACTGATATACACACAATGATATAGCAATAGAAATCTCAAATAAAGTGGGGGAGCAAGATCTCAACCCCGAAAAACAATAATACAACAATCCTCCAAGGGATTGGCCAGAATGTACAAATTGGAAAAATGCCAGAGTGCAGTGTAGCAGCTGCAACTCAATCACAATACAAAAATGGAGAAGGATGGAAATTCTGCAAATGAGAAGAAACCTCCTCCAATTATCTTCAAAGTGAAAGGCTACTCCCTTCACTGAAGATTACACCCTCCAATCCACAGTGTGAACCCCTCCTGCAAGTGCCCTCTGAAAATAATGCAATATGGGGAAGAGACTGCGTTGGGAAAGAGATGAAACATATGGCCCAATGTAAAAATATGCAATGGAGCTCTGGGATCTTTCTCACTGATCTCCCAGAGAAATAATGAGCTCCTCTTTTGCAAAACTAGCTCCGGAAGTGGGTGGTAATGAATCCTTACTGCAGCCCCCAGCAACTCAACGTTTCTGCCCAACTGGAAAACACTATAGCTGAAGATGGTTACCTTGGCCTCAAGCCTAGATGTGAGGAGAATAAATAATAGGTCCTCCAAAGCTTCCCAATGAAGGAGAGGAAACTCCTAAATAGGAATCTCCCTTGTGCTAAGCAGCACAGCTATCTTAGTTGAACAACTAGAGAGAGCAGACCAAAATCGAAATCACAAACATAATGAGCAATGGCTCCCCTTCCCCCTTTTATGCCAAGAGGAGGCTTCCTTTCCATGGACCCCACCCATTAGGGTTTCTCTCATCCAATGATATCCCTCCTATCAAAATTGCGTTGTCCTCTTATGCAAGCTACACCTCTTTAGGTAGCGTTGTTGACTTGGTCAAACTTGACCCAGTCTTCTTGTATTTTCCCCTTTTCACACTAGGAGATGACAGATAAGCCACTTAGGTGACCCCTTTGCATATTAGGAGTGTTTATTATGCTTCTTCATGGGCCCCCTTACCCATTTTATTCTTTTTATTAAAAGGAAAGAAAAATTAATGTTCCAATTAACTTAATGAAAATTTTGGAACATTACAGTCCTCCCCTCCCAAAGATTGCTTGTCCTCAAGCAAGTGCAAGGGTATACTAATTCATCTTTTGTAGCATCCATGTATGATGATATCCTCCAAGAAATAGGGTGCTATCTCATCAATAAAGCTCCCACATTGCTTCTCCTCAGCATGTAAATTAGCTACCAAGCTATCATCATGAAAAAGTGAGGTGCTCAAGAGAGTGGCAAAGTGATGTATAGAGGTCCTCCCAAGGCATGGAGTCTGGAATGTGTTGGAAGACATTCTCCCCATGTGGACCCTCCATCCCCAAGCAATCAACCATGCAACATGAGTCACCTTCCAACTAGGCAACTCCTGGAAATCATCCTCCACCTTGGGCTCATGTAGAATAGGTGGGCTGGAAATCTAAACATGGTAGGCTTCATAGCCTACCCCACGCTGTCCTCTTCTCCACTCATGATAAGTGTGGAGTGAAAGTTGAACTTGGGCTATAATATTGTTGCCCTCAAGTGGCAAGATGAAGTCTATACCTCCAAGGATCTCTTGTCCAACGTTGTAAATAAAGCTGGCCCAAATCATCTCATATGTGATGAGTTGGAAGTCATCATCATATGGTATCCAATCAATCATATGGTTCACCTCATGGAGAAACAAATATCTTGTCATGGTGACCATATCCTCTTCCATACTCCCCTTATAGCATGTGTTGCAAAGAGTATGGAGGTCTTCTTCCCCAAAGGGCACATCCTCCCAATGTGTCTCTCCCTCCTTATGATACATATGGGGCTGCTACTGATACATGGCTAAAACATAATGGTCCTCAAGAGAGACCCAAGCCATCCCATCAAATCCAACACCCATGGGGTGCCTCCCCAAAGAGCTCAAGCTCTCCAAATGGCTCCTCCCATTCGAAAGCAAGAGGTGTAACATGGCAATCAAGGCTGGCCCACTTGTTTTTCTAAAATATGCAGCGTGATAAGTATGGAGAACCATACTCCCTATGGGCATCCTCAACTCTTGTGACAGTCCTCCAATGGTGCTTCCCATGTCCAACATTCTACTAGCAGAATATGGAATCATAAATCTGTGAGAGCAAGGAGGTGAAACATAGCTCCACACATGGAACCAATGCAGGGCATCATTGGCGTGCCTCAATATATAGTGCAACAAGTGTCCTTTCATCCACTTGTTTGTTGCCACATTCATCCTACAAGATGAGATCATGAAAACATAACTTGGTGCCAATGGTGCACGCCGAAAATACTATGGCTTTCCCCCACAATCCACCAACAAGATGGCCATCATAATTGTTGCAATTGACCATAAGTACAACAAAACATAATGTGCAAGAAGGAAATATCCTCCTTGGTATGATATGCTACTCATAAAGATAAGAGAGTGCAAAACATAAAGAAAATAGTTACCTCCCTCATCATGTACTGCGGTCTTTGAGCTGAAATGGCTCAAGTGAAAATTCTCCCTTACTGCAACAAAGTAGGGAAGTGGTTGTGCCAACCATCTCATCATCTCTCTAGCTGTGCATTTGTCCGTATGCTGATATACATCCATTAGTATGCCCTCCCAAGTGGACTCCTCCATCAATAAATAGTATGCATAAGAATACATGAAAGGAGAATCCATAAATGCTGCATGTATGTATCTCCTCTTGTGCTTGTGAACCCAAGCCAAGAAGATCAAAATATAGTAAGGGATGCTTCCATCCATTACTCCCTCATCCTCATCTTCTACATGCCTCCAACGTACATCACTTGTGAAGTGGTCTTGGGAACACTTCAACAAGTAATCTCGGCTCTTAAGTGACAGCGCTATTGGCCTATGGAGTAGGGCCACTGTCATCTCAAAGCTCAACTCTTTGACATGGATATTGTCAAAGAATCTACTCATCATGTTGCTACACATATAGAGACCCTCCCATGAATAAGGTACTGCTTGGGAATCTAAGGCCAAGGAGCAGCCCCTTTGCACTATGCTAGTGCCTCCTCCTGCTCCTGCAACATCCAAATACAATCTGAGCAACAAGAATGTTTGTTGCTCCTCCATACTCTCACCATACCAAATATGTGATGGTGACATAATGAGTGGTAAGAAGAATGCCATCTCATCATAATGCACCCATGCTCTTTTCTGCCCCATGGTGTAAGTATCCTGCCAGTCCTCCTTCTTCACATCCCGTGAAAAAAGATAGGTCCTATGCTGGCCAAACTCTCTTAAGAGTAGCCAACGCAACATTGCCTCTTGCTGCCCTATGTCATAGATTTGCAAGAGACTCATCGTCCTCTTTCCTCCCATCCAAATCCACTCAACTCCTTGTGGATGTCTCCCTTCATCCTGCATCTTGGTATTCCCCCAACAAGGCTTACCATCTTCCCAAAACAGATTTTGGCCTTTGCATTTCATGGGACATTGAAATGCAATCTCTTTCATGACAAAGTTTCCAAACCCCAACCTCAGCGGTGGTGCACAACACATCAATTGTGTATGAATATGATGGTACAACGCCGTGAAAGTTTCCTGCTCTAGACAGTCATCATGTAAAGATGTACAATCCTCCATGAGAGATAAAAACTTAGGCATACCTTGGAGAGATTTGGAAGAATATTGTGTTGCTACAAGAGTTTCTTGCTCAATAGTGCTGGCTGCCTCAATTACTGGAGATGCAAGTTGCTTCTCCATCACTATGATAGCGCTGGTATGTGCCTCTTCAACTGGTGGTGAGGGATCCTCCCTCTTTTGACCAAATCTTCTGATCAATATTTGAGAAAAATCAGCAAGAGTAGAAACCCTTGCATGACTCCAATGGCTGAACCACCAAGTCTTTGCTTCACCCTCAAGGTGCAGCACTACAACTTCTACAGCCTCTTTTTCTACTACAGGATGTAGCAGGAAGAAAGCCTCTAGCTTCTTCACCCAAACCTTTGTTGCACATGTGAGTGATCCATCAAATGTGGACAATATAAATATATTGCCTCTCATCATCCCATAGTTGTGGGGTCTTCTCTCTTCTTTCTGTTGAATACATTGTGGAAAATATAGAGTCTCTTGGAAGGCTCTAGGGTTTTCTTGGTATTCAGTAAGATACTCACTTAGAATCTCGAATTCCAAGTTTTTTTCATGCTTCATCTTTCCTCCTTGGTGAGAATAGGAAGTGCATGGTCCTTCCTCTTCTCCTTTTTCAGTCTTCTCAACCTCCTTGGGGAGGTCTTTGCTGGATCTAAAAACTGATGAGAGCAATCTCATCCTCTGCATCATCTTTACCTCTTTTGTCTTTTGATTCGAACTTCATAGGTTGAGCCAAGTTCGAAGCTCTGATACCACTGTAATGTTCCTTTTTCAGGAATCTCTGCAATATGGTTCAAGGGGACGTTGTATAAGGAATCCAATGAAAAAATAATTTGAAAGGGGACTTGGATCCCTTTTTTACCCTTCACACATTACACTCCTAGAATATTAGCTCAAAGAAATAACCCTAGGTGCGTTATTCAGATCTCCCACTCCTAGGTATCTCAAACAATGCTCACATAGAGAGCTACAGTAATACATGAACTCAAACAAGTAGCAGCAGTGAAACATCAACACATATGGTGCAAGAAGAGATCATCGCCATTATATTATGTGCATTTACAAATAGATATACAAGAACTTGAGGAAAAGACCTCTCAAGATAGGCCAAATCAGCCTCAAGACAGATGTACATGCAAAAGTGAAAGTACACTGCTACACAACCTACCAATAGGCTATGACTACACATTCCATGATGGGAAATGACTGAAAACTGATATACACACAATGATATAGCAACAGCAAGCTCAAATAAAGTGGGGGAGCAATATCTCAACCCAAGAAAATAATACTACAACAATCCTCCAAGGGATTGGCCAGAATGTACAAATTGGAAAAATGTCAGAGTGCAGTGTAGCAGCTGCAACTTAATCACAATACAAAAATGGAGAATGATGGAAATGCTAAAAATGATGAATAAACCTCACATCCAATGATCTTCAAAGTGAAATTTTTCTCCCTTCACTGAAGATTACACCCTCCAATCCACAATGTGAACCCCTCCTGCTAGTGCCCTTTGAAAATAACGCAATATGGGGAAGAGACTGCATTGGGAATGAGATGAAACATATAGCCCAATGCCAAAATCTGCAATGGAGCTCCGGGATATTCCTCACTGATCTCCCAGAGAAATAATGAGCTCCTCCTCTACAAAACTAGCTCCGGAAGTGGGTGGTAATGAATCCTCACTACAACCCCCAGCAACTCAACGTTTCTGCCCAACTGGAAAACGTTGTAGCTGAAGATGGTTACCTTGGCCTCAAGACTCGATGTGAGGAGAATGAAGAACAGGTCCTCCAAATCTTCCCAATGAAGGAGAGGAAACTCCTAAACAAGAATCTCCCTTGTGCTAAGCAGCACAACTATCTCAGTTGAACAACTTGAGAGAGAAAACCAAAATCGAAATCTCAAACATAATGAGCAATGGCTCCCCTTCCACATTTTATGCCAAGAGGAGGCTTCCTTGCCATGGACCCCACCCACTAGGGTTTCTCTCATCCAATGATATCCATCCTATCAAAACTGTGTTGTCTTCTTATGCAAGCTACACCTCTTTAGGCAGTGTTGTTGATTTGGTCAAACTTGACCTAGTCTTCTTGTATTTTCCCCTTTTCACACTGGGAGACGACAAATAAGCCACTTAGGTGACCCCTTTTCATATTAGGAGTGTTTATTATGCTTCTTCATGGGCCCCCTTACCCATTTTATTCTTTTTATTGAAAGGAAAGAAAAATTAATGTTCCAATTAACTTAATGAAAATTTTGGAACATTACACTTTCTGTTGCGAATATGTACCCTCTCAAACTTCAATATCTTACTTCCCTTGTCATAATTTTCATCCTGCAATGTGACATAATGATCATCAAAAGTAATGTCCTCTTGGGAAGTTTTCTCCATCATTTTATGATTTTCTTGCAAACAAGTACTAACACAATTAAGTAGTACAACACTATCAACTTCCATGTTCATGGCCTCTTAAATGCTCCATGTTTTAGGTAGAATCTTTGATATAGCTGATTCAACCATATGAGCTCTTTCTAGAGTTAATCTACAAAGAGTCTCTTCATCATTCCTGCCACTTGATAGCCCATCACTAACCATTTTTTCTCTTATAATAGTTGTTTTCCTTTTTTGGCTGGTATATGAATTCAAACCAGCACTACATATGCAAGATTGATATTTTCTCATAGTATTTGTGCCTCTTTTCTTGTATCTTCCTCCCATGCTGATGATATCTTTTTTAATGATCTCTTCAGCATCTATCAACATTTTCTGATATTTTGTTGATACATTGTGACTTTCTTCACTTCACTCTCTAGTTCTTGGAAAGAAGTTCTCGTACTTGATGTGTACTTGATAGACTCTAGGTGTTCCATGTAAATTATTCCTCTATCAAATCCTTTAATAGGTTCATCTTCACCTAAGTTAAAAGCATCTAAATAATTTGCAAGACGTTACCGTGAGTTGTATTCTTCATATTAAATTTTCAAACAATAAAACAAAAAATAAATAAAATATTTTTTCTTTTTTTTGTTCAAATGTAAGTAGCCAACAATGAAATTTATCTCATACTTCAACAACAAAATACCTATCTAGAACAAACTTTGGCAACATCAATGGCATATCTTCAAAACCATAAGTTCAAATAACTTTATTGATTTCTCTTTCCTCATGTTCCCCTTTGCCATATAGGAAAGCCTCAACCTCTACAGATATTCAAGGAGGCTCTTGTCTAGTTACCATGCAATAAAATTTCCTTACAAACACATATTCAATTAAAAAAATAAATAAAGAATATTTGTGCTTACACAATATAGGACTCCATAACTACATTGGTTCCTCGCCAAAATTGAATTTAGGATTATAGGGTAAACTGTTAAACACATGCCTTGACATGAGTGTTGTTATCATATAAACCATCCTTGGATAATATATCTAACTAAACAAATAATTCATTGGAAATATCATCAAACCAATCACAAAACAATTATTTTTGTATATCTCATAAAGTACATAGAAAATGAATTTTAGAACATTTGTTGTAATTTATTGGTCTATTACGGGAGTAAAGGGTCAAAAAAAATTCCTAAATGGTTGTCTAATCAAAGAAATATCTACCAGAGAAAGATCAAAAGGAAATTCAGAAGCTGGAGAAATGAATTCTCGCACAATGTCAATCCTGCCTGCTTCTGGCTTCAGGAAGCTATTTGCATCGAACAATTATAAACACTTGTTCGGTTCTTATAACTTGGTAACCATCCGGGACAGGTTTGATTTGGGTTTGACTTCTTGGCCTTCCGCTGCAATTATGGAACGAAGACTCTCTACGCATCATTGGGGAGGATCTTGGCATTTACTTGGATCATGATTGCTCCTATATGGAGACAGGAAATATTTTTGTGGCCCGTATTTTGGTCTTTTTGGATACGAGGGAAGGCATTTATGATAGTTACAACATTTTCTTCAATGACATGGTCAGATATTAGGTGCAGGATTATGAAGGGGTTCCCTTAAGATTTCATCATTGTCATGTGGTTGGTCATCTTTACAAGGAATGCCCTCTTATGGGCGTCGCGCCTCCAATCACCAAAACTGTTGTGCACATGGCTACTTAAACTAATATTGTGTGCGTTGTTCCTACTTCGAATGAGGATCGAATTGGCTCCCGCATTGAACCACTTAAGGTGTTGGGGACTTGGCCAGTCACACAAGCTCGAATGCATAGCCATGCGGTCTTCACTTCTCTGGAGGATTCGGCACCTATTCTGAGTACCTCTCTTGATCCTCCTCCTTGTTGCTCTATTATTACTTGTCCTCCAAATTTATCTATTTGTAATGATATTCATCTGAATTCTTGCAAATTTAATTCTCTTTGTTTCCATATTGCATCTGCCCCCTCGTTGATCCCCCCCTCCATCCCTCTTACCTCTAATGTGACCTCCTCCCTTAGTCATTTCATTGACTCTAATAGTCTCTCCTCTGGTCATCGCTATTTCCTTCGCTCTTCCGTCCCCTCTATTTCTCATCCCTCTCTCAGCCTCGGCATGGACCCAGACACCTCTTCTGTCAGACCTTGTGGTCGGCCATCTACTATCACCAAGGCCATTAGGATGGCTAGTATGGAGGTGGGTGCAGGTGCGCAGTCATCTATAATTCGGGTTCTTAGAGCAAGGAATTCCCAGGATTCAGTTCCCCCGTGATCTGCCTTTCCTATAATTGCATGGGTTTAGCCAGCCCAGATAAAAAATTGGCTCTCAGGCGATTTCTTCAAATTTCACGTGTTGATGTGCTTTTTCTACAAGAAAATTTGGGGGACATTTTATCGATTAATAAAATTTCATCTACACTCCTCCTAGACTAGTACTTTGAGACCATTAACACCCATGGTTGATCTAGGGGATGTGCCTTGGGTATCAACAACAAAACCATTTGTGTTATGAGCTGGTGGGGAAGGGAAGGAACCATTGGTGTTGATGTTATCACTAGAGATTATAATCTAGCTATTTCCTTGGTTAATGTGAATAGTCCCTATCATCATCGAGAGGAATTTTGGGATTCCTTGTTGAGTAGCTCTATTTTGAATCAGAACAACATCATATTGGGAGGAGATCTGAACTTCTCTATTGGACTCTCAGAATCTTGGGGGTCGCGAGCCATTCTGATTCCCTACTGGAGTACTTCGCCAATAATTTGGAGATGGTTGATTTATTAGATTTGGAGCTGCCTAAGAAGACGCCTACCTGGAGAAACAGGTGTACTGGGGCCATGGCTCTAGCCCACAGATTGGACCGTTTCCTCATAAATATGCCACTGCTAAATCAATTTGCCAGGGCTAGAAAATGGGTGGGCTAGGGTGGTGCCTCAGATCACTCGCCGATTTATTTTGAGTTTCTAGTTGGTGAAACAAAACATGACACAGGTTTGGATTATTTGGCCAGGGCAGCACAACAGGAAGCATCTACAGGTACAACATCTACTACAGAAAGAAGAAGGTCAAAGAGGAATAAGCAAGCATGGGGACATGCTTGATGATAAGCAAGGGAGAGATGTTGGGCCTTAGTTTTGGTCTTATTTTGCTCAAAGAAACTTACTAATCTATCTATTTCCCATCCATTTTCCCTTCATTTATTCCATTTTGATGTATATTTGATATCTATTCAGGTATTTAATTTTAATTTTTCAATTTCTAAAGTTTTTATGAAAGTTTGGTTTTTAGTGCAAAATTGGCAGATTCATAAATTCCCGTAATAGCTTTATGGTTGATGTGGTTGCAGGACACTTGGGCACGAATTAAATGCATGGATGGACAGCTTGGGAACTAGGATTAAGCCAGCTATGCTTAGTTCGAACAGAACAAGCTTTATTAGGCCCATTTGGTGCTAGTCAATCATGACTAGTCATTCAGAAATCCCATAGAAATAGGGCAGTTTTGAGATTCTATGGGATTGGTCATATTTCTTGGGATAAGAATAATGAATTCGACTTATATAGGTGGATGAGAGTAGATGGGTTTGTTTGAGTGAAAATAGATCAGTTTGTTTCATGAGACTTCTTATTTAAAGCCAAAACTTTGATGGCTTATGTATTATTGACTTATATACTTTTATATTGTGACAACTTTGGATTGAGGAGTTAATTTGAAGACTTGTGTTGTTATTATTTTGCTGTTCAATGCTATGGATGTGTAACTGAAGTTAAGCTTCTGAGATCACTTATCAAGTGTGCAAGGCAAGGGTGGACGGGCCCCCATTCCAAGCTAAGTACACTTTCTTGTTAACTAGTTTTATTTCCTTGTAATCTGATGATTGTAGAACTGGTTTTTCAAAGATTTATTTCAGATTGCTTCATGGTTCATGCATAATGATTGATTTCATTAGTTTATATTTTATTCATCACTTTATCAAGTTGGAAAAACAGGTGTTCCAGTTGAGCATCCCTTCTACTAAGATGATGAATTAAAACTAGTTTCTTTGGTTTGCATGCAAGTAGTTTCTTATTGTGATTTTAAGTATTGAGATGAATAAATTATGATGAAATACTTTATGTGTCTCTTAAGTTAAGAGCTTCTTTCATTAACAATTTATCCATATTAAGTTCTTGATTTTAATCTCTGATTCATTAAGTGATAGTTGAGGCAAAGGTGGACTTCTTGAGTCAAGAACCATCTCAATATTTTTCCTCTACTTTGAACGAGTTGAATTAGAGTTGTAGGATGTATTTCTTTTGAATAAATTATCTTTTAAGGTTTGATTATATCTGATCTTCACATATAGTGAATTTGCCTCAAAGCATAAACAACCCGGATTGATAATAAATAATTGTGTTAGTTTAGGTACATAAATTAGCTCAACAAAAGGTATGTTGGACAAACTTCAAGATCTTCACTCAAAAGGAGAATTTACCATGTCCGCTAGTCAAGAAGATTATGAAAATAAAGAAGGAAATCTAGAACCCATTAAGGAAGCTGAAAACAAGAGTGAAGACATCAAAGTCAAGGAATACCTAGAAGATGAAGAAAATAAAGAATACTTCGAAGATGCACTCATGAAAAAATGTGTAGCTGCCTTAGAAGAGATAAGCAGTTTGAAAAAGGAAAATGCATATCTTAAGAAGAAATTACAATATGGTGACCATAGCCTTAACAATAAAAGGAAGGAAGTTGACTTATTTAAGCTTTAGGTACAAGAAAGAGATAAGGGGCTCATCAAGATCAAGGAGGATTTTCATCAAAACAAGAAAAGAAATCATGAAGAAGTCATATACATGACGAATCAATTGGATAAAGAAAAGAAAAAGGAAGAAACTTTGTCAAGACACATTGAACAAATACATGAGGACTTGAATAAACTTGAAGAGAAAATTGGTCAATACAAGGAATATATCTCCCTTAGATCTCAACTAGAAGAAGAAAAGAAACAAGCATAAGGACCTGAGAAGGTGATGGAATATTTGGAAGCGGAAAAGGAAAGAAACACAACAACATGCAAACTAGAATAAAAGGATTATTACATCACCAAATTATGGTCATAAATCACCTCATTTAAGGCACAATCATGTGAAGCAACGAAGATGAAGGAATAAATGGATATCAACCTATCAAAGAAGGATGAAAAATGCATGAAAATGAAAGAAGAAATTGATATCCTTAAAAAGGAAGTCAATCATTTGAACAAGAGCCTAAAGAGATCTCAAACCCTATATGACATCCTAATTCATCAAAGAACTCCTCTTGATAAATCAATTCTTGGTTATGCAAGTGAACTTTCAAACAAGAATGATGGGATCCCTAATTCTTCAAACAACAAGGACGTGGAGAAGCTTGGAATAAACTTTGATGCCCCCAGTTTTGGAAAAAGCAAGGAGGAGAGTCAAGATGACATAGAAAGAAACCCTGCTCCAAGAAGATATGTAGATGGTGTCAAGAATGCAAGAGGAAATAATTTTTATCAAAGGTTCCCAAGACATAATGACTTTAAAATTACATCAAGGCATTATCCATCCTCCAAGTACCAAAGTATTTTTTTTGTTATTTATATTCATGTACAAACTTTTGGCATATGGAAAATGATTGTAGGGCATACCATAAGGACAAATTAAATGGTCCACATCAACTCCCTAGAAGAAATTTTGCAAGAAAAAGTGATGATTCCTCATTCATGAACAATATGGAGTGCTTCAAATTTCATAATATTGGAAATATGGCTTGTGATTGTAACTTGACTTGGGTCCTTGAACAAGCTAAAACCATCATTACCAATCTAGAAATTAAAGTTACACAAGTATGGAGAAGAAATAAAATTGAATCACATAGTCTCTTAAACACTCCAACCAACAATACATGTTGTTGATTTGATGAAGACATCCTTGGAAGATGCGATATTCCAAGTTTTGATGATGAAACCCTGCCAAAAAAATACAGCATGCATATTGTTAGGGAGAGATTGTGATTCTTGAGTACTCTTGAAGAAGTTATCAAAGAAGAGCCAGAATAAACCATTGATGATTCACACAGAAAATCTTGATAGATCATCTCTCGAGAATAACTCCATTGAATCAAATCATGAAATTGTGAAGATATCTTCCACTTGATCACGAAGCATCAATATTTCTTGTATTGAGAAAAAAGAAGAGCTAGAAGAATGTATGCAAGAAGGGGGAGTTGGTTGATTATCTACCTCATACATATTCATGAAGGCATGGAAAGTATTAGGGGTAGAAAGTACATTAAAAAGAGAACAATGATAGGGGGAGAAAAATATCTTTCGTGGAGAACTATCATTGATGAATGAAATACAAAGAAGCATCATGTTCAGAATCAACCTGACAGGGGGAGTACTTGGGCACCCTATTTTCCATTTATGTCAAAGTGGGAGTTGAAAGGGAAAAGATATTTCCATCAATGAAAAAGGGGGAGATTGTTGGTCAAGGTTTTCATTGATGTCAATATGGAATTGTTGGAGATGGAAAATATTCATGTGATTCATGCCTTAAACCCTTTCATGATATAGCCCTAACTACTTGAAAAACCCCTATGTATATTTACCCTCTGATGTTTCCCTAGATTGTTTATGTAATATATAATGCCCATAATATTCTAATTACCTTAGCCCTAACACATTGATGCAAGTCCTATTACTTATTATTTCCTTAAGATACATGAATGAAAGCCTATATGAATGGAATCCTAATCCTAATGAATAATCCCTTGTCCTAAAATCCCTGAAAAATGGTTAACCTTGGATCATTGATGATTAAGCCCTAAATGAATATGCCCATGAAGACATAGTGAAAAGGAACCCTAGTTTCTTTTATGCCCATGATGCCTTTAAAGAATCCTTAATCCTAATCAGCTTTATGGCCTAGTTATATAAAGAAAAATTCCTAAACTCTGTCCTAGTCCTAAAATCCTAAAGGCTTCCTAAAATGAATAATGATATATCCCTAACGCTTGACTGCGAAAAATATTTTATTCTTTAATATTTTGATTGAAAACAACATTAGCCTATGAAGGACCTCATCTTCTCATTTTCCTTCATCAACCCTTCATATTTTTATCTCAAAACTCTTCACTAATTGAGGAATAATTATTTTTATAAAGACTAAAATGCATTAAATATATGCCTATCATGTCGACCCTTCCTTACACAAGTCAGCTTCATCACTATCATCTCGTCTCAACACCAATAGAAAAGTATTTTCAAACACTCAAATGACTATAAATATAAGTATAAACTCATTCATTTATCTCAATCCATTTCGGTGAAGATCGATTATAGAGATACATTACAGAGAACTGGAGAAGACGAAGGAGAAAAAATTAAGGAAAATATTGAAGATCTGTTTGGGTTGAAGACTATGATTAGAGGCATTCTCTCAAACCTGTGGTTAAAGGAAGAACCCTAGGACCTGTGAACTAATGTTCCAAACCTATGGCAAGAGGTATGGTCGAATTGTTTGTTGGAGGGCGATGATATATCACAGTTCATATATTTGTCTGGGGAAACCTATGAAAAGACTATTGGCTCAGACAGGAGACTTGGACCTAACCATTGTAAGGTCCCACCTTACCCACCATCAGTAAGATAGAGAAGTAGATGTCACATAATCACTAATACTCATTTGCACAAACTCCTAAAGAATTAGTCACTGTAAAATTGTTTCCATCAAAAGGCCCTTTTTATTTTGAAAGCTTTAGATAATACAAGAAACAACTGTCTTAGTCACACTTCAGCAAATTATTAAATTCATTTTCACATTCATACCAAAAACTTGCAGACATAGGAAGCTACACCCATTAAATAGTTTATTTAATATTTATAGTAACATAAAAACACAAGAGTAACTAAGAATTTTACACTAACAATTTATATGCACAAAAGCTACAACCATTCATGATTTTTGACAAACACTTTGCAGACATGCACTCTACACTCATTCAACCCTTATGACAAACACTTTGCAAGCACGCAATTAAAAGTCATTGAGGCATTTTGTCAAATACTTAGCAACAATGAATTTGAGATTATTCTTCAACATATTTATCTCCTAAAAATCAGAATTTAAACTGTAAATGTTTCCATCTTAAAACAGAGACTAAATGATCTTAGTTTTTCATCAAAGACTCAACAACGGGCGCACATAACTCAGAGCAGCAATCTGCCAAATTGCCCAGATTTCCGATCTAGGTTCTGAAAGGTATTTTTTTGGAATGAAATCAAGGGTTACATGACCAATAGGCACGGATACCCCCTGATGTTGGGCTGAATCGAATCTAAAACGCCCAGAAATGTGATTCTTAACTTCTTAATAGCAAGGTATAAACTACATGCTTCATTTATGACTTTTGTCAAACATATGGAATGAAAACTTACAACTACACCTCTACATGAGGAAAAACAACCCAAAGTTATGCTACTAAGATATGCTCATTGAAATCAAACTCACTCTTAATCTAAAAGAAGATTAATTGTGTCTTTTTGAAAACGACTTTTAATCAAGAACAAATCTCATAATTATGCAAATATGGTATCTATATTATTCAATCTACCTTGATAACTCTAAGTCAATTTGTTTTCCAACTATGAAATTGCTCACGATTTCTATTCAATAATTAATCAATTCATTTCCTTTCATGTCTTATCCCTTACTATTAATACGTACGCAACAACAAACTATGAAAACCATAAATTTCTCAAAATGTGATGAATCTTGTCAAATTTAAATAAGATTTAGACTATCACAAGGGAATTTCTAGCCTAAAGTTAAACCCTTTTTTTCTTTTTTCTTTTTAAGGATACTTACCACCCTCTCAAATTATTACAACATTTTGTAGGACTAATAAATACTCATACAACTATACATTTCAACACAAAATTTCTAAATCCAACAATCTCTTCCATACCAAATACAATACAATCATCTTAGGCTTCTAAATCATGCAATAATTCCAATTCATCAAAATGTGATCTTACTCTCTTTCAATTTATCCCTCAAAAAATATCACAATCACGTATTCTTGTAAAACAAGAACTCAACTAAGCTTTTCATTAATCACATTCCTTTTTCTTTAAGTTCAAATAAAACGAGTTCTCACCACATAAAATGTAAACATGTTATTCTCTTAACAATTTATAAACAATATGAATTTTGACTCAATCGACTAACTAACAATAGTTTAGATCAATACATGAGTTCAATCCTCATAATATCTCTAATTAATTTGGTTAAATAGAATTCAACCAATATTCAACTGATAAAATCACTAAAGAGACTATTATGGCTTTTCTAGACTTAATTTGTCTTAAGCCAATAGAAAAGTTATTTCATCAACTTATCACAGTAATCTTTTTCTACATTTCAAGAATTTGAAAGTCATTTTAATTCTACCTAAATTCAACACATACAAAAGGATTAAAATACAAGAGGATAGATATCTAGTTCACACTTGACTCCATATATCAAAATCAATTCTTCCAAACATTCTAAACCACCTAATGGTGTTCAATATGTCAATCTTAGTATCTTCATTTGTCATAAAAATAAAATAATGGATTTAAAGCTCAAGCACATTTGTGTTATAAATCTCTATCCATTTAACTTTAATTACACATAATCACTCCTTAATCATCAATATCAGATTCCATCAAAATATTCTAACGAGAAGAATTACTTAGCTCATAGATATATTTTAGTATGGGTTCCACACCCATACCTTACCTCATTACTTATCTCATAGATATATACTAGTATGGATTCCGCACCCATACATTAGATCATAGATATATGCTAGTATGGATTCCACACCCATACATTTTCTCATAGATATATGCTAGTATGGATTCCACACCCATACATTAGCTTAATGAAAATCTAACCTTCAAGTGTTCCTTAAAATGGCTTCCACGGCCCTTCATGCACCAATCATTTAAGCCTCTTGTTTATTAGGAAGGTTATACCTCAACCTAGTAATTGAGTAATTTAAAGTTATTTGATGCCTAATGTCAACCCAAAATACACAAAATCATGTCAAAGAAATTAGAGAAATTTCATTCTTACTCATTAAGAATGTATTCCCAAATCATATTTTAACACATCTAATTAATACACATACATTACTCTTGAATCTACATTCACAGTTAAAAGTGACATCCTTCAAGGTAGATTTTAGTTAAATTTCTTTTAGTGTAGGTACAAAAAGATTCAAGATTATCATGATGAACTCAATCATCAAGTTAATGGAATCTCAACCTTACACTTGTCACTCATTCCCAAAGCATACACACCAAGGTCATCACACTATAGTCCAGATTAAGCCAATATTCTTCTTGGTAGATACGATTTTAGCGAGTAAAGATGGCTACTAAGCCCATATCACATTGAAAATGATACACTAAAAATATATGAAACCATGCATTCACTCCACCTATCTCACTCATTGATTGAAAATCAAGTCATTCACATACTTGGGTTTAACCCCAACTTTCTCAAGCACATTCTTTCCCAGCATGTCTTTAAGAATTTTAACATATTGTTGATAATGTGTCTTAACAAAAATATAAAGGAATATAAGGGATTTTTTTATTATTATATTTCATGAGTCACTAAATGACATAATGATAATAATATCCTCTATGCAACCAATATGCTTCCAAGTCAAGATATACAACAACTAAACAGGCATGCAAAATCAACATTCATACATCATCAACCTACAAGTAATCATGTTGGCCCATTAGGCCCTAGCATTGTAACTCGCTCTGATACCATATGTAAGGTCCCACCTTACCCACCATCAGTAAGATAGAGAAGTAGATGTCACATAATCACTAATACTCATTTGCACAAAATCCTAAAGAATTAGTCACTCTAAAATTGTTTCCAACAAAAGGCCCTTTTTATTTTGAAAGCTTTAGATAATACAAGAAACAACTGTCTTAGTCACACTTCAGCAAATTATTAAATTCATTTTCACATTCATACCAAAAACTTGCAGACATAGGAAGCTACACCCATTAAATAGTTTATTTAAAATTTATAGTAACATAAAAACACAAGAGTAACTAAGAATTTTACACTAACAATTTATATGCACAAAAGCTACAACCATTCACGATTTTTGACAAACACTTTGTAGACATGCACTCTACACTCATTCAACCCTTATGACAAACACTTTGCAAGCACGCAATTAAAAGTCATTGAGGCATTTTGTCAAATACTTAGCAACAATGAATTTAAGATTATTCTTCAACATATTTATCTCATAAAATTCAGAATTTAAACTGTAAATGTTTTCATCTTAAAACAGGGACTAAATAATCTTAGTTTTTCAGCAAAGACTCAACAACAGGCGCACATAACTCAGAGCAGCAATCTGCCAAATCGCCCAGATTTCCGATCTGGGTTCTGAAAAGTATTTTTTTGGAATGAAATCAGGGGCTACATGACCATTAGGCACGGATACCCCCTGATGTTGGGCTGAATTGAATTCAAAACGCCCAGAAATGCGATTCTTGAAAACAACAAAATTTATAACCTACATGCTTCATTTATGACTTTTGTCAAACATATGGAATGAAAACTTACAACTACACCTCTACATGAGGAAAAACAACCCAAAGTTATGCTACTAATATATGCTCATTGAAATCAAACATTTCTAAATCCACCATATGAGTCCTTAAAACATTTTACCATCCACAAGCTAATTCATATGATTTGACAAGCTTTTTGAACCAATTGTTACAATTTGACAAACACATGGCAGCCCTGAATGCTACAGCCATCAAGGCTTTCTATCAAAATTATGATAGTACTATTACAACAATTTGAATAACAAAACATTGAATTATTAATAAGAATATGAAACATAAGCCATAACTGAAATTTATCTCCAACTTACCTCAAGCATTTGATCTTCCAAACTATATTTTAGTTGCCATTGTTTTTTTTGCATTTTCTTTTAAGGGTTGATTCTGTAATTCCTCCAAGTATATTTTGGATACATATCCATTTTCTTACTTTTGATATAAGCTGCAAGTTAGCCCTTATTCATGCATAAATAAATTGATAACATTACTCATTCATAGATTTTATCAAACACTTTGCAAACTATCCTAAAACCATTTATAAAACATGCATCTATTAATTATTTGAAACAAAACCATAAATCATGAAATACTTACCCAAGTCCTTTGGAATAAATTTATTGCAATTACCTTCAATAATATTTGGTTTTCCTTTTTCAAATGCTACAATACCAGATTAGTACCATAAACTACACCAATAATAACTCCAATATTGAGATCTAAACATCCATACATATAGATTAATCTCTCTTCATTTTTAACTAATCAATAATATTTTAGATAACATAAGCCTAAAGCAAAATTAGATGCTTACAACAATTTAAATGTCTACCTTTTATTTTATGCTAAATCTATACTATAATTTTAGGACAATGGAATTTATACCTGAAGAGATATTCAGCTCCAATCATTGAGAATATGATCCACCTTCGATCCCTTAACCAACTCATTTGAACCATCCGGTTTTCCACCCAACCATATCCAGGGAGAACTCCTCCCCCTGGAACCCCCGAGCTGTAAAAGCTCACAAACAATACCAAAAAAAACAGCAGTAGAGAGAGAGATGCAAGGAAAACTAAGGAAAATAGTTTTCACTTCCTCTAAATACCACTCATGTTCAACCTCAATAGATACTTAGTAGCTTAGTAAGAAATTCAGATTTGTTTTGGAAGTAATTGGATACTCTCCATATCTCTCACAACCTTCCTCAAGTCTCTTCCACTCTTGGCATCACCCTCCTCCCCCCAAATGAGAATATATGAGACTCATATATAGGAGGAGCAACAAATTCATGTCATAAAGGAGGATTAATATGCATGCATTGTATTCCTTTTAGAGGAGTGTAACTTATGCCATTAAGGAGAGGTATGCATGCCTTATTTAAGGAGAGTGTAACATATGCATTAAAGTGAGTATAAGAGGAATATTTTATGACATATATTTAATGAGTGTAAGAGGAATATTTTATGACATATATTTAATGAGTGTAAGAGGAATATGCCATTCATTGATGAGTGCATAAAAGAGAGTGTAATGTAATATTTAAAATAGAGAGAGTTACATAGAGCCATGAGAGTCATGAAGGAGAGAGGTGTGAAGTGATTGAGGAGATATAATTTCCTTTTAGTAATAATATCATAGTCTCATAAAAGATAATAATAATATTAATAATATTAATAATATTGAGGATTAAGTCGAGATTGAACTATTACAATTGATTAATCATAATTTAAGTGATTTCCCTTCAAGTATACTTGTTTACCCATTGATTGGAGGTGATTTACTATTTTTGGAAAGTCATACTTGAAATGGTAGACATGACTTTCTATTTTTAGAAAGTCACTCCAAAATTGTTAGGAATTAGATTATTAAGGAAATTCATCTACAAGTTGCCCATGAGTGGTATTTTTCTTCCGGATAATAGGGATTCCACACCCCTATTGTATGCATCTTCATGCCCCCTATTGTATGCATCTCGTTGTTTGCAAGATTGAGGCACTTGACTTCTGATTCACTCTAAAGATCCAGAATTCACACCTTGATCTTTGTATTTAGACTCCGCTACCGCAATTCAAGACTCCATGATCTTTATTTTTCATGGATTTGTAATCGTCTAATCCTTTTATCATATATCCAAGACTCACGTTTTATATTTCATGATTTGCACCTACTTCAATTTCCATATATAAAATATCTCCGCTTTAAAACTCCGCCATCAATTTTAAGGTACCTGGACATGCTTTACCCATCTGATGGTTCGTTGGTAAGGTCTTCTTCTAAGACCTGCACACATCACAATCTCATTGATCAAATAAATCAAATGAATTTCATAATTAACTTTATTCAAATTTTACCAAATATTGTGCATGACTTCCACAGTCATTTTGGTTTTGGAGAAATGACTTCCGCAGTCATTTATAACTTGAGCATCCCTGTTGGCAATGACCAAGTCCCATGCCACATCATGCTTAGTACGAGATTATGCACATATAATCATACAAATCATGTATCATCCATAAATCATAATTAACCATATGTTCCACATAACCATGATCGTCCATGGATCTGTGTCTCAATTCTAAATCACCATTCACATCGTACACCTATGTCCAAAATAGGATACCAAATGAGAAAACATCGCTAATATTCTCTTAACCAAAATCAATCCTTGTGCACGCAACCATAGATATTATCATAAGTACACAACAACCAAGTGACCCAAACCAGGTCATAGCATATAAGCATGTACATAAGTCTTTCATACATAATATTATATCAAAATCACCATCTCTAAGTGTCATCAAAGCTATCTCACTAATAAGGGACACTACAACCATAGTGCACAAAGCTCGGATAACCTTAGACCTGTGATCTATTGCTTTATACCAATCATCTCTTGTTTCAGACCGAAGATCTTTTGCTTAGGATCTGTGACTAAGGGATATAACTCTCAGTTATGTGATCTATTGCCTTGACTAGTGATAAGAGGTGTGGTTGTTGGAGGAAATAATTACAACAACTCAGACTTGTGAGGGGCTTAGAATAGTGATATAATGTTTTTTTAGAGTCCTATGATGAATGGTGAACATTGATAAACAAGAACACTAAAGGTTCTTGGTGAATAAGCAGTAAAGTTTCTTGAATAATGTTGTATTAAAGTATTGTTGGATAATAATAGAAATATCGTTGTGTTAACTTGAGGATAGTCCTGTAGTGAAAGTCACTTGTAAAGAAAAAATATGACTATGGAGCTAAGACATACAAATTTTTTATGATGCTCAAATTCTAACTTGTAAAAGAACTCAGAAATTTTTTTATTGGGAGCCTTGAACAACTATTGAACTTATCTTGATGAATTGAAGCAAAAGGTTGGATCCCTAGAGGATAGGAGTCCTCAAGAATGCCAGGTTTGAGCCTATACCAGAGATAGGGTTGGAGCCCTAGAGGTTGGTGCCTCAAAGTGACAAGGTTGGTGCCTTGGAAGATAGGGTTGGAGACCTAGATGTCAGAGCCTCTTGAAGTTCAAGTCAGTTCTTGGCATAGTATAGGTTGGTGCCTGGAAGGATTGAATATTGGTGTCTTGATCTAGGGTTGGAGCCCTACACAATATTGTATTGGATTTATTGTAAATAAGAGATTAATAAAATTATTTATTCTTATTGTTCATTTTGTGTTCTAGCTATAAGTGATATAACTGGTAAAATTGAAAATTGAAAATAAATACTGATTCACCCCCCTCTCAGTATTTCCAACGCCCTCTGGGGTAAGTCCACAGGGATGGAATCACCACCTGGTGTCATATTTCTAAATTATTTGAGAAATTTATCAATTGTGTCAAGGTATATCCATCGGGGTATTACCACTCGGTGGGATCCACCTTCCAAATAGAAATGCTTCCCATTGTTGTGATGTTGCCCATGTCTTCCTAGTCCTATGTTTTTCCACTCCGCTTGGGTTTACAGCTGGGTTTAGCACTTCTACCAACTTTGACTACGTGCCAAGGCTCCTCCAAACACCTTTCAACTCTGCTAACTTTTACTTGGGGTCACCAAACTTTGACTGGCTCTATATTTGGATCCAGGAGGCTGTTTTGAGGCTTCGACATATCACTAGAAATATTTTTCTGAGCTCTTTCCATCTGTGTGGATTATACCTACTTATGAGATGATCTTCTACTCAAAAATAGGATCCAAAGTCTCTACACCATCCTCATACATATTGATATTCTGATGACTAATCCTTTTCCATGTTTTTCCTTTTCCAACTTTTCCATTTCCTTTTCGTTTTCTATTTCCAATAATGATAACACCATTTACAGTTCTTTGAAATTTCCATCCTTTCCTTTTCCACATTTTTTACTTTATTATTTTTCACCAATAATAACATATTTACCAATGCATTTTCATTTCTTTCCTTTTCCAATATTTTCCATTCCTTTACCTCTTTCTTTCCCATAAATGAAAAAATATTCCCAACAATATCCCCCTTTGGCATTGATGACAACATCAAGATCAAACAACACATCATTATCAATAATCATTAATTTTCTTTGATAATTCTCCTTGTTCTTTTCCAATGATCATTTACCATCTTGTGTTTGATAAATAATTTAATGATCAATACTTGATGCCAGGATACTGGGTTAAACAGATCCTAGCATATCAAAAATTCATGTGCTTCCCTCATAGATTAAAATTCTTCGTTAAAACCACAAATATGTTCAGTTCAAACAATACATATAAGGAAAGAGAGCCATACAAATAAAATATTGATATAAAACATAAAAACTCTTTGGCCAAATATTACAATGGGTGGCCTCTTGGCTCTCGCCCCTTCAAACCATTTCTCTTACTCTCTATATTCCTCACTTCCTCACTTCCTTGCTTGTCTTTTCTCACCCGAACAAGCTACATATTTATACATAAATATAATTTATTCCATTCCATAATTTCCCCCACACAAATCTCAACTTCAAATCTAAATTAGATTTATCTTTTTTTGGACTCGATTAAGTCTCGTTTATGGAATTCCTCATCCCTAGATTATCTACCTAATTCAACTCCACTCATATCCTTAATTATTTAAGGAATATTTACAATAATCCTCACATTTATATTTTCTCCCCTAATTTATTAAAAATGAGCAAATTAATTAATAAAATAATTAAAAATAATCACCCCCCAATTACATAATTGAATAATGAAAATTTAGCTTTGATGCTCCTGCATCAGATTCCCCATGTGGAGAATTTTCCATAGACTCCTGTCTACGAGGTCTATCGCTTTTTTGTAACAATGCGATAGCCACAAGCCCTGATGACTTGCCCCCTCCAGGATTCCAAACTCTGTTATGCCGCTGGTCCTTCAAAGTATTAACTCGATTTGGTAACTCATCATTCACTCTGTCAATTGGATTCCATCGGCTTCTCCAACACTTCCTTTCGTCAATTCCTCTTTGTCGAATTCTTTCATCTCCAACTGTATTGAACACTCAAATTTTTGTCATGAATAATAATCAAGAACTCCTTCTTGATTATAACTATAGTCTCTAATTTATTTTATAGCAACAACTTTCTTGTCCGGTATTGTACCTGCATTCACCAACAAACTATTAGTTTTAAAAAGATAAGACCTTTCGGCCTCTTTTGATGCTTCAGGCACCAATCTTCCATCATCAACTTTCTGTATTTCAGTAGATTCTATTTTGAACCGCTAGTTGCTTCCATATTTATCCTGCTGGATCAATATTTCTATCTTCTTTATGTCTCTACAGACATAACTTTCTTGTTTTTTCTGATCTTCCATCCCAATGCCAAATAATTTCTGCTCAATTTCTCTGATTTCGACATCATATATGTTAATTTCGTTTTTTTTACCTAAATTTACATCATTATCTGAAAATTTATAACATCCATTAAACTCTATAAATGTTAAAAAAATTTCATCCCTATCACACATAGTAATTGCAACTCCTTCTAGATCAGGTTCTGCAATCTTCACTTCTCCCTCAGGTTCCTTAAGCCATCATTCCAAGAACGCGATTTCCATATGAAATATTTCCAGCACTTCATCACAACCTTCATTCTGCGCTTCATTCTTCTTCTGGTAATCTTCCTAAGTTGTCCTGGTTTCAGCATCATCACATTGTAAAATTCTGTTAGCAAATTCACTAAACAAATAAATTTGTTTACCTCCTTGGGATATCTCTTTGGCATTTCCTTTATGCTCCTACTCCATAACAACTTCAACTAGCTGTCTTAACCCAACCAAGAATTCATTTATGATTTCTTCCTTCTACAAAAAATCAGTACCTTCCTCCTCTGAAAGGCATTCTCCATCAGACTTCACCTCAAGAGTTTCCTTCCTCTCTGTGACAGTTTCATTAGACTATCCACCATCTTTCGCACATCCTAAAAAAATACATAAACTATGAGATTTAAAAATGCAAGGTTTCAGAGCCTCATCTGATTCTCTCGCCAACACATCTTCAGATTCTTCCGAACTATCCCAATAGTTCATGAGATCTTCCTCATTGATCTCTTCACCCAGAATTTCACCCTGTTCTGGGCCACAAATGGAAACATCCATTTTTAACTTTGCCTCTCTAAGTTCTTCACACCTTATCATCTGCTCAAGCTTCCTCAGATATTCTGCCAACTGTATGCTTACCTGTTTTTCCCTCTTTGCGTGTAGTCTCTACCACTTTACCTTCTTTCTCATGGTCCAACCATGTGTCTGGTCCTTCATATTTCTCTGCGATAACTCCATCAACAATTCAAGGTGAGCTATTATCTCAGCCTTTTCCTGCTCATAATATTCATCCGTCAAATTTTCACATATGCCACTTACCTTGAAATTTTCCTTCTTCTTCCTTCTGCTGTGGTCCTCATCAGATCTTCAGAAATGACTATCAACAGTCATCTTCTCCTCCTTTGTGAACTTCATCTGTTCACGTGTGGATTTCATTCAATCCTCTTTTAAGCAAGTCCTCACACTTCCATTCAATAATGAAAGCTTTCTTCTGGCGCTTGACCTCTTTCGGTTCTCTATCTTGGAATCATCTCTGGCAACTCTCTTGCTTCACTTTGCTGCAAAAAACACTTTAGTAATGATGACCAAACTCTTTGGGTGTTGGGCTCTACCGATCATGCACCCCATTACATTCAGAATTTTTACTTAGCTTATGACTCTTTGACTTCATACTTACACCAATTCTTCATCTTGGATGACAAATACTCGATCTTAACTCAAACTATCCAAAATTTCATTTGACCTTAACCTCTATTTTGACTTCAAGGCTTGACCCAATAATTTAATAGTGGATATTTTGACTTAATTCTAGTTATACTATCCTCCAATGAACACACACCCCTAATACATTCTTAGGATGTAAAATATTCACTCTCTCTCATTCCTATGAAAAATCATCAGTTTCCCATTATCATTTCACATGATACTGAAGTATTTAGCCGAAATGCAATCCATGTTTTCAGAGATTTATTTTATGGTGAAAATAAAAAAACCATTCACTTTTCAACATTCAAGAATACCTTTCTGAATTATCATACCTTATGCCCTATTAAGGTTATTAAAAAACCTTCTCTTCACAATCTCAATTCTCTGGTTTCCATTCTTCTGTGTCGTCTTTGTCACTGTAAATACTCACACACCCATAAGTTTGTCATCTTAATGCAAACATTTTCCCTGCACTTTTATACACCATACAACATCAATTGACATCTCTTCACCTATGTACAGAGAACAAGATATTCATATTTCAACCTCTTCGATGAATAATGTACATCTCGTACATTGTGTCCATCCTGAATAATTCCTCCTTAGATACCGCCACAAATATTTTACAACATCAACAAATTGTGTTTACAATCTTAAAACACAAATCAAAAGAATTCTCCCTTTTCCAACTACAAGCTTTAGTCCAAAATTATTTAACCAAAACTACGAAGAACCCACACTATGCATAATAAACCCTCTCACATACAAAATCATGTTTCTCTTTATATCACCTAGGATTAGCAGAATTTCATTCACTTTCCATTCATTTATACCTTTGCATTTGTAACATTTTCACTTTAATTTTGAACCGCATGTTGACATATATATAAATCATCTCCGCAAAAATACTTATTTATAATTTCGATTTTGGTTTAAAAAAAACCCAAAATGTCAACACATAACCTGCTTAGTCATACCTTTTCCCTTGAACCATAATTCCGCTTCGCCACTCCAATTCATATGTCTAGGCGAATTTCAGATTTGCAATTTCAGTTTCACTGCTCCATGGCTTCTAATTATCGTAGATCATGATTGCGCTTGCAATCATTGAGATCTCCACCGATTTCCATCTCTCCTTGACGCACTACTTCAAACAAAACACAACCATGGACTTTATTTTTTAAGCGAAAAAAAAAAACTTATTCCCAATATAGTGGACTCTCCATATATGATTGGTAGTCACACTTTCCTTACCTCTTAATGGCCACTCTAATTTCCATCCAATTATAAAACATAGAAAAAATTTTGTGATTACACAAATTATCAATGGAATTACCATTCCATCATAGTGATGTAGCCTAAGCCGCATTTACTCCATTAGACATTCCAACAAGTGCTTCAAGATGAGGATCAAGCTCAATTCGATATTTGTTGAAATATGCATCTAACTCGTCTGTGCTAAGGACCTGTTTTCCTCCATTGTAGATCCAAATCTCACTTTATTTGATCCATATATATGACTCCTCATAGGGTCACCAAATATATATTTCTGCCCATTAATATCCCGAACTGAATTTTAGAGAGACAATAATATAATTATGGCAATTAATTTAAAAATTCGACTTTGGATAATAACCCAAAGGTGCCAACCACACAAATATGGCCACATTATATTTCAAACGTACCTGTTTTGTCGTCGACCATTGTACATCCAACGGTCATTACTTTATCGCGCTTCAAACTCCACCTTTCAAACCAGTACCAATCACTTGAAGCAAATTTCTCAAAAAGCTTTATTTTATTCTTTCAACAGAAATTTCTTCCTTTCTCCACGTGATCTTTAGAACTGACAATGTCTCACTTACACACAGATAACAAACGGTCTCTAGCTTGGACGAAATGCAAACTTCAATAATTTGGGGACTTGCATAGGCACTAATGGACCATAAAGATATATGGTTGAATTTATGACAACAGGTGCAGGATTTGGCGGCTGGTTTTGTAGTGAAATGTGTATTAATCAGCATGGAGATAATATCTAACTTTTGGCAAGGTTAGGGGAATGGTCCCTCTCAGATCTCCGAATAGTTACTCTGATCACCCTTGAAAAGAGAGGCTCTTTTAAAAAATCAGGATCTTTTTCATTTTCTCAATATGCACTTCAAGTTGTGCCCTGTAACAATTGATGTTGGACTTTCTATAATTGTTCCATTGCATTCACCCTGGGCATACAAACATGAGAGACACTTTTCCACTGCACTGGTTCAAGCAAAATGGTTTCTGAGCATCTAACGCTCTTGTTGCGTCTTTACTCGCGTCTTCATCTGCAAAATTTAAAAAAAACTCTGCTATCCTAAACTAGTATATTATGATAGCTCTCATGGTGGTTCCGCAATTCCTTTGACCATGAGCACAATTTCATGTGATGTCCGTCAATCTCCAACTGATGAGACATCTTGATTTCCCAGATTTCAAAATTCTGTAAAATCAAATTTTGATCCAGTTGAAATGACGAACGCTATATCCTCCTTGATGCAATTACCTTTGATTGTCGGATCCATGCTTAAGTGTGTAGATACATGCTTCATATGTCAGATCCACGCTTCCTCTCTGTACTAGTGGATGCCTTCACAGATCTAAGGCTTGATCCGAGCGCTTTCAAACCTCTGGTGCATCCACAATTCTACTGTGCAACTCCCAAAAACCGACTCCTCCTTCTCACTCGTCGTGTATGAGACTCTAATCTCTCACATAGACAAATATATCATATAGACAAAGTGCAAGAGCATAGGTGCAACACCAAATGTTGAATTCTCTTCTGATAAAAATAATTGCTTAACTAACAAGACAAACTCATCCACCAGCATTCCAACAAATATTTTTATTCTTCGCAGGATTCAGGGCCACACCAGCTCTGATACCAAATGATGCCACGATACTTGGTTAAACAGATCCTAGCATATGAAAATTTCATGTGCTTCCCTCACAGATTAAAATTCTTTGTTAGAACCACAAATATGTTCAGTTCAAACAATACATATGAAGGAAAGAGAGCCATACAAATAAAATACTGATATAAAACATAAAAACTCTTTGGCCAAATATTACAATGGGTAGCCTCTTGGCTCTCGACCCTTCAAACCATTTCTCTTACTCTCTGTATTCCTCACTTCCTCACTTCCTCGCTTGTCCTTTCTCACCCTCATAATCTACATATTTATACATAAATATAATTTATTCCATTCCATAATTTCCTCCACACAAATCTCAACTTAAAATCTAAATTAGATTTATCTTTTTTTGGACTCAACTAAGTCACGTTTATGGAATTCCTCATCCCTAGATTATCTACCTAATTCAACTCCACTCATATCCTTAATTATTTAAGGAATATTTACAATAATCCTCACATTTATATTTTCTCTCCTAATTTATTAAAAATGAGCAAATTAATTAATAAAATAATTAAAAATAATCACCCCCCTAATTACATGATTGAATAATGAAAATTTAGCTTTGATGCTCCTGCATCAATACTTATCCCCCCTTTACATCAATGGAAAATATAGTAACATGCTCCCCCTGTCAACAATCTCCCTCTATATTTTGATTCCGTGGACCTGTAGACTGCTTCTTCTTATGTTGAAAACCTTAGGTACCTATGATATGATTCAAGTAGCTTCCTATTTTTCCTCCTAAAAATATTGAATTTAAGGGAAAGGATTATTTACTCCCAATCTATGCCTCAATCATGAAATAGGGAAATCTTGTTAAAACAACACATGCTTGTGCAACTGAATCATGACAAAATGATTCTTGTTGGTCGAATTCTCAGCTAGGATTACATTCATAACAATGACCTCACCTCTATCAACATTAAAAACCTTTCCTATGCATGATACCATCAATTTGTAGATGATGAACAACAAAGTAAAACACTTAGAAGTGCTTACTTGAAAAACAGAGGGATTTTCATCAATGCATTACTAGAGTAAAAAATTAGCTTGTATCTCTCTTGGAAGACTTATAATGATAGTAGATTCACCACGATACTTCTGACTCATCATTAAAAATAATCATATAAACCAGTACTTTCCTTCCAACACTTGTACTTACAGACAACATGAACGCCATACTCTTGAAAAATAATCTAATGAATTTAAATACCAATTTATAGTACCCGTGATACCAATTTAAAATTATGCCAATTGTTGAATCAATGCTACTTTTATCATTTGTTGAGAACTTGATAATTGAGTGTGCTCCTTTCACCACTATGTTTGATAACAATTACCACTATGTCATCAATATTTTTCACTATCTTTAGATGACTATAGAATTTTTATATATTTCTAAAAACAATATTCCTTGAATATCTTGAGTTTCAGAAATATCGTTGCCTTCATTATCCTTATAGAAACTTTTTCACTATTATCAGTTTTCCATTTCATGGTTACCATTAGGGGAATTTTGAGGTCTAAAATGGGTCTCCTAAGAAAAATGTACAACAAAAATAAACTTTATAACAACCAATAGGATTCAAGATGATGATATCAACCATGGGGGATGATTCACCATTTTTTAAATAAAAGGGTAAAAATATTAAAAAATAATAAAATAATAAAACTACTTTTTCAACTCGTATTTTCAATTTATCTCCCAAAATTTCTACTCAAATTTCGAGCAGGAGTACTCGTTGGATGCGAAATTTAATTCCTCATCCAAGGAGTATCCATGTTGCATACTTTCGATGAACTCTACTACACGAAAAATGAGAAATACATAAAAAATGTGATTGTAATCACGTTTTTTATGTATTTCTCATTTTTCGTGTAGTAGGACCCATCAAAATTATGCAACATGGGTACTCCTTAGATGGGGAATTAAATTTCGCATCCAACCAGTACTCCCGCTCGAAATTTGAGTAAAAACTTTGGGAGATAAGTTGAAAATATGAGTTGAAAAAGTAGTTTTTCCATTTTTCCCTCTAAAATTTGATGATGTCATCAAATCTTATTTGATTTTTTCCACTATTATTTTATAATTTCCTTAGGAGGCCCATTTTAGACCTCAAAATTCCCCTAATGCCTGTTGCTCCTAAAAGCTCCTTATGAGCTTATGGTTCTCATATTCATCCTTTTTCCTGCCTATAACCTTATTGGTCTATTTTCCCTTGTCATTGAACTCCACCTTCCCTCTAGGGTTTCCTATATCTAACTCATCCCCATGTCCCTTTAGGAATAATAATCTATGATAATACTCTATTTTCACTTGAAAATCTCCCAGTCAAGTTTAAGTCAAAATCAGACCAAAGGACCCTCCCACTAAGTCATTAGGGTTTTTACATGTTTTAAGGTCATCATTGGATGTTTCAGGCACTGCTTTTCCTTTGCTAGAATATGGCTCAGATTTAATAGAATGTCAAGACATGGTTATTAAAGAAGGACCTAAAAGTTTCCAAAGAGGATTATCTTCTCAGTTCAAAGTCTGCAAATGAGAAAATTGGAGATAGTTCAACACTTCTGCAGGAGTGTTGAAAGATTTATCAGCAGAAAGAGCTGATGAGGTAGACTATCTACTCCTGAATGAAGACAACTTACAACAAAGGAAAGGGGAACAACTTGGTCTTGTATAGAACTAGGGTTTTTAGCTTGTTGGTCCAGTTGAGTGCCAAAACAGTGATCACTTGCGGAAAATGACATGAAGAAAGCACACAAAGCCAAACATGAAGAAAGTCTATTAGAAGATATTGAAGAGATATGGAAAAAAGTGGTGAACTAGATAGAAAGTAATGAACTTTAAAGGGCTATAGATAACTTAGAAGACAACATTGATGATTTTTGTAAAGACTGCAAACACCTAGGGTTTTGAAGAAAGTGGCTAGAGAAGGTGAAAAGATGAGTTAAACTCCATGGTGGAAGAAAAAGAGGATTTTGAAGATGATGCTAGGTGTAATCATCCTAAAGTTATCAAAATGAACTTATCATTTCTCAATGATCAAAAGAAAAGCCAATTCAATGTTTTCAGTCACCTGCAAGGAAAAAAAGTGTAAAAGGGTTAGTGAGAAAAGAAAAAAGAAGTTAAACATTAGACAGTGGGTTGGCAAAGTTAAATTAAATCCGTAAGTCTATAAAAGCCCATCTAACACTTCAAATGAATCATTGTTGCCTTGCAAAGCACTAGAATTTTCAAGAAGAGGAGAAATTGTGAGTTTTCTGAGCGAACATTGAAACTTTTCTCGGCACTGCGCATTTAGCTTGGCGCTGTGTCCCTGGAGTTTTTCCTCCATTCAATTTCTAAAGGCGTTGCGTGCCTGGAAGTGAGCACTGCACCCTTGATAGAGTGCTACACTCTTACCCGAAAAAACTCTCTGCTAATTCTCTTGGCACTGCGCGCTTAGGACTAGCGCTGCGCACTGAATACTGGCGTTGCGCACTTAGCCTTGGCATTGCGCCCTCAGCCTTGGCACTTCACGCTTGGACAGAAAGGGTTTATAAACCCTCCAACCACTCAAATCACTCCAAATATCCTTCAATTCTTTGACAAAGGTTATCCAAGCACTGATAAGGGCAAGTACATGCCATAACCCATCTTCAAGCTATTTTGATCATCATTTAATTGAATGGAAGTAAAACCCTAAGAAGAAAACCCTAAGATCTAGCTTGAAATCACTGTTTCATTTCAATTTCATCCTCTTTAAAGAAAAATGGTCATATAAAAGGGCGATTACATTGCTTTGAGGGTTGTCATTGATTTATTTTGCCCATTTCTCACTCATTCCCTTCATTTGAAAAACTGCCATTTCATACCCTCCCTTCATCTCATTTCACATCGGCCCTAGGGTTTCCAAAACAACATTTACAATGTCTGAGGGTGAAGACAGTGGTATGGAGGCACAAATTCCAAGGAGGCATGATCATAAATGAGGAAATATAAATAGATTTGAACCCCTCAATACTAGGGAGCTCATGGCATCTCCCCTTACTGTGTCCTACTTCGAACATCATTAGGCTGCTTTGATTTTTTTGAGAAGGTGCAGCAAGTACAAAACCACCTTGAGCTAAGAAGAATTTTCATTATTAATTTGCATGAAAAACAAGTTAATCTTGCTGGGGTGACATTTGAGTTGTATACATATGTCATTGCAAATGTTACAGGAATACCAAGTGTGGGAGAAAAGTGGTTCAAGCAAGAAAACCTAGACATGAGTTAATTTGAGCCATATCTAAAACCTAGGTATAAAGATCACCACAATTCCATATTTCGTTTTTCACACCTGCTTGATATATATGCACCCATTATGAGGATAATAATAAAGTATTTCACATGTGAGGGAAGGTTTTCCCGTCTTTACTCATATCACATCTGGCTTCTTATGCACTTTACTAGAGTGTGGATGTTGCATATACCATATTACCTTTTCCGAAGCATTGAAAAAATGGCCTACATAGTGAAAAAGAGAGAGATTATCCTCAGAAAATGAAAAGCCTATTCCATCACTCACTTATCAAGATGGTGGTTATGCACCAACTACAGTAGAAAGGCATTCCATGGAAGATCTTCATTGCCAATAAGGTTTTCACTACTACACAAGGCCATCATCAACAATATATTCCTTCAACTTCTCATCCTCCCATTCCTACTTCTCCTTCACATCCCACTACTTTTGCATCACCATCCACTCACATTCCTTCACCTCATGATGATCCTCCTTCATCACCTTCCCACATCCCTTCACCCTCATATCATGATGACAAAGCATCAAGCAGTGATGGAAACAATGAGATAGACAACACTAAGATGATTAACATAGAGCCTTTTCCTTTGACCTACTGGAGGGGCTACATGCATGTGTTTGCTGCACTTGAGATGCAAGGGGCCATGCCTTCTATATCAACAAAGCAGCTTGACAAGGGTAAGGAAAAGGTTGCAGAGCAGGTCATTGTTGAAAAGGAAGATACATATGAAACTGAACAAGAGTTTCAACTAATTGACCTAAAGGATGAGAATGAGGAGAGGATCACAAACATGTTGCTCAAAAGCAAGGATGCCAAGATTAGTGAGCTACAAGCTAATCTTGGTAGGGAAAAGAATGTGATCAACTTCCTTGAGTTGGAAAGCTAGCAGTTAGAGACATAGAAAGCCATAAGTGAAGTCAGGGCTATCAGAGCTTGAAAGGAGGCCAGAAAGGCCAAGGCTATGCTAGATGAGACCTTGGGCACTTTTGATGACAATGAAGATGAGGAAGAAAAACTTCCTAGGAAGAGTCCAAGGACAATTGGGTTGAAGAATGCTATAGCCGGGGAAAGAGAGAAAGAGACAGAGTTGGCAGAGAAGCTCACTCCAAGTGAGCTGCTTGCCATGGAAATCAGCTATGATAGAGAATCTTGGCTAGAAAGAGCCAACGTGCACCTAGAGGGTCAACTTGAGAAGGAAAAAAGAGACATTGACTTGCAGAATAAGATGGCAAGACATTATGCCATGAGAAACATAATTGCAAGGGCAAAGCTCAAAGGAGCCCTTGCAAAGATTCAAGCAAAAAATGAGGCAAAGGAAAAGGAAAAATTGGATATCCTTGCTGATGTATCCCTCCAAGAATCCCAAACATTATCAGCAAGGTACGTTCCAAATTTTGGCACTTGGTGCAAATTTTGAGTTTTTGACTATTTGGCCAGCAGAAAAAAGGGCCAAATGCACAGCGCCACTGGCGCTGAACTCTTTGTTGGGGCACTCAGATGAAAAATGGCTTACATATTCATGATCCTCATGGAAATTACATTATACATAGAAACATTCAGGCCATTTGGAGCAAAGCTGGTCCTTCAAAAGGGCCAAAAACCACCTAAAAAACACATGTCTGCCCTATTTTCAGCACTGGCGTTGCACCCTTAGCAGTCTTGGGAGAATGAATTTTTTACTAGGAAAATGGGCACCAATCTGGAAACTAAAGGAATATTTGGAAGCTAAATAGGACAGGCTTTCAAATGAGCTATCATGGCTTTCAATGAGGAGAGGATCACAAACATGTTGCTCAAAAGCAAGGATGCCGAGATTAGTGAGCTACAAGCTAATCTTGGTAGGGAAAAGATTGTGATCAACTTCCTTGAGTTGGAAAGCTAGCAGTTAGAGACATAGAAAGCCATAAGTGAAGTCAGGGCTATCAGAGCTCAAAAGGAGGCCAGAAAGGCCAAGGCTATGCTAGATGAGACCTTGGGCACTTTTGATGACAATGAAGATGAGGAAGAAAAACTTCCTAGGAAGAGTCCAAGGACAATTGGGTTGAAGAATGCTATAGCTCGGGAAAGAGAGAAAGAGACAGAGTTGGCAGAGTAGCTCACTCCAAGTGAGCTGCTTGCCATGGAAATCAGATATGATAGATAATCTTGGCTAGAAAGAGCCAACGTGCACCTAGAGGGTCAACTTGAGAAGGAAAAAAGAGACATTGAATTGCAGAATAAGATGGCAAGACATTATGCCATGAGAAACATAATTGCAAGGGAAAAGCTCAAAGGAGCCCTTGCAAAGATTCAAGCACAAAATGAGGCAAAGGAAAAGGAAAAATTGGATATCCTTGCTGATGTATCCCTCCAAGAATCCCAAACATTATCAGCAAGGTATGTTCCAAATTTTGGCACTTGGTGCAAATTTTGAGTTTTTGACTGTTTGGCCAACAGAAAAAAGGGCCAAACGCGCAGCGACACTAGCGCTGAACTCTTTTTTGGGGCACTCAAATGAAAAATGGCTTACATATTCATGATCCTCATGGAAATTACATCATCCATAGAAACATTCAGGCCATTTGGAGCAAAACTGGTCCTTCAAAAGGGCCAAAAACCACCTAAAAAACACATGTCTGCCCTCTTTTCAGCACTGGCATTGCACCCTTAGCAGTCTTGGGAGAATGGATTTTTTACTAGGAAAATGGGCACCAATCTGGAAACTAAAGGAATATTTGGAAGCTAAATAGGACAGGCTTTCAAATGAGCTATCATGGAGCTCATTGGGACACTGGGAAGGCCTCCAAATCTCAACTGCAAAACAGGTGATTTTTCCAGTTTTAGCATTGCACCCTTGGCTTGGCAATGCGCCCTTGTACCTTGGCACTGTGCCGTTACCAAAAAGTCAACAAAAGAAGCCAGAAGTTATTGAAAAATATATTTTTAGGTCTTTAAGGATAAATATCTCTAAAATTAGCTGAGGAGTTATGTTAGAAGTCGTTTTTGTCATAAATGAGTATGGATATTTTTGCCTTGGGCCTTGCATGGTATCAAAGGTCAAATTTCCTTAAATGTGTAATTAATGACATTTTGAAACCCTATATAGGGTTTACCTCCTCACTTGGCAGTTAAATACTGCATGTAATGCTTCATAATTTTGTTGGTTGATTGTTGAGCTCAATATACATAGACTTGGAGTTGTGAAGAAATTGGCTTTGGAGCTTTGTGACTGTTTTGGATTGAATTTAAATGAATAAAACACATTCATAGGATTCATGAACATTTTTAATGATGATGTTGTTCTAATTTAGTAATTGTTTCCTTCTGTTTTCATATTGTTTCATCTTTTCTCATGCAATAAAGCAGAAAATTTAGGTTAAGATATGTTGTTAGAGGCACCTTCAGTATGTTTGCCTTCTATTGCTTAGATGTTTTCCTCTATTGGGTCTGATTGGAGAATTCTTGATTGCTCTCTAGTTCCACTTAGCTTGTTGTCTTAAGAATGGTTTAATGGATTCAAGCCAAAGAAGTTTATGGTATGCCCTGTCCTTTGGTGTAGCTTAAAAAATTGTTTTTAAGGCATTTTCTTTGAAGTTTACTAATTAGGGTTTGGCTGAAGAAGTTTATAATTTTACCTTTCCTTTAGCCTATCTTGAATAGTCACTTTGAAAGTATTTTATAGTTTTATTAAGAAATTTAGGAGTTCCCTGCTCTTTAATCATTACTAATGTGTTATATTACATGTTTTCTTTCTCTGAAGGTGAATAACTAGATAATTTAGGAGTTGCCTGCTCTCTAGGGTTTACTGGATTGTTGTTTTTAAAGTTTACTTGGTGAATTTTGACTAGAGGAGTTTATGATGTGCCCTGTCCTTTGGTTATTTCTTAAGCATAGTGATATTAAAGGCCCTTCTTTTTATATTATTTGTTAAAGGATTCTTAATTTCCCTTAAACCTACTATGTTCACAAATTTAATGTTCATTTCACTCACATAAGCTATTAAGACCCATTTGGATTTGTTAAATTGCCCTATGAAACACCCTTGATTCATTATTTTACTTTTCAAGCCTTAAACAGACCCCATAGCCCAATGGTTTGAATTCCTCTTACTCCATTTGTTCTACTTGATAAGCAACACAACTAGACAAAACAAAACAAACAAACCCTATCACTTTAACTAGCCTAAAGTCAACATCCTAAAAACATACAAGTCATACCTTTTATACAAATATAGAGAGAGCCCTCTCTGATTCCAGGAAGGCTAGGTCGTAGGACTCCAAAGTTGGTTTGATGTTAACCTTGTCTATTTGGTCTTGCCAGTCTGACAAATTACAGGGACCGAAAAAATCCATTCATCATATCAACAACTCAAGATAAAATTCAACAAAACCATTAGCCTCTGTCATGCAACACACAACTAATACAAGTTAATGATACCAATTGTCAATGCATAATCTGATACTCAAATCTTGGCTTGAGTATTACTCCCCCTATGGCCATGCTTCCTCTTTGTATTAGGAATATGCAAACAATACTTGCATTAGAAGTAAATAGATTATCACCATCTATCAATCAATCTGATTTCACAATAGCATTCAATACTTCTCTTATCCTTCAGATGCATTCCTTGGCTAGTTCCTTTATGCTCCTTGCATCTGACCATTTTTGCTTCTCCTAAATCCAACCTCTAATTTTTAAGAAATAAGAATAAGAGATCAACTCCCCCTAACTATATTATCTTCCTTTTTCTTCGACATCTGGATATGACCTCATTTCTTGTGTTGGTTTGCCTAACTCGGTGATTGTCTGCCATTTCCTAAGCATACATAACACTGATCATTATTCTTGTTAGCACCAATTAAAGACAATTTGTAAGTTACATCTTTCTCTTCTTTCTCACTATCCGTGCCTACTTCCTTCTTGTACTGCAATGAATATATAGTAGAGGTATTTCTCGTTTTGTCTTTTTAGATTATCTACCTACTGTAGGTTATATAAGAGAGCTCAACTATAGTAATTTCACTCTGATATGCTAGTATTTTGTTGATAATATTCAAATCCAAATACTAGTCTATGTTGCCTCCATGCACCACTTGATCAACCTTTCTTCTGAGTATTTAAATAGCTCCTACGAAATTATCTTTGCTTGCTATAATCATAATCCATGCCTATGATTGTAGTCTTTTGAAAAGAGGTTTTCTTGCAAAATTTTCATGTAGTTGATTTATGCACATATTTCTTACACATGTACCATTCAACATTATTCAATAAGGGGCAAAAGGAATTTTGTTTTTACCAAGAATTGTGCATGTCCAATTTTCTGGACTGTAATTCACTCTCTTGTTATTATTGGGCCACTCGTCATATTACCTTTGAGGGGAAAATGATCTATGTGACTCGTTGTTCGAATTTATCTTAGCAAGTCAAGACTCTAGTCGAAATGGAGCTTTCCACCTATGTTACTATACCTTATATTTCCTTTCTGGACACTTGGAGGAAAACTGTCATCCGTTATTACAACAAAATCATATAAGGGGTTTCATACCTTTTATTTTATTTCTGGAAAGATTTTGGTCTTCTTGTGGCTGCATTGAATTCTCTGCTACAATAGTATTGTTAGGTATATATTTAACAAGGTTGGTGGGTCCCTTCATTTCTTCAGAATTCTTTGCATGCTTCTAAAGATTCAACAACTTCTCTTTTAATGTTCTATTCTCTTCTTCTAGATTTAGATTATTGGCTCTGATATTATTGATCTCCACAAGGGTTGATATAAGCTGCCTCTTCAAACATATATTTTCATCAAGATCTTCCAAGTCACTAGAGGAGCAACTGGATCCATGACAAGTTTCATTTTCACTCACATATTGTCCAAGAGTTTGGTCCCTTGATGACTCTATGGATTCTTTTAGCGACACACAAATTTTCCTTTCTTCCTCTTCACCATAGGAGGACCATTGTCTTCTTGACCATTTTTAAGGTCTTATATTACTATAAAGGTGGTACTTTCTCCACTAAAAATTGATGAGAAAATTTCACTGTCACTACCTCTTTTAGGTGAGTAGTTCAAGATAAATGACCTACTCTGTGAAATTAACAACAAAAAAATAACTTACTTGAAGATTTCATCTCCTTTGGGTGTTGATCATCGACTTGGGATATTGATATAGAAGAATCATAATCTGATTCAATATCTTTGATGCTCTTTGAGTTTTTGACTGCTTAATTCTCCATGGAAAGCATCTTGACATCACATGCAACTTTCATGTCTACTTCATATATGGACTGCAATTTATCCCATATCTCCTTGGCAGTTTTAAAATATATTACTTTTTCAATATTTGACTTATACGACCCTCTCATGATTTCATTCTTGTATTTTTTATCAAGCTTATCATTTATTACTCCACACTCCACAGATAGCCATACATTCAAATCAAGATCTTGCAAGTAGATTCTCATCCTTACATTCCAAGTTGTATAATTTGAGCCATTCTGAGGCAATCAAGTCCTGGTTCTCCATGATCCCTGATCTTCCTTCCTGCTTTTAAACTGATCCTTAAGGACATTGGTTCTGATACCAATTGTTATAAATAATAGAAACTAGGACACTACTGAGAGGGGGGGTGAATCAGTAGTGTGGCCAAATGATACATTTTCCATGAATTATAGTTTTCAACCACTTTAGCCATTATTCATGGATCAAAAATGCAACTCAATCATGTAGAACACAACATAATAAGCATAAATCACATAAGAAACATATATACAATACATCAATCTTATTTTTATTACAAGCTTCAACTTGATTACATCATTTCCACACAAGCTCCTAATTGTAGGTTCATCAACTGCCACTAAAAGGAGCTTGTATCCCTGCTTGTTTATCATCTACCACTAAAAGCGGTTGATTCCCCCACCCTTTTACTAGTCTCTGTTGAAAGGGACTCTTCCCCCTACTCATTATCAATCTCTGTTGAAAAGGGCTATGGCCCCTGAACATCTACTAGAACCCACTAGAAGGAGTTACCACCCGTGATATGCAAGCTACCACTTGTTGGCCCTATTGATCCATATTTAATGAATTTTCAAACACAGATCGATAAGCCTTATATGCTTTCAAAATAATTGAATTACTCAATCACCAACACCTTCAGCAATTTATGATTTTTGATGAAAACACCTTCAACAATCTCTTATTACTGAAAAAATCACTCACCAACAACACAAACACCAATCACCAATGCACTTATTTGCATCTTTAAAAAAACTTTTCATATACCAAGATTGGTCTATGATACAACTCTAATGAATACCACCATTATTCATCGTACTACACCAACAACCTCTAATCGACACACTTTGATTTGCACTGCACACCTAATTCTGCTACTCGAATTATGCTTATAAAAAATTATGGACTTATATTTTTGAATTGGACTTTAGTTATCTTTTTCTTCAAATATTTTCATGAGTCTCTAATTTTTTTCTTTGTCCTATTCATTCCAGTCCTCTAACTATGTTCACCAAGTTATCAACTTGAATCAAAAAAAAATTTCTTGAATTTGAACTGACTTTATTTGCCTTATTTTAGAATTCCAGCCTTTTACAAGCTTTAGCAGTGTTTCTTTTATTTTTATGTGATTTTAACTCTAGCTTAACTATTAAATTAACTACCAAAACTTGCAGTTTCACCGTTTTTAGCTTAAGCCACTTTCACTCTAATCCTTTATCTTCTTTCAGCCATAAGACCAGGTCTCCGCGACCACTGACTAAGGCTTCTAGGAGCTTAGCCTATTTAAGTCCTTCACATGACAAAATCGTTTGTTAATGGATTCACACCATTTGTCTTGTTTCTATGTGAAACGAACAAAGGAAAGAAATTATCTGCTTTAAGAGTTTCTTCGAGTCACAATACCTCCTCGCCCTTGGTTTCATTTATAGACGAAGTGAACTAGGGCCAGCGCTTATGTAGGAGCTCTCTCTATCTTGACGCTTTAAGCCTATGCCTCTTTATACACTCATCGAGGACATGCCACTGGGATGATTCGTCTGATGGGTACCACTCGGCTCCATTCTCATTTTTTGTCACTCTTCCAACCTGTCAATACCAATGTGTCCCGATACTCACTGCACACCACTAATAAACTATCAGGTTCCAACCAGCGGGATGAAATCATTCTGATGTCACTTATATGACATATCGACCAATGATTAGTGACATGTTTCACCTATAAATGGACCTTTTAGGTGCCTAAAAAATCCAAAATTGGCTACCATGTTTCCTACGCTGATTGGTTGGTGTTGATGTCATCATCCTTCGTCGTTTGGTCCAATAAAATTCTTCCACCTGTCTTGCTAGAGGAGAGAGAAAGGGTCCTACGATCTTGCTTTTGCGAGTGATTTCCTTTATAATTTTTTTTTTTAAAACCACCGGATACAAAAAATTATGCCTCAACACCACTCCATTATAGTTTGTGATATTAGGAGGAGTGGACCTGCGATGGTTCTCTGCCATTGATCTACGTGATATGTAGTAAGGGAAACCAACTCCCGACACCTTGAGGTATGAAAATAATTTCATTTATAGTGTTGTCAAAAACTTGCCACGTGTGCCTGACACCTATCTCTTGGTATTTAACTCTTTTTTTCCCTTTATGAACTTCCATGCACATACCCGTCGAGCTTCCTCTGTCAGGCCAGGCTATCAAGTGGGATTATTTGCTCGCTACCCATTGGATGACACTCTGTTTTCATGTCTTGACTTCTACCACCTAGTTATTTCACTTCTACAAGTTTTTTTCCAACCTCTGGGGTGCACCCGTCGGGGTATGTCTACCAAGATGACGTCACCACCTAGCAGCATCCCGCTCAATTTTTTGTGCACTGTATCAATTGTGTTAGGGTATATCCATTGGGGTATTAACACAGAATAGGCTCCACCTTCCCAATAAAAATTCTTCCCCCGGATGTGTTATCACCCATGTCTAACCGATCCTTTGTTTGTTGGCTCCAATCAGGTTTACCATCAGGTTTAGCACTTCTGCCAACTTTGGCTATGTGCCATGGCTCCTCCAATCACCTTTTAACTCTACTAACTTTGACTTGGGGTCACCAAATTTTGACTGGCTCTATCTTTGGATCTAAGAGGCCATTTTTTATGCTTCCACATAACACTGGACATATTTATTTGACCTATTTCCATCTATGTGGGTTTCACCTACTTCTGAGATGATCTGCTACTCCAAAGTATTTGCACCATCCTCATCCATGTTGATCTTCTTATGACTAATCCTTTTTCAAGTTATTCCTTTTCAACCTTTTCCATTTATGTTTCCTTTTCCTTATCTAATAATGACAACACCATTTATAGTGCTTTTCCATTTCCATGCTTTCCTTTGCCACCTTTGTTACTTTTTCCTTTGTCACCAAGGATAAATTATTTACCATTGCATGTGTGTTTTTTTCCTTTTCCAATATTTTCCATTTCCTTTACCTTTCCCTCTGCAATTAGTGACAACATATTTCAAAAATTGGCACCAATTTGACCTTACGACTGGCTATAAATAGAGGTCTTTTTATCCTCCTCAACAAGCACTCATATGAGCACATAATCAAGATACTTTATGGGCATATGAATTATATTGAGGGATTTATAAAAGGTGAATAAATGTCTTGGAAGAGAAAAATATTTTTGTGATCTATCTTGGTTCTAGAAAATAAAATTATTTGTAACTCGTACCATATGCAAAGAACCAAATCTTGTGATGTATGACATGTTCAATGATATGAGTTCTGTGATTAATATTCTATGCTAGAAGACTGAATATTGTGGTTCATTTTTGGTAACATAGGTCTAAATCCTATGGATCATAAGCAAGGAGACCAAAGTATATAATTTTCTCTTGTGATAGAGGCACAAATTTTTGAGGTTTGCACTTGTGACAAAGGGAAAAAAAATTCTAAGTTACATCCATGTGGAGAAGAGAGTTGAGTATTCTATGAAATCTTTGTGCTTAAAATATAATTGAAGAGGGCTGACTTGGACACTTGGTGAAGTTGGTCAGTTTTTCCATAACTTTGACTTTGATATCTCTTGTTGGATTGATTGTCTAAGAAAAAAAGATTGTTGGGTTTTCCCCTTGTCGATTTTTCCCTAGACACTAGCCTAATCTCTGGTGTATCTTATCTCATTGATCTCTAATTTATTTATTTTTTGAATTTATAGTTGCTTCATGAAATAATTGAATAAAGTAAATTCTAAAAGGAAAAATATATATCAATCACAACTAATTATCACGATTGGAAATTCTAGTTTTCACTCTAATTTAAACATGGTATCAAAGCTTTGGTAAAGGAAGAAAGTTGAAGATCACATATTCTTGGGTCAATGTCTCACTTACTATAATTTCTTAATCTCTATGTCCAAAGAAATTTAGAAATGGCCCGTATATGCAAGGAAGGAAACACAATTAATGGAGCCTCTAGCTTCAAAGTATGAAAGAAGAGGATTGACCTTGTCCTTGAAGAATTTGAAGTGTTTCAATATGTCCAAGGAAAATTACCTAAACCATATGATGATGATGATGATGATGATGATATGAAATAAAGGTTTATAAAGGGTGAGTTTAAGGCTCAAATAATATTGTTGAATATATTAAGGATCATTTGATTCCATTTGCTTCAAAATTAGCTACATCAAAGGAAGTGTATCATACTATTGTAACTTGTTTTCAATCAACAAAATTGGCCAAAATATTTCTTTGAGAAATCAACTTTGTGATGTAAAAGTGTCAATAGATGAACCTTTTGTGTCCTAATTTATGAGAATTTCTCAAATAAGAGATCAGTTGCAAAGTATGGGTGAAGTAATTTCTGAATTTGAATTAATCACTATTGCTCTCAATGGCCTATTTATGGGATTCATTTTCAGCAAGCACTTGTTCTAGAAAGGATACTAAATTCTTTGAAGAATTATGGACCAATTGTACTCAATAGAAATCTAGAATTATTTCTAAAGTAAAAACCCAAAGACATGATGAAGGAACATCTCAAGATTTTTCTCCAAAATATATAAGGAACAATGATAAGAAGAAGCTTGGTATTCAAAATAAGAATGTAGGTAGAAGATCCAATCTCCAAGGAAGAATGACTTCTCCAAAATCCAGTTATATGGATGTCACAAATTTGGACATTATAATTATAAAGAATATAGCAATAAGAATAGGAAGGGAAATGATGATTATGCTGAGAATTCTCATGAGAAGAAATTCAAGAAAGATTCTTCAAAGGCTTTAGCATATGACGTTAAAGACTTATATTACTAGGATTACTGCAAGTAGTCTAGGAGCAAGAAGGAGCTGAAGGGGTCCCTCACATTAAATTAGAAGTTATTTTGAATCCTTCTTAAAACTATTTAGTAATCCCTAGAAAATTGAAGTTATTGATAGGAAATCTCTAAGATTTTTGGATAAGACCTTAAAATTTAGACCTAGTTCAATCCTTTCATTAAATGAAGAAACCATAGCACTTGAAAGGAAGAAATGGAATCTAAATGATGACATGGACAAAGTTTCACATGTATGAAAGAAGTATAAATATTAAGAGGGAACTAACATTATTCTCAAAATATAAGTATTTTATATTTATCTTATTTGATTATCCTCAGTTGTTGTTATTTTACTGTGAGTTAGTCTCTTGTCTTTTAATCTTTCCTTGGCTTTAATTGTTCTTTCATGGCCTCTCGGGAGGATTTTAGGTACATAATATAAGTTTCCAATAATTTTAAAATGGATAGATGAAGTGGAAGAATGAAGCAAAGTATGATTTTTTTCCAGAATTTCTACTTTAAGAATATTGTACCAAATAAAACCCTAGTTCAAAGGGAGTGAGTTGTTTGAAGTATGCTAAAGATTAGTGAAGATCTAAGCATGCAAAAAATGGTTGCATGGAAGCAATATTTGAGAAGGTTATCCCCACAAGGGGGAGCGGATCATGTCAATATGTTTTCCTCAGTTGTAAGAGTTGCCTCAGGTCTTCAAAGGGCTTGAAAATAATGCTCGTGATTAGAGAATACTTTTGGGCTTGGTTGAATGGATCGAGGATGACCCGATATATTATTTATGTTTAAAAAATGTCGAAGGACTCATGTGTCATAGGGTGCAGGTATCATCTCCAGAGGTAGAAGTTACAAAGCCCTATTATGGCCTCATAGAAATTTGACCTCAGATTCCTGGATGATGGATTGTCAGTGTGAGATGGAGTACCTAGTAAGGGTGACTTGAAAGCATTTGTGATGATGGATCATATTAAGTTGCAAATATTTAATCAATGTATTTCTTTTGTTTGGGCTCCATTATAATTTCTTGGATAAGCATGAAGAATTATGTCAGAGGAAATGTATATTATAGATGAATTGGCTAGTTGAGAAGCATCAAGTGTAGGGGACGACCATGATCACAAACATGTTGCAGAAGGTACTAGAAGTTCAAATACATTTCCATTGATGAGAATATAGTCGATATGGTAACAAAGAATATTTTTGAAGAGAAGTTTGTGTACTTCTTGGAAAAGCTTGAGATGCCTATTTGATTGAGAAGGACTAATGATTGCTTCATGGATATGGTTTCTCCCCGTGTCATGTGCTTTGCATAGAATTAGGGCGGCAATCCATTTTTTAAGTACATTGAATGGAATTAGGGTGAATGGTTTGAAATATTAGATAGAATAATGGACTGAAATTCTTCATGTGTCATGTACTTTGACCTAATTAGGGAGGTTATCCCTATGTCAAGTACATAGGATTGATTAGGAATAATGGTCTAGTGGGCTGACAATTTTCATGTGTCATTGTATAGTGACTTGATTAGGGTTGTAGTCCCTGTGTCACTTTGACCTAAATTGAAAGAATGTTTTGATGGATAGATATTTTCATGTGTCAGTGTATAGTGAGTTGACTAGGGTTTTAGTCATTGTGTCACTTTGAAAATTATAGGAAAATGGTCCTTCATAAGACAATTATTCTCTCTATTTCATTGTATAGTCACATGATTAGGGAGGTTACCCATGTGTCACTTTGCCTTGGATTAGGTAGAATGGTCCAAGAGCTTGTATCCTTCTAGCATCGTGCTCTGATCTCTTTCTAGAGTGATCTTGCTTATCTTTGATAAGGGCTATGGTGTTTCACCTAAACAATGTCTATAGTTGTTTGATGGTGAAACATGTTTCCGTTGATGCTGGTGATTATGTTATTGATGATGATCCTTATATTAATCTTGATCTTTCCTTTGAGAAATTGTGAACTTGAGATCATCTTGGTCGTCATTATGAATACCTCCCTAACTAAGACAGATTTTTGGATTTTTAGCTATTTTCGGTCCATAGTTGGTATTAATATTGTTGCACTTGTATTTATCGAAAGAACAAAATTTTAAATTTTTGAATATTGAATTTTGGCTCACAATTGTTCAAGCTAGCCCTCTCTCTCCTACAAGTCAGCTTAGTTAGAATTGGAACCCACTCGACCCTATGATTAGCTATAAATAGAGGTATTTTCATTCTCCACAACAAGGGATTTTCTAAGCACATAATCAAGATAGTTTATGGCCATAGGAATCAATTTAAGGGATAGATAAAAGGTGTAGAAATCTCTTGGAAGAGAATTATTTTTGTGAACCATCTCTATTCTATAAAATTTAAATCTCTATAAATTATACCCTACGTAAAGAACCGAATCTTGTGATGTAGGACCCATTCAAGTGAGACAAGTTTTGTGATTAATATATTGTGATAGACTACCAAATATTGTGGTTCATTTTTTCTAACTGAGGCTCGAATCTTATGGATCATAACCAAGGAGGCCAAATTCTATAGTTTGATAATGTGATAGAGATACAAACTTCTAAGCTCTACACTTGTGACAGAGGGAAAAAATTTCTAAGTTACAACTTTGTGGAGAATAAAGTTAAGTCTTATACAAATTTATATGCTTATAATCTAGTTGAAGAGGGTTAACTTTGACACTTGGTGAATCTGGTTAGTTTTTTCATAACTTTCACTTTGATATCTCTTGTTGGAATCGTTCTCTAAGGAAAGAAGATTGTTGGTTTTTCCCCTTGTGGGGTTTTCCCTGGTCGCTGGCCAAATTTTTGGTGTCTTTTGTCTCTCTAATCTCTATTTTATTTATGTTTTTGAATGTATAATTCCTTGTTGGCATAACTGAATAAAGTAAATACTAAAAGGAAACATACATATCAATCACAAGTAATTATCACGATAAAAAATTCTAGTTTCCACCATAATTTCAATAGGAAAATATATCTTAGGACCTAAAATCACAAGACAAGACCTCGGATTTTATATAATATCACATTCCCCCAAATCACCAGAACTCCTTGACAAAACAGATGCTCATAGGGAATAATAACTCGAAGTCTCAAATGGAAATGCATGAGGAGAATTTATAGGGGAAGGAAATAAATACAAAAAATAAGGGTTCCCAACACTCACATCTGAAGAAACATGAATCAAATCATCAAATGGTTCAAAAAACGAACTAGAAAGTAAATTTACAAAAGAGAGGGAAACTAAATTACCATGGGTTAAAGTGTCTAGAATAGACCGATCATTCCACGCAGGTGGAGCGAGAAAAGAGACATTCATAAGCTACCTCAGTTGTGTAACCAACATAAAACTTATAATATCAGAGATATACATTATTGGATCCATTTTCCATCCAATATGCTCCATCAGATCCCCAGGACAGAACCCCTAAACCTATCCCACAATATTTTGATTCTTGGAGGATTTCACAACATTTGAAGGCACTAGCTTGAAAGGAATACAATGATTTCTAACTGGGTGGCCATATTTATGGCATATCTTGCTTCAAAAAGGGAGAACCTCATAGTCTAATTCCTAAAGCTCCACCCAACCCTTCACAATTTCCATTGTAGCATGGAGCTTTTTCTGAAGGTCCATGCAAACCAGAACCCTTGCAGCTTATTTATCTCACATATCTTGGAATGAATAGTCAACATCCAATAAACACCCCAATCTATTCCCAATATTAGAAAAACTTTGGGTATTCTATTAAACACACACATGGTGAAACACACACAAAGGGAAAGATGCACACATAAATAGAAAGATAAACAAGATAAGCGTGTGATGCTTTACTATTAACCATAGATGTACTTTTATAGTACATTAGGTGTGACCCTTGGATTCCACATTCCAAGGTCACTTGGACTCCATTTGTGACTGTTCGCCTTCCACACCTACCCATAGAGGATTAGGTGTCCGACATTCCGCCCCTTAATCTGAAGGGGTATGTGTAAGTCTAAGAAGAGAGTTGTAATACAAATCTATAAAGTATGCATGGCAGCACTCAGGCTGAATCAACTCTTTGAAATTTTGGCATAAAGAGGTGGTTTAAGGATGACCACCAACACTAGAACACAACGCTTATTGCATATCCCGGAACTCTTCCAAATCTGGCAAGAAGTTGAGGGCTTCTGCTAGAGGAAGTGTCCCTCATAGTTGAAGAGGGAGCCCTTCAACCTAGAAGAATGGAGGTTTACAACCTGTGATGGTTTAAGGATGACCATCAACACTAGAATGCTTAATGCATTTCCTAGAACTCTTCCAAAGCTGGCAAGAAGCTGAAGTCTTCTACTAGAGGAATTGTTCTAAAAGAGGAAGAATATCAACCTCACATAGATGGTTTAAGACCGTCCACCAACCAAAGGCATGCTCATGGGAATCTGTGTCTCTGGCTACAGCTCTGAATCTGGAATGACAAGTTGTGGCTCAGGCTTGCTTGAACTATTGTGTCTCTTGCTACAACTCTGAATCTGGAATGAGAGATTGTGGCTTAGGCTCGCTTGATGTGGCTTTGAAGCTTGTAGATGACCACCATTTCCCCCCTTGTCAGGTACAAGGTGAGATGATGGAGAAAATTCAATTGCAATATTGTTCAATATTCTAGAACAAGTTCTAACATGCGACTTAAACATCTTCTTGGCTATTGATGCCCATTGCCAAGAAGCGATCCATCCAAGATGAATCTTTGTTCTTGCAGGAGAATTGTTTCTAAAGCATCTGTGTGAAGAATGGGTCTGCCGACCATAGTGCTTGCATGGGTGAAGATCAAAACAGTGATCTTCCATATGGCCAACTCGATCACAGCGTTGGCATTTTTCATTCTATTATTGTTGTCCTGGAAGAGGAGCAGGATCTAGAATAGTTAAAGGTGAACCGCCATAAAGAAATCAGGCACTCTGAAATTGAATGGGCTTGGAGTAGTTCGAAATATGAAAGGACACCTCCTTGTCATATCCAAGAACAGTTATGTTCTTTTTATGGACAAGCTCTTCCCAAGGTCTGATGATGGGCTTGGGAGGTGCTGGCTGGATTTTTCCTTCTTTCCACAAATCTGTGCTTAAAATGGGTACTGAATGTGAATCAACCGCAAAATTATTGGCTTGCTGCTTATGGGAGTCTCTTTAAATTTTATGAATAGAAACAAGTTCAGAATGATGACTCTGTTGTTGTAACTCTTCTTGCTGAAGCTGAGACTCCAACTACAAAAATTCAATGTTTTCTTGTGCATTTTGCAAACAGATTTGAATGTCAGTGAGAGAAACTTTACTGACTTTTAATGTATCATAAGTATTAGAAAATATTAGATTTTTGAGGAAATCTAATACTTCATTGATTTTGGACATTTTTAAGTAAAAAAATAATGAGCATAGTCAATGCTTTGAATCTTCAACTATGAGGGTCTATCTTCAAATAGTTAAATATGCTTACTCATCGACAAGAAGTCCCATCATTTAGCATAACAATGTTTGAGGAGCTATATTTCATTTATGGAAGAACTCGAATGATATCCATCCCAATCTTCTTACTTGTAGAATTCTGTCAGCATAAAGGTTAACGTACTCCAGTAGAAAAATTATGATTTCCAAAACAATATGAGCTCGATATAAATACACCCCGGGTAACTTATTGACTTTACCCTCAAATTATAAAACATAATACACATAGAAAATTGTACTAAACTCCTCATAAACGGTTATTTGTGATCTCTTTTGGCCATGGAAGCTCGTGTCATCAATAAGTAATGAAACAAATAATAGCCTATATTGGTAAAACTAAGACATTTTGCTTGTGTGAGCCTAGGTATAGGAAAATAATAAAAAAGAGTTTGTAAAAGTTATGAATTTTCTGCGTGCAGAAATCCAAGAACCTAATGCAATAGCTCCAATAATTGCCAAAGTGGCATATGTGTCTTCATGCTCCTATGTCTCAAACCACATTGAAACTCTTCCCCGGCAACCTTTTCTTGAGCGAGTGGGATGACTACTTTCCACGCTACCTTCAATTTTCTTATTAGTTAGCTTCATATCCAACTTATCGCATTGAACAATTTTCCTCAGTTGTTGAGTTCTAACGGCAATTAGTAGCACTGCTACTAATGTTTTGGAGTTTGATAGCAGGAGTTACATCTTTGATGAGAGCCTGATGCCAAGAGAGACTGTGTTGTATGTAGCAGTGTGTATGGAGAATAGAGGGTGAGAAATGGAGGGTTGAAAAGGAGGGAGGTGGCACCATGTGAGGGGTGGCATAGATGGAGCGAAGTGAGGTAGTGTCGAGGAGCAGGTGGTAGGGAACGCACAATGGGAAGCCATAGTGTGGAGGGACGATGCAGTGGGAGTAGGAGGTTGCAGTGGGAGGGGTGAGGTGAGGGGGGACAGAGTGAGGTGAGGGGTGAGGGGGAGGCTGGATGGGAAGACGAGCTACAGTGGCGGAGGAGAGCCAATGGGGAGAGTGCTGGTGGAGATGAAATGGTAGAGGAGGTTGCGGGAAGTGGAAGGGACGTGAGCTGCATCGGAGGATGGCGCAGTGGGAGGTATGGAGGGAGGGCGGGTCATCTGGAAGTGCTGCAGGTGTGAGCTAGAGGGAGCAGAGGTGAGAGCCAGCGGAAGGAGGCTGTGTGGAGCAGTATTAAGAGGTAGCAGGGAATGGAGGGTGGAGGCAAGCCGTAGGATGCCAAGGGGAGCGCCTCGACAGGAGGGTTCGGTGCACTAGCATTCCAACTTGCAGCAGTGTCCATTCCTCTTCATCCCCAATCTGTATCTATGTCAAATCTCTTCTACAACAATGCACCCAATCACGGAACCTTGATGATTCTGCTCCGATGTGTTTTGTTGCCTATGATGGATTTAGGTGGCCACCAAAGCTTGCATACATAGATTTTCCACAAATTTTATTTGTAAATGTATTACATGTAGGTTTTAACCCTAAATAGAAATTATCTACAAAGGAATCTTAAAAATATAAAATAAACAATAACGAGAGCAAAAAACATAAAACAAATATACACAAATATTTTCCCCTGGATCCCAAATCAGGACGACCAGCTTAATTTTTCATTATATTCCTTTTAGTGTTACAACACATATATACATGTCGAAGCATACTTAAAACCCAATCCATTAACCTTGGATTAGAACATAAGCGTAGTTCCCTTGACCGAATCTACAAAATACCAGGGGCTGAAAACCATCATGCCCCAAAAACATGTGCAAATCCATGAAAAAAACCATGGGCGGGTCCGCCCACTGGAAAATAAGGACCAAATGTTTTTTTCCAAGGTGCTACCCAAGACCCCGACAGGGGGGGCTGCCACCCCCCCATGACCCCCTTGTTTCGCCCGGCGCAACATACAGAGGTTCTAATGCCCCCCCACGCGTGACTTGTTGTCAAAATAATATAACACAAACCCAACATTCTCCCACTTGTTGTTTTCTTTCCGCATGGGGCCACAAGAGAGCTGAGTCATTAGCCCAGCTTTGCAATAGCCATTCTTTCTCTACACCAAGAGAACTTTTGAGTGCTCACAGACTTTGTCAATACATCTACAAAATTCTTCAAAGTGTCCACCTTTACCAGCAACACCCTTTTAGCCTCAACCATATATCTCACAAAGTGATATTGAACATCAATGTGCTTTGTCTTTGAATGATAAGCAAAGTTCTTAGCCAAGAAAATTGCACTTTGTCTATCACAGTCTATCCTTATAGCTTGCTGCACCAACCCCATACTTGAACACAATCTCTGCAACCAAACTGATTCCTTGCTTGCATGAGTGGTTGCCATGTATTCTGTCTATGTAGTTGAAAGAGCCACTACAAACTGTCTTTTACTCATCCAACTGACTGCACCTCCAAATAGGCTAAACACATACCCACTTTTAGATCTTATTTGGTCCAGATCTCCAGCCCAGTCTGCATCAACAAAACCACGAATGTCCAACACTCTTTCAAATCCTATTCTTCCCCGGTAGCACAAGCCATAATCACTAGTGCCACGCAAATATCTAAAAACCCACTTCACTGTTGTCCAATGCTCCTTCCCTGGGTTTGGCATAAACCTACTCAATACTCCCACTGCATGTGCAATGTATGGTCTAGTACAGACCATTGCATACATCAGGCTACCCACTGCACTTTCATATGGAACACGGGACATATCCTCCTCTTCTTCTTGTGTCTTGGGACACTGTTCAGCAAACAAATTTACACCTACAGGAATCAGAACATTCACTGGTTTACTATCCTGCATATTTAACCTCTGCATATAGTCTCGACATACTTCCTTTGGTTTAACCAAAGCTTCCTCTTTGCTCGATCTCTCTTAATTTCCATGCCCAAAATATAGTTTGCAGCACCAAGATCCTTCAAGTCGAATTTGGAGAACATTTGGGTCTTCAAATCTTGGATAATTTCTTTGTCATTTCCAATCAAAAAAATATCATCCACATACAAGACCAAATAAATAACACGGTCATAAATTAATTTAAAATAAACACAATGATCCTCATTTCTTCTGGTGAAGCCAAGTCCCTGTATATAGGTATTAAATTTCTGATACCACATCCTTGGTAATTGTTTTAACCCATACACAAACTTATTTAACCTGCATGCCAGCTCTTTCTTCCCCTTCACCATAAAGCCTTCGGGTTTTTTCATGTAGATCTCCTCTTCTAGATCCCCATGAAGAAACGTTGTCTTCACATCCATCTGTTCTACCTCAAAATCAAATGCAACAACAATAGATAAAAGAAATCTAATAGAAGTAACTTTGGCAATAGGAGAAAAAATATCACCAAAATCAATTCCCGGCACCTGGGAATAAAATTTTGCTAACAACCGAGCTTTGTATTTCTCCACCTTGCCTTCTACTTTCATCTTCTTCTTAAACACCCATTTTCTCCCGATGGGATTCCTTCCAGCCGAAAACTCCACCAGATCCCATGCCTCATTTTTATGCAAGGATGCCATTTCATCAACCATGGCCTCCTTCCAAAGTTTTCCATCCTCTGAATCTACTGCCTCCCTGAAAGTTCTGGGATTATCATTAGTTATAGTTAAAGAAAAATTTGAACATAAAGTAGATGGACTATACCTTTCTATTTGTCTTATTTCCAGAACTGATCTTCTCACAACTGGAGTTTGTGGCTCTTCATCTTCTGAGTCTTCTTCTGTTTTAGATTCTGATTCATCCTCCTTTAGCTCAAACTCTATCTTCTTAGGTTCCTTTGGTAGGACTTCATGTTTAACAACATCTTTCACCTCTTTAAACACTACATCTCGGTTGTACACAACCTTCCTTGTTTCTGGGTTCCAAAGCTTGTAACCCTTTAAACCATCCTTATACCCAATAAAGATGCACCTTTCAGATTTATTATCCAACTTGATCCTTTTCTCCTTTGGAACATGTACATATGCATCACACCCAAATTGTTGTGTAACCAACTCCAAAAAGAGAAGAAAAGAGATATAAACGCCTTAGAAATAAGCCACTTCGAGGGGGCAACCTCCAATACATTACATGAATGAACAATTCTTGGATGATACAATTCACAAAACCTCCTTTCTGTATATAGGAGTCCATGGGGCCATAATGTAATCCTAGTGGGCCACAATGTAATCCTAGCCGACCTAACAATAATAATTTAAGGGCACAATAATAACAAAATGGGGGTTACAAGGGTACAATAATAACAATAAGGGGTTTACACTAACAATAATAAGGAGCTATACTAGTGATATAGGGACCTAACATGCCCCTCTCCTTCAAAAAAGTGTTGTCCTCAACACTTGAGTAGCTCCGGGTGCTTCTGTATAAAATTCTCATCCTCCCATGTAGAATCTTCAGTGGGTAAGTTCTTCCACTTGATGAGATACTCTGAAATTGATCGATTCCGTAGTTGCCGAGTTCTTTTTTCCATGACTGCTTCAGGTTCCAATATGATTTTCCCTTCCCCATCAAGTTCTGGCAATACTGTTTGAACTGGAAGATTTTCACCTATAACCTTCTTTGAGCATGAAACATGGAAAACTGGATGTACTCGCGAAGAAGCAGGAAGCTCCAATTTGTATGCCATAGTACCAATCTTTTGCAACACCTTGTAAGGACCATAGTACTTTGGCGATAATTTATTATCCTTCTTTGCTTGCTTGAGGGACATTTGTTTGTATGGTTGTAGCCGTAAAAATACCCAATCTCCTACATCAAAACTTCTCTCGCTATGATGTTGATTTGCCTGTTGTTTCATTCGATTTTGTGCCAAATTCGGGTTATCCTTTAAGAGTTGGAGAACTTCTTGCTGATGCTCGATGTGATCTTCCACTGCTTGAACCTTCGAATTTTCCCTTAAAGATGATGTGATGGATGGTGGATGATATTCATAAAGTGCCATAAATGGGGTCATTTTTGCTGCAGTATGGAAGGAAGTGTTATACCACCATTCAGCAAGAGGTAACCACTTGACCCATTGTGTTTGTTTATCGGATACAAAACAACAAAGATATCCTTCCAAACATTTATTTACTATCTCAGTTTGAGCATCAGATTGAGGATGATAAGATGAGCTATGAGCTAATTGAGTACCCAAACAAGAAAATAACTTCGTCCAAAAATTTCCTGTAAAAGTGGGATCTCTCTCCCTCACAATAACCCGTGGGCTTCCATGTAGCTTTTGAATTATGTCCATAAATGTAGCAGCAACTGTACTTGCTTTAAATCGATGAGATAATGCACAAAAGTGTACATACTTGGTAAGTCTATCAACTACCACCATGATGACACTCTTTCCTTCAGACTTAGGTAAACTTGTGATAAAATCCATTGAAATCTCCTCCCAACGTTGACTTGGAATGGATAAAGGTTGTAGAAGTCCTGGGGTCTTAATTGTTTCCACTTTATTATGCTGGCAAACCAAACATTCCGCCACAAACTTTTGAATATCAGATTTAAGGCCATCCCAAAAAAATTCTTTCTTCACCCTGTGGTAAGTTTTTAAAAATCCTGAGTGTCCTCCTAAAGGAGAAGTGTGCAATTCCAGAAGAATCTTTTGTTTTGGTTGGGAATTCTTACAAAGATATAAGCGATCTTTGTACCATAAGGAATCATTTTTCCAACTAAATGTATCAGATGTACTAGGATCTTGCTGCAACTTTGAATGAGTATCCATACATCTTTGTCCTTCTTCCATTCATCTCTTGCTTCAGTTATCCAATCTGGTTGGATAATAGAAATGGCACAAAGCAATGCTTCCACCTCTTCGTTCTTTCTTGAGAGTGCATCTGCAACAACATTCAGCTTTCCTTTTTTGTAGATTATTTCAAAGTCATAACCCAACATCTTTGTGACCCATTTTTGCTGTTCTTCTGACGATAGTCTTTGTTCCAAAAAGTGTTTAAGACTATCATGATCAGTTTTTACCTTGAAGTGTCTTCCCAGTAGGTAAGTTCGCCATTTCTTTAGTGCATGCAGTATTGCTAACATTTCCTTCTCATAAATAGGTTTCTGTAAATACTTTCCTTTGATTGGATGACTTTCAAAAGCAATGGGTCTTCCTTCCTGTATTAAAACTGCACCAATTCCATTTCCTGAGGCATCACATTCCACAATAAAGGTTTTTGTGAAGTCTGGTGTAGCTAAGACCGGTGCTAGGCACATTGCCTCTTTAAGACGTTCAAAGGCCTTAGTTGCTTCAGGAGTCCATGAAAATGCATCTTTCTTCAATAATGTTGTTAGAGGTGCTGCTATTCTCCTATAATTCTTAACAAACTTGCGATAATACCCTGTTAACCCGAGAAATCCCCGCAACTTCTTTATGGTTGTGGGGAATTTCCATTCCTTAATGGCATTAATTTTGTTAGGGTCTACTTTAACACCCTCGTGAGATACAATATGACCCAAATATTCCACCTCTTGTACTCCAAAGAAACATTTGGATTTTTTTGCATATAATTGTTTCTCCTGCAATAGTTTGAGCACCCTGTCAACATGTTCAACATGATGCTTCCAAGACCTACTATAGATTAGTATATCATCAAAAAATACTAGCACAAATTTTCTAAGAAGGGTTTGAAAATGGAATTCATCAACCCTTGAAATGTAGAAGGTGCATTGGTAAGGCCAAAAGGCATGACCAAAAATTCATAATGACCCTCATGAGTTCGAAATGCTGTTTTTGGAATATCCTCGGTCTTCATTCTAATTTGATGATATCCTGAATGAAGACCCAACTTGGTAAAATAAATTGCTCCATGTAATTCATCCAATAATTCATCAATCACAGGAATGGGAAATTTATCTTTAATGGTGAGCTTATTGAGCTCCCTGTAATCCGGACACATTCGCCATGATCCATCCTTCTTGTGTACCAATACTACGGGAGCAGAGAAAGAACTTTGACTAGGTTGAATTATACCCGCCTCTAACATTTCTGCAATCATACGTTCAATTTCGCTCTTTTGGAAGTAAGGATATCTATAAGGCCTGATGTTTGGAGGAACACTTCCTGGAATCAAATGAATAGCATGGTCATGATCACGAATAGGTGGGAGTCCTTTGGGAGTTTCAAACACCTTGGAATGATTGTCCAAGACTTGTTGGAGATCTGCAGAAATAGATGATTTTGATGTCGGAACTTCTGGTGAGCATAATTGTGCAATTACGCCTCGTTGTTCTTTCTTTAGAAGCTTTGTCATGCCATTAGAGCTTATTATCCTTCCTGGCTTCCCTTCAATACCCCGTAATTCGACTTCCTTTCCTTCTGAAAAGAATTTCAAGAAAAGTTCTTGAAAATTAAAAACTACCGTCCCCAAAGATTGTAACCATTGTACTCCTAGTACAACATCAGCACCTCCCATAGGAATGGAAAGCATTGGACTAGTCAATACATATTCCCCCATGGTTAGCTTAATATTATGGCATTTTCCAGAGCAATTTATAGTTCCTCCATTGCAACCATCACTTGACATTCTGGTGCTGGGTATAGGAAACAATTTAATTCCTTGGCTACCTTACAATGAATAAAATTATGGGTGCTACCTGAATCAATCAACACTATTACCTTTTCTTCTTGATTTTTCCTACTATCTTGAGAGTTTGAGGAGTGGTAATTCCTGCCAGTGCATTACACGATATGGTCGGATTCATTTCTTCCTCTTCTAGGGCTGGTTCCTGGTGTATATCCTCTTCTTGTTCATTTTCTTCTTGCTCTTCACAATCTATGTAAAATAATTTCTTCTCAGCACACTTATGACCTTTAGTGTATTTGCTGTCACAACTGTAGCAAAGCCCTTTTGCTCTTTTTTCTTCCAATTGTTGTGGTGTCAACCTTGTAGGTTGTGGAAATCTAGGCGTAGCAACACTTCCTTCTTTATAGAATTGAGTGGTAGGCTTCCTTGTCGCCATAATTTTACATTCAACTTTTCTTGCCAACCTGAATGCCTTCTCCAATGAATCGGGTTCCAAAACGCGAACTTCATGTTGGATGTTATCCTTTAAAGTGCCTATGAAGAGATCAATCCTGTGTTCCTCTGGAATATCAGTTACCCTTATATTCAATTTTTGGAAGTCCTCAATGTGCTGCCCTACTAAACCCTTTTGTTTGAGATTTATCAATTGGCTAAAGAAGGTGTTGCTCTTTGTATCCTCATAATGTGCTATCATTTCTTCCGTAAAAATTGACCAAGTGACAATTTTTTTACGGGAGCAAAGCCATCGATACCATACAAATGTATTTTTTCTAAATGTAAAGTTGCAATGCGTACCTTTTGTGTGTTTTGCACATTATGGAGATCAAAATATTGCTCCATCTGTAGTATCCATGTTACAGGATCCTTTCCATCAAACTTCCTCATATCCATTTTTGGAATATGGTGGTTCTTCCCGCCAACATTGGAGTTTATGAAATCATGATTAACATTTATTTTGTTCTCATCATGAGGTTCTTCTCCTATATTTCCGCCATTAGGAATCATTTCTGGTTTTAAGCTTGTCATCAAGCCTTCCATGTATTCTTTTAGATCACTCTTCATGTTTTCCATGTTGTCTTTCATGTCATCCATCTTAGCTTCCACGCCATCCATCTTAGCTTCCACGCCATCCATTTTAGCTTCCATGCCTTTCTTCAAACCGTCCATATTCACTTCCATGCCTTTCTTCAAAACTTCCATTTCATTTTTTGTTGCTCTTTGCGAGAGTGAAAATTGTTGCATTTGCTCTTGTAATTTTGATAGATCATGTTGCAATTCTTCATCTTCATGAGTCATAGTAGAGCCTTCTGAAGGCTTAATGGGTGTTGAATTCTTTTTAGGGGCCATTTTAAAATCCAATATTGATATCTATTCTACAAATTTCCCTTGGAATCAATTCAACTTGATTCTTCCAACAAGACTTATGTAATTCGGAAAAACAAATACACACCTTTTACTAGCTTTTATGAGCTCGATATTGAAATTGAATTATCTCTGTAATTGAAAATCTTCAATATCTCAAATTCAGCCCTGTAGTAGCCCTCTAAAGCTTCTTTCAAATTCCACAGGTCTGACCTGATTTGGATTCTCCAAGACAAATTTGTGTCCAATCTCCCACAATGACCTAATTTTGGACTGGTTCAGTAGAGCGAACTTGTACGACTTGCCACGTGTCACTGTTTTGTTCTTTGTCTCTGAAATTGATAGCCAAGAAACTACAGGCCGTGTACTTGCGACCACTTTTGACAGAACTCCAATCCAATCTCCAGAGAGAGAGTTATTGATATTTTCCCACGATCACCTCTTTGAGATGCAATTCTGAAGCCTGAAAAAGCACTACCTTCCACAGATCATATCTCCAAAAATATTGCATACCAAGATCTGAAATTTTTTGAAGAATTTCCTCAGGATTTCAGCTTCGCACCATATGAATTTTAGATTCTGAACCTTTGTAGAAAAATGTTTATAGCGAAAATGCCACGATGACCTGCTTAGGAGCTTGCAAAAATACCTAACTTCCACAGATGATATCTCCGCAAATATTGCGAACCAAGATCTGAAATTTTTAGACAATCTTCCTCAGGATTTCAGCTTCGCACCCTAAAAATTTTAGCTTCTGAAACTTCGTAGAAAAGACGTTATAGCGAAAATTCCACGATGACCTGTTTGGAGCAGCGAAACCCTAGAATCCCAAGGCTCTGATACCAAATGTTGTGTAACCAACTCCAAAAAGAGAAGAAAAGAGATATAAACGCCTTAGAAATAAGCCACTTCGAGGGGGCAACCTCCAATACATTACATGAATGAACAATTCTTGGATGATACAATTCACAAAACCTCCTTTCTATATATAGGAGTCCATGGGGCCATAATGTAATCCTAGTGGACCACAATGTAATCCTAGCCGACCTAACAATAATAATTTAAGGGCACAATAATAACAAAATGGGGGTTACAAGGGTACAACAATAATAATAAGGGGTTTACACTAACAATAATAAGGGGCTATACTAGTGATATAGGGACCTAACACAAATACCCTCAGATGTGAGAGAGAGGGTTTCTTACCAGTCCATACCTCATGTGGAGTCTTATCCTCCAACGCCGATCAAGGTGATCTGTTAACCAAGTAACATGCAGTCTCCACTGCCTCTGCCCAAAATTCTTTTCCTAACCCGGTACCATTGAGCATGCTTCTTGACTTTTCCATCAGTGTTCTGTTCATTCTTTCTACAACTCCATTTTTCTGAGGTGTGTAAGGAGTAGTCTTATACCGTGCCATACCACACTTCCTACAAAACTCTTCAAATTCCTTCTTGCAAAACTCCCCACCATTATTTTTCCTCAGCACCTTTATCTTCTTCTCTGTTTGGCTTTCCACCAGAGCCTTAAATTCTTTAAATTTGTCAAAGACTTCAGATTTCTTCCTCAAGAAATATATCCATGTATTCCTTGAGAAGTCATCTATGAATGAAACATATTACACAGACTTACCCAGTGATGGAACCAACACAGGTCCAAACACATCACTGTGCACAAGCTCTAATATCTTATGCGCCCTCTTAGCACTAGAAGGAAAATTCACCCGATTATGCTTCCCATATACACAATGTTCACAGAAATCGAAATCCAGAGAGCTATTAGACATACACTATACCATACCATTTCCATGCAGTATCCCAAGGCCCTTTTCTCCAATATGTCTGAGCCTTTGATTCCATAGCATGGTCTTTTCTCCAGAGACTGCTAGGCTTTCCGCTCCACTTTTGGGAACCACAGAACTATTGCACCCATCAATAATAGTGCTGCCCCGAAGCTTGTACAGATTTCCAATCCAAACTCCTCACATTAATACCAGTGCTCCCTGAACCATCTTACAGGTATCTTTCTCGAACACTGTTTTTACACCTGCATCATCCATCTTTCTTACAGAAATCAGATTTCTGGCCAATGTAGGAATGTGCAGAACACCAGGAAGTGTTCTAATCCTTCCACCTTGCAGCTTCAACTTGAATTTTCCACGTCTGACGATTCTGGCCTTCCTATCATCACCTAAGAAGACATCACCGCCATCATATTTCTATATATTGTTGTAACCACTCCCTAGGGGGAGTAAGTGAAAGGATGCACCTGAGTCAATCAACCATGCCTCATGATCTACATGTGTACTTGCAGAAGAAAAAAAGTACACAACCACCTTCATCTGAGGTGGTTTTCCTGCAGAAGGAACATCATTAGATCCATTTCCTTTCTCAGAAGTTTTTTGTCTACAATACTTTTTGTAGTGCCCTTCCCTTTCGCATTTCCAACACATCTTTACAGATTTTCCTGGAGATTTATATCTGCCTCTAGATTTAGATCCCCCACTTGAAACCTTATTCTTGTTTCCCCTATTCCGGGACCTTCCTTAAGGCGTATAAGGCATCTCCATTTTGACCCTCCATATTTCTTCGTCTCATTTCCTCCAACAGCAAGGCTGAGACAATGTCATCAAAATTTAAGGTAGTTGTATTGCTACCTATTGCAATAACCAGACTATCCCATGAGTCTGTTAGAGAACACATCAAACTGATGCACTTATCTTCATCTAATATTTTAATATCAATAGATGACAACTAACTTACCATAGTATTGAAGGCATTCATATGCTCTGTCACCGAGTCTCCATCCTTCATCCTCAGGTTATACAACTTTTTCTGTAGGAACAATTTGTTCACCAAAGACTTAAATTGGTACAAAGTCCCAAGTTTTTCCCACAAATTCTTCATCGTAGCTTCCCTAGATACATTCAACAATAATGAATCTGAGACACACAACCATATTGTGCTCTTCGTCTTCCGATCCATCTTCTTCCAGTCTTCATCTTACATTGTCGTTGGTTTAGTATCCGAATCTACTATGATCCACTGATCTTTATCCACCAATAGATCCTCCATATTGAGATTCCACAGCTCAAAACTCTGGCCATTAAATTTCTCGATCTCTATCTTCCCACCGCTCGCCATCTTCTTTCACCGCAAGAATTGATCCTACAGATCTCTCACTGAATAGTGTCTACCTCAGGCCCGAGAAAAAAACCCCTTAGCAGCAAAGGCGTCCCCTTGAAGCTGAAACTGCTCTGATACCAAATGTAGGTTTTAACACTAAACATAAATGATCTCCAAATGAATCTTAAAAATAGGAAATAAACAATAGCGAGAGCATAAAGCATAAAATAGATATACATAGAGATTTTCCCCTGGATCCCAAATCGGGATGACCAGCTTGATTTTTCATTATATTCCTTTTAGTGTTACAACACATATATATACATGTCGAAGCATACATAAACCCCAATCCATTAACCCTTGATTAGAACATAATTACCATATTTCCCTTGACCAGATCTACAAAATACCAGGGGCCAAAAACCACCATGCCTCAAAACCATGTGCAAACCCATGCACAAAACCATGGGCGCGTCCGCCCACTAGAAAATAAGGACCAATCACTCTTGAAGGTAGAATTGGGTATCCACTGTTATGCAAATAAAAGTGAGGATGGCACAACAAATGATTCAATTTGGAGCAGGGCTAGAATACACCCGCTCTAATACCATGTTAAACACACACAAAGGGAAAGATGCACACATAATCAGAAATATAAACAAGATAAGTGTGTGATGCTTTACTATTAACCATAGATGTACTTTTATAGTACATTAGGTGTGACTCTTGGATTCCGCATTCCAAGGTCACTTGGACTCCATTTGTGATTGTTCGCCTTCCACACCTACCCATAGAGGATTAGGTGTCCAGCATATTCCATATGTTGGATGGAAGCTTGGGAAACAAAAATCATACTGGAATCTCATCCATTCACTCCTTTCGAGTGTCAAACAAAGGAGTCAAAAATTTAAAAATTATAGGAGTGGAGTCAATATCCCAAACCTCATCTTTGATTTATATTGTCTCCTACTTACACCTGAAAGACAGTTGGATCTATCCTTTTTCCAGAAGGAATGAATCAGGGGTGTTAGATACCAGCAGAGAAATATGTTTGTCCCTTCATGTCAATATGATCATTAAAATGAATGTCCATCCTCTTTCCCTACCAAAAAGTTATTTCTCAACCAAATCAACCGTGTAATACATCTCGCCCACATCGTCCCCCAAGCATAATTTATAGTTTTCATGGGAATCTTCACATTTTAGAACCCAAATAGTCTTCATTTTGTTATGAGAAGGTCTCCCAAATATTCCTATGGTAACCCCAAGTTTGATGCATCCTTCTCAAAATACCCCATACCTATACCATGCTGAGGACCTGACACAAGTGCCGCCTAATTTAATGAAACTTGAGGACCTAAAATAGTTTTAGGAGGATTTATAGCTGGATTTTGTTTCACCACGAGAATATGAAAACTAGGAAAGTACAAACCCTACCACTTAATGATGGAAGAGGAAAACCTAAACCAAGAAAACCCCCAAATAATGACCTTGAAAAATTCAATAAACCATTATTTTTAATGGAATATACTAGAGGAGAGTAGCAACCCACTAAAACTTGCTACAAATAGTTTTCCAAATAGGGGAAAATGGTTGTCTAAGGAAACACCAGCTAGAAACCTAGACAAGTGGTAAAGGAAGAAATATTTCCTGAAACCAAACAATTCAAGTTCCATGAAAACCCACCAACCATGTTTGAACCCCTAACATTAAATCCTAGTCTAAGAGAAAAAACCACCAAAGGTAACAAATTCACCAAATGAGACAAAAATGGAATACACGTTGTGGTTCATTGAATCATAGTCGAACGCAACCACGTAGACCATCCTTTAGCCACTCAACAACTTCTATCATAGTTGATGACCTTGTAAGCTAACCACATAGCCCCAGATGATGCATAGAAAAAAATAAAATACCTTAGGAGAGATGCTGAAAAAAAAACCCAACACGTTCAAGTCACATGGAGATAATAAAACCTAGACAATGGGTGACTGCAACCCTTAAAAGTAAATAATGGAGAACCCCAAAATTTCCCCAACTGATAACGTGTTGGGAAGTCCCACCGAAAGACTAAGCTACATTGAAAACACCATGAAAACTCGACTGCAACACCCCTCCACTACCTATTGGTGCCATTCCCAACTGAGTGATAAGCGGTTGGGTGTGTTATGTGGATCTTTAATTAAATGTGTTGGTAAATAATAATTCCTTTTAACTTCCAGTATCATTTCTTGATTGGTTTGATATTTTATGACTTTATCTTGTTGAATGGACTCTACGTTATTCATTTTATATTGAACTCAATCCATTCTTCATTTTCTTTTGCAACTACTTTAATTTCAATAGCAGATGACTCTTCAATTGATTTTTCCGTGCTTGGGATTTCAACATCCTTTCATTAAAAATTCTACATCTATCCACTGTTATCTTCAAGAACCTTATAGTTTCTACCAGATTTAATGTATCCATTTTCTATCCATGCAATTATACTCTATTTCTTCTCTATTGATATTAAAGAATCTAATTTCTTCTTCATGGATCTATGGTTATTTTCCATCTTCCCTGTCTTCTCTTAAATAATATTCTTTAGTTTTGTACTTTACTTATCCTTATTTTTTCTATGAATCTTTATTCTTCTAAAACTCTAAACAATTCTAAAAAATTCTCTGAAATTTGAACTTGAAAATTTATTCCTTTCTAAACTAACCTTGTACTGACTATTGACATACCCTATTTGGATTTTTGAGCTGGAAGTTGGATCTCTAAAGTGTTTACATTTATTTTATTTTATTTTTCTATACTAAATGGACGTGTGATCATCATGAATTTCACATATATGGATTCCCTTGTTGTGAAACCAGCTCCAGAAATATAAGAAAAGAGATATCAATGCCTTAGAAATAAGCCACTTCGAGGGGGAAACCTCCAATACATTACATGAATGAACAATTATTGGATGATACAAATTACAAAACCTCCTTTCTATATATAGGAGTCCATGGGGCCACAATGTAATCCTAGTGGGGCCACAACGTAATCCTAGCCGACCTAACAATAATAATTTAAGGGCACAATAATAACAATATGGGGATTACAGGGGTACAATAATAACAATAAGGGGGTTACACTAACAACAATAAGGGACTATACTAGTAATATAGGGACCTAACATCCCTACTATGACCTTAAATCAAATTCATTTTCTACTTTGAGAAACATTTTCACCAATACCTTCCAAATTGAATGCCATTATGGCCAATTTAACTCATTTCTTCCTTCAAAATTATGTATTTTCACCAATTTCACAGTATTGCCAAAATATTTACCTAGAGTATAGATATTATTATTATTATTATTAAATTTCATCAATAACCATTTTAAATAAACCCTATTCCTTATCAGAAGACACCATTGAGCCTTTTAAAACTAAATGATGAGCTCCATTATTGCAACAAGAATGTTGCAATTCCCAAGGCTACCAACTTAAATTATCAACCTGGGGTTCGTACAAACTTAAGAGGTGTCGGCACTAATGAAATGAAGTGACTATCATGAAATCAAACACTAGCATAATTGCAGAATGTAACATTTTCATTGAAAAGGAAACCTAATCTATGAAATGGAAATAATAGTGCTTGAAATAGAAACCCTAGATTAAGAATAAAGAAAGTAAACTAATATAAAATTCATGAAGCAAAGAGAACGTAATTAATCACTGAATTCGAGATAGGGTATATCCATTGACAGAGTTCATTATATACTTCATGTGGAAATCAAGGAAACCATTATTGTGCTATTCAATTCATAAATCTATCTATTAACCCAAATCATTGAGATGTGTTGAAGGAGTAAAAAGGAGAATCCTAAGTGGTATTTGGTATTCCTAAATCATGGATTTAGAGCCTACAGGCAATTATTCAATCCTAAGATACAAAAAACAAGATTTTGGAGTAGATCTGGTCAAGTTTACATGTGCTATAGGATTGGAACGGGAATGCTACAAGAGTGCTACATGAATGCTACAGGAATGGAACGATTGCTACAGGAGTGAGATAACTTGCTAAATTTCCAAGTAAATAAAATTAAAATGAGATGGGAATTTTTTTTGTTTATTGATTAGGATATCCTAGGACTTTGTTACAAGTGGAATCACTCTAAAATACCTTGTTAGCACGTGATAAAAAATAACAGAAAATTACTACTCTGAAAACCAGAAATTCAAGAACTAGTGAGCTAGTTAGGCTACCAAATTCCTAACCTAATCAAGAGAAAATTATAAAAAGGTAGATTTTTTTTATTAACTTGAAATTTTTTATGACCCAATACAAGTGGAATCAACTCAAATGAAGTTGATTAAGACGTTCTAAACAATAGCAAAAAATTACTACTATTTTGCTACAAGAAATTCTAGATTTGTGAACTAGTAAACCATTCCAAGTAGCTCAATGATGAATATGAATTTTTAAAGTTTTTCCAGGGATGCATTAAGTTTGTGACTCTATAAATGACCTGCAAAACAAATCACTTCAATCATTTAACCAATATGAAATACAACAAAAGGATCATGAATAGTAAATGCAGAAATAAGAGATGTAATGAAAAAAGACATTCAAAGGAAATAAATAAATTGTACAAGAGGGAATTTAGGCTCTTAGGATGGCCTAGCCCAAGGATACTCAGAGCCCTATGAAGTAAAAAAAGATTTAGAAGCTAAAAATGGTGCCAAAATTCATTATTTGAATCAATCCGAGTACATCCCTCCTAGAAACGAAAGTGGAGCTGCTAAATAACAAGTTCCCTCCATAGTAAGACTAAGAATTACATGCCTCTAGCGTAAAATTCAAATTGGTACTTATAAAAAGTGATGAAGAAGCATTATCCTTGAAAGGAGGCAAATTTACCCTACAAAATCCCTCAAAAAGTGGATCTAGTTCCGAAGATTATGAATTTTCATTAAATGACGCGGAAAACATTCCTAGATTTTTTTAATCACTAGAGTTCCAGAATTCGTGTAATAATTTCATAATATCTTGTTCATTTATTATCCGATATTTGTCCTCCTATAGCAGAAATAAAGTCCCTAGATTATCTCTTCCTCCATATCCTCATAATCTGCCCAATATTCTTACAATATTCTACAAAAATAAATAATATTAGGCACATAATATGCAGTTTATCTCTAAACCTTCCTAATGAACATAGTAAAGTTAAAAATATGTCATCTAATTCAAAAATAGAGGTTTTAATGTGCCGAAGGACAATCATATGGGCCTTAATTTGGGTCTAATTTTCAGGCCCATCATACCCCCTATAGAAAGTGTTGCTCATCCTCTGAGAAAATTAGTTAGCTAACTAGGCCCCATTCATTTTCCTAGTGGCCTCCCTAACATATCAAGCTACCTTAGAAGGAATTTTGGCACAATTCTCTTGCTCCATCCTCTTCCTCTTCTTCCCCAACTTCTCTTCCTACTTCTTATTCTTAGCTTTGGGCAAGGCAATTCTTTGTTTGTAAAAAAAATTGCAAGTCCCTTTCTTATCTGGCTCAATTCAAAGGAAACATACACATTTCATTTTTTTATTTATAAAATTTTATAAGAAGTTTCCCATAGATTGTACTATTGCGCAAAAAAAAAAAAAAATCAGGTTCCTTGTTCACATATGACAAGGAGAAATATGTATTTATCCTTCCTTTGGATGTTTTCCTTCGAATCCTAGGCTTTGGGGGTGAATTTTCTCAAAATTAGGGGCTTTTGCAGCTCACTGGACATTCATGTAGCAAATTGTCTTCTCCTGTAGCAAAATTTCCCCTTCTTGTAGTAACTTTGTTTCTCATGTATCATCTTTGTTTACTGGTGAGAGGTTTATTTGATGCCCCTATTTTCTATATTATGGGATCTTGAGGGCTATTTAGGGGTCTCTTATTATTATTTCTGTTCTCCTCCTTCTTCTTCCTCTGTCTTGTATCCTTCCTTTTCCTCTTTCACTTCCTCTTATTTCCTACCTCCAACACTACATTTTTTTGTCTCTTCTTGTTTTGTTGTGGTGAGGGATTATGTTTCAATGAATTCCTCTTTGTCTAAGTCTAAAAATTCAATCCATAACACAAGTTTCTTGAGGTGGCTTAAGGCATTCATCACAATGAGACCATCATGGGAAATGTGTTGGTACCTCCTCTCCCCACTCTCTATCACATTTCAATGATGGAATGAAGGAGGAAATGTGGAACACCGACCTTGCTCAAAATTGGTAACTATGTCTGCAATCTTAGCTCATAAAGAAACCTAAATTGATAGGCATTCAAAAGACTCAACCTCCCCTCACAAGATATGTACCTATCTTCAATTGAAACCTTCTCCCATGACTTCTACTACTACATCCTTAAATTATTTGAAGGGAATTCCAAGATTTTTCTTTGAGCAGTCTAGGGTGTAGAGGGTGATTGATGATTTTTGGTCAGAGAGGGAGATCAATGGTACCCCCTACCTTAATGAAAAACTTCCTATGCTGTAGCCTAATCTTTCTTATGTCAGAAAATATTTTTTTCAAAGGAATTTACTTTCACAAGGCTTTGCTATAGGATTCCTGCACGAAGTAGAATTATCTATGCAATTTTATGGAAAGTGAGGAGGGAGGAGTACAATTACGCTTTTAAGGATGACTCCTTTATGCTCATGGCAGGTTTGAGGAAACTTATTGGTGGTTTGGGTTCCTTTTCTCCTCTTAATTCAGCCCTATAGTATCTCTTATGTGTTCCTATAACAATTTAGGTACTCCTATACCTGTGGTATCCAGTCTTGTAACACCTACAAACTTAGCCTGTAGCAGTTCAACAACACCCTAGGGAGCCCCTGGTAGCATCTAGCTTGACCTTAAATGAAGTAATGGGCCACTCTTATCATTTTTGGAATGACATCTTGGTACAAATGAAGTTCTAGCTCATCCCTTACTCCTTCAACATGTTTGATGAGTTGTCCCCCACCTACCACCTTCATAATTTCTCAAACCCATTGGCCTATTAATCGTAATTATAATCCACATTTTATTATTGTTTTCCATGTTGCATGAGTTATTGAGCAAACTACAATGTTATTAGTCGAGGGTGGCCAATTTTACTAGCCACTTTCAGCATATAAAACCTTCTCTTGTGTGCATTGGATTTTTTTTTAACCATAATACACTCAAGAGGAGAGGTGAAGGATAGTGCATACCTATGCCTACATGGTGGTTTCTTTTTAATGTGTTGATTTCTTTGGTTGCATGGAAGATCTGGACATGGGTGAGGGTACTTTTGAGTGTCTTTTGAGATGTTATTTATTTTTCTTCCTTGCTTCCTACAATTTCTTTGAGAAAATACAATGTTATTTGTTGATTGATGCTCAATGATGCAGGTCTCACCTTCATGCATATGCTCTTCGGATTTGATTTTTCTGTTTTATGAGGGATAAAGAATCCTATAACAACTGATATGATTTCCTTTGGCTACTTAATGATCAAAATTGCAATCCTCAAGTGCTCATGGTTATTGAATTCTAAATTTGATGCTTTAGTTGTGGTATGATAGGGTATGTGCAGACTGCTACAAGACTATGTGTCTCCCTATAGAAGCCACATAGACCCTCCTAGGATCATTAATTAATTCAAGTGATACCTTTAAAAATATTGATAATTAATGAGTAATCTATTGACAAGGATTAGAGGTATTATTTATAGTGTAAGGGATGGAAGAAGGGGTGAAAATAGGTTTTTTTCATGAAAATAGATGAATTTTTGAGTGTAAATGTGACTAAATGGTGTGGAGAATGGATGATGGAGGTGTGGTAGGATTATTTATTCATTCCCCCAAGGAAAATAGAGGATTTTACCCCTCCCCCTATGCCTATCACACTCTGGTAGCAATTCTAGCCATTCCTGTAGCGCTACAAGACAATCCTGTAGAAAACGTGTTTAATGCATATTTATAAAACAATAAATTGGATTGATTTGATTTTTTTTCAGAAATTTTCCATCATCCTTATGCATTTCCCCATAAAATATCTTGGCCAATGGATCCAATAATCCCAAGAAAAATTAAAAATGGTTGTAGGTGATGGAGACCAACTTCGTGAAAAGTGTGAAATGGAATTTGTTGAAATTCCTTGAGAATGTTACCATCATCCTTATACATCTCCCCATGAAAAATATTTGTAAATGGATGCATGTTTATTGAGATATGGTCAAAACAATGTTTTCCCTGTGTATTTTTGACAGTCTTGTAGAAAAATACAACCTTCCTGTAGCAATTTAGGACAGTGAGGAAAATGAATGGGAAAGGCTTGAGAATGATGGGTGGATTTTGGAAATGGATGAGGGTGATGGATTGACATGTACTTGGTCCTGGTGTAGCATCTGGGAAAAGAAATCTCAAGTTTTACTTTCTTTGACTAGGTTTTTGATCATTTTTTTGCCTTTTGGTGCTAACTTGTTTTTGTTTCTCCAAAGGCTAGAAAACACATGCATTCATCAAAGACAGATACATGGAGCAAATAATTTTTTCCTTTTTCCTTTTTAATTAATTAATTTATTTATTTATTTATTAATTTATTTTATTTTATTATTATTATTATTTTTTTTATTTTTTTTTTCTGAGGTTTGCTAGATGCCTCAATGAGCTTCTCAACTAGTAGGTCTGCCTAGGTGCCTCAAAGGAGGTTTTCACCTACAATATTTTATTTTTCTCTTTTTTCTTTATTTTTCCAACGCATTGACCGCCTCATTGAGGTTTTCAATCAATGAACCAATCTCAGGCACCTCAAAGGAGGTTTTCACCCGATATTTTATTATTTTCCTCTTGTTTTTTCTTTTTCCATTATTTATTTATTTATTTCTATCCTACTCTACTTGAAAAAAATAAAATCTCTTTCAAGTATAGGAATACTTCCAATGGAGCCATGTGCACATCAAGATCACATAAAAAATCATGTGTAGGCTCGACATATATGCTTTGACATGCACCAGAATATGAGAGAGAAACTTATTTGACTAATATGAGATCATGGATTGTTGAAGATGAGTGTATTGCTACAACTTAATGATTAACTAGAACAAGATTTCAATATAATTGTGATGCCCCTAGTCAACTTGCACATTTGGATCTGTTTCTACGTCCTCTTCTACCATGACATTCAAATCTTTCTCTTTTTTCTAATTATTCTCTTGAACACATGGAGGATCTGATGGTAAACATGAGATAACTTTCTCGGTCTTTGATTCTGATGTCCGCTCTTCATCAATTGCACCCTGTGATTTTTTGGTCTCCTCATTTGAATCTTCTTTTTCCGAATGTTGTCCTTCATTTACATCAAGTTAATATATTTTTTGAAATAATCTTCCTAAGTTAAGATGAATACCATTTAGATGAAAAGGAGTTGTTTGGAATTGTTGTACCTCAACATTGTAAGTGGGTTGGGTTACTGGATTGTTTGGGTTTAGAAATGGTTGGTCATGTATTTGAGTGGGAGTGTATATTTTATATGGATGTGGTTTGGTTTGTGGTTATCATGGAGGTGGAAGGAATGGGTAGCATGGAGTTGGGTATGGAAGATATTGAGGATATTGTGGATTTCTCCCATAATTTCCTTTCCAAACTTGTTTCCAATATCGGTTATGGGGTTGAGATGGCCAAAGTTTCCAAGGAAATGGTGTGTTTCAATTACTTTGAGATGGATGTGCATAACCTTGAAATTGTGAATTAGTTTCTTACATCATACCAGGTTGACTAGGTTTCCATGGTCTTCTTGGAGCTACATAAGATAGCTTCTTTGGTGATTGTCTTGCTCCATTGTCCTCTTGGTAAACTTTCTTCAACCTCGATAATGATGGGAAATATTTAATAACATGTGATTTTGCATGCACAACACAAATATCATCATATTTGTTTTTATGATATTGCATTCTTAAAATTTCTACTTGTTGGCTTATATTTCTAAGAATCTATATTTTAAATTTATCAAGAAAATTTCCAAGTTCATCTCGACTTACCAAACTTGATGTTGATTTACTTACTCTTGACCTTCCTATTGATATGTGCTTGCATGTTTCACAAATTTATTCAAATGATAATTGGTATACATCACCTCTACTCATGAGATTAAGGAGATAAATCCACTCATCTCTAATTGTTCTAAGTAAGAGGGTTTTTAGTGTTTCAGATCCTAAATTATGTAATATTTCCCTCTTAAAATTATACATGAACCTTTCTATTATATCCTCAAGGCTCTCGTATTATTTTTTATTCATTCTAAATATTTCTTCTTTAAGATCATTATATTTATATTTTTCTAGAAATATTTTTTGCATAGCATTCCATGATCTTATTGAATTAGTACTTAAACTCATGAACCATTCAATATATTTATCCTTCATTGTTTCCAGAAAAAATCTCAATTTTTGAGTGCTTAATAAGTAACCATAATATCTGCAAAGTATTTAAAATTCAAAGACAAAGGTTTTCAGATCCTCTGACCTCGTACCATGGAAGTTGGAAAGGAAAGATGAAGGGACATTCTTCATATGAACATTGATATATTGAATGGGAAATCTAAGAGGATCTTCCTCGTTGCCAATCTCCTTCCATTTCTCCTACCTTTCCTTCCAGCTCTTCCAATTCTACTTGCAAATGTGGATGGTGATGTGGTTCTTACTGCACCACGTGATCAAATGGGGGGTTGTGGTATTGAAGATTTTTTTTTTAATGAAAATATTAATGCAGTGCATTTTTCTGTTTTTGAAATGAAATTTGGCTAATGCAATTTTTTTTGTTTTTAGAAATAGATCAAATAGGGAACAAAACAATTCATACTTTCACAAATCCCTCGTAACGACCCCAAAAAGTGATGAGCCCTAGTATTGTAACAAGAATGTTGCAACTCCCAAGGCTACCAACTTGAATTATCAACCTGGGGTTCGTACAAACTTGAAAGGTATCTGAAATATATGTGTAACATGCAATGTGTCCTTATTTCGTTGATCTGATTCAATGAAGTGAATATCATGAAATCAAACACTAGCATAATTGCAGAATGTAAAAGTTGCATTGAAAGGGAAACCTAGTCTATGGAACGGAAATAATAGTGCTTAAAATAGAAACCCTAGCTTAAGAACAAAAAAAGTAAAATAATATAACATGCATGAAGTAAAGATAATGTAATCAATCACTGCATTCCAGAAAGGTTAGATCCATTAAAATTTTTCATTAGATACTTCATTTGGCAATCAGGGAAATCATTATTGTGCTATCCAATTCGTAAATATGTCCATTAACTCAAATTGTTGAGATGTGTTGCAGTGGTAAAATGGCGAATCCTAATTGGTATTTTGTCTCCTCAATAATATATTTACATCCTAGGGGTCGTTACTAAATCCTAAGAGAAAAAAACCAAGCTTCTGGAGTATATTCGGTCAAGTTTACATGTGCTACTGGACTACTACAAGAATGTTACAGGAGTGTTACAAGAGTGACATGATTTCTACAGGAGTGAGATAACTTGCTAAATTCCAAAGTAAATAAAATGAAAATGAGATGGGATTTTTTTTTTTTATTAACTGGGATGTCTTGGGACTTCATTCCAAGTGGAATCACTCCAAAATACCCCTATTAACATGTGCTAAAAAATAACAGAAAATTACTACTTTAAAAACTGGAAATTCAAGAACAAGTGAGATAGTTAACCTACCAAATGCCTAACCTAATCAAGTGAAAATGATATGGGGTGAATTTTATATTAACTTGAATGATTTTATGACCCAATACAAGTGGAATTAACTCAAATGAAGCTCATTAAAACGTTCTAAAAAATAGCAGAAAATTACTACTATTTTGCTAAAAGGGACTTCCATAAATTTAGATTTGTACTAGTAAAAAAATCCAAGTAGTTCAATGATGAATATGAATTTTCAAATTTGTTCTAAGGATGCATCATTCTTGTGACTTTGTAAATGACCCACAAAACAACTCACTTTAATATTTTAACCAATATGACCTACAACAAAAGAAGCATGAATAGTAAATGCAGAAATAAGAGATGCAAGTGAAAAAGACATTTAAAGGATATTAATTGTTGGCATTATGATGTAATATGTTGTTATGTTGTCCTTGATTGCAACATAATTAATGAGTTTCCTTTTTATAGCAACCCATTTTTTAAAGATGTAAAACTGGTATATATACAGGTCAATTTAGATGTGACAAAAAAAGGAATTCGATTCAGTGACAGAGAAATGATAAAGGCAATGTTTTCATAATGTATACACCAATTTGATTAAGGCAACCTAAGTATGCCCATAGGTTTAATGAAGGAAACCTGCGTATACATCCATAAATAGTGTATACGCAATTTTTACAACGAGAAGTCATGTATACACGTGGGTACAAAGAATCCAAGCTATGTATGTACTTACGCACTCAATTTATGATATCAGGGGTCCTTACTATGGTTTTAGCCCACATTATTGAGCATTGTGTCGTCTATTTGATTCCATCCAAGATTACCATTGACAGTTGTGTGGTTTTGGCTCATCATCTTGGGAAAGGTTCAAACTATATAAGGAGAAGAGGATCATAGTGCAATTTGTGCAAATGTATGGATTTTGATTGAATACTTCACTCTGAAGTATATCTACAGGGAATGGGTTACAGTTTATTAATAGATCTGAAATAATGATGCACCTATGAATACAATGATGGATAAGGATATCTAGACCTAAAATGACTATGTATTTTCTTGATCTTTTTGTGAGATGTTTAGATCTATGATCTGACCCATGTTTGCTGAAGTGAAGGGTATGATCTAAGTAACTCTGTTGATTTAAAACTTTACACAGTCTTGAATATTTACATATCTATATGTTGGTTCGCCATGGTGAAAGCACGTATACGTGAAGGTTTGTTTCAACAAAAGCGCATATGGAAGTTAGGGTTTTTTTGAAGATTTCTGAAGAGAATGCCGGATCATTTCTACTATATTTATGTTGTTTTTCAATGATGTCTTCAGGAATATTTGGATTTTTTGTATAATGTTTATGCTTCTATTTAATTATCTATAAATATGATCAGTTACTGAGTGATTGAATATGATGGATGTTGTTGACTGAATAAGGGTTCTGTAAATCTGACAAAGTATGCTTGAATGTCTGTGATCTGTTCTGAGTCTGATCAGATTCCTAGATTCAGTATATAAATATCTATATGCAGGTTCATCCACAAGAAAGTGCGTATATATGCAGGTTGGAGTAAGTGAAGTAGCATATGCATTTTGTTTAATGAATGATCAGGGTTGTAGTTTATTCAGTGCATTGATGTAGTAGTCTGGGTTCAGTTCTGATTTTCTGGTTACAGTGATCTCACTATGAATTGAGTTGGTAATTGGATAAGTGATTGTTTTCTTCAATGGTTGGTTTAGTATTAGAGTGATTGGTTGATTAATGATTCAATGAATGATTTCATACAGTCATTAGTTTCAGTTTGATGTATGTTATTTTGGATTAAATGAGTGGAGTGGGACCAGTCTGAAAATCTAATGAAAAGAGGCCTACAAGTTGTGTTGTGTTAAAGTTGTTGGATCGAGCATGAAAATTTATGAAACGTGGTCCATGGTGGTGCTGAGGATTGGAGCCTTCAGTGAGGGGGTCGTATCTCCCTTCCAGTGGTTTATGGTAAACGAGATTAGGGGGTAGTAGCTCCCTTCTAGGAGAGGTTGGTAAATGAGAGCAAGGGGGTGTAGCGCCCTTTCAGTAGTGGCTAGTAAACGAGATCAGGCAGTTGGAGCTCCCTTCCAGTAATAGTTGGAGAACGATAAAAGGTTACAGACTTCTTTAGGTGGGTGCATGCATACTGATATGAGTTTGCATTAGTACACCATTGTAAGTAGTTTTCTATTTAATAAATATTGAAGAGAGAGATGACAATAGCAGTGGTTTTCTCCCGAATTGGGTTTACACTTTAAATATGGTGTTCATGTGTGATAATTTATTCTGTTATTACTAAACATGTTTACTGATTAACTATTTGATGCATAACTCATGATCTGGGCTAAGAAATGTTTCTGAATATTTACCTGAACTATAAGTTATTTGGCTATACACAAGTTTATTTTAGGATAGCCGCGTACATACGCTAGTTGGGCTAATAAAATTCGCGTATAGAAATTAGTAAAGGAAAATTAAAATATTGTGATTCTTGTAAATACTGATTCACCACCCCTCTTAGTATTTTTCCCAACAATTGGTATCAGAGCAGGTCCTTCTAAAGAAGCTTAATCGCTTGAAGGATATCCATCGCAATGGGAAGTCATGAAGGAGTATTTTCTATCAAGCCACCATCTATTGTTCTAGAAGATATGAACAAGATCTTATATTCAAAGTCATGGAGCAGATGTATGGGGAATCATGGAAGGACGTTACCAGTATTTGTTATGAAACCAGCCCAAAAAATAGAAGAAAAGATAGATCAATGCCTTAGAAATCAGCCACTTCGAGGGGGAAACCTCCAATACATTACATAAATGAACAATTCTTGGATTATAAAAATGACAAAACCTCCTTCTATATATCGAAGTCCATGGGGTAACAATATAATCCTAGCCGACCTAACAATAATAATTTAAGGGCAACATTATAAAAATATTGGGGTTACAGGGGTACAACAATAACAATAAGGGGGTTACACTAACAATAATAAGGGACGATACTAGTAATATAGGGACGTAACATGCCCCTGTCCTTCAAAAAAGTGTTGTTCTCAGTGCTTGAGTAGCTCCTGATGCTTCTGTATAAAATTATCATCCTCTCATGTAGAATCTTCAGTGGGAAAATACTTACATTTGATGAGATACTCTGAAATTGATCGATTTTGTAGTTGTCAGTTTCTTGTTTCCGTGACTGCTTCACGTTCCAATATGATTTCTCCTTCCTCATAAAGTTCTGGAAATACTGTTTGAACTGGAATTTTGTCCCCTATAAAATTCTTTAAGCATGAGAAATGTAAAACTGAATGCACTCGCGAAGAAGCAGGAAGCTCCAATTTGTATTCCATAGTACCAATATTTTGCAACACCTTGTAAGGACAATAGTACTTTGGTGATAATTTATTATCCTTATTAGCTTGCTTGAGGGACATTTGTTTGTATGGTTGTAGTCATAAAAATATCCAGTCTCCTATATCAAAACTTCTCTCGCTGCGATGTTGATTTTCCTGTTGTTTCATTTGACTTTGTCCCAAATTTAGGTTATCCTTTAAGAGTTGGAGAACTTCTTGTTGATGCTCGATGTGATATTCCACTACTTGAACCTTAGAATTTTCTCTTAAAGAAGATGTGATGGATGGTGAATGATATCCATGAAGTGCCATAAATGGGGTCATTTTTGCTGCAATATGAAAGGAAGTGTTATACCACAATTCAGCGAGAGGTAACCACTTGACCCATTTTGTTTTCTTATCAGATACAAAACAACAAAGATATCATTCCAAACATTTATTCACTATCTCAGTTTGACCATCAGATCGAGGATGTCAAGATGAGCTATAAGCTAGTTGAGTACCCAAACAAGAAAATAATTCTGTCCAAAAATTTCCAGTAAAAATGGGATCTCTGTCACTTAGAATAAGCTTTGGGTTTCCATGTATCTTTGGAATTGTTTCCATAAATGAAGTAGAAATTGTACTTGCTTTAAATGGATGATATAATGCACAAAAGTGTGTATAATTGGTAAGTATATAAACTACCACCATGATGACATTATTTCCTTCGGACTTAGGTAAACTTGTGATAAAATCCATTGAAATCTCCTCCCAACATTGACTTGGAATGGATGAAGGTTGTAGAAGACCCGGGCTCTTAATTGTCTCAACTTTATTTTGCTGGAAAACCAAACATTCCACCACAAAATTTTGAATATCAGATTTAAGGCCATCCCCAAAAAAATCTTTCTTCACCCTATAGTAGGTTTTTAAAAATCCTGAGTGTCCTCCTAAAGGAGAAGTGTGCAATTCCAAACGAATCTTTTGTCCTCCTAGAGTGCATTTGCAACAACATTTAGCTTCCCTTTTTTGTAGATGATTTCAAAGTCATAACCCAACATCTTTTTGACCCATTTTTGCTGCTCTTCTGAAGAGAGTCTTTGTTCCAAAAAGTGTTTAAGAATATTATGATCAGTTTCTACCTTGAAGTGTCTTCCCATTAGGTAAGGTCACCATTCCTTTAGTGCATGTAGTATTTCCAACATTTCCTTCTAATAAATAGCTTTCTCTAAATAATTTCCTTTGATCGGATGACTTTCAAAAGTAATGGGTCTTCCTTCTTGCATTAAAACAACATCAATTCCATTTCTCGAGGCATCACATTCCACAATAAATGTTTTTGTGAAGTTTGGTGTAGCTATGACTAGTGCTAGGCACATTGCCTCTTTAAGATGTTCAAAGGCCTTAGTTTCTTCAAGAATCCATGAAAATACATCTTTCTTCAATAATGTTGTTAGAGGTGCTGATATTCTCCCATAACTCTTAACAAACTTGTGATAATACCTTGTTAACTCGAGAAATCCTCGCAACTACTTTATGGTTGAGGGGAATTTCCATTCCTTAATGGCTTTAATTTTGTTAGGGTCTACCTTAACACCCTCGTGAGATACACTATGACCCAGATATTCCACCTCTTGTACTCCAAAGAAAAATTTGGATGTTTTTTCATATAATTGTTTCTCCTCCAATAGTTTGAGCACCCTGTCAACATGTTAAACATGATCCTTCCAAGACCTGTTGTAGATTAGTGTGTCATCAAAAAATACTAGCACAAATTTTCTAGGGAAGGGTTTGTAAATGGAATTCATCAATCTTTGAAATGTAGAAGGTGCTTTGGTAATGCCAAAAGGCATGACCAAAAATTCATAGCGACCCTCATGAGTTTGAAATGTTGTTTTTGAAATATCTTTAGTCTTCATTCTAATTTGATGATATCCTGAACGAAGATCCAACTTGGTCCATGTAATTCATCAATCACATGAATGGGAAATTTATCTTTAATAATGAGCTTATTGATCTCCCTATAATCCAGACACATGCACCATGATCCATCCTTCTTTTGCACCAATACTACTGGAGCAGAGAAAGAACTTTGACTAGGTTGAATTATACCAACCTCTAACATTTCTACAATCATACGTTCAATTTCGCTCTTTTGGACATAAGGATATTTGTAAGGCCTGATGTTTGGAGGAACACTTCCTTGAACCAAATGAACAACATGAACATGATCATGAATAGGTGGGAGTCTTTTGGGATTTTCAAACACCTTGGAATGATTGTCCAAGACTTTTTGGAGATCTGGAGAAATATATGACTTTGATGTTGGAACTTCTAGTGAGCATAATTGTGAAATTACGCCTCTTTTTTCTTTCATCAGAAGCTTTGAAATGACATTAGAGCTTATTATATTTCTTGGAATCCCCATGATAACCCGTAATTCTATTTGCTTTCCTTCTGAAAAAACATTTCAAGAAAAGTTCTTGAAAATTAAAATCTATTGTCCCCAAAGATTGTAAGTGTTGTACTCCTAGTAAAACATCAGCACCTCCCATTGGAATGGAAAGCATTGGAATAATAAATAAACATTCCCCTGTGGTTGGCTTGATATTATGGAATATTTGAGATAAATTTACAGTTCCTCCATTTGCAACCATCACTTGACATTCTGGTGTTGGGTATAGGAAACAATTCAATTCCTTGGCTACCTTGCAATGAATAAAATTATGGGTACTACCCGAATCAACCAACACTATTACCTTTTTCTTCTTGATATGTACTTGTATCTTGAGAGCTTGAGGAGTGGTAATTCCTACCAATGCATTACACGATATGGTCAGACTCATTTCTTCTTCTTCTAGGGTTGGTTCTTGGTGTATATCCTCTTATTTTGAAGTTTCTTGTTCATTTTCTTCCTCCTCTTTACAATCTATGTAAAATAATTTATTCTCAGCACAGTTATGAACTTTAGTGTATTTGCTATCACAACTGTAGCAAAGCCCTTTTGATATTTTTTCTTCCAATTTTTGTGGTGTCAACCTTGTAGGTTGTGGAAGTCTAGGAGTAGCAACACTTCCATCTTTATAGATGTGAGTGGTAAGCTTCCTTGTCGCCATAATTTTACATTCATTTTTTCTTGCCAACCTGAATGCCTTCTCCAATGAATTAGGTTCCCAAACGTGAAATTCATGATGGATGTTATCCTTTAAAGTCCCTATGAAGACATCAATCTTGTGTTCCTCTGAAATATCAGTTACCCTTATGTTAAAGTTTTGGAAGTCCTCAATGTGCTATGTTGGGCCCAAAATAAGGTACATTTTCACCCTACCTTTACCTCAAATTTTTATACACATTTAGGAATTTTTCCTCATCTTAATAGTAAAGGAAAGGAATATTAATGTGAAATCAGGACAAATGAACTAACAGTAAAAGGGATGTTTAACAACGAGAATATGACTGATTGTATATTTATTCAAAGGGAAAAAAAGCAGTTGAATCAACGACAATCAGAAGACAGCTGATAGGCAGATACTAACAGAATCATAATGACTCCCATGGGCCAGTGGAAGATGGAAAGGAATATCCACATCTGAATAACTCAAACGACAGCCACAGCTATTGAGAAAGCAATGGGCTGTAGTTTGGAAAAGACAGTTACATATGATTGAAATCACCTTTAAAAGGCCGAAGAAAAATGAGATAGATAGATCTGAATAGGGATTTTATTCTATAATAAATGTATCAGGACAGAACTGTCCAGTTTTATTCATGTGTTAACCTTCATCTTAATAAATAATTTTGGTGTTTTGAATAGTCATTCTTTGATTCTTCCTTAGCGGTCGACTTCTGGTGGTTTGGGCCCAACCCTAGGAGTTTCTGCTCTAATCTCTATGATATACGTTCAGTTACAGAATTTCATTCCATTCATCGAATGCGTTTTGTGAAATACCATTTAATTGGTTGAATTACGAACATATAACACTACAAATTTCTTTTTCAGCAAAATAATTTATGGTTCATACTTTTTGGCTTACATTCCATGTTTTCATAGCTATTATTTGCTTCCATCATTTCCTAATTATTTTAAATTCGTTTCATTAAGCTTTAGCACGACTGTTGTTCAAATCTGTATACAGCTAGGAATTGGATCTTTCCATAATTACTGTAAAGTGTCTAGTTGTTAATTGATTCAAAAAGGTGTCAGCTATTTAGTTTAGAAAGAGAACTCCATTGAAAAATTAGAAAATCAATTACTGTTCAATTCATTGAATTTGTTTTTCAATTAATTAGGGTTGTTGTTCAATTAATCAGTGTGTTGTTCAATCGTAGGTTGCTCTTTCCTACACTTAGACAAGAATAGTTAACGACATTTTACAGTTCCATTTCCCTTTGAATTGATTGTACTTCGAGAATTAGATAATCCTCTTCACAGTAATATAGAGTAGTTTTTCTTGATATCACTTGCATATTCTGTGCTCACACTCTTGAAATAAAAAGACTTACCCTGGGTTGAAAATTGAATGAGAAGCATCGAAGTTTCCTGTAATAGTCACCTTTGTGAACCAACATTTTTGGCGTTGTTGCCGGCAGGAGTGTTTAAGAGTGATGTCATTCATTTCTTTTTTTCTTTTGCTGCAAAGAATTGGGTATTAAAAATGAGAGGTAAGAACCTGAGTACCGAAAATAAAAACGCTTGCTCTCCAGCCCGCTTCCCAACAATTGTGCAGAGGCTAGTAGAATAGGTGCTCTTGTTTTATGACTAAGAAGAAAAATATAGAAACAAATCAAAATCATCCACTTAAGTCTACAAAACCTAAAGGACTGGTGATCCTTGGTAGAACAACATATATACAAGAAATCATTAAGAAATTTGAATCCCAGGTGTTATTTCCTAAATCTACCTCAGGCTGAAGGAAGGCAGAGTTCAGGGTAACATCAAACCACGCTCAGTCTGGTAGCTAGCCCTACCAGATCAGGAGAGGGCTCTCTCCGGGTCAATCTCAGCAAAAATAATCAATGGGGCTTGAGATGACTTGAAATAAAGGCTATTTTAGGCTAGGTATATATGTAAAAGAGTTTGATTTTGATTTTGGGGGTTTTTGTTGGAATCAAAGGGAAAGGCAGTTTTGGGTTCGGGGATGAGGCCTAGTTTTTGCAGAGTTCTGAATGGGGCAAGGAAGGCAATTTTTTTGATGCTTTGGATTGAATGAATGGATAGTTCAGACCAGTGAGGAGCTGAAGAGGGCATGAGGCTTTCAAGAATCCTCTTCAAACAGATGAAAACATGGAAAATTAAACAAAACTCAAGGCAGAGCAAAGCAATCTAATGAATTCCACCTTTATTACTCATTTGTTTAATTTAAGAATAAAGGAGAAGGGAAATGATACACATAAACATCAGTGAACTTAAAATAACATAGAGAAATACACCATCAAAACATACAACCACATGGATCCCAAAGAGTGCTACAAACCTTGGTCTATTCCTTTGCCAAAATTGCAGAGATGAAATGTACAATGAAGTGCCAAGCAATCCCAAGTGTCCAACCCTGAAAATGACTGAAGAACTACAAGATATAGACAAGCCTAACTCATCCCCATGCCTCTAGGGGTCAAGCTCACCATTATAGGAGCTGTTTCAACCATATCTAAACTAAGGACTGGAAAATAGGAAATGAAACAACTTGCCTCTATATGATAGGAAACTGATTCATTCACTTACATTTCACTTTTTGGTGAATGAATCTACTTGGATGAGTAAAAATGTGACAAAATCACATCATATTCATGAAATTACATCAAGTTACATCAAGAGTTACATGAAAAAGTCAAACTAGCCAAAACTAGGCAAAAAACTGAGCTGTTGAGTGAAAAATAGGCCAAATTTCCCAATGCGCCGCGCCTGAAATCTCTATGCGTAGCGCCACGTTGAGGCTGATTTTGAGGGCCTTCCCGAAGTCTAAATTGAGTGTAGGATAGCTCGTTGGAAATCTCTTCATATATACTTTCCAACCCAAGTGTAATTTCTGAATTTGGTTTCCATTTTCCCCTCCAAAAATTAAATCTCCCAACACTGCTTCCTGTGTGTCCAAAACGTGGCAGAAAGGCCATTTTTGAGGTTGTTTTGACTCTTTAGGAAACCCAAAACTTGTCAAAATCCTTAGGTAATGGGTAGGCATGCATAAATTTTGATGAAAAATCTAGAAATGCAAAGTTTTCCTCCAAAGGAGCTGCCAATTATAAGCACGCGCCAAGTGGCGCTACGCGTCGGGCGGAAAAATCTGTGTTAAGGCCAAAAAATTCAAAATTGACAAAAAGTTTCCCAAATTTCTTGAAATTTGTGTTGAATGTCCACCATCAAGCGATATGCTGGGCCAAAGAAGCTTCAGCCAAAATTTGGAGTCTATCATGCCTTTTGCGACGCTTTAGTGCCCTCTTTAGTCTTGCTTTCAGGATTTTGATCCTTGCTTTGCAAACATGATTTCGCGCCCAATAATGGTTCTTCATGTGCCTGAGCATGTTATTTTCATTGTTTTCTTTCTCCAAAATCTTCTCAAGATGAATATTGACCCTCTCAAGCCAAGTCTCTCTATCAGCCTCAATCTCCCGCTCAATGGGTGTCATCTCTATTTGGCTTCTTTGGGCAGCTTGCCGATTCTCACGGATGTTTTGCAATTCCATGATTTTTTACTGATCCTCCAACTGTTTGTTCCACTGCTCCAAGTAATTTATGATCCATTGGGATCTTTTCAATTTGAAGGTCAATGTGTCTATCTCCGCCTTCTGCTCCTGAATGGTCTCCCTCAACTTTGAGCTTGGAGAGCTCAAATCCTCATCAATAATTATGAAATCAGTATCCTGGCCTCCTGAAGGGCCCTCATCCTGCATAGGCCTCTTACCTCTATCCTGTACCTGTACCTGTGCTGCTGATGATGGCAACGATACCCCTTCCACCCCAGGTGGAGATAGTACTCGTCGGGCTGCTGCAAATAATATTCTGGTGCCTCTCTGATAAGTAACAAACACTGGCACACTGATGGGCTCTATCTCGTGACCTTCAGGCTAATGTGAAGGTTCACCTGGCTCATGAAAAAACTCTGGAGGAACCTGAGGAGCAGTGAAGAAGTCATGGGAAATGAAATCCTCCCATGAAATACCCTGCAATCCAAGCTGATGTACAACCACGATCTTGATGAGTGCATAGTGATAAATACTGTTGTACTGCTGCTCAGGAGTTTTCTTCTGCACAAGAGTGGTCATTCTCTCGATATTCTGGCACATGAAATAAGGAATGTTCATCATCCTCACTCTGGTGAAATGCATCAATAACCTGATGTGGTAGGCATAGAGGCGTGAAAAGCGGCCCTCACAACTGAAATATCTGATAATGAGTTTCATCAGAGGCACATAGGATTCCTTCAGGAACCAGAATGGGAACACCCTGCTGAGTTGCCTCACAAAGCTAGGCCTGATGTATGGTTCATAATTCACTCTGTCCACCTGTTGTATTTTGTTCCACTGTTCACCCAGATTCGGTATTCCGGTTGCTTGAGGAATAGTTTCCGGTGTCAAGGTGAAATTTACACTAGCAAGAGTTACCATACCATCATGTAAATGCAATACAAACAAACGAGCCAACTCCCGATGATGATGGATCCTAGAAATCATTTCACAATACCGATAGCATGACTGTTCTTGAAAACATTCCATGGCAAGTGGGCAAGCCTGCAATTGAGTCAATGAGGTGGGCTCTTCTCTCACATGTTTGCCACCTTTACGAGGCCTTCTAGGTGCATGTAGCTCAGTAGTATAATCATTATCTCGGTCATATGATGTGTCAGTATCTGTCTCCATGATGTCCATGCAAGGTGTATATTGGCTTATATGAGATGAAAATGAGAATTTGGTTCTTTGTTTCAATTGCCAAATATGTGTCAAAGGGGGGGACTATAGGAGAAATAGGGCAGTGGGGACAGTGGGATTTATTTAAGTGATAATTGAAGTGTAGGGACAACCAATTTGACTGTTTGGGAAACTTGGGGTTTGGGAACTTTTATAAGTGAGATGGGAAAGGGAGAGTGATAGGAAATGAAATGAATTAGGGATAGGGATAATGGGAATGAGATGGTATGAGTGGCTTTAGGGATGTAAGGGGATAGGGGATGGACTTTTATTGATAGTATAACAGTGAGACGGAGGAATAAACAGTGAGGAATGAACAAGTTTGGCACCACAATCAATTTTAAAACTTCAATTTCAAAACCCTAAGGAGGCACTTCTAGGGTTTGGCTTTTGTGTATTCAAATTCTCAAAACCAATCACATAACCAACAACAAGCATGAGTTATTGGCCATGAAAGATCGCATGAACTTACTTGGAGCGAGAAGGACCGAGTCAATTTGGATTTTTGTGAAGCAATGACCAAATTTTGGTTGTCTGCCCTGTGCGCCGCGACAATGGCCCAGTGTGTCTCGACCCTTGTATGTGCCACGCTGGTTCAAAAATGCATAGAGGTGAGTGGCCCTATGCGCCGCGCTCAGCCAGTGCGCCGCGACCACCGCCCAATGCGCCGCGCCAGTCAATTTCACCCACAGTCCGCCCTTCAAACACTGTTTCGCCCTCCATGATTTGTCTTGGCTCAATGATGTCTCTTGGTATGAAAATGGATTGTTGAATATGAAAATATCTTATATATATCAAAGAATTTGATTTTTCATTTGGGCAAACCCACTTTCTAATGTTGCAGACTTTGACACCTTTTAAATGAACTCTGTTTTTGTTTCCTTTGTGATTTTTTGGACTGATGATGAGCTTCTTGTCTGTCTTTTCAAGGATAGATAGCATGGAAATTTGGCAAAGGTGACCAGGGCTGCGCATGGAGTACTTTACAACTGAAAAAACTTTGAAAATTACATTACATTTATTACAAAAGATGAAATAGACGTTTTTTTCTTCAAAACAGAGTTTTGAAGAAAAATCATTATCAAGCATTATGACAATGAAATTTTTTCACTGAAAACCTATTTCGAACCTCCCTCACGTGCTTGCTAACATTATTAGTCATTTTGAAGACTAAATTAATGAAACCCTAGACCTATTGAGACTAAAAACCCTAAAATGACTCTTTGCTAACCATGAGACCAAAAATGACTGTAAATGATTTTGATGAACAGACACGGACCAGCAGGTCCATGACATGAGGGATATGAGTGACAAGACCTTTCTGTCAGATGATCCATGCTCCTAATGGAATGCAGCTGACCGAACTGAGTGATACACCTAAAATGAAATGCAACAAGAGAAATTTGATCTCTGATGGAGGGATGAAGATACCGACTCTAACACCAGGCATCGGTAGGACCCTGACCCATTCCTATTGAAAGTCCTACTACACTCCCTCAGGTAGCAGCCTCACCATCTGTAGCCCACACCAAGATTCACAGTGAAATAGAAGGATCTGAACAAAGCCTTTAGACTCTTGATCATGTAAGTAATGATCCTTCGAGAGAGGGAGGCTCGTGTAATTTGCAGGAAGGGGAAGGATAAATTAGTAGTGCAATTCAGGTAAGAACTCTAGAGCCTGGATCCCATGAGAGATTAGTTGAGACAGAGACACTCGCTATCCCAGATTAGCGAAGCGTTGTAAAACTTCCTCTGCATTCACCCCCTAATCCTGCTAAGATTATTCCTCCAGAACAAGAAATCCCTGAGGATTACTAGCATATCTTTGATCAAATGGAAAAAAATCAAAACCAGAATCAATGGCAGACATCAACATTGGAGTATCCCATTGTTGATCATGCTGCAAATGCCCCTACGAAATCCATTCCCTTACAAAAGGTCCCCACCTTCCATGGGTTGACCTTGGAAGATCCTGATGCATTTATATTTGAATTTGATGTCTTATGTAGGGGGTATGACTACACCACTGACCCTTAGAAACTGAAATTATTCCCCTCTACTTTGAAGGGGACAACATTACGTTGGTTCATGTGGCTTAGTGGAGGAACCATCAACAACTAGGACCCAATGAAAAACACTTTTATTAACAAATATCAAGATTATTACCGAACTCAAGAATTAAGAGATGGAATCTTCAATATGTCTGCAAAAGACAATGAGACATTAGAATAATACATCAAAAGATTTCATTATAATTTACAAAGGTCTCCATATACTGAACTATCCAAATACATCTTAAAAGCAACAATGATTGAGGGAATGAAAGAAGAATGGGTTGAAACACTTAACATAATTGGAAAAGGAGACATCTACCAATAAGAATATAATGATATTATTTCACTGTGTATCAGGTGCTCTTGGGGTAGTACGCGTAATAGGCCAATTGGACGAGACTCAACAAAAAAAAATCCTAAGCATTTCGGTGGCAACGTAACCAGAGCATAGTTTGGTAAACTCTTAGAAGATTTTAAAACAGACATCTTGGGTAATTTGACAACACATCTTGATGTCCTACAAGCGAAGAAGAAGCAAGATATAGCAGAATAGAACTTGGTTGTCTTTTTCCCAGGCTGTCGGAAGAAGCACAATCAAAGGGAATGCCGATTAGACATGGTTCAGACCTGTGCTATCTGCACTAAGGACCATGTCATGGACCATTTTCCTTCACTTCCGTGGCTGAAGGTGGTTTACAAAGAAGCAGAAGAAGAGACAAAACTAGTCTAACTAATGAACCAACATCGATAATGGAAAGCACTACCAGGTATGCCTCAAGACCTTCCTCAGTTTTTTTTCTTCTGCACAGTTTAACCAACAAAACTCTGCAGCAACTTGGAAGAATCAACCACCTTTTTCTACTTGGAAATCTCAGTCATTTCATATACCACCTTGGCCAACACAACCCTCTTCAGGGAATAATTGGAAATTTTTTCCTTGTTCTCCTCCTTATTGGAAAAACACTCCATATCAAACCCAGTGGCCAGCCTCCCCTTCTCAAACTACGAATTGGCCTCATAATTGGTAGCGACCTTTGGGAATGACCAACCTACCAATGGGTACAGGAGTTCAAAATCAACCTACACTGCCAGCTCCATGCCCAGTCCAGCACAACCCTTAGGCTATCATACGGCCTAAATTGTTGGCTCAACCCAATCCTAACCCCAACAATATGCTGATTCAACTAATTCAGATTGTAGAAAATCCAAACCCTGAAACTGAACAAAAGAAATGTAATGAAATAAGTCTGAGATCAAGATGTATTATCTCACCAGCAGAAGACACGACCCTGCCACAGTTTGAATCTGGAAGTTTAATAGAGCCTAAACAAAAAAATGTGACTGAAACAGAAGTAGAACAGGGAAAGGGAATGGTTGATTAAGGGAAGCCTGGAAATCTTAAGATTCCTCCCCCCCCCCCTCAATTCCTTGAGAGGTTAATGTTGCTTAGACCGATAGTCTCTCCAGATTTCGATATCCTAGGAGAATTGAAGAACCTTTGCATTAAAATTCCTCTTTTGTAGGCCATACAAGATATTCCCATCTACGCCAAGACAATTAAAGAGCTATGTGGGAAGAAGCAAGTGAAAAGAGAAAAAATTGTATGCATTTTTCATGTGGTGGGAAAAGTATCTAACTTACTATTGGGTAAGGAAGCACCCGTGAAATATTAGGATCCAGGAAATCCCATAGTAACTGTGCAAATTCTAGCCACTTCTTTCCAAAGACATTGGTTGACTTAGGGGCGGCCATTAACATCTTAACCACAGGGACCTGTGAAAAGCTAGGCATATCAGCTTTAGAACCCACAACTACTTTGCTAGAACTTGATGATAGGTCTGTTATTAGACTAGAAGGAATATTACAAGACATCCTAGTTTCTGTGGACTCATGGAAATATCAAGCTGAATTTTTAGTTATTAACCCAATGAGTAGGATGGACGGACACCCATTGACACTGGGGCAACCTTGGTTGGCAACAACCGATGCTTACATAGGCTTCTAGATAGGTAGCATGACCATTGCTAGAGGAGATTCCATAAAAAACATTATCATTTACCCACCTACCAAACTAAGTCTACCCACGGTAAACATTCACAAGAATCCACATACATATTGGGAACAAAATATTCGTCCACCTCTAACATTAGTTGAGGCTCTTGAATTTAAGGATCAAACTGAAGATGGTGTAATCAATAACTTCATGAGCTAGCTGTCTATATCTAGAAACTTGAAATGCCAAATGTTAAAAACAATCCTTGAAGATGAAACACAAGAAGATCCCTTGGTAGATCTTGATGATCAACATATACCCACAACCATTGTACGTAACAGCATACCCATTGAAATTGAGCCAGGGAAAATCTTAAATATCAATGGAAATCTAGATAGTAACCAAAATAAAAGGCTCATAAAGGTTCTACAGAAGTATCAAGGGGAATTTTCTTGGGACTACCCAGACATGAAGGGTATAGACCCTTAGATATGCACCCATCACATCTATACTGACAAGGAGGCTCGGCCTATTCGGAAACCTTAGTGGAGGTTGAATTCCCATCTAAAAAACATTGTAAAAGATGAGCTACAGAAGCCGCTGGATGTAAATTTCATTTATCCCATCTCGGATAGAAAATGGGTCTCCCCTCTAGTAGTCATTCCTAAAAATAACGGGAAATGGAGAATCTGTGTGGATTACAGATAACTGAATAAAGTAACACATAAGGAGCACTTCCCCCTTCCTTTTATTGACCAAGTCCTCGACACATTGGCAAGAAAACGGCTCTTTTCCTTTCTTGACGGGTTCAGCAGTTACAATAAAATCCAGATAGCCCCCGAAGACCAGTATAAAACAACCTTTACCTGCCCATGGGGCACATTTGACTACCGGGTACTACCATTTGGATTATGCAATGCCCCAGCAAACTTCCAAAGAGCCATCCTCAACATTATTTTTGATCTAATAAATGAGGGACTTGAAATTTACATGGATGATTTCACCCCATATGGTGATGACTTTGATCAAGCATGAGAAACGCTAGAAAAGCTATTGGAATGATGTATTGCTACCAGGTTATGTTTAAGAAATGAAAAATGCAACATGATGATCACCAAAGGAGTAATCCTAGGACACTACATCTATGTAGCTGGAATACAAGTAGACCCGGAAAAAATAGAAGTAATTATTTTATTAGCCACACCTTGTACACAAGCAGAGGTACGCAGTTTTCTTGGATACGTAAGGTATTATCACAGCTCTATAAAAAAAAATTCACAAATTGCTACACCCTTGTATGCATTAACTGGAAATGTTGAATTTCATTGGCCTGATAAATGTGACACCACTTTTACAGACTTAAAGAAACTTGTCTCAATGACACTGACTCTACATGGTTCTAACTGGAATCTGCCCTTTCACATTTCTTCAGATGCATCCGATACAGCGATAGGGGAAGTTCTTGGTCAAGAAGAGGACAAAAATCCCTATGCTATTTATTATATCAGTAAAAATCTCACTCCTGCTGAATTAAATTATACAGTGACTGAAAAAGAATTCTTGGCTGTCATTTATGCTATCAAGAAATTTAGGCATTATATAACGGGCTATCAAGTACTCTTGTATACTGATCATTCTTCCATTAGATATCTAGCTAATAAACCAATCACAAATGGGAGAATAACTCGTTGGTTGCTACTTTTGGAGGAATTCGATATAACTATCAAAGACCGTCCAGAGAAGGAGATGTAGTTGTAGACTTCCTATCCAGGGTTCCGAAGATAGATGACACACTAGCAGTGGATGATAAGTTTCTTGATGAACATTTGTTCGATGTAGCAGTAAAAATGCCATGGTATGAAGATGTAGCAAACTGTTTGGCAGTAGTAAAGTTACCTAGAAATTTGACATCAAGGGAACAAAAAATTATTGTACAGTCCAGTTCTAGGTTCTCCTGGATCAGTGGATACCTCTTTCATATAGGGGCCGACATGCATATACACAGATGCATCTAGGAAGACAAGATTTATGACATCCTATGGGCTTGTCACGATGAACCTTGTGGTGGCCATTTTGTAGATCACAGAATGGGGCATAAATTATTACAATTGGGTTATTATTGGCCCATAATTTTTAAAGATGCAAAAAAATATGTCCAAGCCTGTGGTAGTCTCCAAAGAATGGGCCGTCGGGGACAAGCTGATGAAATGCCACTACAACCACAATTGGTAGTAGAACCTTTCGAACGATGAGACTGGACTTCGTTGGACCATTCAACCCGCCATCGAATCAGAAAACCTACATAGTGGTTGCCACAGATTACGTAAAAAAGTGGGTAGAAATGGTGGCCTTATCAAGAGCCACGAAAGAATCTGTAATTAACTTCCTTTTTGAGCTATTTGTGCGATATGGTTTACCATGGGAAGTGATAACAAATGGAGGGGCATTTTTTTTGGGTAATAAAATTATGGCCACCCTAAAGAATCACCATATCATCCATAGAGTCACGTCTCCTTACCACCCGCAGGTGAACGGGCAGGTCGAAAGTACCAACAAAGTGCTTGAGGAAATTCTTACTAAAACAATATTATCACATCGCCAGAACTGGGCCACTAGACTACTAGAGGCCTTGTGGTCTTACCGCACAACATGGATAAACATCACTAGAGCCTATTTTTCCTATTGAATTCGAAGTAAAGACTCTAAGGACAGCCCAAGAGGTAGGGCTGGACTTGACGGAGGCCCAGATTGAAAGACTCCAACAAATAAATGAACTATATGAAATATTACTACTGGCTCTATAGCGCACAACAATCATACAACAAGAGCGAGCCAAGTGGCATGACAATCTCATCAAAAAGAAGACATTCCATAAAGGAGATTGGGCACTTCTCTATGACTCCATATTCCAAGATTTTCTAGGGAAGTTGCAAACAAGGTGGCTCGGTCCATATGAAATTCAGGAAGTACAAAACAACGATACCCTCACCTTGACCACCATAGATGGGTCTAGAACTACATTTCGAGTCAATGGGAAAAGAGTGCGCCTCTATCACAAACCTCTTACAAAAGAGCCTTTCTGCTAGCAGGTACACAACGATCCTACTATCCAAATTCTAGCAGAAGGGGGTGACAACCCCACAACTTCAATTACATAAGAGTTGTTGTTTATTTTTGTAAATATTGTATATAATTTCCCTGATTTTTTTTTTATCCATTTTGTACATATTCACAATAATATCCTTTTCCTTCATCACCCCTTGTGTTTTCTTTTCTTTGCTGCTCAAACCTTTGAACAACTATTGTTCAATCCAATTGAAAAGTTGATGTTCAATCGAATTGAACAACCCTATTTTTCGTATTTTTCTTTGCTATTCAAACCTTTGAATGGTTGTTTTTCAATACAATGTTTTTGTGTTTTCCTTTGTTTTTCAAACATTTGAACAACTGCTATTCAATCCAATTAAAAAGCTATTGTTCAATCGAATTTAACAACCCTGTTCTTGTGTTTTTTTTCGTTGTTGTTCAAATATTTCAACGGTTGTTGTTCAATCCAATTGAATAGCCGATGTTCAATCGAATCGAACAACTGTATTTTGTGTTTTTACTTTTGTTGTTCAAACATTTGAATAGTTGTTATTCAATCCAATTGAACAACTGTGTTTACTTTTGTTGTTTAAATATTTGAACGACTGCTATTCAATCCAATGGAACAATTGTTTTTCAATTGGATTGAACAACCGTGTCTTTGGCGCGTTTATTTACTGTTGTTCAATCGGATTGAGCAAATTATTTTTTTCTTTTTTTTTCTTTTACTTCCCTCTTTAAGCATGATTCTTCTTTCTTTCTTTTTGATGACCTCTCCTCATTCCACGCCCCAATTATAAAATAAATTTCTGAGTGGAAATTGGCACCTGTAGAGGAGAAAAGCAGCAATATTATTAATATGACGATCCTTTGAAACTTTAATGAAAATCGCTACTCCAGGAGTTGACATGGTACATATATGAAATGAACGGCTAAGACATCTCCTATTCAAACATGTTATCACACAATATATAGTATTATAATGGTATATCTTTCTACACTCTTGAGTAATATTTCCCTTTGACATAAGGATTTAGGAATAAGGAGTATTAATTGTATTGGCATTATTTTTTACTTTTCACACCATCCCTAACTCTTAAGGAGTTAATGAGCCTCCCTTCATGTATAAAGAATAAATATTATGCTGGCATGAAAATTTTTAAGACAGAATAGGGGGTCTCATCACAATCCAACCTACCATGATCATAAGGGTCCAGCAGGTGACATGCCCTGGCCAACACACCAAGGTAATGACCTTCTCAATTGCTTGAAGGACAAGAGGTCTCATCACGAGCCGACCTAATCACTCTGTTACAATCCCAGTGAATTGGCAGTGTGACTATCTGGCTACCACACCAGCATAGTGGTCTCTTCATAAGACAAAATGCCTACTTTTCAAAAAGAAATACTATGTCTATATGAAAATTTTTAAGAGAGAATAGGGGGTCTCATCACAAGCCAGCCTACCATGATCATAAGAGTTTACCAGGTGACATGCCCACAATGGCAAACACACCAGGGTAATGACCTTCTCAACTTCTTGAAGGATAGGAGGTCTCATCGCGAGCCAGCCTAATCTCTCTATTATAACTCTAGTGAGTGGCACCTTGAGTATCTGACCACCACACTAGCATAGTGATATCTCCATAAAATTGGAAAAATAACTACTTTTACATAAAGGATTCTAGCTCATTATTCAGGTTAAAATAGAAACCCTGTCGAGGCTATGAATGCCTGCTGGAAACAATGGCTCTGCTTGTGGTATGAAAGTTTGTTCCAACGATAACTAATTACTCTTACATATACCTTATCTCCTATTTTCTTCCATTCCCAAGATAAATACACTACTTTAATTACTGATATTAATGTTGCTTTGCCGCATAAGTAACTATAAATAAATTATTCTTTCATGTTTGAATTCCAGGATGACGCAACCAATCATTATCTATTACAGTCATGCTTCCGTCACACCATACCATTAAATAAGGTCATCTGATCATAATAATTTTTGTACTACTTTCTTCCCTTCTTTGATCACTTCCACATGAGATACACTTATGATAAGTTCCAATTCCGAACTTTACACTGCACACATTCATAATTGTTACAATCACTCCTCTTTCCTTGAGATCCAAGGCCATGGACACCGTTATTGCATATAGACAGTGATTACCGACCCCTAACATTTTCCCCCGTATGCATTCATGATTAATCAAATCTCTCTTGTACTTAAGGACGTGAACACCCTTATTTTGAGAGAGGGGGTGTAAGTATCCATAAATATTAAGCATGCAAATTCCCTGCACAAATTCCGTTGGATACGCCGATAATACCAAATAATCATTGCAATTACAATATGAAGTTACCTACATTTACGATAGAAGGCTGCAATTACTTTTTCTCTTTCATGTAGTGTTTATTATAACCAACAGGGCCGAAAGGAAACATAGACAGAAGGAGAAATTAGGTCAAGAAAATGCATCAGCCATGGGAGGAAAATCTCTCCGAAATGAGCCTTTGACCTTCCCAATCTCAAATGTAGCTCACACCATTCTCTAGCAAATTGGTTGGCTGCCATACTTACACAAATTGCAAGGGTTTGAAACCGAGATAGCAATTGAATTCCAACAGAACTTACAGGAGGGACATACCAGGCTCAGGGAAAGGATTATACCAGTCACAGAAGATATCATTACTGAAGTCTCTAGAATACCAGCAGAGCGAGAAAGATGGAACGAAAAGCACATTCTTCTAGGAGAGGCAATCACAACATACTAGGATCTAGAAGAACCATTGGAATGAAAAGGAAAAGGGATTAACCCTACCTCTCGAGTCTCTACAACAACCACGGCAGGAATTGGCAGCATTCATCCAGAGATTAATTACATGCAATGGACGTCAAGACATGGTAAAACCCCGTCAACTCAAATTGTTAGCCGTTCTTAAACAAAATATTTCAATTAATCTACTTTCTTTCTTAAATTCAATAATACACGACCCTTCTGTTCAAATGAGAAAGGCTAAAAACCCCCAAGCAGTCGTTAGTCACCATGGTTTAATCAAGTTAATCATCATGCATAAGTTAGGAAAACATCAGACATCTTGGGACATCTTTGTTAACCCTACCGTGCAAGCACCTGAGGAAAACCCTATCGGGACAGAAATTGAGCTCCATATAATTAACATACCTAGAAGAATGAGAGGAAAAAGGACCTGTGCTTCGACCTCAGAACCAAGCAAGCAAAGACGATCTGAAAGATTGCAATTACAACAAGAAACCTTAGAATTTCCAGAGAAAGTAGGGCCATCCCACTCACCACCTTCAAGCCCTCAAAACATACCCTTACAAGACTATGAGGAAGAGGTGGCTCAAGTTCTGGAGAAAATGAGGGCATCTCGAAAAACTTGAAGCCCATATGAACAAGCTGAAGAGCAAGAGGAACCGTTAAAATAATCTGCCACCGCCAGTAGCTCTAGCTGCACCAATATATTAGCCCACCAAGATGAATCACAAGATTTTAGGGCTTTGTCTCCCCTCGAGAGTAATGGGGTGAATAGGGAAGAGCAGACAGAAGGGGTAGCCAAATCTGAAAACCAGTCAGGAGACACCATCCCCTTAGAACAGAATGCAAGCATGGAAACGGTCCTTCTAACGCCTGAACGGAATAATATTTCACCCAGTCAGGACATTAATGAAGAAGAAAATTTTGGAGTACAGGTATACAATTCCATCACTGACAACCTTGAAACGGGCACCACCATCCCTGGAAATGAGGTTGCTACTTCTCTATCCCCTGCTAAAACTAGGCCAAAAGAAAATTCAGTTGAAAATAAGTGAAAGAGAATGAGAAGGACCTGCAAAAGGTTAAGGAAAATGTAAAACATTTGAGGAAGCAGTTGAAGGAAGTAAGGAAGGCTCGGAAGCCTAAGAAAGAATTGACCACCACAGAAACCCAAACAGAGCTTGTCACCAATTTAATAGACACTGCTGAGGTTGAGACACAGACTGACTTAGCAAACACTACTGAGGTTGAGGTACAGATAGAACTAGTGGATAATACTGACGCCTTTGTGCAGACTAGGCTGGAATTCACAGAAGAAAATGAAACCCAAACAGAGGAAGCCCATGCCTACACTCCTCTAGTATAAAAAGTTTCCAATCAAAAACTGCATAATGAATTAATTCGAACACATCATAAGTTAGTACAATGTAGAAAGGAAGTAATGCCCACACAAGAGTATCAGGCATTGTTAAATAAATTCAAATACCTTTCTAAAACAAACGATGATACATTTGTGCAACTCAGAGAAGCATAGGAAATTGTAAAGAAAGCACAGGACAAGGTGGAACAAGCCAAGAAACAAACCACTATGGTTTTCTCTTTGTACTCTGATGTGGTAACATGCAGGGCACCAACCACCAACTATACCCTATTTCTAGTAGAAAGATATTTATTAGTAAATATCAAGGTCATTAGGGCAGGGAAGCCCACGACTTTTAAAACCATAGAGGAATTCGTCCATTGCTGCAATGATCAAAATGAGTAGGTCCAATACCTTTTGTTTGAATTATACATGCACAACTTCTTCCTAGAAGAGGACAGGGACAGTAATCCCAGCCCCTTTATAGGAGATATCCAATTCCAGGCTTTCCTCTCTTTCGCTAAGAACCATATTCGGTGGGCTGAAGCCTACAAAATTTTCCTAGAAGAGGGAACATGGCCTAGACTTTTGGGTTAGAGGAGATAATTTCATGCAAATAAAGGGAGTAAGGACTAAAATGGGGCCTATCCATAAGGATATTATACATCATGGGCAGGAGTATTTCGAAGACATTCAGGAAGCAGCCAAACAAAGGTGGATGGCCTCCACAAATAATATGAAAAACAGGGAGCCATTTGGCTATAGAAAATTCAAAGCGGCTGCCTCCAGATTCCTTTTATACATCAATCTGGTCTTCAACATGGGTCGTGCATGGATAGGATGCAGGTATAGATTCCCTCTCATCTGGTACCCCCCCTGAGGGTTATGATCATGACTACGAACTACCAAAAGGGCACACAAATGTTGCCTTTGCAAAAATAAAATAGAAACATGGCCTTAGAGCATACAAAAAAGAAGTCTACACTGCCTATTCTCTGACCCAGTTACACCTCAATCATTTTTTTGCATGAGGACCTGCAAATAGGTAAGCGGGGGAGTATGTTGGGCCGAAAATAAGGTATGTTTTCACCCTACCTTTACCTCAAATTGTTATACACATTTAGGAATTTTTCCTCATATTAATAGTAAAGGAAAGGAAGATTAATGTAAAATTAGGACAAATGAACTAACGGTAAAAGGGATGTTTAACAATGGGAATCTGACTGATTGTATATTTATTCACAGGGAAACAAAGCAGTTGAATCGATGACAATCAGAAGATAGATGATAGGTATAGACTAATGGAATCATAATGACTCCCATGGGCCAGTGGAAGATGGAAAGGCATATCCACGTCTAAAGAACTCAAACGACAGTCACGGCTACTGAGAAAGTAGTGGGTTGCCATTTGGAAAAGATCGTTACCTCTGATTGAAATCACTTTTAAAAGGACGAAGACAAACGAGATAGATAGAGATGAATAGGGATTTTCTTATGTAATAGACGTATCAGGACAGAACTGTCCAGTTGTATTCATGTGTTAACCTTCATCTTAATGAAGAATTTTGGTGTTTTGAATAGTCATTCTCTAAGTTTTCCTTAGCAGTCGACTTCTGGTGGTTTGGGCCCAACCCTGGGATTTTCTGCGCTAATCTATGTGCTATACATTCAGTTACAGAATTTACATTCCAGACATCGAATAGTTTCTTAAAATATCATTTAATTGGTTGAATTATGAACATAGAACACTACAACTTTATTTTTCAGTAGAATAGTTTATGGTTCATACTTTCTGGCTTACATTCCATGTTTCCATAGCTATTAGATGCTTCCATCATTTCCTATTGCTTTTACATTTGTTTCATTAAGCTTTAGCGTGACTAATGTTCAAATCTATATAAATCTAGGAATTGGATCTTTCCATCATTATTGTAAAGCGTCTAGTTGTTAATTGATTCAGAAAGGTGTCAGCTATTTAGTTTACAAAGATAATTCCATTGTAAAATTAGATAATCAATTACTGTTCAATTTATTGAAGTTGCTGTTCAATTCAGTAGGATTGTTGTTCAATTAATCAGTGTGTTGTTCAATCGTAGGTTGCTCTTTCCTGTGCCTACTTAGATAAGAATAGTTAACGATATTTTACAATTCCATTTCCCTTTGAATTGATTGAACTTCGAGAATTAGATAATCCTATCTAAGGTAATATAGAGTAGATGTTCTTGATATCACTTGCATATATTATGCTCACAACTTAATGAGAATCATCGAAGTTGCCAGTAACAGTCACCTTTGTGAACCAACATGCTCCACCACTAAACCCTTTTGTTTGAGATTTATCAGTTGGCTAAAGAAGGTGCTGCTCTTTATATCCTCATAATGTGTTATCATTTCCTCCATAAACATTGACCAACTGGAAATTGTTTTACAGGAGCAAAGCCATCAATACCATACAAATGTAATTTTTTCTAAATGTAAAGTTGAAATGCGTACCTTTTGTGTGTTTTGAAAATTATTGAGATCAAAATATTGCTCCATCTGTAGTATCCATGTTACGGGATCCTTGCCATAAAACTTCCTCATATCCATCTTTCAAATATGGTGGTTCTTCAATCCAACATTAGATTTTATGAAATCATGATTAACATTTATTTTGTTCTCATCATGAGTTTCCTCTACTAACTTCCGCCATTAGAAATCATTTCTTTTATTAACCTTGTCATCAAACCTTCCATGTTTGCTTTTATATCATTCTTCATCCCTTCCATGTTGTCTTTCATTTTTTCATTGATCTTAGCTTCCATGTCATCCATCTTAGCTTCTAGACCATCCATTTTAGCTTCCATGCCATCCATCTTAGCTTCCATGCGATTCTTCAAACCATCCATCTTAGCTTCCACGCCTTTCTTCAAACCATCCATCTTAGCTTCCATGCCTTTCTTCAAAACTTCCATTTCATCTTTTGTTGCTCTTTGCGAGAATGAAATTTGGTGCACTTGCTCTTGTAACTTTGATATGTCATGTTGCACTTATTCCTCTTCATGAGTCATAGTAGAGCCTTCTGAAGGCTTAACAGGTGTTGAATTATTTTTAGGTGGAATTTTTTAACCCAATACTAATATCTATGTTTCAATATGCCCTTGGAATCACTTCAAACTGATTTTTCACAGAAGACTTATGCAATTTGAAAAACAAATACACACCTTATTCTTGCTTTTGAGGAGCTCGATATTGAAACTGAATTATCTCTGTGATTTCATATCTTCAATATCTAAAATTTGGCTCTGTAGTAGCCTTCTGAATCTTCTTTCGAATGCCAGAGGTCTGACATGATTTGGATTCTTCAAGTGAAATTTATGCCCAATCTCCCAATGACCTAATTATGGACTGGTTAAGTAGAGAAAACTTGTACGACATGCCACATGTCATATTTTCCTCCTTCATCTCATAAATTGATACACATGAAACTATAGTCTGTGTACTTGCAACCATATTTTATAGAATTCCAATCTGATGCTCTAAGAGAGATCTATGACAATTTTTCCATGGTCACCTCTTTGAGATGAAATTCAGGAGCCTGAAAACCCTAACTTCCATAGATCATATCTCCGAAAATGTTGTGAACCAAGATCTGAAATTTTTACAAGTGATTCAGGATTTAGGCTTCGCTCTGTAAACATTTCAGCTTCTGAACCTTCGTATAAAAACTTTATAGCGAAAATTTCACGATGACCTGTTTAGGTGAAATTCAGGAGCCTGAAAAAACCCTAACTTCCATAGATCATATCTCTGAAAATATTTCGAACCAAGATCTGAAATTTTTACATTACGTTCCTCATGATTTTGGCTTCGCTCTGTAAAAATTTCAGCTTCTGAACCTTCATAAAAAAATGTTATAGTGAAAATTCCACGATGACCTGTTTGGAGCAGCAAAGCCCTAGAATCCAAAGCTCTGATACCAAATGTTATGAAACCATCTCCAAACATAGAAGAAAAGAGAGATCAACGCCTTAGAAGTCAACCACTTCGAGGGGGAAACCTCCAATACATTAAATAAATGAACAATTCTTGGATTATACGAATGACAAAACCTCCTTGCATATTTAGGAGTCCATGGGGTCAAAATATAATCCTAGCCGACCTAACAATAATAATGTAAGGGAAAAATAATAACAATATTGGGGTTACAGCAGTACAACAACAACAATAAGGGGTACAACAATAACAATAAGTGGGTTACACTAACAATATCTAGCAATTGTTCCTACAGATGCAGCAGAAAGGAAGAGATATGAAACCAATGCAAAAGTTGTTAATGCTTTATTAGGAAGTCTGTGAGAAACAAAAATTTGTCAAAGTTATGTAGCTAAATTTAGCAAAGGAAATATGGGACAATATCATTCAGAGCTATGAAGGTGACACAAAGGTAAGAAGTTCCATACTTCAAACTCTTAGAATTCAATATGAAAATTTCAAAATGCATGATGATGAAATTATTCCAAGTTTATTTCTAAGAATAGATGAGATTGTGAATTCTATGAGGAATATGGGTGAAGATATAAAAGAATCAACTTCAGTAGAGAAAACCTTGAGATCCCTAACTCCAAATTTCGAGTCAAAATTGTCATATATTGAAGAAAAGCAGGATATCCATACTCTTACTGTTGTTCAACTTCACGATATCCTGATTGCTTTTGAAATGAGAAAATGAGGTCCCTCACAAGTCAGAGAAGCCACTTTTAAGGCTTGTGCAAAAGGACAAGAAAATTAAGTTCTCAAGGAATCAATTTATATATCAGAAGAAGAAGAGGCAAATTTTGTAAGGAGACTTCAACCAGGTACTGGAAGGTTCAAAGGTAAACTTCTCTTCAAGTGTTTTGCTTGTGGTAGAATTGGTCATTATGCTGCTAAATGTCCTTATAAAAAAAATCATGATAAAGGGAAATAGTTTAAAAAAGGAAGGATTTTTTATACAAATGGAGATAATGATGGATTGTCAAATGAAGAAGAGTGAGATTCTGATAAATATCTGCAAGTGCTCAAGGCATGTACCACGGATGATGATAATTCCCTAAAAGAAAGGAATTCAGTTATCAAAGAATTGCATATATCAAGGCAAAAAGGATGCTTTCATGGTATTTGTTTCTATCGTAACTAATTTGGGCATAAGGTCAGTGATTGCAGGTTAAGTATGATGAACATAACTGAGAGATTGGAGAAATTCTAGCACATAGTAAGAAATTTAAAGAAAAGCTAGAAAAAGAAGAAGCACCTGTAAAAGACGTAAGGAATATTGACCCTGCTGCAGTCATCTATTTCTAAAGTTTACTTCTCATAATGACTACAGGAGTGATGTGCTATACATTACAGGAATCAGTAATGTATCATCACAGGGGGAGCCATATATGGTGACTCCTATGGGTATTTTGGTAATTCTGGTTGTGTTTATTTCTTATAGTGCATCTAATGTGACAAAAAAATATAGGTACAGGTGGTACAAGTTCAGGGGGAGATGGAGATGGAAATATAAAATTTTCAGTATTTCACTTTTTAGATGCAGGTTTCATAAAATAAAGCCATGTATACACGCAATTTCCATTTGAGACAGTTGTGTATTTTTTCTCTGATAACAAAAACAGTGAAACAGACTCAAGAAAAATTTCTGATATACTGCTGACATTTATAATTTTCTTGATCTAGTGTTAATGGTTATATCTACTGATATGATATTAAGTTTTGATTATCTGATTGATGAAGATAATTTTATGAATGATTTTTTGTGGTGATCAAGAGCACATTTTCAGGGGGGCCATTAGCCTTGCTGATAATAATGCATTGTTGGAATTATGTTGGTTGTTGAATTATGATCTCTCTCTTAAGGTCCCTTGGTCTTGGTTATAAAATGTCATATATGTTATTTGATGTAAAGGTGATGTTGAGACTTGTGATGTAAATTTTGTCATATTCATTCATGTATGGACTTGTTCAAATATGTAAACCCACTTGGTTGGGTAGTTGAGTCAAATTTGTATACCCACTTGGTTGGGTAGTTTAGCCAAATATGTAATTTCACTTGGTTGGATCATTGATGTAAGTATGAGTCCTTGGTGATAGGAAAGGTCATACTCAGTTGAGTTATAGAATCATATTCATTGAAAAAATTGTCTGAAGATTCTGCATGAGCTCAGGGGGAGCATGATCAATACAATGCACATCAGATCTACAAAGCTCTTCCTTCTACATGGAAAGAGAAACCTTGTTTTTCTATTGATCCACTCTTTTCCCTTGATGTCAAAGGGGGAGAGTATCTTAGTGTTTGAATAATGTTTATGATTGATGTAGCTATCAGGTATCTGCAAGTTGTGGTGATCAAACACCAACATGGTTTCCATCAAGTCCAAAGGGGGATATTGTTGGCATTATGATGTAATATGTTGTTATGTTGTCCTTGATGGAAACCTACTTAAGGAGTTTCCTTTTGATAGCAACCTATTTGTTAAATATGTAAAAATGGTGTATCTACAGGTCAGTTCAGATGTAACAGAAAATTGAATTCCAATCAGTGACATAGAAATTATAAAGCTAATGTTTCACAATGTATACATAGGTTTGATGAAGGCAACCTGAGTATGCCTGCAGGTTTGATGAAGGAAACCCGAGTATGCCTACAGGTTTGATGAAGGCAACCCGAGTATGCCTACAAGTTTGATGAAGGCACCCCGTGTATACATCTAGAAATAGCGTATACACATTTTTTATTTCGAGAAGTCGCATATACACGCAGGTACGAAGAAGCCAAGTCATGTATGTACTTACACACTCATTTTATGATATCAAGGGTCCTTACCATGGTTTTATCCCATATTATTGAGTTCTATGTCGTCTATTTGATTCCGTCCAAGATTTCCATCAGCACTTGTGTGGTTTTGGCTCATGGTATTGGGAAAGGCTAAAACTATATAAGGAGAACAAGATCATAGTGCAATTTGTGAAAATGTATGGAATTTGATTGAATACTTCACTCTGAAGTATATCCACAGGGAATGGGTTATAGTTTCTTAATAGATCTGAAATAATAATGGACCTATCAATACAATGATGGATTAGGATCTCTAGACCTGAAATGAATATGTATTTTCTTGATTTGTTTGTGAGATTTTTAGATCTGTGATCTAGTGCATGTTTGATGAAGTGCAGGTTATGATCTGATTAATTCTATTGATCTAAAAATTTACACAGTCCTGAATATTTATAGATCTATACGCTAGTTTTTCACAGTGAAAATGCGTATACACGCGGGTTCGTTTCAACAAAAGCGTATATTGAAGTTAGGGTTTTTCTAAATATTGCTGAAGAGAATTTCTTATCTTTTCTTCTATATTTCTGTTGTCTGCCAATGATGTCTTCATGTAGATTTGGATTGTTTGAATATTGTTTATGATGCTACTTGATTATGTATAAATATGATCAGTGACTGGGTGATTTAATATGATGGATGTTGTTGACTCAATAAGGGTTCTGTAAATCTGACTAAGTATGCTTGAATGTCTTTGATATGTTCTAAGTCTGATTAGATTCCTAAATTCAATATACAAATATCTATACACAAGTTCGTCCACATGAAAGAGCGTATATATGCAGTAAGTGAAGTAGCATATACATTTTTTTTTATGAATGATCAGGGTTGCAATAGATTTGGTGTGTTGATACAGTAGTCCGAGTTCAATTTTGATTTTCTCGTTACAGTGATCTCACTATGAATTGAGGTGGTAATTGGTTAAGTGATTGTTTTCTTCAATGGTTGGTTTAGTATTCGCGTGATTGGTTGATTGATGATTCAGTGAATGATTTGACACAATCATGAGTTTCAGTTTGATGTATGTTATTTGGGCTTAAATGAGTGGAGTGGGCCCAGTCTGAAAATATGATGGAAAGATTCCTACAAGTTTGTTGTATTGAAGTTCTTGGATCCAGTGTGAAAATTGATGAATCGTGGTCCGCAGTGGTGCTGAGGGTTGGAGCCTTTTGTGAGGGGGTTGTAGCTACCTTCCAGTGGTTGTTGGTAAATGAGATCAGGGGGTAGTAGCTCCCTTCTAGGAAAGGCTGGTAAACGAGAGAAGGAGGTTGTGGCTCCCTTCCAGTAGTGGCTAGTAAACGAGATCAAGGGGTTAGAGCTCCCTTCCAGTAGTAGCTAGAGAATGAGAGAAGGTTGCAACCTTCTGCAGGTGGGTGCCTACGTACAGATATGAGTCTGGATTAGTACAACATTGTAAGTAGTTTTTTGTATAATAAATATTGAAAACAAAGATGACAACAGTGGTGGTTTTCTCCCGACTTGGGTTTCCACCTTAAATCTTGGTTTTCATGTGTGATGCTCATGTGTGATGATTTATTCTATTATTACTGCACATGTGTACTCCTTAACTATCTGATGCATAACTGATCATCTAGGCTAAGTAATGTTTCTGAATATTTATATAAACAATAATTTATTTAGGTTTACACAAGTTTCTTTTAGGATAGACGCATACATACGCTAGTTAGGCTAATCAAAGTGGCGTATAGAAATCAGTAAAATAAAAGTAAAATACTGTGATTCTTGTAAATACAAATTCACTCCCTGCCCCCCACCCTCAGTATTTTTCCCAATATAAATAAATTTCGCAAGAGGGATCTAAGGCTCTTGGGATAGCCAAGCCCAAGGATACTCAGATTCCTATGAATGAAATCAATATTTATAAGCTAAAAATTACACCAAACTTCATTATTTGAATCAATCCACGTATATCCCTCCTATAAATGAAAGTGGAGGTGCTAAATAACAATTTCACTCCACAAGAAGACTAAGAAAAACATGCCTTTAGAGGAAAATTCGAATTGGTACTTATACAAAGTGATAAGGAAGCATTATCCTTTAAAGGAGGCAACTTGCCTAATCTGAATGGGAAAATTATTTTTGCTGTGCTAAATTTCTCTTCTGAATATGTTAAAGTGCTTGAGGATTTATGGAGTAAATTGCAAGTTTAACCATCGGTTTTTGTGTGTTTTACGTCAATTCATGAAAAAATTAACATGAAAAAAACGTTGAACAACATCATATAACAGACATAAATATCACCAAAATAGTATTACAACAACACATGATGAAGGAGTTCACCCTGCCTCGGCTACGTCTCCTTGGTCCAGCTTCCAATGACTTGGCCCTCTTTTTTTATGCTCAAAAGTATGATTACATACATTTACAATGCTAAAAAATCTCTAAAACTTGCTCCAATGGCTCCAGAATGCCCAAAAATGTCTTTATAGCCTCTTTTTGATTCGAAATTGGTCAAAAAACTAGATAAGTTATGAGCCTCCTTAGTTTTCCTGCTAACCGCTCCACAATTTCCCCAAAATTCGGACTGTTCCTACAATTTTGCACTTATTTCGGCTAACTGGGCAACAATTTTCCAGAATTCTGGGCAAAATTGTCGTAGCACTAGAATTCCCAATAACGCCTAAATTCCAATTTTTTAATTATAATACATTGGCACATTTATATTTTTTTTAATATAAAAATGGGCCGACGGTTATACTAACCATCAGCGGTCAAGAACATAGGTCACATGCCATGGTTAGGGAGGTGGTTGGATGACAACTTCAATTTGGCGATCACTAAACGATTATGGTGGTTGTGGTCTCCTGACACAGTTTATGCGAGCAACTAGGTGATGGTTAGGAGTCCGCATCTCCGTCTTTGGTCTCTAGTGGAAATCATTTGACATGTTATATGGGGGGGGGGGTGGGACTAAGCCTTGGCCCCCAACCCCTAACCCTCTGGTGCATCAAACATAAATATATTTTTCCTCCTTAGGATTGATAAGGTATTACACTTGCGCATTGGATAAGGATCGACGTTTTTGTGGTGGAGGTCACAATGTCGACCCTAGTGCAGTGAAATTTGATCGTTAACAAATTTTGTGGCCTCTCTTGTTGCCATGTGGCAGCCTCTGGTTGGGTTGTGTGGTAGCATGTGGTTGGCCACATTTCCAACCAATCACATCATGCCACAACTAACCAATGAAATCGTGCCACTTGACACCACCTGATTCGTTGGAGGAAATCTTGTTGACCATTCAACCTACGAATTGGGCATGCCCAGTGAGTAGTATGGACTGCTGACTGAGTTGTCTTGCATTTTTTTTCCCAAAAATTTTCATGTTTGACAAAATATACAGAACACGTTTCTGGGAGCATACACTATCAGTTTCTGCGAAATGATTTGCGCCAGGTTCATAACTATGAGCTCTATGCAGTTGTTTAGGTTCCACACCATTCCGAAAACTTTCATATTTGAGAATAATTTTGAGCACCTGATCACTCCTCACCATTGGAAGCTTTTGGACCTCAAAAGATCACTTTTATTTGTTCACCAGATGAGGGTACAGTTCCATCACCTTTCCAATCTCGATCCATTTGGCCTTGCTTGGATTTGTGCCTTTGAGCCCTACACGAAGGTAGTCTACACTCCCTCATTTTGATGTCCTTGTTCTTCTGTCATTGGTGTCTTGCTGAAGCTCGTAAAGGTATTCAGGAGAAAAATCCTCAATGGAAGGAATCTCAACATTTTCTCCTTGATCTTCAATCAGCGGAGGCTCATACAACCTTATGTTCTCAACATTAACATTAGAGTAAATTTTCATGTATGAAGGCAAATCTAACTTGAAGGCATTGCCACCAATCTTTTTTGAAATTTGAAAGGATGATAATGAATTGGTTTTAGCTATTTACCTTCCCCTTGAAGCTTCTCTTTTCTAATGTGAACCCAAAATTCGTCACCAACGTGGAACTTGTGATCTACACGATGCTTGATGTGACTTGCTTTGTACTTTCCTTGCCTCTTTTCAAGCTTCTCTTGAACAGTTTGATGTATCAATTGGATTTTTTATATGAACTTCTTTAGCTTTTTCTATGTCTCTATAGTCATTAATATCAACATCCTTCCTGAAAATGAAATCCAATGGAAATCTAGGAATTTATCAAAGACATGCCTCAAATGGTGATGTTTGTGTAGAGCATTGTTTTGCACAGATGTAAGCATGCTAAATGTAGTGCAAGTTTTCATCCCACAACTTAGGATGCTTCTAAAATATCCTCAGAGAAGATGTATGACTATTCAATTGACCACTTAGGTTTGACCATCTATTTGTGGATGAAAGTTTGTACTCTTTTTCAACTTGGCATCCATCAAGTCCCACAAACTTGACCAAAAATTCCCAACAAATCAAGAGTCTCGACCACTAACAATGGATGTGGGCAACCCAAAATGAACCCAAACATGCTGAAAGAATAGTTAAGGTATTTGTTCAGCTGTGATTTTCTTTTTACATGGAATTAATATACACATCTGGTTGAACCTATCCACAACTACATACAAATAATCATGACCAATTTTTGACAATGGAATACCTCCTACAAAATCCATAGAAACACTCTCACATGGACGTTAAGATATGGGAAGTGGTGTGTAAAATCCTAACTTCCTATTTCTAGGCTTACTAAATACACACAATGAACAACCTTTATTGAAATTTGACACACTTTCAAGCATACGATGCCAATAACAATACCTTTGAATATGGGACACTGTTTTGCTTACACTGAAATGTCCAACAATAAGGGAAGTGTGTGCTTCCCTTTTGACATTCAATCTCTCCCCACGTGGAATACAAATATTTCCCAAATGACACAATAAGTTATTATGTATATGGTAATCCAATTCCTCTACTTGGTTTCCTTGACTCAAGTTTGCATAAACATATTGAAAGTCATTATCAAATGCATATTGCTCAACGTAACTTTCGTGCAAAGCGGAATTATGCTTGAGTAAAATAGTTGTACTAAAAATAGGCGTAGAAAGAATATTAGCAACCTTGTTCTATATACCTTCTTATACCTAATGACCAAGTGGAATTGTTTCAGGAAAACCATTCATCAAAAGTGCCTTGATTGCTGCAACTTAGTTTGCGATTGAAAATATTGCAATGGTTGGCGGTCGGTGTGTATGATGGTTTCCTTTCCCATCAAGCAGTGTTTCCACCTTTTCACACTTTGAACCAATGCATAAAGATCCTTGTCATAATTATGATAGTTAATCACCACACCATTGAAAATTTTTGAATGAAATGAAATGGGCTTACCATGTTGCATAAGGACTGCACCCATGGCATAGTCACTTGCATCAGTTTGAATCTCAAAGGGACGTCTCAAGTCCTGTAGTGAAATTATTGGAGCTGAACTGATATTTTCTTTTAAAGCATCAAATGCCTTTTTTTTTTTACTTCCCCACTGGAAGGTCTACTTCACACTTGTCAATGCATGCAATGGAGCTGTGACAGAAGAGCAGTTAGCAATAAACTTCATCCAATATTGGGTTGCTCCCAAAAATCTTCTTACCTCAGTGGCTATCTTAGGTGTTGGCCAATTCACGATGAACTCAACCTTAGAGGGGAATATATTCAACTCACCTCCTCCAACAATATTCCCCAAGTACACCAAAGAAGTTTTACCAAATTCACATTTTGACATCTTCAAAAACAACTGTTCTTTCCTTAAGACATCAAGTACTTTTCTTACATGCATGAAATTTTCATCACGTGATTTACTGAAAATCAATATATCATCTAAGTATAATATGACAAACTCATAAATAAATTTCCTCAACACATCATTCATGACACGCATGAAGGTAGGAGGAGCATTACATAAACCAAGAGGCATAACTATCCATTCAAACAAACCTTGTTTTTCCTTGAATGTTGTTTTCCAAATGTCACCTTCATCAATTCTAATTTGATGGTAGCCACTCCTTAAGTCCAACTTAGTAAAATACTTTGCATATTTCAATTGATCCAATACATCATCTATTCTAGGAAGTAGATAATGGTTCTTTTCCATTATTTTTCTCAATGCATGGAAATCTACACACATGTGCTATGTTCCATCCTTATTTGGCACCAACACAATAGGTGACCCGCATGGTGAAGTACTTGGTCGGATGATCCCTTTGTCTAACAACTCTTGAATTTTATTTTTCACTTCATCACTCTCCATCACCGGCATCCTATACATGCCAATGTTAGGAAGAGGACAATGTTGCTGCAACTTTATTTCATGTTGGATTCCCCTCTTGGGAGGTAATCCTGTAGTTCCTAAAACATCTCATTTTTTTTATTAACCACTTGAATCAAATTAGATTTCAACTTTGGATCATAACCTTGAAATGCTTCATAATCAACATCATTATTTGGTTTAATCATAAGAAGCACAAAATTATTCCTTGAACTCACTAGTATTTTCATTTGTCCTGCATTAATTAATGAAATATTTAGTTTCTTGTGATGAGATCTCACAATATACTCCACACTATCTTTGAACAAGTGGTAATTTTTTTCATGGCTATAGAAGATGGAATTTCTATCATAGAGGTAAGGACTACCCAAAACAATTTCTGAAATATCAATTGGAACAACATCTAATTCACCTTCATCAATGAAGTTTGTTGTGATTGCAAACTGAAGAAAACACTTTCTTATAACCTGTAAAATTTTGTTCTTACATATCCATCCCAATAGATATGGTTTGGGATGGGGAATGTTTTCAAGATTAAGTTTCTTGACTAAGTCTTCAAATATCAAATTGGCTTGAGACCCACTATCAAATAGTGTGTCGATTTTTGTGCCTATGGGGTGGGAAAATCAGGAAGAAAAGAGGGCGTCTAAGGAGGAAATAAAGAGGAATTTTGATGGTGGTAGGGCAAGCGAAGCTTAAAATGAAAGTTAGCAGTGTAAAAAGATGTACGATTTCTTCTCTACATAATTATGCTTTCTTCCTGCTAGCTTCAAATCTATTACAAAGGCCTTTGCATGTTGTTTAAGGGTTGTCTAAGCGACTCAAAGGCTGTCACACCATGTCTACATCATCGTGTGCTACAATGGGCTTAGCACGCCATTTAAGGCCTAGTCTCTCTTGTTGGGAAAAATACTAAGAGGGGGGTGAATCAGTATTTAGAGCTCAGATCTATAACTTAAAATTTTTCTTTTGCAGCATTGCATATGTGGATTTTATGAACTGAACTCGCGTATACACGTGAATATTTTGAAAGAAACTCGCGTATACTGATATAAATTTCTATTTTATAAAGTATCTCAGAAATAGACTTTAAAACAGAGTTACCAGTTATGCATCAGGTTAGATAAATAGGAAATATGTGCAGTAATAGCAGTATAAAACATCACACAAGTGGAACACACATGAACACTAGTATTTAAGGTGGAAACCCAATTCGGGAGAAAACCACCGCTACTGTCATCTTTGTCTTCAATATTTATTATATGGAAAACGTTTTACAACATTGTGCTTATGCAGAATCATATCAGTATGTAGGATTCTACATGCAGAAGGTTGCAACCTTCATTTGTTTACCAGCTACTACTGGAAGGGAGCTTCAACTCCCTGATCTTGTTTACCAGCCACTCCTGGAAGGGAGCTTCAACCCCCTGTACATAACACCAGCTTCTACTGGCAGGAAGCTTCTGCTTCCATACTGAAGGCTTCAACCCTCAGACCCACTACAGACCACGTTTCATCAATTTTCATATTGGATCAAACAACATCAACACAACCCTTTATCATCAATCATAAACTTTTCCCAATACTTAAATTAGAATAGTGAAAACACTGTAACCAGAACTTCAGGAATAACCCAGACTTCAAAATAGATATGCAGATACAAACTCAACCTTGAATAGTCATTAATTAAAATAGCATACGCTACTTTGCTTCACTGAAGCCGCATACATACACGCTTTTCTACACACCAAACTGCGTATACTTCTGTGTATTCTTTAGAAAAACCTAACTGCCATACACACTTTTAATGAAGCGAACCCGCGTATATACACACTTTTACTGAAACCAACTAGCATATAGATTTGTAAATTTATATTTTGCAGAACATGCCAGATCTATAAAACTTACCCAGATTTATTCATTTTCTTCAGTAGACTTGCGCCAGTTCTTCATCATTTCTTCAATATATCAAACTAGAGATTCATTATCTTCAGATCTAGAGATCTTGAACCATCATCATATCCACGGGTGCATCATAGATTCATATCTATCACTTAAAAAAATAATTCATGCATGCAAATATTCCTTAGAGAATCTTTTCATCCATTAACAACCCTTACTCATGCACACCTTGCACTATGATCTTCTTCTCCTTAAATATATTTAGCTTTTACCAATACCATGAGTCAAAACCACTCAACTGCTAATGGTATTCGTGGATGGAATCACATAGACAATACAACGCTCAATATTGTGGGCTAATACCATGGTAATGCCTCTTGGTATTATAATCTTGGAGCGCAAAAGGCATACACGACTTGGATCATTTGTTTCCACGTGTATACGCAACTTCTATTCATAAAAATTGCGTATATGCTAATCCTGAATGTATACGCGGGTTTCCTTCACAAAAGTAGCGTATACATTGCATCCATACGCGTGTTTCCTTAACAAAAGTAGCGTATACATAGTGACATATTATATTTATCATTTATCTGGTACTTACTGGAATTCTTTTCTCTATCACATCTGAACTAATATGTAGCCACATCATTCTTACATATTTAACACATAGGTTGCTTATCATAGGCAACTCATCAAGTAGGTTTCCATCAAGGACAACTTCATCAAGTAGGTTGCCATCAAGGATAACACATTACATCATATTGCCAACAATATCCCCCTTTGGACTTGATGGCAACCATGATGGTGTTTGATCACCATAACAAATAAACACAATAATCATTATTCAAACACCAAGATATTCTCCCCCTTTGACATCAAGGGCAAAGACATGACTCTATAACTCAACCAAGTATGAACATTCCTCGCACCAAGGACTAATACTTACATCAATGATCCAACCAAGTGGAATTACATATTTGACTGAACTACCAAACCAAATGGGTTTACAAATTTGACCAAGTCCTTACATGGCTAAATATAACAATTTTACATCATAGGTCTCAACATGACCTTTTCATCAAATGAATCTTTATAAACGAGACTAATGAATCACAATCATGAGATCAGACCACAGGAAACACTTAGAATGCCAAAAATGCATCCTTTCCCACAGGACAAGTGCTCCCCCTTAGCTTGTGCATCCTGAAAACATTCAACAACAAATCATAAAGGCATCTTCATCAACAATATATTAGAGAATGAAACAGAAATGTAAGAACTGGAACATCACCAGAGATACCCAACAACACCGCAACTGTTTTGAATATGCTGACCCAGAAAATTATGCCAACAAAAACCCATAGGCGGATTTCTATATATAAACTTGCGTATATATGCGACTGTTCTTTATGAAATCCGCGTATCCAATTTAATCTTTTGATTTTAAGGAGATTTTATCTTCTGAGCAGTAGAGACAACTCCCAGCTTTTTTCTGAGATATTTGAATGCTTCCCTGGGAAGAGGTTTAGTAAATATATCAGCAACTTGTTCTTTGGAGGGAACATACTCCAATTTCACCTTTTGTTCAAGCACCTGTTCACATAAGAAGTGATACTTGATAGGAATGTGCTTGGTCTTGGAATGCATAACAGAATTCTTTGAGATACTGATGGCACTTGTATTATCACACATAATGGATATGGGAGATGAAAATTTGATTTGAATATCTTGTAAAGTCTGCATCATACAAAGAAGTTGTGTGAAACATGATGCGGTAGCCACATATTCTGCTTCTATTGTAGATAAGGCAATAGAGATTTTCTTCTTGCTGAACCAAGATGCTAATCGGGGCCCCATATAGAATGCACCACCACTAGTGCTCTTTCGATCATCAACAATTCCAACCCAATCTACATATGTGTAAGCATGAAGAGTGAGATTAGAGTTCTTTGGATACCATAGTCCAAAGTCTTGAGTTCCTTGTAGATATTTGAATATTCTGTTGACAGCCTAAAGGTGAGACTCTTTTGGATTAGCTTGGAATCGTCCAACAATCCCTACTACATGCATAATGTCTGGTCTTGTCCCGGTTAGATAAAGTAGACTTCCAATCATGGATCTGTATTCTGGTTGATTTACTTCAGGAGAATAATAATGAGAACTGAGGTTACACCAAGTTATCATTGGTGTACTTACAGGTTTGCAGTCTTCCATCCCATACTTCTTCAAAATTTTCTTGAGGTATTTTGCTTGAGATAAAAATATGCCATAGGTTGCTTGTTGCACTTGTAAGCCAAGAAAAAATGTTAGTTCCCCAAGTAACGACATTTCAAATTCTTGTTGCATAACAGAAGAAAATTTATGACTCATGGACTCTTCATTACTTCCAAAAATGATATCATCAACATATACAACCACAATCAATAGTTTATCATTTTCAGTTTTTGTGTATAAGTTGCTATCAGCAGAAGCCTTTGAAAATCCTTGTTGATGAAGATATTTGTCAAGACGATAATATCATGCCCTTGGAGCTTGTTTGAGACCATATAAAGCCTTTTTAAGTTTACAAACAAGTTTTTCATCTTTGCCCAAAATGAATCCTTCTAGTTGTTCTATATAAACTTCTTCTTCTAGATCACCATTGAGGAAAGCAGATTTAACATCCATTTGATAAACTTTGATTTGTTGAAAGCTTAAAAAAGCAAGAAACATTATGATGGCTTCAAGTCTAGCTACAGGGGCAAATGTTTCTTCAAAGTCTATACCTTCTTGTTGAGCATACACTTTACAAACAAGTCTAGCCTTGTTTCTAATAACATCTCCATTTTCATTTAACTTGTTTTTGAATATCCATTTTGTTCCAATAAAATTTTTATCATGAGGTCTTGGAACTAGTTTCCAAGTATGATTATTTTCAATTTGATCAAGTTCTTCATTCATGGCTTGAATCCAACATTCATCTTTTCTAGCTTGATTGAAATTTTGTGGTTCAATGGTGGATAAAAATGCTAGATAGCTAGTGGACCCTACAAGGGTTCTTCTTGTTTGGACACCTGATCCCTTTTCTCCCAAAATTTGAGATTCTGGATGATTCTTTTGAACATACCTGGATGGAGCCTTTTCAGATAGATCTTCTTCTGCTGCTTCATTGGGTTCACCTTCTATATTATCTCTATTAGATGCAGGAAGACATATGTCATCATCATCTTCATTTGTTGTTTGTATTTCTCCTTTTGGAGCTGAGAGAGATTCATCAATTACAACGTCAATGCATTCAACAATCTTACGAAGTCTTTTATTGTAGCATTTATATGCTTTACTTATACAAGAGTAACAGAGAAATTTTACTTCATCTGCTATAGGTTCAAACTTGCCAAGTTTTTCATCATTTTTCTTGATAAAACATTTGCTTCCAACAACTTTAAAATGCTTTACAGTGGGAAGATTACCATACCAAAGCTCATATGGAGTTTTATCACTGTTTACACGAACATGTGCTTTGTTAAGAATATTTACCGCAGTATGTGTTGCTTCTCCCCAAAATGTGTCAGGTGTTCTTGGATCATCAAGCATAGCCCGAGCCATCTACTGAATTGTTCTATTCATTCTTTCTGCTACGCCATTTTGTTGTGGGGTACTAGCTACAAAAAACTGTCTTTTTATGCTATGTTGTTCACAAAAATCAAAGAATTCATCTAATATGTATTCACCTCCTCGATCAGATCTAAGACACCTGATTTTTAGATCTAATTCATTTTCAACCAGTGCTTTGAAGATCTAAAATTTTTTGAATTCTTCATCTTTGTGTTTTAGCAACCCAATCCAACACATTCTAGATAAATCATCAACAAACAAAATATAGTATTGTTCTCCATGGGGTGACATTTTTCTCATAGGTCCACATATATCAATATGAATGAGTTCAAGAGGCTTACTTGCTGAACCTTCTTTGGCATTAAATTGCACTCCATTTTGCTTACCGAATTGGCAAGATTTGCATATGGTACTCTCAGGCAGAGTAATATTGGGAAGATCACGAACAACTTTGAGTCTGCTAGATTTGTTGATTTGAGAGAAGCTCAAATGCCCCATATTCTATGCCATAACCAATTCTCTTAAGATTTACCCAAGTAACATTGTTGTTTACAGCTTTTCAATACATACAAATTGCTTGGTGTTCTATTTCCTTTTATAATTGTTTTTCCTGTATCAATATCACGTACCACACATTCTTTTGAGCTAAAGACAACTTCAGTTCCTTGATCACATTTGACTTACACTTAACAGGTCATGCTTTAATCCATCCACATACATCACATTGTTATCTTTCACCTTTTCTCTTAGAAAAACAGAACCTTTTCCCTTAATGACAGCAGGAGTATCATTTCCAAAAGTAACATTCTTTCCTCTTTCTAGAGCATTGTATGCAAGAAGTTTATTTATGTCATATGTCATGTGTTTTGAGCATCCACTATCAATGTACCATTGATTTTCTTCTCCTTCTGAAAATATAGCTATGCCACAGTTCTCAACCTGTAATTCCTTCTTTCTCCATACTTTGGAAGTTGAAGGTATATGCTCTTTTGGCTGAATTTTTCTCCTGCATTTAGATTCTTCATGACCAAAGTTATTGCAATAAGCACATTCAATTTCATTTTGAAGAGGAGAAAATTTGTTATATGTATTCTTCTTCATTCCCGTATCAATTCTTTTCTTTCTTTCCTCTCTAGTCATGATGGTTTTCTATGAAACACATTGAACAACTTTATGAAAAAAATTATTACATGAGAAACAATGTCCATTGAAAAAGAAATTTCTGTGATCATGGAACCTTCTATTTGTGTTTACCTGTTGATTGATATTTCTCTAAAAGGTATTCCTGTTAACGTTCTTTGTATTGAGATGGTCATGCTTTACCTATAAAGTTTCTTTGTTTCCTTGCTGAGCGGCAGAATGTTGTAGGCTGGCTATAGTTGCTTTTAGATAGTTTGGTGCTGAAGACTGAGAAGATTCTCCAACATATCCAAGACCTGTCTTCATAAAAGGAGAACGTTGTACCTTGATAATTTCATCTAAGGTTTCAGATCCTTTAGAAAATCTAAGATTCAAGGTCTTTACTTTCTCAATTTCTTTTCTTAGACTTACTACTTCACATTCTAATTTCTCATTGTGTTTCTACTTTTCTTCAAGCTGATTTTTAGAGTTTCTATGGATATTTTGTTCTCTTCCAAACATATTTTGAGCTGATTGATTTCTTCAAGAAAATCATTGTCTTATAGAGCATCCATAAAGGTATCATTTTCTTCCCTAGCCTCTTTTTCAAATGCCATGAGAATTCTAAGATCATGATCAGATTCTTCATCATTGTCTGAGAACCCATCACTATCTTCATGAGTATAATAACTTTTTCTAGTGTTAACCTGACTCTTATTTCTTCTTGCTACTTCCTTTCATTTTTCATGTGTTTCTTTATGAGGATAGTTAGCAGCATAATGACCAACTCTTCCACAAGAAAAACATTTTAAAGGAAGCTTACCTCTGAACCTTACAGCGCCAAGTTGGAGCTTCTTTACAAAATTTACCTCATCTTCTTCTGAAACATACCCTAATCTTTTTGTTTCTTGTACTTCTTTTCCTTTGGTAGAAGCTCTAAAGACGGCTTCTTTCACTTCAGATGATCCTCCTTTTCTCATTTCACATGCAATTAGAATGCCATGAAGTTGAACAATAGTAAGACTTTGAAGATCCTGCTTCTCTTCAATAGCAGACACTTTTGACTCAAATTTTGAAGTTAGAGATCTTAAAACTTTTTCAACCAGAGTAGTGTCAACCATGGTTTCACCCAAATTTATCATACAATTTACAATATCATCTAGATGTAAAAAGAAACTGGCAATGCTCTCCTCATTATGCATCCTTAGATTTTCATACTGAATTCTGAGAGTTTGGAGTTTAGCACATTTTACCTTTGTATCACCTTCATAGCTTAGAATGATTTTGTCCCAAATTTCCTTTTCCGTATTCAACTGCATGACCTTCACAAATTCTGATTCCGTTAGACTCCCTAAAATTGTGTTGACCATCTTTACATTTGTTTCATAGTTATTTCTTGTCATTGCATCTGTTGGAACTGAGGCTGGATATTGATAACCTCCTTCAACAATAGCCCATACATCTGCTCCAAGAGATTGAAGATAGGATATTTTCCATGTTTTCCAGAAGATTAAATTGTTTCCGTTAAAGAGTGGAGGCCTGATAGATGATGTCCCATCTTGATTGCTCATATTGGTTGATCTTCCTTCTAGAAGTTAAGCTTCTTCAGAAGGACTTGCTCTGATACCAATTGTTGGGAAAAATACTGAGAGGGGGGTGAATCAGTATTTAGAGCTCATATCTATAACTTTAAAATTTTATTTTGCAGCATTGCATACACGGATTTTATGAACTGAACTCGCGTATACACGTGGATATTCTGAAAGAAACTCGTGTATATTGATATAATTTTCTATTTTATAAAGTATCTCAGAAACAGACTGTTACACAGCAATTTGTCACCATCCCTGCAATTCCCCATCCTGCACAATTGGAGGACTCATTCCGTGACTTTTGCGCAGTAACATAACTTAAAACCACTTTCATGGCATTCCCCTAAACATGTACTCTCATTACCCTGAAGACAACTCCTTGTGAAAAACCCTAAAAAAACCCCTTTTTGCGTTGGCGCGGGTAGCCAGTTCATTACCTGCGCCAATGGGGGAAATCCTTCAAAGAGGGTGCGCCAATTGGTGCTTTGTCCCAGATTCGCATTCGTGCTAGCCATTTTAAGGAGTGTTTTTCAAAAATAAATGGCGGAAGTTTCATCCTAACTGATCCAGGAACTGGTATCTAATTTGAGTTGGGAGGTTTGGCTCCGGATCTCCATGTAGAGGAAGTGGTTTGCCACCTCTCATGGAAGCTTCCTTAAGGATAGGGCCAATCCCTTGATTATGAGGATCCAACTCCCCTTCCTCCATCTATAAAAGCTTTCTCATCTAATTTGCAAGCTAGTCTCCAAGTTCCCAAGAGCCTAATGCTGCAAGAGCTTTGATCCATTCCCTTAAGGCCAAATCCAAGCAAGGAGATCATTTTCGAGACATCCGAAGAGAGAGGCTTGTCCCATCCCTAACAGGCTTTATCGAGACACGTTCTGCTGACGACCCTCCGAAGGCGAATTCAGCGTCAGAGCTATGGTTGTATTCTTCTTTTGATTAATTAATGATAAGCGACTATTGGTTATGGTTCCACTCCTGTTCTTGATGATGATCATGAGTTATGTCTTCTCTGACTGACATATAGTTGTATGCACTAGATTTTATGCTTGCGTTTGTTTTGTTTCTTGCATGTGCAGGTGTCCGGTCACAGAGATCGTGAGGATTGTGATCTTCCAGAGCTAAGGAACGGGAGCGCTACTCTCTCTACAAGTGATGTTGGATTCTAGGTAAGCCTTCATCGCTAGTTGGTTTATTTGCAATTAGGAACCTGCACTATAGCGTGAACGATTGTTGCTAGACCCGATCTGGGCTAGTAGGGATCGCCTCTGTCTGCAGAGGGGATTTACCTCCACAAAAAATTGGCAACTCCGCTGGGGATCATTGGCTTGTTGTTGTTCTGCTTTGTAAGCTACAGATGGAGCCTGAAGTTAGCCAGATAGCCTTCGAAACACTTTTGCTCTGCATTAGCGAAGTAGATCAACACTGCTTCAGTCAATCTTCGGTTTACTTTATGAACTGAACGCTTGGAGTGTTGTCTTGTCTTTTCGGTTGATTCTTGACCTTGCTTGCTTGGTCAGCTCTTTGGGTTTGTTTTTCTGTTTGTTTGGCATTTGTTTGGCCTTGTCATCACTGGTATGTGTCTGGACTGCTCTTTTTTATTTTTCCCATAGTTAACTCGCCTGGCGCGCTTTTCAGCTTGACAGTCGCGCCCATTGGTGCAGGTTGCTTGTGTATCACCCGCGCCAATTCCATTCTGGCGCTAATTTCAACCTCACAGTCGCGCCAATCCTGTGAGGTATTAGGGTTTTCTGTGTTTTGAGCCTTCTAAGACTGATCTCTGACTTTGGCCTTGTTTTTTCGCTTGTTTGAGTGTTCTGGAGCCTTGTTTCACTGGCTATGACCTTCGTCCTTTGGTTGTTTGCCCGTTTCCATCGACTTCACTTTCTAGCCCTAGGGCATCTAGGTCCTCTTGTGTGTCGAGCCTCCCTTGGGAGTTTTGGGGTTCTATCGGTTCAATCGACCTTGTGATTGCTTCTTTACATTCATTCAACGATTGATTATCACTTTATTGCGTTATTTGAGTGTTTGTTCTCTTCTTCATTCGAATTTCACTTTGCCTCGTTTGGGCCTAGATTACATGGTCCATTTGAGTCTTTGGGATTCTTTTGGTTTTGAGGGACTGTTTTGTCAATTTGAGGTCTGATTGCGTGTTTTTCATTGAGTGATTTGCTCATTTTTTCTCTCTTATTATCGCATCTCAAATTTCTCTTCATTAGTTTTCGTTTTGTTTAGTGCTTATTGCTATTAAAAATTGAAAATATTAAAAAAACCTCTTTGCTTTCGATTAGTTAGTGCAAATTAAAATATTTTCAGTGTTATTAGTGATTAGTGACTTTGAGAGAAAAGTTTTTGGTTTACATTAGCTGCATTAGAGGCGTTGTTGGTTGTTTTCTGATCATTTTTTTTGTGTGAAAAGCTCTCAACTCTCTCATAATTAGCTTTCATCGAATGAAATGATATACTGTGGCATATAGTGTGCATTTAGGAGATTTTGTGACATTACACTCACTAGGGCCTGAAAACTGAAACATAATTGAAGATAAACATTAAAATTTACTCAATTTACACTAAGGCAGCATTGAAACATTAACGCAACATTTAGTGGTCTAGGCTAGAGACGTGTTCCAGCGTCTTTAAACCTAGTAGCTGTTGTTCACCTCCTTGATTTAGACAGCACTAGTACGGACTTGTGCTCCCCATACCGTCGAGTATATAAAGGGAGACCCCACTAGGTTTCTATCCTTTATCCATAGGAAGCTGATTCTGCCGCCCTATATCCATGATACACCAGACACAGCATTTGGGGAGATTGCCTGCATGTACGTTAAGTCCTTGGTTGATTTCTTTTTCATTTTTGAAACCAAGGTGTATATTGCAGTTCACGGTTATTTGGTGCACCCTTTGCCTAGTATTTCTGAGTAGTCATTTGATCTTTTCTGACTCTTTAAATTTGAAAGGATCACCAAGCGCTTGTCCTTTCACGCTTGCTTCAAAACTGAAAGAGATAGAGTCACCTTTCATCTGTTTCTCGACTCTTAAAACATGAAACGGTGAAGTTTCTAAGTTTCAATGTGGTAAAATTAATCACCCGCGATCACACGCCTTGTTAAGATTTTGCTTGTTGGCCATTTGATTGTGTGTCTTAACTCTTTTTCAGCCCATGTGTGTTCTTCTTGATCTTTTTTCATTGTTGTCACAGTGGCGGAACCTTCCGTTTTGTCTACTGGTAGTCCATATACGGACGATTCATCAAAGGCTTCTCAGTCCTCTGCTGAACCTCAGCAGCCCATTGTTTCCAAGTTTCTCAACGGGGGACCGGTTCTATTTGAGCAACCCTTTGGAGGACCAGTTGAGTTCAATTGGCCCTTTTCTGACCCTTGGTTTGGATTGGGAGTAAGGGAATATTCCCCTCCTCTTACATCGGGTTCGCCTTTTTTAGCTGTTGTTGTTCCTCCTAGTCCTTGCCGTCTATTACGAGATCTAGCGGCAGGCTCAAACATGAATGAATCTAGCGAGGAAATCCCCACGGCTGGTGAAGATTACCAGTTGTTTCCTCGGAGGTTATTTCCAGGAGACAACCCTGAACCATCTATTATGTCATCACCTGGTCCCTCATTACCAGCCAGGTATAGATCCTTGGGTCAGATTATTGCCGCCGCTGCCTCTATGGGGGTATCAACTCCTTCTACGAGGCCGGTTGTTCCTTCTTTGGGGATGTCTCCACGGATGCCCGTTACGTCATCCCCTCAGGTTACTTCTGTACCCTCCATGCCCACTGTTTGTGTGGCCGCATCTGCACCCGTCGTTACTACCCAGTCCGTAAGGACCACATCCCTTCCTGAAGATATCTACATAGCATCTGCTATGCCGAAGAACATCTCTCCGAAGGAGTATCGTTTGTCTCTGCAACAGTCGAACCCCGAGGTTAGACAGTCCTCTCAAGATCCCAACCGCTCGTACTTTTCACATTATGCACAGGATGGTACGCTCGTGTACGTCTTTCCATATCAGTACGATGAGCATGGGAAACCTTTACGTTTACCTGCTCCTGAGGCTCAACTTCATGCTCAGGGTTTACCTTATAACCAGGCTGGACAACCTTTTAACCCGCAAGGACAACCTTGTCAAGGCCAACCTTCAAGCCAGCCTGGCTATCCTTATGACCCACAGGGACAGCCCATACAAGGCTACCCTCCGGGCCAGCAAGGGCCATTATACGGTCCGCAAGGACAGTATTACAACCCTTCTGGTCAACTTGTGCAGCCTCTCCCTGGAGTCCCAACTGGGCAACCTCAAGGACTCACAGGTCAACCGGGGTACCAACCGGGACCGGTATATGGTCCTGGGGGGCAAGTCCAACCTTCTCAACCTTTTCAACCGCAGTATCCTCTTGGTCCCAATGTTACACGTCAGCCAGGACCATCTTATGGTCCTGTTGCAGGTCAAACCAGTTATCAGTAACCACCTGGCTCTATTTCGCTACCATGCCAACCGGCCCATCCGACACAACCTGGTATCTTGCCACCAGGCCAATCGGTCAATCCGGCACAACTTGGTGTCCCTCCACCAGGCCAACTAGCCCATCCAACACAACCTGGCGCTGCTCAACAGCTAGGAAAACCTACACAAGCGACACAACCTATTTATCCGGGTCAACCTATTTATCCAGGGGAGCTCGCCCAGCCAGGTCAGCCTGTTCAGCAAGGCCAGCCTGCACATCCTGTCAACCCTGCCCTACAACTGACTTATTCAATGTCGCAGCCAAATAAACTGTTGCGCCCTAATTATTAGGCTCAGTAGGGCCCCACCTATCAACAGCCCACTCGACCCCAAGGTGGTTACTATTCTCATGGTCAATATCGGTCGAATTATAGCCAGCCCCAAGGTTCTAACTATTACTCTCAACAACCCGGCTACACCTATACTTAGCAGCCAAATCCAAATGCTTCTTACACAGGGCCGACTCACAATCAGGGTCCATACTCTGGTTATCAAGCCCCGTACGCTGGTTACCAGCAACCGAATTAGGCTGGATATACGACCTATACCCCCTACAGTCAGAATCCTATGGGACAGAACCCCTGGGGGAAAGGTTATTCTCAACCAGCGTGGAGTACAGGTACTGGTCCTTATCCAGGGTCAGGTATGCCGTCCAATCCACCATTACCGTTTCTAGCTACCTTGGAATTACTAGATGTTTCGAAATTAGCGAATGATCCAATTTTGCACAATCCTTATTGGCCTCCGGTTCCTACCAAGGTGCCCGGTGATTGCCCCAAGTTTGAGGGTAAAGCTGGGGAGGACCCCCAAGCTCATGCGATGACTTACCATCTTTGGTGTTCATCCAACTCTTGGGTGGATGATTCAATTCGTTTACGCCTCTTCCAGCGCACTTTGACTGGCGCTGCTACTAAGTGGTATATTGAATTATCTCGTGGCATCTTTCAAGATTTCAATACATTAGCCATGGATTTTCTGACTCACTTTTAGTTACCGGTTCGCTACAAAGCCGAGACGCACCTCCTGACTTCTTTGAAGTGGTGACGTCATCGTAGACTGATCAAGTTTCATATACCTGATCAGATACTAACTCATTGGTTCACCACCTCCTTCGTTAACAAAATCGCTCAAGATATTGCTATGGGAGCGTGTGTGACTGAAGAACAAGCCATAGTGCATGCCCAATATCTGGATCTGGTATACTCTCAGTCCGGCACACTTTATGATATTTTTCCTGATGCTCCACGGTCTGGAACCTCTAAAGCTCCACCTACCCCGGCGATGGATGGTGTTATTGGTTCCGTGTCTCAGAATTTGAAGAAATATTCGAATGGGAAGTAGAATTCCAACTCGTCCCATAATTCTCCTTCCCTCGCCCCTCCCGATTCTGGCAAAACTGCGGAGGTTAATGCCGTTCAGGCCAATCCTACGGAGAAAGCCTCCAAAGGGAAAAAGAAGGGCAAAGGTAAATCCAAATCCGACACCCCAAAGCCAGAGTCCAAACCTCGTACCGAGGACGGTTCCGAACGCAAACTGAAGTACCCCTGCCATATTTGTGAAGGAGATCATTATACAAAAGATTTTCCACGATGATCTGAAGTTAGTCAACTTCTAAAAGGCTCCAAAGGCACTCCGACAGTTCTTAAAGAACCGTTCCCGTCTCAGCAGACCTAGATGGTTGAACAACCTTCACCATTTGCACCATTTGGGTCTTAGGTATTTATGATGAATGGTGCTGCACCTATCTCTATTGCTACACGTTCTAAGGACTACAACGAATTGTGTCAGGCACCTGGGAAGGTAGTTGTGGACGGTCCACCTCCCCCACCTGTCTCCGGTTCGTTGGAGATTGAGAAGCCTACTGCCGAACCTGTTGTGAGGCCACCTTCTAAAGGTGTTCTAAGAAGATCTTCTTACAATCCAAATGCGTGTGCCGCTCAGCACTACAGTATTGTCGAGGATTTGGCACAGGTGCCTTCTGCCATGTCTGCATTGGAAGTTCTTCAAAGTTTCCCATCACAACGCAAGGCTTTGTTGTCTGCAATCGGTGGGTTTGATCCCACTGATTCTAATATTCTCACCTTCGACTTAGATAACTTTACCCCCCGACTTCCACATCAAAACGCTCTTGTTATTCAAGTCGAGATCAACGGTCTTAACATCCATAGGGTCGTTGCGGATGAAGGTGCTTCTACCTGTGTCATGTCATCCGCTTGCTGGAAGGCCATTGGCTCTCCGGCCCTTTCATCATCTCCTAATGCCCTAGAGGCATTTGATGGTTGGGAATCGAAACCCCTGGGTGTTCTTGAGAGTTTAGCGATTACCTTACAAGGGAAGACAGTCAACGTGGAAGTAGAAGTAGTTGATGCCAAGCTTAACTACAATATACTTCTCGGCCGTAGTTGGACTCACGCCATGTTATGCGTGCCATCCACCCTCTTTCGACTTATTAAGTTCCCTCACGAGGGAAAAATCATTACTGTGGATCAGTTGTCTTTCTTCACCTCCACCTCCGAGAACAACGTTCCATATGTGGATCAGATCCCAAATCCCCCTGACAGTGTAGGACCCGGTCTTTTCAAGGACCCCGTCTTCATGGGTATTTTTCCCGCACCACCACCGCACACCGCTCAAGTTAATATGATCTCTAGGTCTGACGACCCATGGCTCATCCCTACGCCTAAGCAAGTGGATGAGTTTGGAGAATTGATGCCCTTAACTCCGGTAGAGATTAACTACTGTGAAATCGTCGCCGCATCTGATCCCCCCCCTCCTCAGCATGCTCCTTTGAGCATGGATTTAGACATCTATTCTCAATCCCCCTGGCTCGGCGAGGCCGACTCCCCTGATCCTCTTAAAGATATTTTCCCTTCTGATGAAGCCATTGTTGAAACAATGTCTCTTGAGGAGTTGCCTTGGAGCGATGGACATCATCGTTCCTCATTCATGCCTAGCTTGGGGGCAATGTCAGATTGTCTAGAGCGTTTTGCATCTCAGGTTCCCACTCCACCTCTCCAGATGCCCATATTGACACATGAGGTGCTTTCAGAGGGAAACCTGAGCAACATCACTCAAACCATTCCAATCGACATCTCCGTTAAACCTGGGATAGTTGAGAACATACACGTGGGAGTGACTTGTTCTCCTGATGAGATACGAGTTTATACTGACCTTTTTCGAGAATTCAGAGACGTGTTCGCCTGGTCCTATGAGGAAATGCCTGGGATTGATCCCAGCATAGTAGTGCACGAGATTCCTACCTATCCTGGTGCGAAACCTGTGTGCCAACACCTGTGCCCGGTGCATCCTCGCAAAGCCACTGCCATTAAAGAAGAAGTTGAAAAACTTCTGAACGCGGGCTTCATTTACCCGATTCCACTCACAGAATGGGTCTCCAACATTGTCCCTGTAGATAAGAAACAGGGCACTATTAGAGTCTGTGTTGATTACCGAGATATTAATCGGGCCTGTCCAAAGGACAATTACCCCACTCCTTTCATAGATCAAATCATTGACGAATGTGCTGGGAGTGAGATTTATTCCCTGATGGATGGTTTTTCCAGGTACAATCAGATAAACATTCTACCTGCTGATCAACACAAGACTGCATTCATCTGTCCATGGGGTACTTTCGCTTATAAAAAGCTCCCGTTCGGCTTGAAGAACGTTGGAGCCACTTTCCAGCGTGCTATGTCTTATGCGTTCCATGACATACGCCATATCGTTCAGCCTTATCTGGACGATTTGCCAGCTCATTCAGCTCGGCGAGAGGACCACCCAGAACACCTCCGCCAGATTTTCCTTCGCTGTCGACGCTACAATATCCGGCTCAATCCTCATAAGTGCATCTTTTGCATGGATTCTGGCCATCTTTTGGGGTTCATAGTATCCAAGGACAGAATTCACCTCAATCCCCTAAAGGTCGAGGCCATTGTCAATCTCCCATCACCCTCTTCGTTATAGCAGTTGTAGAGTCTGCAGGGAAAAGCTAACTTCCTACGACGCTTTATACCGAACTACGCGGAAGTGGCCAAAGGATTCATGAGTCTTTTAAAGCAGAACGTTCCCTTTCATTGGGACGACATTGCTCAACAATCCTTTGAGAAGCTGAAGACGTTACTTGTTAATGCTCCGTTGCTTCGGCCTCCAAACTATCACCGTGATTTCACTTTATACTTGGCTGCCGCATTTAGCACCATAGCTATGGTTCTGGTACAGGATGACCACGATGGCAACGAACATGTTGTTTACTATCTATCGTGAAATCTTCTCGACACGGAAACGCGTTACGCTCACGTCGAGAAGCTAGCTTTAGCAGCTGTACAAGTTGTGCAACGTTTCCGCCACTACATCCTGCTGCGTACCGTAACCGTGGTTTCGGATTGCAACCCCATGACATATATTCTTTCTCGACAATTATTGGGGGGGAAATACTCCAAATGGATCGTTATCCTTCAGGAGTTCGACCTAGATTTCACTACTACTAAGTCGACCAAATCACTGGTTTTCACGGATCTTATTTTCTCCCTCTCGACAGACTCCCCCCCATCTCATTCTGAAGAACATATACCAGACGAAACCATCTTCCTTATCAGCACTCGTGACCCATGGTATGGCGATATTATAGTGTATCTTCAAACGTCATCCTTTCACTCTGAGTTGACCAAAGATGCCCGACGTCGGATTCGACATCAGTCTCAACCCTATCGCATTGTAGGAGATACATTATACCGGGTTGGAGTAGATTTGGTGCTCCGTCGGTGTCTGAATTTGGAAGAGGCCGAACGAGTCTTAAATGACTGTCACAGTGGCGCCTATGGCGGTCACATGTTTGGATATGCCACCGCCCAGAGGATTCTACGTGCGGGTTACTTCTGGTCGTCAATCTTCAAAGACTGTATTGTTGCAGTCCGCAAATGTCACACGTGCCAGGTTTTTCAATGCAAGATATGCACGCCACCCCTCCCTCTGCATCCTGTCATTACCGTCGGCCCTTTCACAAAATGGGGCGTAGATTTTATGATGTGTAACCCTCATTCGGCTAGGGGGCATGCATATATAATCATCGTTGTCGACTACTTTACTAAGTGGTCCAAAGTGATGCCTACACTAGCCGTCGATGGTAAGACAGCTGCCCAATTTATCTTCAACCATATCATTGCACATTTCGGGGTCCCTCAGGCCATTGTTACCGATCATGGTACTCACTTTCGAGATTACATGATGGCCGAGCTGACATCAAAATTAGGCTTACGACATGATAGCTCAACGCCATATTACCCCCAGGAAAATGGCCAGGTTGAGGCTGTGAACAAGGATTTGGTCACAATGCTTCAACGAACAGTTGGAATTCATAAGTCCAATTGGCACCTCCAATTTTTCTCAGCTCTATGGGCATACCGGACGTCAGTAAAGAGTGTGACCGGATTCACACCATTCCAATTGGTGTATGGTCTGGAAGCAACTCTTCCGGTTGAGTGCGAAATTCCTTCCTTAAAGCTGGCTGTGGAACTTTTTCCCGATACTTTTCCTAAAGAAGAGCGTCTCTTGTATTTGGAATGGTTGGATGAAACCCACCACTTGGCTGCTTTAGTTCTTGAAGCACAGAAAAAGCGGGTCAAAGCACACTTTGATCAATCAGTATCTCCACGTTCCTTTGTCGAAGGGGACATTGTCCTCCTATACGACCAAGTGCACGACAAACTCGGGGTAGGAAAGCTCCAACCCATGTGGCATGGGCCTTATATAGTAAAACGAGTATTGAAGAATGGGGCTTATGAGCTCATTTATTATGAAGGAGTTCCGTTGGCACAACCTAGAAATGGGTTGTACCTTAAGAAATACTATGCTTGAAGTTATTTTCAGTGTGGTGTGTGTACATAGGTGTGTATATTCATTTGTGTGCATGTGTGGTGTGGTGTGCAATGTAAGCATATTTCTGCTGATCGGCTCTTCCTGATTGTGCAAATGTCCATTACTCCGTTTGTGGGTTTCGCGGATGGTGCCTCTTGCAATACTAGGAATCTGTCTTCGGCAGCCTGGGTAATCTATGATCCTGCTGGTGAGTTGGTTAACCTGCAAGGTGTGTGTCTGGGTCCTGCTACAAATAATATCGCGGAATATAGTGTTGTATTGGAATTATTAACCGAGGCTGTGAACCTCGGCATTCGTGAATTACTTGTGTATCTAGACTCACAACTTGTAGTATTACAACTTAATGGGCATTATTCAGTAAGAAATCCATCCATTTTACGTCTGTATTTGCGTATTCGTCTACTGGAAAGAAATTTTGACTATATTACATATCAGCACATACCCAGACATATGAATACATTAATGGATGTAGTAGCTAATTTGGTTTTAGATAGAAATTTGCGCAATTTATAAAACATCATCACATGTGAGAAGATCCATCCAGAAATAGGTATGTATATATATATGTGTCAAAATGTTTACATAGTGTGCATCACATAAAATCAAAAATATACATGTTCATCTTAATACATCCGGAGACGACATGTCTCTCAAAATATATGCATAAAAGAAGCCCTAGGTGTTAATCCACATGGTGCTCGTGGTAACATGCTACCGCGCACACTAAGCGTCTCAGTAGTTGGTGGAGGTGACTGGGCACCCCCACAGTGTGTCGTTGGTATGCTAGCGGAACATCTGCTAGCCGTGCATAGTCCGGGATACCCCGGGCAATGCCCTCCAGGTTCTAAATCAGTTCACCTCCCTCGCCACCCTCAGCCTGAGGGTCATGATCAGCATGGGTTCTCTACACAATGGACGACATGCCCGCGGGTCTCTCTGGGCCGACATCTGCATACACATAACAAATTTTATTAGAACAGACATGTATTACCAAAAAAAAAAAATCATAAAACATAAAAATCAAAAACAGAAGTCATACCCAACTCTTCGTCCCAGTCATCCCCCTCCGAGAGCGGAAGGTCTGGGTCTCCGGTGAAATCGGTTCCAGCATAAGGCCAATCCTCGACCATGATCAGTTGCCACCGAAACCATCCAAAAAACTCTGGCCTCCAGGACATCTATTGGCCTCCTCCTGATCTAGGCATAAGTGCTGCCCAGTGAGCCATCCTTGGCTCTCTTGGTATCGGCTCAGCAACCATGGCCCCTTGGCCCTGGAAGATTGCTAATCGTTCCAGGATGAACGATACCAAAATGGAACCGTAGCCAAACTGTTTCAACTTGGCTTGCTTGCACTTTGTAAGCTGCCTCTTGATATTGGTTGTCACCGCTGTAGCCCAATCAAATAGTGTAGGATTCATACACTCAGAGGCTAATAGGAGTTGGGCCTTAGTGGCCTCTTGTGGAGCTTTCGATCCCGTAGCTTGTGTGATGGTGTGTAGCACTACTCTCAATGCTAGATCCTCGATAGTGTGGATATCCACCTTCCCGTTTCCTGATCCGGTCCGTGCCCTTGGGCACACCCTCACCATTACCTACTCCATCTTTTCACCAGATGGTCTGCTGCCTGTCAAGATGGGCACTGGACCTCTGCGCGACAGTCCGGTTATGAAATATACATCATAAACCTCCAGTTCTAGCACTTGGTCCCGAAGTTTGAACACTCATTCATTTTTGTCCCATATACTCACCAAGTATTGTAGGAGCTTAGGTTGAGCTCATAAGCAGGGTGTCAGGAAGAACCTCTTGAGTCCACAGTTCTTAAGTGCATTCATACAGGCCTCATTCTCCATGGCCAGTTCATCCTCTTCCCCATGCTCCCTTTCCTTCCATTCGATAACCATTGTGTTTGGTTGCCTGCATCAACATGATCAAAAACCCTTGATTAGACCTCTGTTACATGGAAAAATCCATTGGATTGTTCTTTGTTTGGAAATTTAAAACAGAAAAACCATGTTGCGCCATTGGTGTGACCCCTTTGTATGCAAAAGGCCACTGGCGCGGGTCTGTGCCCGATACCTGCGCCAATGGGCAGAGCCCTAAAATTTTAAAAATCTTCCACAGAAGCCCAATCCGCAATGGAAATCTCTATAAAATGGATCAAAATGGAGTTGAGTGAAGCGCCTCTTACCTGGAACAAACGAGGATTTGAATGGTAGCCCGGATCGGTCGCATTCGCCGTCAGAAGTTTGCACACCAAATGGACCATTGTTGCTCTCCAATGAGGTAAATAGTAAAAATAATTTTGTTTTTACCATTTGAGACTTATTAATAACTTTTTGAAATCTAAATAGGTTTTAAAAGTAATTTTTTATTAATATTTTAACATATTTTTTCAAAATGGGTTTTACACTTGCCTTTCTGTGCAGCAACAGGTCTTTATGCAGCTTAAATGGTGACACGAGTTGTATTTTATACTTTTTCGGACTTGGTAAATACACGAAAAATTCATTTTGAAGTCATCTTTCAGCTCTTTTCTAAATCTCTAAACATGAAAATATTTCCGAGTTCCTTGTCATTTCGATCTCGTTAAAGTGGACACGAAACGACATCTACCCAGTATACGTTTACCCCTTTTTCGGGCTGGGATAGATTATTTACGAAAAAAGAATACCCTAGCCTATCACATCTAGGAGGTTTTCTCAGACAAAGTTTTCTACCTTTTCGGATCTGAGGAACTATTTACGAAAAGGGACCTTTGGAGTTTACTTTTACACTGTCTTTTAAAACTCTCTAAATATGAAAAGACGCCGAGTTCTTCCTTTGTCAGACTCGTTAAACCCTGATGACATTGGATTCAGTCGTAATGACATTATTCGAGTCGCTCCTTCATAGGGCTCGTTAAATGTACTAGGATGGATTCGTCCGCAGGACGAACTTATATTACAAGCATATGCTATCCCCTTCAAGCTTGTTATCAAAATAATTGGGGTACTCGCCAGAAATGGTGGGGAAAATGGAACCACAATCATTATTGTGTCGGTAGTATGTCGCTCTTGAACATGGCACATGTCTGCATTCGTGTCGGGTTGGGGACATCTCATCTCGTTTTTCACTTGCCTCCATGGGTTTAGGTAATCCTTTTTGACCTCTCATCTGCTCTTTGCCTCGTCGCCATGACCTCTGATTCGTTGATGTCAAATACTACCAAACTCACTGTCGTGCCCCCATGTGTTTAAGAGAAGTTGACCTCTGCAAGTTTCAACCTTCCTCTGATTCTCATCTGGTCGTGATTCACAAAAACATTATGTTCCTCTGTCTCGTGTCGATGATGTGGGAAACACTATGGCCCACCTTCGATCAAGGTCAATTCCTGTCGACTTCAGCTCATTATCTTGGAAGTTGATCTAGAGACTCCCTTCTGGTACCTTGGAGCCTGCATGCCTCAATGGCAGGTTCTTCGCATTCGACGTGAGGTTTTCATCATTGGCCTCCGATCGAGTGATTCTGCGGGTGTTCGACGTCATCTCATTGTTCACATGCCGTAGATTTTACCTATAGTACCTTGAGGACCATTGGCATTAATGGTGGTACCTCTCACGTTTGTTAACAGCTTTCATCATTGGCTGGTAATCAGGCGATGTTCTTGCATGTTCGACTTCAACTCACATATTCGCATGCTTGAACTTGTACTTTTTTCGGGTCGAGATAGAGTGCAAGACCCTGGATTCCTGTTTGTTACGATCCAGGCTGCGATTTTGTGGATTATCATGATTAGTTACATGACTCACTGATTGGATGGCTGCGACCATACCTGAGTCTATTTATCGATCCTCACTGGATGGCTGCGTCCATGCCTTGGATCTGGATTATTGTATACTCTGTTATGGATGGATGTGCCCATACCACATATATCATGTATTTGAGATATCAGTTGTACTTCTCTACGCAGGTTTTCCAACGGCGGTGTTTTCAGTTGGACACGTTCTCATAAAGCATTTCACCCCTCTCTCTCTCTCGGGCCTCATGCTTTAGGGGGCATCTGTTACACAACAATTTGTCACTGTCCCTGCAATTCCCCATCCCGCACAATTGGAGGACTCATTCCATGATCTGTGAGAAGTAACATAACTTGAAAACACTTTCATGGCATTCCCCTAAACATGTACTCTCATTGCCCTGAAGACAACTCCTTGTGAAAAACCCTAAAAACACCCCTTTTTTCATTGGCGCGCGTAGCCAGTTTATTACCCGCGCCAATGGGGGAAATCCTTCAAAGAGGGTGCGCCAATTGGCGCTCTGTCCCAGATTCACACTCGCGCCAGCCATTTTAAGGAGTGTTTTTTAAAAATAAATGGCAGAAATTTCGTCCTAAATGATCCAGGAACTGGTATCTAATTTGAGTTGGGAGGTTTGGCTCCGGATCTCCATGTAGAGGAAGTGATTTGCCACCTCTCATGGAAGCTTCCTTGAGGATAGGGCCAATCCCATGATTATAGTGATCCCAACTCCCCTTCCTCCATCTATAAAAGCTTTCTCATCTAATTTGCAAGCTAGTCTCCAAGTTCCCAAGAGCCTAATGCTGCAAGAGCTTTGATCCATTCCCTTAAGGCCAAATCCAAGCAAGGAGATCATTGTCGAGACATCCGAAGAGAGAGGCTTGTCCCATCCCTAAAAGGCTTTATCGAGACACGTTCTGTTGACGACCCTCCGAAGGAGAATTCAGCGTCAGAGCTATGGTTGTATTCTTCTTTTGATTAATTTATGTTAAGCGACTATTGGTTATGGTTCCACTCCTGTTCTTGATTATGATCATGAGTTATGTCTTCTCTGACTGACATATAGTTGTATGCACTGGATTTTACGCTTGTGTTTGTTTTGTTTCTTGTGTGTGCAGGTGTCCGGTCACGGAGATCATGAGGATTGTGATCTGCCAGAGCTAAGGAACGGGAGCGCTACTCTCTCTACAAGCGACAGCATTGGATTCTAGGTAAGCCTTCATCGCTAGTTGGTTTATTTGCAATTAGGAACCTGCACTATAGCATGAACGATTGTTGTTAGACCCGATCTGGGCTAGTAGGGATCTCCTCTGTCCGCAGAGGGGATTTACTTCCACAACACAGACTTTAAAACAGATTTACCAGTTATGCATCAGGTTAGATAAACAGGAAATATGTGCAGTAACAACAGTATAAAAAATCACACAAATGGAACACACATGAACACCAGTATTTAAGGTGGAAACCCAATTCAGGATAAAACCACCACTGTTGTCATCTTTGTCTTCAATATTTATTATATGAAAACTATTTACAACATTGTACTGATGCAGATTCATATTAGTACGCAAGATTCTACCTACAGAAGGCTTTAACCTTCACTCGTTTACTAGCTGCTACTGAAAGGGAGCTTCAACCCCCTGCTCTCGTTTACTAGCCACTCCAGGAAGGGAGCTTCAACCCCCTAATCTTGTTTACCAGCCACTCCTGGAAGGGAGCTTAAACCCCTTGTACATAACACCAGCTTCTACTGGTAGGAAGCTTCTGCTTCCATACTGAAGGCTTCAACCCTCAGACCCACTGCAGACCACTTTTCATCAATTTTCATACTGGATCAAACAGAATCAACAAAACCCTTTATCATCAATCATAAAATTTGCCCAATACTTAAATTAGAACAGTGAAAACATTGTAACCAGAACTTCAGGAATAACCCAGACTTCAGAATAGATATGCAGATACAAACTCAACCCTGAACAGTCATTAACTCAAATAGCATATACTACTTTTCTTCACTGAAGCCGAGTACATACATGCTTTTCTGCACACCAACCTGCGTATACTTATGTGTATTCTTCAGAAAACCCTAACTGCATACGCGCTTTTAATGAAGCTAACCCACGTATATATGCACTTTTACTGAAACCAACTAGCGTATAGATCGGTAAATTTATATTTTGCAGAACATGCAAGATCTATAAAACTTACCCAAATTTATTCATTTTCTTTAGCAGACTTGCACTAGTTCTTCATTATTTCTTCAGTAGATCAAACTAGAGATTCATCATCTTCAGATATAGAGATCTTGAGCCATCATCATATCCATGGGTGCATCATAGATTCAGATCTATCAATTAAAAGCAGAATTCATCGATGCAAATATTCCTTAGAGAATGTTTTCATTCATTAACAACCCTTACTCATGCACACCTTGCACTATGATCTTCTTCTCCTTAAATATATTTAGCTTTTACCAATACCATGATTCAAAACAACTAAACTGCTGATGGTATTCTTAGACAGAATCAAATATACAATACAATGCTCAATATTGTGGGCTAATACCATGGTAATGCCTCTTGGTATTATAATCTTGGAGCGCAAAAGGCATACGTGACTTGGAGCATTTGTTTCTATGTGTATACGCAACTTATCTTCATAAAAACTACCTATATGGTAACCCTAAATGTATACGCGGGTTGCCTTCACAAAATTTCCGTATACATTTCATCCATATGCGGGTTGCCCTCACAAAAGTAGCATATACATTGTGACATATTTTATTTATCATTTCTCTAGTACTTACTGGAATTCTTTTCTCTATCACATTTGAATTAATCTGTAGCCACATCATTCTTACATCTTTAACACATAGGTTGCTTATCATAGGCAACTCATCAAGTAGTTTTCCATCAAGGACAACTTCATCAAGTAGGTTGTCATCAAGGACAACATGGTACATCATATTGCCAACAATCTCCCCCTTTGGACTTCATGGCAACCATGATGGTGTTTGATCACCATAATAGATAAATACAATAATCATTATTCAAACACCAAGATGTTCTCCCCCTTTGAAATAAAGGGCAAAGGGCGGATCAAAACCAAAACAAGATTTCTCTACCCTTGTAAAAAGATGAGCTCTGTAGATCTAAAGTGCACTTAATTTACCATGCTCCCCCTGAGTTCATGCTGATTCTTTAGATAGATTTTTCAATGAAGTACATGACTCTATAACTCAACCAAGTATGAACATTCCTAGCACCCAGGACTCATACTTACATCAATGATCAAATATCCAGGTGGATATTGGTGGTCACCCGCCTATTCCACTTGGGGCCCCACCATTGTCTATTTCAGTTTTTCAGTTTCAGCACAGTTTACTATTTTTAGCTGTTTTTCGGGTCCTAAACTTCCGGAGCCGTTTTGAGGCCCTAAACGACGTTTTTTGGGAAAAAAGAGAGCAACATGGGTCCATGGACTGATGTTGCTCATTACAAATTTTTAGTCCTCGAATAGATCTTTCTAACGAGGTATGGTACGCGTCAAACGGAGATCGTATGCCAAGGTTACGCCCCTGGGAAGTTGAAACACCAATTTACCCAAACGGGGCCCATAGTTTTGGCACTTCATCTCCTAGGGTTAGGGTTTTGGCTGTTTAGGATTTCCCATTGTTTCTAAATGATAAATAGGCCCTCGAGCCTCATTGTAACACAGTTCAGAGGCCTGTAGCCACCACATCTCTTCTCAGAGATAGCTACTAGCGCCCTAGCTAGTTTTATTTCCATTCTGTCTGTAAGCAAATTTCAGTTCTTTGATATTAATGAAATGAAGTGTTATTTCCGCTGCATCTCTGTATTTATGGTTATATGTTTATTCTGTTGCGTTCCTGCATAAATCCAGATCATCCAACCAAGTGGAATTACATATTTGACTGAACTACCAAACCAAGTGGGTTTACAAATTTGACCAAGTCCTTACATGACTAAATATAAAAATTTTAAATCATAGGTCTCAACATGACCTTTTCATCAAATGAATTTTTATAAACAAGACCAATGAATCTTAATCATGAGATCAGACCACAAAAAACACTTAGAATGCCAACAATGCATCCTTTCCCACAGGACAAGTGCTCCACCTTAGCTTGTGCATCCTGAAAACTTTCAACATCAAATCATCAAGGCATCTTCATCAACAATATATTAGAGAATGAAACAGTAAGAAGTGTGGGCTGGAACACTGACAGGAATGCCCAACAACAACATTGTTCTAAATGTACTGGCCAAAAATTATACTGACAAAAACCACATACGCTGACTTTCTATTTCTAAACTCAATATGTCTTGTTTATCGCTATGAAATCCGGTGTGTCTGGTTTAATATTTTGATTTATAAGGAGATTTGATCTTAAGTAGTAGAAAAACTCGATTTTTACGAGATATTGGTGCTACCAAGAGGTTTGGTAAATATATCAGCAACTTGTTCTTTGGAGGGAACGTACTCCAACTTCACCTTTTGTTCAAGCACTTGTTCACGTAAGAAGTGATACTTGATGGGAATGTGCTTGGTCTTAGAATGCATAACAAGATTCTTTGAGATACTGATGGCGCTTGTATTATCACACATAATGGAGATAGGAGGTGAACATTTGATTTGAATATCTTTTATAAGAAATGCATCATCGAAGAAGTTATGCTATGATGTATGGGCTACATACCTTGTTATGGGCAAGGCAATAAAGATTGCTTCTTGCTGGACTTAGATATAATGGAGCCCCATATGAATCTTTCCTATGGTGCTCTTAGATCATCAACATTTTCATTGATCTGCATATGTGTAAGCAGAAGAGTGAGATCTAACATTCTTTTCCGATCTAACATTCTTTGGATACCATATTCAAAGTCTTGAGTTCCTTGTAGATATTTGAATATTCTTTTAATGACTGAAATTGAGACTCTTTGGATGTTGGGAATCGTCTTTAATCCTACGCATGCATAATGCTCTAGTCTTGTCCCGTTGAATAAAATGAACACAATCATGAATCGTATTACAATTGATTTCTTTGTGGGAAGATCATCATAAGTGAGGACACACCCAGTTATCATTGGTGTACTTACAGGTTTGCAGTCTTCCATCCCATACTTCCTCAAAATTTTCTTGAGGTATTTTTCTTGAGATAAAAATGTGCCATCGGTTGCTTGTTGCACTTGTAAGCCAAGAAAAAATGTTAGTTCCCCAAGTAAAGACATTTCAAATTCTTCTTGCATAACAGAAGAAAATTTCTGACTCATGGACTCTTAATTACTTCCAAAAATGATATCATCAACATATACAACCACAATCAATAATTTATCATTTTCAGTTTTTTTCACATAAGATTTCAATGAGTAAACCTTTGAAAATCATACAATGACAGAAGATATTTGTCAGATGATAATATAATATCCTTGAGAAAACATTTGAGACCATATAAAGAAACCTTTTTAAGTTTTGCAAACTTCAGTTTTCATAATTAAAATAGATATTCTGTTTGTTCTATAAACTGCTATAGATCTACATTAAGCGTGATTTAACATCATTTTGATAACTTTGGTTTGTTGGCTAAAAAGCAAGAAACATTCTCATGGCTTCAATTCTAGCTACAAAAGAAAATGTTTCTTCAAAGTCTATACCTTCTTGTTGAGCATACCCTTTACAAACAAGTCTAGCCTTGCTTCTAATAACATCTCCATTTTCATTTAACTTGTTTTTGAATATCCATTCTATTCCAATAACATTTTTATCATGAGGTCTTGGAACTAGTTCCCAAGTATGATTCTTTTCAATTTGATCAAGTTCTTCATTCATGGCTTGAATCCAACATTCATCTTTTCTAGCTTGATTGACATTTTGTGGTTCAATGGTGGATAAAAATGCTAGATAGCTAGTGGACCCTACAAGGGTCCTTCTTGTTTGGACACCTGATCCCTTTTCTCCCAAAATTTGAGATTCTGGATGATTCTTTTGAACATACCTGGTTGGAGCCTTTTCAGATAGATCTTCTTCTGTTGCTTCATTGGGTTCACCTTCTATATTATCTCTATTAGATGCAAGAACATATATATCATCATCATCTTCATTTGTTGTTTGTATTTCTCCTTTTGGAGCTGAGAGAGATTCATCAGTTACAACGTCAATGCATTCAACAGTCTTCCGAAGTATTTTACTGTAGCATTTATATGCTTTACTTCTAGAAGAGTAACCAAGAAATTTTTCTTCATCTGCTCTAGGTTCAAACATGCCAAGTTTTTCATCATTATTCTTGATTAAAAAATTTCTTCCAAAAACTTTAAAATGCTTTACAGTGGGAAGATTACCATACCAGAGCTCATATGGAGTTTTGTCACTTTTTACACGAACATGTGCTTTGTTAAGAATATTTACCGCAGTATGTGCTTCTTCTCCCCAAATTGTGTCAGGTGTTCTTGAATCATCAAGCATAGCCCGAGCCATATATTGAACTGTTCTATTCATTCTTTCTTCTATGCCATTTTGTTGTGGGGTACCAGCTACAGAAAACTGTCTTTTTATGCCATGTTGTTCACAAAAATAAAAGAATTCATCTAATATGTATTCACCTCCTCGATCAAATCTAAGACACTTGATTTTTAGATCTAATTCATTTTCAACCAATGCTTTGAAGATCTGAAATTTTTCAAATGCTTCATCTTTGTGTTTTAGCAACCCAATCCAACACATTCTAGAGAAATAATCAATAAACAGAATATAGTATTGTTCTCGACGAGGTGAACTTTTTCTCATAGGTCCACATATATCAGTATGAATGAGTTCAAGAGGCTTACTTGTTGAACCTTCTTTGGCATTAAATTGCACTCTAGTTTACTTACCGAATTGGCAAGATTTGCATATGGTACTCTCAGGCAGAGTAATATTGGGAAGATCACGAACAACTTTGAGTCTGCTAGATTTGTTGATTTGAGAGAAGCTCAAATGCCCCAATATTCTATGCCATAACCAATTTTCTGAAGATTTACCCAAGTAACATTTTTCTTTACAGATTTTCAATACATACAAATTTCTTGGTGTTCTATTTCCTTTTATAATTGTATTTCCTGTATCAAGATCACGTACCACACATTCTTTTGAGCTAAAGACAACTTCAGTTCCTTGATCACACATTTGACTTACACTGAATAGGTTATGCTTCAATCCATCCACATACATCACATTGTTAGCTTTCACCTTTTCCTTTATAAAAACAGAACCTTTTCCCTTAATGACAACACGAGTATCATTTCCAAAAGTAACATTCTTTTCTCTTTCTAGAGCATTGTAAGCAAGAAGTTTATTTCTGTCACCTGTCATGTTTTTTGAGCATCCACTATCAATGTACCATTGATTTTCCTCTCCTTCTGAAAATAGAGCTATGCCATAGTTCTCAACCTGTAATTCCTTCTTTCTCCATACTTTGGAATTTGAAGGTATATGCTCTTTTGGCTGAATTATTCTCCTGCATTTAGATTCTTCAAGATCAAATATATTGTAATAAGCACATTCAATTTCATTTTGAAGAGGAGAAAATTTGTTATATGTATTCTTATTTATTCCCGTATCAATTCTTTTCTTTCTTTCCTCTCTAGTCATGATGGTTTTGTATACCACACATTGAACAACTTTATGACTAAAATTATGACATGAGAAACATTGTCCATTGAAAAAGATTTTTTTTTCGATCATGGAACCTTCTATTTGTGTTTACCTGTTGATTGATATTTCTCTTAAAGGAATTCCTGTTAACGTTCTTTGTATTGAGATGGCCATGCTTTACCTGTAAAGTTTCTTTGTTTCCTTGCTGAGCGGCAGAATGCTGTAGGCTGGCTATAGCTGCTTTTAGATAGTTTGGTGCTGAAGACTGAGAAGATTCTCCAACATATCCAAGACCTGTCTTCATAAAAGGAGAACGTTGTTCCTTGATAATTTCATCTAAGGTTTCAAATCCTTTATCAAATCTAAGATTCAAGGTCTTTACTTTCTCAATTTCTTTTCTTAGACTTACTACTTCACATTCTAATTTCTCATTGTGTTTCTCCTTTTCTTCAAGCTGATTTTTAGGGTTTCTATGGATATTTTGTTCTCTTCCAAATGTATTTTGAGCTAATTAATTTCTTCAAGAAAATCATTGTCTTCTAGAGCATCCATAAAGGTATCCTTTTCTTCCCTGGACTCTTTTTAAAATTCCATGAGAAGTCTAAGATCTTGATCAGATTCTTCCTCACTGTCTGATAACCCATCACTATCTTCATGAGTATAATAACTTTTTCTAGTGTTAAACCGACTCTTATTTCTTCTTGCTACTTCCTTTTTTTCCTTTTCATGTTTTATTTATGGAGACCTTGGCAGCGTAATCGCTCTTCTGAAAAAAATTTGAAAGGAAGCTTACCTCTAAACCTTCCAGTGCCAAGTTGGAGCTTCTTTACAAAATTTACCTCATCTTCTTCTAAAACATACCCTGATCCTTTTGTTTCTTGTACTTGTTTCCTTCTGTAGAATCTCTAAATACGACTTCTTTCACTTCAGATGATCCTCCTTTTCTCATTTCACATGCAGTTAGAATGCCATGAAGTTGAGAAATAGTAAGACATTGAAGATCCTGCTTCTCTTCAATAGCAAACAATTTTGACTCAAATTTTGAAGTTAGAGATCTTAAAACTTTTTCAACCAGAGTAGTGTCAGTTATGGTTTCACCCAAATTTCTCATACGATTTACAATATCATCTAGACATAAAAATAAACTGGCAATGCTGTCCTCATTATGCATCCTTAGATTTTCATACTGAATTCTGAGAGTTTGGAGTTTAGCACTTTTTACCTTTGTATCACCTTCATAGCTTAGAATGATTTTGTCCCATATTTCCTTTGTTGTATTCAACTGCATGACCTTGACAAATTCTGATTCTGTTAGAATCCCTAAAAGTGCATTGACCACCTTTGCATTTGTTTCATAGTTCTTTCTTTCCATTGCATTTGTTGGAACTGAGGTTGGATATTGATAACCTCCTTCAACAATAGCCCATACATCTACTCCAAGAGACTGAAGATAGGATCTTGTCAATGTTTTCTAGAAGATTAAATTGTTTTCGTTGAAGAGTGGAGGCCTGTTAGATGTTGTCCCATCTTGATTGCTAATATTGGTTGACCTTCCTTCTAGCGATTAATCTTCTTCAGAAGGACCTACTTTGATACCAATTTTTGGGATAAATACTGAGAGAGGGGGTGAATCAGTATTTAGGGCTCATATCTATAACTTTGACTTTTTCTTTTGCAGCATTGCATACGCGGATTTTATGAACCGAACTCACGTATACATGCAAATATTTTGAAAGAAACTCGCGTATACTGATATAAATTTCTAGTTTATCAAGTATCTCAGAAAAATACTTTAAAACATATTTACCAGTTATGCATCAGGTTAGATAAATAGGAAATATGTGCAATAACAGCATTATAAAATATCACACAAGTGGAACACACATGAACACCAATATTTAAGGTGGAAACCCAATTTGGGAGAAAACCACCACTGTTGTCGTCTCTATCTTCAATATTTATTATATGGAAAACTGTTTACAACATTGTATTGATGAAGACTCTTATCAGTACGCAGGATTCTACCTATAGAAGGCTGCAACCTTCACTTGTTTACCAGCTGCTACTGGAAGGGAGCTTCAACCCCCTGATCTCGTTTACCATCCACTCCGGGAAGGGAGCTTCAACCCCCTGATCTCGTTTACCAGCCACTCCTGGAAGGGAGCTTCAAACCCTTGTGCATAACATTAGCTTCTACTGGTAGGAAGCTTCTGCTTCCATATTGAAGGCTTCAACCCTCAAACCCACTGCAGACCACGTTTCATCAATTTTCATACTGGATCAAACAACATCAACACAACCCTTTATCATCAATCATAAACTTTGCACAATACTTAAATTAGAATAGTGAAAACACTGTAACCAGAACTTCAGGAATAACCCAGACTTCAGAATAGATATTCAGATACAAACTCAACCCTGAACAGTCATTAATTCAAATAGCATATGCTACTTTGCTTCATTGAAGCCGCGTACATACATGCTTTTCTGCACACCAACCTGCGTATACTTATATGTATTATTCAGAAAACCCTAACTGCATACACAGTTTTAATGAAGCGAACCCATGTATATACGCGCTTTTACTGAAACAACCTAGTGTATAGATCTGTAAATTTATATTTTGTAGAACATGCTAGATCTATAAAACTTACCTAGATTTATTCATTTTCTTTAGCAGACTTGCACCAGTTCTTCATCATTTCTTCAGTAGATCAAACTAGAGATTCATCATCTTCAGGTCTAGAGATCTTGAACCATCATCATATCCACGGGTGCATCATAGATTCATATCTATCAATTAAAAACAGAATTCATTCATGCAAATATTCCTTAGAGAATCTTTTCATTCATTAACAACCCTTACTCATGCACACCTTGCACTATGATCTTCTTCTCCTTAAATATATTTAGCTTTTACCAATACCATGAGTCAAAGACACTAAACTGCTAATGGTATTCTTGGAAGGAATCAAATAGATAATACAGTGATCAATATTGTGGGCTAATACCATGGTAATGCCTCTTAGTATTATAATCTTGGAGCGCAAAAGGAATACGCGACTTGGAGCATTTGTTTCCGCATCTATACACAACTTCTCTTCATAAAAACTGTGTATATGCTAACCCTGAATGTATACGCGGCTTTCCTTCACAAAAGTAGCGTATACATTATGACATATTATATTTATCATTTCTCTAGTACTTACTGGAATTCTTTTCTCTGTCACATCTGAACTAATCTGTAGCCACATCATTCTTACATCTTTAACACATAGTTTGCTTATCATAGGCAACTCATCAAGTAGTTTTCCATCAAGGACAAATTCATCAAGTAGGTTGCCATCAAGGACAACACATTACATCATATTGCCAACAATATCCCCCTTTGGACTTCATGGCAACCATGATGGTGTTTGATCACCATAACATATAAATACAATAATCATTATTCAAACACCAATATATTCTCGCCCTTTGACATGAAGGGGAAAGGGTGGATCAAAACCAAAACAAGATTTCTCTTCCCTTGTAAAAATATGAGCTCTGTAGATCTGAAGTGCACTGAATTTACCATGCTCCCCCTGAGTTCATGCTGAATATTTAGATAGATTTTTCAATAAAGTACATGATTCTATAACTCAACCAAGTATGACCATTCCTAGCACCAACGACTCATACTTACATCAATGATCCAACCAAGTGGAATTACATATTTGATGGAAATACCCAACCAAGTGGGTTTACAAATTTGACCAAGTCCCTACATGACTGAATATAACAATTTTACATCATAGGTCTCAACATGACCTTTTCATCAAATGAATTTTTATAAACAAGACCAATGAATCTCAATCATGAGATCAGACCACAGCAAACACTTAGAATGCCAACAATGCATCCTTTCCCACAGGACAAGTGCTCCCCCTTAGCTTGTGCACCCTGAAAACTTTCAACATCAAATCATCAAGGCATCTTCATCAAAAATATATTAGAGAATGAAATAAAAATGTAAGAACTGGAACGTCACCAGAGATACCCAACAACACCGCAATAGTTCTGAATATGCTGACCCAGAAAATTATGCCAGCAAAAACCCATACGCGGTTTTCTGTATATAAACTCACGTATATACACGACTGTCCTTTATGAAATCCGCGTATCCAGTTTAATATTTTGATTTTAAGGAGATTTGATCTTCTGAGCGGTAGAGACAACTCCCAGCTTTTGTCTGAGATATTCGAATGCTTCCCCGGGAAGAGGTTTAGTAAATATATTAGCAACTTGTTCTTTGGAGGGAACATACTCCAATTTCACCTTTTGTTCAAGCACTTGTTCATGTAAGAAGTGATACTTGATAGGAATGTGCTTGGTATTGGAATGCATAACAAGATTCTTTGAGATACTGATGGCACTTGTATTATCACACATAATGCATATGGGAGGTGAAAATTTGATTTGAATATCTTGTAAAGTCTGCATCATCCAAAGAAGTTGTGTGCAACCAATGCGGCAGCCACATATTCTGCTTCTATTATAGATAAGGCAATAGAGATTTGCTTCTTGCTGAATGAAGATACTAATCGGGGCCCCATATAGAATGCACCACCACTAGTGCTCTTCCGATGATCAACATTTCCAACCCAATCTGCATCTGTGTAAGCATGAAGAGTGAGATCAGCATTATTTGGATACCATAGTCCAAAGTCTTCAGTTCCTTGTAGATATTTGAATATTCTTTTGACAACCTGAAGGTGATAATATTTTGGATTAGCTTGGAATCGTCCAACAATCCCTACTACATGCATAATGTATGGACGTGTCCCGGTTAGTTAAAGTAGACTTCCAATCATGGATCTGTATTCTGGTTGATTTACTGCGGGAGAATCATCATGAGAACTAAGGTTACACCCAGTTATCATTGGTGTACTTACAGGTTTGCAATCTTTCGTCCCATACTTCTTCAAAATTTTCTTGAGGTATTTTGCTTGAGATAAAAATATGCCATCAGTTGCTTGTTGCACTTGTAAGCAAAGAAAAAAATTTAGTTCCCCAATTAACGACATTTCAAATTCTTTTTGCATAACAAAAGCAAATTTCTGACTCATACCTCAAGAAATAGAAACTGGCAATGCTCTCCTCATTATGCATCCTTAGATTTTCATACTGAATTCTGAGAGTTAGATTTTCAAACTGAATTGACCGGCTTTACATGTGTTTCATAGTTCTTTCTTGTCATTCCAACTGTTGGAAATGAGGCTGGATATTGATGACCTCCTTCAACAATAGCCCATACATTTGCTCCAGGAGACTAAAGATAGGATCTTTTCTGTGTTTTCCAGAAGATTAAATTGTTTTTTTTGAAGAGTGGAGGCTTGATAGATGTTGTCCCATCCTGATTGTTCATCTTGGTTGATCTTCCTTCTAGCGGTTAAGCTTCTTCAGAAGGACCTGCTCTGATACCAATTGTTGGGAAAAATACTAAGAGGGGGGGTGAATCAGTATTTAGAGCTCATATCTATAACTTTAACTTTTTATTTTGCAGCATTGCATACGCAGATTTTATGAACTGAACTAGCATATACATGCAAATATTCTAAAAGAAACTCGCGTATACTGATATAAATTTCTAGTTTATAAAGTATCTCAGAAACAAACTTTAAAACAGATTTACCAGTTATGCATCAGGTTAGATAAATAGGAAATATGTGCAGTCACAGTAGTATAAAACATCACACAAGTGGAACACACATGAACACCAGTATTTAAGGTGGAAACCCAATTCGGGAGAAAACCACCACTGTTGTCGTCTCTGTCTTCAATATTTATTATATGGAAAAATGTTTACAACATCGTACTGATGCAGACTCATATCAGTGCGCAAGATTCTACTTGCAGAAGACTGCAACCTTCACTTGTTTACCAGCTTCTACTGGAAGGGAGCTTCAACTCCCTGATCTCGTTTACCAGCCACTCCTGGAAGGGAGCTTCAACCCCTTATACATAACACCAGCTTCTACTGGCAGGAAGCTTCTGCTTCCATACTGAAGGCTTCAACCCTTAGACCCACTGTAGACCACGTTTCATCAATTTTCATACTCGATCAAACAACATCAACACAACCCTTTATCATCAATCATAAAATTTTCCCAATAATTAAATTAGAACAGTGAAAACACTATAACCAGAACTTCAGGAATAACCCAAACTTCAGAATAGATACGCAGATACAAACTCAACCCTGAACATTCATTAATTCAAATAGCATACACTACTTTGCTTCATTGAAGCCGCGTACATACACGCTTTTCTGCACACCAAGCTACGTATACTTCTGTGTATTCTTCAGAAAACCCTAACTACCATACGTTCTTTTAATGAAGCGAACCCACGTATATACGCGCTTTTACTGAAACCAACTAGCGTATAGATCTGTAAATTTATATTTTGCAGAACATGCCAGATCTATAAAACTTGCCTAGATTTATTCATTTTCTTCAGCAAACTTGCGTCAATTCGTCATCATTTCTTCAGTATATCAAACTAGAGATTCATCATCTTTAGATCTAGAGATCTTGAACCATCATCATATCCACGGGTGCATCATAGATTCAGATCTATCAATTAAAAACATAATTCATCCATGCAAAAATTCCTTAGAGAATGTTTTCATTCATTAACAACCCTTACTCATGCACACCTTGCACTATGATCTTCTTCTCCTTAAATATATTTAGCTTTTACCAATACCATGAGTCAAAACCACTAAATTGCTGATGGTATTCTTGGACAGAATCAAATAGACAATACAACACTCAATATTGTGGGCTAATACCATGGTAATGTCTCTTGGTATTATAATATTGGAGTGCAAAAGGCATACGCAACTTGGAGTTTTTTTTTCCACATGTATACGCAACTTCTCTTCATAAAAACTGTGTATATGCTAACCCTGAATGTATACGTGGGTTGCCTTCACAAAACTAGCATATACATTGCATCCATACGCGGGTTGCCTTCACAAAAGTAGCGTATACATTGTGACATATTATATTTATCATTTCTCTGGTACTTACTAGAATTATTTTCTCTGTCACATCTGAAATAATCTGTAGCCACATCATTCTTACATCTTTAACACATAGGTTTCTTATCATAGGAAACTCATCAAGTAGGTTTCCATCAAGGAAAACTTCATCAAGTAGGTTGCCATCAAGGAAAACACATTACATCATATTGCCAACATCTCTCCGACATGTCTACCCACCCATTACTACAACCACATGTATTAAAATGTACAAAGGCCTTAACGTGTCGTTTAAGAAAAGGTCACTATACTAGATTTCATTAGAGTTTGATAGTTTTGCAATAACCCTCATATGGAATAATTCAATCCTTGTTTCTTCATTTGGAGTACTAATGTGACAATTTGATGAACTACTGCTAGCAATGGATTATTTTCCTTTCATACCCATCGCTGTAATTTTAGTTTCATCACCCGAATCAGATCCCAAATCATGTTGAGTGGTTGCAGCTGCCTTTTTTTCCCCTATGTTGTTGAATTTCCTGGGCCTCATCTTTGGATGAAGCTTCCAACAATGGTCTTCATCGTGTCCCTATTTGGAACAATTTTTGCATGTTATTTTCTCTCCTTCATTTTTAACAGATGCATTTTTCTTTCATTTTCCTTTGAAACCATTTCATTTCTCTCCACCCTTAAATGGCTTCTTTTTACCCTCTTCTGGAATTTTTTTCCCTCTTGCCTCAAGGTGAGTGGCTTGCACACAAACCTCATCTAGACTAGTGGGATTGAACATAAGGATAGTATGCCTTAGGTAGATATGTAAACCCCCTATATACTTCAACAACGTGTCTTGTGATTGAAAATCAACACCTAACGTAAGAGACCTCATTCTAAATTATTGGGTGTAATTTTGCACATTTTTACCTTTAAGCTATCCAAATTAATGCCAATTCATGATGCCTTTCTACATATATGCTAGAGAGTAAAATTGTATTTTAATATCAACAATGAAATTAGACCAAGAGATTGAGATCTTACCATGTTTTGTTATCTAATCTTGTGTCTTGGCTTCCCACCATACTAGTGTTGCACCCTCCAGTCTCAAGGAAGCTAGTTGAATCTTTGTATCATCATCTTGAAGGTTTTGAATCCTGCAATAGACCTCCAACTCATGAACCCAATTATCAAGCTTCTCTGCATTCACTTCATCATTATACATAGGCATCTCAAATTTAATATCAAGTTTTAACAGTGGTTCTTTACCGATTCCTTTTGAGGTATGTTGATGAGTATAAGTAGGGGTTGTATTAGTGGAAGAGGATGAAGGTGAAGGTGAAGATGGTGGTGAGGATGATGGTGGAGTAGATGGTGGCTTATCACCATTTCCATTGCCTCCTCCTCATGGATAACCCTCTCATCTTGGAGGCTTGGAGCTTTCACCCTGCAACCTTTTATTCCTCTCTTCATAGAGGACTTTCACCATTTGTGTCATGTTAAAGAAACCTTCCTAAAATCTCTCTCATCATCTATCATGTCATCATTTCCTCCTTCATGAGACATTCTTACTGAAGCCTCAGGTAAAACAAGAGGTGAATCTTGTGGTGGAGATTGTGGCAACTGTGGCCTCCTTCTCCTTACTCCAACTTGAGAACCTGCACCCACAAGCTTGCCTTCTCCTTTTTTGAACTTCAACCTTGTAAGAATTTAAACACTTTCAAATCAATTAAATCCTCCTTGCACAAGTAAACCTAGTGCTTTGATACCAACTTGATCTGCATGGGAAAATTTATTTTTCTCTGCTAAATTCCTCTTCAAAATAAGTTAAAGTGCTTGAGGATTTATGGAGTAAATTTCAAGTTTAACCATGAGTTTTTATGTGTTTTATGTAAATTTCATGAACAAAATAGTGAAAAAAAACATATAACAGACATGAAAATCACCAAAGCAGTATCAAAAATGCACAAGATAAAGGATTTCACTCCGCCTGGGCTCATCTCCTTAGTCCAACTTCCAAAGGCTTGGACCTCTTCTATTATGCTCAAAAGTGTGATTACATACATTTATAATGCTCAAAAAACTCTCAAACCTACTCCAATGGCTCCATAATACCCAAAAAATCCTGTCTAACCTCTTTCTAATTCGAAATTGGTCAAAAACTCGAGAAGTTATGAGCCTCCCTAGTTTTCGTGCTAGCTGCTCCACAATTTCATGGAACGGTTATGGTGGCGGTAGCTCTACCCTAGTGATTTCCCGTGGCGTTGGGTGTAATCCTCTTAGGACCTCTAGCGCCAGTGCCTCAGCCAGCAGTCTATGGCAGTATATTGCCAGGGGGGGGGATGGTCGGGGATAATCCATCGCCCCGAACCCCCAACTCTCTGGCACATCAAACATAAATCAAGTTTTCTACCTTAGGACTAATAAGGAACTCTAGTGTTGCATTGGTTAAGCCTCGACATTGTTGTGGTGGAGGTCATGGTGTTGACCACAGTGCAGTGCATTTTGATCATTAACAAAATTTTGTGGCCTCTCGTGCTGCCATGTGGCAACCTCGAGTTGGGCCACATGGTAGCATATGGTTGGCGACATTCCCAACCAATCACATCACGCCACATCTAACCACTGAAATCATGCCACTTGGCACCACCTGATTTGCCGGAAGAAATCACATTGACCAATCAATCTACCAACTGGGAATGGCTAGACAGCAGTATAGGCTACTTAGTGGGATGTCCTGCATTTTTTTTCCCAAAAATTTATGTGTTTGAAAAAATGGACAAAACATGTTTCTGGGAGCATATGTTATCTGTTTTCTGCGAAAAAACTTGCTTTGGATTCAGAACGAAGAGATATATACGGTCGTTCAAGTTCCACACCATTCTAACAACTTTTATTTTTTAGCATAATTTTGAGCACCTGATCATTTCCCCTCTAAAATCCCTCAAAAGTGGATCTAGTTCCCAACACTAGGAATTTGCATTAAATGACACGGAACACATTCCTAGATTTTCTCAATCACTAGAGCTCTAGAATTTGTGCAATAATTTCATAATATCTTGTTCATTTATTATCCAATCTTGGTCCTCCTATAGTAGGGACCAAGTCCCTATATTATCTCCTCCAAATCTTTATAATCTGCCCAATATTCTCACAATATTCTACAAAAATAAATAATATTAGGCATAATATGCAATTATCTCTAAACCTTCCTAATGATCATATTTAAGTTAAAAAAATTTCATCTAATGCAAAGAGAGAGGTTTTGATGTGTTTAACGATGGTCAGATGGGTCTTAATTTGTGTCTAATTTGGAGGCCCATCGCTAATAATTCTCAATTGTGACTTTATATATATCTCCTTCCCAATGGACATTTTATAAAACAATTAGCCTACAAACTAGATTTTTACTCAACTCTCATCGAGATAATCTCTACCATTCATGAATACACCAACTATACTTCTAACATATCCATGTACTTAATATTCCAATTTGAGAATTAAAGTTGACTACACGTTTCCACATAGTTTCCTAGATTCTTGTCATGTAGGCATTTTGTAAACACTTCATATACAATTAAAATGTATTCCTATACAAGTTGTTTTTTGGCTCACACAGGGTCAGTGTTGTAACCAATAGCTCTAAAACCCTTTCGTAGCATACCCAATACCCTTTGAGCTCTATTGAGGATATTGGGTGCTTCTTGAAACCATCCTATTTCAATCTAATTTGTTTTGATGGTACAATATCTTTAATTTACCTATATCAATGCATTTCGTCAATGTCTTTCCTACCAATAACTAATTGATAGATATAGGCACTATAAAGTATGATGATGCAAATATAATGAATCCATTAAGTGGAAAAAGGAACTATCATTTATAAGTGTAACCTTTAAAACATAAATAGGATTGACGAAACTATAAACTAATTGAATTCATAACATAAACCATGATAATTCAACAAGTACAAAGGCAAATCAAGAACACTTATCTTTCTATATATTATACGCTAAGTAGTTGCAAAAGAAGGACATTGGACCCAACCATTGCCTCTCTATTGCCCTTATTCATTGTATAGTAGGAGCCACCTGTAAGCTTATGCTATGAGTCCACAAGGGTGACTTTACCTATGATTATATCTCTCTTTGTAAATCTAGATTTCTAGACACAATCAATTTTCCATCCATAGTATTTCAATCCATAACCATCTTTCATTATCAACTAACACAATTCAAGTAATGGGGTCCATTTCTTTGGGAAGTAGTACCCTAGGATATCACAAGTGGGAGTTGGGAATTCTCATTTGTAATCCAATTCCTCTCAATAACAACAATTACTTTTACACATCTAGTCATAATTCCTTGACAAATCATGATGGTAGCTTAACATAATTTGATTACAGCAAGTGGTTTGTAGTTCAAGTGATTGGTAGTTCTATGAGAGAGAGCAGTCTCTTGATTTTCCCAATTAAATGATACTTTGAATTCCTCCTTGCATATATAAATTCTGAACATATATATATATATATATATATATATATATATATATATATATATATATTGGATATCATGCTTTCTCCATATATTTTACTAGAATACCCCAATATCTCCAAAGATCTATATACCTCCCCACACATAATTAATCCAAAATCTTAAAATAAAACAAAATAAGAAATAACCATAATAAAAGTTAATAATATAATTTCCTAACACTTTTCCCCTCAAACCTCTTATAAGCTACCCTTCATTTTCACACTAATAGAATCATTGCCCACCAACGTTGTCCTTCTTCTTCTCTGGCCCATCATAAATATATACTAAGATTTAATTCTATTATAGCACACCAACGTTGTCCTTCTTCTCTGGCCCATCACAACTATATACTAAAATTTAATTTCTAATCACGCATTACAATCGTATTGGATTGATTTATTGCTATGAATACCTTACTGTCATGAGTACTTGAGATAAGTGTTGAAAGTTGATAAGGGTGGGCCTGTTGTCCATCTCTCTAGAAGTTTGACTCTGAGGAGTTGGGGATTTTACAATGCAAGCTGACAACTAAGTATGAATTGGAAAGGAACAATCCCACCATAAAGTGTTAATACTGAGCTTTCTATAAACAGGTGACTGACATGGCACCAACAATTTAATAATTGATAGAAAAAATCTTCCTAAGAAAAGACTTAAAGCAATCAAATCCGGTCAACCATTCCATCCAGGCTGCCTTCATTCTAATCTATTTGCAGAAACCGACAGCCTTTTCTACGTCCCTGGAATAAGCTGAATAGAATTTAGAATGAACCGTGTGCTCTCAGTATTCTATGCTATAATAAATTGGCAATAGTGGTATTTCATGTTTCCCGCAAGGTGACTTCAAGCACTGCTTCTAGTCCTCCAGCTATCTCAAGACATTAAAAAATGAGATATATGTTAATTATTGAGAATGATTGTATTTGTGGTCAATTCTTTTGTTTTCTCCTTCGTTGAAACCGTGCTAAAGTGCCCGTCCATCTTTAAAGATAGAGGCTGACGAGGTGGCAGGAGTGGGACAGGTTTTGCGTTAGGGTTTCTGTAACAATATTCGATATTCTACGACGATCCGATGCCCATTACTTTGAAACGTAGGAATTCAAACATTTCGAAAGGGTTGTTGAATGATAGGACACATCTTTCGTAAAGGTCGGTTAAATAATGTGGACTCTAATCCATTTGCCAACAATATTGCATCGATGTGTTATTGTCGTTTTGCTGCCGACAGGCAGGCTTTTGCTTTAGCATTCTAATCCAGTACTTCCTCGGAGTTTTGTGCGTATTGCTGGCTTATCCTTCGCGCGCACCCTGCTGTTTATGTTGTCCATGATAGATAAGTCAAGGGCTTTAGGTAAAATTGTTTATTTTTGAATATATAGATACATGTATATTAATTTTTATTTATACATTACCAATTATATTAATTTATATATTATATATTTATAAATATAATTTATATATTAATAAATAGTAGAAGTGTAATATTTCAATAAAATATAAAAGTCAAATATATAAAAGAAATATGTATATTAAAAAAAAAATTTAATTTTTTAATTTTTCTTTATTTCTTTTTAATATATATGTGTTAATTTTTTTTATATCATATATATTTAAAGTATATAAATTTATATATCTATTAATAATTATAATAAAAATTTAATATTTCAATAAAATATAAAAATCAAGTATATAAAAAAAACATATGTAAATTTTAAAAATATTTAAATATTATTTTGAAAATATATATAAATGTATGTTAATTTTTTCTATTTATATCATACATATATAAATTATATATATATATATATATATATATATATATATATATATATATATATATATATATGTCCCCCATTGAAAGTACAAATATGTTTAGATATATGATGTATAAGAAGAAGATTGAAAATTTGGAATAAAAAAAGATCCCTAAAATTGCTTCTAAATGTAGTCAAAACCCTCACATTCGCCTCAAGCGCGGGTGGCATAACGATGCCCAGTCCTAGCTTCACCATTGGGGAATTAAGGAGGAGCTCAGTATGGGAAGAAAATATAATATCAAAAAATACTATTACTTCCAAGTTTAAAGACAAGTTGTGGGAGGATCAGGAGCTGGAGGGTAAGAGGAAGCTAAGATACTATAAGGAAGTGATCAACCCCACCGTTGATAATCAAAATTATCTCTTTGTGTTGACCAACAATAAAAAAAAATAAACATCGCTAAGATAAGAACTAATTCCCATGAGCTTCAGAGTGAGACCAAGTGGTGGTCTATTCCCAAGACTCCTTGGAACGATAGAATCTGTTAGATTTGCGATTCTAAGCAGGTGGAAGACAAAAAGCACTTCCTTTTAGACTGCCCTACTCTTACTCACATTCGCTCTCAATTTCCTACCATTTGTCACACTTCCAAGTTTATTGACCTATTAAGCCAACCCACCTATAGCAATCTTGGAGCACTTATTTCCCTTCTCTTTGACCATAGAAACAAGATTTTGAAGAATCAAACTTAGATTCTTTCTCCTTTCTTAAGGTCCGATAAACCGCACTGGTCTTAGTGGACGGTAACCATGATCATCATTATCATCATTTAAATTATATATATTTATATTTTTATAAATATGAGTAATATGGTAGCATGCAATTGCTTTTTTGTATAGATGATTTATGTGCATGTAGTTTTATTTACTTTTTAAATATATTGAACTTTGCTTCATACATTTCATCTAAAAGAAAATTAATATTCCAAATGAAAAAAATATTTATTCTTTATATTAAAATAAAAAATATAAATATATTTAAATATGCACATCCCAATATTATTATAATTTTAATTATATTTATATGTATACATCGAGAAATATACGGATCACTTTACAAACTTATACTTCAGAGATTATAAAATTGCAACATTGGCACCAACTAACTCATAAATTTGGTGTCCATGTAACATTCAAATATTTGAACCTGATCAAGAATTGATATTTTCACTTCTTGGACTGAACTTTGGTCCTCGGAGTATAAAAAAAAATTGAGAGGAACATGTGCAGTATTAAATCATGTTATCAACATAATGATCATTACATTTTAGACCAAGTACACACACAATAAATGCATGCCGAGTAGAGTTCCATATCGAACTTTATCATATTGGTCACCACCATATCCAACACCAGTACTTGAGTATGTGATTTGCTTGTAAATTCCTCCAGTTGATGAGCCTCCTCGATATCTACATAAGGAAATGTTTACAGAAAAAATAAATAAATAAATAAATTATTATCTTAAGTTACTTGATAAAATACAACAAACAACTAAGAATCTACTAAGCTCTTGTATTCCTCCATTCATTTATGTATATGTCTCTATTTGTTGAAACTTTCTATCTCACTTCTTGTATTCTCTCTTTTTCACTGACAAGAGAAATAATAGCCTAGGACTTCCTTCTAATATTGACTCATTGGTCTTTCCCACTCAAATCAACATATTGAAAATCTAAAAAATTGTTTGCACAAAAACTAGAAGAAACCCAATCTTAACAATGAATGAATAATTAATTTGTGTCCTTGATGTTGCAAATTATTGACAACAACAAATATTATAAGACCACTATTTTGTAAACTTGCCTTAATGTCAGTGAATTTCTAATGATTTACCAAAAAAATTGCATTATTGATACAATGGAAAAGATAATACCTGATTTTGGTAACCTTGTTCCCTAAATTCATTTATAACACATTCTAACCCATGTCTAACCAAATACTCAAGAACTTCTAATGCCCAAAAATAGTGTGAAATTCTTACAATTCGAGTATAACTATATAGGTTGGAAGCTACAAACAAAGTGTTGAAGAATGGTATATACTTTATAATAATGGAACTATGTTCACCTTGTAAACATGAAGTCATTTTTTTTCCAGTATCGTTTTCCCTTTTCCAAAGCATAACCATCATCATCTGATATCATGACCACATGATGAAAAAATATTTTTGATCAATATTTTGCGACACTAAGGGTTGTAAATCAACTAGAAGAAGATAATGGAACAATTAAAAACATCTTACAAATTTCTAGTGGCATCTGCAATATCTACCATCTTTGATCCATGAGGACTCATTTTACGTCCCTATAATACTATTGTAGCCCCTTTTGGGCCTGAATTGAGGTATGTTTTCACCCTATAATTACTTCAAATTATGTCATAATTTTGGGAATTATTCCTCATCTTAACAATAAAGAAAGAAAAGATTTATGAAAACTAGAGAAATTGGGCTAAAAACAAAAGGAATGTTTTTATAACAGAAAATTTACTTATTGTATCTCCATATGCAAGAAGGTAGAGCAGCTGAACCGATGGTAAAAATAAGACAACCGATAGACACAAATGTATAGGATCTCAGTAACTCCCAGAAGCTGGCAGAACGCAGAAGGCAGATAGAAGGATTCAAGCTCCAGAAATCAAACGACAGCCATGCACAGTGGGCTGTCGTTTGGAAAATACTATCTCATTGCATGAAATTGCCTTTAAAAGGACCAGGGACAAACTAGATAGGGAGTCGAATAGGAATAGGAAATTCCTTCTGTAATCTAAACATCATAACCAAACTGCCTAATTATATTCTTGGAGTATCCCTTGATGTAATAAAGAGTTTTTGATGTTTTGAACAATTACATTTTGAGGTTTTCACTGTGTTAGAGCTTCTGGTGGTCTGGGCCCAACCCCTGGAAGTTCCTCGCTAATTCCCATACTGTGTGTTAGTCATGGAATCAATGTCCAGTTATCTGATGTGATTGTAGAGTACTTTTCCACTCAATAAAGTTACAATTTTTCTTTCTTCAGAGCTGTTTAGCATTTTCGTTCCTTGATTTAGAATAATCGCAATCGTATTTACTGGTTTATAATAATGCTTCATCACCAATATATGTTTCCAGTTTCTTCCAATGCCCTTGCAATCGATTTACAAATCATACAATAGTTATTGTTCTATGTTACTTATCTTTGCGGATTAAATTATTCTTTCAGCACAGTAAGGCATCCAATTGTTGATTAATGTCAATTAGTTAGTTTACAAAGAGAATTCCATTGCAAAATTATATAAGTGATTGTTGTAAACTTCATTTAGATTGTTGTTCACTTCATTTAGATTGCTACTCAATTCATTTATATTGTTGTTCAATTCATTAACATTGTTGTTCAATTCATTAACATTGTTGTTCAAACCTTCATTCTACTGTTCAATCATAGGTTTCTCTTTTCTAAGCTAGACAGAATAATTAGCCATAATCTACCAAACCATTCCTCTTTAATTTGATTGAATTCAGAAAACTAGATAATCCTTTATCATAAACAACGTAGAGTAACTATCAGTCAATCTCACTTGCATATATTGTGCTAACACTCTTGAAATAAGAAGACTTACCTCGGGTTGATAATTAAATGAGAAGCACTAAGGTTGACTATAATAAGCCACCTCTGTGACACCAACATTTTTGGTGTCGTTGCCCGGGAGAGTGTTAAGAGCGATATCCTTTATTCATCTTTCTCCATTTCTATGAAGAATTGGGTATTGAAAACGAGAGGTAAGAACCTGCGTACCGGCAAGCAACATGCTTGCCCTCTAGCCTGCTTCCCAGCAAATCGTGCAAAGACCAGTAGAATAGGTGCTCTTGTTTTATGAATCGAAAGAAAAATATATAAACAATCCGAAATAATTTGCAAAAATCCTCATGATCCAAAGGACCGGTGATCCCTGGAAGAACAACATATATAGAAAAAATCATTAAGAAAGATGAATCTCAGGAATCTATAGGACCCAGAACTATTTCCATTCAAATTCCTATCACACTCCCTTGGGTGGCAACCTCACCATTTGTAGACTACACTGAGATTCAGTGTGAGATAGAAGGATCTGAGCGAAGCCTTCAGACTGTCGATCATATAGGAACTGACCCTTCAAGATAGGGAGGTTCTTGCAACTTACAAGAAGGTGAAGGAAAAACTAGTGGTGGAATTCAAATAGAAACATAAGATCATAAATCCCCTGAAAGAGTGGTCGAGACAGAGGTACTCGGGATTCCATATCACAGAAGCACTGTGAAACCTCCACCGCATTCGCCTCCCAATCCCACTAAGATTACTCCTCCAGATCAAGAAATCCCCAAATATTTTTGGCACCTCTTTGATCAGATGGAAAATAATCAAAACCAGAATCAGAGGCACAAATCAACATTGGAATACCCCATTGTTGATCATGCTGCAAACACCCCTATGAAGGCCATTCCCTTGCACAACATTCCCACCTTTCATGGATTGACCACGGAAGATCCTTATGCATTCCTATTCGAATTTGATGTCTTATGTAGGGGATATGACTACACCATTGATCCTCAGAAACTAAAACTATTTCTCTCTACCTTAAATTGAATAGCGCTATGCTGGTTCATGGGATTAGGTGGGGAAACTATCAATAACTAGGACCAAATGAAGAACATTTTCCTTACCAAGTACCAAGATGATTCGGATTTATGCAGGAACCCAATAGAATACAAAAATAACCATAAACATAGAAATACAGTGGAAATAAGGCTTCATTTCATTAATATCAAATCATAGAAATATGCTTACAAACATGATGGAAATAAAATAGCTAGGGTGCTGGTAGCGAATCTCTGAGAAGAGATGCGTGAGCTACAACTTTCTGACTGTATTAAGTAAGACTCGAGGGCCTATAAATTATCAAATGAGCAATGGAGAATTCTAGTCCAAAAACCTAACCCTAGGAGATGAAGCGCCAAAACTATGGGCCCCATTTGGGTAAATTGGTGTTTCAACTTCCCGAGGACGTAACTTTGGCAACTATCTCCGTTTTGGGCTTCAAAACGGCTCCGGAAGTTTAGGACCTGAAAAACTGCTAAAAATAGTAAGTTGTGAAAAAAAAACTGAAAGAGACAATGGTGGGGCCCTAAGTGGAATAGGCAGGTGGCCACCAATATCAACCTGGATCATTCCTGCCCCTTTAGGAAGCAATGGTCCCCATTGCATTGAGTTCCCCCATGACATGAGGAAAATTCTATTGAACTTGGTCCCTGGTGAACCACTTGCCTTGGTGCGAGAGGTTGTGACTTGTGACCAATACGAGTTGGATCTGTCGGCGAGTGTTCTTAGCACTGCATCCGCAAACAGTCTGTGGTGGCCTATTCCATGTAGTCTGGGTTTAAATCTTTTGGTGTGAGTTCTTCTGCAATGTCAAAGGTGTCCAATAGAGGTGGGAAGTAGGGATGAAGGCAGTCTACATTGAATATTAGGTGTAAAAAAGGAATGGTGGAATACTGAGCTCGAAGGCATTGTTCCCTATAGCCTTGGTGATGGTGTACGGCCCATATCGGAGCATTTTTCCCCCAAGAGTGCCTTGTATGTGTAGCTGAATTCTAGATCGCTCTTGTATAGAAGTGGCCAATCAGAAGTCTCATGCCCACAAGAGTTGATAACGGTGGTTATGGCCACGATCGGTGGTCAACTGAGACAATCTGCAACATTATTGGTGCTACCCTTCTTGTACTTGATGTTCAAATGAAATTGTTGAGATATGTGGACCACTTCTGATGGCGATCGTTTTGCAACTTCCCTTGTGTCTATATGAACTACATGGGTCGGTGGTCTGTGTGGATGATTGTATCCTTCCCCAAAATGTAATGCTTCCATTTTCAACAAGCCTGCATAATGGAATACATTTCTTTGTCATAAGTGGGATACTTTCGAACCGTGTCGGACAATGTCTCACTGTGATATTTCATTGGATGCCCCTGTTGAGTAAGAACTACCCTAATAGCATATTTAGAGGCATCTGTCTCGATCTCAAATGGTTGTTGCAAGTCTGGTAATGTGAGCACTGGGGCAGAACAGAGGCGATGTTTCAATTCTACGAATGCCTTTTGTTGAGATTCTGACCAATAGAATTTTTCTTTCACTCCTCCCTTGGTGACTTGACTCAAGGGCCAAGTGATATGAGAGAATCCCAACACGAACCTGCGGTATAAATTTTCAAGACCCAGAAAGCTGCGAAGCTCTGTTAGGGTGGTTGGGGTTGGCCAATCCCGAATGACTTGAATCTTGGCTGGATCCACATGCACCCCCTTTCATCAATAATGTATCTTAGATATTGAACCTAGGTCATGCCAAAACTGCACTTCTCCAAATTGTCACACAACTTGTGTTTCCGTAGTGTTTGGAGGACTTCTCGAATGTGGTGGAGGTTCTCTTCCCAAGTCAGGCTGAAGATAAGAATGTCATCCAAGTATACCACTACAAATGAGTTGGTGAATGGATGCAAGATGTCATCCATCAACCTCATGAAGGTTTCGGGAGCATTTTTCAATCCAAAAGGCATGATGATCCATTCGAAAAAGGCCCTCCTTGGCTTTGAAGGCAGTCTTCCACACATCAGAAGGTTCGATTGGTACCTGGTGATACCTAGACTTCAAGTCGATCTTGCTGAAATAATTTGACCCTTTGAGTTGGTCCAGAAGGTCATTAATCTGTGGGATCGGGTACCTATTCTGGACAGTGATCTTGTTCAGTGCCTGATAATCAATACAGAGTCTCCAAGTCCCATCCTTCTTCTGTACCAACACGATCGAGCTCCCACAAGGTGATGAACTTGGCCGGATGTGACCTTTCTGTAGCAGCTCCCGAATCTACCTCTTGATTTCATCATTCTCCAGAATAGAGCGCCTATAGATCGTTCCATTGGGTAGCGGTGCACCTGGGGTCAGCTCAATGGAGTGCTTGACCTGATAGTGTAGAGGCACCACTATGGGTGAGGTGAAGATTTCCCCGTACTCCTCCACAACCTTTTCCATTTATTGTTGCCATGCAGAGGAGCCATGTCTGGAGGTCGTGGCCATAGTCTTCTTCTTGCCCTGAGGGTGGATCATCAGGAAAAAAAATTTCCTGGTTTGGGAAATGAGCTTACTGCATTGTTTTGCAATAACCAAAGAGATGGTGGGAGGCGGTGGTACCTCTGGTATCCTGTACAATTTATTTCCCAAAGTAACAATAACAGCATGAGGTCGGGACTCATACATAGCATGTCGCTTCCACAAGTATGGTTGGCCTAATAATACATCAAAAACATCAATAGGATCAATTTAACACAATACCTCATCTGTGAAGGGTTTGATGTTATAGGGAAGGTGGCACTGCTGGTTGACGCAGAGATCCTGTCCTTGGTGAAGCCACCCAATGGTGTATGGTTGTAGGTGCGCTGTGGTTGGCAAGCCCAACCGCTTCACGACATCTGTTGAAATGAGGTTCTTTCGGCTCCCATTGTCAACAATGAACCATAGCAGGGAACCCTTTACCCACATATGGGAGTGGAAGAGATGCTTTGCCTCCTCTGGTTCTTCTGGTTCCTCCTTCTAGATCTTCTTAGTGGAAATAGTGGCGTTGGGCTCTGCATCAATAATCTGCTTCCCTTTTTCATTCACCTTGTCAGGTTCTGATACAAAGTCAAAGCATGCATATGATTCAGAAGCCCTCATCACGGCCACCAGTGACTGCTTGGCTCGACACTTACTTGTGTTGTGAGTGGAGCTCTTATGGAACTCACACCACTTTCCCATGTCCTTCTTTGGCTTCACGGTGTTGTTCTTTTCTTGTGTCTTTGGCAAGTTGTCTTGGGCCGCCATGCCTTGGCTTTGTCCTTTGTTCTGTGGTTTGGGGGCACTTTTCCCTTGCTTTTGATTCATAGATCCAAAGTCTTACTTCTTCTGTTTGAATTTCTGCTCAATCTTGGCAGCATACCTGTATAACGTACCAAGCGAGGAGATGTCGAGGAACTCCATTTCCTCCTGAATGTATCTGTGCAGACAACCGTGATACTTTAGCACCAAATGTTTCTCTGAATCTTTGATACCAAACTTTTTGTGCAGGGTATGGAACAAATTCGTTAGCTTGTGCACATCTTGATCCCTTTGTTGCCACATCATGGTCCATTGTATGTACTTGTCCTCATAGCTCCCCACGGGATAGTATTGTTCCTTGATGGCATCTCGGAAAGAATTCCAAGTGGGTATGGCTGAGAATAGAGAGGGTTTTGTCTCGTAAATTTTCTCATAGTAGGTTTCCCACCAGTCCTTGACATGGGGGATAGCTTTGAGGAGTGCGAAAATAATCTTCTCCCGGTCGGAAAAATCATGAACCGAGAAATATCCTTCTAATAGATTCAACCATCTATCTATGGCATCTACATCTATTTGACCCTCAAATATGGGAATGTCAAATTTTACTTGTACCTTAAAGGGAGTCGCACCTCCAGAGTGGCTGTTGGATGAAGATGCACCGCCGATGGGCAGTCATTGAAGGATCTGGGAAAAGTTATCCATCATCACGTTCCTTTGTTTTTCGAGGCCCTCCTCGAGCGATATTTTGATAGGATCTCTTGCTCCCTCATATTTCTTTTCATCCCCCATGAGCGTCCGTCGAGGTTTGCGAGGCTGATTTTGCAAAGGCTCCACCAGATCGAGCCCTAACTCCTTATACCCCAACCTCGTTGGGGACATGCAAAGAAGGATCGATAAAAAGCAGACCGCTCTGATACCACTGATCTAGATTTATGCAGGAATGCAACAGAATACAGAAATAACAATAAACATAGAAATATAGCGGAAATAAGACTTCATTTCATTAATATCAAATCACAGAAATATGCTTACAAAAATGATGGAAATAAAATAGCTAGGGTGTTGGAAGCGAATATCTGAGAAGAGATGTGGCGACTACAGACCTCTGAACTGTATTACAATGAGGCTCAAGGGCCTATTTATTATGGAGAAACAATGGAGAATTCTAAACGTCCAAAAACGTAACCCTAGGAGATGAAGCGCCAGAAGTATGGGCCCCGTTTGGGTAAATTGGTGTTTCAACTTCCCAGGGATGTAACTTCGGCATACTATCTCCGTTTGGGGCTTCAAAACGGCTCTAGAAGTTCAGAACCTGAAAAATTTCTAAAAATAGTAAGTTGTGAAAAAGCCTGAAAGAGACAATGGTGGGGGCCCAAGTGGAATAGGCAGGTGGCCACCAATATCCACGTGGATCACAAGACTACTACCGGACCTGAGATCTAAAAGATGAAATCTTCAGTATGTCTGCAAAAGACAATGAAACATTAGAAGAGTATGTAGAAATATTTCAATACAATTTACAAAGGTCTCCATATACCACGCTCTCCAAAGACATCTTAAAAGCCACAATGATTAAAGGAATGAAAGAAGAATGGGTGGAAACACATAGCATAATGGGAAAAGGGGATATTTACTAAGAAGAATATGATGAGATTATTTCCCTATGCATTATATGCTCTCGGGGTAGTGTGCACAATTAGCCAAATGGGCGTGATTCGATAAAAAAATCTTAAGCAGTCTAATGGCAACATAACTAGAGCAGAGTTTGGAAATATCTTGGAAGATTTCAAAACCAAAATTTTGGGTACCTTGAAAACACAGCTTGATGTTTTACAAGCCAAGAAGAAACAAGCTATATCAGAACAAAAGTTGGCCATCTTTTGCCCACGATGTTGGAAGAAGCACAGCCAAAGGGAATTCCCTTTGGACATGGTTCAAACTTGTGCCATCTGCACTAAAGATCATACCACGGACCAATGTCGTTCACTTCCCAGGCTGAAAGTTGTTTACAAGGAAATAGAGGAGGATACAGAACCAGTCTACTTAATGAATCAACATCGACAGTGGCAGGCATGACTAGGTATGCCTCAAGACCTACCACAGTTCTTTTCTTCTTCGCAGTTTAACCAGCAAAACCATGCAATAGCTTGGCAAACTAAAAATCCTTTTTCTACTTGGCCAAACAAGTCGTTTCCTATGCCACCCTGTCCTACACAACCCTCATCAGGGAATAATTGGATGAACTTTCCTTTTTCTCCCCCTTATTGGGAAAATGTTCCATATCAAACCCAGTGGCCAAACCCCCCTCCTCAAAACACTAATTGGAATTGGCAGCGACCCATGGGAAAGACCAACCTACCAATGGGAGCAGGGACCCAAAATCAACTTACGCTACCAGCACCATACCTAATCCATCACAACCCACAACCTATCATACGCCCTCAATTTCCATCTCAACCTAATCCTAATTCCAACAACAGACCAGTTCAACTAATTCAGATCATAGAAAATCCAAATTCCGTCACTGAATAGAAATAGTGCAACGAACTAAGGCTGAGATCAGGACATAATATCTTACCTGTAGAAGCCACGACTCCACCTCAGTCTTGAATTGAGACTTCAATAAAGCCTGGCCAAGGAAAGATAATGGGGATGGATGTAGGCAAAGATAAAGAAACAGTTGACCAACAAGGGCCTGAAGAACTTAGGATGTCTCCACCTCCATTCCTTGAAATATTAACTCTGCCCAAACTGATAATCTCTCCAGATTTTGACATCCTAGTGGAATTGAGAAACCTTTGTATCAAAATTCCTCTTCTCCAGGCCATCCAAGACATTCCCATCTATGCAAAGACAATTAAAGAGCCATGTGGAAAAAAACAAGTAAAGAAAACAAAGGTTTCACCCATCGTGCATGTGGTAGGGACGCTATCCGATTTCTTACTAGGTAAGGAACCACTCGTGAAATATGAAGACCCAGGCAATCCCATTGTGATTGTACAAATCTCTGGCCACTGATTTCCAAACACATTGGTCAACCTAGGGGCAGCCATTAATATCCTAACTATAGGGGCCTATGAAAAACTTGGCATATCAACTTTAGAACCTATGGCTACACTGTTGGAACTTGCTGACATGCCTGTTATCAGACCAGAAGGAGTAGTGCAGGACATCCTGGTCTCTGTGGACTCATGGGAATACCCAGCTAATTTCTTATTCATTAATTCAAAGAACAGGATGGACGAGCACCCATTGATTCTTGGGCGGCTTTGGCTGGCCACAGCAGATTCTTACATAGGTTTCCAAGCAAGTAGCATGACTATCACTATAGGAGATTCCATAAAAAATATCATTATTTATCCACCTGCCAAACCAAGCTTACCCACGGTAAAAATTCACAAGAATCCATGTACATATTGGGAGCCAAACATTCGTCCCCCTCTAACACTATTAGAAGCTCTTGAATTTAAGGATCAAACTGAAGATGATGTAATCAATAATTTTATGAATCAGCCACCCACATCTGGAAATTTAAAATGCCAAATGTTGAAAACAGTCCTTGAAAATGAAGCTCAAGAGGATCCTGTGACAGACCTTGACGATCAACATATTCCCACAACTGCTGTACATAACAGCATACCTATTGAGATTGAGCCAAGAAAGGTTCTGAATATTAATGGAAATTTGGATGATGACCAAAAACAAAAGCTCTTAAAAGTACTTCGGAAGCATCAAGGGGAATTTTCTTGGGATTACCCATACATGAAGGGTTTAGATCCACAGCTATGCACCCACCACATCTATACCGATAAGGAAGCACGTCCCATTAGACAACCAGCTCAGTGAAGGATAAACCCACACTTAAAAGATATTGTAAAAGAGGAGCTGCAAAAGCTATTAGATGTAAATTTCATTTATCCTATTTCAAGCAGCAAATGGGTCTCCCCTCTATTAGTCATCCCTAAAAAAAATGGGAAATAGATAATCTGTGTAGATTACAGAGAATTGAATAAATTAATGCAAAAAGACCACTCCCCCCCCTGCCCCTTCATTGACCAAGTCCTTGACACATTTCCACGGAAACGGTTCATTTCCTTCCTTTACGGGTTCAGTGGTTACAATCAAATTCAAATAGCTCCCGAAGATCAGGATAAGACAACCTTTACCTACCCATGGGGTACTTTTTCTTACAGATTTTTACCATTTGGATTATGTAATGCCCCAACAACATTTCAGAGAGCCATAATCAACATTTTTTCTGACTTGATAAATGAAGGGCTTGAAATCTATATGGATCACTTCACACCATATGGGGAGGACTTCGATCAAGCATTAGAAATGCTAGAAAAGGTGTTGGAGTGATGTATTGCTACTAGGCTATGTCTAAGCGATGCAAAATGTCACATGATGATGATAGAGGGAGTGATCCTAGGTCACTACATTTCTGCAGCCGGAATACAGGTAGATAGAGGTAATCCTTTTATTAGCTACACCTCGTACACAGACAAAGGTACACATTTTTTTGGGATATGTGGGATATTACTGTAGATTTATAAAGAACTTCCTACAAATAGCCGCACCTTTGTATGCATTAACTGTAAATTTTGAATTCCATTGGACTGATAAATGTGACACCGCTTTTGTAGATTTGAAGAAATTGGTCTCGACAACACCGATTCTACGAGGACCTAACTGGAAACTGCCTTTTCACATCTCTTTAGATGCATCCGACATGGAAATAGGAGCAGTCCTTGGCCAAGAAGAAGAAAAAAAACTTTATGCAATTTATTATATCAACAAAAACCTCACTCTTGCCGAATTAAATTATAACATGACTAAGAAGGAGTTCCTAGCTATCATTTATGCTATTAATAAATTTAGGCACTATATAACTGGTTATCAAGTACTCTTGTATACTAATCACTCTGCCATTAGATATTTAGCCAATAAACCAATCATGAATGGGAGAATAACTCGTTGGTTACTGTTATTTCAGGAATTTGATATAACAATCAAAGATTGTCCATGAAAGGAAAACTTGGTCACAGACTTCCTGTCCAGGGTTTCCAAGATGGACGACACGATAGCAATCGATGATCAGTTCCCTAATGAACATCTATTTTCTGTAGCAGTAAAAATGCCATGGTATGCAAACGTCACAAATTACTTGGCGGTAGGGAAGCTTCCTAGACATTTAGCATCAAGGGAATGGAAACTGATTGTACAACGAAGCGCAAGGTTCTCCTGGATTGGTGGATACCTCTTCCATACGGGGGTTGACATGCACATATGCAGATGCATCAGAGAGGAGGAAATATATGACATCTTACGAGCCTGTCACGATGAAACTTGTGAATGCCATTTTGTAGAACGTAGAACATGACACAAAGTGTTACAATTAGGCTATTCTTGGCCTAAAATTTTCATAGACACAATAAAATATGTCCAAGCCTCTGATAGCTACCAAAGAATGGGCTACCCAGGCCAAGCTAATGAAATGCCGCTACAACCACAATTAGTGGTAGAACCATTCGAACTATGGGCGTTGGACTTCATTGGGCCATTCAACCCACCGTCAAACCAGAAATTCTTCATATTGGCTGCCACAGATTATGTAACCAAATGGGTATAAGCAGTGGCCTTGTCAAGAGCCATGAAGGAATCGATGATTAAGTTTATTTTTGAACTATTCGTGTGATACGGTTTGCCACGGGAAGTGATAACCGATGGGGGGGCACAATTCATAGGTAATAAAATTACAGGAACCCTAAGGAATCACCATATCATCCATAGAGTTACGTCTCCTTACCACCCGCAGGAAAATAGGCAAGTCGAAAGCACCAACAAAGTCCTAGAAGAAATCCTTACCAAAACTATATCAGAACATCACCGGGACTGGGCCACTAGATTACTAGAAGCCTTATGGGCTTATCGTACAACCTGGAAAAAAACCACTAGATACTCACCATATCAGCTAGTATTTGGGAGAGAACCTATCTTACCTATTGAATTCGAAATCAAAACTCTGAGAACAGCCCAGGAGGTAGGGTTGGACTTAACAGAAGCCCAAGCTAGAAGACTCCAACAAATAAATGAATTAGACGAAATAAGACTACTAGCCCTGCAACGCATAATGATCATCCAACAATAGTGAGCTAAGTGGCATGACAACCTTATCAAGAAGAAGGTATTTCAAAAATGAGATTAGGCACTCCTCTATGACTCCAGATTCCAAGATTTTCCAGGTAAATTACAAACAAGGTGGCTCGGTCCATACAAGATTCAAGAAGTACACAACAATGGCACACTCACCTTGACCACCATAGATGGGTCTAGTTCAACATTTTGAGTCAACGAGCATAGAATATGCCTCTATTGCAAATCTCTCATGAAAGAACCTTTCTGCCAACAGGTACGAAATGATCCCACCATCCAAATTGTGACAGAAGGGGGTGATAACCCCACAAACTCAAGTACATGAGAAATTTTCTACCATCATTTGTAAATAATGTATATAAGTTCTTTAATTTGATGTACATTCTTCATACTCACAATTTTTTTCCTTTCATCTTCTTGAGAGTTGCGTTTTTTTTTTTTTCTCGCTTTTAAATCCTTGAATAACTGTTATTCAATCCAATTAAACAGTTGTTGTTCGATCCAATTGAACAACTATTGTTCAATCAGATTAAAAAACTATGTGTTGTGTTTTTCTTGTTGTTCAATCCCTGAACGGTTGATGTTCAATCCAATTGAACATCTATTGTTCAATTGGATTAAACAGTCGTGTGTTTGCGTTTTTCTTGTTTTTCAATCCCTGAACAACTGTTGTTCAATCGGATTAAACAGTTGTGTATTTTCATTTTTTCTCGTTGTTCAATCCCTAAACAACTGTTGCTCAATCTAATTGAACAGTTATTGTTCAATCAGATTAAACAGTCATGTGTTTGCGTTTTTTCTCGTTTTTCAATCCTTGGCTGGCTGTTGTTCAATTCAATTGTACAGCTGCTATTCAATTAGATCGACCAACCCTGAGTTAAATTTTTTCTCCCTCGCTGTTCAATCCTCAAACGGCTTCTCTTCAATCGTCAAATGGATGTTGTTCAACCGGATTGAATAGTCGTGTCTGTACATTTTTATTTTTCTCTTTTTCGCATTTTCAATCTTTGAACGGTTGTTATTCAATACTTGGACAACTGTCGTTCAATTGGATTGAACAACGTGTTTTTGCATTTTTTTTTTTCTGTTCAATCCAATTAAAGAGCTTCTGTTCAATCCTCGAATGGCTACTGTTCGACTGGATTGAACAGCCGAGTTTTGCGTTTTTATTTCTCCCTGTTGTTCAAATTGAATAACCTTGTTTTTACATCCTATTATTCCTTTTATCTAGCACCCCTTCCCTAATCTACAACCAAGCTATAAAGGAATCTCTGAGTAGGGAATGGCAGTTGAAGAAGAGAGGGAAATAGTAAAATTGCCAATATGATGATTCTTTGGCACTATAATCCTTAAATAGGAAACTGACATTGTACATACATGAAATGAAAGGCTAAGTCCTCCCCAGTTCAAATATGTTATCATACAATACATAACCTTATGATGGTATATCTTTCTTCACTATTCGAGTAATATTTTCCTCATTTACGAAGGAATGGAATAAAGGGCATTAATTGTATCAGCATTCTTTCACTTCTCTCACCATCCCTAACTCTTAAGGAGTTAATGAGCCTCCCGTCATGTATAAGAGCAACTATTATGTGTTCATACAAATTTTTAAGAGGATAGGGGGTCTCATCACGAGCCAACCTACCATGATCATAGGGATTTAACAAGTGACATGCCCACAATGGCTACCACACCAAGTTAATGACCTTATCATTTGCTTGAAGGATACGAGGTCTCATCATGAATTGACCTAATCACTCTGTTACAATCCTAGTGAATGGCACTGTGACTATCTGGCTATCACACTAGCACAGTGAGCTCCTTATAAATCAAAATGTTATGATTCAAAAATAAGTATTGTTCTTACATGAAAATTTTCAAGAGAGGATAGGGGGTCTCATCACGAACCAACCTACCACGTTCATAAGAGCTCGGCAAGTGACATGCCCACAATGGCCAGCACACCAGGGTAATGACCTTCTTAACTGCTTGAAGGACAGGAGGTCTCATCACAAGCTAGCTTGATCACTTTGCTACAACTCTGGTGAGTGGCACTATGGTTATCTGGCTATCATACCATCATGGTGATCTCTCCACAAAATTGGCAAAGTAACTATTTTTACATAAAGATCCCAGCTCATTCTTTTGGGTTAAAATAAAACCCTGTCGAGCCTATGAATGCCTGCTAGCAGCAGTGGCTCTGATTATGGTTTGAAAGTATGCTTCATCAATAGCGAATTACTGTTATATACACCTTATCTTCCATTCTTCTTCCATAAGCTATTACTCGAATTAGTGATAATTATAATCTACCACATGAATAACTAACAGAGATATGCTTACATATTTGAACCTCGAGATGACAGCACCAATAATTACTTGACTCATTCTTGCTTCCGTCATAAATTTTAATTAAAGAAGGAAATCATATCGTAATAATGGTTATACTATTCCCTCTCCCTTTCCGATCACTTCCACACAAGATTCAATTATGGAAAAAATTTGAAATCTAACCTTTACACTGCATATGCTAGTAATTACTCAACCACATGAATCTCGAAAGCCATGACCTTCTCCTTCACGTACAAGTTATTATTACCAAATCTTGACATTCCCCTATCCGCATTCATGATTGGCCAAATCCCTCTTGTACTTGAGGACGTGGGCGCCCTTTCTTTGATGGAGAGGGTGTAATTGGTATTAAATTTTCAAGCATGTGAAATTTCTGCACAAATCCTATTAGACACATTGATAAGACCAGAGGAACACTGAAATTAAGTCATGAAGTTACCTGCATAGAACCACAATTTCTCTTTCGCTTGCTTACAACATTCAGTCGAAACAACAAAGCCGAGAGAGAATACAATCATAGGAAGGAAGCATATCAGCTATGGGAGGAAATTCCCTTCAGAACGAGCCTATAAAATCTCCAATTTCAGATGCAGCTAGCGCCATCCTCCAACAAGCTAGCTGGCTGACATGTGTACATCGACTATATGGATTTGATACAGAAATTGCAATTGAGTTTCTACAAAATCTGCAAGAAGGTCAAACCAGAATAAAAGGTCGAATTATATCAATCACAAAGGAAATTATTGATGGAGTCTCCAAAATACCCAGTAAAAGGAGAAATATGGATAGAGAGACATCTCCACCTACGAGAGGCAGTAGCAGCATATCAGGATCCGGAGGAGCCGTTGGAAAGAAAAGGGAAAGGGATTAACCCTACCTCTCTACACCAGCCATGGCAGGAAATGATGGAATTCATCCAAAGGTTCATTACATGTGACAGAAGTTAGGACGTGGTAAAACCTCGTCAGCTCAAACTCTTAGTTGTACTGAAGCAAAATATTTCAGTTAATCTGCCTACTTTCTTAAATTCCATATTGCATGATACTGTTGTTCGATTAAGAAGAGCCAAAAATCCCCAAGTAGTAGTCAGTCACCACGAGTTAATTAAACTAGTCATCATTCATGATTTGGATAAGCAACATATAGCCTAGGACAATTTTGTTAACCCTGATGCACAGGAACTAGAAATAAACCCTAATGGAACTGAAATTGAGCTCCCCAGGGTAAATATACCAAGAAGAAAAAGGACCTGAACTGCAACCTCAAAACCAAGTAGGAAAAAAACGGTCCAAAACACTTCAAGGAACCTCAGACCTCATAAAGGAGGCAAGACCATCCCACCCTCAAAATGCACCCTTGCAAGACTTCGAGGAAGAAATGGCTCGAGTCCTAGAACAAATAAGGACAAACTACGAATCTAGAAACCCATCGAGAGAAAATGATTAAGAGGAACCTTTAGAGAAGTCCACCACCACCAGCAGTTCTGATCACACTGAAGTCCTACATGACCAAGAGGAACCACAGGATGATGGGGCTCTGTCCCCTCTTAAGAATTATGAGGTGTATAGCGAAGGGTAGGAAGAGGATATAATGGAATCAGAAAATCAGTCAAATGACACTGTCCTTGTGGAGAAAAACATAAGCAAAAAAATAGTCCCTTTGACACCAAAAGGTAGCACTACCCCACCCAGTCAGGACCCTCATACAGAATTAAACTCTAAAGATCAAATAAGAAACACCATCATAGGCAACCCTAAGGTTGGCAACACCATTCCTGAAAATGGGAATACTGTTCCACCACCTACTGAAAAGAAGAATAAGAAACTAAGGAGGGCCTGCAGAATATTAAAGAAAATGGTGAAACATATGAGAAAACAACTGAAGGAGGAAAGAAGGGCTCAGAAGCCAAAGAAGGAAACCACCACCACAAAAACTCAAACAGAATTATTCGAAAACTTGAGAAACACTGTTGAAGTTGAGATGCAGACTAACTTAGCCGACCTCATTGAAGTTGAGATGCAAACCAACTTGGTAGCTACTACAGAGGCTGAGGTGCATACCAACTTAGCTGATACTGGTGATATTGGGATATAGACAGACTAAGAAAACACCATCGAAGCTTCTACACAAACTGAGCAGAAAATTACAGAAGAGAAGGAGACCCGAACAAAGGAAGCCCCTGCATATGCCCACCTGGTAGAGAAATTTGTCAATCATAAATTTCATCATGAACTGGCGCAAGCGCAACATGAGCTAGCACAATGTAGGAAGCAGGTGGTGCCAGCACTAGAATATCAAGCACTACTAGAGAAATTCATAGACCTCTCCTCCATAGAAGACAAAACATTTGCCCAGCTCAGAGGGGAACAAGCAAAGGTAAAAATGGCATAAGAACAGGTGGAGCAAGCCAAGAAACAAATCACTACAATTTTTTCTCTATATAATGATGCACTATCATGCAAAGCACCTGCTACCAACTATTCCTTGTTGTTAATAGAACGATATTTAATGCTGAAAGTCAAGGCCATCAGGGCAGGAAAGTCTACAACTTTTAGGACTATAGAAGAGTTTGTCCATTACTATAATGATCGATATGAATAGGTCCAACGCCTTCTATGTGAACTTTACATGCATAATTTCTTTCTAGAAGAAGACACGGACAACAATCCTAGTCCCTTTATAGGGGATGTTCAGCTCCAAGCCTTCCTCTCATTTTCTAAGAACCAGATTAGGTGGGCCAAGGCCTATAACATCTTCCAAAAAAGAGAGCATGGCCTAGACTTGTGGGTCAGAGGGGAACCTACAAAGCCCTAACAACTGTTTATCCAGCACAAAAACTTTATGCGAAGGTGAGGTGTAAGAACTAGGTTGGGGCCCATCCATAAGAACATCATAGAAAATGGATAGGAATACTTTGAGGACAATGGATAAGTAGCCTTGGTAGCAGCTAAACAAAGATGGATGGCCTCCACGAACAATGAAAAGAATAGGGAGCCATTTGGCTACATGAATTTCAAGGCTGTTGCCTCCAGTAACATGGTCTTTAGCATGGGGCCTGCATGGTTAGGATGTAGATATAGAAGCACTCTGCTCTGTTACCCCCCTGAGGACTATAATAATAATTATGAATTACCAGAAGGATGCACAAGCACAACCTTTGCAATCATGAGACAAAAACAGGGTTTCAGAGCATACAAGGAAAAGGTCTACCCTGCCTACTCCCTAACGTAGTTGCATCTCAACCATCTGTTTTCATGAGTACATGTAATTAGGTAAGCAGGGGAGTATGTTGGGCCTGAATTGAGGTATGTTTTCACCCTATAATTACTTCAAATTATGTCACAGTTTTTGGAATTGTTCCTCATCTTAACAATAAAGAAAGAAAATATTTATGAAAACTAGAGCAATTGTGCTAACGACAGAAGGAATGTTTCTATAACAAAAAATTGACTTATCGTATCTCCGTATGAAGGAAGGCAGAGTAGATGAACCGATGGTCAATGGAAGACAACTAACAAACATAAACGTATGGGATCTCAGTAACTCCCAGAAGCCGTCAAAAGGCAGACAGACGAATTCAAGCTCGAGAACTCAAATAACAGCCACGCACAGTGGACTGTTGTTTGGAAAATACTATCTCATTGCATGAAATTTCTTTTAAAATGACCAGGGACGAACTAGATAGGGAGTCGAATAGGAATAGGAAAATCCTTCTGTAATTATCGCATCATAACCAAACTGCCTAATTGTATTCTTAGAGTATCCCTTGATGTAATAAATATTTTTTAAAGTTTGAACAATTATACTTTGAGGTTTTCACTGCGTTAGAGCTTTTGGTGGTCTGGGCCCAACCCCTAGAATTTCCTCGCCAATTCCCATACTGTGCATTAGTCACAGAATCAATGTCCAATTATCTGATGTAGTTGTAAAGTACTTTTCCACTCAATAAAGTTACAGTTTTTCTTTTTTCAGAGCTGTTTAGCATTTGCATTCCTTGATTTAGAATAATCGCATTCATATTTTCTAGTTTATAATAATGCTTCATCACCAGTTGTAGTATACCTAGGGGGGATAGTATAGGGTACAGAGGGAGGCACCCAAGGGAATAATATGATGTAATAATATAAGAATGATAAATAATTGGGCCATAGTTAATAAATAAAGTGGTTAACCCACATTATGTAAGGGACCACATGTGGCTAGGGAATAAAGTGATAAGCCCATTGTATTGGATGTATGTTATTGAGATACCCATGGTATTGCATGTATGAAACTTATATAGAGGCTAGAGTCTCTCCATTGAGAGATGTCAAGGATTATTGTATGGGTAAGCATATGTCTTGTGGAGTGATCTCCTTCCTTAAGGAGTGAATGTATGGTGTTGCCCTACCTTAAGAGTTTTGATATTAATGAAGATCTGAAGTTTTATCTTCAATGGTGTTATTTCTTGGGCATATTTTCCATTTTTGTACATTTTCTTGTCAGATCTACTACAAGTGGTATCAGAGCACTTTCTTAGGCAGAGTTTGGAAGATTTGTTTTTTCATTTTTTGCAGGAAATTTTTGGGCGGAAAGTTTGTAGAGAAGATCTGAAACTTTGGCACAAAATTTTCAGAAATAGATGTCAGATCTGGATTCCTTACGCAAAAATACTCAATTTCAAAGAAAAAAAATAGTCGAATCGGAGTTCGGATGAGGGTGATATTGCTGATTTAAATTCAGTTGTGTTGCAGAAATGTTTCTGACGACAATTTGTGTATGACGTCTCTCCTGACATTTTTTGTAAGTTTTGGTGAAAAATTTCAGAAAACTAATTACATATCTGAGCTCCTCTTGAAAAATCACCCGATTTCAAAAACAAAATCGGTCAAATCGGAGTCCGGATGATGGAGTTATCACTAATTTAAAATCTGTCATTTTTTCAGAAATTTTGTGACGGTGGGACTATTGCATCGTAGATCTAGGTTTTTAGAGTACCTAGATTGGGATTTCAACCACATGGATAGATGAAGAATGACTATTCCATTTCCGAAAACAGGTTATATTAAGGATTCTGAGTTATATTGACCAAGTAATGTCCATTTTAAATTTTTTCCAAAGTGATTTTTTTCAAAACCCTTACTTTGTTTTAGAGGTTCTCGCAAGATGAAGTTTACAGGAAAAGATGATGGCCCTACTATTTAAGATTTTTTACAATATCAGAAGGTTCAATACTGACATTTTTGGGTATGCTCCATAGGGCTTCATATGAAAGATGAGGCAAATAAATGGTGGACCTCACTTGACAGCTCAGTGAGGTAACTTCTCGAGAAAAAACTTGAAAAAGTCCTTTTGGACAAGTGGTCTCAAGCCAGAAAGAAGGATAGTAAGAGCCATAAAGACTTATTTTCTACTAATATTTCCATATTACGGGTTCATGGAAGTATTCATAAAGAGAACATCATTGTGTCTATCATTCCTAGTTGCAAGCATAATTGTATCAATGTGAATTTGGCAAAAAAATTGCAAGTTCCAGCAAAGCATATTGAAAACACACAGGTTGATAATGAAGATGTTGAAATTTATAAATATTTGAAGATTTCTATGGATAAGTATGTGTTGCATTCTGATTTTTATGCTTCAGATATGGATGTTGTGGATGTTGTTTTGGGACACCCTTGGATGGAATCCGTTGGTATTGTCAATTTTAATGTGCAAAAGAAATTCATGAAGCTCTGGTATAAAAAGAAGAAAATTACATTGCACGATATTTGCATTAGGAACCATGGAGAGACCCAGGAGGAAGAAGCACAAATCTCTAACGACACCGACACATCAGATGATGAGCCTTTGATGGTAGACAACCAAACACAGGCATCAAAGCAAGTACCAACAAAAGAACCTGACACCACTCCATCACCAATAATGGACGAATTAATGAAAGATGTTCCATCAGTTAAAGCTTCAACATATCACCACCCACATCACCCAGCAAGAAAACAACCAGGAAGGTGGAAATGAACTAGCAACAAGGACAACAACCCCTGGATGACACATAGAGAGGTGCGACGATCCACCCACAACACATCAACACAAAAGAACCACCAGAACCCACTTCCATCTCAAGCGAGCGAGACATCGACTAGATCGAGTGTTCACCTTTCTCTGGGATGGCTGGATGCACGTGAATGGTACCAGTGGAATACTCTTTTGAATAGATCTTATTACTTGTGTTCTTCTTATGTTTCAGGGACGAAACATGTTTAAGGGGGGTGTAATGTAGTATACCTAGGGGGGATAATATAGGGTACAGAGGGAGATACCAAAGGGAATAATATGATGTAATAATATAAGAATGATAAATAATTGGGCCATAGTTAATAAATAAAGTGGTTAACCCACATTATGTAAGGGACCACATGTGGCTAGGTAATAAAGTGATAAGCCCATTGTATTGGATGTATGGTATTGCATGTATGAAACTTATATAGAGGCTAGAGTCTCTCCATTGAGAGATGTCAGGGATTATTTTATGGGAAAGCATATGGCTTGTGGAGTGATCTCCTTCTTTAAGGAGTGAATGTATGGTGTTGCCCTACCTGAAGGGTTTTGATATTAATGAAGATCTGAAGTTTAATCTTTAATGGTGTTATTTCTTGGGAATATTCTCTATTTCTGTACGTTTTATTGTCAGATCTACTAATGTGGGTTAACCACTTTATTTATTAACTATGGCCCAATTATTTATCATTCTTATATTATTACATCATATTATTCCCTTGAGTACCTCCCTTTGTACCCTATATTATCCCCCCTAGGTATACTACACCAGTAGATGTTTCTAGTTTCTTTCAATGCCTTTGCAATCGATTTACAAATCATAGAATAGTTATTGTTCGATGTTACTTGTCTTTGCGGATTAAATTTTTCTTTTCGCATAGTAAGGCATCCAATTGTTGATTAATGTCAATTAGTTAGTTTACAAAGAGAATTCCATTGCAAAATTATATAAGTGGTTGATATACACTTCATTTAGATTGCTTTTCACTTCATTTAGATTGTTGTTCACTCCTTTTAGATTGCTGCTCAATTCATTTATATTGTTGTTCAATTCATTGAGATTGTTGTTCGAATCATTAAGGTTGTTGTTCAAACCGTCATTCTATTGTTCAATCATAGGTTTCTCTTTTCTAAGCTAGATAGAATAATTAGCCATAATCTACCAAACCATTCCTCTTTAAGTTGATTGAATTCAGAAAACTAGATAATCCTTTCTCATAAACAGTGTAGAGTAACTATCAATTGATCTCACTTGCATATATTGTGTTGACACTCTTGAAATAAGAGGACTTACCTCGGGTTGATAATTAAATGAGAAGCACTAAGGTTTCCTATAATAAGCCACCTCTGTGACACCAACAACTCGTATATTGTTATTTTGGTGCACCATAGAAGCCCACTATTATTATTTGTATTCGCTTAAATTATTATTGTTATGTAGGCCTTAATTATATTTTGACCCTTTAGGCTCCTATATATACAAGGAGGTCATGTCACTTGAATCGCCCATGAATCAATCATTTATGTGATGTAAAAGGAGTGCTCCCCCTTGAAGTGGATTATTATCAAGTTTTTGATCTATATTTTCTTAATTTTCTGTGTTATTTGATCTAGATACATAAAATTTGGTGTGAGGGCTCTTCATCCTAGGGTTTTTCTTCTTCAAACGGGCCATCGTGAAATTTTTACTAAGTTTTTTTTTTGTGAAGCTTCAAACTGTGAAATTTTTACCACGTGGAGGCGAAATATTGATAAACATTTTGTTAAAATTTCAGACCTTGGTTTACCATATTTTCAAATATATGGTCCATGGAAGTTAGGATTTCTATATGCTCCAAAATTCAGTCTCAAATAGGTGTCCCAAGGAAAATCATCATAAATTTCTCCTTGAGCATTGGATTTGAATTCTGTAAAAGAAACTAAAATTTGATGGGTTGTAGTTTGTTGGGTATTAATTTCAAGGTTGAAGGTCAAAATAGTGACATGTGGCATCATGTACAACTTTTATTTACTGAACTAGTCCATAATCAGGTCATTGTGGGATATTTAGAATAACTTTATCTTGAAGAATCCAATATCAGTAAAACTTGTGGGGTTGGAATGAAGAAACAAAGAACTACCTTAGTACTAAATTTGATACCTTGGGAGGCCAAAATCATAGAGATACAACATTTTCAAGTTTAACTAGATCAACAAGCTCAAAATCAAGCTATTAAAAACAAAAATGGTGTACATTTTTAAAATTGCATAAATTTTGTTCAAAAAAGTAGTTTGAAGTCATTCAAAGGGAATATTGAAGCATATATATCATTTTTTGGTTCTAATATTAATCTTAAAAAAAAATTATACACCCATTAAGCTCCCAAAAATCTCTACTATGATGTATGAAGAAGAAAAAGAAGAAATGCAACATGATATACCAAAATTATGGGACCAAATGCAAAAAAAATCACTCTCACAAAGAGTAGCCAAAAATTCATTGGAAGTGATGATAAATGTTAATATGGATGGTTTAAAAGTAGGAATAAAAGGGGACATGGAAGGTTTTAAGAAAGGTTTGAAAAAGTTTCTACAAGAAATGCTTCATAGTGGTGACAAGGAATTCCATGAAACTCATGATGAGAACAAAAGGAATGTGAATCATTATTTTAGAGACTCAAAATTTGGGTTGAAGACCAACCACATTCCAAAGATCAATGTGAGGATGTTTTATGGCAAGGATCCAGTAACATGGATATTATATAGATGGAGCATTTCTTTGATCAACACAATTTGCAACACACAAAAAAGGTAAGTATTGGATATCTATATTTATAACCCAATCAAGTTGTGTGGTATCAATGGCTTTATTCTTATAAGTCACTTGTCACTTGGAATTTTTTCTACAGAGGAATTAATAGCACATTATGAGTATACAAAGAGAAATAACTTATTTGGCCAATTGGTAAATGTCAAACAAAATATTTTAATTGTAGAGCATCTCAGTGATGTCTTCAAAGGGACTTTAAAGGATAACATCCAACATGAGGTTTTCCTTTGGGAACCTAAGTCATTGGAGAATGCATTCATGGTGGAAAGAAATGTTGAAAGAAAAAGTATGTAAATAAGAAGGTATACCACACACAACTATAAAGATAGAAGTGTTTCCTCTCCTATCCTCCCACAACCTACAAGGATAACACCAAAATAACTAAAGGAAGAAAAAGAAAAATATATTTGTTATAATTATGATATCAAATACACTAAAGGTTATAAGTATGCTAAGAAGAAATTATTTTACATAGGTTGTGAAGAGGAGGAAGAAAATGAACAAGAAACATTAAAAGAAGAATGTATACACCAAGAATCACCCTAGGTGTTGAAAAAGAAAAAATAAATCCTACCATATCTTGTAATGAAATAGAGAGAATCATCACTCCTATAACCCTTAATATAAAAGGATATATCAAGAAGAAAAAACCAATAATGTTGATTTATTCGGGTAGTACCCATAATTTTATTCATTGTAATCTAGCCAAGGATTTGAATAACTTTCTCTATCTAGCACCAAAGTGTCAAGTGATGGTTTCAAATGCAGGAATTATAAATTTCTTAATAAAATTCCATAATATAAATATAGCCATGGGGGAATATTCATTGAATAATCCAATTCTTATCATTCAATGGGTGGTATTGGTCTTGTATTAGGAGTCCAATGGTTGCAATCTTTGGAGAAAATAACTTTCAATTTTCAAGAATGTTTCTTGAAATTTTACTAGGAAGGTAAGTGAATTGAATTAAGGGGTATCACAAGGAAACTTGGGAAGATACTAAACTCTAATGGCATGACAAATATTTTGAAGGAAGAATGAGGGGTAATTGCACAACTAAGCTCACTAGAAGTCCAAACATCTAAGTCATCCATTTATCTAGATCTCCAAAGAGTCCTTAACTATAATTTCAGGGTATTTGAGATTTCTAAAGGTCTTCCAGGCATGCACGATCATGATCATGATATTCACTTGATTATAATAATTTTCCTCCAAACATTAGACCCTACATATATGCCTAGGCACAAAAGAGTGAAATTGAACGTATGTTTGAATAAATGTTATAAGAAAGTGTTGGGAAAAATACTCAGATGGGGGGGGGGGGGGGGTGAATTAGTATTTAGTGCAGACTGAAAACTTTTTAACTTTTTCTTTCTCTACAACCCATACGCTACTTTACTGAATAAAACTTGCATATACACGCGGATATCCTTCATACAACTCACGTATGTCCAGAGATATAATTATTGCATTTAATTCTTAACTTGGATCATTGCATTATTCATTCATCAGGTGTATAGTAAGCAGTAAACAGATGCAGTAAGAACAGAATAAATCATCATACATAGGCAACACACATGAACACCAGGATTTAAGGTGGAAACCCAATTTGGGAGAAAACCACCGCTGTCGTCGTCTCAGTCTTCAATATTTATTATGTAAAGAAAACTTCTTACAACCATGTACTGGCGCAGACTCATACCAGCACGCAGGTACCCACCTGCAAAAGGCCACAACCTTCTCTCGTTTACCAGCCTCTCCTGGAAGGGAGCTACAACCCCCTGCTCTCGTTTACCAGCCTCTCCTGGAAGGGAGCTACTACCCCCTGCTCTCGTTTACCAGATACTACTGGAAGGGAGCCATTACCCCCTCACTGAAGTCTTGACCCTCAGCACCATTGCAGACCACGTTTCATCAATTTTCACATCGGATCAAACAGCTTCAACTCGACCCTTCATTTTTCATCAACCATACTTTTCCCAATACTTCAAATAGAACAGTGAAACCACTGTAACCAGAATATCATAGATTACCCAGACTTCAGAATAGATATGTAGAAACACATTCAACCATGAGAAACCATTAGTTCAAATACCATACGCGATTTTATTTAATCAGACCCGCGTATACACACGCTTTTCATGAAAGTAACCCACGTATACATCTGTGCATTTTTCAATAAACCCCAACTTCCCATACGTGCTTTTATTAGATCATATCCGCGTATACATGCGCTTTTTACACAACAAACTTGTGTATAGATCTGTAAATGAAAGCTTTGTAGAACAGACCAGATCTATAAACTTACCCAAATTTCTTCATTACCTTCAGCAGACTTTTGCCCTAGATATTCAACAGATCTTCTTCTGAAGATCGTTTTAGAGATTCATCATCATCAGATCTAAGGATTTTGAACCATCCATGGGTGCATCATAGATTCAGATTTATCAATCAAGAAAAAAGTTCAATCATGCAGATATACTTCAAAGTGAATTATTCATTCAATACCCAGACACATGCACTCCCTTGCACAATTATCTTCTTCTCCTTATATAGGTTTATCCTTTATCAATACCATGAGCCAAAACCACACCACTTCCAATGGTATTCCTGGACGGGATCAAATAGATAATCCAATGCTCAATAAAATGGGTCAATACCATGGTAAGAACCCCTAATTTTATCAATTTAGAGCGCAATTAGGCATACGCGACTTGGCACGTACTTTTCCGCGGACATACGCTACTTCGCCTTAACAAACCAGCGTATGCATAGTGACATACCTTATTTATCATTTCTTTGGTACTTCCTGAAATTCCTTTCTTCTGTTACTCCTGAGTTGATCTGTAGATACATCATCTTTACATATTTAACACATGGGTTGCTTATAGGCAACTCATCAAGTAGGTTTCCATCAAGGACAACTTCACCAAGAAGGTTGTCATCAAGGACAACACATTGCATCATATAGCCAACAATCTCATTTCATCAAGTAGGTTGCCATCAAGGACAACACACGCCAACAATATCCACATCATATTTACATCAATATCAAATAGGTTGTTTGTCCAAAGACAAATTCATCAAGTAGGTAGCCATCAAGGACAACACTCTGCATCATATTGCCAACAATCTCCCCCTTTGGACTTGATGGCAACCATGATGGTGTTTGATCACCACAACAGATAGATACATTGATTATAACCATTATTCAAACACCATGATACTCTCCCCCTTTGACATCAAGGGCAAAGGGCGGATCAAAACCAAAACAAGGTTTTTCTTCCCGTGTAGAAAGAAGAGCTCAGTCGATCTGATGTGTACTGAAGTTACCATGCTCCCCCTGAGTTCATGCTGAATCTTCAAACATATTTTTCAATGAAGTACATGACTCTAAGACCTTTCCTATCACCAAGGACACATACTTACATCAATGATCCAACCAAGTGGATTTACATATGTAACTCAAGTACCCAACCAAGTAGGTTTACAAATTTGACTCAAGTTCTTACATGACCGAATATTACAATTTTACATCATAGGTCTCAACATGACCTTTTCATCAAATTACAAATATGATCAAATACCAAAAGGACCTCAAGAAAGAGATCATATTTCAGAATCATCATAATGCCAACAATACATTACATTCAGCAAGGCTAATGCTCCCCCTGAAACTGTGCATCCAATGCATCCTTTCCATATGAACAAAAATCCTCCTTAGCTTGTGCAACTTGAACACTTTCAACAGCCAATCATCAAGGCATCTTCACCCAATATAAGAGAATTAAACAAAAATATAAGAGCTGAAACATCATCAGAGATATTATACAGCATCAGAGATACCAAAAAACTCTACAGCTGTGATGAAGAATGTTGACCCCAAGTAAAATTTGTCAGCAATTAACCATACGCGGTTTTCTTTGTATAAACTCGTGTATATACGCGACTGTCTTTCAGGAAACCCGCGTATCCAAATTAATCTTCTAAATTAAAGTAGATCTGATCTTATGCATGGCAGATATTACTCCCAGCTTCTGTCTGAGATACTCGAACGCTTCCCTAGGCAGAGGTTTGGTAAATATATCAGTCACTTGTTCTTTGGAGGGAACATACTCCAGCTTCACCTTTTGTTCAATAACTTGTTCACGTAAGAAGTGATACTTGATGGGAATGTGCTTGGTGTTTGAATGCATAACATGATTCTTTGAAATACTGATGGCACTTGTATTATCACACATAATGTAGATAGGAGGTGAGCACTTGATTTGAAAGTCTTGTAAGGTTTGCATCATCCAAAGAAGTTGCGTGCAACATGATGCGGCAGCCACATATTCTGCTTATGATGTAGATAAGGCAATAGAGTTTTGTTTCTTTTTGAACCAAGATACTAACCGGGGCCCCATATAGAATTCTCCACCACTAGTGCTTTTCCGATCATCAACATTTCCAGCCCAATCTACATCAGTGTAAGCATGAAGAGTAAGATCAACATTATTTGGATACCATAGTCCAAAGTCTTAAGTTCCTTGTAGATATTTGAATATTCTTTTGACAGCCTGAAGGTGAGACTCTTTTGGATTAGCTTGGAATCGTCCAACAATCCAAACAACATGCATAATGTCTGGTCTAGTCCCAGTGAAGTAAAGTAGACTTCCTATCATAGATATGTATTCTAGTTGATTCACCGTGGGGGAATCATCATGAGAACTGAGATTACATCTGGTTATCATTGGTGTACTTACAGGTTTTCATTCTTCCATACCATACTTCTTCAGAATTTTCTTAAGGTATTTTGCTTGGGATAAGAATATACCATCTATAGTTTGATGCACTTGCAAACCAAGAAAGAATGTTAGTTCCCCAAGTAAAGACATTTCAAATTCTTGCTGCATGATAGAAGCAAATTTCTGACTCATAGATTCCTCATTACTTCTAAAAATGATATCATCAACATATACAACCACAATCAGAAGTTTATCATTTTCAATTTTTGTGTATAAGTTGCTATCAGCAGAACCCTTTGAAAATCCTTGTTGATGAAGATATTTGTCAAGACGATAATACCATGCCCTTGGAGCTTGTTTGAGACCATATAGAGCCTTTTTAAGTCTACAAACAATACTTTCATCATTTCCCAAAATGAATCCTTCTGGTTGTTCTATATAAACTTCTTCTAGATCACCATTGAGAAATGCAGATTTAACATCCATTTGATAAACTTTGATTTGTTGAAAGCTTGAAAAGGCAAGAAACATTCTTATGGCTTCAAGTCTAGCTACAGGAGCAAAAGTTTCTTCAAAGTCTATACCTTCTTGTTGAGAATACCCCTTGCAAACAAGTCTAGCTTTGTTTCTTACAACGTCCCCATTCTCATTTAACTTAATTTTGAATAGCCATTTAGTTCCAATGACATTTTTGTTATGAGGTCTTGGTACTAATTCCCAAGTGTGATTCTTTTCAATTTGATCAAGCTCTTCATTCATGGCTTGAACCCAACATTCATCTTTGCTAGCTTGATTGACATTGTGAGGTTCAATAGTAGATAGAAATTCTAGATATCTAGAAGATCCCACAAGAGTCCTTCTTGTTTGTACACCTGATCCCTTATCTCCCAAAATTTGAGATTCTGGATGATTCTTTTGAACATATCTGGATGGAGCCTTTTCAGATAAATCATCTTCAGGTTCTTCATTGGGTTTACTATCTATATCATTGCTATTTTATGTAGAAGGACATAAGTCACCATCGTCTTCATTTTTTGTTTCTTTTTCTTCCTTTGGGGTTGCAGGAGATTCATCAATAGCAACATCAATACATTCAAAAATCTTCCGAAGTATTTTATTGTAACATTTATATGCTCTACTTGTAGAGGAGTAACCAAGAAGTATTCCTTCATCTGCTCTAGGTTCAAACTTGCCAAGTTTTTCATCATTATTTTTTATAAAGCATTTACTTTCAAAAACTCTAAAATGCTTCACAGATGGAGAATTACCATACCAGAGTTCATATGGAGTTTTGTCACTATTTACATGAACATGTGCCTTGTTGAGAATGTTTACCATTGTATGTGCTGCTTCTCCCCAAAATGTGTCAGGTGTTCCAGAATCATCAAGCATAGCTCTAGCCATTTGTTGAATTTTTCTATTCATTCTTTCTGCTACGCCATTTTGTTGTGGAGTGCCAGCTACAGTGAACTGTCTTTTTATGCCATGTTGTTCACAAAATTCAAGGAATTCGTTTGAAGTATATTCTCCTCCTTGATCAGATCTAAGACATTTGAGTTTAGATCTAATTCATTTTCAACCAGAGCCTTGAAGATCTAAAATTTCTCAAATGCTTCGTCTTTGTGTTTAAGCAACCCAATCCAACACATTCTAGAGAAATAATCAATAAATAAGATATAGTATTGTTCACCACGAGGTGAATTTTTCCTCATAGGTCCACATATGTCAGTGTGAATGAGTTCAATAGGCCTACTTGATGATCCTTCCTTGGCATTAAATTGCACTCTGGTCTGCTTGCTGAATTGGCAAGATTTGCATATGATACTTTCAGGTAGAGTAATATTGGGAAGACCACGAACAACATTAAGTCTGCTTGATTTGTTGATTTGAGAGAAGCTTAGATGCCCCAACCTTCTATGCCATAGCTAATTTTCTGAAGATTGACTCAAGTAACATTGTTCTTTGCTGTTCTTTAATACATACACATTGCTTGGAGTTATTTTTCCTTTTATAATTGTTTTACCTGTATCAAGATCACGAACCACACTTTCTTTTGAACTAAAGACAACTTCAGTTCCTTGATCACACATTTGACTTACACTTAACAGGTTATTCCTTAAGCCATCCACATACATGACATCATTAGCCTTCACCTTTTCTTTTAGAAACACAGACCCTTTTCCTTTAATTATAGCAGGATTATCATTTCCAAATGTAACTTTCTTTTCTTTTTCTAGAGCACTATATGCAAGAAGTTTGTTTTTGTCACCTATCATGTGTCTTGAGCATCCACTATCAATGTACCATTTATTTTCTTCACCTTCTGCAAATAATGCTATGCCACAATTTTCAACCTGTAATTCCTTCTTTTTCCATACTTTGGATCTTGAAGGAAAATGCTCTTTTGGCTGAACTTTGCTCCTGCATTCAGATTCTTCATGCCCAAAGTTATTGCAATAAGCACATTCAACTTCATTTTGAAGAGGAGAAAAGTTGTTATAGGTATTCTTCTCAAATTCAATCCTTTTCTTTCTTGCTTCTCTAGTCATGATAGTTTTATATGCGACACATTGAGCAGCTTTATGACCAAAATTGTGACATGAGAAACATTGTCCATTGAAGAAGAAATTTCTGCGATCATGAAATATTCTACTTGGATTTACCTGTTGATTGGTGTTTCTTTGAGAGATATTCCTGTTAGTGTTCTTTGAATTGAGATCATCATGCTTTACCTACAATGATTCTTTATTCCCTTGTTGAGTGGCAGAATTTTGTAAACCAGTTGTAGCTGCTTTTAGATAATTTGGTGCTGAAGCTTGATAGGATTCTCTGGTATATCCAAGACCTATTTTTATATGAGGAGAACATTGTACCTTGATAATCTCATCTAAGGTTTCAGATCCTTTAGCAAATCTAAGATTCAGAGTCTTTACTTTCTTAGAATCTTTTCTTAGACTTACCACTTCACATTCTAATTTCTCAATGTGTTTCTTTGCTTCTTCAACTTGCTTTTCCAGAGTCTCTATGGTTATTTTCCTTTCTTCTAAGAGAATTTTACTTTCTTTTCAGCACATTTTGAGTTGATTGTTTTCTTCAAGAAAGTCATTTTCCTCTAGAGCATCCACAAAAGTATCATTTTCTTCACTGGATTCAAATGCCATGAGAAGTCTAAGATCTTGTTCACATTCTTCCTCACTATCATATAACCCATCACTATCTTCATGAATATAGTAACTTTTTCTAGTGTTAAACCGATTCTTATTCCTTCTTGCTACTTCCTTCCCTTTTGCAGGTGTTTCTTTATGAGGACACTTAGCAGCATAATGACCAATTCTTCCACACTCAAAACATTTGAAAGGAAGCTTACCTCTGAATCGTCCTGTGCCAAGTTGGAGTTTCTTTACAAAATTTGCCTCATCTTCTTCTGAGATATATCCTAATCCTTCTGCTTCTTGTACTTCTTTCCCTTTTGTAGAAGCTTTGAAGATAGCCTCTTTGACTTCAGATGGTCCTCCTCTTCTCATTTCATATGCGGTTAGTATTCCATGAAGTTGTACCACAATAAGATTTTGAAGATCCTATTTTTCTTCAAGAGCAGAAAATTTTGACTCAAATTTTGTTATTAGCGATCTTAAAATTTTCTCAACCAAAGTGGATTCAGTTATTGTTTCTCCCATATTTCTCATACAATTTACAACATCATCAACACGTAAAAAGAAACTGGCAATACTCTCATCACTATGCATCTTCAAATTTTCATATTCAATTCTGAGAGTTTGGAGTTTTGCACTTTTTACCTTTGCATCACCTTCATAACTTAGAATGATTTTGTCCCACATTTCCTTTGTTGTATTTAGCTGCATAACTTTGAAAAATTCAGATTCAGTCAGACTTCCCGTTATAGCATTGACCACCTTTGCATTTGATTCATAATTCTTCTTTTCAGTCGGATCTGTTGGTATTGTAGCTGGATATTGATATCCTTGTTGAAAAATGGCCCATACATCTGTTCCCATAGACTGAAGATAGGATCTCATCCTTGTTTTCTAGAAGATTAAATTTCTTCCATTAAAGAGTGGAGGCTTGATAGATGTTGTTCCATCTTGATTGCTCATCTTGCTTGATCTTCCTTCTAGCGGTTAAGCTTTTTAAGAAGGACCTGCTCTGATACCAATTGTTGGGAAAAATACTGAGGGGGGGGGGGTGAATCAGTATTTAGTGCAGACTGAAAACTTTTTAACTTTTTCTTTCTCTACAAACCATATGCTACTTTAATGAATAAAACTCGCGTATAGACGCGGATATTCTTCAGACAACTAGCGTATGTCCAGAGATATAATTATTGCATTTAATTCTTAACTTGGATCATTGTATCATTCATTCATCAGATGTATAGTAAGCAGTAAATAGATGCAGTAAGAACAGAATAAATCATCACACATAAGCAACACACATGAACACCAGGATTTAAGGTGGAAACCCAATTTGGGAGAAAACCACCGCTACCGTCGTCTCAGTCTTCAATATTTATTTTGTAAAGAAAACTTCTTACAACCATGTACTGGCGCAGACTCATACCAGCACGCAGGCACCCACCTGCAGAAGGCCACAACCTTCTCTCGTTTACCAGCCTCTCCTGGAAGGGAGCTACAACCCCCTGCTCTCGTTTACCAGCCTCTCCTGGAAGGGAGCTACTACCCCCTGCTCTTGTTTACCAGCTATCACTGGAAGGGAGCTACTACCCCCTTACTGAAGGCTTCGACCCTCAGCACCACTGCAGACCACGTTTCATCAATTTTCAAACTGGATCAAACAGCTTCAACTCAACCCTTCATACTTTTCCCAATGCTTCAAAGAGAACAGTGAAACCACTGTAACCAGAATATCAGAGATTACCCAGACTTCAGAATAGATATGTAGAAACACATTCAACCATGAGCAACCATTAGTTCAAATACCATACGCGCTTTTATTTAATCAGACCCACGTATACACGCGCTTTTCATGAAACGAACCCGCGTATACATCTTTGCATTTTTTAGTAAACCCTAACTTCCCATACACGCTTTTATTAGATCAGATCCGCGTATACACGCGCTTTTGCCACAACAAACTCGCGTATAGATCTGTAAATGAAAGCTTTGCAAAACAGACCAGATCTAAAAGCTTACCCAGATTTCTTCATTACCTTCAGCAGACTTTGTGCCAGATCTTCACCATTTCTTCTTTTGTAGATCATCTTAGAGATTCATCATCATCAGATCTAAGGATTTAGAAACCTCCATGGGTGCATCATAGATTCAGATTTATCAATCAAGAACAAAGTTCAATCATGCAGATATACTTCAAAGTGAAGTATTCATTCAATACCCAGACACATGCACTCCCTTGCACAATGATCTTCTTCTCCTTATATAGGTTTAGCCTTTATCAATACCATGAGCCAAAACCACACCACTTCCAATGGTATTCCTGGACGGGATCAAATAGATAATCCAACGCTCAATACAACGGGTCAATACCATGGTAGGAACCCCTGATTTTATCAATTTAGAGCCCAATTAGGCATACGTGACTTGGCACGTACTTTTCCGCGGACATACGCTACTTCGCCTTAACAAACCCACGTATGCATAGTGACATACCTTATTTATCATTTCTTTGGTACTTCCTGAAATTCCTTTCTTCTGTTACTCCTGAGTTGATCTGTAGATACATCATCTTTACATATTTAACACATAGGTTTCTTATAGGCAACTCATCAAGTAGGTTTCCATCAAGGACAACTTCACCAAGAAGGTTGTCATCAAGGACAACACATTGCATCATATAGCCAACAATCTCATTTCATCAAGTAGGTTGCCATCAAGGACAACACACGCCAACAATCTCCACATCAGATTTACATCAATGTCAAATAGGTTGTTTGTCCAAAGACAACTTCATCAAGTAGGTTGCCATCAAGGACAACACTCTACATCATATTGCCAACATGAAGTATAATTAAACCTAACCAAAGTTATTTCTCCTCTCTATTATTATTGGTGCACAAGAAGGATGGATCATGGCTTATGTTTCCATATTATAGTGAGCTCAAAAAACTCACTATTAAAGATAAATTTCTCATTAATGTCATTGATGAATTATTTTATGAATGACATGGAGTAATTTACTCCACAGATATGGATCTTCATTTACGATATCATCAAAATAGAATGAAGAAAAAATACAATATGAAAACAACATTTAGAAATTATGAAGGTCATTATGAAGTTTTGGTCATGCCTTTTGGCATTAATAATGCACCTTCCACATTTCAATGTTTGATGAATTCCAATTTCAAAACCTTCCTTTGAAAACTTTTGTCAGTATTTTTTGATGATATACTAATCTACAACAAGTCTTGGAAAGATCATGTTCAACATGTTGACATGGTGCTAAAACTATTAGAGGAGAAATAATTGTATGAAAAAACCTCCAAATGATTCTTTGGGGTATAGGACATGGAATATGTGGGCCACATTGTATCTCATGAGGGTGTTAAGGTAGACCGTAACAAAAAAAAAAAATCATCAAGGAATGGAAAATCCCCTCAAGCTTAAAACATCTTCGAGGCTTTCTCAAGTTGATAGTGTATTATGACACGTTTTTGAAAAATTATGGGAAACTAAAAATACCTCTAACAACATTACTAAAGGACTACGCATTTTCTTGGAATCCATAAGAAATTAAGGCCTTTGAACATCTTAAAGAGGAAATGTATTGAAATTTGATCTTAGTTACACTAGAATTCACAAAAACCTTTATTGTGAAATGTGATGCCTCAAGAAATGACATTGGTGTTGTTTTAATGCAAGAAGAAAAACCCGTTGTTTTTTTAAAGTCGTCCAATTATGGGAAAGTATTTTCACAAACCTATTTATGAGAAGTAAATGTTGGGAATACTACATGCACTAAAGCAATGGCGCCCTTGCCTAATGGGAAGACACTTCAATGTAAAAACATATCATGATAGTCTTAAATTCTTCTTAGAACAAAGACTATATTTAGAAGAACAACAAAAATGGGTCACAAATATGCTAGGTTATGACTTTTAAATCATCTAAAAAAAGGTAAGAAAAATGTTGTTATAGATGCACTCTCAAGAAGGGATGAAAATGTAGAGGAATTTGTCCGTGAAATTTATATTATCCAACGTGATTGTATAAATGAAGCAATTGATGAATGGATGAATGAAAAATAGGTGTGGACGCTCATTCAAAAGTTGTATCAATATCCCAGTGTATCTGATACATTTATCTAGAAAAATGATTCACTGTGGTACAAATATTTCTTATATCTATGTAAGAAATCCTAACTCAAATAAAATGTTCTTTTGGAATTGAAAACCCATCCTATATGAGGGAATTCAGGGTTTTTTAAAACATACCATAGGGTCAAGTAGGAAATTTTTTTGGATGGCCTTAAATATGATGTTCAAAACTTTGGCATATAATTTTTGGTTTGCGAACAAAATAAAGTCGATACAATTAAGACACAGTGTCTTTTACAACCTTTAGACATTCCACATCAACATTGGTAGGAGGTCTCAATGGATTTTAGCATAGGTCTAGCCAAGTTTTCTTGGAATCCATAAGAAATTAAGGCCTTTGAAAATCTTAAAGAGGAAATGTATTGAGCTTTGATCTTAGTTACACTAGAATTCACAAAAACCTTTATTGTGAAATGTGATGCCTCAAGAAATGACAATGGTGTTGTTTTAATGCAGGAAGGAAAACCCATTGTTTTTTTGAAGTCATCCAATTATGGGAAAGAATTTTCACAAATCTATTTATGAGAAGGAAATGTTGGAAATACTACATGCGCTAAAGAAATGATGTCCTTGCCTAATGGGAAGACACTTCAAGGTAAAAACATATCATGATAGTATTAAACTATTCTTAGAAAAAATACTATATTTAGAAGAACAACAAAAATGGGTCACAAATATGCTAGGTTATAACTTTGAAATCATCTACAAAAAAGGTAAGAAAAATGTTGTTATAGATGCACTCTCAAGAAGGGACGAAGATGTAGAGGAATTTCTCCGTGAAATTTATATTATCCAACATGATTGTATAAATGAAGCAATGGATGAATGGATGAATGAAAAAGAGGTGTGGACACTTATGTGATACATTTATCTAGAAAAATGATTCACTACGGTACAAATATTTCTTATATCTATGTAAGAACTCCTAACTCAAATAAAATGTTCTTTTGGAATTGAAAACCTATCCTATATGAGGGCATTCAGGGATTTTTAAAACTTACCATAGGGTCAAGTAGGAATTTTTTTTGGATGGCCTTAAGTATGATGTTCAAAACTTTGGCATAGAATGTTTGGTTTGCGAACAAAATAAAGTCGATACAATTAAGACACTGTGTCTTTTACAACCATTAGACATCCCACATCAACATTGGTAGGAGGTCTCAATGGATTTTAGCATAGGTCTACCCAATTTCAATGGAAATAATTTCATCATGGCAGTATTTGATAGACTTACCAAGTATACACACTTTTGTGCATTATCTCATCCTTTCAAAGCTGGGATAGTCATTACTTCATTTGTGGAAATAGTTCAAAAGTTACATGGAAACCCAAATATTATTGTGAGTGAGAGAGATCCTAAGCAACAACCTGATGGTGATAAACATAAGTCCAAAGAGGGAAAACCTGATGGTGAACATTGGCCCCTAACGGACCAAGGTGTGTTGGGCCTAAAAAAAACTAAAATGAAGCAGTTAAGGGCAGAAATTCAAGGTTTTAAGAGAGTCGTGCTTAGGGCTTTGTGTAGGGATAATGAGAAGGTGTTCAAGGATGTGAATGATCCTGGTTTGAAGGCCTATCGACCAGATGTGACAAAATGGCCTATAAAAATTATGACTTATCATTTTTGGTGTTCTTCTAACTCCCTCAATGATGACTCTATCCATTTATGTCTTTTTCAGTGCACACTGACCGGTACGACATCAAAATGGTATATCGAACTACCACAAGCTTCATTCGATAATTTTAGTGCCTTATCTACCACATTCCTAACAAATTTTCAGTTACCTATTCGATATGAAACTGGAACTAAAATTTTAACCAATTTCAAACAAATTTATTCCACTCATATCTCTAATCATATTCATGAGTGGTGACACCGTCGTCAATCGGTACTTTTGTTCCTAATTAATTGTTAGTTGAATGGATCATTAAGTCTATGTTACCATATATAATAGAAGACGTCGTTAAGGGTGAAGTCATGATTGAAGAGCATGTAATTACTCATACCTAGTATTTGGATCTTATTTATACCTAATCTGGTGATGAGCACCATCGTTAGGTACATTTTAAGGGGTTAATTGTCACATTTTTAGCCTTATTAATCTCTCCTTCTCACATTAAATTGCATTATGGTCATATGTTTCTTAGTGTAGATGGTGTATTGAGGGTTTTCATACTTTGGATGCCTAATGTGGTTTAAATGTAGGAAAATCAAGAGAATGTGCTATTTTTGTTGAAGATTACACAATTAGAGATCAAAGTAGACAACTAGGAGTGATTGTAGGGGGTTGACCACCCCCTTACCTCCTAAAGGCAACCAAGGGTTCCTCGAGATTCTACTCCAATAGCTCGAAATCAAAGGCATCCAAGCAAGTGGAAGATCAACTAGATTCAAGCTCCACCTCTCTCAAGTTCCAAGGAGACAAATCACGTACTTTTTAGGGAGCTATTGGTAGCTACCATTTAGGATAAAATAGGTCATAGCAAGAGCTCATTAGGATTCAATTTTTTTGAGATAGATAGAGAACTCTTAGTTCTTGTAATAGACATTTGTTACTGTCATATTCTATCAAGCATAATTGGTTATGAAATAAAATGAGTATTTGGTTTCTTCTTCACTGAGTTAGTTTCAGGAAGATGAGCTTGTGGGTTAGGGCCTAATCCTTTGGCCTCAGTCTCTCTTATGTATTTGTATTTACCTTTTATGTTGTTATAGTTTGTTTTCTTACATTTAATCTCATTGTATTTAGTTTTCTTACATTTCAAGTGTTGTAGTTAGTTGGCTTACATTTCATATTGTTGTAGTTGTGTTGCTTCTATTTCATGTTTTTGTCATTAGTATTTACATTTTATGTTGTAGTAGCATAGAAAACTCTAAAATGTGTGTTAAAGCCTCCCTCTCTCACCTCTTCAATTAGGGTTTGATGAGGTTAGATCTTCACCACATACCCAAATTTGATTTTAGTTTATGATTTCTTGGAAAAGTTAGATCGGTTTATCTGTTTATCATGTACATGTCGTAGATGCAGAGTTATTTTTCTGTTTTAACTGCATATAAAGGTTTACTTAAGTTCAACACTTATTTTCCACCATTTGCATAATAGATTTGTCAATGATAACTACATGAACAGGTAGTTTTCTTGCAGGTTTGAGTAGAGAACAAAAAGGCGACTCCACCAACACCATTAGCTTCAGTTTCCACCCCTCATCAACTAACCTCCAACTAAATCACCTTCGCCTATTTTTGGACATCTCCACCACAACACTAAGAGCCAACTTGGAGGTGTAAGACATTATTTTGGAGAATTTTTGAGATTTTCCAAAGGTTTGGCTACCTTCCATCCACCTAGATCCACCTTAATTTCACTTCTCCTACCCATTTCTTCACCATTTCTGACCTCAAACTCCTCTCGGTCTGTCTCTTGTAGCATTTCAGGACATCTTGTAGCACTATAGGAAATCATATAGCTGATCCTGTAGAAGTGTAAGTCAGTAACTTCTTCGACCTAAAACCTCTCTTTCACCTCTTCTAGACCTGGCATAACCTCCAAGACACCTTTAGCTCTGAAACCATGAGCTCAAGACCCTCTTAGGTCACCTTAGTGCCTCCTTATTTTTCTACAAATTTGATCCAGGTGGATATTGGTGCCCACCTGTCTATTCCACTTGGGGCCCCACCATTATCTCTTTCAGTTTTTTAGTTTTGGCACAACTTACTATTTTTAGCATTTTTTCAGGTCCTAGACATCCGGAGCCATTTTGAGGCCCTAAACAACATTTTTTGGGAAAACTAACAGCAACATGGGTCGATGGACTGATTTTTCTCACACTAAAAGTTTTAATCCTTCGATAGATCTTTATAATGAGGTATGGTGTGCATCAAACGGAGATCGTATGCCAAAGTTACATCCCTGGGAAGTTGAAACACCAATTTACCCAAACGGGGCCCATAGTTTTGTCGCTTCATCTCCTAGGGTTAGTGTTTTGGATATTTAGGGTTTTCCATTGTTTCCAAATAATAAATAGGCCCTCGAGCCTCATTGTAACATAGTTCAGAGTCTTGTAGCCATCACATCTCTTCTCAGAGATAAGCTACTAGCGCCCTGGCTAGTTTATTTCCATTATGTCTGTAAGAAAATTTCAATTCTTTGGTATTAATGAAATGAAGTGTTATTTCCGCTGCATATTTTTATTTATGGTTATATGTGTATCCTGTTGCATTCCTGCATAAATCCATATCGGTGGTATCAGAGCAGTTTTCTTTTTCTCGATCCTTCTTTGAATGTCCCCAACGAGGTCGGGGTATAAGGAGTTAGGGCTCGATCTGGTTGAACCTTTGCAAGATCAGCCTCACAAACCCCGACGGTCACCCATGGGGGATGAAAAGAAAGATGAGGGAGTATGAGATCCTATCAAAATATCGCTCGAGGAGGCCCTCGAAGAACAAAGGAACACAATGATTGATAAATTTGCCCAGATCCTTCAATGAATGCCCACCAACGGCGCATCTGCATCCAACAGCCACTCTGGAGGCGCAACTCCCTTTAAGGTACAAGTAAAATTTGACATTACCATATTTGAGGGTCAAATAGATGCAGATGTCATAGATAGATGGTTGAAACTATTAGAAGGATATTTCTCGGTTCATGAATTTTCCGACTTGGAGAAGATTATTTTTTCACTCCTCAAAGCTACCCCCCATGTTAAGGACTCATGGGAAACCTCTATGAGAAAAAGGATGAGACAAAACCCTCTTTATTCTCAGTCATACCCACTTGGAATTATTTATGAGATGCCATCAAGGAACAATACTATCCCATGGGGAGCTATGAGGACAAGCACATATAATGGACCACATTGTGGAAACAAAGGGATCAAGATGTCCATGAGCTAACTAATATGTTCCATACCCTGCGCACAAATTTTGGTATCAAAGATTCAGAGAAAAATTTGGTTCTAAAGTATTGTAGTTGACTGCACAGATACATTCAGGAGGAAATGGAGTTCCTTGACATCTCCTCGCTTGGTATGACATACCGGTATGCTGCCAATATTGAGCAAAAATTCAAACAGAAGAAGCAAGACTTTGGATCTGCAAATCAAAAGCAAGGGAAAGGTACCCCCAAACTGCAGAACAAAGGATGAAGCCAAGGCATGGTGGCACAATACAACCTTCCAAAACCACAAGCAAAGAATAACACCATGAAGCCAAAGAAGGACACAGGAAAGTGGTGTGAGTTCCATAAGAGCTCCACTCACAACACAAATGAGTGTCGGGCCAAGCAGTCCCTGTTGGCCGAGATGAGGGCTTGTGAATCAGATGCACACTCCGACTCTGAATTAGAACCTAACAAGGGGAATGAAAAATGGAAACATGTTATTGATGCAGAGCCCAATGCCATTGTTGTCACTGTGAAGATCCAGAAGGAGGAACTAGAAGATCCAGAGGAAGAGGAGCGTCTCTTCCACTCCCAGATGTGGGTAAAGGGTTCCCCGCTACAGTTCATTGTTGACAATGGGAGCCAAAATAACCTCATTTCAGTAGACGCCATGAAGCGGTTGGGCTTGCTGACCACACCACACCCACAGCCATACACCATTGGGTGGCTTCACTAAGGACGAGATCTCCATTTTAGCTAGCAATTTCGTCTTCCCTACAGCATCAAGCTCTTCACTTATGAGGTATTATGTGACATTTCTCCTCTTGATGTTTCTGATGTATTATTAGGCCAACTATACTTGTGGAAACGACATGCTGTGTATGAGTCCCGGCCTTAGACTGTAATTGTTAATTTGTGAAATAAGCTATATAGGATACCAAAGCATTAGGGGAATTTTGAGGTCTAAAATGGTCCTCCAAGGGAAATTATAAAATAATAGTGGAAATAATAAAATAATATTTGATTACATCATCAAATTTTAGAGGAAAAAAAGAAAAAAACTACTTTTTCAACTCGTATTTTCAACTTATCTCCCAAAGTTTTTACTCAAATTTGGAGCATGAGTACTTGTTGGATGAAAATTTTAATTTCTCATCCAAGGATTACCCATGTTGCATACTTTTTATGGATCCTACTACACGAAAAATTAGAAATACATGAAAAACATGATTTTAATCACGTTTATCATGTATTTCTCATTTTTTGTGTTGCACAATCCATTGAAAGTATGCAACATGGGTACTCCTTGGATGAGGAATTAAATTTTTCATCCAATGAGTACTCCCACTTGAAATTTAATTAAAAACTTTGGGAGATAAGTTGAAAATACGAGTTGAAAAAGTAGTTTTATTATTTTATTATTTTTAAATTTTTTACCCTTTTACTTAAAAAAAGGTGAATCATCCCCCATGGTTGACATCATCATATTGAATCCTATTGGTTCTTATAAAGTTTATTTTGGTTGTAAATTTTTCTTAGGAGGCCCATTTTAGACCTCAAAATTCCCCTAATGGTACCACCGCCTATCATTGTCTCTTTGGTTATTGCAAAAAAATGCAGTAAGTTCATTTCCCAAACTAGGAAATTTTTTTTCCTGATGATCCGTCCCCAGGGCAAGAAGACGATTGTGGCCATGACCTCCATATAGGGCTCCTCTACATGACAAAAACAAATGGAAAAGGTTGTGGAGGAGTATGGGGACATCTTCACCTCACCCACGGGGGTGCCTCTGCACTGTTAGGTCAAGCACCCCATTGATTTGACCCTAGGTGCACTGCTACCCAATGGACTGATCTATCGACGCTTTGTTCTGGAGAATGATGAAATCAAGAGGTAGATTCAGGAGCTGTTGGAGAAAGGTCACATCTGGGCAAGTTCATCGCCCTGTGGCAACCCGATCATGTTGGTACTAAAGAAGGATGGCACTTGGAGACTCAGTATTGACTATCAATCGTTGAACAAGATCATTGCACAGAATAGGTACATGATCCCACGGATTGATGACCTTATGGACCAACTCAAAGGGGCGAAATATTTCAGAAAGATCAACTTGAAGTTTGGGTATCACCAGGTACCAATCAAACTCTTTGATATGTGGAAGACTAGCTTCAAAGCCAAGGAGGGCCTTTTCGAATGGTTGGTCATGCATTTCGGGTTGACGAATGCTTCTGCAACCTTCATGAGGTTGATGGACGACATCTTATGGCCATTCACCAACTCATTTGTAGTGGTGTACTTGGATGACATTCTGATCTTCAGCTAGACTTGGGAAGATCACCTCCACCACATCTAACGAGTCCTCCAAACACTGCAACAACACAATTTGTGTGCCAATTTGGAGAAGTGCACTTTTGGCATGACCCAGGTTCAATATCTAAGATACATAATTGATGAAAGGGGGGTGCATTTGGATCCAACCAAGATCCAAGTCATTCGGGATTGGCCAACCCCAACCACTCTAATAGAGCTTCGCAGATTTCTGGGTCTTTCTAATTTCTACCCCAGGTTCGTGTTGGGTGTTAGCCCCCCTGTAAATTTTGGACAAGCAAAGTAGGGGGCTGATTGTGAAAATTCTGCTCCTAAATGCCTCCCTTTACCATGAAACCCTTCAGGATATCCCATTTTAACTTATGTCTTTCCCTTGTCAAATTCCCCTCCATAACCCATAGAAATTTATAATAAAATTCTATATTATAAATGCGCCGCCGCTGACACTTCCCCTTTCCATCCCCGCCATACATTATTATAAAACTTTATCATAAGGTTTATTAACCCCGCTGCTTGTTGATCACAATATCGCAATCACATGTTATGTTTTAATGATCCGATCATCCATCGCAAATATTTGCGATGTGATTGATCGCGCCCTGCTCCCGTTCTGCGATTGCGATAGACCCCCGGCCCCTCTCCTCCTAAGCCCACACCTCTTCCTCCACGTGATCCCGCGCCAGAACCACCCACCAGCCTAAAAGGCACTTGTCGTATTCGTTTATCGGGTGCAACATCAACCGTTGATCTTGGTTGATTGGACGGTGATCATGGACTCCACAGTGCCCGTGATTCCCCGTTCAAATTCCTAACCGCGCCATCGCCGTCCATTTACACGCAGATCCGACAGTTCGAGGTTTACCCACCCCTGTCGACCCTGCGCATTGTTCATAAACCATCCTGTTTCCATCGCACCGCCTTTGGGCAGAGGGCGGTATTCTCCGATCGGCCAGCAATTCGATATAGATTTCAACGCGTGGCACTGGTACGGTTTCAAAACCGCTATCCCATCACGCATTATTTTTCAGTATAGGACGCGAAGCGATATTCATATCAGCCGTCAGATCCACCCTTGCCCATCCGACGGTCATCGGTCGACGAAGTTGCGCAGGTTTTAGTCCATGGCTGTCATGTTGGGTGTGGAGCCTGATTATCTTGTTTAATTTGTATCACAACATTGGACCCCTATACCTTAAAAGGGGCGGCAACACCGCCCATAATTAATCGCTACCGTGGGGGGTCCAGGGGGGTGGCAGCGCTTTTCGGAGCCCCCCCTGGGGGGGGCTTTCGGGGGTAGCTCCCCCAAAGCTAAAAAAAATGTAAAATTTCCTTGTAAAAGTATAGTAATTTCTAGTCAATCTAGGTCGTTCATTAGGAAAATGATCTGACGGTAGAAGTTATGTTTAGATTAGGGTTTTTTTCCCTAGAAGGCAACCCCTCACTTTTATGAAGGCATTTTATTGCGGTTGTGCATTGTATGTGTATTCTCGGAGCGAGAAACAGAGAGGAAGACTGTGAGAGAGAACAGAGGATATTACAGTGGATATGTTGTAGGTTTTTTCTCTTCATTTTTGTTGGATAATAGAAAGGAAGGATTGGCTGTTCGGGGTGGACGTAGCCCAAACTGGGTGAACCACGTATATCTGTGTCTCTCTAGTTTTATGTGTTCTGTGTGCTTTTATTTTCTGCATATTTTATGTGTTGCATTGCTATGTAATATTTAATTTTATAACAACTGGTATCAGAGCTGAAGGTATATTTGGCTGATAAACTCACAAGAAATAAGGGTTCCTAGTTCGAGTTGGAGAAATGGTGGAAGATGGTAAGTTTAGGGTCGAGAAATTTAACGGCCAAAACTTCCCGTTGTGGAAGATGCAGATGGAAGATTATCTGTATCAGAAAGATCTATACCTGCCATTAAGTGGAAAAACAAAGAAGCTGGCGGCCATGACAGATGCAAAATGGAACATTCTTGATAGAAAGGCACTCAGAACAGTACGGTTGTGTCTTGCGGCGTCAGTCACCTTCAATATTTCGAAGGAAACAACAACAAAGGGTTTGATGTAGATGTTGGTGAAACTATATGAAAAACCCTCGGCCTCAAACAAGGTATTTCTTATGAAATGACTATTTAATATGAAGATGTCAGAAGGTGGATCTGTTGCAGACCATTTAAATGAATTTAATACAGTTACCAGTCAGTTAAGTTCTGTAGGGGTAAAATTTGATGATGAAGTTAGATCTCTGTTATTATTGTGCTCATTGCCAGAGAGTTGGAATGGTTTAGTAATGGCCATTAGTAACTCTGTCTCTGGATCTAGTACTTTAAAGTTTGATCATGTTGTTGGTGCTATCCTTAGCGAGGAAATGCGACGGAAAATCTCCAGTGAGACATCAGGTAATTCTTTGAGTGCAGAGTCTAGGGGAAGAAGAATGGAAAGAGGAAAGAGCTTGGGATATCGCAGTAAATCAAGGAAAGGCGGATCCAAGTCCAGATCAGGGATAGTGTACTGGAATTGCGGAGAGAAAGGACACCTAAAGAAAGATTGTAGATCTCGGAAGGGAAAAGAGGGAGACACACAGCAAGAAAACAATCATGAAGAAAATGTGACAGGTGATGTGTTACAAGATGCTTTGATTCTTTCTTTCGAAAATGTTACTGATTCTTGGGTTGTAGATTCAGGGGCTTCATTCCATGCCACACCTGATAAGAAATATTTTCATGACTATGTTCAAGGAGATCTTGGACAAGTTCGTTTGGGTGATGATAAACCCTGTAAAATTTTTGGAATGGGTAAAGTTCTTGTAAAACAACAGAATGGGAACCAATGGCTACTAAAGGGGGTAAGGCATGTTCCAGATCTGAAGAAAAATCTGATTTCAAAAGGGCAGTTAGGCAGTGAAGGTTGTGTGACAACTTTCACAGATAAAACTTGGAAGGTCACCAAAGGAGCATTGGTAATAGCAAAAGGTGAAAAGGTTGGTACATTGTATTTATGCAATGGTATTTCTAACTCTGTTAATGCTTTAACTTCCAAAGGAGCAGATGCAGGATTATGGCATCATAGGCTCGGACACATGAGTGAGAAGGGAATGGAGATTCTTCACTCAAGAAATTTGTTTCCAGGTTTGAAGAATGTTGATTTGGATTTCTGTGAAAATTGCATTTATGGAAAACAAAAGAGAGTCAGATTTCTCAGAGTTGGGAAATAAAAGAAGAGAGAAAAATTGGAGCTTGTGCATACAGATGTATGGGGACCTGCTCAGGTATCATCTCTCGGTGGCTCTCGTTATTATGTTAATTTTATTGATGATGCAACTAGAAAAACATGGATTTATTGTATTCAAAATAAATCTGATGTATTTGATACTTTCAAGAAATGGAAAGCTTTGGTTGAGATTGAGATGGGAAAGAAGTTGAAGTGTCTCAGATCAGACAATGGAGGTGAATATTGTAGCAAAGAATTTGATAGGTACTGTTCAGAGCATGGAATTCGTAGAGAGAAGACAGTTCCAAGAACACCACAAGAAAATGGTGTGTCAAAAAGGATGAACAGAACAATCATGGAGCATGCAAGGTGCATGAGATTGCATGCAGGATTGCCTTTACAATTTTGGGCAGATGCTGTAGATAGTGTTGTTTATCTAATAAATAGAGGGCCTTCAAGTTCCTTGGATGGTGGTATTCCAAAGGAAGAATGGACAAGTAAAAAGGTAAACTACTCTTTTTTAAATCCTTTTGGTTGTGAGGCCTTTGTCCATATTAATAAAGAAAACAGAACAAAGCTTGAGGAAAAATCAAAGAAATATACCTTTATTGGATATGGTGCTAATGATTTTGGTTATCGCTTATATGATTATGAAAATCACAAAATCATTAGGAGCAGAGATGTAATATTCAATGAAAAGGTCTTGTATAAGAATCAGCTGCAGGAAAAGAAACAAGAAAAAGAAATAAAGGAATACGCGGTTCTTGATGAGATATTTGAAAAAGTAAAGGTGCCTGAAAATAATAATAATCAACAACCACAGCAGCAGCAACCACCACAACAGCAACAGGCACCTCAAACACCTGAAAGTGGTGTTAGAAGATCTACCAGGATAAGTAGACCCCCTGAACGATACTCTCCTTCATTATATTATTTATTGTTGACTGATTCTGGTGAACCCAAATGTTATGAAGAAGCAATGCAGGTTGAAAGTAGGAAGAAGTGGGAGCTAGCCATGGAAGAAGAGATGGACTCCTTAATGCATAACCAGACTTGGGACTTAGTCAGGTTGCCTACAGGTAAAACTACATTGCAAAATAAATGGGTTTACAGGCTGAAGGAAGAAGATGGAGGAAAACAAAGGTACAAAGCTAGACTTGTGGTGAAGGGGTTTGCACAAAAGAAAGGTATTGATTTTGATGAAATATTTTCTCCTGTTGTTAAAATGAATTCAATCAGAACTATTTTAAGTCTTGTAGCAGCGGAAGATTTACATCTTGAACAGCTATATGTAAAGACAACATTTCTCCATGGAGATTTGGAGGAAGAGATATACATGCAGAAACCAGAAGGATATGAGGTAAAAGGGAAAGAAAAAATGGTGTGCAGGTTAAAGAAGAGCTTGTATGGCTTAAAATAGGCTCTAAGGCAGTGGTATCTAAAATTTGACAAGTTTATGTCTGAACAAGGTTATACTAGATGTCACTTTGATCATTGTGTTTATCTATAAAGGCAAAATGATGGAAGCTATATTATATTGTTATTGTATGTAGATGACATGCTTGTTGCAAGATCTAACATGCAAGAAATAAATGTGCTCAAAATAAAATTGGAAAATTCATTTGCAATGAAGGATTTGGGAGCTGCAAAACAAATCCTTGGTATGAGGATAACTAGAGACAGGAAAAATCGCAAATTAACATTGTCTCAAAATGAGTACATAGAAAAGGTGTTGAAAAGATTTAATATGCAGAATGCAAAACCAGTTAGTACACCTTTTGCTAGCCATTTCAAACTTAGTAAGGATATGTGCCCAAAGACCCAAGAAGACATGGATTATATGTCTAAAGTTCCATATGCATCCGCAGTTGGAAGCTTAATGTATGCAATGGTTTGCACAAGGCCTGATATTGCACATGCAGTGGGAGTTGTAAGCAGGTACATGAATAATCCAGGAAAAGAACATTGGATGGCAGTAAAATGGATTCTCAGATATTTGAGAGGTACCACAAATCAAGCATTATGCTTTGGTGGTTCAAACATTGCTCTACAGGGATATGTTGATGTAGATATGGCAGGTGACAAAGATAACAGGAGGAGCACTACAGGATATGTATTTACTGTAGGTGGAACAACTGTCAGTTGGGTTTCAAAAATCCAAAGTGTTGTTGCACTTTCAACAACAGAAGCCGAGTATGTTGCTGCTACGGAGGCTAGTAAAGAAATGATTTGGTTACAAAGGTTTATGGATGAATTGGGTAAGAAGCATGATATGGGCACACTATACAGTGATAGCCAAAGTGCTATTCATCTTGCAAAGAACTCAGCATTTCATTCCAGGACTAAACACATACATCTCAAGTATCATTTCATACGGTCAGTATTGGAAGATGGAGAGTTGAAGCTGGAAAAGATACACACTAGCCAGAATCCTGCAGATATGCTAACAAAAGTTGTAACCAGGGAGAAACTGAGAACATGCTCAGTTTCAATTGGTCTTCAAGGATGACGATGAAGATGAGAAACAGCCAAGTCCAAAGAGGAGTCATTGTCTAGCAAATGAAGCAGCGGTGGAGTTGCTACAATCAGTCTCCAAGTGGGAGATTGTTGGGTGTGGAGCCTGATTATCTTGTTTACTTTGTATCACAACATTGGACCCCTGTACCTTAAAAGGGGCGGCAACGCTGCCCGTAATTAATCGTTGCCGTGGGGGGTCCAGGGGGGGTAGGCAGCGCTTTTCGGAGCCCCCCCCCCATGGCGGGGGCTTTCGGGGGCAGCGCCCCCGAAGCTAAAAACAGATGTAAAATTGCCTTGTAAAAGTATAGTAATTTCTAGTCAATTTGGGTCGTTCATTAGGCAAATGATCTGACGGTAGAAGTTATGTTTAGATTAGGGTTTTTTGCCCTAGAAGGCAACCCCTCGCTTTTATGAGGGCATTTTATTGCGGCTGTGCATTGTATGTGTATTCTCAAAGCGAGAAACAGAGAGGAAGACTGTGAGAGACAACAGAGGATATTACAACGGATATGCTGTAGGTTTTGTCTCTTCATTTTTGTTGGATAATAGAAAGGAAGGACTGGCTGTTCGGGGTGGACGTACCCAAACTGGGTGAACCACGTATATCTGTGTCTCTCTAGTTTTATGTGTTCTGTGTGCTTTTATTTTCCGCATATTTTATGTGTTGCATTGTTCTGTAATATTTAATTTTCTAACACGCCGTACCCCTGGCCCACTATCCATCGTTCTCTAATGCATTCTTCACCGTTGATCTCCGCCAAGATCAGACGGTCTGGATTAAATCACATGGCCCGCCGTTGACCGGTCCCGCCACGTCGTCACCCCCACGTGTCTCCGTCGTAAATTTGCCTCACCCCCGTTATATATATACTCTCCAAGGTCATAATGTTCATCGTTTTACGTTAAAATCTGTTGCGCCCCTCCCACGTCCACTAGACCACGTCTTGTTGTCAAATCAAATTTTCCACCATGTTTCTGCACTGTTCCGTCATCCCACCAGTCTACATGGCCATATTCTTCGTCCTCGTCTCATCCACTACCCCCATTTATGGATTTTGTAACAAGTTTTCGTGTTTTTCAGGGTTTTGAGGTGGTGAAAGCTACCATGATTTGCAAACTCTGTCACAGTGATAGAAAATACACGGGAAGATCATATGCAGAGGAAAAGATCATGAGAAAGGCCCAGAGAGGTACCATGACAAGATTTGCATTTAAATAACAGGGTTTGGCCCTGTAAAACTGTTCTGGCGCCATTAATATACAGGTTTCACAATCAGAGATATAAATGGAGCAGTAGAGAGCTTAAGGCATGCATTTAAAGAAACATAAGCCTTAGGTTCAAAGATTCAAAGGCAAAGCACCAGATTGAAGACCCAGGGAATGCTCAAAGAGTACAAAGTGCAGAAATCAATGCATATCAGGGTTTCCTACAGTAACAGAATGTTTTTCCCTCCATAAAGGAAAACGTGCCCATGCAGTGTTCAATCTATGCCGTGTTCTAGAGAGATTTTCTACCTTGAAACAACCCCAGCACTATCAGAGCATTTATTTCATCAGTATGGAAGACTTCTCTATCATTCCTTTATCTTTTGTTTATGCACCAGAAGTACTACATAGTACTGCAGTCAGAGTACTTCAGAATCATATTAGAGCTATCTGTAGTCTAAAGTAGATCATTCGTTCACCCAAAGAACATCAGAGATTAATGCACAGGATTAATACATAATGGGCCTCGGCCCTCTTTCTTTTCAAAAGTCTAATACTGCATTTAGTTCTCCACCTGCCTCCTCTGCTCCTCCGGAGCTATAAATTCATGAAGAACTCATTGTAATGGTTGTTGATCAGTTATCAGAGAACTGCAAGTAGTTTCTTTTGAGACATAGTCTCTGTGTAAAGATTGTAAGATAGGTGGAAGGAGATGTTTTCAGACTGAGTATTTAGCTATTGGAAATGTTGTACTTGACTGGTATTGCTATTTAATATGACAAGCACATTTCTTTGGATCCTGATCTGAAGCAGCGGTGATGTTTTCCTGTCTTTGTGTTTACATTCATTTCACTACGTTTCTACTGGCTTGCATCAGAATATTGGCATAGGATTTACCCTTGTTAGGTACCCTATGTTTTTGATCTCCTTGCCATTTATGTTCCTCGTCTGAATGTATTATCTAAGAAATGATTTCAATTGGTTTAACCAGTGTAGTGGATGTTATTGCCTACTCTCTGATGTATGAATTAAATGATTTCAGTTCTTAGATGTTTCTTGTTATAGATTTAGTTGGAAGATTTGGGAACACTGGGGATTAGAGTTAGCCCTGTACACTAGGATCCTTGTGCAACCTGCTGATCTGCAAATTTTTGTTCTAAATCTGTGTTATCTCCTCCCCTCCTACTTTCCACATCACAAAATCATCTTGAAGATCCTATGTTTCAGATGACTAGCCCAATTGAAAGCCTGCCTATTGAGTAGCAAGCAAATCCTTTCCTGACTCCATTTCCCAATGGTATTGAATGCTTTTCTAGAGTACTTCACCTCTGCCTATTCTCTCTTTGCTCATCCTGGTCTTACACTAAATCCTTCTTTCCTGATAGCCAGCAACCAAATCAAAACAAATCAAAAAAACAAACCCCGAGCCTTATAACTAGCCTAACATCTTAAACTTTGAGCTTCATTGACATAAACCTTTTCTCATATAGAGAGATCCCTCTCTGGACCCAGGAAGGCTATATCCTGAGGTCTGAAAGTGGTTTTGATGTTGTCTCATATTTTGGTCTTGCCAATCTGGCCAAAACATGGGAACCCTAACATTGGGATTCTCTCATATCACTTGGCCCTTGAGTCAAGTCACCAAGGGAGGAGCGAAAGAAAATTTCTTTTGGTCGGAATCTCAACAGAAGGCATTCGTAGAATTGAAACATCAGCTCTATTCTGCACCAGTGCTCACATTACCAGACTTGCAACAACCATTTGAGATCGAGGTAGATGCCTCTGACTGTGCTATTGGAGCAATTCTTACTCAACAGGGACATCGAGTGGCATATCACAGTGAGACATTGTCTAACAAAGTTCACAAGTATCCCACTTATGACAAAGAAATGTATTCCATTGTGCAGAATTGTCGACAATGGAAGCATTAAATTTTGGGGAAGGAAACAATCATCCACACAAACCACGGACCCTTGTATTTCATACAGACACAAGGGAAGTTGCAGAACGATCGCCATTAGAAGTGGTCCACATATCTGCAACAGTTTCATTTGAACATCAAGTACAAGAAGGTTAGCACCAATAATGTTGAAAACTACCTCAGTCAACCACCGATCGTGGCGCTAACCACTGTGCTCAACTCTTGTGGGCATGAGACTTCTAATTGGTTGCTTCTCTACAAGAGTGATCCAGAATTTGGCCTCACATACAAGGCACTCTTGGGGGGTACGCAACTTCCAAATTTTCACCTCCAAGATGCACTATTATGTCACCTGGGACACCTTTGTGTTCCTTCAAGCGAGCATGCCAAGATGATATGGGAAGCACAATATAGTTGAGTCGCTGGGCATTTTGGGGTTGAGAAAATAGTGGTAGTACTGCAAAAGTATTTATATTGGCAGAACCTTCGACAGGATGTCAGGAAGTACATCAGATCCTGCACTGCTTGCGTCATTTCCAAACAGACCATCAAGAAGTAAGGCCTATATACTCTTCTACCTACCCCTAGTCAACCTTGGGAATCCATCTCCATGAATTACATTTTGGGCATGCCTTCTACTAAGCATGGAAATGACTATGTTTTTGTGGTCATCGATAGATTCTCGAAGATGGCCATCGTGGCAGCCTACAAGAAGAATATCACAGCAGAAGCCACTCTAAACTCTTATTTGAATGAGTGTGGGTGCACTTTGGGATCCCACAGTCTATCATATCATATTAGGATAACAGGTTCCTCAGCACATTTTGGTCCAGTCTCTAGCCAATGCTGGACACCAAGCTCACCAAGTCCATAACTTTCCATCCCTAAACTGATGGCCAGATAGAGGTTGTCAACAGGATGATTGTACACATTTTTCGCATGTACAATTCAAAGCATCCATGCACATGGGATGAGAGCCTCCCCTATGTACAACACAGTTATAACCGAGCTCTCCATAGCTCAACCTACCACAGCCACTTTCAGGTGGGCTTGGGATTCCAAACACTATGTCCCATTGACGTAGTCATGCCACTTGCGGCTACTCAGGCCAATTCGGCTCATGTCAAATCTGAAGCTGACAAAGCGAACAGCTTCATCGAGCATATTCGGCACATCCGCTAATAGGTTCATGACATATTGGAGAGATCCAATGCTAATTACAAGAAACGACATGATAAACATCGGGTGCCACTTGACTTCCAAGTGGGCAACAAAGTGTGGCTACATTTGCAGAAGGAGTGCCTCACTAGAACCCACCACAAGCTTCGCCCGCTTTGATACAGGCTGTATACCCTCACCAAGGCTGTAGGGAAAAAAAAAATTGAGTTTAATATTCCACCATTCCTTGGTCTACACCTAGTATTCAATGTGGATCGCCTTCATCCCTACTTCCCACCTCTACTGGACACCTCTGACATTGCAAAAAAAATCACACCAACAGAGTTAAACTACAGTGAAAAAGCCACCACAGAGTGTATCATGGACATGCAAATCGAGAACACTTGCCAATAGAAGATCCAACTGTATCGGGTTTTCAAAGCTAGCCAACTCCAACACCAAGGAAAGTGGTTCACCAAGGACCAAGTTCAGCAGAAGTTTACTCATATCATGGAGGAACTCAACGCAATGGGGACCATTTTTTCCTAAGGGTGGAGGAATGATCCAGGTGGATATTGGTGGCCACCTGTGTATTCCACTTAGGGCCCCACTGTTGTCTCTTTCAGTTTTTTAGTTTCGGCACAAATTACTATTTGTAGCAGTTTTTCGAGTCCTGAAATTCCAGAGCCGTTTTGAGGCCTTAAACAACGTTTTTTGGGAAAACCGAGAGAAAAATGGGTCCATGAACCGATGTTTCTCACACCAAAATTTGTATTCCTCATATAGATATTTCTAGCGAGGTATGGTGCGCATCAAACAGAGATCTTATGCCAAAGTTACATCCCCGAGAAGTCGAAACAACAATTTACCCAAACATGGCTCATAGTTTTGGTGCTTCATCTCCTAGGGTTAGGGTTTTGGATGTTTAGGGTTTTCCATTGTTTCTAAATAATAAATAGGCCCTCGAGCCTCATTGTAACACAATTAGGAGGCCTGTACCTGCCACATATCTTCTCAGAGATAAGCTACCAGTGCCCTAGCTAGTTTATTTCCATTCTGTCTATAATCAAATTCCAGCTCTTTGTTATTAATGAAATGAAGTGTTATTTCCACTGCATATTTTTATTTATGGTTATATGTGTATTCTGTTGCGTTCCTACATAAATCTGGATCAAAATCATAATTATTTACAAGCATATTTGGGTCATTGATAGATGCATTGTTAAGCATAGTAGTCAATGATTAGGTAGATAGATTTCAATTAGTCATTTGGTTCAGCATGTGTGCCTACATTAGTTTCCCTTTCTACAAGTTTAGTTCAACAATTTACATCTTGAATGCCACTTAGTTTAAATTTATTTATTGCATTAGGCTAAGTGTGGATTTGCCTTCTTGCAAATAGCTAGATGAGTCTTTATGATCTAGAATAGTTTCTTGTCTTGTTAATAGAGTAATGATCAGGAGTTATTTTTAGTCTTAGTTTTCATTCAGAAGTGTGACAGACTTCATATCCTAGCAATAACCCTAGTTGTAGCACCCCCTCATAGAACTGAGAAGAGGATGGCATGAGTAGAATACATCTGTTGTGTATATAGCATTTTCACCTCCAAGTTTGTACGAACCCCGGGTTGATAAAGTAAAGTAGAGTAGCTTCTGGGAGTTGCAACACTCTTGGGGCAATACCAGGGCTCACCACTTTTTGACATCGTTGCCAGGGAGGTGTCTAAGTAGATGCTTTACTTCTGTTTAGCATTATTTTCTTCTTTTATTTTGTATTCAGTTACAAAATATAAAGAAAAAATAAAAAAAAATGACTTTCATGCCTTGTAGGAATAAGGATAACTAAGGAAAAGTTTTACCAAAAACCTCCACATCCCCAAACAGTCACCCTTAAATATTCTTCTATGACTGTGAGGTTGAACACACCATAGGTGAGCCACTTGAAAATCTTGAAGAAGCTATTGGAGAAGAAGAATAACTTGCTTCACCAATTTAAGTCATGACTGAGACCGGGACCCAAGGAGTCTTTCCCATTAGGGAAATAGATAGGGAAACTAGAATTAAGAAAATTAGTCCCTCAATCCTTCCACATTTCCATGGACTTACTTCTAAGGATCCTGACACCTTCATGTTTGAGTTCGTTGTTGTCTACAGTATGACTATGCCTCAATTGACCATAAGCTAAAACTATTCCCATCCACCCTTAAGGATGCAGCCTTGTGTTGGTTCATGGGTTTGCCTGGGAACAACATCACTACCTTGGCATTTATGCAAGAGTATTTTAACAAAAAATATAGACTATTGTAGGTCCAAGGAAACCAAAGAGGAAATATTTAGAATGACCCTAGGACCTGATGAATCCCTGGAGGATTATGAAGAAATATTTGAGCTGAGCTATAAAAGAGCCAAATACACCCTTGATCCCGGATTACTTAAATTGGTACTTCTCTGAGGGATCAGGGAAGACGTAATGGAAACCCTTAATATTTTGTATGGAGGAGACATCTACCACCTTCCTTATGAGGACATCAAAACTATCTTTAGAAATCACTCTAGGGAAGCTAGGAAAAAAGGTAGAGCTAGCCAAAGCATGACCAACACCCCTTCCTCTTCCACCTCCATCAAGCATGAGATTGGAAATATATTTGAGGAATAAAAAAGTGAGATGTTGCACACCTTTTCTTTGCAAATGGACACAATGCATATCAAGAGGAAGCAAGACAAATCATAGAGTTCCTTGGCTATCTTCTTCCCTAGATGTACTAGAAAACATCCTCGGAATGAATGTACGCTAAATGTCATAGAGTGTTTCTTAGTCTGTGAAGAGAATCATGTCACAGATAATTTTTTGTCCTTACCTAGGCTCAAAGTTGTATACCAAGGTGGGGAAGGAGGACCCGAGAAACTTTTTCATAAATAAAAGAAGGCCTCAAGGGCCTCAGTCATGTCAGCAGGGTATGCAAGGTGCACCTTACTCCTACTATGATACAAACCAGAATGCACCTATGTAGTCTTCGTACACATCTATGCTTCCATCATGGCCTACACCTTCTACTTGGCCTTATAACCCCCCATATCACCCTCAACCTGTGAACCAACCATTCCAGCAATATGTTCCTCAAACACCTCAGTGGAGCATCCCATCACAAGGGTGGAGGCCCCAACACAATCAACCACCTGCTTTATTTCCTCTACCCCAACCTCAACCTTTCCTTGCCCATTTTGCTCCACCTGAGTTTCCTCATATGCCTGCCCAACCTAATCCAATCTCGAACAACAAGCAAACACAAAAGTTTTATAGTGGGGAAACATCTTGTACAACTTATGTTGTGGAGATACATGAGATCAAACTCAGCTCAGGAAGAGTACTCCTAGACAATCATCCTTCATCTCCAGCTACAGAGGTTGATGAGGAAAAGGAAGAAAGAAACTCTAATATACAACAAACTCCTTTTCCTGAGTGCATGATCCACTCTAGCCAACACACCCTGGAATAGACTGAACTTTTGGGAGAACTAAAAAATTTGAGTGTGAAAATACCCCTTCTCCAGGCCATTAAGGATGTTCCTATTTACAATAGGCTCATCAAAGAAAAATTATTTAAGAAAACTAAGAGAAAGAAGAAATAAACCCCCACCATCAATGTAGTGGGACAACTATCTGACTTAATGTTGGGAAGGGTGATCATTCCTGAAGTACATGGACCCTGGAAGTCAAGTAGTAGATGTACACATTGATGGATTGATAGTCCCCAATATTTTGATTTATCTCTGGGTTGCCATCAATGTGACGACCAAGGAAACTATGCTTAAACTCAACCTCCAAGGTGCTTTGAGAAATACCACCATTGTTTTGCAACTTGAAGAAAGGTCCACAGTAGCTCCTGAAGAAATTGTTGAGGATGTTATGGTATCAATCAACTCTTGGGAGTATCCTAAAAATTTTCTGGTCCTCCAGCCAAAAACCAAGTTTAATGGATATCCTCTCATTTTAGGAAGACCTTGCTTAGCCACTGTTGATTCTTATATCAATTGCAGGGCCAAAAACATGACTTTAAAGAATGGGCCCTTATCTAAAAAACTGATATTATATCCTCCTACCCGACCTTCCACTGACCATGACCTACCTTTATGGTTGGAGGATGAAGAAGAAGAAGAACATGAAGTATACAGTACCACACCCTACCCCATTTGTACCATAGATATTGTTCTTAGAGGGGGGGGAACTCGACGAGGATGAGCTCATTGACCACATCATTCAAAACCAACCCCCCAATGACATTCCACTCAATGAACTAGTCAAATAATATGAAAACCACCCTTGGATGGAGCTTCACTCAGTTGATTCAACCTCTGAAACCACCAAGGCTATGGAATTTGGCCCATCAAAATCTCTAAATATTAACTCATCCCTCTCATCCAAAGAAGAAGAGAAGCCATGCCAGCTATTGAAATAAAACCTTGATGCATTCACTTGGGACTACAAAGACATGAAAGGGGTGCATCCCTCAGTGTACACACATCATATTTATATTAAAGAAGGATGCAAGCCTATGTGCCAACCCCAAAGGAGGTTGAACCCAACTCTAAAGGACATAGTGAAGGATGAACTACAAAATTTGTTGGATGCAAGTTTCATCTATCCCATATCACAGAGTGAGTGGGTGTATCCTCTTGTTCTAGTCCCAAATAAGAATGGAAAGTGGTGAATCTGTGTTGACTATTGGGAACTAAACAAAGCCACTAAAAGTACCATTTTCCCTTGCCCTTCATACATCAAGTCCTATATGACCTTGTAGGGAAGATTTTTTTTTCTTTCCTAGATGGGTTCAGTGGGTATAACCATATAAAAATTAGCCTTGAGGACCAGGAGAAGACTACTTTCACCTGTCCCTGGGGGACTTTCGCTTACAGATTCCTTCCCTTTGGTTTGTGCAATGCCCCTACTACTTTCCATAGAGAAGTCTTGAGGATTTTCTCAAAACTATTCCATGACTCTGTCGAAATCTACATGGATAATTTCACATATTATGGGTATGATTTCCAAGAGGTTCTCTCCAATTTGGGAAAAGTGCTGAGAAAGTGCATTGAAATGTATCTCTTCCTGAGTCTGGAAAAGTGTGAATTCTCAAAAATATCAAGAATAGTCTTATGCCACTAAATATCACAAGAAGGAATACAAGTAGACTCAAACCAAATCACCATCAAAAAAAGGTTGCATGTTCCTCAAAATTAGAGAGATATCAGAAGTCTCCTAGGTTTTACTGGCTACTATAGGAGGTTCATTAAGGACTTCAACAAATTCGCTTCACCATTATTTGCGTTGTTGGCCAAATATTTCGAGTTTTTATGGTTTCTACTTTGTCAAGAAGATTTCAAGATCATTAAGGAAAAGCTAAGTACTTCCCTCATTCTTCGAGGTCCAAACTGGGCTCTACCTTTCCACATCCACACAATTGCATCAAACAAAGCTATGTGGGAATCCTTGGGGCAATTAGAAGACAAATTACCCTTTTCCATCTATTTCATTAGCAAGAATTTTTCCAAACCTGAACTTAAATATATTGTCACAAAAAAGGAGCTTCTAGCCATTTTCCATTCCTTGCATTATACTATTGATTATCAAAATTTTTTACACATTTACCATGCAGCCATCAAATATTTAATGAATAAACCTGATGTTAATGCTAGAATGATTAGATGGTATTTTTTATTAGAGAATTTCTATTTAACAACTGTTGATAAACCAGGAAAGGAGAATGTTGTTGCATATTTATTATCTAGGCTAACTCTACATGTAGATGAGGAAGGTATGGTGGTTGATCAACTTTTGGATGAGCACCTATTCACTATCTCAACACTCTCTCCTTGGTTTGTTGACATAGCTAACTACTTGGTTGCTGAAAAGTTCCCTCTGAACCTTTCATCCAGGGAGAAGAGCAATAATATTAGGAAAAGTGCCCCTTTCACATGGATTAGTTGAAATCTCTTCAAGTTGGGTCCTGAACAAATTCCCAGAAGGTGTGTGAGATAATAGGAGTTTTTTACATCCTCTCATAGTTTCATGATGGTACTTGTGGGGGTAAATTTGCTACTAAGAGGACATCCTTCAAATCTTTTCAAGCGGGTTATTATTGGCCTACCCTCCACCAATATGTCAGGAGATACACCAGTATATGTGATCAGTTCTAAATGATGGGGAGACCTACACCAAGGGATGAAATTCCCTTGCACATTCAGGTGGCTTTAGAGCCATTTGAAAAGTGGGGCATGGACTTCATTAGACCCATTGATCCACCATCCAAGTAGAAATTTTATATCATAGTTTGCACATACTACTTGACCAAGTGGGTTGAAACAAGAGTTGTAAAAGTAGGAACATAAGAGAAGGTGGTTGATTTTCTGAGAGAGAATGTGTTCGACAAGTTTTGATATGCCATAGAGGTATTCACTGATCAGGGGGCTCAATTTACATCTCATCTCATTGAAATCCTCCTGAGGTGGCACAAGATAAAGCACAAGACTTCCACTACCTATCATCCTCAAGCAAATGACTAGGTGGAAGTGAAAAATAGAGCCTTGGAGAACATCCTCACCAAGTTTGTGAGAAGCAATAGAAAATATTGGGCAGATAGATTGGTGTAATCCAATTGGGATTACAATACCACTTGGAAGACCACTACAGGTTTTACTCCATATGATTTAGTTTATAGGAAGAAAGCCCTCGTTTCCATTGAGTTTGAGTACAACACCTTGAGAAGGGAAGCTCAATTATACCTGGAAATCACAAAGGCACAACAAGAAAGGTTGTTTCAGCTAGATGGTTTGGATGAGTTTAGAATGCAATCCCTCCTTCACGCAGAGGTAATTCAACTACAAATTAAATTTTGGCATGCCAACCACATCAAAGAAAATACATTTCAATAGGGAGATTGGGTGCTACTCTATGACTCTATATTCAAGGAATTCAAAGGAAAACTGATGACAAGGTGGCTAGGACTTTATCAAGTAGAAAAATTCCATGACAATATGGTTTTTCATATTAGAACCATAGATGAGGAGGGGACCCCCCTGCTTGTCAATGTTCACGGGCTAAAAATGTATAATAAGCCCATGTCTAAGGCTGATTTTATCAATTCCATAAACAGGGAGGTGAATATCATTGGGAGCTCCATAGTTTCCAGCCCCTCACCTTCCTATAAAAAAGAAAATTTAAAAAATAAAGTGGCATGGGCGAAAACCTCTCTGAGGGATCCAAGGCTAACTTTTGGGTTGAAAACCTCTAGGAGGTGATCCTGGAACAAAAATAAGGGAAAAAAGGGAAAATAAAAATAAAAATAAAAGATCCTCGGGTGAAACCTTTATGACGTGTCCAAGGAAAGTTGGTTGGCTGAAAATCTCTATGGAGGCAACCCACTTGTCTTTTACAAAAAAAGAAAAAAAAAGGGAAAAACAAAGAGAAAGGGAAAAAATGAAACAACATCTATGCACTCACATATTTATGTTTTGCAGGTTGACAATCAAGGACAGTTGAGACAAAGAGGAGCAACGTTATTTCTCTATTCTCTCTCTAATATACCTACCCACTCCATAAGAAACCCCAATATGCATCCATCCATCCATTTCTCCCTCCAGGTGAGGAAAAACCAATGTTTTCTCACTCTCTTCAGTGCTATAGGAAACGTAGGTTGCTATAGGATTTCCTGTAGTTCTATAGGAAACCTTGTACTGCAACAGGAAAGTCATCTGAGAGAGAAAAATATCACGCATGAACACCTAACACCAAGGAAGATATGAAAATCATTCTTTTACCCATATCTACCACTCCTAACCATCATTCCAGTCCATGCTTAAGTATTCATTCACTAAACCCTCTTTTTCGCCACTGTGAGCTAGTTTAGCTAAACCCATACACAAGGCCTCTCCCCTCATCTCTCCACCACTCCATTCACTACATAACTCCATCCATAGCATCCCTGCACTCCTCCTTCTAACTTATCATCTAATTGGAGCTCCAAAGAAGCCGAAAGGGGACTACTACAGGAAGATGATCACTTCATATAGAAATCATGTACATGTCACAGCAAGCCAAAAATGCAAGAGGTAGTTGATGTAGATGGCCCCAGATGATCACCAGAGCACTCCAAGAGGAAGGCAACACCATCAACATCACGTGAGGATACCCATGCATCACATACAAAAAATAATCAGCAAAAAATAATAATAAGAGACTCACTCAAAAATAAGTTTCTCACTCATAAAATATGCATAAAAAAACCACAGCAAAGAAAAAAAATTGATGGCTATCACTAGACTCTAGTACATCAAATAAATTATACAACTTGTCAATAGTAGGTAGGCTTAGGTATGGCTCCCTCACCCTCTCTCTATGCATCATATTGCTAAAATGAATTAATGTCAAGGATAGAGAGTTAAAAAGGAAAAAAGGTGGCCAGTTAACTTGGCCACCCTCATAAAGTTAAAGTGAAGGAGAAGTGGATTTTTGCATGCCACTTGGGATGTCAAATCAGTTAAGAAATAGATCACGAGGAGATGGAGGTGATTATGAGGTAGGTATAAATGATTCATTAGGGGATATTGAGGTCTAAAATGGGCCTCCTAAGGAAATTATAAAACAATAGTGGCAATAATAAAATAATATTTGATTACATCATCGAATTTTAAAGGGAAAAAGGAAAAAACTACTTTTTCAAGTCGTATTTTCAAATTATATCCCAATTTTTTTACTCAAATTTCGAGCAAGAGTCCTCATTGGATACACAATTTAATTCCTCATCCAAGGACTACACATGTTGCATACTTTTGATGGACCCTGCTACATGCAAAATGAGAAATACATGAAAAATGTAATTTAAATTTTGCATCCAAAGAGTACTCCAGCTTGGAATTTGAGTAAACACTTTAGGAGATAAGTTGAAAATACGAGTAGAAAAAGTAGTTTTATTATTTTATTATTTTTTAATATTTTTACCCTTTCACTTAGAAATTGGTGAATCATCCCCCATGGTTGTCATCATCATCTTGAATCCTATTGGTTCTTATAAAGTTTATTTTGGTTGTACATTTTTCTTAGGAGACCCATTTTAGACCTCAAAATTCCCCTAATGGGCTCGAGTGGGGCCAACGTTCCAAAAGAGGAAACCCCATGCCAAATCCAAATCACCACTCCACTCCAATTCTACTCAATTTGGAATAAAATTTTGCCTTAGCTCACCCTCCTTCATTCCATTGTGCATTTTCAAAACAGTTAGAGAAAGAGAGGGATAGGAGCTATTGAATAATTTCACACCATGGACGAAGGTTGCATGCAAGCCCGTGCTATAGGAAGTCTATTGATGCTATAGGAAATCTACATGAAGGATGCATAGTGATCAAAATTTCAATAAGATCCACTCAAAGATGGTATTTCCAAAGCAAGAAAAAACAGAATGCAGAGGTAAGTTGATGTCACCCCACCATGTTATGAAATTTTTCATGAAAATATTATACACAGTCACAAAAAAAATTCATAATTTAAGAGGTTGTTAAGAGAAGTAGGGTCAAGAAAGTTTGAGTTTGTGTTGAAATGAGTTCTGAGGTCCCATATCACCAGTGTTCTAATACAAAAACCATCCATCCATCTCCATAACACGGTCATAAAATGGGGGAAGGTTTTAACAGAAGGGAACCCACAAATATCAAAATAATTAGATTACACCCTCAGGTGGTTGATATTTTTAGAAATCATCAATGGCTAGGATTCTTTGATATCCTCAAGGGCTTTGATGTTGAAGTGGATCGGGAATTTTGATTGGATTTTCACTCACAAGCATATGATAGGTTCTTCACTTTGGTTAGAGGACTAACCATCACCATAGCCCCTGAATTGATTAGCAAAGTCACAACCTTTCCTCTAGTAGGCAAGGGAAAAGGAGGTAAAAAGGGTGATGAGAAGAGAACGAAAGAATCCTCTCCATATCAGAGTGGAACTATTCATCCCTAGAGGGGGCATTAAAAATCACCTAATAATAGAAAATGATGCAAGCCTTGCAAATAAATACTTCAACACCCAAGCACAGGACATTGCACACTTTGATGACATTTCTAGATTGCTGGGAGAGGAATGTGTAATGGCAAGTCATAGGAGATGGAATGGCCTCCCTTTTAGCCTTATAAACATGGAGTATCATACTCCATATAGATTGAGAAATTACCAAGCAGAATTTCTCAATCTAGCAGAAATTATTTTATTTCAGAATTTCTGAAATAAAATGAGTATTCAGTTTCTTCTTCACTAAGTTAGTTTTAGGGAGCTGATTTTGTGGGTTAAGGCCCAATCCATTGGCCTCAGTCTCTCTTAGGTATTTGTGTTTACCTTTTATGATGTTGTAGTTAGTTTTCTTACATTTCATCTCATTGTATTTAGTTTGCTTCCATTTCAATTGTTGTAGTTAGTTTGCTTGGATTTCATATTGTTGTAGTTGTTTTGCTTCCATTTCATGTTGTTTTCGTTAGTCCTACCTTTCATGTTGCATTAGCATAGAAAAATATAAAATTTTGTGTTAAAGCCTACCTCTCTCACCTCTTCCTTTAGGGTTTGAGGAGGGTAGATCTTCACCACAATCCCAAATTTTCTTTCAGTTTATGATTTCTTAGAAAATTTAGATAGGTTTCTTTTTTATCATGAACATGTTGTAGAAGAAAAGTTAGTTTTATGTTTTGAGTGCGTAGGTAGGTTTACTTAAATTCAACTCATCTTTTCCACCATTTTCATAATAGATTTGTCAATGATAACTGCATGAATAGGTAGTTTTCTTGCAGGTTTGACTAGAGAAGCATAGGGGGACCCCACCAACACCATTATCTTTAGTTTCCACCCCTCATCAACCAACCTCCAACTAAATCACCTTCAGCCCTATTTTTGGACATCTCCACCACAATAGCGAGAGCCACCTTGTAGGTGCAAGAAAGGCTTTGAGATAAGTTTTGAGCTTGTACAAAGGGTTGGCTAGCCTAAATCCACCTAGATCTACCTTCATTTCACCTCTCCTACCCATTTCCTCACCATTTATGGCCTCAAACTACTATCGACCTATTTCCTATAGCGTTTCAGGACATCCTATAGCACTATAGGAAATCCTGTAACTGATCCTGTAGCAGCACCAGTCAGTCACTCATTTAACCCAAAATCTCTCTTTCACCTCACCTAGACCTGGCACAACCTCCAAGACACCTTCAACTCTGAAACCATGAGCCCAAGACCCTCGTAGTTCACCTTAGTGCCTCCTACTTTTGATAAAAAATAGAGTTATATACAAGCATAGTTAGGTCATTGAAAGATGCATTATTAAGCATAGTAGTCAAGCATGACATAGATATATTTCAATCAGTCATTTGGTTCAGCATGTGTGCCTATATTAGTTTCCCTTTTTGCAATTTCATTTCAACAATTTACATCTTGAATGCCACTTAGTTTAACTTTATTTCTTGCATTAGGTTAAGTGTGGATTTCCTTTCTTGCAAATAGCTAAATGAGTCTTTATGATCTAGAATAGTTTCTTGTCTTTCTGATAGAGTAATGATCATGAGATATTTTCAGTATTAGTTTTCATTAAGAAGTGTGAAACACTTCATATCCTAGTAGTAACCCTAGTTGTAGCAACTGCTCATAGAACTGAGAAGAGGATTTCATGAGTACAATGCATCTGTCGTGTATATAGCATTATCACCTCCAATTTTGTACAAACCCCAAGTTGATAAATTAAATTAGAGTAGCCTCTGGGAGTTGTAGCACTCTTGGTGCAATACCAAGGCTCACCATCTGGCACGCCCTATGGTAAAATACCAAATTCTTCGTAACTTTCCAATACTATTCCTCAACCTCCCAGTAAAGAATCACATTTAATCGATGGTGTGATTGATCCTGCCAGCCAATAGTTAGTGAGTAAACCATCTGGCTCAACTCTAACTATGACCCAAAACTCTCCTTCATTCCTTCAGCTTCTACTTTCGAGATCAATTTCGTTCAATCCTCTAAAATAAAATATCAACAATCGGAAAGTACGAAGAAAGGAAAAGGTAAAAAGAATAAATATAATCCTCTATAGGATAAAAAAAAATAATCAGTCCTATGAATACAATTGGAAACCTTGTTATCCATGCTTTATTTGTTATGAGGAGCACTTCACTCATGACTTTCCACACCAGGAAGAAGTCAAATAGTTCCTTAAGTCATCTGCTACACCCTCTCTATTGACATATCCATTTCCAAATCAAGAGACAAATATGGTTGCCCTAGATCCTGCTTCCTCTAACACAGTTTTGATGCTTTCCTTTGCTAAGCCCAAAACTGATATTATGGTGGACACCAGGAATAAAGACTATGGTAATGTGAATCCCTCGAGTAGTCAAGCTACCGATCAACATGCTACTACATCTCCATCAAATGTTATTCCAAATGCACTTCCTACCTACCGAACTGATAATTAAGTCTCCAAAAGGCATTATCCATAAATCTACATTCAACCCTCATGCAAGGGCTACTCAAAATTACAACATAGTTGAGGATCTCACTCAATCTCCTTCAGCTATGTTGGTGAGCCTTGGTATTGCACTAAGAATGATGCAACTCCCAGAGTCTGCCCTACTTTACTTTATCAACATGGGATTCATACAAACTTGGAGGTGGCAGTGATATATACATAGCAGATGAATTCTACTCATGTCATCCTCTTCTGAGCTTTACGAAAGGGTACTACTTCTAGGTTTCTCGGTGAAGTCTATCACACTTATGAGATTAGTCCAAGGGCTACAAATGATTCAAAGCCATGGTGCTATAATTAAGTAGAGAAATTTTTGAGGCCTCAGAATTCTGCTGCCAAAACATGGGGGAAAACCATCTGGTCTAGAGCTTAAAGTGGCTCCTTTTCCGTTTGGTGTAGTGGCTCCGACTGGGGATAGTGGGACCAGTTTCCCAATAAGGATGATTTTGGGGTGTGTTTTTATTATACAACATGCAATGGAAAATGATTTTAACCTATCACATGCATCTATCTAAACTATTTATTCTATTATATACCTGGGGTGTTTCTTCCTTTATGAAATCTAAAAAGGTATCCTTCAACTATTAGTAATATAGATCATTTAATAGTTGAAAGAGATGAAAATTATGTAAGATGATTCTTCTAACAAAATATTTTGATTAGAAGAATTGTGAAAAATATATTGCATTCATATATGTGATCATATATTCAATAAGAAATCATAGACAAATATTAGAACAAAAGTGCATGTAACATTCATCTATAATAATGTTTCAAATATATAATGCAATAAAAGGATGACTATCAATCTATAAAGAAAGACTTGATACAAGTGAATAGAAGTACCATATGTACAAAGTTCTACTCATGTAAATTGACATTAATTGATCTTATCCTCTTCACTTTCAAGCTATTTAAAGAGTACAGTAGTGCAAAATCAATTAAACAACTTTAATTGTCAAAAGATAATAGACTGTGTTCCATCCATTCATCAAAGCATTGATAAACTTACAATAGTGCATTCTTTGCAAAAAAAATTGAAAAATTGTTGGAACCTTCTCTAAATGCATGAGAGGGGTTTAAATACTAAACTAAATATGTTCTAAAATAGATTATTACAATATAATAGAGGAGGTTTCAAACAACTATCCTCATAAGACTAACTTTAACTACAATCTAGGAAAATAAAGTAACAATATGACTTAAGAGTTCCGATCTTTATTTTGGATTTCCTCCCGAAATTGACAAATATCTAGCATGGGCTTGAGCTGAGCTGGCTATGAAATCTATGATCTGACCTGTCCTTTAAATATTGCATTTGAGAGTGCTGGTTGTGATGTTCTCGTTGAATATGTTAAAGACTTCATGATTTGGTATTGATGATAAGGTTTGATCAGAAAATTCCAATAATTTTTTTGATCAAAATTATTTACTTTTTTAATTGTTTCATCCTGTGTTTCTACCTTTTGTTTCCATTGTGTTTCCAGATTTTATACTTCTAAGAGCACTTCAGACGTGCACTCATTGATAATTTCTTCATTCACAAGCTGTTCACACATAGATTCAATAATTTATTTTTCCAACTTGAATGCTTTTGCTGCTTCTTTCTCTGATTTCTTTATCTGTGCTTCCCAATATTTGAATAAGATTTCCTTATGGAACTTATCTACTTGGGGTAGATCAGCTTCCTTGCATGATTCTGATGCTTTCCATTGAATGTGTTCATTGATTTTCTTCTCGATCTTCTCACATTCAAGTTTCTGGATAGCTATTTGTTGGATCGGTATTTTGCTTGAGTCACAATAAGAGACATTAATAGAAGCTTGTTGGAAAAATGCTTCTTGTTGTTGCTTTAACTTAGTATTTACATCCAATGCTTCCTTTATGAATTTCTCTAACTATGGTTGTCTTTGTAATCTGGTCATTGCTTCTTCTAGTTGTGTTTTCTTCTTAGTGATTTCTGCTCGGTGCTGCAAATTAAGACTCTCAAAATATTTTTGAAATTGGGCCATTTTCGATTTCATTTTCTCACTGGAGTTATACTTTTCTTGTTGTAGCAACCTATCTAATTCTTGTATTCTATATTCTTTCTACTTCAGTAACATTTTAACCTCAGTGGCCTTATCAATTGTGGCAGTAGCATATGCCCATATGAACTGTGATAGTTTGTTTAAATTTTTAGTGGGATCAGCTAGGGGATCCTTCCATAAAATGTCTACTGATTCATTTGTAATAGCTGAGATTGTTTCATCAATTATTCTCCTTTCATTTCTCTTGACTACAACCTTATGACTAGGACTATAGAAGATATCCAACGAATGAATTTCCTCAACTTGTAACACTATTTGTTCTTTAGGGTAAGCCAAAATGATCTCTTGATCATGATTTTTTGGAACTTGTTGTAGTGGAAAAACAGTTCCCATTAACTTCTAGAAATGTTCAAGTGTTTGAAAACCAGTAGCTTGATTAGTATTTGGATTGGGAGTTTCTATTTCTTTAGAAAACCCATCCCAATCACTACCTAATTTTTTTGGTTGGGAATTTCCTGACTGATCAAGTGTATCTTGACTATGATGAACTTCTTGAGAAGTTGACTCTATTCCATTACTTCCTTTTTTCTCCTACATCTCAATCTCTTGGATTACTTGATCAATTATCTTTTCTAGGATTTCCTTTCTGTTTTTCGAATTCATTTTCAGAATAATCTAAATTATGAGATTGATGCTCTGATTGCCCCGACTCATCCTCTGTTGAAGATTGCAACAAGAAACAGTGAATTTGGCATCCGAAAACATCATCCTTGATCCTAGTGAAAAATAAGAACCTACACTAGGTGGGGCCCACACAGGTTATTTTTAGGTGATATGTCTATTTTTAAAATTTGGATCAAAGTCTATTTTTAGCAGTAATATATTTATAGATGGTTGAGAAAATTATATGGATGGATGGGCGTCTAAGTTTGGAATGCATGTGAAAAGTTGTTTCATGGAATGCATGTCTAAAATTAGAAAGCTTGTCGATTTTTGTTAAGCCCTTAACAAAAATTAGATAATAAATAATTAGATATTTTCAATGAGCACTTGGAACTAGTTAACTGAAGTGTAAAATCATTTAGCTAAGTGGATTTCGATTTGAAGTGGTTGGTTGGTGGACCATGTAGTGGACTTCGTTGTAACTGAGTGATACAAAGTTGTAACAAAGTTGGATGTGTTGTTATGTGAGTTTTTATTTATTTTAACTCAGTTAAGTGAGTTAAACTCAATTGTGCTAGTTGTAACTAAAGATACAATAGTGAGATATCAGTGAATTGAAAATTAAATTATTTCACATGGAGTGATATCACTTGCAATTGAAGAAATACTACTGTTAACTACATGCATGTCAGATCTAGTGGAGACCCAATTGAGAGATAGGTGAAAGGGCCTGGTTGACTATCAGTTGTGATTATATTGGTGCATTTAATGCATCCACACACATGTTAGAGACGCTTATGAGGATGGCTCATTCAAGGCTGGCCATATCAAAATCATTCAGAGGTTATTGACCATCAGGGATTGTGCAATGGAGGCAGGCTTTCAAGAGGCAGCAAATTAGTGCATGTGTGAACCAATTTTTGTATAGTAGTGTGAGACGATTGTCTATTGTACTGAGAGCTCTATGAGCAGAGCTTTGTATGAGATTGTTTCATGATCCATGATATACATAATATATGATATTTGGGGTTTTTATCTTTAAGCTTTCCTGGTAAAAACATCTTTTTATGTGTGATTGATTTTTCTTCATGTGTTTGCAATTGGCGATTTAATTTCCACAAAGAATTAAGTAGAAGGATTATGTATTTAACAAAGGATTTAATTCTTAGATCATGAGAGTCTGGTCATACATCACAATATTTTTTAAATTTCTACATGGTATTAGAGACAAGAAGATTTCAATATTGAAGCAGTGTTGAGTTTTGTTGGTGGAACAATTCAAATTTGCTACAAGAATTTCTTGGTGCGACAGTTGAGTAAACATCGAAATGGCTTTCAATGGTTTGTGGTTGGAGTATGCACTCAAGGGAAGCTCGAACTACACTGCATGGAAGGATAGGATGGAGGCAGTGCTTGAAGATAATGACTTGAAGGAATTCATCGTCAGTGATGTTCCTAAGCCCACTTCGATGGATGTTACATTACTTAACGCATGGAAAAAGAAAGTAGCAAGGGCGAGGAGGATTCTGTTGGAAGGTGTGAGAGACCATATTGTCTCAATAATTCATGGGAAATCCACTCCATTTGAAATGTGGAAGGCTTTGACATATCTTCTCCAAAGCAGCAGCGACCATAGGAAATTGGCGCTGAAAGATAAACTCAGAAAAATATAGATGGAGAAGAACGACATTATTCCGATATACTTAACAAAGTTTTTCCAATGTAGGGATGAGCATGGGAGTGTAGGAGTAAGTGTGGTTGATGATGATTTGGTGAGCTTGGCTCTCTTGGGACTTCCTAAGAGTTGGCACAGTTATCAGGACTCTATCAACAAACGGGAAAAACTGCCAGATTGGGAATGGTTGTGGTCGGATCTAGTGCAAGAGCAGTTCAGGCGAAACACCAGAGATGGCTCTTCATTAATGAATGATGATGAAGAGGATTGTGCTTTGGCTTCTAAGGTGAAGAAGAAGAATGGAAATAAATTCCATTCTAAATCTGAGGCCAGTGAAGATGGCAAAGATCACAACATGTCCAAAGTGAAGTGTTTTCACTATCACGAGTATGTACATATTGCCACAAATTGTCCACATAAGAAGAAGAACAAGATGGTTGCTGGAGCTATAGCTGGTGAGGCTCTTGCCTTGCAATTTGAGCTCAACTTCTCATTGATCGCATGCATGGTGTCTAGTGCCTTGGGATCGGGGTTGTACTTTGATAGTGGTGCTTCCTTTCACATGACAAGAGATGAGAAACTTTTAGTGACTTGGAGGAGAAATATATCCATATGCATATTGATTTGGGCGATGATGGATGATACAGTGTGACCGGAATTGGTACCATTATCTTTTTAGAGGGCATCAAGTAAACTCTTTCATTTAAAAAATGTTATGCATGTTCCTAGTTTGAAGAAAAATTTAATCTCAGTCGCAATGTTAGAGGATAAAGGCTATGATATTGTACTTAGTGAAGGAAAAGTTTTCCTGCGACATAAAGAAACAGGGCAAGCCAAGAAGGTTGGGATTCGAGTTAAGAATCTCTATAGACTTGAAGTAGATGGGATTCCTACTGAACTTCCTACTATTGGGAAGTGTGATAAAGTCATGCAATTAACACTTGAGAGGGAGAAGGATTTGCATGCAGGTAAGAGTGAACCTCAGGATGTGGAGCAACCACAATATGAGGATCATGGAGTGGGATCAACCACTCATGTAGATAAATTTCAAGCCAGATGGGTAGAGGGAGTGCATGTGGCTATACCATCAGGTGAGAGGTGGGGCGACATGCATGAGTAATCTCAAGAAGAAATTTCTGGGCAAGATTCCCTGAGATGGTGTGGATCTCATGAATCAAACCTGGCTACGAGGAGCCCACAAAGTAGTAGTTGCAGGATCAATTGGATTGATGCAGTCAGATCAAAGGGACAGTGTCAGATACTGGAGCGCGGATCAGAGTTGGCAATAAGTGCAGAGTGCATGCATGTAGAGTTCAACAACGTGGTGGTTCCTGAAGACATGTGCAGTAGATAAGCATAAGTCAAAATACTTTGATGCATATGCATTATATTGATTCAGTTGTTTGGAGGCTATTCTATTTCAGAAGTGTTGCATGCAAAGGTTGTAGGGCGAATGCATGGAGTTGCATGTTGCATGCAAAAACATTCCTTTATTTTTGAGAGGGAGTGTTGAAGATTGCAACAAGAAACAATGAAGTTGGCATCCAGAAACATCATCCTTGATCCTAGTGAAAAATAAGAACCTACACCAAGTGGGGCCCACACAGGCTATTTTTAGGTGATATGTCTATTTTTAGAATTTGGATCAAAGTTTATTTTTAACAGTAATCTATTTATATATGGTTGAGAAAATTATATAAATGGATGGGCGTCTAATTTTGGAATGCATGTGTGAAGTTTTTGTGTGGAATTCATGTCTAAAATTAGAATGCATGTCGATTTTTGTTAAGCCCTTAACAAAAAGTAGACAAAAAATAATTATATATTTTCAATGAGCACTTGGAACTAGTTAACTGAAGTGTCAAATCAGTTATTTAAGTGGATTTCAAGTTGAAGTGGTTGGTTGGTAACCATGCAGTGGACTTCATTGTAACTGAGTGATACAAAGTTGTAACGGAGTTGGATATGTATTTATGTGAGTTGTTATTTAGTTTAACTCGGTTAAGTGAGTTAAACTTAATTGTGCTAGTTGTAACTAGTTGTAACTAAAGATACACTAGTGAGAGATCAGTGAATTAAATATTAAATCAATTCACATGGAGTGATATCAATTTCAACTGAAGAAATACTATTGTTAACCACATGCATGTCAGATCCAGTGGAGACCCAATTGAGAGATAGGTGAAAGGGCCTAGTTGACTATCAGTTGTGAATATAGTGGTGCATTCAAGGAATCCATGCACACATTGGATATTCTTATAAGGATTACGCAGTCAAGGCTGTCCATATTGAAATAATTCAGAGGTTCTTGACCATCAGGGATTACACAATGGAGGCAGGTTGTCAAGAGGCAATAAATTGGTGTATGTGTGAACCAATTTTTGTATGACAGTGTGAGACGATTGTATATTGTACTAAGAGCTCTATGAGAAAATATTTGTATGAGATTGTTTCATGATCCATGATATACATATATAATATATGATATTTGGGGTTTTTAGCTTTATGCTTTCCCAGTAAAAACATCTTGTTATGTGAAACTAATTTTTCTTCATGTGTTTGCAATTGGAGATTTAATTTCCGCAAAGAATTAAGTAGAAGAATTCTGTATTTAACATTGGATTTAATTGTTAGATCAGGAGAGTTCGGTAATACATCACAGTATTGTTTAAATTTCTACATCCTCAAACATGTCTTTTGCTTCATTATCCAAGCTAATACTTCGAGTAGGTTTGTTGACATCTTCAATAGTTAATAAGTTAAGAGGAATTCTCTCCAGTCTCTTATTTATGTATGTTTGGAAGGATTCAAAATCATCTTGGTTAAGTTGAATGGATGCAAACTTAAGTATATCTGAAAAATTTTCCATACCTTGAAAGAAATCATCAAATCTATCTATTTATTTTACAAAAGGCTTCATTTTGAGCTCAGTGATGTAGTTTTTAATTACATCATTCAGATATTATGGCCACTTTGGCATTACTGCCAAATTCAATAGATTAATGTTTGAAACTTCCTTGAGGCATGACCAATATCAAAAAGTGCAAAAGTACCGCTCTGTAAAGGAAAATTAGGCCAAACAACCTTCTTAGCATCTTTAAGCTGTTTAGAAATACCATTAACAACCTTGTATGTTATCTCTCTTGCAAGTAACTTATCAGGAACATAATATCGTAGGATGTGGGAAGAAGCATAAATTCCAAATACTCTGACATATGTGAAACTCTCCTCTGCAAACCATCTAGCAACAGAAAGAAAATCTATACTAGCCTCTTTGGAAACCCTAGGGGCTTTCTCATTAACTATCATTTTGTGCATGGGTAACATGACTCTATGGAAAAATTTGTAAAAAATAAAATGGAAGTCTGAATCCCAAAGGGCTCTGTGATAAATATGGATTGGAGTAGGGTCTTGGGTAGTCCATTTCCATCCCATGGTAGGAAAACTAGAAGAAAAGCAAATTGCGTCCATGACATAGGCACTCATGTAAAAGGGAGGTATTTCTCTAGATGAAACACACATTTTACTTCTATACTCCATGATGTGTTTAGATAAATTATTGGATATGATATTTTCCCAATTTAGAATTAAAGAATTAACGATTGCATCAATAATGGGACCCTATCTACAGAAAACCTAGTGTTATCAGGTTTGGCATATAATCTAGACAACATAACGACAACATAACAGTAAGGGGAAGGAATTTTGGCAATTGAGTACATACTGAGTTTATCTCGCATAAGTTTTCCTTGGTCTTCTTTCCATTCTTTTATGACTTTCATTAGATCTGGAATTTTTTGTTTTAAAACTTTGAAGAAAATCCTTGTCATATTTTTGCTACGAGGAGGGTAGATGGTACATTGGTTGTAAGTCTCGTGCCCTGAATGACCCAATATTATTTCCTTTTGAATCTTTGAATTTTTTTTCTTCTATGCTTAAGTGGTTGATTACCCACTTAACCATGTCTATATAGGGAAGAATCTTTGGCATTGTTGCTACCTTATGCTCGAATGAACATGCAATGTCGAAATAGGTCAGCTCTGAAGAAACAGATTCGTCTGCTGAAGCAACTTTTTCTATTACCCTTGGCTTTTCATCCTCGGAAATATTATACATTGCCTCCCATGAAGAAATGTCGCAATCCTTGTTGCAGGTGGTGTCTGAAAACAAGGGAGACATATCTGAGCCTTCGGTAGACAATGCTTTTTCAATTTATTTTCCTTTCTTGTTCATTTCAATCCTCCTCACTCCATTAAGTGGTCTCCTGATTTCAAGAAAACAGAGCAAACATTAAAAATACATGGAATAGAGAGAAAAATCCATCGTTAATTTATTTGAAACATGTATGAATAGATATGAATCTATCAAAACCTTAATTTTATTAAATGTCATTAATCACCAATAATCTTTATAACTCAAATCTTTTACACCTTGACATGGAATAGCTATCAATCAATTTAAGACGTTGGATCTTCTATTCCAGTTTGATATGACATAAGTTATTGCACATGCTTGAGTAATTAAATACCATTTATTGCACATCGTGACTTATAACTCTTTCACTTATGATGTTACCCATAAATTCTACGAAGTGCGATCTGCGCAAATCGTACATCGCAACTTTTATGTGGAAAATGGATTTGCTTTCAGTTAAGTCCTACGAACTGCGAACTGCGCATTCAAGAAGTCAAGGGGATGTGCTTTATGGGACTTCGGAGCTTTATGTTTATTACTTTATTGGCTCGTCAAGTCCTCATAATCGCAACCTATACCGAATTGCTTTATAAGTTTGATCGGTTAAATCAGGTGTGATGTGATTTTCGTTTATAATGAAGATTAAAGAAATTGCAATAAGATTTTAATATAATTTTGGAAAGAGCTTAGTGTATTTCACAGCCAGCATGACTTAGCGGGTTCAAGTCTTTTAAGTTTGTAATTTATGCAATTTTCAATGCCCACTAAGGAATAAAGCAAAAAATCGCAAAGAAACTTTATTTCCTAAAGTTTTTTGACTTAAAGCTAAAAATAAATGAAAATGAATTTCCTAATTATTTTAAAGGGTCCCCATTTATTAAAATAAATGGGGGGGTGTTGTATAACACAACAATTGGCGATTCACTTGGGAGAACCAGTTATCTCTGACTAACTTTTTGAAATGTCTGAAACTTTTTTGAAATAAAATAGTTGCAGGAATGAATTTCAAGCAAATAATATCTTACTAAGCAACGAAATTTCTCTTGATTACAATTCATAAGAATCCCTATTTTAAAGATATAAGTATGAGAATATATATCAGTCATTACTCAGTTCAAAAAGATAAAGCAGGTGTCTCTTATAGATCAACTTTATAAATATTTACTCTTTTATCACAAGTAGAGCCTTTGATCCAATAGGAAATATAAGCTCTTGGTAGGGTTACCTTTTACCTAGCAATGATTTACTGTCCCATCTAGTGTTTCTTACATTTTCCAAAAATAAATTCTAACTTTATACAATTGATTTTTTTATTTTTATTTTGTATCATATTTGTATTTACTTAAAAGCCATTGTCTTGCCTTGGTAACCAAATAATGACAATTCCATTCACTAGTTGTAATTAAATTAATAAAGTTGGCTCTTGATGAGACCGCTTGTCCTCTTGATATAATCTCAAGTCATTACCCTGTTTTGGTAGGTAGTATTGGTAATGTTAGTTCAACTATTTCCCTATGAACATGGTAAACAAGCTCATGATGAGACTTGTTATCTTTTAATTTTTTCTAGTTATAATCTTTTTTGAATTTCTTTCAAAAGTTAATAAGTTTTCCTGGATGGGGTGAATTATTTGTCCTTTTGAGGATTCTGGATGATAATGTTGATTTTTTAGATTTCTTTTATGTAAAAGAGTCTTTACTATGTTAAGGATTATTTTCTTGACTGATAATAGAATAATCATGCTATATAAGGATGAGAGTTCATCAGAGAATAAATAAATTCAGTGAAATTGCATCTTTCAGTGAAAATAAAATCTATTTTTCTTTCAAATATTTCGATTTTTTCCTTAACATTTCTTATTTCTATAAGCAATAAATAAAAAAGGAACATCTGAGATATGTATTTTAAAAGCCAAAAAATTATACTAAGCAACTTTTATTTTTCTAAAAAAAAAGAAAAAGACACTAGTATACAGGGAACAGAAGGGGTTTCCTCCTATGAAAAGTGTTTTTTTTTTAATTTTCCCATTAACAAGCAAAGAATCCCTTTTTCCTGATAGATCTTGCAATAAGAATGTTAATGGGCCTATTTATTCAATTATTTGAAATGGACCTAACCAGAGTTTTTGAAACTTCGTGTGTTTACCTTTTTCCTCATGTGCTTTGTCCCATTTCAATACCAGATCACCAATTTGAATATTTTTTGGAGGAACATAAGTTGAATCAAATGAGGCTTTTACTATCTATTGATGTGTGCATGGGTATGCTTAGATTTTTTTCTTTCTTCTTCTAACTTAATAATTTGACATTGTCTAAGTTGTAAAGAACAAAAAGGAGATTCATCAATAAATTTTACTAAGGAAGAGAGGGAATAACTACATTGGTAGGAATTAAAACTTATTTTCCATAGAAAAGATTGAATGGATAAGTTATAATAAAATCTTTCTCAGTTATTCGATCTGCCCAAAGAGCAAAGATTAATTACTTATGCCAATTTTGTTGGTTTTTATCAACGGTTCTTTTGATTATTCTAATCAAGTTTTTTTGTTGACTCTGCTAAACCATTTCCTTGCGGGTAATAATTTGCAGAATACTTAAGTTTAAAACCTCTTTTGATTACAAATTCCATCATAACACTCCCTGAGAAGTAAGATGTGTTATCAAACATTAAAGCATTAGGTAAGCCAAACCTAGTTATGATATATTGGTAGATGAAATCAATGATATTCTCGGAGTTGGCTACCTTTAATTGAATTGTGTCCACCCATTTAGTAAAGTAATATGTAGCTGTGAGAATATATCTATGTTGTTTGGAAGAGTTAGGAACAATCTCACCAATTATATCTAATCCTCATTGTTCAAATGGTTGTTCTATATTGACTGGCTTTAATGGGAAGGCTGGCTTCCTTTGTTTTTCAGATGCACTTTGACACACTTTGCATTTTCTTGCATATTCATGACCATCTTTGAAAAGTGTAGGCCAATAGTAACCTACATGCGAGATTTTTTGTGTTGTTGTATTTCCTCCAAAATGTCCTCTATCTGTTCCATCGTGGAGATCTTGCAAGACTTTCTTTGCTTCAGATTTTTCTAAGCATCTTAGTAATACATAATCAAAATTTCTCCTAAACAATACATCATTCATTACTTCATATTACTTGGCCTTTAATCTCAAAGCCCTTTTTGTTTTGTAACTGAGTTGGGTCGAAGCATATCCATTCTTCAAATAGAATATGAGATCAATGTATTGATATTTTGCATCATTGAGGCTTACCTCTGATATTTGCACATTGTTACCTGAATCTTCTTCTGATGATAGATGGGATGCCCCTGTAAGCATTCTGAAAAAACCTTGACCTCTAACAATTTTAGAGGGTCTTATTTATACATCATATTCTTTTAAAGCGGTAACCTAATCAGCCCTTTTCTCTCCTAATTCTCTTTGCATTAATATTTGTCTCACTGCAGAGAATGGAACTATGCTTTGGGTGTGATTTTTTATGAGAAATGGCCTGAAATTCTTTATAGCTTTAAAGACCAAAAATGCTTGCTTTTCGACAAATGAATAATTTAGTTTTGCACCTTGCAAATTAGAACTAAAAAATGATATTTGTGCTTCAATTTGTTGGTCATTAAGTTGTGTTAAAACAACAATGTATGATGTATCTGATGAAAAAGTATATAAAGTAAAAGGATTAAGAAAATTGGGGGTAGTCAAGAATGGAGCCTTGACAATGGATTTTTTAATAAAATCAAATGCTTCTCTTTCATTATGTCCCCATTTAAAGACTTAATTTTTCTTAATCATGTTTTGTAATGGTAAAACTATTTGTGAAAAGTCAGGGACAAACCTTTTAACAAAAATAATTTTCCCAAGAAACGATTTCATAGATTTCTTGTTATGAGGGAAATGAATTCTTTTAATCTCTTCAATTTTTTCAGGATCAATATAGATACCTCTTTTTGACACATTGAATCCTAAAATTTTTCCTTCATCTAATGAAAAAAATATTTCTTTGGGTTTAATGAGATGCCATACCTTTTACATCACTCAAAGACTTGCTTTAGGTCATTCACATGATTGGTTACATTTTTATAAAAGATTGTAATACATCTAAATAAATAACCACTGATTTATTTATGAGCCCCCTAAAAGTTGTGTCCATAGCTCTCTGAAAAGTTTCACCTGCATCAATTAATCCAAATGGTATTTTTTGATAGGCGTAAGTTTCCCACTTAGTCCTAAATGCAGTCTCTAATATGTCATTTGGATGTACAAGAATTTGATCATATCCCGAGAATCCATCTAGAAAGGACATAAGTTCAGAACCAGCTACTGTCTGCAGTACTTTTTCCATGATTGGTAATGGAAAGTTGTCCTTCTAACATGCTTTGTTTAAATTCCTAAAATCAATACAAATTCTAATATCACCATTCTTCTTCCTGACAGGTACCAAATTTGATTCCTATTTAGAATGCATGACTGGAAAGATGATTTTTTCTTTGAGTTTTTTCAGTTCTGTTTTAATTTGATTTTCAAGTTTTAGGTGAATCTTCCTCAATTTTTGTTGTATAGGTTTCTCATCTGAGATCATAGGAATTGTATGTTGAATCACATAAGCGTCATATGTTTTAAGATCAGTGTAATCCCAAGAAAAGATACTTTCATACATTCTAAATAACCTGATAAATGATAATATTTATTTGGAAGATAGACTAATACCTAGATTAACATTTTGAGGTTTTTCGTCAGTTCCTAGATTTACTAACTCAAATCTTAAGGTATAGCTTTGAGTTTTATAGTTAGTAACTCTTTTAAACCTATTTTTTAGATCATATAGGTCTTCTAACTTGAAAAAAAACTTAAGAATAGGATTTTCATCTTGTTCTTCCTTAATCTGAATGTCATGTTCATTTTCATCAAAACTTTGACTATCATAAGATCTTTCAGATGTTGAGAAATCTATGATATCTGAATCATCATTGAATACTCTCCAATTGGTAATATTATCAAGAACATATGGTCTAAAAATTAATTCAATGGAAATTCTATCGGAACCAAACTCTTGAGATGGAATTAATTTTGATGCTACATTATCCAGTAGATCTGCACTAGCATTCTCTATCCTAGGTACAGAAGAAATATTTGATATTAAGATCAATGGCTTTGTACAAACCTTGGACTAATGCTTCGTATTCAGCTATATTGTTTGTACAATTGAATTCTAGTCTGCATGCTAACATGGTCTTTTATCCTTCTAGGTTTATTAAAATACAACCAGCGCCTACAGTATCTTCAGATTTAGAACCGTCAAAATAAAGAGTCCAAAATAAAGAATTAACTACTACTTTAGTTACAAAATTTATACACTTGGAACTATTTGTCTGGGAAAAATTCTCAATCTGAGAAACAACTGCATTATCAAAGAAAGTTGATGGTTGAGAATTGAAATTTCCTAAAAACAACTCTATTGAGTAGTTTCCAATAATGTTATTATTGAATGCTACTGGCTCATTTACTCCTTCAATATAGGTGACTGTATGTTTCATGAACTTTTCACAGTCTACCTGAATTTGATTTGGCTTTCCATTATATGGTAGCCACATATGAGACCTGTCTGTTGCAAAATATCCATGAATTTTTTCAGACAATTCTTGACTTAAAACTAAGCCGTAAAACTCAGGAATATCAGCCACCAATATATCAATTATTTGAGTAACCTTGGGGTTTGATGACAATCTAATGGAAACAAAATTTATTTCTCCTGCCACCCCTACTCTGGTTCTATCAAGTTGTACTATATGAACAGGGGAACTCTGAGGAGCTATGTTAAACATAGCACATATTGATTTTGGCATTATATTAGAGGAAATCCCTGAGTCAATTAAAAAATTATGAATGTTTTTATTATAGATCTCATAGGTTAAGAGAAATGGAGTATGAGAGATGGATAGATCACCTATCATAATTAAGTCTGTAGCATCTATTTTAGTTGAAGGAGAAGGTGGCTTACCCATTTCATTAGCAGCTTGTACTATTACTGGAACAGGTGAGGTTGAAGTAGGAACTGCATTTAAGTCTCTAAGTAATATTTTATGTTGTTGCTTTAATTTATTAAGATCGTGAATTGAAATTTTGGCCCCGGTTTTCTTCATATATTCAACTACATTATACTCAATAGTGTATGAGACTACCATTGTCTTAGATGTAGGTGAAGTATCTGAAGTAACGGTACTTGTTTGTGTAGCCTTTGAAGTAGACTTTTTGCTTATTGATTTATCCTTAGCAGACATTGAAATATTTTGTTGTTGATTTGGTTGCATTGCCTCAATAGTCTTTTTGCTCTTTGTACTCACAGGTAAAGCTTCATGTTGTTCTTCATTTGGTAGGATGAAATTATAGAAATTTTAATACCACTATGTATTGCCTGGATTCTCCTGATCTAACAATTATATGCCACTGTTAAATACATAATCCTTCTACTAAAATATTTGTGGAAATTTAATCACCAATTTCAAACACATGAAGAAAGATCAATCACACATAACACAAATGTTTTTATCAGGAAATCATAAAGCTAAAAACCCCACTATCATATATCATGTATATATCATGGATCATGAAACAATATCATACAAAAATATAATCCAAGAGCTCTCAGTACAATATACAATCGTCTCACATTGTCATACAAAAATTAGCAAATATATGCACCAATTTACTGTCTCCTAGCAGCCTACCTCCACTGCGCAATCCCTGCTGATCACAATCCCTAAATGACTTCAATATTGCCTTGCCTTGACTGCGCAATCCTCATTGGCATCTCTAATGTGTGTTTGGTTGCAAGTGTGCACCCACTAATGTCACAAATGATAGTCAAATCGTCCCTTTCACCTATCTCTCAACCGAGTCTCCACTGGATCTGACATGCATGTAGTTAACAGTAGTAAATCTTCATTTTCATGTGAGATCACTCCATGTTATTTAAGTTAATATTTAATTCACTGATCTCTCACAAGTGTATCTTTAGTTACAACTAGCACAATTGAGTTTAACTCACTTAACTGAGTTAAACTACTTTACAACTCACATAACTACACATTCAACTCTATTACAACTTTGTATCGCTCCGTTACAATGAAGTCCACTTGCATGTCCCACCAACCAACCTTAGAACTTGTAATTCCTTCAGTCAACTAGTTTTCCACATCTATTAATTGAAATCAAGTGCTTCAAGAGAATAGATTATTATTTATTGTCTAATTATTATTAATAGATAATAATAATCGACATGCATTCTATTTTTAGACATGTGATCTATGAATAGACTTCGCACATGCATTCCAAAAATAGAACCCCATCCATAAATAGAATTTTCTCAACCATCCATAAATAGCTCTACTATAAATATAATTTTCCCACCATTCTAAAAATAGATATACACCTAAAAATACCCTATGGGCCCCACCTAGTGTAGGTGCCTAATTTTCACTAGGATCATCATCTTCTTGAATCTGAACACTCCCTCTCAACAAGAAAGGGATTATCCTTCACCTCAATCTCGTCTTTATGGTATCTGAATTTGCTCCTGGTGAGTGCCTTCATCAGAATATCTGCATCCTGATCTTCCATAGGAATGTACTGAAGCAACATGATCTTTTGTTGCACAAAATATCTGATATGATGCTACCAGATATCTATATGCTTAGATCTATCATGAAACACATGATTAATCAAGAGTTTAATGTAACTCTGATTATCACAATGAATCACTATAGGATCTAAATGAGAACCAAACAAACCAACCAGGATCTTTCTCATCCAGGTAACCTCACATGTAGCTTGACTTGCTGCCATGAATCGGTCAAGAGACTATCTTTATCTGCATTGTGAAGTAGGGACTCCTACATTCTGTGCCGTAGAAAACTTCATCCTCTTAGCTTTTGTGGTACGCCTTCTGCCAGTTGTAATGTTTGGCTCTACGTGAGTGGACTCCTCCACTCCATGAACCTCCTCCTGTGGCTGATCCACATCTAGAGACTCATATTTGGGAACCAAAATTTCCTCCTCTGCATGTAAGTCTAGCTCCCTCTCAAGCGACAACTTCAAGGCTTTCTCCTCATTGAATTTTATATCCCGTCGCACCATATTCATCCAATTGTTTGGAAAATACACAAGATAATTATGGGGTGTTTCTCTGTACCCCACAAATATCCCAACTTCAGTAGTTGACTCCATCTTCTTCCTAGCATTCTTGGTCACATGCACATAAACAAATGAGCCAAAAATATTAAAGTGAGAAACATATGGTTTCTTACCATAAAATGCTTCTTTAGGTGTACTCATGCCAAGTAATCTATGAGGACAACAGTTTTTCACATAAACCGAAGTGTTGCATGCATCCGCCCACAAGTGCATTGGTAGGCTCTTATCATGCAGCATAGCTTGTGCAGCACCCATGATCATTCTATTATTCCTATCTGTGACCCCATTTTGCTGTGGGTTATGAAGCGCTATGAGTTCTCTCTGAATTCCTTCTTTTCTTCAGAAGTCTTTGAATTCATTCGAGATGTATTCTCCACCATTATCGCTCCATAGAGCCTTCACTTGCTTCCCCGACTCTTTCTCAACCTATGCCTTAAACTCACCGAAATTTGAGAATGTTTGATCCTTCTTCTGCATGAAGAAGATCCAGCATTTAAGAAAAAATTCATCAGCAAAAATAACATAATACCTATGTTTTTTTGTTGAAGCAACCGAGAATGGTCCACACACGTTTGTGTGAACTCTCTCCAGGATCACCAAAGCACGGTTCTCCTTTTCATGAAAGGTGGACTTTACAAACTTACCCATAGTACATCCCTTGAACTGATCTAACTGCGCAAGTGTACCCTTGGTAATTCCAATAAAAATCTGCTACAAAATTTTCAGGGTACCATGGTGAAGATGGCCTAATTGCTTGTGCCATAATTTTCCCTCATCTCGGCTCACCACTTCTTCTTCTTTTCCCACCATTGCAGTACAACCATCTACCTCCAGCTTGTAGAGATTCTTGACTTGAATCCCTATCCTCTTAGTTTGAACCGTTGTTTCATGTTGCAGGAAAGCTTTTCCATCATTGAAAACAACGTCATAACCTCTATCCTCCAACATCACGACTGGGACCAAGTTTTTCTTCAGACCTGGAACATGCATAACATATTTCAAAAGAAATGGTTTACCTAAATCCCTCTCAAAGGCAATGGTAGCCATTTCTGTCACACTTTAGCGTCCAACATCACCCATATCTATATGAATTTGGAGATCTTTCTCTTCCAAGTCACTGAAAAGCTCCTTATCTCCCATCATGTGGAAGGAAGCACCACTATCAAGATACCACACCAATCCCATTGCGCTTTAAACCAAGCATGCGATCAAAGAGAAATCAAGTTCAAACTGCGAGGCAAGGGCCTCACCAGCTGCAGCTCCAGCAACCTTCTTGTTCTTATTTTTCTGTGGGCAGTTAGTGGCGAGATGCCCATGTTCGTGACAGTGAAAACACTTCACCTTGGACAAATCCAGATTCTTGCCTTTAGCCTCATATTTTGAATGGGATTTCTTCCCCTTCCCTTTCCTTTCCTTGGTATCCAAAGCACAATCCTCTTCATCATCATGCTTTGATGAAGAGCCATCTCTAGTGTTCCTCCTGAACTCCTCCTGCACTAGATCCAACCACAGTCGTTCCCAAACCGGCAGTTTTTCCCGTCCATTGACAGAGTCTTGATAACTATGCCAACTCTTAGGAAGTCCCAAGAGAGAAAATCTCACCAAATCATCATCAACAACTATGATTCCCACACTCCCCAGTTCATCTTGACATTGGACAAACTTTGTGAGATACGTAGGAATATTGTCGCCCTTCTCCATCTTTATCTTTTTGAGTTTATCCTTCAGCGCCAATTTCCTATGGTCACTTCTGCTTTGGAAAAGATCTGTCAAAGCCTTCCACATCTCATATGGAGTGGCTTTCCCATGAAGGCTTGAGACAATATGGTCTTGCACACCTTCCAACAGAATCCTTTTCATGTTCGCTACTTTCTTTTGCCAGGCGTCAAGTAATGCAACATCCATCGAAGTGGGCTTACGAACATCACTGTCAATGAATTCCTTCAAGCCATTATCTTCAAGCACCGCCTCCATCCTATCCTTCCATGCAATGTAGTTCTAGTTTCCCTCGAGTGCATACTCTATCCACAAACCATTGAAAGCCATTTCTATGTTTACTCAACTGTCGCACCAAGAAATTCTTGTCGCAAATTCGAATTTTTTCCACAAACAAAATCAGCTACTGCTTCAATATTGCAATCTTCTTTGCTCTAATACCATGTATAAATTTTAATACAATTATGTATTTCTTGGATTCTCCTGATCTAAAAATTATATGCCACTGTTAAATACAGAATCCTTCTAAAATATTTGTGGAAATTTAATCGCCAATTGCAAACACATGAAGAAAGATCAATCACACATAACACAGATGTTTTTATCAGGAAAGAATAAAGATAAAAACCCCACTATCATATATTATGTATATATCATGGATCATGAAACAATCTCATACAAAACTCTAATCCAAGAGCTCTCAGTACAATATACAATCGTCTCACACTGTCATGCGAAAATTGGTAAATACATGCACCAATTTACTACATCCTAACAGCCTGCCTCCACTACACAATCCTTGTTGATCACAAACCCTAAATGAATTTGATATTGCTTGCCTTGACTGCGCAATACTCATTGGCATCTCCAATGTGTGTTTGGTTGCAAGTGTGCACCCACTAATGTCACAAATGATAGTCAAACTGTCCCTTTCACCTATCTCTCAACTAGGTCTCCACTGGATCTAACATGCATGTAGTTAACGGTAGTAAATCTTCAGTTTCATGTGAGATCATTCCATGTGAATTAATTTAATATTTAATTCACTGATCTCTCACTAGTGTATCTTTAGTTAAAACTAGTTACAACTAGCAGAACTGAGTTAAACTACTTTACAACTCACATAACTACACATCCAAATCTGTTACAACTTTGTATCACTCAGTTACAATGAAGTCCACTTGCATGTCCCACCAACGAAACTTAGAACTCATCATTCCTTCAGTCTAGTGGTTTTCCACATCAGTTAACTGAAATCAAGTGCTTCAAGAGAATAGATTATTATTTATTGTATAATTATTATTAAGAGATAATAATAATCGGCATGCATTATATTTTTAAACATGCAATATATGAATAGAGTTCGCACATGCATTCCAAAAATAGAATCTCATCCATAAATATAATTTTCTCAACCATCTATAAATAGACTCCCACTATAAAAAGAATTTTCTCACCATTCTAAAAATAGATATACACCTAAAAATATCCTATGGGCCCCACCTAGTGTAGGTGCTTAATTCTCACTAGGATCATCATCTTGTTGAATCTCAACAGAAATCCCACATTCCATTTAGTTCAACTTCTTCTTCTTCTTCTTCCTCTTCTTCCTCTGTTTTCTCTTCCTCTATATCTTAATTAGATTCAACATTAGATATGATATTTGGAGGTTGAGTATTAGAGGACTTACCTTTCTTGAAGTTTTTGAAAATAATTTTTGTGCTACAATTTTCAGCGACTTGTTTCTTGATATCTGCCACCTTGTTTGTAATAGTCTTCAAAAAATTTTGAAGACCTTCCACATCAAAAGGATATTTTGGTAGCTTCTTTTTAGAATCATCTTTGAAAGATACCTTCTTGGATTTTCGATCTTCTTGAGAATTCTTTTTCTCAAGGGCAGTTATGCATTTCTCTACAGATAGAGATTCCTTCATGTTTTCTGCAAGTGTCGGAAATTTTGATCTATCAACAAAAATAGCTATATTTGATGGAAGAGATGAAATATAGCACTCAATTTGAACTTCTGCACAAACTGATATAGCAGGAATTTTATTGAGTAATTTATTAAATCTTGAATTAAAATATGTTATCTTCTCACCTATTTTAGCTTTTAGATTTGATAAATCATTGATGAGCGTAGCAGTGGTCCTGTCATCCCCAAACTTAGCTAGAAATTATTCTTCAAACATATTCCATCTAGTTATAGAGTGGGCAGGTAGTGAAAAATATCAGGATCCTACGAATCCTATTAGATTATACAAAAATAATCTTACAACACAATTCTCTTCAACCACTTCTTTTAGATTGATGGCTAACATAAAATTGTGAATGTGTTCTTTTGCCAGAAGACCATCATCAGGATTAAATTTAGGTAACCACCTTTTAGGATATTTTGGAAGAGCATGAAGAGGAGCGGGCATATTTACAGCCCCTAGATTGTTTCATGGATGTACATTTGGTGGAGGTACTTGTCCTGCCATTGGAGCTTGGGTGGATGTGATGGATTGAGTTTGAGTTGAAGAAGAGGCAGTCTGAGTGCTAGGACTAGTTGAAGGGATAGTAGTTTGAGTACTGGAACTAGTTAAAGTAACACTGGTTGTTGGAATGGAAGTTGTGGAAATGAGCGGAGGTAATGATGATGAATGGGATAATATCTCACTGGCGATTGAATCAAATTTAGTCCTCTTTATTCTCTTTCGAGTACTATCAATGGGAAATTCAAAAATAATAATTCATGTCTTTTGACTTTCTAATCGAGTTAATGTTCTTTGAGATTGTAAAGAAGACAAAATACTGATATCCGATAATTGAGAAGATTTAGGCTTTTCAACAGAAATGGATACTCTCTCTAACTTTTCTATCAAATACTAAACTTCTGGGGAAGCTTGATGAGAATTAGGAGATATTATGGGTTGATTATCACTAGGAGACTTAGGAGAAGGATGATCAACTTCAGATTTTAAAGTTGAGGATCTAGATAATTTTCTGGAAGTTGATAGGTATCTAAAGGGGGTGATACTCTTATATTGACCTTTAGATTGATCAGACCTTTTTTCCATTCACAAGGCCCTCCTTCTAGTGCCATAATGTTGAGGCCTTGGAATTCTGCTGCCAAAACATGGGGGAAAACCACCTGGTCCGGACCTTAAAGCAGCTCCTTTTCCGTTTGCTGCAGTGGCTCTGACTGGAGATAGTGGGACCATTTTCCCAATAAGGATGATTTTGGGGTGTGTTTTGTTTATACAAATTGAAATGGAAAATGATTCTAATATATCACATGCATCTATCTAAACTATTTATTCTATTATATACCTGAGGTGTTTCTTCCTTTATGCAATCTAAAGCAAGACTTAATACAAGTGAATAGAAGTACCATATATACGAAGTTCTAATCATGTAAACTGACAATAATTGATCTGATCCTCTTCACTTTCAATCAATTTAAAGAGCATATTAGTGCAACATCAGTTAAACAACTTTAATTGTCAAAATATAACAGACCATGTTCCATCCATTCATCAAAACACTCACAAACTTACAATAGTGCATTATTTGCAAATGTTTTTGAAAATTTTCTGGAACCTTCTCTAAATGCATGAGAGGGGTTTAAATACTAAACTAACTATGTTCTAAAATATATTATTATAATAAATAGAGGAGGTTTCAAACAACCATCCTCGTAAGAATATCATTAACTACAATCTAGGAAAATAAAGTAACAATATGACTTAAGAGTTCTGATCTTTCTTTTGGATTTCCTCCAGAAGTTGACAAATATCTAGCATGGGCTTGAGCTGAGCTGGCTGTGAAATCTGTGATCTGACCTGTCCTTTCAATATCACATTTGAGAGTTCTGGCTACGATCTTCTCATTGAATCTGTTAAAGACTGCAAGATTTGGTATTAATGATAAGGTTTGGTCAGAAAATTCCAATAATTTTCTTGATCAAACTTATTTACTTTTTTAATTGTTTCATCCTATGTTTCTGCGTTTTGTTTCCATTTCATTTCTAGTTGTTTGACTTCTGAGATCACTTCAGACGTGCACTCTTTGATAAGTTATACTTTCACAAGCTATTCACACATAGATTCACTAATTTATTTTTCCAACTTGAATGCTTTTGTTGTTGCTTTCTCTGTCTTCTTTATTTGTGCTTCCCAATATTTGAATAAGATTTCCTTGTGGAACTTATCTATCTGGGGTAGACAAATTCATTTCCTAAGTTTGATGCTTTCCATTGAATTTTTTAATTGATTTTCTTCTAAATCTACTCACATTCAAGTTTCTGGATAGCTATTTGATGGATCAGTATTTTACTTGAGTCACAATAAGAACCAGTAATAGAAGCTTGTTGGAAAAATACTTCTTGTTTTTGCTTTAACTTAGAATTTACATCCAATGCTTCCTTTATGAATTAATCTAACTATGGTTGGCTTTGTAATCTAGTCATTGCTACTTCTAGTTGTGTTTGCTTCTCAGTGATTTTTGCTCGATGGCAAAAATTAAGACTCTCAAAATATTTTTGAAATTGGGCCATTTTCGATTTCATTTTCTCGTTGGAGTTAGAATTTTTTTGGTGTAATAGCCTCTCTAATTCTATATTATTTCTGCTTCAGTAAAATTTTAACCTCAATGGCCTTATCAACAGTGGCAGTAGCATATTCCCCTACAAATTGTGATAGTTTGTTTGAATGTTCAGTAGGATTAGCTAGGGGATCCTTCCATAAAATGTCTACTGATTCATTTGTAAGATCTGAGATTGTTTCATCAATTCTTCTCCTTTTATTTCTCTTGACTACATCCTTATGACTAGGACTATAGAAGATATCTAGCAAAGGAATTTCCTTAACTTGTAACACTATATGTTCTATAGGGTAAGTCAGAATGATCTCTCAATCATGAGTTCAATAACTTGTTGTAGTGGAAAAACAATTTCCATTAACTTTTGGAAATGTTCAGGTGACTGAAAATGAGTAGCTTGATCAGTTTTTGGATTGGGATTTTCTATTGCTTTAGAAAAATCATCCCATTCACTACTTAAATTATTTGGTTAGGACTTTCCTGATTGATCAAGTGTATCTTGACTGAGCTGAACTTCTTGATAAGTTGATTATGTTCCATTACTTCCTTTTTTCTCCTGCATCTCAATCTCTTGGATTAATTGATCAATTATCTTTTCTGGGCTTTCCTTTCTATTTTTCAGATTCATTTTCAGAATGATCCAAATTGTGAGATTGATGCTCTGATTTCCTCGACTTATCCTCAAACATGTCTTTTGCTTCATTATCCAAGCTAATACTTGGAGTAGGTCTGTCGACATCTTCAATAGTCAATAAGTTAAGATGAATTCTCTCCAGACTATTATTTATGTATGTTTGGAAGGCTTCCAAATCATCTTGGTTGAGTCGACTGGATGCAAACTTAAGTATATCTAAAAAAATTTCCATACCTTGAAATAAATCATCAACTTTATCTATTTCTTTTACAAAAGGCTTCATTTTGAGCTCAGTGGTGTATTTTTTAATTACATCACTGTTTGGTCAATTTAGTGTTCCTAAATTTTCTTCATTAATTATCAACCAGGGCTAGTAAACTTATGAATTGCGATGCATCATATGTGCTTAAGCAACCTATTTCTTACTTCGTTGTATTTGTGTTTTTTTATATTTTTTTTAGGGGGTTTTGTTCTTTGAATTCTTTGAAATGACTAACCTAGAATTATGAAAAATATTTAAGTTAATATAATTTTAACTTTAGAAGGAAGAAAAGGAAGTGTATTAAAACTAATCTAATTTTCATAAAATCAAACCTAAGGCTAAGAATTAGCTTAAGACCTAGTTTTTGAAATCAAAGCATATATTTATTTTGTTTGTTAATCCTAATCCATGGATCTACTTCTAGAATTGATATTCCTATGAAAGCAAGAAATGAATAAACTATTTCACCTTCATTTATCTCTCATCCAATTGTTAGGAGTGACCTATTGAGATGGAGTTTAGTAACTAATAGTAATTTAGGATGCTAAGGCTATAAAACAGAAAACAAGGAATGCAAATGAAAATATCTAAGATGTGTCTAGCTACTCCAATTATTCAATTGTAAAGAGTGACCTCCTTTGAAGTAATGTCTGAGTAATCTAATTACATTTGTTTTGAATTAAAGCACTAGGAAAGATCTGTAAATAACCCAGAAGTTGCATTACATTCAATCATTCAACAACCCTTTCTTAATATGTTAAGATGAGCTCTTTATGGAGTGGTTTTTAGAAAGATTATTGTTGTTGTCAAATGAGGGTATTGAAGGTAAAAACATGCAAAGTCTAACTAAGATCAACCAAATGTATAATTGAATTTTCAATAGTACTCAAATGTGAAGCTAGCACTACAAGAAAAAAGCACATTGGTGAGGGGCGAAAATGGTCACCATAAGCTTGTTGGTGAGGGTCAAAAGAGCCTTCTTCACCAAAAACGGAATGTCACCAAAGGTGGCATCGCTGAAAGTATAGGTGTTGTGGTGACATTTAAGTTTCGTCACCAATAACGATTTATAGTGACAGATAGTGACCATCACCATTTCATATGACCAATGGTGACAGACAATAGCCTCCATCACCAAAAAACTGAACGTCACCAAAGGTGGCGCCACTGAAAGTATGTGTTGTGGTGACATTCAAGGTCCGTCACGAATATTGATTATAATGACGGATAGTGACCTCGCCATTTCATATGAAGAACAACGATTTTTTGTGATGGACCTTTCATGTCCGTCACTATTGGTGCATATATATGGCGACGTTCATTGACCGTCACCATAAACTCATTGGTGACATCAAGGTCCGTCATGAATAATGACTATAATGAGAAACAGTGACCCTCACCATTTCATATCAACAACAACGATTTATGGTGACAGACCTTTAATGGTCGTCACTATTTATGCATATATATGGTGGCGTTCATTGACCGTCACCATTTCATATTTTGGTGAGGGTCAAAAAATGTCACCATAAACTCATTGGTGATGGTCAAAAGAGCATCTGTCACCAAAAACCGATCTTCGTCATTCCCTATGAATATCAGGGCACGATGGAATCGAACCACCAACCTCCTACTTGCAAAGCAGGTGCTCTTCCATTGAGCTAGCACCCCTTAAAGAATTAGACTTTAAACTAGCAATTGCCTCTAAAGGTGCAAAGATACACCAAAGGAATAAGAACCAGGAAAACTGAAAGAATTCAGTGTCCTTGCTCCTATTTTTATTCTATGACACTCTACAAATTATGATCTTTGTCTATGACATATTTGTGCGAAGTGGTTCTAATTTAACAGTAAATGTTATATTCAGATACAATAAATTAATAACTGAGAGGCCTTATGGGCTAATTTTTAATCCTTACACCAAATTCTCTTAATATTCAAGTCTATGGAACAACTCATTCAAAGTTCAAACTAAAGTAGATTTTAAATGGAAAGCCTAAAACTAGCTAAGTATTTTACAAGTTAATAATTTGGATATAACTTCTGTTCAATTTATATGACAAGTTATTCCATAACCTTGAAACTAGTTTCTTAGCTAAAAGACTTTCTTAAGTCAACAATGACAAAGAAAGATAGTCATGGCAAGAAAAATTCTCTTGATTTTTCTAATGAGGGTGCATGTAACTTGATAAAGATTGCATGAGAGTATCAAACCATAAACAGTTTCACTAAAACATGGAAATGACAAAGTCTTGTTAAGCAACAAAATTTTAGTTGAATATATGAAAAGCATCGAGCTAAATGATATAATTAAACTAAAAGTAACTGTAAAAAACTGAAATTTCCATAATATACCATTTGGTTTGGTTAGTTCTTCCGAAAGAGAAAGTGAAATTGCATGATCCAGCTCTCATCTTGATTTTGTAATGGACCATCCTGAACAAAAATGTCCACATACAACTATGTTATTGTATTGGTAATACTTTTGATATAATCGATCAAAGCATGTACTATGTAGGAGAATAACTGGAAATCACAACTAGAAATTTGAATCACAACATAATAATATAAAAGAACATGCAACAGGAAAGGAACAACTCCACAGTTTGATAAATATGAACAATCCATGAACCTGTTCTTATATATTGATATAGATAACAAAATAGAAATCTAGATTTATGAAATTCAAGTATCAGACAACAATGTCTTGAACAAATCTCAATATGTAAAATAGTATTTTTTTCATTTGGATTTACCTTGCAGAACCTCACGAAAAAGTTTCCATAGAAACAACCAATAAACATAACAACATGGACCTCAAGAGCAATTGTGCAGGGGATAAAATATGAAGGTAAATCACTAGATAAGTATTCAAAGAAAATGATGAAAAGTGTATCTAGAAAGAACTGAGAACCCTCTGAAGTAAACCACACATTTATCATCATGACTAGTACACTTGCAAAAAAAGATCAGAATAAATTATGAACTATTCCACCAAAAAACAGTGAATTTTTCAACTAAAATACAGTTTCAAATTAATCACTAGCATGACGCTAACTTTGTTAGAGCTAACAGATAGAAGATTGAAGATTAAAAGACAATACACTTTGATTAATTAGGGATTACTGTGGCATTATATGGCACATAACAAATTACATTATCATCTCCAAATGTACCCCTGCGTAGTATCCATCTGACACTTTGTGACTTGATCCTTTAAAAGGCTTTCTCAGCCTCTTCATCATTCGAGATTTATTATGAGTATGATGGTGCAATGTGACTTGTATTTCCCAAATAACATAAGCCAACAATGAAAACCATAATTAAATTATTAATGTCTTACTAATTTAATCCTTGAAAAGACAAAAAGCATGAATCCAAGAAAGAAAATGATAAGGTTCTCGTTAACCAACTAATATATTTACAGATATGGCAGAATTTTTGATTGGTTGTTTTAGAATTTAAAGCATTTTACTTATTCTCTCAAACATATGAAAAGACACTAAAATTACCAAGGTCATATTTCAACAAAAATCTTGCAAAAAATCAGATTGCAACTATGAAGATATTATTACAAAAATATTACAGAAAATCAAATTGCAACTATGAAGATATTATTACAAAAATCTTGCAGAAAATCAGATTGCAACTATGAATTATTGTTCTAAATTTTAAAAATTATAGTAATAAAATCCATCTTCAACATGAGTTAGCATTTTATATCATATTAGACAAATTTTGAGTCAAGGAACAAGTACAAGGTTCAGAGTTAAAATATTTGCGTCAAGGACAAGGAGGTATCATATACAACTTTCTGAGTTGAGGTTTATCACTAAAGAACATAGTCTTGAGTCTTAAACCAGTACCTAATGAGGGAATTATGGAAATAAATGGGCACAAAATGTGAATTCATCCCTCATGAGTCATGGCAACCCGCATACAACTCCTGAGGCTTTACAACCACTGTAGCTGCACCCATCACACTACATTTTTAGGTTGAATTGTCCACACCTGAGGCTTTTCAAGTTGCATCCACTACATCTGCGCCCATCACACCACCTTTTTAGGTTGAATTGTGCACATGTCCTAATCCACAGAAGATGTAGTTGAATATTCTGTTGTGCTGAATTGCATAGATTTTGCCCACAGCTCACCATAAGTTCTTGTGTGTGATGTATCATGGGAGCCACAAAACCTGCAAACACAATTATCCATGAAGTCCAAAATGGGGAGGATGTAACTAGCAAGAACAAAGCTGGGACAAATGCTCCATTGCAATGAAATTCCATATGTGACTCCTCATGAACAGAGAGCCATTCTTATCAAAATATTCTAAGAGAAACATGTTTTAAAGTTAAATGGATACAATTCATTAACCACCCTGCCATCCTACCGTGTCATATCACCTTGAGCACTTCCCAACACAGTGACTCCCTTGGTAGAAAAGGCCAAATCACTAAATAAGTTTTCTCAAAAATGTAAAAACAACATCCAGATATGGGAAGAATACACCAATGCCTAACAGGCTTGGGACTAGCAGTTGCTAGCGAGGAGTTTCACACCTTTGGTCAAGATTTTGTTCTCACAAGCTTCACCCATGGGGGATAGGAAGGGATTCAAATTATGGCATTGGGAGGTGATGAACCATGTGCATATATTTCTGCTTGTGACGTGATTGCTCTTCGTGAGACAATTGTTGATTAGTACAAAAAATGTATATATTCTTGGAATATGATCTAAATATGAATATGGAAGTGTTCAACTATCTTATTGAGGACATTGTATTTGTGAAAATATGGAATTAAAATCTTTAAAATAACATAATTTATGGGAGTGACAAGGTATGCAAGGCAGTGGTAAGATGGAAGTCAAATCTGAAGTAACAAAATTCCAAAATAACTTAGGGTTTATAGTGGCTCCACCAAAGATACTCTGACATGGAGGTTTTTCTCATGGTTATTTTAGATTGTTGGAGAATATTTGGTGGAGCTATGGTTCCTCTTGGTTTTCCCTATCTAGGGTTTTCGAAAGCATGGAGAATTATATGATAGGTTGTGATTGTGTTCATGGGTTTCATTTATTCTTTATATATATGAAGTTTTTGGGTGAATGTTCCAACAAATACTAACACCTCAAGACAAAAACACATAAAGTAAAAATAAGATTGAATGAGAGAGAGAGAGAGTTGCACTGATGTTACATCCCTAACCCAAGTATGAAAAGGAATATGCACAAGTCCATGATCGACTATAATTACAACTCACTCCTTCCTCTTTTATATGAGAGGTAAAGGGGCTTTAGTGGACCTAGTACACTACAAGCTAACTTGAAAGACACAAGTAGGTCCACCCATGTGAAGCACTCTACTCTACGTGACATGTGTTAGCATCAAAGGTGACAGTGATTAACAAGCAAGCCCTCCATGGCATGAGCACTACTCCCCAAGGTCCAATAATCCTCCAAAGGTCCTAAGCTCCAATGCATCTCCTAGGCTATGTTTCTCCTTAAGGACAATGCATATCCAAGGTAATGTGTCACCTTAAGGACTCCCACACCTACATATCCACTCCCTCAACCCAAGAGTTCACATGTCAAGGTATTTTTTGTGCTCGTGTTGATTTTTGGATGTTTTTGTCATGGTCAAATACCCAAGTCTACTCCAAGCACACAAACTCCCTTCATGCATCAACAACATGAAGTCACCAAGCGCCATACTAATCCAACACTTCGAGGAAGAATGTATTTCAAACATCCAAACAAGGTCTAGCAGCAAACGATAAACCACTTCTAATGTCCAAGTCCATCAATGTAAAATTCATGCTATTATTATTTCAAGAATATTTATATTTTATCCAACATGATGACCCACTATGCGCACTATTTGTAGGGAATCTTCTAGATTTTTCTACTTCAGCGTGTTGATCCACTATGTGCATTGGTCAATAACTCCATTTAGTCAAGGAACTCTTCTAAAGTTCTTTCCAAGTTTCATTTCTCTTTCCTGTCATCAAGCAAATTGGAGCAACTAGAAAGAATTCCATTAACTGTCATCCATACAGTTTTTTCCTAAAAAAGTGCCTATTGCTTAAAGAAAGTAGGAAACCATCATGAAACATGACTATAGCCACATAGTTTCAGTAGCTATAATCTAGCAATGTTATTAAAAACATTGTTAGATTTGTTTCATAAAAGAGCACCTAGTCCCAAAAAACATAAAATGTTCATGGAGAATGGCTTGTGTCACTATCATTAAGCTTGACTGTAAACACTGATAGGTTTTTGAGCCAATAAAATAAAGTCCCTGGAGAAAAGCAGTGATGGTTTCTCTCTAAAACATATGCAGATAAAGATATAAGATTTGAGTGGAGGACTTAACTAGTTTCATGACTACCGCTTGACTTGTAACTATTTGGTTTTTTGGTCTGCTTTATTTTCTATATTTCAGATCTAGTTCCAGAATTTTTGGATTTCAAATTTCAATTATGATAGCAGAATTTTGGGTTGGCTCACATCATTGGTATTAGAACCTCAATTAATAGCATATTCATATCAGATTTTTCGCTACAGTTCAGATTAGTTACTTATGTTCACCAATCTGTTTATATTTCAAGGAATCCTTGTAAGGAAGATAGAGCAAAGCACAACTCAGATATATTGTCACCAGCATACACATCAAATCAGATATATTGTCATCGAGAGAGAGAGAGAGAGTAGCACTGCTCTTATATCCCTAACCCAAGCTTGAAAGGAATATGCACAAGCGCATGATGGACTATAATAAAAACTCACTCCTTCCTCTTTTTATATGAGAGGTAAAGGGACTTTAGTGGACCTAGTCCACTACAAGCAAACTTGCAAGACACAAGTAGGTCCACCCATGTGAAGCACTCTACTCTATGTGACATGTGTCAGCATCAAAGGTGACAGTGATTAACAAGCAAGCCCTCCATGGCATGAGCACTACTCCCCAAGGTCCAACAATCCTCCAAAGTTCCTAAGCTCTAATGCATCTCCTAGGTCATATGTCTCCTTAAGGACAATGCATATCCAAGGTAATGTGTCACCTTAAGGACTCCCACCTACATATCCACTCCCTCAACCACTTCATGTTATTGATGCATGAAGGTATTTTGTGTGCTCATGTTGATTTTGGGATGCTTTTGTCATGGTGAAATACCCAACTCTACTCCAAGCACACAAACTCCCTTCATGCATCAACAACATGAAGTCACCAAGCTCCATACTAATCCAACACTTCTAGGAAGAATGTATTTCAAACATCCAAACAAGGTCTAGCAGCGAACGGTAAACCACCTCTAATGTCCAATTCCATCAACGTAAAATTCATGCTATTATTATTTCAAGAATATTTATATTTTATCCAACATGATGACCCACTATGTGCACTATTTGTAGGGAATCTTCTGGATTTTTCTGCTTCAACGTGTTGATCCACTATGTGCATTGGTCAACAACTCCATTTAGTCAAGGAACTCTTCTAAATTTCTTTCCAAGTTTCATTTCTCTTTCATGTCATCAAGTAAATTGGAGCAACTAGAAATAATTCCATTAACTGTCGTCCATCCAGTTGTTTCCTAAACAAGTGCCTATTGCTTAAAGAAAGTAAGAAACCATCATGAAACATGACTATAGCCGCATAGTTTCAGTAGCTATAATCTGACAACTTTATTGAAAACACTGTTATATTTGTCTCATAAAAGAGCACCTAGTCCCAAACAACAGAAAATGTTCATGGAGAATGGCTTGTTTCACTATCGTTGAGCTTGACTGTAAACACTGACAGGTTTTTGAGCCAATAAAATAAAGTCCCTGGAGAAAAATTGTGATGGTTTCTATCTAAACCATATGTAGATAAAGATAAAATATTCAAGTGGAGGACTTAAGTAGTTTCATGACTACCGCTCGACTTGTAACTGTTTGGTTTTTTGGTCTGCTTTATTTTTTTAATTTCAGATCTAGTTCAGGAATTTTTAGATTTCAAATTTCAGTTATAATAGAAAAATTCTGGGTTGGCTCACATCATTGGTATTAGAACCTCAATTAATAGCAGATTCATATCAGATTTTTCACTACAGTCCAGATTAGTTACTTATGTTTACCAATCTAACTATATTTCAAGGAATCCTTGTAAGGAAGATAGAGCAAAGCACAACTCAGATATATTGTCACCAACATACACATCAACTCAGATATATTTTCACCGAGAGAGAGAGAGTATCATTGCTCTTACATCCCTAACCCAAGCTTGAAATGAATATTCACAAGTGCATGATGGACTATAATAACAACTCAATCCTTCCTCTTTTTATATGAGAGGTAAAGGGGCTTTAGTGGACCTAGTCCACTCCAAGAAAACTTGCAGGACACAAGTAGGTCCACCCATTTGAAGCACTCTACGCTACGTGACATGTGTCAGCATCAAAGGTGACAATGATTAACAAGCAAGCCCTCCATGGCATGTGCACTGCTCCCCAAGGCCCAGCAATCCTCCAAAGGTCCTAAGCTCCAATGCATCTCCAAGGTCATGTGTCTCCTTGTTAATACTATGCTTTCTACCTATTATTTCCATAGTGCCAAAATGTCCACTTGCAATAAAAATTGCATGTCATGTACATAAATAGAAAACCTGATGGATGATAAGGAAAAAGGGCTATCCTATATGCCATGGAACATCATATTCCATACTTATAATGCACCCCAAGGTGTCAAAATTGCATGCCAAGTGACAAATTTTTATTTCTCAGGTTAAAATCTATGTTACAACTTACAGCCTGACCTGATTGCACACAGCCTCCTGCTGATGTACCTATGGAAAAGTCATAAAATACAGTGCTACAATACTTCTCCCCATGCATCTTCCTACACTTCCATAATTCTAATGTACAAATTCAAGTGAGAGTACTAAGTCTACCAAAACAGTTTCACTGATTTACCTGTCTCTTGCTAAGTGAAAGTAGTCTTTAAAAGCATGCATGTCTAGGGCTCACTAAAGATCAAAATTGTTGTGAGAATCTTCTTATAATGTGCCAAAATTACCATCCTAAGGAAGTAATCAACAACAATAAAAATAGATCCATTGCCATGCTTGGGTAAGGGAAAACATGACATAAAATCTAGGGGCACTAACTCCCAAGGTTTATCTAGAGTAAGCAAAGGCCTACAATTGATGTGGATGGCCATTTCCTTTGGTAGAATATAATTCTTCCACTGCTTACAGGCTTCAGTAATAGAATGCAGCTCATTGTCATAGGTTGGGTATCTATGAAACCCATCATAGAGTGTTTGGCTATGATAAGCCATCAAATGTTTGTGTCATGTGGGAAATACATTGAAAAATTGATTGATTGGCTCACAGGGTCCCTATTGTGTATTCATTCATCGATGAAAGCTACTTCCCCAATTGGATAGAAGTGAAAAATGATAGTTGCAAAGGTAGGAATAATGGCGTTGGAGATAACATTGTTAGTAGAAATTTGAATAACTGATATATTATTCATCGAGATTCTCCTGATAACACATTATTTTATCTTCATGCACAATACAAAATCTCTTCTACCATTGATTATTAATTGCGGAAATAAAAACAATCGCATGCGCACATTAAAACCATAAAAAATCACACATATGAACACAATATTTCATGGGAAAGCTTAAAGCTGAAAACCCCCAACTATCTGTATATTATATGTCATAGAGATCATGTAACAATCATCATACAAATCTCCTCACAAGCTCTCAGCACAACCTCGAATTGCTACACACTAATCAAGCTAGATCTACCAAAACACATGCTCCAATCTCTGCCACCTGATAGCTAGCCTCTATTGCGTAATCAATGTTGTAGGATGGCTCATTAAATAACTTGAACCACCTGGCTTGTACTATGCAATCCTCATGGGCTTCTCCAATCACTGGTTGTTGCAAATATGCAACAGTATAGTCACAACTGATAGTTAACCTACTCTTTCACCTATCTCTGCACTGGTCTCCACTGAAACTGTCCATGCACTAAATTTAACTGATGTATTCTTTAGTTGATTAATGATTTTATAATTAGTGAATTAATTAATAATTAAATCACACCACTCTTCACTAGTGTATTAATCAGTTAGACTAAATACAACTAGCTCAACTATGTTTAGATTAGTTAAACTGAACACAACTCCATTAACTCCTCAATCAACTCCACCAAACTCTGTCACATGAGTTCTAACTGAAGTATCCATGAAATAGCTCCACTTAACCCTCAAAAATAGCATAATTCCTTCTGTCAGCGCCTGTGACACATCTGTGCACTTAACTGAAGTGCTCCAAGAGAATAAGATAATGTTTATAGTCCAAATATTATTAAGAGCTAATAATATTCAACATATTCAGAATCAGAGCTCGGAATCTCCACAGTTCTCATTTTCAACATATCAATTTTTAGACTGGCAATCTAAAAATAGATTCCGCCCAATATGTCTAAAAATAGAAGTCCATCTATTTTTTTTGACTTGACCAACCATCCACAAATAGCATCCTGCAACTCATAGAACATGATCCATATGTCTAAAAATAGACATATTCTAAAATAGACTTTGCGCCAAAAATGGCCTACGGGCCCACTTAGTGAAGGCGACTTCTTTCCACTAAGCTCATCATCTTGTTGCAATCTCAACACTCCCTCTCAACAAGATAAGTATTATCTGCCACCCCTATCCTGCCTCTGTGGTATTCGAATTTTCTCCTGGTGAGTGCCTTCGTCAAGATATCAGAATCCTGATCCTCCGTGGGAATGTATGAAAGTAACATGATTTTCCGCTGCACACAATATCTGATATGATGATACCGGATGCCAATGTGTTTAGATCTATCATGAAATACTGATTAACCGAGAGTTTTATGCAACTCTGATTATCACAATAAATCACAGTAGGCTCTAAGTGTGAACCGAACAACCCGACCAAGATCTTCCTCATCCGTATAGCCTCGCATGCAGCCAAACTCACTACCATATACTCGGCCTCTGCTGAACTAAGTGCCACGGATCTCTGCTTCCTGCTGTGCCAAGAAACTGTTGTCCACCTGATACTGAAAATCCCTCCATATGTGCTCTTTCTATCCGTTGGGCTCCCTGCCCAATCTACATCCGTGAAGCCACATAGCCTCACCTCATCCGACTATCTATACCATAATCCATATCCCAATGTGCCTCTAAGATATCTCAATACATGCTTTCTTACCTTCTAGTAGAGCTTCGTAGGCTTAACCATAGCTTGTGAAAGCTGGTTAACATCATAGCATATGTTGGGTCGTGTATTGACCAGATACATAAGCGACCCCACCAACTATCGATAAACAGTGGCATCCACTACCTCTGTTGAAGTAGTATCCTCCTTCCTCCATACACCAGGAAGAAGAGTATCAACAGGCTTGTAGCCATGCATGTTGAACTTCTCCAGTATCTCTCGGGCATACTTTCCTTGAGAAACAAATAGTCCATCACTGCGCTACCAAATTTCCAATCCCAGGAAAAAATGAAGGAGGCCCAAGTCCTTCATCTCAAAATATTTTGCAAGATCAACCTTACATGAGTGTATCAACAGTTCATCACCCATCAAAATCAAATCATCTACATAAAGTACAATGATCAGCAACTTACCCTCCACCACAATCTAGTATAGGTTAGGATCTGCCTCACTCTTGGAGAATCCAAGTCTGGTGAAATAACTGTCTATCCATGTGTACCAAGCACGAGGTGCTTGTTTCAACCCATACAACGCCTTCCTTGAGCCCCACACATGCGACTCGCCGTTGAAGATCTCGAAACTTTTGGGTCAGTTTATGTACACCTCCCTAATCACCCCCGTTGAGGAACATAGTCTTCACATCCATCCGATGAATGTTCCACCCCATCCGCACCGAGAGAGAAAGAATCGTCCGTATGGAAGAATACCCTGTGACAGCAATATAGCTAAACCAATTGATCCCCCAACTGCGAGAGCTTCGGCAACAAATTCGCTTGTAATTTATCCACAGCAGCCACTCATCACCGTCCTTGCCACTTTGTAGATCCATCTCAAACCCACCACCGATTTCCCTTCACGCCTTGGGACAATCTCCCATGCACTTTTTCTGACAATCGAATCATACTCTTCCACCATGGCATCTACCCATGCGGGATCCTCCACAGCTTCCTCGAAATTGGATGGCTCCGTCACGATACACTTTCTCATAAGAGCCATGTATCTAGTATACCGGTCAGGTGATTGTCTCTATCTGCGATGTGATGTAGGTGCTCCTACAACCTTCTCTGCATCTTGAGCCAGTCGCTCAGCTTCTGTAGTGCGCTTCCGCCCTCTGATGGTTGGCGCTGCATCAGTAGTCTCTTCCACTCCATGAACCTCCTCTTGTGGCTGATCCACATTCTGAGGCTCATCCTTAGGAGCTAATAGCTCCTCATCTGCATGCAAGTGTGGCTCCCTCTCAAGCGAACACTTCATGGCTTTCTCCTCGTGAAATTTGATATCCCGTCGCACAACAGTCTTGCGACTGTCTGGCAAATACACATGATAGTTGTGGGGCATATTAGTGTACCCCACAAATATCCCAACCTCTATGGTCGGCTCTAGCTTCTTCCTGGCATCCTTAGTCACATGAATGTAAACAGATGAACCAAAAATCCTCAAATGGGAAATATCAGGCCTCTTACCAGAAAACGCCTCCTCGGGTGTACTCATGCCAAGTATCCTGTGAGGACAACGGTTCTGAACATAAACTGCAATATTGCATGCCTTAGCCCACAAGTGTATGGGAAGGCCCTGATCATGCAACATCGCCCGTGCAACACCCACGATCGTTCTATTCTTTTGCTCAACGACCCAATTCTGCTGTGGGTTATGAGGCGCTATGAGCTCTCTTCGAATTCCTTCTGCACTGCAAAAGTCCTTGAATTCGCTAGAGATGAATTCACCACCGTTGTCGCTCCTAAGAGCCTTCACCTTCTTCCCTGATTATTTCTCAAGTAGTGCCTTGAACTCACAGAACTTTGAGTATGTCTCGCTCTTCTTCTGCATGAAGAAGATCCAGCACTTACGAGAAAAATCATCAACAAATATCACATAATACCTGCGATTTGTTGTCGAAGCTATTGAGAAAGGTCCACACATGTCTGTGTAAATTTTCTCAAGGACCGTCGTGGCACGAATATTCTTCTCGTGAAAGGTGTCTTTCACAAATTTTCCCAACGTACATCCCTTGCACTGATCTGACTGCGCAAGAGTACCCTTAGGCAGCCTAGTAGAAATCTGCTACAAGATCTTCAAAGCTCCATGGTGAAGGTGGCCCAATCTTCTGCTACAACTCGCCATCATCCCAAATTTCACCACTCTGCCTGTCCGCGGTTGCGCAGCAATCTACCCGCAATTGATAAAAGGTTCTTAACTCCTAACCCTATTCCTCCTCGCGCCTCACCAGCTTGCCCACCGCGTAGGGTTTTTCCCTTTCCTCGCTAAAGACAACATCATATCCCTGCCTTCTAACATCGCCATGCAGACCGACATTCTTCTTCAACTCGACCATGCAACACTTCCTTCAATACGAAGGGTTTGACGTGCACTCTCCTCAAAGGGAGAAATGGTACCGATACCGGTCGCACTATATCTACCATCATCGCCCATCTCGATGTGCACTCCAAGATCTTTCTCATCCAGATCAGTAAACAAATCTCGATCTCCTGTCATGTGAAAAGACACACCACTGTCAAGAAACCACACTAAACACATCACACTTCAGACTAAGCATGTGATCAGCAAAAAATATAGCTCAAACTGCGAGGCTAAGGCCTCTCCAGCTGTAGATCCAGCAGCCTGCTTATTTTTCTTCTTCTGTGGAAAATTAGTGGCGTAATGTCCGTGTTGGTGACAGTGAAAGAACTTCACCTTGGACATGTCCTGCTTCTTGCCTTTCGCATCAGATTGAGAAGCATTCTTCTTGCTCTTCCCCTTATTTTCTTTGGTAGCCAAAGCGCAATTTTCTTCATCGGAGTTCTTTGATGAAAATCCATCCCTGGTACTTTGCCTTATCTCCTCTTGCACAAGATCCGACCAAAGTCGCTCCCATCCTCGCAATTTCTCCCGACCATTGACAGAGTCCTGATAGGAATGCCAACTCTTCGGAAGCCCAAGGAGAGCCAAGCTCACCAAGTCCTCATCATCAACAATAACCCCCACACTTCCTAGCTCATCCCTGCATTGGATGAACTTCATGAGGTACTTGGGAATACTGTCGCCTTTCTCCATTTTTATGTTCCTGAGTTTATCCTTGAGTGCCAACTTCCTCTGGTCGCTCTTGCTTTGAAATAAATTTGTCAAAGCTTTCCACATCAAGAATGGAGAAGCCTTACCATAAAGGCTGAACACTATGTGATCCTTCACACCTTCCAACAAAATCCTTCAACACTTTGTTGTCTTCTTTTGCCATGCGTTAAGTACGGAAGCATCACTAGAAGTAGGTTTTGGAACTTCTGCATCTATGAAATCCTTCAACCCATTTTCATCCAGCACCGCCTCCATCCTGTCCTTCCATGAAATATAATTCGAGCTGCCCTCAAGGGCATACTCCAATCGCAATCTGTTGAAAGACATCTCAACTTCGACACCAAGAAAACACTACTGCAAATTCGAATTCCACCAGCTCAAAACTCAACCGCTTCAATGTTTTGAAATTGCTCCAATGATCAATATCGCTCTGATACCATGTAGAAATTTGAATAACTGATATATTATTCACCGAGATTCTTCTGATCACACACTATTTTAACTTCATGCACAATATAGAACCTCTACTACCATTGATCATTAATTGCGGAAATAAAAACAATCGCATGCGCACATTAAAACCATAAACAATCACACATATGAACACAGTATTTCATGGGAAAGATTAAAGCTGAAAACCCCCAACTATCTGTATATTATATGTCATAGAGATCATGTAACAATCATTGTACAAAGCTCCTCACAAGCTCTCAGCACAACCTCAAATTTCTACACACTAATCAAGCTAGATCTAGCAAAACACATCCTCCAATATCTGCCACCTGATAGCGCCTATTACGTGAATCAATGTTGTAGGATGGCTCATTAAATAACTTGAACCACCGGGGTTTGTACCGTGAAATCCTTATGGGCTTTCTAAACACCGGTTGTTGCAAATATGCACAAAAGATAGTCACAACTGATAGTTAACCTGCTCTTTCACCTATCTCTGCACTGGTCTCCACTGAAACTATCCATGCACTGAAGTTAACTGATGTATTCTTTAGTTGATTAATGAGTTTATAATTAGTGAATTAATTAATAATGAATTCACACCACTCTTCACTAGTGTATTAATTAGTTAGACTAAATACAACTATCTCAACTATTTTTAGATTAGTTAAACTGAACACAACTCCATTAACTCCTCAATCAACTCCACCAAACTCTGTCACATGAGTTCTAACTGAAGTATCCATGCAATAGCTCCACTTAACCCTCAGGAATAGAGTAATTCCTTCTGTCAGCTCCTGTGCCACATCTATGCACTTAACTGAAGTGCTCCAAGAGAATAAGATCATGTTTATAGTCCAAATATTATTAAGAGCTAATAATATTCGACATATCTATTTTTAGACTGGCAATCTAAAAATAGATTATGCCCAATATGACTAACAATATAAGTCCATCTATTTTTTCTGACTTGACCAACCATCCACAAATAGCATCCTGCAACTCATAGAACATGATCCATATGTCTAAAAGTAGACATAGTCTAAAAATAGACTTTGCGCCAAAAATAGCCTGCGAGCCCACTTAGTGAAGGCGACTTCTTTCCACTAAGCTCATCATCTTGTTGCAATCTCAACATTGTTTCCATAAAGAAGAGAACCAGAAATAGGCTTCATGAACACTATCAATATCTACTGGAGTTGTTGCAATTAAAGCAATAATGAATAAAAAAGTTGTAGTCAATATGACAAGGATCATCAAGATGTTGAACCATCCAATGTAAAGATGGTTTTCAGTGCTAGTGATCTAGTGACATAAAAGACACCATAAATTTGTGCTTTTGGATATCCCCAAGATTCAATAAGTAATCTAAAGTGAAAGGATCCATTGATAAGGTGACAGTGCCAACAATCCTGAGCTGACCCAAAGTGACACCTTGTGAGTCTTGCACAACTAGGGTGTCAGTTTGAGCATCAAAATGAGGTACAATTGCACAAGTGGAAACATCTCATAGTTAGGGCACTTGGCCACAAATATTTATGTCTTTTCCCATGGAGGGTAATTTTAACATTTCGTAAGTCACAAATCACATATTTGGAGTAATTTTGGATAACTTGACTTCAACCATGAAAGCAAAGAAAATTGAATAAGGATAAATAGAATATATTGGTTTTTAAACTCCTATGGTGATTGTTTTGTAAGAAGCTTTCTGGATTATCCACAGTATTGAGGAACATGTGTCAATACTGTGGATAATCGGAAAAGCTTCTTACAAAATAGAATATAATTAAAGAGAACTAACCTCTCTAGCTTCTTCTTCTTCACACTCAACCAATTTGTCCTCTGATCTCTCTTTCTCTATTTCCATTTTCTTCACAAATTCCTCTCGTTATTTTATTCTAGATGTAGCGGCTTCAATATTTGTTTCCTCTACAGCCATTTGTTCCTCCCTCTCCACTTTGGCATCCTCTGAATCAGATCTTGAAGCTGAATCTGTATTTATGTCTGACCTTTATCACTTACTAATGAACTTCCATGGACATCATCTAATTCAACTTTGGCTCTTTCTTGGCCTTCCTTGATGCATCTTTTCATGTCCACAACCTGCAAATCTGAAACATCTACAGAAAATATACTTATTTCTTTACCATTTATGTTGTCCCATGGTATGTAAGTGATTTATTTCTTATTTTTCTCAAGAGATGTACTGTAGGACTCTTCCCCTTTCCTGCTGAATATCACAAGTTTCTAAGTTGACATTAATCATTTGAAGTTCCTGCTTCATTGTCCTAAATTTTTACCATGGCGGCCATCTTCTTTTAAAGTCACTTTTGTATCTCTAGCTTTAACTTGAGACTCAAATGTGAATTCGTCAGAAGTTTCCAGTTGGGCTCTTATTGAGCTCTTTTCCATTACATTTGAAGGAGAAATATTAATAACAAAAATAATCAAACCTTCATCATGTCGATCAACACTTTCATTTGCGAGAAGCCCTTTGTAACAATTTATGTCTATGTTTTCTACCCCATCTTGAGCCTTTGTTAAATCTTCTGATATAGATGGATCAGATCCGCTCCCTTGAGTGGAAGAGTTACTACTAGAAACGATTTTTGGTTCGTTGTACACTTAATGATACTGAAGGATTCACCTCTTGTAGTAGGAGTATCATTCTGGATTATGTATCCATCTCCTTTACATCTAGAATTAGTCTCTGAGTTATTATCGTGTCTCACAAATTTGTTTGAATCAAGAGATACTGACAATTCCAAGCCATCTGAATGACGAGCACTCTGTGAAAATTTTGAATTATATGAATTGGGTGGAGCATGCTTAGAAGCAACAGATGTTGATAATTCAGTATTTGAAACCATTTTTTTGTATGCATCTTTACCTACAAAGAAAGGAGTCTTACCTATAACATTTCCATTTCCAGCATTACCCAAAGTTTCTCAAACTGCTTCCATGACTAGTAAGCTCAGGCGAAGCCAAAAGTTCTGTCCAGACATCATTTCCTAGGACCAGAAACGTCTTAGCAACCTTAGGCAATGATCTCTCAAGTTCCTCTTAGATTTTTGCCTCAGGCTGTGAGGTAATTGAGCTTGAAGTGGATTTTTTAAGGCCATGGAGATGTCAGGTCGGTGAATGTTTTTCACCATGAATATTTTTTATGTGCAATTTATTCAAAATTTTAGGGGTCTCCTGTGACTTCTTATTGAATTTATCTTGAAAAATAGGAATTCCATTTGGCTTTCCAAATCCGATGTCAAGTTCATTGGATCGAGTCATTTTTTTCTTTGCAAGTGATGTCGAACCTTGCTGGTCAATCTGTCGATTTACACAATTTACTGAAATGGAATTGAAATCTTATAAATAACTTCCAAAAAAATCACCAAAACTAATGCAGTAAGGGTTATCATGATAGCAAATCCTCGAACATCCAAAGGGGTTGGTTTCAAATCTCATTGGGTAATGTTACCAAGAGAGCTCCGATGGTCAATCTGTAGAATTTCATAATTTCATTAAGATAGCACAGGTAATGAAGTGAGGGTTTGCAGGGTAGCAAATTGCCAAGCATCCAGAGGTTTTCTTTCAAATTGCATTGTGTTTTGTTAAATAACATGAATTTTATTTAACATTCTAGCATTCACTGCATACTATTTGTTTGAGATAAAAATTTAGAGTCTAAGAAGAATTTAGATATATGCGGTAATTTTGATGGATGCATGCGATCTGGATTGAGCAATGAGAAAATGAATTAAGAAAAATGTGGAAAGAGGCAAGAGATATGAATATATTTACCTTCTCAAGTAAACTCTGGGCCAGCTGAAGCTTTGAAGAAATCCATGTAGCCATTTTTGTAAAGTAGATCTAGGATGCTCTACCTTCCATCTTTCCATTCTCTAACTAGTCTTTCCTTGTGAAAACCCTTGAATCAGGGTTTGAATTGAGTATTTTAAGTGCGTAAAACCGTGGGCAATAAGGAACTGGGGATGGGATGAGCTATTCTATACTATACAATAAATAAAATATACTCCAGACATAATAAATTATATAAGTCGTTGATATAGAAATTGTTTGAAATGTTCCTAGAAGAGTATTTCACAGCTTTTCTAGACTTATATCTGTTTAGTTGATTTTTCATCTTCAGTATATGTCATTTTAAAGTTTCAATTTTCCATAACATCTGCTCTATGGATTTTTCTTTGTCCTTGGATTCTGTCCCTCTTAAATGATCCTTGAAATGATTTTCCTCTAATCTGTTGTTACTCACATTACCTGTAATTGTTTTCATGCTGTTAGAATCATCATCAATTGAAACTCCATCCTCTTCCAATCTTTTCTTCTTCTCATATAAATAAAACAAGGGATGACGAGAGATATCAAGACAACTCCACTACATTTTCAACTTTCTTTCTTCGCTTGCATTGCAAAATACGGTGCCTGTGACTTTTATCTATTAAAGGGGAGGATCTCACTATAAATGCCTTCACATCTTTCTGCTCATCCTTCCATGGATTTCTTTCTTGAAAAACTTCAAGTAAGTGATCGTATTTGTAAGCTTGACATAAATTCTCTCTAATCCACAATTCAATCCCTTGTCACCGTCATTCAATATGGTGTCTAATCTTTCCTCTCAAGTGTCAATGCCTCTTCCTCTTCATTAATCCACTTGCATCAACTATTGCTAAAGTTGCAGCTCCATTACCATTACACAACTCTATTTCTACTTTAGCGGCATCACACATTCCATAGCATGGACCATCATTTTCATTGTCAAATTCTATTTCTAAAAACGAAATTGAACATTCAGTGGTCTTCTCAACAGGATTGAATCTGACTTCATCTCTAGTGCATTTTAAACTTTCCACCATTGACTCATCTGTTTGAACTTGTAGATTAGCCTCAGAAATATTATTCAATATAGTCTCAGTGTTTGATCTGTTCTCCTCCAGTTCTTCAACATAGACCATATTTTGTGTGCATGGAAAAGTATAACCAAAAACATATTGGAGGCTTTCATCTTCAGGGAGACCACTGGTGTCAACAGTTATCACTAGGTTGATAAGCTTCTAATCAGGAAAGTTATATATTTAACAGGTAATACATCTTTGGTAATTTCTCTTTTTTTTTAGAAACTATGCTCTGCATCTTGATAAAGAATTTACAATGGTCATTGCTAAAAGCATCAAGATAACATGTGATTTTACCATCCTTAGTTTCATTTGGGAGGCCAAAACACATTTCTACTCTATCTACAAATGGTTCAATATATTTTCTACCCCGATATAATAAAGTATGTGCAGCATTCCAAATGCTAGAACCTCTCTCTTTATAATTAATCCCACATTCGCAGATGTCCTCAAAGTCATCCACAAATGATCTCCATGTCCTGTAGTCCTTAGAATGGATCTTATGCTGCATATAAGGAAAGTAGATTGGTTTTCTAGTTCTCTTCAAATGATCTAGCCCAAATGAATCTTCCAATGGATGAGATAAAAATCCATTCTCATCCAGACTTACAAGCCCTTCCATGATATCTATCAAATGTATTCCATCACATGCAGATAAGCTGCTTTTTTGTAGCTCCTGCTCCAACAACCTTCCTTTATTATTTCTAAGACTGAAGCCTTGATCTCCTGGATCACTACTAGTACAAACCTTATGAAACACATGCTCTCTCTATCTGCCATTCAGTTCTTGGTTGGTTGGCTTCTCTGGCCTCTCCAAGATAGAAGGAAGAAAACCTTTGCCAAAAACACCTTCTTTTACACCTTGACGGTTGAAAGCAAACCTGTGAAATGAATAAATCGCATGTGCATTATCATTTTCACAAACACGGGATTCTCTTCCTGTTTCGGCGTTAACAGAAAATGGATGTTCCAAGACCTACTATGCTTGCTCCGATTGCCTTATTTAAATGCCATATCTTTGATGTGATGTCTTCCTTGTCTACACTACAAGAGGATTTATCCGGTGTAGAGTTTAACTCTATTACATCAGCCACTTTTCCACTACTTGTAGGTAAAGATTCCATGCCAACCAAGCAGTTACATGTTTCAGAGGTATCTTTTGCCCTTAATTTTTTTTGCACAAAAATTTAACTCTCGTTTTTCCTCATGAACAACCAGGATAATGTGAAGCATCTTTGACATACAAAGAATAAATAGTCAAAGGTTGTCTGCCAAACAAATCTGCGACACATATAGCCTTTCAACTACCTAAAGGTTGTGGAGTCATATCTACCAAATTTCTCCCACTGGCTACCCTCAAAAGCTTCTGCGCTGATATAGGGTATCGATTTGACACTGTATCCTCAAATGTTGCATGTAATTTTCCCGCAAAAACCCCATCTTGCACAGATTTTCTTAGTAAAACCTCCACTTCACAACATTTTTTTTAAGAAAAAATTGGTCTTAACTTAATTGTGAGGAGGAATCCAATTTCACTACACCTGAGATATGTACCTGAGATATATGAGACACACAGAGAGCCCTGGCCATGAGTTTGAAGAGTGAATCCATTAATGAAGCAATATCTCGAAGAAATTCGAGTTTCAAACCCTGTGCTGGACCTTTGGCGCCAATAGGAAGGCAATGGACCAGTCAATTAACATCATATGAAAGCGACGCTCCAGCAATGATCTCTAAAGTGAAAATATATCCAAGGAATAGAAGATAATTTTGAAAAACTATCATTACAAAAACTCTTATATAAATATTGATATTAATATCTATCTATATTTCAAAAGAAAATGTAGAAAGTATTTTTAGTGTATTTACATTCAGAAGGCGGGATCTTAAAGAAATCTAAGTTTCAAACCCCGTGCTGGACATTTGGCACCAATAGGAAGGCAATGGATGAGTCAATTAACATTAGATGGAAACGGCCCTCCAGCAATGATCTCCAAAGTGCAAAGATATCCAAGGAATAGAAGATAATTTTGAAAAACTATCATTACAAAAACTCTTGTATAGATATTACATAAATATTGATATTAATCTCTATCTATATTTCAAAAAAAAATGTTGAAAGTATTTTAGTGTATTTAAAAGTAATATGACATGGTATTGTTATCGAATTGTTCTATGTTTTAGTTTCATTTACCTTAGTTTGATTTGAAAATTGATTTTCAAAGATATGCATTGAATTTTCATCTAGAATCATTTATTTTTAAAGTTGTTTTTATGTTTTGGCATTGTTTCTTCAACTTCAATTAATCTAGGTAATTTCATCTTTGTGAGATTCATTTTAGAAAATAATTTAGAGGTAATTTCTAGTTTAGTAAAGGTGAAAGATAACCGGTCACTCGGTGAATCACTGTGTAAAGTTGATTATATATCAAAAAAATTAAGCACTTCACCGAGTCACGATTAAACAAAGTAGTACAAAAGTTATTTCCCAATATTTTAACTGAAAATTTCAAGTAGTTTTGCATATTGAAATGGGGTCCCATAAAACATCTTTGCTCCATTAACAAGACATATATAGATATCCACACTTATACACATACGAAACTCAATTTTGAACACTCACAACAATTTTTCAATATGGTTGGGAATGGAACATGAGTGTCCCCACATCCCTAAATTGTTTCAGTCTATGGAAAAATCTCTAAATTCATGGGTATAACTTTATAACTTTGATGGAATGATATCAACACAATAGTCTATCTGTTTGTTCTTCTTACACGCGTGTGCTACTGTCACGCAAGTGATATGAATCATTCCTCTTCCTTAAAAATGATGACCATGTATTTCCCCAGGATAGAGAAAAGGTGCCAAATTAGGCTTCAAATAAAGACCATGCTTTTCCTCGGGAGGATGAAGAGATTCATGGATCTGAGTCATCTCTTTCAATCTCAATCCACTGAACCGATAGTGCTTTCCCATCCATCCCTACACAAACAATGGATTGTACTACTGAGTTTCTTCTTTTCCATATCAATTCTGGCCATTAGGTTTCAAATTAGGATTTCTCAATCTCGTCTATTCTGACGAATTCATTCTCGAGTGCCTTTTTCCACTTCTTCACTTCCATGCCCACCTTCAAATCCTTCGCCACCAATATCAAGTTGGAAAATTGGTCTGAATGTTGTGGCCAAGCCACCATGTGAACACCCATGTTGATGCTCTCCAAAGTCGAATTCCATATGCAGTGTATTAAGAAACTACTAGTAATCCCTTGAGCCAATTCCTAGATTTTTTGGTGTTAGTCATTAGTATTTTTACTTGTTATTGATGACTAGTTCCCTTAGCTGATTTTTCTAGAAACTGATCTCAAAAATATCAATTTGTCGTCTAGAAAACACCCCAAAAAAAAAATTGTCCTCCTACCCCTTCCTGTCAGTCTATGATGAGAAAAAACCCTAGTTGTCAAGTCCTATCTGGTTTCAGCAAAGTAACCCTGTCCATATCTGTCATAGCTTAAAGTTATCTGTTGTCACTTACCCTTGTTTCTCATGCCATTCACTATCCAAAAGTTGATAATATGTCTGAAACCCCATCTCTAGTCATCTTGTCATTTGAAAATCTGATCATGCCTGAAAAAACATTTAGAATCTGTCAAAATTGTCCCTAAGTTAGATAGTGGTGTTTAGGGAGTTCTTCCTTGGCTGAGATATCCTAGGCCAAAAGCCTTTGTCTAGTACCAGTCAGCCTTGAATTAGTTCCTATTCTACAAAACAAGCATTGTTCTATCCATAGGCTGCACACCACTAAGAGGTCACTTTGTCTCATGTCAGAAGAAGTTCACAAAGATCCAGATCAGGAAAAGATAAGGATACTCACTATCTGATGAAGTATGCTTCGCTCAGGCATAATCTCCTTGAAACACCAAAAGAGCTCTCCAAAGATCAAATTCATATGTTTTTACATCTTTGCAGGGGTGTAATTGTAATTATGATCAATGTGCAAAAGAGCAAAAAGGCAAGTTCAAGCAGTTTCCCCTTGTTGAAAATATTTTCCATCAATGATCAGATGAAGAGCAGTAAGTAAGAGAAGCAAGTGTACATGTTATAAATCCAAAAGAGGCCTGAAGAACAAAGATTACTCATCAAGTCAAAATGAATAACAAGGACTGAGTAATGTTGATCAGCAGTGCTGCATAATCTTTCGAAGAGAATCATCATGTAGGGCATAAGAAGACAGCTGCTTCTTATGCTACCTCAAGCCTGGGATGTGAACATTAGTCAAAGGGAAATTTCAAGATACCCCTGCAAACACAGTCAAAGGAAGGTTAGTCAATAATGTTTTGCAGTAAGAAATCTCCATAATACAAATCACATGGTTTCTGTTCTAAGTGTTCACAATGATATTTTACAAAAGAATGTACATCTCAGACTATGCCTCATAATGACAAATGTCAGAATTCACTTTGTTTCCTATTGGTATTCTTCAAGCAGAGACACATATTGCATAGAAATAACATAGGTTTTAAATGGATGAAATGTCATGTGTATGGTGGAAACTCCTTCAAAAAGAAGATGGTTTGAAACAGTGATGATAACCTCCTTCATGAAAAGCAAATGGTTAGAAAGACATGTTGTGGCCTCCTTCATGAAAAGCAGATGGTTAGAAAGACATGCTGTGGCCTCCTTCAAAGACAAGCAGAGGGCCAACATGTTCTTAAGTGACTTCAGAAACTATTGTGAGCCACCTCCTCCAAAAATGAAAAGTGGATGCATCAGTAGGGTTTCAAATTGTGTTTGAGTAAGTTTTCTATTGGAAAGACAAGGTTGAGGAATAATGGTGTCACGAATGAAAATAATAATTTAAAGGCCTTTTTCATATTACAGGAAAAAGGTTAACATATTGGTGTTAAAGACCTCTGATCTTGTGATTATGAAAACCTCCCTCCAAGGATAAATCAGAGGTTATATTTTTTATTAAAACAAGCCTCTTATGAATGTTGAAATTGATAGACCAAAGCTCGGGTTCTAGTCTTGTCTGCAAACTAGTATAAGGAAGCATTCACACAGGTGTATGTGAAAGGGGCATTTTTATTTTTGAAAATCCCTTATGGTTGATAAAAATACTTCATCCAAGTGATGAATGAGAGGAGAGCGCCAAAGGATACTTCCAGCACAGTCAAAGGATGGAGGGAACATTGTAAAAATGGGTGAATCTTTCATTGTTTGTAGGCTTTCTTTTGCAAAAGAACAAAAGGTCAGCTCTCAAAATGTTTGCACCGTGACACAACTCATTCAAAGGGTTAAAAGGTGTGATGAATCCATATTTCACTCACAATCAAAAGGATCCCCCATTAAATGATAAGAGACGGAGTTTTGGGAGACCCAAGCAGTTTTTCAAACATAGGCCTCCTTCACAAATAAGTACAGGGCCCACCATTGTTTGAGGATATTCAAAATGACAAGCAGAAGATCAATCATGTGATAAAACCTTATTTCACTTCACAAACAAATAGATTTTCATAGGGGTTTCGGAAGGCTGCATGTTAGCATATTTATGAGCCTCTTCAAAAAGATACAAGGTCACAATTTTGAAATAAATGAGGTTTTATGGTTTGCAGGACCACCATCACTAGATAAATAGAAGGCCTCATGATAGGTCTGGGGGGTCATTAAAAAGGGCCGCAACAGTAGTTTTTGTGATGATTTCCCTCATTAACTAATCAAGGAAAAACACATCTACTCCTTAAAATGACCTATTAAAAGAACAGAGGATCAAATACACTTTGATTTGACTTCCTTCAAGAGCAGATGGTTAGAAAAATACAGTGATAAAAACCTCTTTCAAATATAGCAGTTGGTTTGGAAAACTTCGACAATGGCTTTCCTCACAAAAAACAAAGGGTACATTGTAAAAATGGGTGAAGTTTTCACTGTTTGTAGGCCTCCTTCACAAAGAAACAAAGGACCATCTCCTCAAAATATTTACACAGTAAATCAGCTCATTCAAAGGGTCAAAAGGTGTGATAAAACATGTTTCATTTTTAGTTAAAAATGTCCCCATCGAATGATAAGAAGAGAGTTTTAAAATACAGAGGAAATTTACATTTTGAAATGTTTTTAATAAGTGGATAAAACCTCCCTTCACTTCATAAACAGATAGTTTTTCATTATGGTTTTGAAGCTACATTAATGTTTGTTAGGATCACCTCCTTTGTGAAAACACAAAGGCACAAAGCCACTCTAAAAGGTTTCAAGGGCAAAAGGAGGTTTTTCGTTTCAAACAGTTAAAAGACCTTGACATTAAACTCAAGTCACCTTTCAAAACACAAAGTGATGATGATAAAAAGGTTTTCAAATTCTTAAAGAGGGAAGAAGATGTTTTAGGAAAAAAAAAAGCCTCACAAAGTGTGAAGGGCACGGAGCTAACGTTCATTTTCACTTTGCAAACCGAGCCACTGAGGAAGAAACAGGTATTGAGCATTTTATAAATCATTTTCAAGCTTGTTTTCTGCGTGGCGCACTTGTAGGCATCCGACGGAGGGGTTAATACACAAGCGTGGTGCGCCTGTAGCATAGCATGGCACGCCTATGTCGGTGTTCAGCGGGCACCCAAGGCCGACCCGACAAAACTAGGCACGGTGCATTTATCCGTTCAAAGCCCGCCCAGCGACCAAGTTTGAACATGTTCCTGCCCACTGGGCCAATACTCAAAAGGCATCAAAGAATTTTTTTTTCAAAGGTATTTACTGTCTCTTAGCCAAGTTTTTAGTTTGAGGGAGGGTTTGATAAAAAATTTCAAAGGAAAGTAGTGATTGAAAGGTAAAAATATTATCACAGTTTTATTAGAAATCTTTTTATTTGCAAAAGGCTTGTTTATCAAACAAAGGAGTTAGTGCTTGAAGAAAACTAACCAAACTTCATCAAAAATAAAAAGGGAAACTTGCATGCTAAAAAAATCAAAGGGAGACGGTGATAAAGGATATGAGGGCTTTTGTCAGTTTAAAGAAGGTCTTCTTACTATGATTACAAAGGATATAAATAGTAAAAAGGAGGAGGGTTAATGTGCCAAATTGAAAGAGTTTTTGTGCTGTGAAATAGCTAAGAATACACATAGTCTTTAAAAGAAAGTCAGAGTTTGACTAAAAGTTCTTCTAATCAGCTTAAAGGATTCTTTAAAAACAATGATTTCAAATAGTGCCTTTTGCTTCAAATAACTACAGAAGAACATTGATGTCAAAGAAGCAGTGATTACAAAGGAAGATAGTGATTAGGGGAAGAGATTTTTTATCAGTTTGAAAGGGGTTTGTTCACATTTTTAAACAGTGATTTCAAAAGGGAAGTGTTTGAAGGGGAAGAGTCTTTGTGCCAAAAAACAAAAGGAGACTTCTCTTCAAAAAATCATAAACATATCTTGTTAAAGGCCTCTTTGCCCAAACACAGTGCTGAAGAAGTAAAATTGTTTTCATTTAACAAGTACTTTTTTGCTAGCCTCAAAGAAAAACAATGATTTCAAAAAGCGCCTTTTGCTTCAAATAACCACAGAAGAACATTAATTTCAAAGGAGAAGTGTCTACCAAAGAAGATAATGATTGGGTGAAATAGTTTGTTATCAGTTCAACGGGGTTTGCTCAGTCCCTTAAAAACAGTGATATCAAAAGAAAACATTGATTTCAAAGAAGCCCTTTTTGCTTCAAATAACCACAGAGAAGTAGTGATTACAAAAGAAGGTAGTGAATAGAGGGAAAAGTTCTTATTGTCAAAAAGAAAGGGAGCTTGTTTCACTTAACAAAATTTGTTGGCCAACTAAGGACCAACTTAGTCTTGGAAAGAGGAAAAGGTGTTTTGTTTTGACTGAGGGCCCTTTTTCAGTGATCATTTAAACAGTTTCCCTTGGTGGGTCAATGAAGGGTATCAGAAGAAAAATGCCTCCAAAGAAAGACAGCAGGAGTGGGTATCACAATAGGTATGAGCCTATTACAACTCAGGAAGTGAATGAATCTCCTTCAGTACTCTTTAATTTTCATGAAGTAGGGTGCTTAAAATTTTTCCAAAAAGTCCAAGAGGTAAAAAGTCACCTTCCTTTGACACATTTGTTTGCTTTAAGGCTGCAAGGGAAGCACGTCTATCTAGCTAGTCTAGATTTCAAACTCTCTCCTAGGGCTATCTCCAAAGCTACCAAAATTCCCTATATCGGATAAAAGTAGTTCAAACAAACATACCTAAATCTGAATCACTATCCTAAAACTAGACCATCGGGATGCTTGCCAAGCTATTTTCCCTTTTTCCCACTTGTTGACTAGCTATGCCCCTCTCATGAAAATCATCATGAAGTATTTCACATGTGAAGGGAGGTTTTCCTGGATTTATGCCTATCATATCAGGCTTCTTATGCATTTCACAAGAACTCAATTTATAAACCTACCTTTCTTCCTCTATAGAAGCATTGACAATATGGCCTCTATTGTCCAAAAGAAGCCCTTAGCTCAACAACAAGCTTGTCTATTTCATCATTCCCTTATCAAGATCATCATCCTCCATCAACTTGAGAAAAGGGAAGTTTCTTAGGACTTTTTCATTTCCCATCCCAATTTCGCCACTGCCTCTTCATCTCATGCACCTTCCTCACCATCCACTCATCATGTTTCTCCTTCTTCTATTAAATCCACTCCTAAAATACAAAAATCTCCTATGTTTGAGAGTGAAGAAGAGAAAAGGAAAACTAGTAGTGAAGAAGAGCAAAGTGACAGGAGGAAAACTAGTGATGAAGAAGGACAAAATGAAGAATCTAAGCATGACAGTGAGCATAAAGAAGGAAAATTATGGCAGCCAACACAACAGTGAGCATGATGGTGATGAGGGACAAAATAGTGAAGGTAAAGAGCACAACAGCCATGAAGAAAACAGGGACAGAGATGAACAAGGAAGCCCTCAAGAAAACATACAAAGTGGCAGCCAAAACAGTGATGATGAGGGTCATGACATTCCTCAAAAAGACACTTATGATGAGGGTCATGATAGTCCTCAAAAGGACACTTATGATGAGAAACAAGACAACCCTCAAGAAAATAATGATGATGACAAACAAACACCAAACAATGAGCATTCTAAAGAGGGCAGCATGGAGCAAAAAGACCAAATCAGTGACCATGAGCATAGTGATGATAAAGACAAACAAGGCAATCTTAAAACTGAAGAAAACAGTGACAAAGATGATGATGGAAGCAGCAAGGTAAAAGACCAAGTTGAGCAAACACAAGTAAACAAACCTCCTCTATCTTCTCCTCCACACAGCCAAGAGCATGTGCTAGCTACCTCTCCTAGGAAAGGGGCCATTAATCTTCCTCCAAAAGTGGTGAATCCTAGAAACACTAGATCGGCAAAGAAGAAGACCACTCCAGCAGTGACTAGCAATGTCACAAGAGCACTGAGAAGTAGAGGAAAGCTTCCTAAGAAGAACAATGTTTAATTACCAAAGAGAAAGAGGACCAAGAAGCCTATCTAAGGCAAGGGGAAAGAAAAAGAGGAGAGTAGTCATGAAAAGGAAAGGGAGTTTGATATCATACAGATAGACAGTGATGATAGTGATAATGAAGCTAGAATCCTTGAGGCTCTTTTGGGAAATAGAGAAGACCAAATTCATGAACTACAAGCTGATCTAGAAAGCTCAAAAGACTTCATACATGTTCTACATATGAAAAACAAACAAATGAGTGGTCAAATGGTATTTTTTGAGTCCCAGGCTTTCAAATACCAAAGGGAAGCCTCCAAAGCACATGTTAATCTTGAAGAGGTTATGGGCTAATTCAATGATATTGAAGAAGAAGAGCAACCAATGAGAAAGAGGCCTAGGACTATGGGTCTCAAGAGAGCTTTGGAGAAAAAGAAAGAATAAGAGGCAGCCCTGGTCCGATCTTATCCTCTCACTCATTTGCTAGCCCAAGAAATTGAGAATGATAAAGAATCATGGCTTGAAAGGGCCAACAAGAATTTGGAGGATAAGTTAGAGAAAGCTAACAAAGAATTGAGCCTACAAAAGAAGATGACCGGGCACTACAAAAAGCTAAATCAATTTGCCCAAAAGAAATTGAAGGTTGCACAAGAAAAACTCAAAACTGCCCAAAGAAGGCGCCTAGTAGAAAACGTGGAGAAAGGCACATCAACGCTCAAAATCTTGGCCTCAGCTTCTCTACATGCTTCTCAAAACCCATGAGGGGCTTGCTCACCAAAATTGAGCAAATTTTGACAAGATTTTGTTTTTTGACATTTTTGGGCCTAATTGCATAAAATCCTGGGCGCTGCCATTTTTTTTTTTGAAGCATCCTCAGCTGTTGAGAGTGGTATCATTGGATGCATTAAATTCACGGGTATCTACTTAGAAATTTTCAGATTCAAAAGATGTATTTTGATCCCCCAAAGAGGTGAAAAACAATGATTTTTGACTTTCTGCCTCACATATCAACAAAGGCTATTTTTTTGGTTTTTTTCACTCAGTTCAGTCTTTGACATACTTCCAGTAATCAGTTTGGGAAAAATAAAGTATTTTCAGAACTAGACATCCAGGGCTTTCCAAGGAGCCATCATGGGCATCATTTTGACATCGGGAGATCCCTCAAAAGTTGTCTGCAAAACAAGGAATTTTCTGTTGCTACGTTCCTGTAGCATTTTGTCAAAAAAGTAGTCTTCTGAAGTGGCTTATCCAAATGTGCGCTAGGCCATTTTTAGCCATTGTCAGTAATGAAAAGTCAATATTTTTTCCTTTTTTAGCATTTTATAGATATTTAGAATATATTTTGTGCCTTGGGCTTTGCAAATCCTCAAGGACAAAATCAGATATTAGATTTTAGCCTATGAGCTTCTAGTTAGTTTTGTGAAGCTTATCTTCTCATTCTTCTATATAACTCATGGAGAATCATTGTAATATTGTTGGTTGAAGAGTTGATAAAAAATCTGGACTTTGAAGAGCTTAATAAATTGACTAAGCTTAGAGCAATATATGTTATGAGTTTTGATGATCAAACTTGTTTTATGGAGTGAATATCTTGACTTGCTTGCCTAGATGATGGACAGGATCTATGTGCAGGATTCCATGGCTTGGTAAATGGTATTGTGATTCTTTTCAATTATGTTTTCTTAGTTTTCCACATATGTATCCATGTTTCTTTCTTGTTGTAGGTCAGTAAAGAATAGTTTGAGGTATGCCCATGAAGGCTCATCAAATTTCCTGATTCATTACAGCTTCTATGTTTTCATCTTTCTTATTCATGTCAAAGGATTCTTAACTGCACTTTGGTCCACTAAGAACTTGTTATTTATTTCCTTAATGATTAATATGACATGCTATCTTGTTTGATTCATGGTATGCCCTGCTTACTCATAGATGTTTAAACCTCATTAAAGAATCTCCTTTGAAGTATTGACTGTCTAGGTTAAATCAGAGAGGTCTTGTTTTGATCTTGCCCTCTGCCTATACTTGCAGACTTATTTCAAAGTTCTCATCAGATTGAATGTGTTGCTTAGGAGTTTCCTTTCCACATTTTGAGTTTTTGGTTTGTCTTACATGTGTTCTCAACCACTGAAGATGATTTTCCCACAGTTAGAGGGTCTTATACTTCTATGCGTCACCTGAATTTTTGTTTTTTGCATCTATCAGTTTGAGTTGGATTCATAGTGATTAATGGTTAGCCCTACCACATGAATACTTGTTGTTTAAACTATTTATGCTTAATATCCCTTTGTATTTCACAAACTTGATGTTCATTTCACTTCATAAACCACCTGAAATATCCATTTGCTATACTAAATCGGCCCTGCAGTACACCCTACCCATTGTCTTGACATCCTTGGCTTGATTTTGACCCCATAGCCCATTTGATCTCATTTTATTGTTCTATTTTGATCCACTTGATCAGTTTTTCCTCCAAACAACTAAAAACAAACAAACAAACACACTTAACAACTAGCCTAAAATCTAAACAAACTAAGCAAACAAGCTCACATCCTTCGCTTCATTAGAGAGAGCCCTCTCTGAGTCCAGGAAGGCTAGGTCCTAGGGCTCCAAATATTGGTTTGATGTTACTCCATCATTTGGTCCGTCAATCTGCCAAATCACAGGTTCAACCTAACAGTTGGCATGATGGGGAACACGTTGTACTAAAAGAAACATAAACAATTGAAGTTGGATCTTGGTCATTCAGTCATCTCAAGCAACTTCCAACTTTTGAATTACCCTTATTAGTCATCCAAATTGATTGAGGAAGAAGACGACCGAAGGGAAACATAGGATGTTCTCGGTGTATTTTTTGTCATCCATGAATTGAGATTCCAGGCCGTAAAAATTGTTCATGAGATGTCTTGTCATCAATGCTAGACTTTCTGCTTTGCATCTAGGTATGGAAGTAATAAATCCATCTAGGAAGCACTAGTTTTATGATACAATGCATTCCAACATTCGAGTCCCCTTCACCCATATCACTAAGAAATAGGCGTTGATGCAACTGAAACTGTAGGTAGGGACTTGATGTTTTGTCGCCAGTTTGAACCCACCCCAGCAACTAGTCATGCACTATCACAATCCTATTGGAATTTGAGAAGCAGAGGCTATATATCAGACGATCGAAAATATCTCGGATATCTTCCCTTGGACAGAGAAAACTAGATCATTGAAGTCATTTCTAGAAATATGCTAGTGGTGAGATCTTGCACGTGGTAAAAAAATTTATTCGAGGGAGGAGGACAAAAACTGAAGTATTTGATTGGCCAAATCTACCCAGACAAAGCCCGTAGAGGAAAACCTTCAGTGTAATGTCAAGGACCTGTGAAAAAATAAGACTTTTAAAAAAAACAATGGCATGGAAATGCTGGAAGATATAGACCATTGAACAAGTTGGTTTTAATTATGAAATGAAATGAAAATTTAACGTCCACGAGATTAAAAATAGTCTATGGGATCATTAGTTCCTTGTTTTTGGCCTTTTTCAATTCAATATTTTTCTTATTCAAATTGATAATGAGCTGACCCAACCTTCCAACAATCTCCTAGCTGAAAAATACAATGCCAAGAAACCGATGCTAACATTTTTTCATAACTTTTTTTGATGTCTTTGAACACATCACATTCCTAATATACAATATATTCACCTAAGGAGGCTCTCGATCACCCAATCAATCCTCCAACATGGCTCCCACAGGCTGCAAAGTCACAATCCAATCTGATCAAACACTTTGATCCCAAAAACCTCCACAAAACATTATTGTCCACACTGTTAGTTTGTTGCTCCTACAATTTTGGTTAGTGCACAATGCAATCCTTAACCCTCCACTCTGGCAGCAACCTAAACTCTTCAAGGGTGCGGTCCTCCAAGAATAAACTTCAAACTCTTTGGAGATTTAGATTTAAAGAAAAAATTGTGGTGATGTTTGGATGGGTGCTAATTTGTAGGGTTTTCCATTTTTATAATTTTCTTTGTTGTGATTTCTACCATGCTACCTAGTTGCTTTCTAGTTGCCCTAGCATTTTAAGTTTTTTGATGTCTATCTCTCTATTGTTTCTTGCCCCATTTGAAATGTAATCCTTATTTGGTAAGTGTTTTCTTCAATATAGTGTGAATATTTTTCCATCACACAGCTTCTGTGAGGTTTGTCTACGCAAATAGCTTGTAAGGCCCATTCATCAGGGTATTTGATGAAATGAAATGATTATCGATGATCACCAACTAATGGTACCTGCAGAGATTTAATCTAACAATTCTATAGTTTTCCTGTGCCAACAATTATACAAAATTTTAACCTCATGAACTAGTCTCCTCTATTCTCTTAGCTGATGCTATAAGCACTTATTGATGTTGTCAAAGCGTTTACTCTCTAGTCCCATTGAGCTATTTCAGTTATTTGTGGACATTGATCTATTTTCATTTCATTTCTTCAATTTTTCTGACTGTTATGTGTTACCTTTGGCCAGTGCCTTATTTCTTAACTATGCTTTTTCTGCTTAAGAATTCTAGCCAGCCAGAGTAGCAGGGGCAGTAGGAGACACGTAGTCCAGCCAGAGCCCAGCAGGGGCATCGTAGAGGCAACAAGAGTCATGCAGGGCTGATGCAGGCCCAGTCAGGGCAGCGCAGGGGTAGTGTAAGCCCTTCAGCTGTGACGCAGGCCCTTACTGAGTAGCGCAGAGGCCAACACAGGCCATTCAAGCTGACGTAGAGGTCTCCAGAGCAGTGTATTAATATCATTTTTATTTCTTTGTTGGGTGAACTAGTTTTGGTGCCCAGGATTGTTGTACTTATATTTTGCATAATAATGAAAAACCTCCAGAGCTAGCTGCACCAATTTTCACGCCTTGGTTTTTTTCTGGGGATAGTTGTCAAGAAAATCTGTGTGTCACTTTTTCTATAAGAATTTTATTCAGTATTTCTTCTGTATGTGTAGGTTACTAGTTGTATTTACTATTTACTTCACTAATTTATTGAATATTTCAAAAATTAACTTGTAACTTAATTCAAGTGGGAGATGTAAATTAGGATACTACATTAGGATTTCTTAGATTAATAAATTTTCACATTCCCTAGGTCTAGCCCCATTAGGTCACCTAGGGCAACAATTTCCGAGGAATCTAGCTAGAGGAAAATTTCTATTTCCTAGAGGCAGTTGCGTTGTTGGGTGCCCTCACTCTCCTAAGAACTTGGACCAATTCTGATGGTGGAATATACGAATACCTCAAGCCCTAGCTCTAGGATCAATTTTTGCCTAGGTGTTCCTAAGGATAGAACATAGTAGGATCAATTTGACCTATCGAAGTAAAAACTCTTGTCTGATCCTTTCCCCTCACCTTGTCCAGGATAGGATCAACATAATTGGTTGCTAAATTCCATCCCAGAACCTGGGCTAGGTTCATTTGGCCCCGTGTGTTCCCATTTGGTGTCAAAGGCCTTTCATCAAGGACCATTTGGGAATCAAAGTTCCCAAATGATTTTAGGGATTGAGAACTTCCTTCATAAGCCTTATTCTTCTCCCTCAACCCTTCAATCCCCCTCCTCTCTCCCTAGAAGATAAATTCCATTTCTTAAAAGGAAAGAAAGTCCCACTCTTTATTTTATCTTAGGGCAAGGGTTTCGAGGGTCACTTCCCACATATTCATTTACCTGTACTCTACAAGTGATTTCCTAAACTACTGGGACTCCACCCATCAGTGAAATTTTGTGAAGAGTAAGGAGCCTTAGCTGTGGTGACAATGGGCTAAGCCTCCATCGTTTCCCTTGTCCTAGCAGTTGTCCTCTTAGGAACCCCTTTTAGGTCCACTACTAGTTTGAGTGGTAACAAGTTGTTCACAATTCCATTTGGGAACAACTCTTTGGTATTCCCACTTTTTCCATACTACAGCTCCAAGATGAGAATTCTAGGGCTATGGAGGTTTCCCTTCTTCTCACTGAATCAATCCTCTACAATATAGTGAACTAGGGCTAGTTGGATGGCCCACTTGACTATTACTTTAGTCCTTCAAAGTCTTCGCATTCTTAGGCCCTATACACCTACCCTTCTACCAATTTTTGTTGTCCTTCACCTGAACAAGAGTCAGGGCTCTTCTTTGACAGTAACCTAACAACCCTCCAACTATACTTGGACTACCATCAATCTGCCCAAACAGTGTCAATTATTTTTACTGATCTAAGGCCCACAATATTGTATTCATGTAGGGATCTTCAAATATACCACCTAACAATGGTTTGACTCCTCTCAAGATCATTTTTCTTGTGTATCAACAATTTGATCTTTTTTGTCCAATATATGAACAAATATGAACTACTCCTCTTATCATACTTCTAACAATCTATAGATGACTTAACTAGGGTCACAAATCAGCCACTAACAGTGAATTTACTATTTTTTTATAGTTTTCTTCAGATCTTCCTCTAAAAATCTATGGAAAGTCCACCAAAATCAGCTCTTCTGCATGTCAATCCATTCTTCATATGGAAAATTTCTTCTGCATGCTCAATATTTTGCTCAAGTTCCACCCTCCTTTGGATCTATTGTCTCCACACATACTGAATCTACAAACCATCTTCCAGATCTGCAGTCTATATTGCACAAATAAACCTTTCTCTAAGGGTCACAACCTGTCTTCTTCTATGCAAATTTGTCATAGTCTTAAGGGCATACCTTATGAACTAAACATGCTAGGAAATTGTCCTAACTAGGGCATTATAATTATGTACTTCTAATTGTTGTAGAACAAACCCTATCCACACATAGAAAAAACATGACTCTTGCCTCCATAAGAGACTTGACCTAGCTCATATGGATCCATAGATTATGGGCATTTCTTGAAATCAATCTTGACATGAACTTCAGATCTCAATGTCGACCCTCAAACTAGGGTTAACTCAGTCAATATTACACCTGCGTCAACTTCTGTTATGGCTCTAAATTACAGTGCAAGCCCTCCTCCATTTATGTTGGTCTTTATCACAGACCTTGTGGCTTACTAACCACCACAAGTCAAGATGGTATCAACCCTCTCTTCTATTTCATGTAGAAAATCTAACCAACGGGATTCAATCTGATCTTGTAATGTACTAAAACAAGATATTGAATCCTTCCAACAATTTGTGGAAACAAAACACGATCGCACAATCACATTTAAGTAAGAGAAAGAAATTATCAATTGAACAACACAAGATGTATCTGGGGAAGAAACTACTCAAAACCCTCTATCTCTATTTTGTATTAAGTCAAGGAATCATGAAACAATACAATGCTTAATCTGTCGTGAGATTCTCCAGCACTCTGCCAATTGTCTCATGCTCATCTAGGAAAAATCGGTATAGTACTTAGCCAATTCTCAGCCTTCCTTCAGCCTACCTTGCTCACGCAATTCCTATGGAATTATCTCCATATTAATTAGGAAAATCAACCTTCCTTGATTGTGCAATCCATCATGGCATCCCAATGACTTTATAATTGCACATGGGAAATTTTCTATAAATACAACTGATAGTTATGTTCCTTTGAATTATGTTACAATAAGGATCAAGGGCCTTTTTATTATTTAAAATAAGAAAAAGCCCTAAACAACCAAAAACCTAACTCGAGGAGATGTAACACCAAGATTTCATGGGCCTCGTTGGGGTTAGTTTGGCATCCAACTTCCCAGGGTCGTAACTTGGTCATATGATATTCGTTTGACGCACATGATACCTCGTTAGAAATATCTCTCCGAGGACTACAACTGCTAATGTGATTTCTATGAAATCACATAACTTTTCATGCCCAAAAAACGTTGTTTGGGGCCTCAAAATGGCTCCAGAAGTTCAGGACCCAAAAAACAAACAAAAATAGTAAATTGTGCTATAATTAAGGAAACTGAAAAACTAAAAGAGACAATGGCGAGGGCCTAAGTGGAACAGGTGGTTGGCCACCAATATCCACCTCGATCACCTTAACTCAAATTTCTTGAGCTAACTCAGTCATCATGACTTAGTTAATTCACACATGTTGTTATGAGATGAAATTACAATTTATTGTCCAATTTATTTAAGGGGAAAATAAATTAGATGCCTCACATTCCTCACTCCTGGTACATCAAAATTCCTCACTAGTGTGGGTGCATTTTTTTTTGTCCTTTCTAGTTACCAATTTCACTGTTTCTTGTTGCAAATTTCAACACTCCCTCTCAAAAAGAAATGAATTCAATCTTTCCCCATCAGGTACCTTTGGAATGTTCTGCATGCTACACTTCTCTAGTGTTTTTTTCACCTACAGATCCTGAAACTGAACAGCCTCTGAACAACTGAATCAGTATAATGCATCTGTCATCAGAGTCTTCTGACTGTTGTTAGCTACTGCACCTATCTAGTACTGGATTCTCTGCATTGTTGCTGACATCTGCATCCATGCCCTTTGAACTATTGCTAACTCTGATTTGTGCTCCAGTATTTGACATCTGTCACTATGATTTATGTCTAGCTGACATCTGACTACATCAATATAACTGATCCTTTCTACTACCACTGTATTTTGGGCTCCTCGTAGCTAGGTTCGATCCATGAGACATGCCATCTCAATGGACCTTGCCCAAATTTCTTATCTTGGGATTATGTCTACACATCACCCCACCTTACACCTCGAGGTATGGTTTCTCCCTTTTCCCATCTGGCTCGAAATTTCCCCCTCATGGAGGTCTCTGCTTGAATGTACGCTTCCACTCGGTCTCCTCTCTACTTCTCCAATTGTGGCAGCTACTCCACAACCTTCTGAGACTGCTTCTCATGAGGCTGCATGTTGAGAGGTAATTTATGCTCCCTCTAAACCACCAAGTCTCTAACTTCTTCCTTTCTCCTCAAAGCTTTGCAAGCATCTCGTACCTCAAGTGCATATAGGTTCTTGACTCACACACAGTGTAATTGTCCTGACGTTACAAAAAGTTTCTAAAAAAGAGTTGATTTTAAATCGATGATATCTCCCTCATCCGAGCTCTGATTCGACCGATTTTTTTTTCTTCCATTTGGGTAGTTTTCGCAAGGAATCAAAATATTCTATTTGTTTTTTAAAATTTTACCAAAATCTTTAGATATTCTCTGCAAAATCGCCACCAAAAAAATTCCTACTATGATACCATGTAGAAAATCTAACCAACGAGATTCAATCTGATCTTGTAATATACTAAAACAAGATACTGAATCCTTCCTACAATTTGCGGAAACAAAACACGATCGCACAATCACATATAAGTAAGAGAAAGAAATTATCAATCACAAAACAACATGATTTATTTGGGGAAAGAAATTGCTCAAAACCCCTCTATCTCTATTGTGTATTAAGTCAAGGATTCGTGAAACAATACAATGATTAATCTCTTATGAGATTCTCCAGCACTCTTTCAATTGTCTCCCGTTGATCTAGGAAAACTATGTTTAGTACTTAGCCAATTCTCATCCTTACTTCAACCTGCCTTGCTCATGAAATTCCTAGGGAATTAACTCCTTATTAATTAGGAAAATCAGTCTTCCTTGATTGTGCAATCCATCATGGCATCCCAATGACTTTATAATTGCACATGGGAAATTTTCTTTGAATACAACTGATAGTTATGTTCCCTTTAAACTCTGACGTCTCAACTGGGTATTCCTAAAAACTGACATGCATGCAACTATTAATAGTGAATTATCAGTTATCTAATTGATCACTCATTGTGAATTAAATATAATTTAATTCATTGGACCTGTCACTAGCTCATCAGTCAGTTAGAACTAGTTAAACTAATTTTAACTCATTTAATTGAGTTAATTACACTTGCACCCCACTAATGCATCAGCTTCAACTAGACCCCAAAAATATTAGAATCTCTCTAGATGCCTCATCTTAGACCCTCAACTCGAATTTCTTGAGCTAACTCGGTCATCATGACTTAATTCACTGACACAAGTTATTATGAGATGAAATTACAATTTATTGTCTAATTTATTTAAGGGGGAAATAAATTAGATGCCCCACATTCCTCACTCCTGGTGCATCAAAATTCCTCACCAGTGTGGGTGCATTTTTTTTTGTCCTTTTTGGTTTCCAATCTCACTACTTCTTGTTGCAAATTTCAACGTTTCAAAATTTGATGTGGCCTTCACACAAACATCGTTGAAATCACTTGCCCAGATTCTCATGAGCAACCTCTCTTAAGCTCGATCTTCTAGAAGAGAACCAACAATATTCCATCCTACTTCCTAGCGCAAACCGACCATTAAGGTATGAAACATTCTTCTGAACCCTCACATGATGATCTTGCTCTTGGAGGATGATCATGTCCTCCCTTTATCAACCCTTACTTGGCCCTCGTACTCAACCTACTTTAGGACTACATCTCTCTTCACCCCCTTGATGTGCCAGATAGTGGGAATACATGTAAAACATGCTAAGATGTGCCAAGTGATAAGGCATGCCAAGATGTGCAAGGGTGTGTCAATGCGTGTCAAGGACTGTCTAGACAACAGAAGGAAGAAAAAAGTTAAACTACAAGGAAATGAACACATAAGAGGGAGAATAAGTCATTAATTTACCTTTTCCAAGAGGGGAATGCTAGGCACACCAACACTAGGTGGCAATAGGTGCCAAGTGCAAAGTCTTAGTGCATTCTAAGTGCCAAGTATTCCTTTTTTGCTTCTCATCTACTTTCCAACAATTGATCATCACAAATAAATTTAATATTAAACCATTCCAAATCATACCAAGGCATATCAACATATTCCATACATGTTAAGACTTTCCAAGCGCCAACATATGCCAAGTGCCAATATGTGTCAGGGAGTGTTATGCATGTTATGAAGTGGAAGGGAATGTTGAAGAGTGCTAAGGTGTGCTAGAGAGTGATAGTGCATGTTGATGAGTGTTAAGGAGTACTAGGAAAAAACATTAAGGGAGCACTAGGTAAGAATTCATGGATTCATTTAATTAATATGAGGAACGTGTGCCAGAGACTAGTGTTAATGAGTGTTAGTTTTCATGACAAGGAGGGAGTGACAAGGTATGATAAGCATTGGTAAGGCATGCTAGGGAATATCAAGGCATGTAAAGAATTCCCAAAGTGTGCTTGGGAGTCCCAGGGTGTGCTAATTATATCATGTGCCAATTAATGGTGCCAAGATATGCCAATACATGCTAGGTGCTAAGGATGTTGTGCAAGGTGCCAAGGTATGTCAATATGTCAAGGCAACAAAAGGAAGAACCAATAAGAGGGTTAATCAATCAGGACTTTATCTTTTTGAAAAGGGGCATGCTAGGCACACTAATAATAGTTCCCAATACATGCCAAGTGTCATTATGTGCCAAGTGCTAATGTATGTCAATGAATTCAACCAAGGTGTTCCAGGGCATGCTAGGGACTACATGCAGCATGCCAACACATGCTAGGAGAGTTCCATATTGTGCTAGCACATGCCACCATGTGCTTGGGAGTTCCTGGGTGTGCTAATTAATGGTGCCAAGATATGCCAATACATGCTAGGTGCTAAGGATGTGGCACAAGGTGCCAGGGTATGTCAATATATGTCAAGGCAACAAAAGGAAGAACCAATAAGAGGGTTAATAAGTCAGGACTTTATCTTTTTGAAAAGGGGCATGCTAGGCACACTAATAATAGGTCCCAATACATGCCAAGTGGAATTGTGTGCCAAGTGCTAATGTATGTCAATGCATTCAACCAAGGTGTTCCAGGGCATGCTAGGGACTACATGCAACATGCCAACACATGATAGGAGAGTTCCATTTTGTGCTCGCGCATGCCACCATGTGCTTGGGCGTTAGTTTCATCACAAGATGTTCTAGGTACAAATATGTTCCAAGACATGCGGGGTGCTAAGAAATGTCAGTGTGTGCCAAAGCATCAATTTAAGGTGTGCCCAGATTGTTAAGGTGTGTTAGGCCTTTCTCATTAATAGAATTTTCAGAACATGATTTGTATTAAATAATATATTTCGTACACACAATAGTGGAACTTTATCTAAAGGGAATTTTCTAGATAATAAACTTAATAGATATGATTCATGTGCTGACTCATAGGAAATCTCTATTTGACTACTCATTACTTGAGGGAAATGACACACACTAATTACTTCTTAAAAAATTGACTAACTATTACCACTATGGCCTTAGACACATTATAAAAAATACTCCACAATAATTGTCTTAAATCATTATCTTTTGAAAAAAAATATATTAACAGGCAATAGCGTCATCAAAAACTCATTGGAATGATCAATGATGACGGACATTTTTTTACCATCACCAAAAGTAACAAAAAGAGCATTGGTGAGGGTCATTAAAAGTTCGTCACTAAAAGTGTCACCAAAGAGAGAATTATTTATGGGCCTTTAACGACCCTCACCAAAAGTTTCATTGAAAATGGCTTTGATGATGGACCATAAAGGAGCATCACTATATACACTTACAATGACGGTTTTTCAAGGACCGTCACCATATGTGACATTGGTGACGGACCTTAAAGGTCCATCACAAGCATGGCCCTCACTAATGTGTTTTTTTCTTGTAGTGGATTTTAACCTCTTGAAGTATCTTTGGAGAAATCAATTATTCTTCTGGTTATTAGCAAAAAAATGACAGGAAATAAGAGAAATTCAACTACTACACATGTGAAACAATTAACCATTAATATGAATTAGTATATTGGAAATGGTTTTCATGAACATCAATTTGACACAGTAATTGGCAATTATATTCTATGGAAATGAAAAGACAAGACAGTAAAGCTAAGAAACCATGGTTCCCAACACTTCAATCCTTATCCCAATATTGAAAACAGAATTTCTATCTTCTTGAAACGTTTTGGAAGAACAAGTCTTTACAGTTGCAATTTATCATTAAACTATTTGAAAAAGACTAGAAATGAAGCATAACAAAAATTACTAAACAGAATGAAAGAAATCTAACTAGAAAGCATAATAAAAAGATCCTTTAGAAACAGGGGCCCTCTGCTACTAAGTTGGTTGACTCCTAGTTTGTCAAAAGTGAAATCAAGCCAACATTTGATAGCTGAACTTCTTTATTCAAACAGAGTTTTGGAAAATAGAGTATTCACTTGCAAATATGAATTATGTTAAACTCAACTTAACTATCTTGGTTCTTTAGAACCACTATTTAAAGAAGAATTACATAACAAATTACGAGCTATGTTAGCTATAGGTGTCTGTCTTGAATTACAATCAAAATAGGACTCTTGGACTCATGATTTGCCTCGAAGAGAAAATCAGGAGTCCTATTGTTGTAGGTAATGTTCTTTGACATGTAACTTTGACCATAGGTTTAGGCACCTCCTTATGTCAATATGGATCAAGTGAGTAGGATAGAATCCATGTAGGAAGGATTCTAAAGACATCCATGTGGCTTGCTTCCTCAACTGACACCTGGAACCTAGTAAACCATAAGAGTGGTTGCGTAACACACAGTCAGCTGTAGAACAGGCTGCATTCTGGAGCTAATTTGCAAAAACTTATCAAAATAGCAAAATCATGAAAGTATAAAGTGATAATCGTTTAAATGTAACCTTGAGACAAAACCTTAGAATTATTCACTGATTAAGGGTTATGAACTTATGGAAAAGTGGTGAAACGAGAAGAGAAAATTGTAAAGGAGAAGGTAATCTTGAGGTTCAACAATCACTGCCAAATTCAATAGATTAATCTATGAAACTTCCTTGTAGGCATGACCAATATCAAAAAGTGCAAAATTACCGCACTATAAAGGAAAATTAGGCCAAAAGGCCTTCTTAGCATCTTTAAGCTATTTAGAAATATTATTAACAAGATGGTAGGCTATCTCTCTTGCAATAACTTATCAGGAACATAATATGGTAGGATGTGGGGAGAAGCATAAATTCCAAATACTCTGACATGTGTGAAAATCTCCTCTGCAAACCATCTAGCAATAGAAAGAATATTTGTACTAGTCTCTTTGGAAACCCTAGGGGATTTCTCATTTAATATCATCTGGTGTAGAGGTAACATGACTCTATGGAAAATTTTGTAAAAATGAAAATGGAAATATGAATCCCAAAGGGCTTTGTGATAAATATGGATTGGGGTAGGGTCTTGGGTAGTCCATTTGCATCCCATGGTAAGAAAACTAGAAGAAAAGAAAATTGCATCCATGACATAGGCACTCATGTAAAAGGGAGGTATTTCTCTAGATGAAACACTCCTTTTACTCCTATTCTCCTTGATGTTTCTAGCTAAATTATCAGATAGGATATTTTCCCAATTCAGAATTAAATAATTGAAGATTACATCAGCTAATGGGACCCAATCTACAGAAAACCTAGTGGTATCAGGTTTGGCATATAATCTGGAAAACATAATGGCAACATAACAGTAAGGGGAAGGAATTTGGGCAATTGGGTATGTACAAAGTTTATCTCTCTTAAGTTTGCCTCGGTCTTCTTTCCATTCTTTTATGACTTCCATCAGATCTAGACTTTTTGTTCTAAAACTTTGAAGAAAAGCCTTGTCATATTTCTGTTGCGGGGAGGGTAGATGGTACATTTCTTGTAAGTCTTCTACCCTGAATGACCCAATAATATTTCCTTTTGAATCTTTGAATGTTCTATATTCTATGCTTAATTTTTCGATTACCCACTTAACCGTGTCTATATAGGGAAGAATCTTTGGCCTTGCTACTACCTTATCGACGAATGAACATGAAAAATCAAAGTAGGTCGAGTCTGAATAAACAGATTCACTTGTTGAAGCAACTTTGTATATTACCCTTGGATTTTCATCCTTGGAAAGCTTATACATTTCCTCCCATGAAGAAATGTTACAATCCTTGTTGTAGGTGGTGTCTGAAAATAGGGGAGACATATCTGAGTCTTCGGTAGACAATGCTTTGTCAATTTCTTTTCCTTTCTTGTTCATTTCAATATTCCTCACTCCATTAAGTGGTCTCCTGATTTCAAGAAAACAGAGAAAACATCAAAAATACATGGAACAGAGAGACAAATCCGTCGTTAATTTATTTCAAACATGCATGAATAAATATTAATCTATCAAAACCTTACTTTTATTAAATGTTATTAATCACCAATAATATTTATAAATTAAATCTTTTACACCTTCACATGGAATAGCTATCAATCAATTTAAGATGTTGGATCTCGTATTCCAGTTTGATATGAAATAATTTATTTAGCATGCTTGAGTAATTAAATTCCATTCATCACACATCGCGACTTATAACTCTTTCACTTATGATGTTATCCATAAATTCTGCAAAATGCGATCTGCGCAAATCGCACATCGCAACTTTTGTGTGGTAAATGGATTTTCTTTCAGTTAAGTCCTATGAACTACAAAGTGTGCATTCAAGAATTAAAGTGGATGCACTTTATGGGACTTCATAGCTTTATGTTTATTACTTTATTGGCTCATCGGGTCCGCATAATTACAACTTATACCAAATTTCTTTATAAGTTTGATTGCTTAAATGAGGTGCGATGTGATTTTCATTTATAATGGTGATTAAAGAATTTGCAATAAGATTTTAATATAACTTCAGAAAGAGCTTAGAATATTTCACAGCCTGCGTGACTTAGTGGGTTTCAAGTCTTTTAAGTTTGTAATTTATGCGGTTTGTGATGCGCACTAAGGAAGAAAGCATAAAATTACAAAGAGACTTTATTTCCTAAAGTATTTTGACTTTAAGCTAAAAATAAATGAAAATGAATTTCTTAATTATTTCTAAAGGGTCCCCATTTATTAAAATAAATGGGGGGTGTTGTATAGCACAAAAGAACTATACTAAAGAAAAAATTACATCTAACTATTATGTAATGAAAGAAATATACTTATTAGACTACGATAGGAATTGAAAAGAAACCTAGGCATCTTGCATGAAATACATTGCTGAATTGAAATGGCATAAAGGAAACTAATCTATTCACACATTGCTGGGAAAAATGGAAAAAAAAACTCTACTTCCCCTATGCTCTATCTATCATGCTTTTATTCATGCAACTATTCATAACCTAACTATGCTTGAAAATGTGTTGTTTTAGAGCTAGGAGAAGAAAGTGCTAAGGTGGCTTATGGAAGGTTTGAACACATGGGGGTAAGGTTGGAGGTGTATGAATGGTTTTTTTAGGTTTAGAAGATGGTGATGGTGGTTTCTGGGCTTAATGAGGGGCCCACAAGTGTTATTTCAAGTGCTACTATAGGTTTCCTATAGTGCTACAGGCAAGTCCTGAATTGCCATAGGAAAGAGGCTGAGGGCAATACGAGGCAGAAAAATAGGTGGAAAAAGGGTAGTGAAGGTGGTTTGAAGGTGGATGAGGATGAATGGGAGGTGGCCCACCCCTTGGCTAAGCTCATAAAATCTTGGGAGGCCTGTCTTGCACCACTAGGGTTTTCTCACGGTGTAGGGATGAAAAATCTAGAAACAAGGATGATGGTGATTTTGATGAGCAGAGGGTTGATGCAAGTTAAGAGATGAAGATGGAGGTGCTGATGAAGTTATCCTTGGCTATGCTACCTGTGCTTGCAATGAAACTACCTATTCATGCAATAAAAATGGACAAATTCATGATAAGGACAATGGAAAATATGAATTGAATTGGTAAAGAAAATCTACTCTAATCTACAAACAGATATCTACCACAACATAATAAACATATTCATGGAATCACAACAAATAATCTCATCCATTCCAAGGAATCATAAACTAAGAAGAATTTTTGGTCTGTGGGGAAGGTCTACCCTCCTCCAGCTCCATTGACATAAGTGAGAGGGGGAGGCTGGACTCACATCATTATGAAGTTATCACCTATTATACCACTCATGTAAGCAGACTAAATCTACAACAAAAGACAAATGGAATCAAACTAAAACAGTAAATGAAAATACCAACAAACTACCTAACTATTCATAAGAAAAACTAGCTAAATGGCATGAAAGTAAAGAATGATTACACATGAGAGGCTGAGGAACATGGGTTGGGCCCTAACCCACAATCCTAACTCTCTGAAACTAGTTTAGTAAGGCAAAGTTAAATACTTATTTCATTTCAAAAGATAGTCTCATTACATCAATACAAAAGTCTTGAAAAATTGATTACAACAACAAAGAGCCTAATGGATTTCTCAAAAGTTCGAATCCTAATGAGCTCTTTCTCAACTCTATTTAACCTAAAGGTTAGTTGCCAACATACCCCTAGAAAATAGGTGATGAGTCCACTAAATAGGCTCTTTTCTCTTGTAATCATTTTTCAAGACTTTTGTATTGATGCAATGAGACTATATTTTAAAATTAAATGAGTATTCAGACTTTGCCTTACTGATCTAGTTTCAGAGTTCCTTAAAGTGGGCCATTTCTTGAGGTTGTGTATGGAGGTATATTTCAGCTAGTTCAGGATCCTTTTCAATCTTCAGATGGTTATTGATGACTCCTCCAGGGTTGAACAACTATGCCCTAATGTTTAATGGTTCTTTTTTTTCTCTTCTCATAACCTCCTCATCTCTTGTGCTCTTGTCTCCTCATTCACCATCCATGATTCCAAAGCCATTAATTGCATATCCCTCATCCTAATATTGTGGTCCCAAATATTTAAATCTGTTAACACTAGGTTATGCATATAAAAATATGTGATTTTCGCCTTATCAGCCGTGCTAGCTTGATTGCAAAAATCAATGAATTGTCTACAATTTTGGAAAGGTAAGGATCTATGAGGCTAAAGTTTTAATTTGAAAGAGGATACACTACTACTTGATGTAAACTGCATATGAATCTGAAGGATACCTGTGTTGAATGGCCTCCATGCAAAAATATTCCATGGTGGCCACTTGTTTACCTTTTTTTGAAGCTTCTCTTGTAGTGCTACATTCTCTGCCTGTGCTTTATGAAGCTTCCCCTTCAGAACTCACTGTCTAAGCCTCACATCAAATAAATACTTCCCCAACTTAGCTAGTTTTCCTTCCATGACCCTTATGTCATACACTACTTTAGATGTGGCAAGCTTCATCCAATGATGAGTGTGTGCCCTCTCTTCCTCCAACTGATAAAACAAAGGAATTGTGAATTTTTGAGGAATTAATCTACCCCCCTCAATGTATGTGTAGGAAGAGCTAAGATTGGGTTGATGGCTAGGGTTTGGCACCATTGCAACATCTTTGGGATTTTATTTTGGTGAGGTGGCCTCTTCTTTATCATCTTTTCCTCCCTCTTTTTCATCATGTTTTTCCTCTTATATATTTCTCTCAGCTTCCTTGACCTCTTGCTCTTCTGTGGTTGTATTTTCCTCTTCAACCAAGGCATTTTTCTCCAAATTTGTGCTTGCTGGAGTTTCTTGTAGCAAGGATGGAGTTTCCTATAGAAAACTCTGTTTTTCTTACTGAAGACCATATTCTCCTTGTTTTTCACTCTTTTCACTCCTTGGAGGTATGTGGAGGTTGCATGAGGTGTATGGGTTGCTAATATGGTTGAATTTCTTCTGATATATGTTACATTGGTCCTTGTGGGTGAAGTGACTTCTTGCACCCTTCCTTCCTATAATATGTTTTTTCCTCCTTATTTGGTGATTCCTCAATGGTGATAGGGCTCTTGGTGGGATTTTTTGGTTTTCCCTATCTCACCCCCTGACTCTTTCTAGTTCTAAAGTACATAGGTGTCTGAATCTTTATTTTTGTTTTGACAGGTGTGCTCAAAGTAGTTAGGGTGGACACTACCTCTTGGTTTGTGATGTCAGATGACATGCTTGTGTCTTGAGGGTAGGTTTCATGGCCTAAGATAGGAATCCACATATTATTTTTCCTCATTTTTTCCTTCCTCCTTTCCCTCGGCTTCTTCTTTCTCTCTTTCTGTTGTATTTACATTTTCTGTCTCTTACTTCTCTTCTCTGTTTTCTACTTCTTCTTCCTCCTCTTCTTCTTCCTCTTATACTTATTTTTCTCTAGGGCTAGAAGAAGGGGTTTGCCCTATTTGGGTAGCTATAAAGGTTTCCCTATCCATGTCTATGAAAGAATAACAGAATACAGGTAGCTTTAGCCTTATCAAAGCATCATTTACGCTTAATTTTATTAGGTCATCATGCGCCAAGTGTTGATATTTAGTTTGTCTCACTTTATGGCTGATGTTAGTGATGGAGTTTAGGAGGAAGTGAGGGACACTTAATCTCTGTTCAAGTGGAATCTCTCCTTGGAACCTAAGTTTATTTCGCAATTTGAAATGATATCCATAGACCACACTCAATCTTCCTTCGCAAGAGATGAATTTCATGATGTGGAAGGAAAATTCATCCCAGGGGTATGGAAGGCTCTCTCTCCTCACACCATTTTTATCTTCAATATGCTCCTCTCCTGGTAGGAATAAATTCTCTTTGGCTGCAGTGCTAGGCATTTTTTCCTTGACCATGGAAAATTTTAGGGGCTAATATTCGTAGGTGGGCTAATTTTCCACAATTTATCCAAAAAAAAGATTCGTCAATTTCCATTTTTTATAGAAATGATTCTCCCAAAATTTACAATATACAATTATTTTACTTTAAAAATTGCCAAAATCATGTAGAGAGTATATATAAAATAATTTTAAAAATACATTAATCAGAATTTTATAGTTTGCATATTAGGGACTAGGGATATTCGCTAATGTTTTTAAACTTCAAGATAATTTCTCATCATTAAAATTTTCCATGTCCTTGACCCATTTGACTCCTAAGGGCAAGGTGGTTACTCTTCTTATGATTTTAGGAGATAGAGTGATGGCTAGTCCTCTAATCATAGTGGTGGCTCTTTCTTCAGAATGTGACTGCAGAGCCACTGCAAATTCCTTAGTTATTTCATCATCAAAACCTTTCAATAGCTCAAAGAACCCTAGCCATTGGTGATTTTGGAAGATGTCCATAACCTGAGGGTGTTGCCTAATTATCTTGATGTATGTAGGCTTGCTTGTGTTGAATCCCCCTCCCATTTTAATGCTGTGAGATGAAGGTGGTGAGAGGTTTTTAGAGGTATGTCTTGGAGATGGAGGCCTTGAACCAAAATGCAAGAAAAAAAAATTAACCTTTAACTATCAAATTTACTTTTGCTGAGTGTGAATTGTATGGAGAAATTTTAGTGTTGCAGGATTGCAATCCACTTACCTTGGTCCTCTGCTATTTTGGTTTGATAGATGGAGGCTTTGGGAAGCCAATTCACCCACAGGTAACTCCGTGTTTCCCTCAAAGCCTCAGTTGTTATGGTGTTGAATTTGTGTGCCTGTAGAAAAATGTTGTTTACTGTAGCACGATGCTGCATGCAAGCCCAAAATTCGATGTTTCTCTTCTGATGGCTCCCACTGCTCTCTTTCTCTTGCTGCTCTTCGAAATGCTCAACAAAATGGTGGAAATGAGACAAATCTTACCTTTATTAGATTTTTTTTACCAAATTTGGAGCATTGTGGTGACTCGTACTTAACTTAAGTTTCCTCTTAGAGACCGTTGGCTCCCACTTCAGTTAATAATTATTGACCTCGTGATCACTTCTCTTCATACTCATCCACTCTTACTTGACTCGATTTGACTTTCCCAGGTGGCATGCTTTTTCACTTTTCTTCCAGTTTCACTTTATGAAGGTGGCCAAATTAACTGGCCACCTTTTTTCCTTTTAAACTTATAAATCTCAACATTTAACTATTTGGCCATCATGGATGCACAATGAGGGGTGAGAGGCCATACCTAAGCTTACCTGGTGTTGACGAGGTGCTGAAGGAGCTGGTGGTGGTAGCCTGAGTCTTTTATTTTCTGTGTCTTCATTTTTTTATTTGTTTTCTAAGTGAGCAACTTTTTCTGAGTGACCTGCTTATCTTTCCTGAGTGAGATACTTATCCTTTTATTTTTTTATTTCTTTGGCAGGTACTACATGGAGGGATTTAGATGCCATGAATTACATGCTTTTCCCTCTAGATTCTGCTGGTGGTCTCCTCGAGTCATCTACATCATATTTCCTTTATCTTTTGGCCTTGCTATGCCACACACAAATTTTCTACATGAAACTTTTTGGTACTTGTAGCAGTCTGTTTCTTGCCTCTTCTTGCTTAAATTTGTTTAGAAATGTAGGGATATGATTTATGGAGGCTATGGAGGAGGGCATGGAATGAATGGAGTGTAGGATAGGCAAGAGAAAGGGTTCATATGCCAAGTTTTCAATGATTTAGCTACCCAAGGTGCAGCATAGGGTTTAGATAGTGAAACCTTGTGCATGGAGTGAAATAGGGGTTTGGGAATTGTAGGCATAGGAAATTAATGAATTATGATGCCCTAACTGAAGTTAAAAAACCCTTAGGCAACCTCTTTCCTTCACAAATAGTTTCCTGTAGTATTTACAAGAGTTTCCTGTAGTGCTACAAGAATCCTGTAGCTGCATGATTTGCGTGTAGCAATTACACATTAGGGAAAAAATGAAATTATTGCCTAGTTGATGGGTGAAATTAATGAAGGGATGGATGATGGAGTGGCTTATGGAGTTTTAAATAAGAGAAGAGGAAATAATGAAGATAAATAACTCCTATGGATCCTAAAAACCATCTTCAATTGTTAACCTACAAAACAGAAAAACATATAAATGCATAGGTTTTCTTTTTTCTTTTTTCTTTCTTCTTCTCTTTTTTTTTCTTTTTTCTTCAAGGCAAGTGGGCTTCCTCCACAGATTTTTTCAACCCAGAGGCCTGCCTTGGGTGCCTAAGAGATGTTTTCACCCACGGATCTTTTATTCTCTGTTTTTTCTTTTTTTTTTCTTTTTCTTGCTCCAAGACTGCCTCATGGATCTTTTCAACCCTGGAGTTGGCCTAGGGAACCTTCGAGAGGTTTTCACCCATACCTCTTTATTTTTTTTTTATTTTTTTTTCTTTAGGATGCACTGGAAACTATGGATTTTCCCATGAAATACACCTCCCTACTTATGGAATTTATAAATTCTGCGCTAGAAAGGGGCTTCTTGTAAACCTTGAGTCTGTAACCATTGAAAAGTAGGGGAATTCCTTCCTCATATATGGTTCTGATATGAACTACACCATTATCATAACATTTTCCCACTTTGTAGGGTCCCAGCCATCTTGTCATCAATTTTATTTGAATTCCTTAAACCTTGAGCCATGCAACAACGCCCAATATCCTTCTTGAAAGGTCTTTTCATTAATGCTCTTGTCATGCCAGACCTTCCTTTGTAGCTGAATTACCTCTGTGTGAAGGAGTGATTGCATCCTGAAATTATCCAATCCATTTAATTGCAACAACCTCTCTATTTTGGAATTTTATATATCTAGGTCTAACTCAGCTGCCATCCTTAAGGTGTTGAATTCAAATTCAAATTAAAGAAGAGATTTCTTGCCATAGACTAGGTCATAAGGGTGAATCATGGTGTTGTTTTCCAAGTAGTGTTGTAGGCCCAAGTTGCTTCTACTAAACTATCCGCCCAATATTTCCCACTATTACTCACAACCTTGGTGAGGATACTCTCCAAGGCTCTGTTAGTCACTTCCACTTGGCCATTCACCTAAGGGTGGTAGGCAGTAGAATTCTTATGCTTTATTTTGTGCCTCCTCCAAAGATTCTCAATGATATGATAAGTGAATTGTGCCCCCTGATCAGTGACTACTTCTTTTGGGCACCGAAACTTGTAAACACATTCTCCATCAAAAATCCTGCTACTTTATCCTCAGTTGCTACCTTCATTTCTTTTGTTTTAGCCCACTTCATCATGTATTTAGTGCAGAATATGATATATTTTTTCTGTCTAGATGGTGGATCAATAGGTCCAATGAATTCCATGCCCCATTTGTCAAATGTCTCAAGGGCCACCTGAGGGTGCAAAGGCATCTCGTCCCTTTGTGTAGTTTTCCCCATCCTTCGGCACTGGTCACACCTGCTAGTGTATCTTCTGGAATATTTGTGAAGGGTAGGCCAATAGTATTCTACATGAAAAACCTTAAAGGGGATCCTTTTTGCAGCAAAGTGGCCTTCACTAGGGCTATCATGACATGAAGAGAGGATCTCAAAAAATTCTTCCTCCCTCACACATCTTCTGAGAATTTGTTCAGGGCCCAGCTTGAAAATATTTCCCCCAATCCATGTGAAAGGGGCACTTTTTCTGATGATCTTACTTTTCTCCTTGAATGAGAGATTAGGAGGGAACTTTACAGCAACCAAGTAGTTAGATATGTTAGAAAACCATGGTGAGAGTGCTGATATAGCAAAGAGATCTTCATTTGGTAGTTGGTCATCCACCATTCCTTCTTCACCTATAGATAATGCTAACTTGGATAAAAAATATTCAACAACATTCTTCTTTCCAGGTTTATCAACAATAGTTAGATCAAACTGTTGTAAAAGTAACAACCATATAATTATTCTAGCATTAACATCTGGTTTATTCATTAGATATTTGATGGCTGCATGGTCAGTGTTAACAAAGGTCTGATACCCAGTTACATAGTGTCTAAATTTTTTTAAAGCATGGACAATCGCTAACATATCCTTCTCTGTGACAATATAATTGAGGTCAACCTTAGACAAGTTCTTACTGATGAAATAGATTGTATTGGTAATTTTTCTTATAACTACCCTAATGTTTCCCCGAAAACTTTTTTGGATGCATCTATGTGAATGTAGAAAGGCAAAGTCCAATTTGGACCTCGAAGAATGGGGGCAGTAGTCAACTTTCCCTTAATGAGATCAAAAGCCTCTTGACAATGAATGGACCTAGTAAACTCAAAATATTTGGCCAATAAACCTAATAGTGGTGAAACCATCTCACTGAAATCTTTGATGAATCTTCTATAATACCCAGCTAATCGTAAGAAGCTCCTAACATCTCTCTTCTTTTGAGGAGAAGGTACCCTTTTGATAATAGTGATTTTTCTTGGGTCCACGTGTATTCCTTCTTCGGAGATTGAGTTTCCTAATACAACTCCTTCTCTTTTTAGGAATTCACACTTTTCTGGGCTCGGGGAGAGATGAATCTCAATGCACCTTCTCAGCACTTTTCCCAAATTGGAGAGAGCTTCCTAGAAGTCATCCCCATACGGTGTGAAATCGCTCATGTAGATTTCAACAGAGTCATGTACTAGCTCAGAGAAAATTTTGAAGACATCTCTTTGGAAGGTAGTTGGGGCATTGAACTACCCAAAGGGTAGGATTATATAAGTGAAGGTACCCCAAGGGTAGTTGAAATTAGTCTTATCCTAGTCTCAATAGCTTATTTGGATCTGGTTATACCCTCTGAACCCATCTAAGAAGGAAACGAATTTTTTTCTTGCAATTCCATCCGAGAATTGGTCTATAAAGGGAAAAGCAAAATGGTCATTCTTGGTGGCTTTGTCAAGTTCCTGATAATCAACACAGAGTCACCATTTTCCATTCTTCTTTGGGACTACGACAAGAGGAGATACCCACTCACTATCTGATATAGGATATGAAACCTGCATCTAAGGGTTTCTGCAACTCTTCCTTGACTATGTCCTTTAGAGCTGGGTTCATACTTCTTTGGGGTTGTTGCACAGGCTTGCATCCTTCTTATATGTAAATATGATGTCTGCATACTGAAGGATGCACCCCTTTCATGTCCTTGTAATCCCAAGCAAATGCATCTAGGTTTTCTTTTAAAATTTGCCATAGCTTCTTTTCTTCTTCATCAGAGAGGTTTCAGTTGACTTTCAGAGATCTGGATGAGCCAAACTCAATAGCCTTAATGGTTTCAAATGTTTAATCTATTGAGTGAAATTCCATCCAAGGTTGGCTTTCAGACTCTTTGACTAGGTTTTCAAGTGGATTGTTAGTGGGGGATTGGTTTTGAATGGCATGGTTGATAAGTTCGTCTTCATCAATCTACCCCCCTCTAAGAACAACATCTATGGTAAAAATGGGGGTAGTGTTATTTACATCTTCCTCTTCATCCTCCAAACATATAGATAGATCATGATCAATGGAAGGCTGGGATGGAGGATATAATACCAGTTTTTTAGACAAAGGCCCATTTTTAATAGTCTTTTTTCTGGCCCGACAACTGATATAAGCATCTGCAGTGGCTAACCAAGGACTCCCTAAGATGATAGGATATCCATTGAACTTGGTTTTTGGTTGTAGAACCAGGAAATCTGTAGGATACTCCCAAGAGTCAATTGAAACCATAACATCCTCAAAAATTCCTCCTGGAGTTACTGTGGACTGATCTAAAAGTTGTAGAACTGTTGTGGTTTTCCTCAAAGTCCCTTGGAGGTTGAGTTTAAACATAGTTTCCTTGGTCATGACATTGATGGAAGCCCCTAGATTAATGACACTATTGGGGACTATGACACCATTTATGTGCACATCTACAACTAGACTACCAGGGTCTAGGTTCTTTGTAAAGATCACCCTTCACAACATTAAGTCGGACAGCTCTCCTACCACAGTGATGGTGGGGGTATCTTTCTTCTTTCTCCCAGTTTTCTTGAATCACTTTTCCTTGATGATCCTATTGTAAATAGGGACATCCTTGGACTGGAGAAGTGGTATCTTTATAAACAAATTTTTTAACTCTCCCAGAAGTTCAGTCTCCTCTAGGGTGTGCCGAATAGGATGGATCAAGCACTCAGGAAAAGGAGGTTGTTCGATCTAAGTTTTAATTCTTCCTTTTCCTCCTCAAAATATATAGGTGGAGATGGAGGGTGGTTGTCTGGGAGTACTCTTCCTGGCCTAAGATTAATATCATGTATCTACACAACATAATCTTGATAGGATGTCTCTCTACTATAAACCTGTTGTTCATGTGTGTTTTTTGGATTCAGATTTGGCTGTGTAGGCATTTGAGGCAGCTTGGGTGGAGCAACATGAGTAAGCTGAGGATGAGGTTGGCGTGGAGGAATTAGATCAGGTGGTTGATTGTTTTGAGGTCTCCACCCTTGGGATGAATTTTTCCACTGAGGTTATTGAGGAACATACTGCTGAAATGGTTGATTCACGAGTTGGGGGTGATATGGAGGGTTGTAAGACGAAGTAGGAGGTGTTTGGGACCCGATTCATTGGAGAAGGCATTCAAGTTGGCAAGAAAAATTGAATGTAAAATTATGGCAACAAGGAAGCCTACCACTCACATCTATAAATATGGAAGTGTTGCTAATCCTAGACTTCCACAACCTACAAGGTTGACACCACAACAATTGGAAGAAAAAATAGAAAAAGGGATTTGCTACAGTTGTGATAGAAAATACACTAAAGGTCGTAAGTGTGCTGAGAAGATATTATTTTACATAGATTTTGAAGAGGAGGAATAAAATGAACAAGAAACTTCAAAAGAAGAGGATATACCCCAGGAACCAACCCTAGAGAAAGAAGAAATGAGTCTGACCATATCGTGTAATGCATTGGCATGCATTACCACTCCTTAAACTCTCAAGATAGAAGGAAATATCAAGAAGAAAAAGGTAATAGTGTTGATTGATTCAGGTAGTACCCATAATTTTATTCATTGTAAGGTAGCCAAGGAATTGAATTACTTCCTATACCCAGCACCATAATTTCAAGTGATGGGTTCAAATGGAGGAACTATAAATTTCTCTAAAAAATTCCATAATATCAATCTAACCATGGGGGAATATGTATTGAATAGTCCAATGCTTTCCATTCCAATGGGACGTGTTGATTTTGTACTGGGAATACTATGGTTACAATCTTTGGGTACGGTAGCTTCTAATTTTCAAGAAATTTTCTTGAAATGTTTTTCAGAAGGAAAGGAAGTCGAATTATGAGGTATCGCATGGAATCCGGGAAATATAATAAGCTCTAATGTCATGAAAAATTTTCTAAAGAAATAACAACGAGGCTTAATTCCACAATTATGCTCACTAGAAGTTCCAACATCAAAATCATTTATTCCTCTAGATCTCCAAAAATTCTTGGACAATCATTCTAAGGTGTTTGAAACTCCCAAAGGACTCCCACCTATTCGTGATCATGATTGTGCTAGTCATTTGATTCCAATAAGTGTTCCTCCAAACATCAGGCCTTACAAATATCCTTATGTCCAAAAGAGAAAAATTCAACGTATGATTACAAAAATGTTAGAGACTGGTATAATTCAACCTAGTCAAAGTTCTTTCTCTGCTCTAGTAGTATTGGTGCACAAGAAGGATGGATCATGGCGCATGTGTCCAGATTATAGGGAGCTCAATAAGCTCACTATTAAAGATAAGTTTCCCGTTCCTGTGATTGATGAATTATTGGATGAATTACATGAAGAAATTTATTTTACCAAGTTGGATCTTCATTCAGGATATCATCAAATTAGAATGAATACTGGAGATATTCTGAAAACAATATTTCAAACTCATGAGGGTCATTATGAATTTTTTTCCATGCCTTTTGGCCTTACCAATGAAACTTCTACATTTCAAGGGTTGATGAATTCCATTTTCAAACCCTTCCTTATAAAATTTGTGTTAGTATTTTTTGATGATATACTAATCTACAGCAGGTCTTGGAAGGATCATGTTCAACATGTTGACATGGTGCTCAAACTATTGGAGGAGAAACAATTATATGCAAAAACCTCTAAATGTTTCTTTGGAGTACAAGAGATGGAATATATGGGTCATATTGTATCTCATGAGGGTGTTAAGGTAGACCCTAACAAAATTAAATCCATTAAGGAATGGAAAGTCCCCACAACCACAAATATGTTGCGAGGATTTATCGAGTTAACAAGGTATTATCGCAAGTTTGTTAAGAATTATGGGAGAATAGAAGAACCTCTAACAACATTATTAAAGAAAGATGCATTTTCATGGACTCTTGAAGAAACTAAGGTCTTTGAACATCTTAAAGAGGCGATGTGCCTAGCACCGGTCTTAGCTACTCCAGACTTCACAAAAACCTTTATTGTGGAATGTGATGCCTTGGGAAATGGAATTGGTGTTGTTTTAATGCAAGAATGAATACCCATTTATTTTGAAAGTTGTCCAATCAAAGTAAAGTATTTACAGAAAGCTATTTATGAGAAGGAAATGTTGGCAATACTACATGCACTAAAGAAATGGTGACCTTACCTAATGTGAAGACACTTCAAGGTAAAAACTGATCATGATAGTCTTAAACACTTTTTAGAACATAGAATATCTTCAGAAGAGCACCAAAAATGGGTCACAAATATGTTGGGTTATGACTTTGAAATCATCTACAAAAAAGGGAAGCTAAATGTTGTTGCAGATGCACTCTCAAGAAAGGATGAAGAGGTGGAAGCATTGCTTTGTTCCATTTATATTATCCAACCATATTGGATAACCAAAGCAAGGGATGAATGGAAGAAAGACGAAGAAGTGTGGACACTCATTCAAAAGTTGCAGCAAGATCCTAGTACATATGATACATTAGTTGGAAAAATGATTTCTTATGGTACAAATATCGCTTATATATTTGTAAGAATTACCAACTAAAACAAAATATTATTTTGGAATTTCACACTTCTCCTTTAAGAGGACACTCGGGATTTTTTAAAACTTTCCACAAGGTGAAGAAAGAATTTTTTTTGGATGGCCTTAAATATGATATTCAAAAGTTTGTGGCGGAATTTTTGGTTTGCCAGCAAAATAAATTTGAGATAATTAAGACCCCAGGTATTGTACAACCTTTATCCATTCCAAGTCAACATTGGGAGGAGACTTCAATGGATTTTATCACAGGTTTACCTAAGTCCGAAGGAAATAGTGTCATCATGGTGGTAGTTGATATACTTACCAAGTATGCACACTTTTGTGCATTATCTCATCCATTTGAAGAAATTACATTTGCTACTACATTTATGGAAACAATTAAAAAGCTACATGGAAACCCAAAGTTTATTGTAAGCAACAGAGATCCCATTTTTCCTGGAAATTTTTGGACGGAATTATTTTCTTGTTTGGGTACTCAACTAGCTCATAGCTCATCTTATCATCCTCAATCCGATGGTCAAACTGAGATAGTGACAAATGTTTGGAAGGATATCTTCATTGTTTTGTATCCAATATAGAAACACAATGGTTCAAGTGGTTACCTCTAGGTGAATGGCGGTATAACACTTCCTTCCATACTGCAACAAAAATGACCCCATTTATGGCACTTTATGGATATCATCCACCATCCATCACATCATATTTAAGAGAAAATTCTAAGGTTCATGCGGTGGAAGATCACATCGAGCATCGAGAACAAGTTCTCCAAATCTTAAAGTATAACCTAAATTTGGCACAAACTCGAATGAAACAACAGGTAGATCAACATCGCAGTGAGAGAAATTTTGATGTAGGAGACTGGGTATTTTTATGGCTACAACCATACAAACAAATGTCCCTCAAGCAAGCTAAGAAGGATAATAAATTATCGCCAAAGTTATCGTCCTTAAAATGTGTTGCAAAATATTGATACTATGGCATACAAATTGGAGCTTCCTTCTTCTTCGTGAGTGCATCTAGTTTTCCATGTTTCATGCTTAAAGAAGATTATAGCTGACAAACTTCAGGCTCAAACAACATTGCCAGAACTTGATGGGGAAGGAAAAATCATATTGGAACCTGAAGCATTCACGGAAACATGAACTCGAGAACTACGGAATCGATCAATTTCAGAGTATCTCATCAAGTGGAAGAAATTACCCACTAAACATTCTATATGGGAGGATGATAAATTTATACAGAAGCATCTAGAGCTACTCAAGCATTGAGGAAAACAATTTTTTGAAGGAGAGGGGCATGTTAGTCCCCAGATTACTAGTGTAGTCCCTTATTGTTGTTAGTGTAACTCCCTTATTGTTATTTTTGTACCCCTGTAACCCTCATATTGTTATTATTGTGCCCTTACATTATTATCGCTAGGCCGGCTAGGATTATATTGTGACCCAATGGACTCCTATATACAGAAGGAGGTTTTTTCATTTGTATCATCCAAGAATTTTTCATTTATGTAATGTAAAGGAGGTTTCCCCCTCGAAGTGGGCTTATTTCTAAGGCGTTTATGTCTCTTTTCTTCTATTTTTAGAGTTGGTTTCATAACAATCACAGGCTAAGAAGAATTTTTGGTCTATGGGGAAGGTCTACCCTCCTCCAGCTCTATTGAAAGAGGTGAGAGGGGGATGCTTGGCTTACAACTTTATGAAGTTATCACCTATTCTACCACTCATGTAAGCAGACTAAATCTACAACAAAAGACAAATGGAAGAAAACTAAAATAGTAAATCAAAATACCAACAAACTAGCTAACTATTCATAAGAAAAACTATCTAAATGACATGAAAGTAAAGAATTATTACACATGAGTGGATGAGGCACATGAGTTGGGGCCTAACCCACAAGACTAGCTCTCTAAAACTATATCAGTAAGGCAAATTCTAAATACTCATTTCATTTCAAAAGATAGTCTCATTACATCAATACAAAAGTCTTGAAAAACTGATTACAACAGCAAAGAGCCTAATGGCTTTCTCCAAAGTTCGAATGCTAATGAGCTCTTTCTCAACTCTATTTAACCTAAAGGGTAGCTACCAACATCTCCCTAGAAAATAGGTGATGATTCCACTTCACTCCGAGTGAAGTGTGGCTTGAGTGCACTTGATCTTGAGTTTTTTTGGATGCCTTTGATTTCGAGTTGTTCGAGGGAATATTGAGGATCCATGGGCTTCCTTTGGGAGTTAAGGAGAGTGGAAAACCCCCTATAATCTCTCCTTTTTGTCTACTCTGAGTCTTTATGACAAAAGCTCCACAACAACGCCATATATTTATGATTTTCCTCCATTTAACCTTATGTTAGGTACTCAAAGTATGTTGGCCTCAATCACCATCTACACTAGCATCACAATACTATAATATAATTAAAAATGAAAGAAAAAGAGATTTAATAAGGAAAAAAAGTGACCATTAACCCCTCCAAATGTACCTAATGATGGAGCTCATCATATGTCAACTCTTGAGGTATTGCAAAATTGCCACCTAGAAAAAGGCTTTACTTTCTGCAATTGGATGTATTGATCCCTCATTTTCCAATATTGTAGTTTTTAACCATGAGAACCATACACCTAAACTTGTAGCTGAATTATATTTTATGATTCAAGTTGTTATTCGTGGTAAGAATATCCATCGTTCCGTCGTGGAAGAATGTGCTTCAACCTGCATCATGTCACTTTATTACTAGAAGGCTATTGGTTATCCCCAATTAAATCAATCACCTACCACTTTTAAGGCTTTTGACATAAGAGGATTCAAACCTTATGGAATTCTAAACTTGTTACAAGTATAGTTAGGAGGCAAGAAAATATCGGCAAAAGTTGAAGTTATTGACAAATTGCTATATTATAATCTTCTAATGGGTCGTACATGAGTTTATGCTATGGTTGTTGTTGTTTCAATGTATTTCAGTATGATTGCATTCCCTCATAAGGGAGGCATAGTAGCCATTGATCAACTCACTTTCTTTTCCACCAATTTTCAATTGACTAGAAGTATCCCTCTTATGGTAGAAACCCCAAACCCATATCAGCATGTTGGAGTGGGATTGCTTAAGGATTTTTTCCTCATGGAAACCTTTTCTCTTCCTCCTCCTTCTCCCGATAATTCCAATATGTTTTCCCATGTCAACATGATATATTCTTGTACTATTGCATATGATCCTTGGTGGTCCCATATGCATCTAATATTGACACTTTTGGTGACCATATGTCGCTCAGTCCCATTGAGCTCGATTATGAAGCCACTTATTCGACCTTTGCGATGCATTATACCATTTCCTCTTAGATTAATTTGGTTTATAATCCTTAGATTATGGAAAATCCTCTAATCCCTTCTCTCATATATTCTATATTTATTAGAACATCATAGAAATCATGATGCAACATTGCAAGATCAACATCATCGTTCCTCCTTTCCATATTCCTTCGAGGATAATCTTAGTGAAATCTACCAACCCAATATCCTTGAGATGTCTGTGAATTCCATATCCAGCCACAGTATCGATTTTTAGAATAACTTGACAAATATTTAAGAGACTATTCCCTTTTATATTTCGATCAAACCCAACATTATCTAGAACTTGCATATTGGTGCATCTTTCTCTCCTAATGAGATCAAGATTTATAAGGCCCTTTTCCTGGAATTTAGAGACGTTTTTGGCTATTCTTATGAATATATTCTAGGGATAGATCCAAACATAATTGTACATAAAATCAAGACACATCCCGATGCTAAGCCATTTAGGCAGTGTCTCCATCCAGTCCATCCCAAGAAAGCTTCCGCTATTAAAGGAGTTGAAAAACTTATATTCACTAGTTTCAACTACTGAATACCTCTAACTGATTGGGTGTCCAACATTGTTCTTGTCATGAAGAAATAGGGAATAATTCATATGTGTGTTGATTACTGGGACACTAATCATTATTTTTCCTAAGGAAAATTATCCCACCCCGTTCATAGACCATATTATTGAAGATTGTGCTAGTTGTGAAATATTTCCATTTATGGATGGGTTTTCTGGTTACAATTAGATCAACATTCTCCTAGCATACCAACATAAAACATTGTTTATTTTTACATGGGGCACATTTTCATATCGAAAACTCCCTTTCAAATTGAAGAATGTTGGGGACGTGTTTTAGAGAGCAATGAATTATGCCTTTGACATCATTAAATGCATTGTAAAACCATATTTGAATGTTTAACCTGCTCACTTGAAGCATCGATTTGATCATCAAATCCATATTAGAGCTATATGTTAGTGTTGTCGGAACTATACAATTAGGCTCAATACACATAAGTGTTTTTTTTGTGTCAGCTCTGGTTGACTTCTTGGTTTTGTTGTTTTGAAACATGGAACTCGTATTGACCCATTAAAAGTCCAAGTGGTCTTAGATATTCCTACTCATTCTTCCCTTCTTCAGCTTCAACGACTCTAAGGGAACGCTAACTTTCTATGAAGGTCCATTCCCAACTATGATGAATTGACAAAAGTATTTACTTTCCTGTTAAAGAAATGGATTCCTTTCCATTGGGACGACATGGCCCAAAAGGAATTTGATGCCTTGAAAGATGTTCTGATTCAGACATCTTTGTGTATCCCCCAAATTACCAACGAAATTACTTCCTATATCTCATTGCTGCAGTTACTACCATCAGTATGGTATTGGTCCAAAAGGACAATGTAGGGATTGAGCATCCTATTCATTATTTGAGTTGAAACTTGAATGATATAGATATCAAATACACTCACGTCAAAAATTTAGCTTTGGAGGTTGTCCAAGCTATCTGAATATTTCACCATTATATCTTTCTTTGCAAGGCTATGGTCATTTATGAATGAAACCTGATGACATACATCTTCTCACACAAATTGTTGGGGATCAAGTACTCCAAATGGATTTTCATCCTCCAAGAGTTCGATTTGGAGTTTATCAAATCCAAGTCAAATAACTCCTTAGTATTTTTTGAGCTTATATGCGACCTTCCCACTATCGATGCTTAAATGACATCTAATGATTCCATCCCAAATGATTCGTTGTTCCTGATCACGTCATCTAACCCATGGTGTGGAGACATTATCATATATCTACAGACCCGAAATTTCTGGTCTAATACCTCTCACTCTAGCTAGTGACGTATCTGATATCAAGATAAACACTATATTATAATCGAAAACACCCTTTATCGTTGCGGTATCAATACAATTTTTCATAGGTGCCTCACACACGAGGAGTTCGAGAAAGTCCTGAATGAATGTCGTGCTAGGGCATATGGTGGACATATGTCTCGTTATGTTAGTGCAAAGAATATTTTTCATGTGGGATAGTCTAGCCTACTATGTTTTGTGACTTCATTCTCATAGTCCAAAAGTGTCATTCCTACTAGATATATGATTGTAAGACCCATTCTCCACCCGCTCCTTTGCGTATTGTTATCGACATTGGAACTTTCGCGAAATGGGGCACTAGTTTTATGACATGTAACCCTCACTCGGCCAGGGGGCATGGATACATCATTGTGGAAGTAGAATATTTTACCAAGTGGGCTGAGGTGATGCCTACATACCATAATACTGATGAAACAACTGCTTTATTCCTTTTTAATCATGTTATTGCAAGGTTTCGTGTACCACAGTCCGTAGTTACAGACCATGGGAAACATTTTCGTAACCACGTGATGTATGAACTGAATTCAAAGTTGGGCCTCTCCCATGAGAGTTAAACTCCATATTACCCTAAAGTGAATGGGAAAGTTGATGCCATCAATAAATTTTTGAAAAAAATGCTTCAATATATGATATGGGTTCATAAATCAAACTGGCATATGATACTTTATGCAACCTTGTGGACATATCGAACTTATGTTCGGATTGGTACTAAGTTCACACTATTCCAATTGGTATACGGCTTGGAAAAAATCCTTCCAATTGAATGTGAATTTTTGTCTCTAAAACTTGTTGTCAAGCTCATTCGTGCTACTTCTACAGAAGAAGAGCACCTCTTACATCTGACACACTTAGATGAAACCCTGTGTGATGTTTCGATGGATAAAGAGGCCCATAAAAAATGTATCAAGGTGAAATATGACAAGAATGTCAAGCCTCGTGTATTCTCAAAAGGTGACCTTACATTGTTATATGATCAAGTGTCTGAAAAATTTGGATGAGGGAAGCTCGAGCCAATGTGGCTAGTCCCATATATTGTTAACTGTGTTCTTGCTAAAGGGGCCTCTGAGTTTGTTGATTTCGATGGAGTTCCATTGGAATAGCCTAGAAATCAGTTGTACCTTAAAAAATACTATTCTTAAGTCATTTTTGCATAGTTGATTGTATACATGTTATATATAGGTGTGTTGAGTGTGTTTGAAGTGTGTTCCCTTCAGATTTTCTTGCAGTTTTTGTTAATCATGTTTACATTTATCTTATCGATGTCGGCATCCCTTCAACCATATGTTGGTTACACTGATGGTGCTAGTCGTAGTACTCGAAACCTTTCTTCCACAACATGGGTTATATATTCTTTGAATGACGAGTTAGTGATTTTACAAGGGATTTGTATCGGTAGCTCTAAAAATAATATCGTTGAGTATAACATAGTGATCAAACTATTGTCTAATATTATTTCTCAAGGTATCCATCATATAGTTATCAGACTCGACTCACAACTTCTAGTACTATAGTTGACTACTGTCTACTCAATTAGAAGTCCAACTGGGCTTTGTATGTTCTTAAGGGTTCGCCTTCTCAAAAGATATTTCGATTATATTCAATATCAACAAATTTCTAGGAGACTAAACAAATTTACAAATGCATTAGCAAACCATGTTTTAGATAGGCATGCGACATATGTAAATTAAATTAAATTCACATCACATACATTGCATGAAATAACATAATGCATAAGAAATATATATATATCAAAGTTTGGTTTTACATAAAAAATTCTCGAGACACAAATGACCACATGACCTTCCATATACAAGTATACATGTAGTCAAATATGGTTGTATACATAGCCTCCTAGTACACTAATCATACTGCACATGATAGTAGGAAACTACGTGAGCCATCTTGCATAGTAGTCGGCTAATATGGCCAAGCACACCAATAATATGTCGTTGCAGTCTCATCGGTATCTGGTTGACGCTAGTCTCGAATATGCCTTGGGTAAATCCCTCCATGTGATGCTCAATCTCTGCAACAGTCTCGGCCACATTGATGTAACGGCCCCAGTTAAAAATCCATGTAAAAATTATAATACCAAGGTCACGGGACACATATTCCAATCTGAATGTTGGGAAAGACATCCTATTAGGTTCTCATTTCGGTTATTATGGCTAAAGGAAATTGGCAAAGGCAATGGAAAAGGCTTTGGAAAGGAAAAGTGGATTTTTTTGGAATTTATTTATGAAAATAATGGAAATTAGGAGAAAATGAAGGTGAAAGATCACAACTTCCATGTGAGGAGGAAAATGAAGAAAATATAGGCATAATTAATAAAAAAAGCTTCTGAGGATCAATTGGTACCTTTTTTCAGTTTAAATTTTGGTCAGTTTAGTTTTGGATCTCTCTCTCTCTCTATTCTCTCTCTCACACACTCTTGGACACTTAGAGTTTTCTTGCAACATTTCAACTTTGGATCAAGAAAGGAAAAGAAAGAAAAGAGGAATAAAATATCAAGAAAGGAAGAGTAGGATCAAGCAGTTACATCGAGTATACTTCCAGGTATCGATTTGCATGTATGATTTCATTGCTAGATTTGACATGCATGGTTATGCATGTTTGTTCTTGGTTCTCTTGTCGTCATTGGCATGGGTTTTTCTAGGTGTGAAAATGTTCTTTAGCCTTGCCTTGCAATTTTTGAATAGCCATGGTGTGATGGGGTTCTCATTTTTTGGTTGAGTTGGATTTCTGGATGGACTCGAAGATAAGTGGGGTGGTCTTAGGATTATTCACAATGCCTAGGAATCCCAGGATGGGCTACATGGTAATGCCTGGATGTGAACACCTCGATTGAGCCTAGGAATCCCTTGATTGGTGAATGGCAGGATACACAATAAAGCTCAGTGGTGGTACCCTTGATTGGGCCTAGGAATCTTGGGTTGGGATACACAGTAAATCCTAGAGGGTGGAGACCACATAGTTTTAGGAATCCCTTGACCGATAATGGTGACATACACGGTAAATCTGAGAGGTTGATATGAAAAAAATCCTCATGGTTTAGGTGGAGATATTTGGTGGCATCCATGCTTGTTTATGGCCTATTTATCTAGTGAGGATGGTGGTAAAGGCTATTTATATTAATGAGGGTGAGGTTTTTTAGCCTCAGGAAGCCCTGTTTGGTTATTTTGGTTTGATTCCCACATTCATGCTTGGAATATGGCATGAGGGTGATTGGCTGAAGAGAGATTTGGCTCAGCCAATCTGTGGTCAGGTGGAACGTGGTAATCCCATACCAGGTTGGTTTTTACATTCACCAATAAGATTTTATTTCCATTGGTATTTCATGTGAAAATATATTATTTTATATGTGGATTCTATGGTTGTTGTATCCCTATTATTTTTACTGGTTATATGTTGGTTATGAGCATGTTTTATAGTAGTGATGATGTACGACTCTCATCATGTTTTGATTTTTAAATGAATGAACAATGAATATGTGACCTATTAGATGATAATGAAACTATTGTGATAACACACCAATGCTTCTTAGCTATTCTCAAATAAGTATGAGACCCTTGTGCTCAGATATATAGTTAAAACTTATAGAATCCATATTTGTGATATGTTTGAAAAAATTATTATCATGGCTAGTAGGGGTCTATTCAAGTCTATGTTAAATAATTGGTATTGGAATCATTGGTTCTATGTTTCATTTCATTTCGGTAAATTATATGAAGTTCTGGGTAGTGACTAGGTCCTGGCCCTGAAATTTAGCCTTAAATCTCGCAGTCGCTGGCATAGCACTGGTAGAAAAATGCTACAGTCACACTCATGGAGGCTCATGGGAGTGACTGTGGCTCTTATTTTCTTGGATATATTTGAAAGGGAGCAATTGGGGCTCTAATTCCTTGAATTGTTGAGTTCCCTTAGGGGTTGGTCACCTGGAAAGGTGTGGTAGTTCCTGGAGGTTCTATTGGTTGTGTGGATGACTAGTTTGGTTGTGTTTTGTCAGTTCCAATTCCTTAAGGTGGCCTAGGTGGTTGAATGAGATCATAGTAGCCTCTCTTCACATTTTTACCACATCGGACCAGTATGTTTGGGTAAATGTGTGAGGGTGTTACAATTGAGATCCTACAGTACCTCTAGTCTTCCTGCAACAATCTATACTCCTATAGGTGCCTATTGTGGATCTCCTTCATTTTGAAGATAGGAGGAACCCATAGGTTGAATGTGTCTAACTTAAAAACTCAAAAAAAGATTAAAATGTTCTACTTATGGCACCCCATCACTCACCATCAAGAAGCACAAGCTCTGGGTCTCTGCAGAAGCCCATCCCTGCATATGGATAGTCCTCAATAATATTGAGTTGCATGTGCAACCATTAGAAGAATATTGGTGTGAAGTTCATAGATGATGGACCTGCATGTTTGGACATGAGATCCACCCATTTCCTCATATGTGGGACCCTCGGATCCGTGGGCTCGAGTGATATATGATGTGGTTGAAGTAATGGAATCCTCTCCAAGGATAATGAAATCAAAATCGAACCATACCCAAAGTTCTTCAACTGTCCATCCTTTTACTTATTAAGTTGTTCTTTCATATTTTCCAGTAATCCATCACTCCAGTTGAATATCGTTGGCTCTATACTTTCTAGATCATACTACATATGAGACATGTTGACTAAATGAAAGGTGGCACTACCAACCTATATAGAAATAATAAACAAGATCTTCCTCAAAGGTAAATGGACCACATCGTTTATCTCGATCTTCCCATCCTTGGTTGGTTCAGATCCAAGTCTACAATGTGCATTGATATAATCCTTGATTGTTTCTCCACCCCTCCTTGAACCAAATAATCAGATGGGGGCACCTCTCCTAGATAAACCAGTCAATAAATATATGTCTTCCACATGTATGGTAAGCATGTGTTCTCCAAGCCTAAAAACATGTGTCGGAACATCCCATGATCGAACAAGATACTCTAACAACTCCATTCGTTGCCTCATACTAGGAAGACAAAAGAATTTCAAAAGCTCACAATTCCTTAATTATTATATGGTGGTTGGATCATTAGCTATATCTATATATTGTACTTCATGCTCTCTTTCTTGCCATATCAGTTCCATTATGTTCTGATGAAGACCTGAAACACGAAAAGAAGGATCATTAGGATGAAATTCGTGCAAACAATTGTGAGAATTTCGAGTAAAAAAGATAAAAAAAAAACTTTGTGAGATGCACCCAGCACACCCTACCAAGGGCAAACAATGCACTACAACACCTTGGGCAGTGAAAATTCCCCCTGTCCAATGCTCCTTTCGACTTTATAGGGGTGTGTTGGAGTTAAGGTGAAAAAATAAATCCCTAAACCTCCCAAAACATGAAAAAACTTGCATGAAATGAAAAAATGAAAGTGTAGAAAGAAAGAGGAAGATGATATCTCCTACATGGAAGTGATGACCCTTGAAATGATCCACCAGATTAGCCACAATCAGATGCAGAATATCAGGAGGAAAAAGCACTCATAACCCACTCACCAAGAGGTAAAATGTAAAATGGTAAATATGAATTACTTTTTTCTTATTTTATGGTCATTCTTATGAATATTTTATTAATATTTTAATGTTAGCTTAAACATGACCTAATTTTATCTTAAATCAAGTATTATTAATTTTTTGGTGATGTTTCGAGAAGGATAATAGCTATTTGATTGATTTGATGATGTATGGGTTGAAATCGATAATTTTAATTAGAGAGCATACTTTTATAACTCTTTCGATCTCTATAAACTTACGAAAAAGGAACCCCCCTAGAGTCCTCTTTCAACTCTTTTCAGACTCCCTAAACATGGAAATATAGTTGAGCACTTGTATTTTAAAACTCGTTAAAGTAAATGAAAATATGTCTACTCAGTATAAGTTTAACCCTTTTTCAAATTGAGATAGACTAATTATGAAAAAGGAATACCTTAGTTAAACATGGCTAAGAGGTTCTCATGAGTATCTTTTTCTACCTTTTCAAAATTAGGAGATAACCTTACGAAAAGGAACCTTTGGAGTCTTCATTTTTGCCTCTTTTTCAAACTCTTTAAACATGAAAAAGGAGACAAGTTACACCTTCGGTGGACTAATAAAAACATCAAATAACGATGGACTCATCGAACATGATGGGACCGAAACACTCCTTCTCAGTGTTCGTTAAAGATACTTAGAGGGATTCATCCAAAGGATGAACTTATATATCAAGCACACATTATCCTCCTCAATATTTTTAGAAAATAAAGAGGTACTGACCATCAATGGTTGGGGAAATTTAGAAAATGGTATACTCTACCTATTAATGGTAGTGAGTTGCTCTTGAACATGACACTCTTCCATTTCATCTTCATGGTTGTTGGGTTGGGAAATATACTTGTCTTTTTGGTTCATCATACCATATCAAATACTTTGCTTTTAATTTTGGGTCAATGTTGCCAACGTCATTCAGTGTCATCAATATGTTCAAGAGAAGTCCTTTAGTTGATCTCTACTACGATACTCTTAAGCCTTCATTCTATATATGTCGTTCCCGAACTAGTTCCACATTGACATTATTTTGTCCCAAATATTGATACCCATTTGGTGTTGTTGATGGAGGATACATCAAGGCCCTCCTGCAATGGGTTTCTTCTTGTCAACATCAATTCATTATCCTGGAATTTTACTTAGAAACTCTCATTTCAGTACCTTGGATCTTGCATACATCAATGGTAAGTTTCCTCACTCTCAGCGACATGTTTTTATTATTGGACTTCAACCAGAATATTTTGTGTGGTGTTTGACTTAAACTCATTCATTCACATCATACAAATTATACTACATTACCTTGAGAGCCATTTCTCTCGCATTTGTTAACAACTTACATCATTGGCCAGCAATCAGATGGTGTCTACCATGTTTGACTCCGGGTTATTTATTCGCATGGTTAGACTCGTTAATTGGAACGATCAAGTGAATGAGATAGAAAACCTCATATATAGTTCCATCCATCTGGGTTGTGCTTTCAAGATTAATGCAAGATCAAAAAGCATGATAGCCATGATTGTAAAGACAGTCATCCAATCATGGGTCCAGTCTCTCTCATTAATGGACAAAATTTTTGATCATTGTACATGTAATGTTAGTTTATGTATTGAGCATGGGTATTCCTCCCTCGGAAAATATATCATGATGAAAATGTATTGTAATAGATGATGATCTCGAACATTTTTTCTTGATCTGAACTTGTCACAAGGTAAAGAACTTTTGTCATCATATATCATTTCTGAGTTTGCACTTTAGGGGGGAATCTGTTATAGGTCTTTTTTTCACATCCATTCAATAGGCCTGCAAACCAGATCGATCATCATTCGTGAACATGTTGTCATTATCCCTACACAAATCCCTAAGCACGACCCTACAAATGCCTAAACTGTTGGGTCTAACTACTTCAAAATAGTGCTTTTAAGCCCCAACACACCCTAGCCCTTCAGGGACCTCCATTCAGCAGTAGGTTGCTCCTTACTACACCAGTGTTGATCAGCAGCAGCTTGTCCCTTGTTCGAGGTGCGTTGATTTGACAAATTTAGGAAAATTAAAAATAATCTCGAAGCTTCCTCTTCTAGAAACTTCTAGGAGTTGTCCTAACCATTTACCTTGGATAGGAAGATCGAATCCTATCTAGTCCTACCTTGGAGATTTCACCTCTTATCCCTTTAGCTCATCCTCCCATCCTAAGTGGATCTCAAGTTTATATTGGTGAATGGATAAGAATTCCTAAATTACCACACTCTCCTATATATTTACTTCCATCCATAACATCAGGGTTGGATTTTGGAGATTGATCATGCCCTCATGTTTTTTCCTTGAATCTAAGAGAGTCATCATATTCATGCATTAGGGTATTCTCTCCTATTTCTATTAATACAAATAGTATATTGTTTTCCTATATGTGTTATGTTATGTTTACATTCATATATTTCAATGCCTAATTGATTCAATAGGGTTATTGAAATCTGCTACGTATATGTTGTATATCCTTGGCTTGTTTTGAATGTATATGCAAGTTCTAATTATAGAAATCAGAGATAGGATTGGAGATCACAAACTGAAAGGAAAGTAAATATTGTGACAAATTCCAAGTAGCCATCTTTCCATCTTTCAATTTCTCTAAGGGAAACTCTATGTTCTTTTCTTTTTGTTGTTCTAGACGACTCCACTAGGTCTAGGCGAAATGCCTTTTTTTGCAATTGTAAGTCTCGTATAATCATAGTTACTGATCAAACGAGAAAATTACCGATTACCCGTTTTTTTGAGGTAGCAAAAAAAACATCCAATTTTGAAAAGTGGTGATGCAAAATTACCTTTTTTTTTGGAGCATATTTTTGGCACTTTAAATTTTATTTGAATTTTTTTAACATATTATTTGATTATGTGATTTATAAAATTTTAATAATCATTTTTTTTCTGTATATTTACACTTAAATTTTTCGAATTTTTTTATTGTAAATATCATTGATTGCTACCCATTTTGAAAAGTGATGGCAAAAAATCAACTCTTTTTCTAGAGGGTTGATTTTTGACACTTTAATTTTTTTTATTTATTAAGTATGAACATTTGTTTTAAAATGTTAATGATTTTCATGCTAATTTTCAAAAGTGTTGATACAACATCAACCCTTTTTGTTTGAAGGACTTATTTTTTACACTTTAAATTTTCTAATGTATTAAGTATGGATAAATTTTTTTAGATGTTGATGATTTTCATGTTAGTAATAAAACATTAAAATAAAAAGAAAAACCTTTCATTAAAATAAAAATAACTTCTGAAAAACTTAAAAAATTAAAAATAAAAAAACAAACAAGGTATTAATAAATAAATAAATAAATGGAAAAAAGAATTAAAAAAAACACAAATTTAAAGAATATATATATATATATATATATATATATATATATATATATATATATATATATATATATATATATATATATATGTATGTATATGTGTATATGTATATGTATATGTATATGTATATGTATATGTATATGTATATGTATATGTATGTATGTATGATAGTTATATTTATATATATAGTGTGTGTATATAATTAAAATTTGAAATTTGAAAAAATATATAATTTTTTTTAACATTTATTTATAAATAAATTTTCAAATTTTAAATTTTAATTATTTTATTTTATCATATTTTTTAATTATGATATATATATATATATATATATATATATATATATATATATATATATATAAAGATTTTTATTAAAAAAAAAAATTAATGTTTTTTTGTTATTTGATTAAAAAAACATTTAAATGTTTTTTTTAATGTTTTTAATTATTATTTTCAATTTTCTTAATTATTATTTTCAATATTTTTAATTATTATTTTTAAATTTTTAATGTTTATTTAAACAATTTTAAATTTGTTTTTTTATTTCTTCATTTTTTTTTTTGCAATTTAATTTTTTTCATGTTTTTTTTGTTATAAGTTTAATTTTTTTATATTATTTCTTTCAATTTTTTTTTAATTTTTTTCTATTTTGTGTTTTTATTTATTTATTTATCTCATCAGAGACCTATATCTTTATCATTCAATCTTGTTATGCACACCACCCACATGATTGGAGACCAATGAAATCAAAAGACACATTTGCTTCGATAAAAGTAATGTCAACCTTTTTTGAAGGGCTTTAGATAGGGATTTAGACTCCCTGACTTATAATAACAAAATTGATCAAATTTATTAGCATTTTACTACTACCCTTTCCACTACCATTAGCAAGTTCTCTAATGAGACTTCGTATAAGCATACAAATAGAATTTCCAATCCTTGGTATGACAAAGAATGTAAAATTATGAGGAAAGCAATCAAAGACACTCATATGAAATAATTAAACTTCAGAATATAAGTATATACAAAGCTCTCATCAAGAGGAAAAAGAGATCATATATTAATAAGAGACAAGAGAAGCTTGTCCACCTTTCTAAAGTTGCGCCGAGAAATTTTTGGCGAAATGTTCTTGTTCGTAAAACTAAAGATAATCATTCTATCCCCTTAGAAAATTGGGAAAACTATCTTAAGAAGTTGTATGACTCTCTGGGCACCATGGGCACCATATTAAACACTCCTATTAAGGATGATATATTTTCCCTAGAAAATGTTGAGTCTGGGATTAATAAGCTCACTAATGGGAAAGCTAAAGATATTGAAGGATACCAAGATGAGATATTTAAAATGGGAAGATATATCCTCATTCCTCATCTCCACAAGCTTCTCAATTTGGTTTCACAACATGGTTTCCCTAAGGTTTGGATGCAAAGCCTTATTGTGCCTATCTTTAGAAATGGGTAAAAAAGTTTTCCCTCTAACTACAAGACCATTATGATTAGCCACATCCTAGCCAAGCTATATGGGTTCATTTTAGAAAGTAAGCTTAGCCTTTGGCTTGAAACCATGGTAAAAGAGCTTAAGGGCAAGTTGGTTCTAGGAGACATCACTCAACTATCGACCATCTTGTTACTCTCAGGATCATTGCAGAGGAATGTTGCAACAGTAAAGTTGATCTCTTCTATTGTTTTGTGGACCTTAGAAAAGCTTTCAACACTATTCCTTGAGATAAGCTCTTGGAGATACTTGAAGAGGTCATGGTTCCTCCTTAACTGAGGATTGTTGTGATTTGCCTCTACGCGACTGTCATTGCGAAGCTTAAGACCAATGAAGGGTGGTCTAAAGATATTAAATGCAATATCGGGGTTAAGCAAGGGTCTCTCATATCCCCTACCCTTTTTGGCATTTACATCGACAAGCTTGAGGAGTGTCTGGAAACTGCTAGTTGCAAGGGCATCGAGTTTGGTAGTATAATCATTACTCTTCTCCTTTATGATGATGATATCGTTCTTCTTGAAAAATGCCATGATGCCTACACAAGCAGCTCAAGACTCTTCATGTTTATTTCTCCAAGATGGGCATGACAGTTAATACTGACAAGACTAAAGTCATGATCATTAAATAAAAAAAGACCACCCATGGCAGTTTCGTCTATGATAACCATTGTTTAGAGCAGGTTTCTTCTTACAAATATTTGGGTATCGACTTTCCTCATCAACTCAACTGGAATTATAGCATCGAGAAAAGGATTATTGGAGGCTAGAAAGCTTATTGTGAGCTTGAAAATAATTGTAAGTTGGTCGATATTTTCATTTGGAGTAAAAAAGGTTCCTCCTTGAGACTCTCACCACACTTGTTGTCATATAAGAATGTGAAGTTTGGGGTTGCAGTATATCTAAAGAGTCGTGGAGAAATACTGAGATGATTCAAAAGAAATTCATCACCTACAACTTTAAGATCAAGGGAAAAACTCTGTATCTTATCCTCATGATCGAAGTTGGCATGTCCCTCATTAAAAGTATGACTATGTTTAGATATTTGATGTATAAGAAGAAGCTTTACAACATGGAATCCAAGAGGCTCCTAAAAATTGCTTCTAACTTTAATCGAAACCTTCACCTTCGCCTCAAGCATTGGTGTCATAAGGATGCCCACTCTTGGTTCAACCATTGGGGGATTAAGGAGGAGATCATCACGGAAAGAAAAGATAGTGTCAAAGATACTATTACCTCCAATTTTAAGGACAAGTTGTGGGATGTTAAGGTGTTGGAGGGTAAGAGGAAGCTAAGATACTATAAGGAGGTAATCAACCCCACCCTTGGTAACCTAAATTTTCTCTCTCTGTTGACCAACACTAAGAAAAAAATGAACATTGCTAGGATTAGAAATAATTCTCATGAGCTTCTAAGTGAAACCAGATGGTGGTCTACTTTCAAGACTCCTTGGAATGATAGAATCTCTCAGATTTGCGATACTAAGAAGGCGGAAGATGAAAAAAAATTCCTTTTAGACTACACGACTCTTACTCACATCCACTCTCAATTCATTAACATTTTCCACACTTCTAATTTTCTTGACTTATTAAGAAAGCCCAACTATAGCAATCTTGGAGTGCTTCTTTCTCTTCTTTTTCATCACAGAAACAAGATTTTTGAGAATCACAATTAGAGTTTTTTTTCTTTTCTTGAGGTCTGATAGACCACATTGGTCTTGGTGGACATTAATCATCATCATCATCATTATTTATTTATTTATTATGTTTCTTTTTTTTGTAAAAATTTAAATTCTTTTCTTAAATTATGTTTTCTTTTAACATTTTTTTTTTTTTAATTATTTTTTTATGTTTTTATTTTATGTTTTATGTTTTTTTTTTTTTGATCTTTTATAAGTTAATTTTGTTTTTTTTTTACATTTTTTTTATGTTCAATTTTTTTTTGTCTTTTTTTTTTAATTTTTTTATGATAAAATATATATATTTGTTTACTTGTTATTATCTTTTTTAATTTTTCGGGTTTTTTTTTTGTTTTTGTTTTTTCAATGTTTTCATATTCTCATTATATTTGATTAGATATATATGTCACAATAAAAAATATGTAGAAGTAATAAGTCTAAGAGAACAGTTTTTTTGTTGATAGTGTACTTAGCAGTCGAAAGAATTTTGGAAACAAATTTTTCTTTTTCATAATATTTAATATGTTTATTAATTTCGATTTATTAAATTCAAAAGAAATACTTCTTACTTTATATATATATATATATATATATATATATATATATATATATATATATATATATATATATATATATATATATATATATACATATTTCGTAATGAAGTACAAGTTTTAAAAAACAATTTCAAAATTTTAAATTATTTTAAAATAAAATATTTACACAAATTTCAAAAAAAACAAAGGTTTTAATACTAAGAGTATCAAAAACTCCAAAATCACATGCAAACTCATTTGTTTCGTAAAGTTTTTCATTCATCATAACTGAAGTGTTTCCTATCGAGTTATTTCAATGCATTGTATAAAAAAATTATATTTGATAAATTGTTATTGATATGATAAACATAAAATAAAAATAAATTAATATAAATTAAATGGTAATAACTTTTAAAAATAATAGTAACAACATGGGTGAAAATTCTTGTAATTTTAAAGATTTTCATAGAGGTGATATTTTATCTTTAATGTCATCCTTGAAAGTTTAAGGCTTTTTAGAGACATGATATTTTATCTTTAATACTATGCCTGAAATTCATTAGAATTTTAAGACTTGATATTTTATCTTTAATGTCATGTCCATTGTTGGAATTTTAAGGTTTTTCAGAGTCATGATATATTATATTTAACATCATTATTAAAAGATGTTGACAATTTACCTTGAAAAAAAGATGTTATTCTAGCACCCACACTTTTCGTTTTCACAGTGTTTTTTGCCAAAAAAAAAATTGGCATCATTATTCCAGCATCAACACTTTTCATTTTATTGGTGTTTTTTGCACAAATAAATTGGCGACATTATTCAAACATCAACACTTTTCGTTTTCAGGGTGTTTTTTGCACCAAAAAAATTGGTTTTTACTTCCATTTTTTTAAAATGTTGAAAATTACCACCCAAAAAAAAAAAAAAATTCCAAAATAACACTTTCCATTTTTAGACTGTTTTTTCATGGTTTTTTGATGTTTTTCCGTTAGATTTCTCATTTTGAGGTAATAGTTCTCATTTGATCGGTAACTTTGTTTATAAAAATAATGGCATTGAGCTTTGGATTTTTCATATTTTCTTCCTTGTTGAGTGTATCTTCCACTCACCCCAAGATCTGAGGATTTTTCTATGGGGAAATTCCTTGAATTGGCTTGAATTTTCATATCTTTGGAAGTTGAATATATGATATTTTCCCTCCCTCTGTTATTTTCTCATCCACCTTTATTGATATATGCCTATACATTATGGGAATTTTGAGGTTTAAAATTAGCCTCCTAAGGAAAACAATAAAAAATTAGTTAAAAAAATAAAATAAGACTTTTGAATTTTTAAAGAAAGAAGAAACGAAATTACTTTTTTGAATTGCATTTTTTACTTATCTCTTTGAAGGTTCACTCAAATGTCAAGAGCATATAGTCGTTGGATGCAATTTAAATTCCACATATAACGATTAGCCACTCTAGATACTTCTAAGTAGAACCACATTAAAAAAAATTGAAAATACATGAAAAGTGTGTGCTGACAAACTTTTTTCATGTATATCAATTTTTGTTCAATGTGGATCTACTCAGAAGTATGAAGAGTGGCTACTCGTTGGATGTGGAATTTAAATCTGCATCCAATGACTATCCACTCTTGACAGTTGAGTGAACCTACAATGAGATAAGCCTAAAGTACAATAAGAAAATATTTTTCTTCTTTTCCCTCCAAAACATTTAAATTTGGGGATGACATCATCATCTAAATCCTATTGGTTCTTTTAAATTTAATTTTGTTAGTACATTTATTGTTTTGAGGCTCATTTTTACCTCAAAATTACCCAAGTGAAATTGAAGGCATTCTCCAAGGAATCATCATTCCTATTCATCCTAGTTTCGTGGATAGAAAAGAACCCATCATCTCATCTCTAGGAAGTTGTGCTAGATTCTTTGATTCTTCAATCACAACCACTACAACATAAAATTTGGCTTGTAGTCTCCTTAAAGCCTTATGAAAAACCTTCCATCCTATTATATATTTACCATGTGTTTGTAACAAGTTTTCTACATTCATAATTTGAGTTATAAATTGGGAAGTAGAGTTAAAATCCTTCATTTTCAGATTCTCAAAACTTCTCCTAAGATTCGACAACTTTGTTGTTTTTAGTTTGTTATGCCTTGAAAGGAAATCTGTAAAACTTCCCATGCTTGATTTGCACAATTTATTGCTGCAAAATTTGGACAGATTGAGTCCTCTAACCCTTGTTGAATAAGCCATAGCGTCTTTGAATCCTTTTTTATTATTATTTAACAAAAATTTATAAGCATTTTTCATAGAATGCATATCCTCTTGGTCTAATAATTTGAATCCATTTATGACTACATCCCAACAATCCCATGAACAAAGAAATTGTTTCAACTAAATTTACCAAATTTCAGAATTTTTTCCTATCAAAATTGGTCTTTGAGACTATCCTACTCTCTTGCTAGATCCCATTTGTTGAATTATTATTTTTTTAGTTTTTATGGAGGAATTAAATACTTTCACTTGTAGGGATTTAAGGGTCCTATGTACAAGGGTTTTTCCCTATGATAGTTAGTTAGTCATGTGGATGGTATAGGTCTAGGTTTCATGGATAGAAAGGAACCCATCAACTCATCTCTAGGAAGTTGTGTTAGATTATTTGATTCTTCAATCACAACCACTACAACATAAAATTTGGCCTGTAGTCTCCTTAAAGCCTTATGAAAAAACTTCCATCCTATTATATATTTACCATGTGTTTGTAACAGGTTTTCTAAATTCATAAGTTGAGTTATAAATTGGGAAGTAGAGTTAAAATCCTTCATTTTCAGATTCTCAAAACTTCTCCTAAGATTCGACAACTTTGTTGTTTTTAGTTTGTTATGCCTTGAAACGAAATCTGTAAAATTTCCCACGCTTGATTTGCATAATTTATTGCTTCAAAATTTGGACAAATTGAGTCCTCTAGTTGAATAAGCCGTAGCGTCTTTGAATCCTTTTTTATTATTATTTAACAAATATTTTTAAGCATTTTTCATAGAATGCATATCCTCTTGGTCTAATAATTTGAATCCATTTATGACTACATCCCAACAATCCCAAGAACAAAGAAATTGTTTCAACTAAATTAACCAAATTTCAGAATTTTTTCCTATCAAAATTGGTCTTTGAGACTATCCTACTCTCTTGCTAGATCCCATTTGTTGAATTATTATTTTTTTAATTTTTATGGAGGAATTAAATACTTTCACTAGTAGGGATTTAAGGGTCCTATGTATAATGGTTTTTCCCTATGATATATTGACAAGTTCCTACAATAGCAATCGACCTAATATCTTAAGACCCTAACTAAGGAGAACCAACTATACCCTTAATGATACTACCTGATTACCCTAGTACTCAAGATTATCTTCCTACGTGTTATTCCTAGTGCTACTACAGTAGTTCGTTAGTCATGTGGATGGTATAGGTCTAACTTTAGGATACCTATAATACTTCCAATATACCTAGTGTTACATGGAAGTGAGATTCCATGTAGAGGTATATTTAATGCAATACTAATCGAAGGGGTATTGGTAGGGGTTACAAAGGTTTCCAAACAAGTAAAACAATGTGTTTCAAATAACGTGAAACCATGCATAAGCATTGCATTTATTCTTCCCTTATTTTAGTTTTACCCACTTAACAATAGATAATTGTGATTTTATCCTAGAGCATGTCTATAGCCTAGAAAATTTCTAAAAAATGTAGAGGAATAATTTCTTCACCAAGTTGTGAAGTGCAAACAAAATCCCTTCATATGAAAAAGAAAAGCATATAACTAACCCCTTAAAAAAAATTTACTCACTTAGATGGTGGCTTGTGTACCTTGATATATGCATCGCTTGTTGACCTATCTAGGTTTTGTAGCCTTTTTACTTTGTGGCTTTACTCTCTAACTTCTTTTTTAAACCTTAGCTTTGATACTAAGTTGATGAAAGGAACACAAACTTAATTATAACTTTTGATGTATATCCTCAAGAGAAACAAACTCAATCACACCAATGAGCTATAACTCATAAACTTTGATACCAAAATTCATTCTTGCCTTTGAAATTATATATATATATATATAGAGAGAGAGAGAGAGAGAGAGAGAGAGCTTCTTATAGAGAAGTTCTCCAAGAAATATCTAGATATGATCTTTCTAGATGCTCGAGACAACTAAGGTCTTCCACAATGTGTTATAGTAGAACAATCTAAATTTAATCTGGATCTCACTAAGATTGTTCTAGAACTTCATATAACTAGCAAGATTAATTATAGTATTCCAAAATCCAAGTGGGTGGAATAGAGGAGGCTTATATTTCAGATAAAAAATGATGCAACCTCATTCTTATTATGTCTGCGTTGAAGCTCTGTAATGCTAGTGGGAATTGTTGTTAGATGAGGTACTTGTATGAGCTCCAAAGCAATCATTGTGAGATGAGGGAGCAAACACAAGGTGTAGAGCAATCATTGTGAGATGACGGAGTAGAACTTGAATTTAACTATATGGATGGCTTAATGTTGGTCAGAAAGTACTTAGCAAAGGCCATGAACGCTTCACTTCTTGTTCTATTCCAAACATCTCTTCTTAGTGCATAAGTATCCTCTTCTTGTACTCACTGCCCTTCTCAAGCTTTAGGAATGTTTTTCTCTGTATATTGAGTTCTTTGTCAATTTCTAGACACACGGAGGTGCAAAATTATCTCAAGGAAAAAATGGATAACTTGCAAACATACTACATTGTCTCCAAGTTCAAACTCAATGTCTTTGCACAAATCGTGGCCACATTTTGGTTCAACAAAAACATCTTCTTCACAAGGTGAAGGTTGAAAGTAGCAATCTATACCATCAAATAAAGTTTCTTGCAAATTGATCAATAATTCCACACATAAATCTTCATCCCCATTTGTCCTCATCTTCCTTTCTTAATCTGCCAACTCTAACCCCAAAAAAACTTATGACAATCAACATTAACTTACATGTTCTAACCCAAATTACCTTACATAATTTTAAAGTTTATAATACCCTCAATCTCTTAACATACCTACATATAAAACAAAGTACCATTTTATGTCTTATGAACAACGAAAGCGTTTTCTTTTTTTTCCATATAACTCGGCTATAAACCTGACTTCAATCTTTTTTAATTAATATAAATTCTCACATATATGTGCGCGGACGTAAAGAAAAGGATTAACATGATCTACATACATTTGGCAGGGTTCTGACAGGTAATTCCATTCCACCTAGATTTACATACATTTGGAAGGGGTTCTAACAGTAATTCCATTCCAGTTAGATTTGACAATTAAATTTATATAACTAAATATAAAATAATTTTTACCTTTCTTATATAAGAAATCAAATAAAAAATATTTTAACAAATTAAAAATAGCCTATGGAACAGAGCCACACAGAGCCTATGATGCTATGCAGATAGGCGTGCTAAAAATAGCCTATGGAACAGAGCCTATGCATATAGCCGTGCTAGGTCATGCAATTCGTTCTAGTGAGACCTACCGTAAGTATCACAATTTAAACGCGGCATATTTAATAGGTCGGTTCGTCCAGAAAGTCGGCGTGCGTATGATAAATGAAAAGTGTGGTCCACGGCAATTTGCCCGCTGATGGCCAGCTGTAATACCTACATGCTCTACGAAAAATACCAGCTGTGCATTCGCTGTACTCCACTCAACTTTCTGCCTCGTCACCTCTATCTCTTTAAGGGCGTAGGGCTCCTTCAAGAATCCCTCGAGCCTCTCTGCCACATTTTCTCCACCATAAGTAGACTTGTGATTACTACCTTCCTTGACTGCTCTGTTAGCCCTTGAGGCCTTTTCTTTTCGCCCTCTGCTACCCATCTCTGCAATTAGAAATGGAAAATTTCCAGCTCTCACTTTCAACCCGGATGTTAGGCATGCTATTTTTGTTCTTTATATGCTGTACTGCTACACAGGCTCTTTCGCTGAATCCCCCTGCAATCAGTCACTACGCCCGAAAATTGTTAGCTTTAGTCCCGCCAACACCTCTGGTATTGCAATATCACAAGGGACCCCTTCTCACGGGACCCGGTAGCATCAACGTTTATCTTCTCTGGTATGGCAATTTCAGTCACACCCAGAAAGCCACGGTTTCTGATTTCTTCGCTTCCGTTGGCGCAAAGATTCCAGCCCACCCATCGGCGAGTAGTTGGTGGGCAATCACTGGACAGTATAAAGACTCGGCTAAACGAAGTGTTTCACCGGTTGTGAGGATCCGAGGCCAAACTTCAGATGCCTTGAGCTCCCGTGGAAAAAACCTAATGAGAAGCGACATCGCACATGTAGTAAGGAGGGCGTTGGCGGCGAAATTATTTCCTGTTGACGCCAAGGGAATTTATATTGTTCTCACTGCAGCGGATGTTTACGTGGAGAGATTTTGCATGGACTCGTGCGGTTTTCATGATTCAATTCCTGCAACTCATTCTAAATCCGCTTCTAAGATCTTGTTGGGGTGGGTGGGTAACTCTGGTGTTCAGTGCCCGGGCCAATGCGCGTGGCCTTTTGCAGCCCCACTCTACGGGCCTCCGACTCAGCCGCTACTTCCACCAAACGGAGACGTGGGTGTGGATGGTATGATAATAAACATTGCGACAATTTTGGCAGGGTCGGCCACAAATCCCTTCGACACGGGGTACTATCAAGGAGATGCTTTGGTTCCCCTGGAGGCAGTGACCGCCTGTGCTGGCATCTACGGGAAGGGCGCATACTCTGGTTATCCCGGAGATTTGTTGATTGACAAGAAGACCAACGCTAGCTACAACGCTTACGGAGTCGAGAATCGCATGTTTCTTTTGCCAAGTATGTGGGAACCCACTAAATTTTCCTGCGAAACAACGCTTTCTTGATTAGACAAATCAAGCAGCATCGCACAAAGTCGCCCGCATGGCCGAACTATGAACATTTGTAGCACTAGCAGAATGTGAAATGTAATGTATTCCCTGAATTTGTGATGCATTGGTATTTCTTAAATCCGTCAATTCCCGGGCCAACAAGCGATTTGTCGTCTCGCCAAGCTGAGCTAAAAGCTAGCTAGGTAGAAATGTGAGCCCCCATTATGTAATTCATTATCTGGATAAGCATATTATAATTGATAAGCATATGTGGTTTATAATTATTATAATTGATAAGCATATGTGGTTTATAAAAATTATAGAGGTAGAGTAGGTATCTTTTTCTAGATTTAGCACTCAAATGAATGAGTAGAGGTGGGTCTCTTGCCGCACAAACAAGTGGTTATTATATATCAATTTGATGTCTGGCCATGACCTTAAAATTGGATAATAATAATAAAAACTAATAAGCAGGTGAGAATCTACTAGAATTATTCTAGGGTTAATATCAGGCATACTTCAAACACATTTCAACTTAGCTCTACCTTCCAAATTGCAATGGAACATGATCCTAGCCCATCTTTCTAATGTTTACTTTTATTAAATGTGACTATTGTTTTTACGATTATATAAATCAAATGGATTGTAAATGTGGATAGGTATCAATTCATAATAAATATTAATAATTCCTAGTCCATCGTTCTAATGTTTACTTTTATTATTGTTTATGCAAATTATATAAATTAAATGGATTGTAGATGTGATAGGTATCAATTCATAATAAATATTAAAATAATTATTGTTTGAATATTGTAGAGATGAATGGTGTAGGAGTTTTCTATTGTGAAGTGGATCCTCCACCCATCCTCAAGAACTAGAGAGCATCTAGATGGTAAGAGTGAAAGAGTGAAAACTCCCACAGAGTTCATCTCCTAAAAATTCAAACAATATGAATAATTGTGGAAATGTCCATTCTCAAATAAAGTTATGAAAATTTAAATTAAAAAAAATCATAAATACTAAGATTCTTAACCATAAAAATTTACCTCACTATACCATAAATAACCTTAATGTGCAATGAGCCTTTATTACAATATCACGGACTAATAATATTGTTTATCAATAAAACATATCCCAAAAATCATAATTCATCCATATAATACTTGTTCATTTTATTTTATAAAATAAAAGTAACAAAAAAAAAATTAATTTGATCAATTTTTAATTTGTATACACTATTAAAAATATTTTATTTAAAATATTCTAGGAAAGTTACATCTCTATCATCCCCAATAATTATTAACAATTAAATTAAAATTCTAAAAACCTAATTTCAAAATAAACATAACTATAAACATAATTAACTAAATTTATATTTTAATAATTAAATAATAAAATTAACTTTATTAAATTATTTATATCGATTACAAATTAAAAATTGAATAATAATAAAAAATAAAATATATTTATTAAATATCTCAAAATTTACAATAAATTCAATTCAATTGTATATTCAGATTTAATATCTCAAACACTTTCATACACAATCACAAACGACTTTGTAATATTAAATTTAATAGTTAATAAAAAATTATATTTGATTATTTGCTTGGTATTTATCGACATGAATATAAAAGCATTTTCCGTAACGTCAGATAAGCTCTTAATTAAATATGATAAACAAACCCGATTAATTTTGTGATTCCAGATACACGTGGCCTTGTAGAATTTTTCTTTAATAAATATTTGCAACTTGTAGAAACTTTCTTTAATAATATATGCAATTAAAAATAAATAGTATGTGACGTTGATTTACTTTGTTTTTTCTCCAAATAAATAGTATGTGACGTTGATTTACTTTGTTTTTTCTCCAAATCTTTATGTTTGGGTTAATTTTTTCCATTTTAATTTTGTTAAAAATTTAGTAGAGAATGGATAGAATTATAAATTTAAATTATAAAATTGGTATAATATATATTTTAACGTTAATGATTTATTTATACATTTAAAAATATATTTTAAATAAAAAAAAATTATGTCATTACAAAAATTAATATATCTAAATTTTAATTTAAACAAATATAATATGAAGTGTTGTTGTTTAGTATTATTTTTTTTTATGTAAAAAGTAATTAGTTAATAAATTTAATATAATGATAAACTCTGTAGCTCAAGTTTATTATATCTTAAAAGTATGTCAAATTTGACTTGAAATCCCAAGTTTCAGACATGAAATCTACACAATCAAAGTACCGTAGATTTTAAACAACAATGGTTAAAATTTCTATTACTAAATTTGAGAAAAAAAAAATAACAAACAAAAACTCAAAATGTACAATAATTAAATTGAATCATATTTTAATAGGGTTTAAATAATTAAAAATAAAAATTTGACTAAAAATTGTATTCAAAAATTAAATAATTAATCATTTTGGTTTTATTCAAATTTAATGGTTTCTCATTTTAAAATGCTCAAGGATAAATGAGTTCATTTCATTACATTTTTGAACTAGATATTGGTTATGTTTTTGAATTTCTAGCAATACAATAAGCTTTTCCCAGTAAATACATATAGGTACATACACTTCATTCTTATGTGAAAGTATCAATATAAGGTACATACACTTCATTCTTGTGTGAAAGTATCAATATAAGGTACATACACTTCATTCTTATGTGAAAGTATTAATATAGGTACATAAACTTCATCCTTATGTGAAAGTATCAAACTCTCAAACGAGTAAGTGAGTGATGCTTTCCAATTTAAAATATCGTCACATTACTGTGAGAGTGACGGGGTTTAATTGGCTTTGGTGTTTTATTGATGTGTATATTGTGATTCTAAGTGTTTTATTCATACGTATATTATAATTTCATAGGGTCATTTTTTTAAATTGGTTGTTAATATTTCATTGATAGTGTGTTGACTGGGCTTGTCTTAGACCACATTATAGTTTTCCATAACAAAAAGATAAGTTGTAGCTTTTTCCACACCCCTTCACTCCTAGTTTGAATTGTATTTGACCATTCATGAGATGATTCAGGATTTCATAGTAATGTTTACTGACCTAGAAGTTAGTTTCGTTTGTCAAAGGATTTTACTATATGTATGTCTTTGTTCTCTTCAGATTCGAAGAGTTAGAATTATTATTGACAATAGCATATTGGAAGAATGTTGAATGTTAAATTACTTACGGTGAATGGATTTATTGTCAAAATATTTCACTATATTTATATGTATTTACTATATTTTTTTTATAAATGAATTCATGTTTAAAGGTCAAAACATAAAATCATTATTATTATTAACAATAGCAAATTGAAAAATGTTAAATGTTATATTACTTGAGGTGAATAAATTTATTGTTAAATTCTAATTATTATTATTAAATTATAATTATTTATTAAAATGTAAAATTTAATGACTTATCAATATTATTTCAAATAAATGAAATACTTTACTATGTATAAAATTTGAATAAAAAACTTATTTACAATATAGTATAGGAATATTATTTAGGAATATTATTTCTAATAATTGAAATACTTTACTACGTATAAAATTTAAATAAAAAACCTATTTACAATATAATATGGGAACATTGTCCTGTGATTCTTTCTGTCTTTTTTAATCATTATGCGTAAATAAATTATAAATCCAAAACCTAATATTTTATAAAAATCAAAGAAATAAAAGTTAAAAAGAAAAAACACTAGCATGTTTGACTTTCAATATATCTAGTATTAGCTTTGCAAAGTGGCACAGGCTAACGAAAAATTAAAAACATCAAACCTTAACATATATGAATTTATTATAATTTATTTGCAGATACATTGCCTCCTGCCGCATCATGAAATCATTATGACAATGACATTACTTTATGACATTAAGTTGACATGACTCATAATTGTGGGTGAATTAGATTGAAAATATCATAATATTTTACAGGAATTATTTTCAGTTTATTGTTGCACACGTTTAAAAACAAGCTTTGAAAATAATCCATCTCAGAATATATATTTTCATCCAAATTATCCCAAAAAAAAATGATGGTGGCATATGAAGCATTTATTTACTAAACGGGTAAATAGATAGAGAGGATTATTTGTGCGTTCAATAATTATTGAAATTGAACTTAGTATTTACGTGGCAGTTGATTGGTTTTCTTGAATTTCTATTATTTTATTTTTTTATTTTTTTTGAATTTCTATTGGTTTTGTATTTGGCAAGTGAAAGTTGGTTTTATTTTATTGTTTAATAGGTTTGTTTTATTTTATTTTTTAATAGGTTTTTCTAGACATAGTCTAATTTATAGGTGAAATGGTTTTTTTCACGATCAAAAAGATTTTTAAAAACTTGAGTTTAAATTGTTTAATTTGCATAATTCGAGTTTCTCGGGGTTTATCAGAGTGCTGAATTCATTTAGGCATTCAAAAATGTAATTTTAAATAACAATAAATCTTGAAATTGTATTGTCGAATTGTCTGGAACAAACTGCAATTGATTAGATCATGGACACACAAATTAAGAACACTTGCCAACAGAGGATCCAAATGTATCGGGTTGTCAAAGTTGGCTAGCTCCTGCACCAAGCAAAGTGACTCACAAGGGACCCAGTTCAACAGAAGTTTCCCCATCTCATGGAAACACTCAATGCAATGGGGACCATTGCTTCCTCAAAGGGGGGATTGATCTAGGTGGATATTGGTGGCCACCCACCTATTCCACTATAATAGCTCTCGGTTAAAATTTCATGTAATAAAGTAAATTTAAAGGAAAAATAAGACCAAGGTCATATGACACGTAATTCGATCTAATTTTTGGAAAAAACATCACAGTGGGTGTTCATTTGGTTTATTATGGCTAAGGGGAAATTGGAAAAGGAAATCGAAAAGGCTTTGAAAGGTCAAAGAGACATTAATTGAAATTTTATTTATGAAATAATAGAAAATAGGAGAAAAGGAAGGTGAAGGGTCATCAGTTGCATTTGACGAGGAAATTGAAGAAAAATAGAAGTCTCAATGGTAAAATGCTTCTAAGGATCAGTTCAGTTTTGGAGCTCTCTCGATATTCTCTCTTTCTCTCATACTCTTGCACACTTAGAGCATTATTGGAGCACTTTAGCATTGGATAAATTAAGGCCAAGGAAGGATAAGGAAGCAAAGGGAAGCAAGATCAAGCAAGGAAGAGTTGGATCAAGTGGCTACAACAGGATTACTTACAAGTATCGAGTTACATTCGTGATTTCCTTGCTAGATTTGGCATGCATGGTACACGCATGCGTGTGTTTGGTTCTCTTGTTGTCATTGGCATGGGTTTTTCCAGGTGTGATAGTGGGTTCGGCCTTGCCTTTCCATTTCTGGATAGCCATGGTGTGATGGGGTTATTTCATTTGGTTGAGCTAATTTGCTGGATGGTTTTGGAAATGGGTGAGGTGGTCTCAAGAAAATTCCTAAGAGCCTAGGAATCCCTTGACCAGTAATGGTGGGATACATGGTAAAGCCTGAGAGTGGAGACGATAAAATTACTCAAGGTATTGGTGAAGAAATCCTTAGGCATCCATACTTGTTTAGGGCCTAGTGATCTCTTGACTGGTTATGGTCGGATTGTGATAAATCCTGATAGTGTATGTTTATTGTTCTGCCTAGGAATCCCTTGACTAATAATGGTGGGATATACAGTACGGCCTGGTTGTGTAGGTGATGGCTTTAGGCATAGAAATATGTTGACTTGTAATGGTTGGATAGATGGTAAAGTTTGAGGAAGCCCTGGTTCATTTTGTTGTGAGTCCCAAATTCATGCTTGGAATATGGCACAGGGGTGATTGGCTAAAATAAAGATCTGGTTCAGCCCAATCTATGGTTAGGTGGTACGTAGAAGTCCCTGACTTGGTTGGTTTTTCATATGTTAATAAGAGCTCCTTTCCTCTTGTAAAACATGAGTATGTGTACTTGATATCATGTGGATTTTATGGTTGTTCTATCACTGTTATTATTCTAGTTATATGTTGGTTATAAGCATGGTTTTATGACATACTTGAATTATGGCTCTCATCATGTTTTGATTAGTAAATGAATGGTTAATAAATGCATGACCTGATAGATGATATTGCAGCTATTGTGAGAGGGAATCATACCTTCTTGAAAATCCCCAGTTAAGTATGAGACACTTATGTTAAAAGATCTAATTATGACCTGTAGATTACATGTTCGTGATGTGTTTGCCAAAATGTCTGTCATGGTTGGGATGGGTCAAGTTAAGTCCTTGTTCAAGTTTTGAATTAGAGGCCTTGTCTTTGTATTATTTATAATTTATGAGAGTTTCATTAAGTTCTGGGCAGAGGCACAGATCCTAGCACTCAAAAAAGTGGCTCATATCTCGAGGCCGTTGGCACAAAACTGATTAAATTAGTCAGCAAGCAGGCTTATGGGAGCGACTGGAGGGTTAAAGTCACTAGCTTTCCTTGTGATGGGTGCGACTGGGAGTCCAGATCATTAAAAAGTCAAGTTGACTCGGGGGTTGGGCACTTGGAGTGGATGGCTACCTCCTAGGGGTCCTGCAACACCTAAGGGAGGTTAGTAAAGTTTCTATTTGTCGATTCCAGTTCCTTAACTGTACTTAGGGAGTTGAGTCATATCATAGCAACTCTTCATCACATAGTTACCCCGTTGGACTGGTAAGATTGGGTAAGTGTGGGAGGAGGTGTTACATCCACCTGGATCCCTAATACTATTTCCTTTCAGTTTCCCAATTTCTAGCATAATTACTATTTTTTGCAGCTTTTTTGGGTCCTAAACTTCGAGACCCTTTTTAAGGTCCAAAAATACATTTTTTTGGGAAAATGGAGAAACCAAAAAAGTTCTAGAATGTGTTTCATAGATTTTTTTTTTTTGCCTCCTCATGTAGATATTCGAAACGAGGTATTATGTTATCCAAACAAAGGCCGTATGCCAAATTTACGACCCTTGGAAGTTGGCAGTCCAACTTACCCCAATAGAGCCCACAAACATTTGGCCCTTTATCTCCTAGGGTTAGGATTTTTGAGGTTTAGAATTTTCCCTTGTTTCTCAATAATAAAATTCATTTGAGACTCATTATAACACTGTTCAGAAGGCATGTGTCCAACACATTTCTTCTTAGAGATAGCTACCATCGCCCAAGCTCGTTTATTTCCATTATGCATGTAAACAATTTTCAATATTTGTTATTAATGAATTGAATTTCATTTTTCGTTGTAGCTATGTGATTTTGTTTAAATATGCATTTCATTTCATTCCTACATAAATATGGGTCATAAGTCGACCTACCCAAGGGACTTTTCTCTTCATATGATCGAACAACTATATATTGGCACATATCCTCCATCGTTTGGCATTAATTTCAAATCTCTTCTGTGGTAGAATAGTTCAAGTTTGTTGCATAGATTTATAAGGCACACATATATGCGTTTTGAGACATATATATCATATTTTTTAGGCACACATATCCGAGTTATGAGGTAGATATATCTGAAGCTTTGAGGCACACATATTAGAAGTTTTGAAGCACATACATCTGAGATTCCCGAGGAAAATGAATATATTTTTACGGTATATGAACGAGATTATAAGGCACTATTCATGTGAAGGATGTGTGGAATTATCTCTATGGTTAATAGGGAAAAATTAAGGATGAAATTCAGGTTTCTGATGTGGAAAAAAATTTCCATTTTATTAACAGTTTTGTGAACAATCTTGTGGATTCTCTAGTGGGAAAAATCATGGCATCTAGTGGAAAGACTTGTAGCATACTTCATGTGGAATTTTTTTTGGTTGAGGGATGACTTGGAACTTAGATCAATGGTTAGTTTAAATTGGATTTCTCTTGTTGATGAAGAAGTTATAAGAAAGGGATTGACGAGTTTCCCCCCTTTGAGGGGTTTTCCCCTAGCTTTAAGCCAAATTCTTGTGTCTCTTGTCTCTTGTGCATTATGATATTTATATTTTTTTAATGTGTAATTGATTGACGACATAACTAATCAAATTAAATACTAAGAAAAAGAATGTATATCAGTCATAAGTAATTACCATGATAAGCAATTCTACAATGTACCTAAATTTCAACATTATGATGGAGGAAGTCAACACTTTCACTGGTTTGGATTTAAGGGTCCCATGGAAAATTGTTTTCCCTATGTTATATCTCTTTGATATATTTATAAGCTCCAACAATAGTACTCGATCCAATATCTTAGGGCCCTAACTAAGGAGAAACAATTATACCCTTCTTTAACCATTCTACATGTTTTTTATAGAGCTATCCGGATTATCCATTCTACATGATTACCCTAGTACACAAGAGTATCTTCATAAGTGTTATTCCCAGTGCTACTATAGTAGTTAGTAAGTCAAGTGAATGGTCCAAGGCTAACTTCAGGATACCTACAAGACTTCTAATATACCTAGTGATACATGGAAGTGAGATTCTATGCATAGTTCTATATAATGAAGTGCTAATCGAAAGGGTACTAGTAGGTGCTACAAAGGTTTCCAACCAAGTAAAAAAATGTGTTTCCAACCACATTAAACCATGCATAATTGATGCATGCATTCTTCCCTAGCTGTAGCTATACCTGCTTAACAATAGATCACTGTGATTTTATCCTAGAACACGTATCAAGCCTATAACTTTCTAAAATGTCGTAGAGGAATAATTTCTTCACCAAGTTGTGAAGTACAAACAAAATCCATTCATAGGAAAAATGAAACCATGTAACCAAGCCCTTAAAAATGTTCTACTCACTTAGATGGGGGCTTATGTAACTTTCTATATGCATCACTTGTCAACCTCTCTTAGGTTTTGTAGCTTTTTTACTTTGTGGCTTTACTCTCTAACCTATTTTTTAAACCTTAACTCTGATACCAAGTTGATGAAAGGAACAAAAAATAATTTCAGGTACAATTGTATATCCTAGAGAGAAACACACACACTCACACAAATGAGCTACAACTCATAAAATTTGATACCAAACTCCATTCACTTGCATTGCTTTTCAAATATCTAGATAGGATCTTTCTAGATGCTCGAGACAACTAAGGTCTTACACAACGTGTTATAGTAGAGAAATCTAGTTTTAATTTAGATATGAATAAGATTATTCTAGAACTTCATATAACTAGTGAGAGTAATTATAGTATTCCAAAATCCAATTGGCTGGAACAGAGGAGGTTTATTTTTCAGATAAAACATGATGCAACCTCATTTTCATTATGTCTGCATTGAAGCTCTGTAATGCTAGTGGGAATTGTTGTAAGATGAAATACTTGTATGAGCTCCAAAGAAATCATTGTGAGACGAGGGATCGAAAATTGGCACAAGGTGGAGAGTAATCATTGTGATATGAGGGAGTATAACTTGATTTTAGCTATATGTATGGCTTAATGTTGGTCAAACGGCACTTAGAGAGGCCATGAACACTTCACTTCTTGTTCTATTCCAAACATCTCTTCTTCGTGCATAAGTATCCTCCTCTTGTACTCACCACCCTTCTCAAGATTTAGGATTCTTTCGCTCTCTATATTGAGTTCTTTGTCAATTTCTAGATACGAGGGAGGTGCACAATTCCCTCAAGGAAAAAATGGACAACTTGCAAACATAATGCATTGTCTCAAGTTCAAATTGATAGTGTCTCTTCATAGGTTGTCGCCACCCTAGACATTTTGGTTCAACAAAAACATCTTCTTCACAAGGTGAATGTTGAAAGTAGTAATCTACATCATCAAATCGAGTGTCTTGCAAATTGAACAATAATTCCATAAATGGTTCTTCACCCCATTTTTCCTAATCTTCCTTCTTTAATGTGCCAAATCTAACAAAAGAAAAATGAATCCTATGACAATCAAAATTAACTTACATGTTTTAACCCAAATTACCTTACATAATTTGTGATTAAAATCTTTCGGTGAAAATCACATCAAAGTAGATTTGGTCGACGCTTTTCCAACCAGCTGTGGTTCATCATTAGGACAAGATGGAAAATCTGATCATGTAACCCATTTAAATAGATAGTAAAGCTCCAACTAACCATTTGTAAAATAACGACTAGTTTGACTAAAATAGGAAATAAAATCAAAATAATAATAGTTTATTTATTTTTTTAAAGAATAAATCAAATGTTTAATGTTTATAATTTGAATTTTATATATTTATATTTATTTTTAATAAAAATAATAATTATTTATTTAATATATTTTTGAAGAATAAATTAAATGTTTACTATTTATATATATTAATTTTCTATTTTTATTTTTAAATAATAATTATTTTATTTGTTTTTATTTAAATGTTAAAAAAATAAAAAAATAATATTTATAGTTTGAATTTTATATATTTATTTTATTTTTAATAATTATATGTTATGTGATTCAAATCTCATCAAAATAGTTATCTAAAAATAAAAATAAAAATAAAAATAATAAAATAAAAATAAAAATAAAAATAAATAAATAAAATTTAAATAAATAAATAAATAATAATAATAAATAAATAAATAAATAAGAAGAAATAAATACATTAGGAATGAAGGGCAGGAATTCAGCATCTACTAACAATCCACCTATCATCCCTGTTGAGGTTAACCGTCATCTTTTAGATTTCCAGGGCTTCTCTCAACTTGCGGTGGTAGAAATGGTCAATCCTCGCAATAATCTTAGCATCTTCAATGCAAATGTGATGATTTATCTTCTTAGCATGCGCTACTAGGGGGGCAGAGGAGCGTGATCTATTATGCTTAAGGTCAGCGACATGTTTATGAATTCTTTGACTAATTGATCAACCATTTTCACCAATGTAAAGGGTCCCACAAGAGCACGGAATCAAGTAAACACCCTTACCATCCTTACGACAAATCGGGTCCTTAATCGATCTATGCAAACTCTGAATGGTGCGGGAGGGCTTGAAGGTTGAGGAAACATTATGTTTCTTTAGGATCATGGTGATTTTATCCGTAGTACCTTGGATGAACGGAAAGTGAACTCCAGATAACCGATTACAAGGATCTTTCTTACCCTTAGGACCTTTTTCAGCGTTTTGAAAAGCTTTAAGACATTGACTCATGCTATAACCGTTTTTATTAAAAACTTTAAGGAGATGAGCCTTTTCACCTTCAAAGTAGTGTTCATCAGAAATTCTAAAGGCTCTGGTGACTAGGGTTGAACCCCAAGCTTCTGAGAAAAAAAATAGTGAAAACTAGCATGTAAATACTGCACATATACCATTTTAAAATTTGTAATATCTTCAATCTCATAAGATACCTACATATAAAACAAAATACCATTTTATGTCTTATGAGCCATCTTTAATCCCAAACAAAAATGGTTATACCTCGTGGTTTTGGGAAATGAAAGCGTTATCTTTATTTTCCATATAACTCAGCTATAAACCCGACTTCAATTTTTTTAATTAATATAAATTCTCACATATATATGTGCGTGGACGTAAAGCAAGGGGTTAGCGGCTCAAGATCTGCATGCATTTGGCATGGTTTCAACAGATAATTCCATCCCATGCTGATTTGGGTGTCATATATATATATAAAGAGAGAGGTTTTCCAAGAAGGATATTTCTAGATGCCCGAACGTGACAGCTGAGTCTTCCAGAACGTGTTATAGCAGAACAATCTAGATTTAACCAAGATTGTTCTAAAACTTCATATAATTAGCCAGGGTAATTATAGTATTCCAAAATCCAATTGGGCGGAATAGAAAAGGCTTATATTTCAGATAAAATTACCTTACCTAATTCTAAATTTTATAATATCTGCAATCTCGTAACATACTTATATATAAAACAAAGTCCCATGTTATCTCTTATGAGCCATCATTAATAAGAAAAACAAAAATGGTTATGATTTTGGGCAATGAAAGCGTGATTTTTTTTTTTCCAATTACTCGGCTAAAAACTCTACTCCAATTTTTTTTAATTAATATAAATTCTCACAGATATAAAAGGGTTAACGGCTCAAGATCTACTTGCATTTGGCAGGTTTCAACAGATAATTCCATCCCACGCTGATGGGGCGTGACAACTGTAATAGTTTTTCCTACTGTATAAATATATATATGCGCATGCCTGTGAAATCCGTGTTCGGTCATCCAATTCGCTCTAGTCAAACCTACCTTAAGTACCACAATTTAATCGTACAGAAAGTCAGCGGGCGTATGATAAAGGAAAAGTGTGGTCCACGGCAATGTGCCTGCTAATGGTCAACGAAAAATACCAGCTGTGCATTCGCTGTACTCCACTCAAATTTCTGCCTCGTCCCCTCTATCTATTTAAGGGCGTAGGGCTTCTTCAAGGATCCCTCGAGCCTTTCTGCCACACTTTCTCCACCATAAGTAGACTTGTGATTACCGCCTTCTTTGACTGCTCTTGTAGCCCTTGAGGCCGTTTCTTTTTGCCCTCTGCTACCCTTCACTGCAATTAGAAATGGAAAATTTCCAGCATTCACTTTCAACCCGGATGTTAGCCATGCTGTTTTTCTTCTTTATATGCTGTACTGCTACACAGGCTCTTTCACTGAATCCCCCTGCAATCAGTCACTACGCCCGAAAATTGTTAGCTTTAGTTCCGTCAACACCTCTGGTATTGCAATATCACAAGGGACCCATTCTCACGGGACCCGGCAGCATCAATGTTTATCTTCTCTGGTATGGCAATTTCAGTCACGCCCAGAAAGACACGGTTTCTGATTTCTTCGCTTCCGTTGGCGCAAAGATTCCTGCCCACCCATCGGCGAGCAGTTGGTGGGCAATCACTGGACAGTATAAAGACTCAGCTAAACGAAGCGTTTCACCGGTTGTGAGGATCCAAGGCCAAACTTCAGATGCCTTGTGCTCCCGTGGAAAAAACCTAACGAGAAGCGACATTGCACTTCTAGTAAGGGGGGCGTTGGCCGCGAAATTATTTCCTGTTGACGCCAAGGGAATTTACATTGTTCTCACTGCAGCGGATGTTTACGTGGACAGATTTTGCATGGACTCGTGCGGTTTTCATGATTCAATTCCTGCAACTCATTCTAAATCCACCTCTAACATCTTGTTGGGGTGGGTGGGTAACTCTGGTGTTCAGTGCCCGGGGCTATGCGCGTGGCCTTTTGCAGCCCCACTCTACGGGCCTCCGACTCAGCCGCTTATTCCACCAAACGGAGACGTGGGTGTGGATGGGATGATAATAAACATTGCGACAATTTTGGCAGGGGCGGCCACAAATCCCTTCGATACCGGGTACTATCAAGGAGATGCTTTGGTTCCCCTGGAGGCAGTGACCGCATGTGCTGGCATCTATGGGAAGGGCGCATACTCTGGTTATCCCGGAGATTTGTTGATTGACAAGAAGACCAACGCCAGCTACAACACTTACGGAGTCAACAATCGCATGTTTCTTTTGCCAAGTATGTGGGAGCCCACTATATTTTCATGCGAAACAACGCTTTCTTGATTACCCAAATCAAGCAACATCGCAGAAAGTCGACCCGCATGCCGAACTATGAACATTTGTATCACTAGTAGAATGTGAGATGTCTTGTGTTCCCTGAATTTATTACTCTTTATTTGTTACACTTTATGTACAGAGGGGCGGGAAAGCGCCTGCTTTTAAGTATTTGGCAATAAAATGGATTTCATGTGATGCATTGGTATTTCTTAAATCCGTCAATTCCCCGGCCAACAAGCGATTTGTTGTCTCGCTAGCTGAGCTAAAAGCCAGCTATCTTGATAATCATACTACTTATACTATATTTATATTTATACATATTATATTACTTATACTATATTTATATTTATACATACTATATTGTGGTTTATAAAAAGCAGAGAGGACAAAGAGTATGTATATTTATGTAAATTTAGTAATTAAATTGTTGCCATAAATAAGAGGGTCTAGTCTCCCATAAATAAGTAGGTTTTTTGTCTCACAAATAAGAGGGTCTCATATACAGCTAATAAGAATCTATTAGAATTATTCTAGGTTTAATTCCCTAAAGATTCAAACAATATGAACAACTGTGGAAATATCCATTCTCAAATAAAGTTGTTAAAATTTAAATTAAAAAAAATCATAAAAACTAAGATTCTTAACAATGGAAATTTACCTTACCATGAAGATTTTTAATGTGCAATGAACTTTTGTTACAATATTATGGACCAATAGTATTGTTTATCAATACCACATACCAAAAAAACCATAATTCACTCCATATAATACTTGTTCATATTATTTTATTGAATTAAAGTGACAAAAAAACATAATTAATTTGGACCAACCTTTAATTTGTGTACATTATTAAAAATATTTTAAAATATACCATGGAGGTTACTTCATAATCATCCACCCAATCATTATTAATAATTAAATTAAAATTCTAAAAATATATTCTAAAATAAATATGGCTATCAACACAATTAATAGTTTTTAATAAATAACAATTGAACAATAAAATTCATTTTGTTAAATTATTTATTTAATAATTTAAATTACAAAATTTGATATATTTTAAAATTTTAATAATGAAAAATAAAATAAATTATTTTATTTATTCCTATCTATTAAATATCTCAAAATTTACAATAAATTCAATTCATTTTTAGGCTGATAGGCCTTCTCTTTTCAAAGAGAACCGGTTTTTCATCGTCAACATTTTTAATGTCTCGCTGACACGTGTTCCCTGACAGTTTTAATCTCTGGCTGACAGCTATTCCGATCTGTTGGCAAAAACCGGGCGCCTCCAGTTTTCGTCCCCACAGACTCCATATGGATTTTTGCTAGATTGAGGGCATCTGTGGCTTTCAAGGCCAGTTTCAGAGGCGGTAGTTCACCCACTTGGTTGCATTGACGGCACCGGGCAGACCATGTCTTTGTTGTTATTTAGAGTGTAAGAAGCTCAACCCAAAACTTGGAATCAGACACTGCATTTTGTTACAAAACATCTGCTTCCACTACATTTTCTCAAGGCTCTGCAGGCTTGAAGCTCGTCAGGTATTGTTTCATGGTGTCTTATATTTCTTGGGTTTTCTCTCCTATTATGTCAGTATTTCTATTTTTTAGTTATTTTTTATATCTGTATTTGGTGTTTCTGTGCTTCTGAGTTCGAAACTGTGACTTTGCGGACTGTAAAATGTGACTGATTGCAGTTTCCGCAGATCTGCAAGTGGTTTCTCTTTTGTTGTTATTTACAGTGTAAGAAGCTCAACCCAGAAGTTGGAATTGAACGCTGCATTTTGTTAAGCTCGTCAGGTATAGTTTCATGGTGTCTTATATTTCATTTTTAAGTTTGTGGGTTTTATGTACCTGCTATATATTTGAGGGTTTTGCATGCTACGGAGGGTTGTCTCCTGAAGAATGTTAGAAGACTAAGTTCCAGTGAAATTTGAGTATTTCCGTGGGATTTTGCCCTACTACAATTACCTTTAGGAAGATGGTGCTATAAACTTAAGCCCTTTTGTGCACATCCGACATTTTTTTGATGAAGCTGAATAATGAGACAGTCTCCATCGAGCTCAAGAACGGAACTGTAGTTCATGGGACCATTACAGGTTCTATACTTAACCCTTTGTTTTTTCAGATAAAATATGGATTTTTGCTACCCCTGAATGAATATGGATTTTTGCTAGATTGAGGGCATCTGTGGCTTTCAAGGCCAGTTTCATAGCGCACCATGACGCAGACGCATTACAGTTTCCGCAGATCTGCAAGTGGTTTCTCCTTTGTTGTTATTTAGAGTGTAAGAAGCTCAACCCAGAAGTTGGAATCAGACACTGCATTTTGTTACAGAACATCTGCTTCCACTACATTTTCTCAAGGCTCTGCAGCCATGAAGTTCGTCAGGTATTGTTTCATGGTGTCTTATATTTCATTTTAAAGTTTGTGGGTTTTACGTACCCGTTATATATTTGAGGGTTGTGCATGCTATAGAGGGTTGTCTCCTGAACCCGACCGGGAAACCCGCAGAGAGCAGGAGGTCGGGCTTACAAATCCTTCTATTTTGTTTTTCTTCAATTATTTTAGCAGTTATTTGTGTTGGAAATTAGTCTTATGACTATCGACCTCTTCAATAAGTAGTATAAAGGGCTATATTCTTGCAGGCTAGGGCCGCTTTGGCCGCAAATTCAGATCGGTATGTCGAAAAAATACGACCCATTCCAGATCGTCAGGTAAGAGAAACAAATCTTTATAGGGCTAAAATTAAAAAGCCTTTGACTATCTTGTTCAATTGTTTAATTTTCTCTGCAATCAACAGGAGACAGGGATAATCTATGGGAAGGGGAAACAATTGGATAAATCAGAGGACCAGATTGGATTTGCACTGCAGCAAAAATATATTGTAAGTCCGATTAATGATTTGTCTTTTAGTAGCGATTTTTCAGACGTAGTACAAGTTGTAATGGTTCAATGCCCAATTCTTATGGGAATATCTCAAAATTGGCCGAGGGTTTATCCCTACAATGTTGAAACTTGAAAATTTTGTATTGGGGTTTTCCATTGGCGCTTATGTATAAGCCTGCTTAAAGGCATGATTCTGCTCCATGCCATTTTATATAAAATTGTCTTTTTTTTGGTTGCTATAATTTTTCTGAAATTTTCGTGAAATTTCCGTGGATTACAAATGTTTTTCGGCCAATGGTTCGTAAAATTTAAGGGTACTTGTAAGTTTCTATTTCAACTGAACTGTCTGGGTTTACTTGCTCAGACTTTATCTTATCTGGCATACTCAAGTAACTAGGCGATTAGGGAATAGGTGGTGTCTCAGGTTTGAACCGTGACTGATTCAATCCATAACTAAGTTTTTAAACCGACATTCTACTCCAATAGAGGCAGACTATAAAATTCAGGATAATTTGAGGAAGAATGATGTCTTTGGAAAATTCTTCAGAAACTCCATACCTGGTTAATTTTAAGCTCGATTCGAAGTGTTTGTATGTCTTTTTTCATTCCTTATTTCCATTATGATTGGTCGGATGTTCATATCAGCAGTGAAATATTTCTGATTTTAGGTCAAGGGGATAATTCTATAGACAACTTCTAGAGTGAAGCTGTCTGGTATTATGTTTACATCCCTGTGTTTCTTTTTACATTAGAGACAACTTTTAAGGTGAAAAGAGGTTGACATGTCATGTGGTTATTTTAGTTGGCTTCTCAACAACAATGTCATTCCAGAAAGCTGCTTTGCCTTATATGTGTATAGATGACGAACAATTGGATGTTGTGCGAGAACTTTGAAACTGCCTTTCAAAGATTATTTCTCTGTTCATAATCTGTTCAGGTCCACACATTTCCTGTGCATGTTTGAAGGAAAAATTGTGTACTGCAACTTTGGAACTACCTCTTAAAGACAATTTTTTGTGTTGTTCATGATCAGTATAGGTTCACACACTTTCTAGGTTGGATTGACAGAAAACTAGTGTTTTAAACTAATTGTAATTTGTGATTATGGGCGTATCCTACAATTTTGGAATTGTGTTTTAAATATCATTCATGATGTGCACAAGATTATTTGAAGTCCAGATATTGCACTTCTTGATTTCAGAATCTGGATCATCGTCTATTTAATAAGAAGACGCGATCTTTATAATAATGCATTTAGTCTTCATGTCAGTCATAACGTGCTACATATATGTTCTTTAAAACAGTTTATACACAAAAGTTCTTTTCTTTTGTTCATACACAAAAAAATGCTTCTATCTTTTATTTGACATTTTTATTATTATTTAAGGAAATGTTCATTATATTAACCAGTTGTCACCAATGTCGCTTCTCTATCATGTTACTCAAGAATATTCTTTCCTTCTAAGGCCTTTACCATGAATTCCACTCAAACTCACATCACATGTATATACAACAATTATTGGTTCGTGAAGGATTCGGGAGATATGGTTTTGTTAGCGGGAATTTCTACCCTCTCTCTCATGTTATTGCATTACACGAAAGATAAATGTTGTTGAATACAACTATACAATTATGGATTTTATTGGAAGGGTATGAGTAAAGATTTGATGGAGTAGGTCTATAAGTGTAAAGATGATGTGATGGAGGAGTTCTAGAAGTTCAACTCATATAATAGGTTATAGGTTTAAAATCGACTGGTAGAGTATGTATGCTTTTGTAGGCTTAGCAGTCAAATCGTTGCGCAAAGGTGGGTCCTTTGTCTCACAAACAAGGGGGTCTCATATACCAATTTGGTGTTTGGTTTGGCCGTGACCTTAAAATTGGATATAGGGTTTTGCATGCTACGGAGGGTTGTCTCCTGAAGAATGTTAGAAGACTAAGTTCCAGTGAAATTTGAGTATTTCTGTGGGATTTTTCCCTGCTACAATTACCTTTTAGGAAGATGGTGCTATAGAATCTCACATATACATACTGATAGCAAGTCTACAACAAAGATCTAAGTTTGAAGAAACAGATTGACAGCTTTTTTTCACTCCATTATACTGATGGGGACTGACCAGATATCAGAATAGGTATGAACAGTTACAAAATCAATTCCTGTCATTTGGTTATTGGTGATGAAATCTGTTCCCACTGCGAATCCTGTATTGGCCTCCTTTCTGGACTCTCCATAAAATCCTTCCAAACCAGCCTCCAGAAGATGGTTTCCATCAATGGATTTCACATAGCTACCCATCTCCTCTATCCATCCCTGTTTGCTCATCACAACAAAATCAATACCATGTCTGCTTACAACAGTCAAAACACAATCATGATTAAATTATTACTGGAAAGGAAAATTATGAATAAAATCCCACCACACTAGGAACCTAGAACAGACCTCAAATATTTAAAACTTTCATAAATGTGCTGTTCAACCATGGCAAGAAAGGCGACCTTAAAACCTGACATCCAACATCCTTGATTGAATCTAGCAGTAGATTTGTTCTCCATTTTTCAGAATTTTTATGTAAATAGAAAAGCAAGAGAAAAGTTGCTATAAACCATATAGATGTCAAAGTATAAAAACTGTTATAAACCATATAGATCTCAAAATAAGTAGTCTAAGGGGTTAGCTAAATTCGTTGTACCAACTGTTACTGGGCATTTTGTTTTTAGTAGTTCTGTGAGAGCAGGTGTAAGGTCTAGAACGTAGTGAGTGAGTTCCCAGGTACCAAGCAGATCCCAATGACTGAAGTATATTAGTTCAAACTGACCAATTTAGAAAAACCATTCATTAATATGAAAAAATATCCCTTAAAATGTGCAGGCAAAATTTTCATATATGCTGACCTGGATGGTCCTCCCTGAAGGATCACTTTGACAACGAGGCTCGTTCATTAACTCCCAGGCAAAGATTGTAGGGTCATCCTTGTAAGCTATTCCAGTAATGCTGTTCACTCTGCTCAACACAGTCTGCAGGGAAATGCATTGTTGGATACAAAGTTGATTAGTTTCCTGTGTTCACATCTTTCTACAAAGGGTTCCATGTATGCACCTAATTAGACAGAGACAAACATTTGTAAACATTTGGATTTATTTTTGGCAAAAAACCTTTTCCTATTTGGAATTCAACAAGAAAAATATTCAAAATAGACGTCCAGATACAACACTTTCTCTCTCACTTTTTTAGGCAAGTAAACAATATCAGTTTGATGGAATTAGACTACACATATTTTCCCTTCTCATTTAAGCAATCAGATAAACAATTTCAGCAGATGTCAATAGTTCTAAGGCTTTGCACGATGGGCTTGTATATAGGTTTCTGCTCCTAAGGGTGGTAGGCCTAATCAGAAACCTCAAATTTCTCCCTCGTTCCTTAAATATCGGCCCCCCACCCTCCCTTTTTCCAAAAAAATTAAAAGAGAAATTATTGCAATTTAACAGATATATAATAGCAGGTTATACCTTTCTCTATACGCCATTTTTTGGAGCTTTATATCGTTAAATCTGTGTAATCATCTTTACAGGTCTCACATCTAAACATGGTAATTGGCAGAATTTTGTTTTTTGGAATATGAACAGAAAATGAAAGGATCGCTTACTGGTATTTCATGGGGCTTAATTTTATTTAATTCATTCAATTTTCAAAACAGAAAACACAGCTGCGAGAATCAGAAAACACAGCTTTTGATTTGATTTTGTCTCTAAGGATGAAGGGCCTTTGTCTACTGGTATTAAAATTATAGATGAACAGGTTGATCTGAATATTCAGACAGCATAAGAGAATGAAGATCCTAATGCCTTTGCAAGTGAAAAACAGAAGGCATGTGTTCAAATTGCTAATGGCCATTTCCTATTCAATTTTGAAAACAGAAAACACAGTTGCCAAAATCAGAAAACACAGCCTTTGATGTGATTCTGGCTCTAAGGAGGAAGGGTCTTTCTCTACTGGTAGTAAAGTCTTTCAGGTCCTGCACATGGGACCCGGAACACATCAAACCTTCGAGACCTTCACTTATTTATTTTCTGAGTTTTTGTATTTGGGTTTCTTGTTTGGCATTTCTTGTTTTTCTGAATTTTGGGGTTGTTTTGGTGTCTCTATTTTGAAATGAAGGCTCTCAACTTTGTGATCTCTGAGGCAAACAAGTATGGAATTAGACTGATACTCAGCCTGGTGAACAACTATATAAAATTTGGAGGAAAGGCCCAGTATGTGCAATGGGCTCGCAATGCTGGACAGAAACTCAAGTCTCAGGAAGATTTCTTCACCAATCCCACTGTTAAAGGCTATTATAAGAACCAGGTTAAGGTAACAGGGTATACAAATGTTTGTCTCTGTCTAATTAGGTGCATACATGGAAATATTTGTAGAAAGATGTGAACACAGGAAACTAATCAACTCTATATTTCTCAGGAACAAGAGCAATACTAAAGGGAGGTGGCCATGGAAGGGATCCCTTTTCATTCTAGGTCCTCTTCCCTATTCATTTCTAGCCAATTTCAAGGTTTGACTGCATATTGATTCATTCCATTTCAAATTTGACTGCATATTGATTCATTTCAACTACTACTTATTGATTCTTTTTTATGGTCTTCTCCACTCCAAATTGCAATGCATTGCAGGTGCCAAGTTCTTCGAACGGATGGCATTTTATGGAGTGCACACAAATTTAGTGACTTATCTGACAGAAGAACTGAAGCAGAGCAACGCTTTGGTAGCAACTACTTCAACCACCTGGTTAGGCACATGCAATCTCACACCTCTTGTAGGAGCCCTAGTCCCAGATGCATACTTTGGGCACTACACGACCATGGCTATTGCCTCCACGCTCTATTTCATGGTAAATATCACCCACCCTTTTTAAGCCCCTTTAAACTTCATGGTCTTGAAATGAATTTTCTAAACAAATTTGATAAGGAATTTCAGGTATGAGCAATGGTTCAGTATGATCTTGTCTCTGATTAAGTTTAATATGTGGTGGGTTGGCTCCCAAAAAAACAAAATTTAGATTAGATCAGAGTTACCAATGAACGAAAGTTTCAGCTTCCTGTATCATTTAGAAGAAGGTTCCCACATAATTCAGATAGCCCTTGCATTTTCTGATGTCATAATGATAAATTCTCACATCTAATTTTATTGCAGGGATTAGCCACACTGACATTGTTGAGTGTCTTAAAGCTCCCAGCTATTGTATTTTACCTGGGTCTTTATGTAATGGCTTTGGGAAGTGGAAGCTTCATGCGATGCATTGTAGCTTTTGGAGCAGATCAATTCAATGACGCCAATCCAAAAGAAAGGATGATGAAGAGTTCATTCTTCAATTGGTTTTTCTTTGTCAGTAATTTTGGAACTCTGCTTTCTAGCACTGGTGTGGTGTGGGTAGAAGACAACGTCAGCTGGGCGTTGGGCTTTGGGATTTCAACTCTAGTCATGGGATTTGCAATGGGGGCTTTTTAATCTGGTACTCCTATTTACACATACCAAAAGCCAGGTGGCAGTCCCCTCACACGAATATGTCAAGTGATTGTTGCCTCTTTGTATAAAATGCGGGTTCAGGTCCCCTGTGATAAGAACCTCCTTTATGAGAACGAACACAAGGAGGAATCCTCTGTTCCTGGAAGTCGAAAACTAAATTACACAGATGAATTCAAGTAATTCTCTTCCCCCTGGATTAAAAGTGACTATTTTCTTCTTTGCAATTATATATTATTCTTTGTCCCTGAAACTCAGGGTTCATTTAGTAAATTCTGTTCTTCTCAAGAAATTTAAACCCCAATATGAATGGTATGATATTTGAATATCAAAATCAATCAAACATTTGCAGGTGTTTAGATAAGGCTGCAACAATAAGCGATAGTGAGAGAAAGAATGATGAGTTGTGCTTGAATGGTTGGAGGATTTGTACAGTAACCCAAGTGGAAGAAGTGAAAATATTGCTTCGAATGGTGCCTATATGGGAAACAGCTATAATATATGCATCAACATATGCCCAGGCACACACCATGTTCGTGGAACAGGGCAAGACAATGAATACTAACATCGGTGGCCTTTCAATATACCTGCAGCTTCACTGTACATGTTCAACAGTGTAACCTACATGCTCTGGGTTGTACTATATGTTTTAAGCATCGCACCAGCAATGAGAAAATGGAAGAGAAACGAGAAGGGGTTGTCAGATTTGCAACGAATGGGTATAGGTAAGTTATTCACCATGTTTTCTATGGTGTGTGCTGCAATTCTTGAAATCAAACGGTTGCAAGTTGTGAGGAGTCACAACCTGGTTCATGATACAGAGACCCCAGTTCCTCTAAGAATTTTGTGGCAAATACCACAGTATGTATTGTTATGCGTTGCAGAGACATTTGTATTGGCAGGGCAGCTAGAATTCTTCTATGAAGAGGCACCTGATGCCATGCGCACCCTGTGCAGTGCTCTGTCCCATCTTAGTACCGCATTCGGTAACTATTTTAGTTCTGTACTAGTCATTGTTGTAATGCTTATCACCACCAGAGGAGGAAGTGTGGGATGGATACCCAATAAATTGAATGAAGGTCACTTGGACTACTATTTTTGGCTCTGGGCTGCATTGAGTTTGCTCAATTTAGCTATATATGTTGCTGCAGCTCGTAAATACAGAAGTAAATATGTGGCCCATGAGATGAGGGATGTTTGAATTTGAATACCATTCTTATAGTCAATGTATAGTAATCTCTGTCTTGCCAAGTTACTTACAGCAGTAAGAAATGTTGACCAGTTATAAATAATCAGCCCCATGGCTCCAAGGGTATTGTCAAAAAGGTTCTCGGATAGTTTGTGAAAAACTATTAATGAACGAGCCTCGTTGTCAAAGTGATCCTTCAGGGAGGACCATCTAGATACTCCTATCGGCCTCTCCTTGCACCTCCTAGGGCAACTGCTAGTTATATTCGGAATTAATATTTCAAACACTTTCCTATACAATCACAAACTACTTTGTAATATTAAATTTAATAGTTAATAAAATTTATAATTAATTATTTGGTTGATTCATTCAGGCAAGTATTTTTCCAAATGAATATAAATCATTTTACGTGACGTGAGATAAGCTCTTAGTTAAATATGATAAACAAACCTTACTAATTTTGTAATGCCACTTGTAGAATTTTTCCTTAATAAATATTTGCAACTTGTAGAATCTTTCTCCTAGGCCTTTTTTCTCTAATCGACAATTTCCATCTTCGTCTACCCTTCTCCAGCTGACATATGTTCGTCTATCCTTCTCTTCTCTCCCTGAAATTTATGCAACAATCTTTGTGCTCACTCTCGTCTCTCGTTAACAATTGTGCACTACGCCCATGCCAGAGTTCTAGTTCGGTATATAAGGCAGTCGTTGCGAACGTCTCCTTAGATGACAATAGGACGTTGCCAGTGGTCCACAATTTGCTTGAAGTCCAGTAGATGTTGCTTGATTCTGAATATGGAGAGAAGTATTAGCCATTTTATCCCATCCACGGTTTCCATTTTTTTAACCGACCTCTTGCTTTTGTTGGAAAGTTTGTATTCAGTTTGAATTCCAAGTTTTTATGCTGATACAAAATTCCTCCCTGAATGTTGTTCAAGATATAAACTTAATATTTAGTTTTTCTTATTTTGAGGGCAACTAACCTTATGATCCTGGTCTATGCTAAAGCTAAAGTTATCAATCCCCTTTAATAACGACAAGCATAATTTATGAAAAACGTGACCTTTCCTTATCCCATTTACCGATAGCGAGAAGTTAAGGATCTGTCTCATTCAAACTCCTCCTAATTTTACAAAAGGGCAGCATTTTCCAGTGGTAATGTTAAATTTTTATTTTGAGCACAGAGTGAAAACTTTATCCAATTGTGTTTTTGGAATTGTTATAAAAGTTTAAAAGCCATGTTTCTATTAAATACATCTCGATCTAAAATTTAATTGGAATTGGTATAAAAGTTTAAGTCCCATATTTTACCTCTAGATCTATTAAATACCTATGATCAAAATCAAAGACTTAGATTATATTCATAAAACGAGCAGCTCACAGGTGAGGTGCTTCCCCTGGAGACTGCCTCCGGCAAAGCGCTCTACAGGTCATCATTGGATGTTTCAGAAAAATGAAGACAAATCTTGAAAATTCAAGACACACGTTTTGTGAAGAACGGACCAAATTAGTTTTCCATTGAGCATTTTTCCAAAGTTCAGTCTAGATTGAGAGAAAAGAAAGGTTCTTCAAAGGAAATTTTTGTAGATTTTCTGTTGTGGCCATTTTCCAAATTGCTCCAATTGCAATATCAGATTCGACTTGTTCCATCGGGATCATGATAGAAAGATATTTAAAATCTCATATTGCCTATTCAGATTCTGTAATCAATCTAAATTGAAAGGGAAATCAGTTTGTAATCATTTTTTTGTAAAATTCCATTTGTTGTTTGTTTATTTAAAAGACACAAATAAGAGAAAAAAGGATGAGATAGCACATGTAGAGCAGATCATATATTGAAGGATATTCCTTTCGTGTGTACAAAATAACTTTAGTTTGTAATTCCTTTTTATGAATTAGTGAGATTATCAACATATCGTAACTTGGTGTGATCTATCATTCTCATCCATGGCCATGATTGGAGAGTTGGGCCCACTCTTTCGATCAAGTGATGTTGGATAAAGTTTCTATGGTATAGGTATGCTCTTCAATTATATCGTTAATTCTTTCTTATTGTTTTTTCATTTCCTTGCTGCTTTATTATCTTGATGTTATTTCATAATTTTTGTTACCTCAAATTTCTGTTGCTTATAATTGATTTCCTGTTACATGATTCGCAGAACCATTTGGGCCTTGTATTTCATAATTGATCACCACTGGGTAGGGAACTTGAGGCCTGCATAGACCTTGCATGATAACCTTGAAATAAATAGACAGACCCCATACATGTAAGAGGGACTGGATCTGTAAACCTATATTAAGACCCCAAAATAAGCATACACACAAATATGCATATTTGTAAAGAATATGTAAGTAATAACACTATGTTAATTGGAATAAATAAATTTAGGGTAAATTTTTTCAAACATTATGCACTTCATAATTACCGGAAAGAACTAATGAAATTATCTTAAACTTATATCCAATGACTTGGACTCCAAATGTTTTTCTTGGTTGTTCTTACACTCTAAATAAAATAAATTGATTTTGTGTCATACCTGCAAACATAGTTGCATTGTTTAAAAATCGAAATACTTGCAATATATTACAACACAAATTTGTAAATATTTCAAAAAAATGGATACATGATTTGTAAAAAGATTGAACATATAAATGCATACAGAAATCCTTCTGATATTCATCTTTAACTTTATCATTTCCAATTTCTTCCCTTTTTCTGATTCCATTAGCATTTCTAGGACATGACTTAAGGGATATAGTGTTACGCCTTTGAGGTAGGCATTCTAAATGCTCGTGCATTTAGTATTGAGTAATAATTTTCCTTCATTTTCATGGACACATCACTTGGAACTCCATTCATTAGGCTATATTGGGTTGCAAGCTTCAAAATATTTGAGTAGGATGCCTAACATCAATTTTATTAAGGTTGAGATTCATAAAGCTTTAAGTACTTTTAAGGTTTGAAAATGAAAGAATCACATGCGCTAACTGTCATTAAACGAATGAACCAAAAAGTATATATGATTGGGGTTTTTCTATAATAGCCTAAAATACAAATGTTTTGCAAGTAGAATATTTTGAATGGCTTCACATTTTTGTCAAGTTTGCTTGAATGAGTGGAAACTACCTAAATCAAGACATAATTTCCACTTCACATTAAAATCATATGAAAATAACAAAATTCTAGTAGCACCTACACCCCACAGTGGTCTGGGATTGGTTTCATTATTTCAAGGGTCGCATATGTTGGAAAATTTCAAAAAATCGGTATTTACAAAAACCATAACATAGGGAAGGTCCCTCTTTCTCTCCTCTGTGGAGGAGTATCTTTTTATTCCCACACTTAATTGTTCAACCATATATTAAGAAGTTGTTAAACTATTACAAAATGTCCCAAATAGAGGGAAGGCCCCATAAAGAATTTGTTTATACCTTTGAGGATAACAATGTTTAAACAACATTGTCTACATTGTTAAGATTTAGTAAGAAAATGATGAAGAAATTGCTGACAGAGAAATCGGGTATGAAGCCATCATGCTGCTAGAACTTTGGTTGTATCGACTCTAAACTCTCCCTGCTTTTGCCGCTTTTCTTCAGGGCAGTAAGCTAATAAAAATACCATATTTTTTTGTCATGCAGAATTTCGAGTTTTGTTTGGTGTCTCTTGCATGGTTATGATGGTGCTCACTCCATGTAAGCAACAATGCTACCTCACCTGTTGGAAATAAAATATATTAACATGACCCCATAGAGTATCAAATACTAGTCACCAAGGTATTAAAACTCTTATGACTCTTGGGAATACCTCTCATGAAGCCCCATGGCCTTGGCTTCCAAGAAGAAACCTTTTCACAAGGTCTAGATCTTTGTTTTAACATTGTGTAGTCAATATTTTTCTAGTCCTTCGAGGGAATATCTTGATTTTTAACCTAATTGTCTTTTTTGTCTGGAGCTTACAATTTTTTTATTTGTAAAATTTATGTTTAAAGGTTTTCCAATCTGATGGCCGTGTTATGGTTAATATGTTGGGAATGTGAAGTCTGCAACACAACCTTAGACGGTTGTTGGTCTACAACATACCTTATTCCACCACAATTTTCTTGGACTCACATGAACCCACCAAGGCCCTTCCCGAGTTCATTAGTTCTTTTTGTTGACTGCAAATATTTATAATTTATTAATTTACCCTTTTAAGAACTAATTCATTTGATAAAATGAAATGGTTCCAAATGCCAGAAAACAATTAGGAAATAAAGTGATATTTAATTATACTGAGATCTTGCCTCAGAACCTGAAAATCACTCTAATCATAGAGAGTGACAAATAGGACCTACATAGTGTAAAGGAATTACACTTCAATAGATTGTTTGTTTTGTCTGGTTTTGCCTATTTCATTTCAGTAGCATAAATTTTAAGTTTATCTATTCAATTAAGAATTAATTTGTCAACCAGGGAAACTTTTAGAGATTCATACTTATCTTGAAGTGTAACAACCTTGGTGATTCTTACCGATACTTAAAGTGGAAACTATAAAATATTTGAAAATGTTATGCACAAATATTCAAGTTTCTAAAGATTTTATATATAATTTCTATAACATTTTGGAAATTATTTAAGTAATATAAATTTATCTTAGAGAGTCTTGGTGAATCATTTTTTTTGGCAAAAAATAAAATTAGCAAGAACCCTAAAATGTTCCATCTATTCTAGAAATGTGAATCTGCATTTTTTACTATTGATTAGATTGATCAAAAATGTTATTGTGAAAATTTTATTGGGAAAGTTTCACATGTAAATATTTTTATGCAAGACTTTTTTTTGGTTGAAAGTGAAAAAATTTACATTATATTTTTAATGGCTTCTTCTCGTGCAACCTTGTGCGAATGAGGAAAACATGACAAGACCATTGTTACTAGTGATATCATCAGTTGACAAGATGGTGTTGAAAAAGCCAATGCATGTAGATACTAACCTGAAATTTGTTGGTGTTGTTACTTGGGTTGGCCACTCATCACTTGATATTCAAATGATGATAACTCAACCGCCTGAAGGTAGTTTAATAATAATAGTCTATTTTTCTGTGTTCCCTTTGACACTAAATCTAAACCAAATCTATATGGCATCCATTTTCTAAATCACATAACATTCATTATGTATCACGGTGTCTCGGTTGCATTATTGACCTAGATATTCATTCATTTGGGAGTAATGATAGTGACATGTAAGTCAAATGTAATATGATGACGATGTCTCAGAAAGGCGTTATCTATGAACCAAATAAGATACAATAACAATGTTCATACCACTAAAAAAAAATAGAAAGTGGAACAGATTGACATCTTTCAAAGCTAAATAGTATCTATGGAGAGGAGATTCTTTGCAAAGATCTCATAAATATTAGTAATTTCCAAAGTTTTTTACTTCCCCAGTGATTATTAATAAATAATGGAGGGTAATGAAAAACTGACAACCATGAAAATGGAGCTATAAATTGGATCTAATTGAATCCGTATTCCAACTCAAACAAGGAAATCTAGTGAATAAACCCTTGAAAAAGAATTAGTGTTAGATTGGTGTTATAATTGAGTTTATAATTTGTTCTCTGGTTGGATAGTGAAATTCTGGGCAAGGGAGAGTCAAACAAAAATTGTTGCATAATCAAGCTTACAGTGTCAGAGTGCTACAACTACAAAAGTTGCACCTACACATAGAGTTAGTGAAAGTTGTGGAACAGATGGCTCTCAAAACCATTAAAGTATTGTAGGAAAATAAAAAAAAAGATAGGAGAATTAACATAAATAAAAATTCATCCAAACAATAGGGTTGAATCTCCCTGTTACATCTTAGTCTCTCTCACACATGTATAATGCAACCCATGATTTATTTCGCTATAATTTGGTCTTGAACTCCTTGATGTCATACTAGACACAGATCACACAAATTATATTTCTGAAAGTCTCAAGAGTTGAAATCTCTATCTAAAAATATTAAACTATTAAAAAATTCTCTCATGCACTTTTGTACTCCAACTTGAAGATCAATCACCCTTCTTCAACAATTCCCCTTTTGCAGCACATGGGCAATTTTCCTCTTATATGTTTTTTATTTTCCCACTTCTAGCTCTGCATCTTTGTCTTGGAATTCCATAGCAAATAAAATAAATCATTCCACCCAATCCTTAGCACAAGGTTCCAACACCCACATCTTGTTAAAATATATAATTACTTCCCACATGCAGAGTTAGACAAACAATTAAGTGAATTAGTTGAGTCGAGTTATAGATAGATTTGGTGAGTGAGTTAGAGAGTGAGTTAAACAAGTTGATCAAGTTCAGTTATGTGAGAGTGTGTGCATGTCAATTTAGGTTAAATACCCTTCACCGGGTTCATTGTATTTAGTTTGAGATTTAGAGTGATTAAGATTAACTGAAGCGCTGCAACTCATTGTTTTGTGTGTGAAATACTTGCGTTATTGTGTGATTGAATCCTCTGGCTATCTAAAAAATTGGTATCAGAGCTGAGGAAGGATCAGAAGATCCGTGGGCAAGTAGAGCTAGTGAAGAAGGCAAAGAGCAAAAGGCCTTCAATTTTTTTTTTTTATATAAAAAAAAAAAAACCAGCAGAGGTCCGCACGTTTTCAGTGCAGCACCTGTAGAGGGTCTGCAACATCTCCCAAGCAAAATTGCAGAGATTTAGGCAAACTTACGTTTTTAAAAAAATCAATTTTATACTGCGGTTTTGTGAATTGCTCGCGTGTGGCAATCGAAGTCCGACCAGAAGTGGATAAAAAGTCACGCGACCGTGAGCCTTTTGACAAGGTACATCTGTTATTAACGTTTGACATTCACGTGGGTGGTATAAGAGTTTTATACAACAAAAAATGGTTTCGTATTTTTTTAAATTTCGTAAGTCATGTTGGTGGCTTATTTGATATTTTTTGGGAAATCAAAAACCCCATACATGGATGGAAGCCTTTTGATTTCTTAAAAGGTTTTATATAAGTTTGCATGCGAGGGTTTATATAAAGCTTTTTTTATAAAAACTTTTATAAAAATAAAGTTTTTTAAGAGAAGGTTTTATATATATAAATTTTTTTTATAAAAGATTTATTATATATAAACAAAAAAATTAGGGTTTTTTGAAAGGTTTTTTAAAGAAGCTTTGCAAAGTTTATAAAAGGCAAAAACAAGAGAAATTTAAGGTTTTTTTTGTCAGAGAAGAGTTTTGTTTGAGGCAAGATGGCCACATCAAAGTTTCAGCCACAACTTCCATATTTCACTGGGAAAGATTACGATGTGTGGGCTATTAAAATGGAGACAATGCTAAAAGAAGATGATGTATGGGATCATGTCAAGTTCGTGTTTGCAGAACCTCAAGATGATGCAGAAGAATGAGCCCTTAGTAATGAAGAGAGTTAACAATGGAAGAAAGAAAAGCGGAAGAATGCACAAGCATTGCTTCTTATCCAACAGGGAGTGGACTAAGCAGTGTTCCAAAAGATAATGATAACTTCTTTAGCAAAGGAAGCATGGAAAACTTTGGTGACAAGCTATCAAGGTATAGCCAAAATTAATATTGTTAAATTGCAGAATACTAAGAGAGACTTTGAAAGTTTGCAAATGAAGGAGACAGAGGACATTGATTCCTTCATGAATAGGGTTATGTCTGTCGTCAATTAGTTAAAAATCTATGATGAAGATGTTAAATATCGAACAGTGATTGAGTAGGTTCTTCGATCTTTGTCTACCAAGTTTGATGTTGTGGTAGAAGCCATAGAAGATGCGAAGGATTTGGAAAAACTGACAGTTGATGAGTTGATGGGATCCCTTCTATCTCATGAATCAAGGATAGACATAAATAAGGATTCCACTCTAGAAACTGCCTTCAAAAGTCAAGTTTATATTTCAAGAGGTCGAGGTAGAGGTCGATCGAGAAGTAGAGGATGAGGTGATAGCTGTGGTGGTAAGAGAAATGGCCGAGAAGAGCATGAGCATAAAAGTGGAAGCAGCAGCAGCAGAAGCTTTCATAACAATCAAAGGTATGACAAATCAAAGATAAAGTGTTATTATTGCAATAGATTTGGTCATTATGCTCGTGATTATAGGAAGAAGATAGCTGATCAAGGAAATCAGAGAGCTAATGTTAGTACAGAGAATACTGACTCCATGTTTCTAGCATGCAATGACATGCATGCATCGTCTGATAAGGTATGGCTATTAGATAGTGGTTTCAGTAACCACATGACAGGAAACAAGAATTTGGTTGCAAATTTGGATGTCTCAGTGAAGACAGAGGTAAAGTTGGGGACTGACAAGACTATGGATGTAGATGGCAAAGGAGTGGTCAACATTGTGACCAAGCAGGGGGAGCCAAAGACCATATCATAGGTATATTATGTCCCTAGACTCAAACACAATTTTATTAGTGTTGGTCAATTGACGCAGAAAGGATACAAAGTTATCTTTTAGGGGAATTAGTGTGTTATTTACGACAAATCCCCAAGCAAGCAGTTGATTGCAAAGGTGCATATGACGAGGAATAGAATCTTTCCTCTAATTATGAACTACAATGATCAGGTTAGTTCTTTTACAACTTCATTTTCTGATGATTACTAGTTATGGCACTTTTGGTTTGGACACTTGCATTTTTCCGGTTTAAGATTGTTGCAGCATAAACAGATAGTCAGAGGCTTACCTCCCATCAAAGAACTTGCTAGCACTTGTGAGTGTTACATCTTGGGAAAGAAACACCGTGAAATTTTTCCGAAAGGAGTTTCTTACAGAGCAAAGAAACCACTTGAATTGGTGCATATCAACTTGTGTGGAACTAGGAGGACACAGTTGATTGGTGGAAGCTGTTACTTCCTCACTTTTATTGATGATTATAGTAGGAAGACTTGGGTTTAATTTTTGAAGCAGAAGTCTGAAACTTTTGCAAAGTTCAAAGAGTTCAAAGCCTCAGTGGAGAACCAAAGTGATCGACAGATCAAGGTATTGATATCTGATCGTGGTGGCGAATATGATTTGAAGGAATTTCATGAGTGTTGTAAAAAACATGGAATCCGAAGACAGTTTACAACCAGCTACACACCGCTGCAGAATGGTGTAGCAGAGAGAAAGAACCGAACAATCATGAACATGAAAAGGAGCATGTTGAAAGAAAGACACCTGCCTAATGAGTATTGGGCAGAAGCAGTTGCATGTGTTGTTTATGTGATAAACAGATCTCCTACAAAGAGCATGATGAAAAAAGTTCCAGAAGAAGCATGGTCAGGTATGTCATGCAGTGTATCTCATTTAAGAGTTTTTAGATGTGTAGCCTATGCACATGTGCCTAAGAAAATAAGAGGAAAATTAGATGATCAAAGTGAAAAATGCATATTTACTGGTTATAGTGAGCAATCAAAAGCTTACAAATTGTATAACCCTGTCACTAAGAAGACAATCATTAGCAGAGATGTTGTGTTCAAAGAACAAGAGTCATGGAATGGGACTGTAGACACACTAACCAATGAAAAAACACCATTGATGGAGGAGGATGATGTAGAAGAAGAGGAGCAACAAGAATCAAGAGAGCAGACACCAAACAAAGTCACACCAGCAAGGACTCCAATATTTTCAGAGAAGCATGGATCTTCAAGAAAATCAATAGACCAGAATTCTCGAAGCAGCGAATCAAGTAATGAATCAAGAAATGGTAAGAAAAATATGAGAAGTATGAAATATATTTATGATGATTTGGATGTTAGTTCAAATTTTGCATTGTTGGCATTCCAACCTTCGTTTGAAGAAGCAATCAAAGATGACAATTGGGTGCAAGCCATGGATGAAGAGATGAATTCAATTGAAAAGAATGATACATGGGATTTGGTTGATTTACCAAATGATAAATATCTCATTGGTGTGAAGTGGGTGTTCAAGACAAAGGTGAATGAGAAAGGTGAGATTGACAGATTTAAAGCAAGACTTGTAGCAAAAGGATTCTCGCAGCAACCGGGAATAGACTTTGGGGAAACATTTTCTCCAGTAGCCAGATTGGATACTGTAAGAGAAGTTCTAGCGACAACAGGTCAGAATAAGTGGAAATTATATCAGATGGATGTCAAATCAGTCTTATTGAATGGAATTCTAGAAGAAGAAATTTATGTGCAGCAACCTCCAGGATATGAAGTTGAAGGTAAAGAAGATAAATTTTACAAATTAAAGAAAGCACTCTATGGATTGAAGCAAGCACCTAGAGCATGGTATAGCAGAATCAATAGTTACATGATCAAGAATGGATTTTGTAGAAGCAACATTGAGCCTACCTTATACACAAAGGTAAATGAGCATGCACAGATTTTGATATACATTGTGTTGTCACAATATATCGCTGTTGAACCAAGAATCCTTCTCCTACATCATCCTCTTCCATCAAATTGGTATTAGAGCTGAGGAAGGATTAGAAGATCCGTGGGCGAGTAGAGCTAGTGAAAAATTCCAAGAGTAGAAGGCCGTCAATTTTTTTTTACAACAAAAAAAAAAAAAAACCTTTTTTTACCCGCGGAGGTCTGCACGTTTGCAGTGTAGCACCTGCGGAGGTCCGCAATCTCTCCGTGGAAAAACTACGGAAATTTCATCATACTTACATTTGGATGAAAATCGGGTAATATCTGTGGTTTTTGTATTGATTGCGTGCGGCGACAATGGAGTTTTAAAAGAGGCCGACGACAGTCCAACAATTCCATAGCTGTGAGATTTTTTTTACAAGGTACATACAATTATTAAATTTCGAAGTCAACGTGGGTGTGGACTATTTATTTTTTGGGAAATCCAAAAACAAACACGTGGAGTTTCGTTTAACGATTTTTTGAAGGACTCATTACCAAAAGGAGATTTGACATATCATATGCCTTTTCTTTTTAAGCTTTGAACAGAGTATTATAACAAAGGGTTTTTAGAAAGAAGTTTATCTAAACATTTAAAAAAAAAACAAAGTATTTTTATAATACTTCTTTTTAAAGGTTTTTCACAAAAAAATTATTTTAATGATATTGGAGAGAGGGTTATTGTAAAAGATTTTTATATATATAATTTTTTTTATAGAAGATTTATTTTATATAAACAAAAATTTAGGGTTTTTTAAAGGAGTTTTTCAAAACTCATAAAAGAGAGAAATTTAGGGTTTTTGTCCAAGAAATTTTTTTGTTTGAGGCAAGATGGCCACATCAAATTTTCAGCCACAACTTCCATCTTTCACTGGGAAAGATTATGATGTGTGGGATATTAAAATGGAGACTATGCTAAAAGCGCATGATGTATGGGATCACATCAAGTTTGGATTTGCAGAACCTTAAGATGATGCAGAGGAACGAGCCCTCAGTAATGCAGAGAGGGAACAATGGAAGAAAGACAAGTGGAAGAATGAACAATAATTGCTCCTTATCCAGCAGGGAGTGGACCAAGAAATGTTCCAGAAGATCATGATAACTTCTTCAGCAAAGGAAGCATGGGAAACGTTGGCAAAAAGCTATCAAGGTATGGCCAAAGTTAATATTTTTAAATTGCAAAATACTAGGAGAGACTTTGAAAGTCTACAGATGAAGGAGACAAAGGACATTGATTCCTTCATGAATAGGGTTATGTCTGTCGTCAATCAGTTAAAAATCTATGGTGAAGATGTTAAAGATCAAACAATGATTGAGAAGGTTATTCGATCTTTGTCTACCAAGTTTGATGTTGTGGTAGCAGCCATAGAAGAAGAGAAGGATTTGGAAAAATTGAAAGTTGACGAGTTGATGGAATCCCTTCTATCGCATGAATCAAGGATAGACATAAATAAGGATTCCATTCTAGAAACCGCCTTCAAAATTCAAGTTTATATTTCAAGAGGTCGAGGCAGAGGTCGATCGAGAGGCAGAGGACGACGTGAAAGCTATGGTGGTCAGAGAAATGGCCGAGAAGAGCATGAGCATCAAAGTGGAAGAAGCAACAACAGAAGCTTTTATAACAATCAAAGGTCTGACAAATCAAAGATAAAGTGCTATTACTGCAATAGATTTGGTCATTATGCTTGTGATTGTAGGAAGAAGATTGCTGATCAAGGCAATTAGAGAGCTAATGTTAGTACAGAGAATACTGACTCCATGTTTCTAACATGCAACACCATGCATGAACTGTCTGATAAGGTCTGGCTATTAGACAGTGGTTTCAGTAACCACATGACAGGAAATAAGAATTTGGTTGCCAATTTGGATGCCTCAGTGAAGACAGAGGTAAATTTGGGGACTGACAAGTCTGTGGATGTAGATGGAAAAGGAGTGGTCAACATTGTGACCAAGAAGGGGGAGCCAAAGACCATATTAGAGGTATATTATGTCCCTAGACTCAAACACAATTTGATTAGTGTTGGTCCATTGACACAGAAAGGATACAAAGTTATCTTTCAGGGGAAACAATGTGTTATTTATTACAAATCCCCAAGCAAGCGACTGATTGCAAAGGTGAAAATGACGAGGAACAAACTCTTTCCTCTAATTATGAACTACAATGATCAGGTTAGTTCTTTTACAACTGCATGTTATGATGATTACTGGTTATGGCACTTTCGGTTTGGACACTTGCATTTTTCCGGTTTAAGATTATTGTAGCAGAAATAGATGGTCAGAGGTTTACCTCCCATCAAAGAAACTGCAAGCACTTTTGAGTGTTGCATCTTGGCAAATCAACACCGTGAAAATTTTTCGAAAGGAGTTTCTTACAGAGCAAATAAAACACTTGAGTTGGTGCATACCGACTTGTGTGGAACTATGAGGACACAGTTGATTGGTGGAAGCTGTTACTTCCTCACTTTTATTGATGACTATAGCAGGAATACTTGGGTTTACTTTTTAAAACAGAAGTCTGAAAATTTTGCAAATTTCAAAGAGTTCAAAGCCTTAGTGTAGAACCAAAGTGTTCGACAGATCAAGGTATTGAGATCTGATCATGGTGGCAAATACGATTCGAAAGCATTCCATGAGTACTGCAAACACCATGGAATCCGAAAACAGTTTACAACCAGATACACACCATAGCAGAATGGTGTAGTAGAGAGAAAGAACCGAACACTCATGAACATGATAAGGAGCATGTTGAAAGCAAGACACATGTCTAATGAGTATTGGGTAGAAGCAATTGCATGTGTTGTTTATGTGATAAACAGATCTCCTGCAAAGAGTGTGATGAACAGAGTTCCAGAAGAAGCATGGTCAGGTATGTCATGCAGAGTATCTCATTTCAGATTTTTTGGATGTGTAACCTATGCACATGTTCCTAAGCAAATAAGAGGCAAATTAGATGATCAAAGTGAAAAATGCATATTTACTGGTTATAGTGAGCAATCAAAAGCTTACAAATTGTATAACCCTGTCAGGAAGAAGACAATCATTAGCAGAGATGTTGTGTTCAAAGAATAAGAGTCATGGAATGGGACTATAGACACACTAACCGATGCATAAACACCATTGATGGAGGAGGATGATGTAGAAGAAGAGGAGCATCAAGAACCAAGAGAGCAGACACCAAACAGAGTCACACCAGCAAGGACTCCAAGATTTTCAGAGCAACATGGATCTTCAAGCATATCAATAGACCATAATTCTCCAAGTAGCGAATCAGGTAATGAATCAAGCAATGTAAGAAAAAGATGAGAAGTTTGAAAGATATTTATGATGATTTGGATGTTAGTTCAAATTTTGCATTGTTGGCATTCCAAACTTCTTCGTTTGAAGAAGCAATCGGAGATGACAATTGGGTGCAAGCCATGGATGAAGAAATGAATTCAATTGAAAATAATGATACATGGGATTTGGTTGATTTACCAAACGATAAAAATCGCATTGGTGTGAAGTGGGTGTATAAGAAGAAGGTGAATGAGAAAGGTGAGATTGACAGATTTAAAGCAAGACTTGTAGCAAAAGGATTATCACAACAACCGGGAATATACTTTGGAGAAACATTTTCTCCGTTAGCCAGATTGGATACTGTAAGAGCAGTTCTAGCGACAACAACTCAGAAAAAGTGGAAAGTATATCAAATGGATGTAAAATCAACCTTCTTGAATGGAATTCTAGAAGAAGAAATTTATGTGCAGCAACCTCCAGGATATGAAGTTGAAGGTAAAGAAGATAAAGTTTATATATTGAAGAAAGTGCTCTATGGATTGAAGCAAGCACCTAGAGCATGGTATAGTAGAATCAACAATTACATGATCAAGAATAGATTTTTTAGAAGCAGCATTGAGCCTACCTTATACACAAAGGTAAATGAGCATGGACAAATTTTGATAGTTTGCTTATATTTTGATGATATGATTTTTACAGGTGATCTTGAGATAGATGAATTTAAAGCAACCATGATGAAAGAATTTGAGATGACAGATCTTGGTCTCATGAAATATTTTCTTGGCATTGAAGTTGAGCAATTTGAAAAATGAATTTTTATTTGTCAAAATAAATATGTAAGAGTTTTGTTGAAAATATTTGGGATGGATAATTCCAAACCTGTACCTACACCAGTTGCAACAGGTAAAAAGTTAAGTAAGGATGATGAAGGAGCAGATGTCAATCCAACTCTATTCAAAATATTGGTTAGCAGCCTCATGTATCTCACAACGACAAGACCAGATATTAGGCAGGGAGTAAGTTTGATTTCAAAATTTATGGAGACTCCAAAAGACACACATTGGAGTGTTGGAAAAAGAATTATGAGATACATAGCAGAAAAAAGAGATTATGGCATAATGTATCCAAGTACAGAAAATAAAGAATTGATTGGATATACAGATAGTGATTTTGCAGGAAGTTTGGATGATCAGAAGAGCACATATGGTTATGTTTTCCATCTCAGTTCAGGAGTGATAGCATGGGCATCTAAGAAGCATCCTATTGTGACACTATCATCAGTAGAAGTAGAATATGTAGCAGCAACTTCAGCAGCATGTCAAGCAGTATGGTTAAGAAGAGTATTGGATTGACTCAAGTAGAAATAGCAAGGATCAACAACGATATACTGTGACAACACATCAAAGATTGCACTATCCAAGAATAGTGTGTTTCATCAAAAGAGCAAGCATATTGATACTAGATATCACTTTATTCGAGAACTTGTGAGCAATGGAGAAGTTCACTTAAAGCCTTGTAGAATGAGTGATCAATTGGCTTATATCTTTACAAAGCCACTAGCAGTAGATTTGTTTGAGTTTCACAAAAGAAACCTAGGTGTTGTAAGCCTAGCTAAGACATAGACCAGCAGGCATGTTTGAGTTGTCATGAGTTATGTTTTAGTTTAGTGGTCGTAATTAAGGGGGACTGTTAAAATATATAATTACTTCCCACATGTAGAGTTAGAAAAACAGTTAAGTGAATTAGTTGAGCTGAGTTATAGATAGATTTGGTGAGTGAGTTAGAGAGTGAATTAAGTGATTTGATCAAGTTTAGTTATGTGAGAGTGTGTGCATGTCAATTTAGGTTAAATACCCTTCACCGGGTTCATTGTATTCAGTTTGAGATTTAGAGTGATTAAGATTAACTGAAGAGCCGCAACTCATTGTTTTGTGTGTGAAATACTTGTGTTATTGTGTGATTGAATCCTCTAGCTATCCAACAAATTGGTTCCGTAGATTTCAGTAGGATTCCACAACACAATAACTTGTTTTGAGCTGAAACTTTGGTAGCTATAACATTTAGTCTTCTGCAACAACATAACCAATCACCTCCTCATTTCTACCTTCCAAATAAACTAACTCAGACATTTAAACCAACAGGAAAACAAATCTTCTTGGGTGATGCTATTTTCTCAAATCCAAGGATGCCCCTGCATCAATGAAGTATGATTTTGGTGGATTGGTGTCACTATTGGATGTTTATATTTTCTAGATATGTTCTTATATTGTGATAATTTTGGAAATCATATTGGTATTTGAAATTTGATTGTTTTGTAGGAATATTTTCTATTATAAAACATCTTTTTTTTACATTTCAAGTTCTACTTTCAGCTGAAATGCTTGAAATGCTTGGTGTTTGTGGATTATTTTATGTGTTTCCAACTTCCATATGAATGAATTTGTAGAATTAAATAGATCACTTTATATAGATGATTGTGTGTAAAGAGAGACAATCACATGAATCTGGTTGGAATCTGGGTGCAAGATTCATTGGATTGTATTCGTCTATGAATACATATTTAATCTTTTTTTAATCAAGAGGGTGACGATATTGACATGATTTTGTAATTAATGGTGGAGGAGATTAAGAGTCATATATCATAGTTGATGTTGATCTGTATTAAACGTTAAGGGAAAATCACAGGACAAGATCCATTGAATATCTTAGCCTACGTCAAAAGGTATGTGATTTTTAATTGCTTTATGGAAAAACAATTCTAAATTATTAAATTGAGTAGTGTAGAACATAGAATGAATGCTAAAAAAGTAGAGAAGAATTTGTGCATGTGGAATAGGCATGCAACGTTTTTATAAATATTTACAATTAAAAGCGAGTTCACCATGTATGAGCAAAGTTGAAATCCACAAAGGTGCCTAGACTCCAAGAAATTGTATGGAGTCTATGTTTTGGGCGAAATTTCTAGAATTTAGTGCATTGGGTATGCCACCCTTTATTTATTAAAAAGTAAATTATCGAGTGGTTGAGAGTGTGAGAAATGACCGGTGCATGGTCATTCACAATTTTTGTGGATTTCAAATGTGATATTTCACTGGACCTTTTTGAAATGTGAGAGATTCATTGGTGATGTGTTGTAAAGTGTGAAATTATGAAGTGTATGCCCTTAAAATAAACTTATGGTTGACCAACTTAAAATAATGTAAGTTGAATTAGATATGAGAGAGAATAAGTGCTTAAATATATATATTATTTATATTTGGCGAGCATGTTAAATCTTTGGGTGCTCAAAGCTTCAAGCATATGTCTTATGTTTGTTAAAATTTAAATGAGCATGTTAAATCTTTGGGTTCTCAAAGCTTCAAGCATAAGTCTTCTGTTTGTTAAAATTTAAATCTCCACCAGGACCTGAGAGCCCTACTTAAAGATTTGTTTTAGATGAGTATGAACTCATAATGAATGTGCCTAGAACCCAGTTCATGATAAGAATGAGTAATTTGTACATTCAGGTCTCTGGATAGGGGTGCATGCATGTTTTTGGATGTACATGAAAGGATTACTAGTGACAAATTAATAATGTTGTCATATATATATATATATATATATAATCCTCTTCTCGGATGCATCATTCTAAAAGAACAAATTAGATTCATTTAAAGTAAATAGTTCATCAAACCTATGTTTTGGAAAGTTAGTCCAAACAAGGAATTTTTTGGTAGTACCTAGCTACGTGAAGTGGAGTGGAAATAGATAAATGGCAGCCACAATTTATGAGTTTAATTTTCAATGCACAACACCACCTCTTTGTATGTCGATATAGGGGTTTAGTATTATATCTAAAAAAAGGTCATGCCTTGAGCAGACTTATCTCATGTGAAAATATATGTTTCCTTTCAAGATCCACTTTCGGAATCAACCTTTAAGTTGGTTGTTGGCACCTGTTTTATAATATATTATTTGAGCTGAAACAATGTTTAGAGATCAATAATAGAGGAATTACATAAAGCTAAAATCTATGGAACACACAAAGAGGTAAAATTTTTGAAATATGTATAAGTATTGGAACATGCATTTTCAAAAATTTAGAATAAAAACTAACAATGACAACTGGATGGTAAATCTTAGATATTGCAGATCCATGTTAGTGCATACAGTTTTGATAAGTTTTGACACCGCTGAAACACTAACCTATAAAAATGAGGTCACTGATTTGAGATCAATTTGAAACTTGATATCCATCTACCGTCCGTCTTACTTGTGAGAGACCATAGACGATGAAGTCTTGAAGGAATTGATCTTTACCACTTAAAATAAGAGTAATCACCTTTTATGACATTTCATTTCAAAATTTTCCACTAGATTTTCTAATGTTTGGTTCTGAAAAAAGGTTTGGGATGTAGTTTTAATCTTGCATTTGAAGATGGATTTATTCAACTCAAATGGTTTTCTTTTAGTTGAATTCATTCAACACATTTATTTAAAGGGTGCTAGCTCAATGGAAGAGAATATGCTTTGCCAGAAGAAGGTTGGTGGTTTGATTCCATCGTTCCCTAACATGAATTAATCATTGAAGAAACAAAAAGATTAATATTCTATATTTTCGTTTCTAACATATTGTCTCTATAAAGACAATAATTGGGATTTAAGATATACTATCTCTATAGAGACAATATATCTTCAATTGTAGCTATTGTCTCTTGAGAGACAATAATGAATTGTCTCTGAAGAGACAATAAGAATCGTGTTCTATATTGTCTTTATAGAGACAAATTTATAAGACAATAAGTTGAGAGACAAAAAGGAATTGTCTCTGAAGGGACATTAATAATTGTGTTCTATATTATCTTTATAGAAACAAATTTTTAAGACAATAATTTGAGACACCACCTTGAAAACAATATTTAAGACAATTTTCAATTTATTTTTTATCTCATGTTAACATAATTTATCTAGAACTTATCTTAAGTATTATATTAAAACCCAAATATCTGAAAAACTCCAAATGTATTCACCCACTGCAACCTATAAACTTTACCCTACCAGGAAACATTGCTAAAACATTGCTAGTGAAAAATCTAACTTGACATTCAGGAAACAAATTATTGAAAATAAACTTATTCAGGTTTTTTTCTCACTTTTCATCTCAGGTAGATTAATCTTGCTAAAAAATTTGAGATATGGTTCGTATTATTGCAGTTTTCCACGAATTTCCTTACAATTCAAGGATAAATCTCATTGGGGTGGGCCTGAAGTTGATAGTTATCCTCTCAATGTTTGGTGCATGGATTTTTTTTTTAAACCACGATAAATATTAATAAAATATCCTCATCCCTTTCTCTTTCAATTCGTAGAAGGATGTGCCATAATTGCCATTCAAGTTGGTCATTTCAAATTCCAACGAATTCCAAATTGGCTCTTCTAATGATTTGGTAGAAGTGACAACACTCATGTCTTCAAACAATCCGGAGAGGAGCTATTTTGTAATTTAATTTGGTAAGTGAGCATTAAAATTTATCCCCTTCGCTGCATCAACAAACAATCGATATGATATGATAAATCACTTCTTAATCCCACCGTCGTGGTCAATTATTTTTTCCTTTTCGTTAATTTTGTCTCAATCTATTAAAATCATAAATTTGAGTTATATAATTTACATAGTATTTAAAGTTTATGATAAACATTTAATGATAGTAATTTCATTAAATGGCTCAAAATTATAATTCTAAATTTCCTTAGAAAACAAAAAATTCTAAAAATTAAACAAAGTCAACACCATCTTGATGTAGAAGCATCCACCTCACTTTAACCAAATTCAATGCCATATGCTTCCATAAGAAGGGAACCATGGCAGCCAAAGATAAGAAGATCTAACTTGGATATATATATATATATATATATATATATATATATATATATATATATATATATATATATATATATATATATATATATATATATAAGGTCATGATTAAGCTAGATACCAAATTGGTGTATGAGACTCTCTTGTTTATAGGACAAGGGACCCACCTCCACACAGCTATTTGACTGCTAAATCTACGAAGGCATACATACTCTACCACCCTCTGGTTTTGAACCAGTGACCTCTTAGGAGGAAATGTATGCTCTTAACCATCAGGCCCACTCAAACTGTATATGTATATATATTTTCTATTAGGGCTAGTTGTTTTTTATATGGGCTACCTGCAATATCAAGGAGGGGACAAACTTAATGTAGATTTCAGGTCACTGAGAGTGGCACCAAGTCAAGGGTCTGTTATCTGTAACTAAGTCATTTCATTTTATTTTAATCTAAAATCTCAAGTGTTCATAAATTTTGTGTGTGTTTTTTTAAGTCCAAGACCTTGTCTAATATCATAGTCTTTGCATTTAACTTGAATGAGGGCATGGGAATTTATTGTTACAGGGGCCGAAATGGAGGGATAAGGTTAGTCCAAATGGGCCAGGCTCGAGCCATGGTGTCATCATAAATTGTCAAGCACCCATGCGAGGAACGAGAATGTCAATGTCAAGGTTGAAAGGAAAAAGGGCGTGGTCACAACAATGAAGTGAATTTTTGGTTTCCTGCAGGCTTCTATTTTGGCAAGTGCACATGGAGACCCCGACTAGTTTGACCTTCGACATAGGTGGGTCCCATTCGGATGGTCAAGCCCTGCTGAAATAAAGATTCGTCGCGAAGAAAAATGAAACTCGATGCCATCTTCCTATGGCGAACTAGTATGGAAGAGGACTTGTACATGGTTTTGGATATAGGTTAAAATAAGAGTTGGGGTTTAAATGGGGGAGGAGTCTCATTCACGTCATTACCAATAATGTGGGTCGAAACCCATAAGTCCCAGTATTGATGACTTCTAGGGGTCAAACTGAATATTCCCCTAGAATCGGTAATCATCAAGTGGTATCAGAGCACGGGACGAAGGAAAATATTTCCTGCAAGAGAACAAGAGAACTTCTCAAAAGGTGAGTAGAGGAGAAATTACCAACCAAGCAAGGGAAGCTTGAAGGTTCCAGAGGAAGTGAACCAAGATGCCAAAAGTCCAAGCAAGAAGAGGAGAGTTAGTGAGGTGTCACTCAAGGATGCGTAGTTGTAGCTCTCTTAGAGATACATGCGTGAGAGAAGACCGAGTTGAAGATGGACAAGATGCAGCATTGAAGACACACGATGAGGAGATCTGATGCAGACAAGCTGCAATTAACAGATAATCATGTAGACCTGTGGGTTATTGATCCAGGTGGAATAATTAGGTACAGGTACAAGAGGCTTGAGTACAAGGCTCAAAAATCAAAGTGTTCAAAAGATTCTCGAACCAGGTTCATGTTGTAGATCTCGTCTTTCTGATTCCAACGGCGTAGACGGAACTCAATTCCGAGTCCGTATGAAGAAGTTATAAGCGGTCAAAGTTCCAGGTTGACTTGGTGACTGGACAGCCTTAAGGAAGGCGCAAATTCGACTTTTTCTGGCCACCAGATTCTGACAAGCTCAGGCCAGATTTCGGCAAGCTCAAGCCAGATTCCGGGCAAATTTGTGGCCTATTTAAATTGCCTCCTACGGTCAAAATCGGATTTTTCAAAAATTCACAATTTGTTGTAATAAAACAAAAATTATTTAAAAAAAGGGGTGGCAAGCCACCACCCCCGCCACCCCACCTGACCGCAAGTCAAAAAAAATCAAAAAAATATATATTTGGTTAATACAATAACCATATAACAATTTTTTTAAATATAACATGGATGTTAAGTGGGGTACATATTTGTAATAAACGAATATGGGTTATGGTTAAAATAATGGTTGTTATAATAAATACAACCAACCCATATATATGTTACAACGTTACTCCATTGCCACGGTGCCGGCAAAGAATCTAGGGCGGGCTGCCCAATGCGGGCCCGATCCCCACAACGTACCACTTGGTACTAAAATTAAATACACAGGGTTTAAAAAAAAATGCCACCGTTATGCATAAAAAAATTCCGTGTGGGATTTGTGCAGGAGGCGGGATTTGACCACCCGACCTCCATCAACCGAATTCCATTTTTACCACTCAACCAACAACTTTTTCGTTGGTAATTCCGCCCAGAAAATTTATTTAAACCCAGAATTTGCACAGTGCGCCCAAGGCCGAGGAGGACAAGATGGAGCACGAATTTTCTGAGTTTTAATGCTAGTTTGCAGCCAAGCCTGCGCACGGAATCCGAGGAGATGCACGGATTTCCAGTTTTATTATTTTTTTATTGCAGGTGCATGTGGAACCATGAGCTAGAAAAGAGGTAGGCGGAACTCTGATTGAGGCTAATTTTCAAGAGGGGCGAAATTTTGACTTTGTCCAAATGGGACAAATTTTATGTCGTTTCAACACTACTCAGCGCCACGAGTCTCATGGCGTGCTCAGTTTCTGCATCTGAGTTTTCGATTTTTCAGCCACTTTTGGAAGTGGACTATGTTGGTGTCAGATTTTTGCATGTGAGCAGTCGTTTTCACCTTTCTCGACGCCACAAGATTGATGGTGTTTTCAGATTCAGCCGCAAAGATGCTCAACCTTCAGAAAATAACAGCATGAGGTTTATGATGTGGATTCCATGTACTTCTTCATTTATTTCTCTTTGAGATGCATTATGTCTTGCAGATCCCGGTTGATACATGAGTTGTGGGATCTTTCTTTGTGTTGTTTTTGATGTACTTTAAGCTATGGATTTGTGTCATGTATGAGTCCCTTTTATGCCAGATTGGCGGGATGCTCCTTTTCATACGTGTATTGTTGAGATCCCTTGTTTGCCAAGATTGGTGGGATACTCTTATTTGCTACATGTCAGCTATGGTCATACTGATAGGAGTCTTTCTTTATGTATGAGAGTTCTGCAGTGGAACATCTCTTAAAGAAGTCAAGCCACTCCTGCGTGAGGGAAATTTTTTCCTTGTATGTCATAGGAAAGTGCATCCATGTACATCTCTTCTTACAACACATAATGCAGCGGCCTACACCATCTTGACACCGAGGCCTGGAGATGTAGTCCCTCCTGGACGAACTCCGTCATCAAACGATGTGTTCTTATGATTGCTGATCTTGTTCATTTATGTTCCTCTTATTTACAACTACAATTGTTCATTTCAGTTCTTTAACGTCTTTAATTAAATGCAATTCTATTTATCAGCCAAATTAAAAGGTCTTGGTTAAGGGTATCAAGATTTTACCCTGGATCAGTTATGGGTTCAAATAAAACTCCTTTATTGGATTAACCACAGTGGATTAAAACATACATACGTGTGAAATCAAACAACACTTACTTTAGCTTAGGTCACACATAACTCAAATCGCTTACATATACATGGAATAGGGTTTCCAGGGTCCCACAACACAATGAACAATCACAGCACATTGTAATTCAGTAATTATAACCAATAGCTTAACGGTAAATAATGAAACCACCGATGCGAAGTTTAACTCTTTACCGATAACACTAAACCATAAATCATGCGATGTGCGTTCACGTGCAATGCTGACATGTGGTCTCCCCTCATCGCATCGCATCACAAACAATTTAACTTGCGAAGTCTTAACGCTATCCACTAAATTATGCGATGTGTGAAATTGTGATTTGTTGTCTGCCGTTGATCTGCTCCCAGATCTAACAGTCCTCACCTGCTCACCCTTCTTTGCATCACAAGTTATTTGGTTTAACTTGCGAAGTCATCTTAGCCGTCGATCTCTTCTCTTTTAGATCTGTGATCTAATCATGATCATCCAATCACCTCCTTCACGCTTCCTGTGAAACTCTTCTAAGGGTTTTCTGCCTTAGTCCATTTTATGTTCCTTCAGCTATCGTCGCTCTACGCTCCATATTCTCCACACTACACCTTGGGGTAGTTCATTAAATGAAATCACGTGACTCCATATTTCTCCACGGTGTTAAAACCCTCCTGAGATTTATTCTGGTTATCCAGTCATTCACAAAATGATTTCGGTTGCTACAACACCTCTGCACACTGTTCTAAATCCAAAATTCATAATTTATTCATCTTTGACCTGCACAATAGTTTTAATTGCACTCATTCTCCCCCAATTAGCTTCTCTCACAGCCAATTTCTCTAGAACTGGAATCACTTGTGATTCTACTCAGTTTCTCCATTGTAAATCCTTTTCACTTAGAAAAACTTATACACTCATCAGGATTCATATAATCAGTAATGTATCATACAGAAATCAGATTTCTTCTTTTACGGATCACTCAGCACATAAAAGAACAATCACATAGTTTGTAATTTATTAGCACTCTACACTCAAATCATTAAATATAGAATTAAATTCTCTTAACTGAGGATTTTTATCTCCGTGTCTTAACTCATATCTGCCATTCCAATCTTCACTGTTACTAGCTTCAATATTTTGCTGCATATTTCCATGAGACCTCTCTATCTCCTTTTGTTTCTGAGATCTTGCTATATCAGTCTTAATCTGAATAGATTTTAGATTCTGCTCCTTCTTCTTAAAAAAATCTAAAGTTTGTTCATGATCTTGTGATGTACCTGAAATCATACACAAATCATTAATTTTAAAAATACAAGACCTTTTGGTCTCGTTTGATGCTTTAAGCACCAATCATTCACAATGTACTTTTTGGGTTTTAGTAGATCCTTTTTTATGTGACTCAATTCCTTTGAGTCTCTCCTTCTCCAACAAATCAATATGTCTCTTCTCAACTTCTCTGAACTTGTTTATCAGTTTGGCATTCCATTTATTCTGCAATAAATTCTATCTAACCCGTTTCCTCATTCTCCATCCATGTATTTGGTATTCATTCTCTTTCTCTTGTAGCCATCCCCATAGTACTTCAAAATGTACTCTCATCACTGCAATATTTCTCTCTCGCTCCTCATTACTCATCTTACCTTAATGGAATTCACTAGAACTTCTTCTATGACACTCCATGGCCATTTTCTTCATGAGCTCATCCATGCTCAATTGGTGATCTGCAACATAGTCTTCTCTTGTAGCAATCTCCTCTTTCTATTCAATACCTTATCAATCTTCTTCTCTGAGCTTGATATCTCCCTAGGTATTCTCTCAATTGGTTCACTCTCTTGAAGCTTCTAGAGCTTCGTTGCTCCTCTGGCTTCTACACTCAGTCACCTCTCTTGTTTCTTCCAACCTCTAGCTAGATAGGTTCATTGCCATCATCATCAAAAACTCTGCTTGTTCTTGGCTACAATCATCAAACATCTTCATAACATTTATTTCAATTAATAATTCATCATTAATTAACTGAAAACATGAACACCATACCTCACTGTCCAATTTTCTGAACACATGTTATTGTTGAAGTTTCTCTTTTCTGTCTACTGACTTTACCTTTACTGTTTTCAGTTGTCACTATCTATTCATAAACAATTTTCTCAATTTTTTCTTTCAATAATCTAACCTACTTTCTCCTGAAGTAAATTTTTCTTTTATCTATTTACTATTCTTTCAAAAATAAATTTATCAATCACCAATTTTAAAATCAAGAAGAAAATCATTTTCTTTTTTACCTCAATCAGATTTAGATTTGATTCTTCTCCTCACTTATGTTGCGCCACTCTGATTTCTGAAAACTCTTCTTGTTCTGTTATCTTCAAAGAACTCTTGCTGTCTTGATTTCATCAAAACTTGTTCTATGTTCACAAATCTATTATGCCAATTATGAAATAAAAAAATTCCACAAGTTCTGAATTATCTTCAAAGAACAAACCCACCCTCTGATTTCTCTTTCGAAGAGTATAACTGCTTTAACTTTCTCTCAAAAGAGCTTTTACTCGCTCTGATACCAAATGATGCAGGCAAGATGCAATTAACAGATAATCCTGTGGACCTATGGGTTTTGGGCCCGCATAAGACTCCTTTACTAGATTAACTACAGCGGATTAAGACATACATACACGTGCAATCAAACATCACTTACTTTATCTCAGGTTTCAGATAACTCAAATCACTTACATATACACAGAACATGGTTTCCAGGGTCCCACAACACAATGACCAATCACGGCGCATCGCAATTCGGTAATTATAACCAACAGCTTAATGGTAAACAATTAAATCATCGATGCAAAGTTTAACTCTTTACCGATAATGCTAAACCATAAATCATGCGATGTGCACTCGTGTGCAATGCTGACACGTGGTTTCCTCTCATCGCATCGCATTGCAAAAAAAATTAACTTGCGAAGTATTAATGCTATCCATTAAATTTTGTGATGTGTGAAATCGCAATTTTTCGTCCACCATTGATCTGCTGCCAGATCTAATAGTCCTCACCTACTCGCCCTTCTTCGCATCGAAAGCTATTTGGTTTAACTTGCAAAGTCATCTTAACCGTCGATCTCTTCCCTTTCAAATCTTCAATCTAATCATGACCGTCCGCTCGCCTCCTTCACACTTCCTCTGAAACTCTTCTAAGGGTTTTCTACCTTAGTCGATTTTTTGTTTCTTAGGCTGTCGTCGCTCTATGCTCCATCTTCACCGTGCTACACCTTGCGATAGTTCATTCAATGGACTCATGCAACTCCATCTTTCTCCACGGTGTTAAAACCCTCCTAAGCTTTATTATGGTTATCCAATCATTCACAGAACGATTTCAGTTTCTGCAACACCTCTACACATTGTTCTCAATCCAAAATTGTAATTTATTCATCTTTGACCTGCACAACAGTTTTAATTGCATTCATTCTCCCCAATTAGCTTCTCTCACAGCCAATTGCCCCAAAACTAGAATCACTCGTGATTCGACCCAGTTCCTCCATTGTAAATACTTTTCACTCAGAAAAACTTATACACTCATCAAGATTCATACAATCAGTAATGTATCATATAGAAATCAGATTTCTTCTTTTGTGGATCACTCAGCACATAAAAGAACAATCACATAGTTTGTAATTTCTTAACACTCTGCACTCCACATAGACTCGAAATTGAGTCGAATATTTACAAACAAATAATTACAGTAATGATTCCTTCTCTCGCCCTAATTTTCTTTATCAATGGTCTTTTCTCATCCCTCTCTCTATATCTAACTATGCCCGTAGGCTTACAATAAAATCCCCTATCTAAGAATCATTCCTTCTCAACTAAATCCTAAGAATCCTCTAAATCCACAAAATCATCAACCAATTCCTAAGTCTAGGATTCACAATCCCTTTGAAATCTCAACTAGCCTAAATCTCTCATGTTCTCCTACATTCGAGAACATTTACAAATATGCCTCACAATATTTAACTAAATCCTATTATAAATGTCTCACATAAAATCACTCAAAACATTGAAAATTATATTAATTAAATACTTTAGAAAACCAATTCCCTTGAAATATAAGACCCCCTAGATTCTAGTAAATGTACAAAATTTTAGAACCATGATGCTCCTGCATCAAGATCATGGAAATTTTAAAGCGTGGGAGTTTGATGTAGGAGCATCAAACCCACCCCAACCAAATTCTATTGCAGATGTTTCTAAAATAAGGTAATCATGGCAGCCATAGATAGAGACAGAATTTACTCGTTTTATTGATTTTGAAGCCTCCAAAGGGCCCAACGTGGAAATTTTTTTTTTCTTCTATTAGGTTCTATTTGTTTATTTATATGGGAAATCTATGATTTCAAGGAGGAAGCCAACTCAATGTATATATCAGGTTCCCAAGAGTGGCACCAGGGCCAAGGGTCCATTATATGTAATTAGGTCATTTCATTTTCTTTTAATCCCAAATCCCAAGTGTTCGTAAATTTTATGTATTTTTTTTAGTCCCATATCTTGTCTAATATCATAGTATTTGTATTTAAATTGAATGAGGGTTCGAGATTTTATTGTTCCAGGGACAAAAATGGAGGGAGAATGGTGGTCCAAGTGGGCCATGTTCGAGCCAAGGTGTCGCCATAAGCTGTCAAGCACCCACGTGAGTAACTAGAATTTCGATTGTGAGGTTGGAAGGAAGAAGGGCACAATTGCAAGATTGAAGTGAAACTTTCATTGACTTGCTGACTTCAATTTTGGCGAGTGCACACGGAGACCCTAACTAGTCCGACCTATGACTCGAGTGGGGCCTAGTCAGATGGTCTGAACCTATTCAAATCGAGACCTGCGTATAGTAAATCAGTGTGGAAGAGGGCATGTACGTGGTTTTAGATATAGGAGAAAATAGGAGTTGGGGGTTTAAAGGAGATAGGAGTCTCAATGTCGCACGTTAAAGCCAATAATTGTGGGTTAGAACCCAAAGGTACAAGGATTGAGGACCTTTAGGGGTCATGATCGAAATTTGGATTGGGGGCAAAAATTTGCTAAAATTTCAAATTGCTCAATATCACTCCAAAATATAATGACCATATAGGTCTCGTTGCCAGGAATTTGGTGCACTTCATTTCACTCAAAACGAAGTCCGTGTGAGGAATATAGAGCCTGTGGTTCATTTTCTTAAACAACTAAAATTTTTGCAAAAAAGGACATAAAGGTGACATGGCATCCTAGTCAAAAGAAGGAATATTATGGGAATATTCCTTCAGTTATCCCAATAACACTATGCCAAGTTTCAATTCATGGATGGTGGATGAGTGGGTGATTTGTTGCGTTTTCATTGGATTTGGAATGGACCAATTAAGAGCTAACACATGGCTAGCCCAGAGGTCACCACATGCACCCCCAAAGGCCAAAATATTTTTATGTCCAAAGTCAAAATTAATTTATATGGCATGGGAATTTTTTATGTATTGGCAGAAGGGTGGAGGTCAGGGTCGAACCCGCGACCTCCCCAACATAAACCACATGACATACCATTATACCGTGTTTTGTTACTTAACATTACATGTTTGCGGATTTGTTTTATATTAATAATATTGCACTGTTGGGTGGAGGAGGGGCCAACCCCCTCATAATGCGACCTCATGCAAAGATGATTAGAGGCTCAGTGTTTTAGCTCAAAAATGAAAGTGCTTAGAATTGAATGAAACTAGAACGACAGTGATCAACCTGTCGCATGGAATCCAACGCAACTCATTTTGTTGAAAACCGAGTTCGGATTAAGGAGTTATGTTCTGTTGATCACCATTGAGAACAGAAAATTTTTTATTAAAAAATTGCAGAACAAGTACAGATTGATGACATGGTAGCCCAGTCAGCTTTCAAGGAATATTCTTCAGTTTTTGTCCAATGGGACCGTGACAAGTGTCACTGATGGATTCACTAGTTTGATTTGTGACGGTAAAAATTGTCCAATAATCTCCTAAGGTTAAATTTTGGGTTCATAATATTATGTGTTGGAAATTATTGTTTCTTTTTTATTAAGATTGAAATATATATATATATATATATATATATATATATATATATATATATATATATATATATATATATATATAATTCAAATATCATACGTTATATTATAATATTAATATTATTAATTAATTCAAACCTTAATTTATTTTAAATATTCCACATATATATTATTACAAACCTTAGCCACATTTAAATAATCAAATGGTGGATTATCTTATTTCAAAGGTTGAAACGTATGTTTCATTAATCACATGGCATATTACATATTCACATAATCCATATGGTGGTTTGTTATTCCAAGGTCCATGTTACAAGGGTTATATACATAAGTTAGTTGGCAATGTAATGCATCGAATTAAAGTTCGAGTTTTTAAAAAAGTTCGTTGCAAAAGAAAGTGATGGGGGTCGAGGTTTGGGGTCAAACCCGTGACCTCCCACCCATGGGCCCATACTTTGTAAAACCATGTTTCGAGCTTAGATTTAAATGTACATTTGCTCCGATGTCAGGAACGAAGGGGCCAACTCCTTACCATGAGAGCACCACCTTGTGACCATGCGGAGAGCTAACACGCTTAGCACTAATACTGTGGTTAATCATCATTAAAACTGATATTATTTTAAACTAATGGCACCTTTAGTTTGGTTGTGGATTTGGCAGAGTGCCATTTTTGGCAGACAACTCCAGATTTAGTTGGAGTTAACTCCAGTTCTCGAGATTTGGAGGTAAAATTGTGGGAAAATTGGTTTTTTCCATAACTGAGGCAATTTTCGACCAAATTGGGTGCAGGAAGAGTTATTATTGGTAGAGTTTGATGTTTTGGAGCCATTGGAACATGTTTCACATGCAGAAGATGTTATATATAGAGGTTTTTTTTTCCTTGAATATTTTTAAAGCCTAGGGCCACCAGGAGGGAAGGTCATGCCTAGAGCATCTAGTAACGAAATTGAGTAAATAAATAGTCATTTATGATAGATTTTGACATTTTAAACTCATTGGAATAGGTTCCAAGAGAATTTTATGCATGTAAACAATATTTTGATCACAATTGAGCTAATTCATAGGCCCAAGCTATGGAGCCAGACCAAGGAGATGTAGCCCAGGAGGGGTGAACTCCTTCATCAAAAATCTGTTTTAATGGTTCAATTTGTGATGGTCTTCTGTTATTTATGTTGTTGTTTTTCATCCATTTAAATTCATGTTGCTTTAAAAAACACTCATAAAATTCAATTTTAATTGCTTCTTTGACACACATAAGAAACAAGGGAACCTGCATATCAAGCATAAGATCAGTAAATAAGTTTTATATCTGAAAATGAAATTAGCACAACAATAAATAACATTAAAATTCAAGTTAAGTTGGTATTAGAGAAAGGTTTAAAGACAAGGTTATTTTCTTGATATTTGTTTGAAGATTGTGCAAGTTTAATGGTTCCAAATTTGTGATGCTGACAAGGTTACAGTTGCAAAAAAGTGAAGGGAAATTTTTTGTTGCAAGTCCTAAGATTGGGAATAGAAGAAGGAGAGCTGAAAGAGAATCATATTCACCCAAAATTCCACTCATATTCTCACTTGAAGAACCTCAAGTTTTGTCTCAAGAAGCTGAGATTGAAGAGGTGAAAGTTTTACAAGACGCTAATTTGATTGAAGAGGTACAAGCATCAGAAGTTGAGCTTGAATCCATAGCCATTATGTGAGGTGTTGGAGAGACTCATGGATATTAATAAGAGAAGTATGTCAAGAGAGACATCAAGGAAATTCAGAGAATGGTTAAAATCATGTTTGATGCATTTACTGCAGAAAGAGCAGGAGAAGGTTCTAAGCCTCCATAGGGAGAAGGAATTTCAGATGGTAAGAAGGATGAAGAGAAGAGTTCAAAGGAAAGCGGAGGAAAGCCACCTCCATCTCCACCATCTTCATCATCCTCATCATCACCATCTGCATCATCTTCTACTTCCACCATAAAGACCATTCGCACTCACTCAAAGGCCACAAAAGGAAAAACTCCATTACTCAAATTGGACATTAAGTTTGAATTACCCATGTACAATGAAGAGGTAAATGCAGAGAGGCTTTCCAATTGGATACATCAATTGGAGGTGTATTGCAAAATTAAAAAACTTCATGAAGATGACATAAAGATCGAGTTGGCTTCATTAAGGCTAGAAGGAGCTGCACTAGTTTTGTGGGAAGAAAAGACTCAAGAGGAAATGCGAATCCATGGTAAGATATCCATTTATTGGGTTGAGTTTATTTCTTCCATTAAAAGACAATTTTATCCATTATCCTACATGCGAAGAGCTATCATGAGTTGGAAAAATTTTAAGCAACTCAAGGGTCAAATAGTTCAAGAGTATACCCAAGAGTTTAGAAAGAGAGCTTGATTGTTAGGAATAAATTTGAATTCCCAAGATACACTATTGAAATACATTGGGGGTTTACATTCCTATTTGAAACATACTATTCTTATGTTTAACCCATGAAATTTAAATGAAGTTTGTGTACAAGCCACACACTTAGAGGCAAGGGGAAAGACAAGCATAGATGAGAAAGGGGAAAGTGAGGGTAAAGGGAAAGGAAAGTTTTATGGAAGAGGAAAAAGAAATAGCTCTGTAAAAAGAGAGAAGGAAAAAATCACATGCAAAAACTGTTCAAATTCTGGCCATGATGAAGAACACTGTTGGCAACTTCATCCAGAATTGAAACCAAATAGATTGAAAGCCAAAGAGAAAGGTAAAACTGTTGCTATATCTGAACATGACTTAGGGTCAGATTCAGGAGATGAGATAAAGATTACAACCATGGGTTTGAAAGGTAAACATGTTGCAAGAATTATTTCTTCAAATTGTTCAAATGATACTCATGATGAAGATACAAGAATATAATTTTTTCACATTAGAATTGTCTCTAAACATTCCAAGGTTGATACTCTTTTTGATAGTGGGTTAGAAGCTAACTTGATTTCTGAAGACTTGGTTAAGAAACTAGGCCTCGAAACTATTATACATCCAAGACCATATCCTTTGGGTTGGATATGCAAGAATGCAAACATGCAGGTTACAAGGAAGTGATTACTAAGTTTCGCCATTAACTCAAACTTTCTTGATGAAGTTTAGCTTGATGTGGTGCCACTTGAGATATTAGGTATTGTATTGGGAAGTCCTTATCTGTATGATAGGAAAGCTATATTTCATCACCATGAGAACAAGTACCACTTGTTTCAGGATGGTATTGAGTATATAATTAGAGCACATAAGAAGAATACAAGCTTGTCTCTTATACATGCAAGTAAAATGAAGAGGATAGTGAATGCAAGTCAAAACATGACATTGTTGATTATAAAAAAAAGAGATGTTTTGAATCACACTTTTCAAAAATATTATAATGCTTGTAATGAGTTGTTTCAGGATGCTAATAGGTTGCCTTTGAAATAACGTGAAAAGAATTTGCAGCAGTCAACAATAGTGTTGACCAGTGTTGGAAACAAGATGTCGGTGCAAGAGAGTGAAAAGGCCAAAGAGAAAGTGACAAAGTAGTTTGAAAAATCAGGCATGGGTTTCAAAAATTCTTATTGCTGGTTTCCAAAAGGTACATGGCAATGGCGAAGATAATTGGTCAAGATCCGAGACAAGTGGAAAGTGTGAACAACTAAAAATCGTCATGATGACAATGTGCAAGGTGAGAAAGATTCTAAGTTTTCTTTGATTATTTACCAAGGTAGTAATAAGATGTTTTCTGCAAAAATAGATTGATGTTCTTAAAATTCAGAAATATTGCAGCATGATGGTGTCAACGACAACAAGAGAAGGTCGCAAGAATCAAGGAGAAAGTTGATTTTTTGTGAAAAGCTCCAAATGATGAATTGGGAAAATTTCAATGGATAGAGATTGGAAGGGTGATGGAATAGTACCCTCATTCACATAATCAGTAATCAGAGAGCTTTTGGCATTGAAAAGGCTTCTAGTGGGGAGGAATGATCAGAGGCTCAATATTTTAGCTAAAAAATGAAAGTGCTTAGAATTGAATGAAACCAGAACAATAACGATCGTCCCATTTCAAGGAATCCAACATAACTCATTTCATTGAAAACCGAGTTCGGATGAAGGAGTTATGGTCTGCTAATCGTTGTTCAGAATAGGCAAATTTTTATTAAAAAAATGTAGAATAGGTACAGGCTGATGACATGGTAGCCTAGTTAGAATTAAGGGAATATTCTTTAGTTTTTGTCCAACGGGACTGTGACAAGTGTCATTGATGGATTTGCCAGTTTGGTTTGTGAAGGTAAAAATTGTCCAATAACCTCCTAAGGTTAAATTTTGGGTTCATGATATTATGTGCTAAAAATTATTGTTGTTTTATTAAGATTGGAATATATATATATATATATATATATATATATATATATATATATATATATATATATATATATATATATATATATATATATATATGATTTAAATAACATATGTTACATTATAATATCATATATATTAATATTATTAATTAATTCAAACCTTAATTTATTTAAAATATTCCACATATATATTATTGCAAACCTTAGCAACATTTAAATAATCACATGGTGTATTATATCACATGGTGGATTATCTTCTTTCAAAGGTTGAAATGTATGCTTCATTAATCACATGGCATATTACATATTTTCATAATCCATATGGTGGTTTGTTATTCAAATTTCCATGTTACAAGGGTTATATACATAAGTCTATTGGCAATGTAATGCACCATATTAAAGTTTGGGTTTTAAAAAATGTCCATTGCAAAAGCAAGTAATGGGGGTCAAGTTTTGAGGTCGAACCCATGATCCCCCCCCCCCCCACAAAAGAATGCACACTCTCACCGTCATGGGCCTGTATTTTGAAAAATCATGGTTCAAGCTTGCATTTCAATGTACATTTTCTCTGATGGCGGGAACGGAGGGGCCAACTTGCGGGCCAACTCCTCACCATGAGACCACCACCTTTTGACCGTGTGGAGAGCTAACAGTTAATCAACATTAAAATCGAGCTTATATTATGCTAATGGCACATTTAGTTTGGTGATGGATTTGGCGGAGCACCAGTTTTGGTAGACAACTCCAGATTTAGTTGAAGTTAACTCCAATTCTCCAGATTTAGAAGCAAAATTGTGGGAAAATTGGTTTTTGCCATAACTGAGGCAATTTGCGACCAAATTGGGTGCAGGGAGAGTAATTATTGATATATTTTGATGTTTTGGAGCCATTGGAACATGTTTCAGAGGAAGAAGAGGTCATCTATAGAGGTTTTTGTTGCCTTGAAGATTTTTGAAGCCTAGGGCCACTAGGAGGGAAGGCCATGCCCAGAGCATCTGGTAACCAAATTGAGTAAATAAATAGTCATTTATGATATTTTTTGACATTTTAAACTGATTGGAACAGGTTCTAATATAATTTGATGCATGTTATCAACATTTTGAGCACAATTGAGCTAATATAGAGGCCCAAGCTATGGAGCTGGACCAAGGAGATGTAGCCCAGGAGGGGTGAAATCCTTCATCAAAAATCTATTTTAATGGTTCAATTTCTGATGGTTTGATGTTATTTATGTTGCTTATGTTCAAACATTTAAATTTATGCTTTATTCTTTCAAAAACATTCATAAAATTTAGTTTTAATTACCTATTTGACACACATAAGCAAAAAGGGAACCTGCACATCAAGCATAATATTAGTAAATAAGTTTTATATTTGAATTTGAAATTAGCATGGAAATAACTTACGTTCAAATTCAGATCAGAAGACCCTGGTAGAGCGCTTATTTTTAATGCATGGAGGTTAAGTTTAAAACTTTTTTTATTAACCCTAATCCTCGTTAACAAGTGCTAATCATATGGTTAATCCGGATTGTGATAAAACATGCCATTAGTGCTAAGCTCTTGGTTATCCCTTCTAATATGAAATTTAAATATGCTTATCCTAGCGGAAAAAAAGACAGAGTCCTAATTTTTGGCACCACCACCAAAATTGGCAGAGTTAACTGGAGTTTTCTTTAGTTTTAGTGGAGTTTTTATAGGAATACTGAAGAAGCCATAACTTTGGCATAATTCGACAAAATTAGGCTAAAAAAGAGTCAATCCTAGATGATTTCGATGCCTTGAGCATGATGGTGTAGGTTGCAGAGGTAGAGGAGCACTTCAGTAAGTGATTTTTCCACTTTAAAGATTAAAGAAGCTTAGGGCCATCAGGAGAGGAGGCCATGCCTAGTTCACTTGAAGACCATTTGAAAATATTGAAGAGTCTATTTTGAGGTTTTTGGGTCTTATGAATCCAACGGAGTAGGTTTCAAAGCCATTGGAACAATGTAGGTGCATGTAATCAGAGAATTGAACATTAATACAAAGAGGGCCAAGCCATTGAAGCAGGTCCATGGAGATGCAGCCCAAGAGGGGTGAACTCCATTATCAGCTACTATGTAATGTGTTTGCTGTGTATTATTTCTCTGCAATTTATTTGATGTACATAAGTTTTTAATATCTAATTAACTCATTAATTTCTCATAAAAAAACACAAAACTTGACACATACACCCTCACATTACTGGCTAATTTGAGATGATCCTAAACACATTTATTTTATACTGATGAGGGAGCTAGCACAACAAAACTAGTTTGCCCATATTTAGATCAAGTTGGTATCAGAGTATAATTTAGTTCGTTTTAGCCCCGAGATGGTTTTCCAAGGTTAGCTAGAGAATTAGCTATTGGTTTTGCATTTGTGCAAAGATAATTTAACTGTGTGCAAGTTTATGTGTGTAAGGAGAAGGTCAAGATTGAGGAATTAGCTCTCAAATCACAACAAAGAAGCTTTTTATGCATTACAAGTGTGATGGAGGCTTCATCAAGCATTGTTTCTAATCCATCTTCCTTAACAATAATCTTTGATAAAGAGATGTTGCAGAAGCTCTAGATCATGAGAGATATGGTGCAAGAGTTGGTTGAAGATAAGAAGGAGAACACTATACTTCAAGAGAAGTTGATGGTCATGAAGGAGGAGAAGCAAGAGCTTTTTGAAAAGATGCATGAGATGGAGAAATAAATTCATATTGCAAATGAATCCATAGCCAAGTATGTGCATGAAAAAGAGGTATTCAATTCAAGTTTATCTTTGATTTCCTCTCAAAATGAATGTTTAGGTTCTTTTGAAAGACACACTAGAGGAATAGGCTCTAAATTATTGATTAAAATGGGCTATGAAGGTAAAAGATTGGGAAAACACACACAAGGCATTGTTGAGCCAATTTTTGTTGAGTAAATTCCTAGGTAATTGGGTCTTGGTTATGGACAACATGATGGAGAATGCTCCAAAGCCAAGGAGGCACATGAAGGTGTTCCAAGGAGTTTTATTACATGTTCATTAACTAAACCTTGTGAAGCTTGTGTTCATGAGCAATGCAAAAGTTTTATACCCACTTTACAATAATATTCTCATAAGCATGCAACTAAAGAGAATGGTTAACAAGAAGATGTTGAAAGCTCTAAATTCATTGAAGCCATTGTTGGTATTCCGAAGAGAGCCACTACCTCATCAAATTCACCTCCTCAAGAAGGCGACAAAAGTGAATGTGCAAGGTATAAATATGCTTTTAATCAATTCTCTTTTAATTATGATAAACATGGTAAATGTTCACACAAGATTTAGAGAAAATCTTCATGTTCCTTTTGTGGTTTGAATAACCATATTGTTTCGAGGTGTTTGAAATTTTTTTCCATGCACATGAAAATTTTAAAACAAAGGAGAAAGAAAGTGAAAGGTTCAATGGACAAATCAAACCATGTTGAAAAGAAGATGCAATTATTTTTCACTCATTTCCATAAGTAGGGTCATCTTTTAGACAAGTGTTGGACTTTGTATCAAACAAGTCATCCACGACATTTGAAGAAGGTTGAGAGAGATCTTGAGAAGAATGGAAAATAGGATCCCATAATTGATGTGGGTCATGATGATTCACATGATGAAGTGCAGCTGAAAGAAGCACCATTGAAATTGTTTGGAAATAGATGGTTAGATTTCTTAACCAATTAAGGCCTTACATTTCTTTTGATGATTGAGGAAAATATTTCCTTATTTGATGCATTTCTTTGCCAATTGAATGCATTTCATTTTCTCTAAAATGCATGATTCCATGTTTACACTCGGAAGGTGTTTGAAATGGAAATGTTGACGAATTGTTTCATGGGACGTCCTTTTTTTTGGGAAAAGAATCATCAAGTTATTGAAAAGATCATATATAATAAATTTTGTTTGAATTGAGAGTCAGTTATTTGAAGAGGCATGTTTTGTCGACTTGTGTTTGGTCGATGGTTTGTACACCAATATGTAAGAGTACATGGTGATGTTCGCAAGATTTGACATTTGTTGCTTTTAAGGAGAAAATGGAAGAGGTTGTCAATTTATGTTTCTTGCATGATGTGTTTTTCAAGTTAATGGTTGTGCTTGTGGCAAGATGTCTCAGGACTTTGAAAGGTCCACTCTTGAGTGAGAGGCTCATAATTAGCCTTAATTCTCAAATCATGGCATGAGCAACATGTCAATACTGGAAGATGATGTAATCAAGAAATGGAAAGTGGACAAGATGCCAAAATATTGTAGCCAAAACAACAACAATTGTAGACCGTTGGATGTGTTGACGCCAAGAAGGAAAAGAGACGGAGAATGAATTCTTCTAGATGTGGAATTTAGAACCATGGAGGTAAAGATAATGGTCATTTCTTTTCTTGTGATTACTGATATTGGAACTCATTGCCATAGTTCACTCAGATGGGCTTAAATTGGAAAAGTGTTTACCAAGGAGAACCTTGCATCGAATGCATGTTTGTGCAAAGGAGGAACAAGATTCTCAGTGGGAAGGCCATCAATTATCTTTTCAAGCATAGAGGGATCACTTTTGTACAACTAGGTGTTTAGTCAGTCAACAAGTGTTGGATTGGGTCAACATAAAAAGGAGAATAATGGTTGAAGTGGTAAGCCATTTTCAAGGCAAGGAACGTCAGTGAACCCAAGTTGTTGTCATGGAGATTTTTTTCAAGTAGAATCAAGTTGATAGAATTTGGAAAAGAGAAGAGTATTCAACTCTCATCAGATAACCAAATTTTGTGGGTCCAAAATCCTGTCAGTGGGAAGGAGTGATCGTAATCTGGATTGGGGAAATTATTTTTATAAAAATTCAAAGTTCTCAGAATCGGTCCAAACTAGAATGACCAGATAGGTTTTGTTGCCAAGAATCTGGTGCACTTTGTTTCACTCAAAATAGAGTCTGTATGAGGAAGATAGAACCTAATGTTCATTTTCCTAAAGAGTTAAATAATTTGCAGAAAAGGAGAGAAAGGTGACATGGCAGCCTAGTCAGCAAAAAATAATATTCTGGGAATATTCCTTCATTTCTCCCAATGACACTATCCCAAGTGTCAATTTATGGATGGTGGCTGAGTGGGTGATTTGTTGTATTTTCATTAGATTTGGAACAGACTAATTAGGAGCTAGCATGTGGCTAGGCTGGAGGCTGCCACGTGCCCCCCCCAAAGGCCAAAATATTTTTAAGTCCAAGGTCAAAATTCATTTATATGGCATGGAAAATTTTTATGTATTAGCGGAAGGGCGGAGGTCGAGGTCGAACCCGCGACCTCCCCCACACAAACCACATGATATACCATTATACCACACTTTGTTACTTAACATCATATGCTTGCAGATTTATTTTATATTAATACTATTGCACCATTGGGTGGAGGAGGGGGCCAACCCCCTCACAATGCAACCTCATGAGAAGATCATGGCAAAGCGCTTATTGTTAATGCATGGAGGTTAAGTTTAAAATGGGTTTTATTAACCCTAATCCCTGTTAACAAGTGCTAATCATATGGTTAATCCAGATTGTGATAAAACACACCATTAGTGATAAGCTCTTGCTTATCCCTTCTAATCCAAAATTTTAATGTTCTTATCTTAGCAAAGAAAATGGCAGAGTCCCCAGTTTCGGCGCCACTACCAAAATTGGCTGAGTTGACTGGAGTTTTCTCCAGTTTTAGTGGAGTTTTTCTAGGAAATACTGAAGAAGCCATAACTTTGGCATAATTCGACTAAATTAGGCTCAGAAAGAGTCAATCCTAGATAATTTGGATTCTCTGAGCATGATGGTGTAGGTTGCAAGGGTAGAGGATCACTTCTGTAAGTAATGTTTCCACTTTGAAGATTAAAGAAGCTCAGGGCCACCAGGAGAGGAGGCCATGCCTAGTTCACTTGAAGACCATTTGGAGAGCTTGAAGAGTCTATTTTGAGGTTTTTTGGGTCTTCTGAATCCAATGGAGTAGGTTGCAAAGCTATTGGGGCACTCTAGGTGCATGTAATCAGAGAATTTACCATTAATCCAAACAGGGCCAAGCCATTGAGGCAAGTCCATGGAGATGTAGCCTAGGAGGGGTGAACTCCATTATCAACTCCTGTGTAATGTGTTTGTTGTGTATTATTTCTCTACAATTTATTTTTAATACATGTGTTTTTAACATCTAATTAACTCATGAATTTCTCATAAAAAAATACAAAACTTGACACATAAACCCTCACATAACTGGCTAATTTGAGACGATCCTAAACACATTTATTTTATACTGATGAGGGAGATAGCACAAAAAAAATAGTTTTCCCATATTCAGATCAGGTCAATCTAAAGAACCCACTAGAATCTATAATCATCAAGTGGTACAGAGCATAAGATGAAAGGGAAGATTTCCTATAAGAGAAAAAAATAAGTTCTCAAGAGGTGAGCAAAGGAATAACTACCAACCGAGCAAGGGAAGTTCGAAGCTTCCTAAGGAAGTGAACCAAGATGCCAAAACTCTAAGCTAGAGGAGGAGATTTAGTGAGGTGTTAGTGAAGGATGTGTAGTTGCAGCTCACTCAAAGATACATGTGTGAAAAATGACCGAGGTGAAGATGGACAAGATGAAACAATGAAGACATACGATCAAGCGATCATGTAAATTTTCAAGCATGGGAGTTTGATGTAGGTGTGTCTACCAAACCCCAACCAAATTTGTTTCAATATGCTTATAGAAGAGTGGCATCAGGTAGCCAGAGATAGAGGACACAATTTCCTCGCTTTATTGTAATTTTTATTGAATTTGAACCCTTTAGAGGGCTCAACATGGAAATGATTTTTTTTTTTGTTTCTATTATGGTATGTTTGTTTCTTTATATGGGAAACCTACAATGTTAGGGAGGAGGCTAACTCAATGTACATATTAGGTCATCAAGAGCGAGGCAAGTCCTAATGGTCCTTTTTTTTAACTAATTCATTTCATTTTCTTTTAATCCAAAATCTGAGGTGTTTGTAAGTTTTATATCTCTTTTTTTTAGTCTCAGACCCCCTCTCTAATATCATAGTCTTTGCATTTCACTTGAATGAGGGCTCGAGAGATTATTTTTGCAGGGACCAAAATGGAGGGAGAAGGGTGTTCCCAATGGGCCAGGTTCAAGCCAAGGTGTCATCATAAATTGTAAAGCACCCATGCGAGGAACGAGAATGTAGGCATCGAGGTTAAAATGAAGAAGGGTGTGATCGCAACATTAAAGTGAATCATTGGTCGGCTTGCGACCTTCGATTTTGGGCAGTGCACATGGAGAGAACGACCAGTCTGACTTATGACTTGGGTGAGGCCCAGTCAGACGGTCTCGGCCTGCCGAAAAGTAAAATGAAACCCAACCCAACCTCCCATGGTGAACTAGTGTGGAAGATGGCTTGTAGTGGTTTTGGATGGAGGCAAAAATCATAGTTTAGCTTTAAATGAGAAAGAAGTCTCACTACTGCACGTCAAAGCCAAGAATTTTGGGTCAAAACCCATAGGTCCCAAGATTGTGGACCTCTAGGGGTCAAACTAAATAATCCCCTAAATCGGTAATCATCACACCTACTACTAGAGTACCTAAAAGTGCAATTTGATATTGGTTTATTGTTATTCCTTTTCACTATTTGAATTTTTCTTCCCACCGCTCTCTTATATGAATTAAAAAAATGCTAAAATTATAATATTAATTAATAAATTTGTACAATTAAATATAAAAAGTGTTTTGAGAATGATTGAATTTTATTTTTATAATAATATAATTTAAAAAATTTGTTAAAATTATAATATGAATTATTAAAATTGTACAATTATATATAAAAAATATATTTGTGGGTTGGGAAAGTGTTGATATTTATTTGTATAATAATGAATAATTGAAATATTTGATTTCCTTTCAATTTGCGGGATCTTGTTAAGCTATTATTTATAAAAATGTAATTTTTTATTATTCACAATATATTTTGAAATATAAATATATATATATATATATATATATTATTTAATTTTTATTTTTGAATTTTTAATAAAATTTTGATCATAGCAATAAAAAAAATTATATATTAAGCTCAACTTAAATATAATAATGAGTGGCTCAACTATAAAAATGAAATGATTGAGAAATTTAAATAGATTTGAAAACAATAACCATTTTTTATTTCACTATTTATAAAAATGAACTAAATTACAACTTTATAAGTATGTAACCATGTCGTTCTGTCATCAGAGTTGAAATTTTGTTCATGTCGGCCAAAAAAATAATAATTAATTTAAATGTTTTATATAGTTATTCAAATTCAACTTATATGATAAAATAACTATTAAAAGCATATCATAAATTTACCTTCAACAAAAAAATTTACCACATCAAAATTCCAAATGGTTTAAAATTTTAAAGATTTTTACTCTTTACTAAAGTCAATACCATTTCTTAAAATAAAGTAAAAAGCGTGCTCCAAAATATTATAATATTACTTTTAATTAAATATTTGCAAAATGAAGGCCTAAATATCTCTGTGTCAAAATTGTAATATTTGAAAATTTTGATATCATACCATGTAAAAAATATCATTATATCTAATATTAACATTAATATATTTTTTTGTTAATATTATAAATTTAATAAATTAGGATTAATACAATATTAAATTTGTTATATTATAATATATATTCCAGGAGATAAACAAGATTTTTTAGAAAGCATAAGGAGTTTGAAATTGCTAAACATTGAGAAGTATTGGGTGTTGGGAGGAGATTTTAATGTGATTACTTGCCTTGAAGAAAGAAAAGGAGGCACAAGTAGAAATGAGATAGAGATGGAACTTTTCGGGATATGATATCTCATCTTCGAATGGTTGACATACATATTGTAAATGGAAAATTTACTTGGAACAATAGGAGGGGAGCGACTCATCAATTAGCCTCTCGCTCAGATAGATTCCTAGTATCTGAAGAGCTCATCAGCTTGGATGTATTTTATGAAGATTTTATTATGCCATGCATGAGATCAGATCATTGGCCAATACGTCTGGAGGTAGATATGAACCAACAAAATAACAAAAGACCTTTTAGATTTAAGAGTTTCTGGCTGAGAAACCCTACTTTCATCGCAAAAGTTAAAAGTTGGTGGGAAGAAAGTAGGGTGCAGGGTAGGAATCAAATGCATACGTTTTAGCTAAAACTCAAAGACATCAAACAAAAAATAAGAAAATGGAACAAGACAGAATTTGAGAAAATTCATCAAGATAAGGAAAAGCTCCAGGGGCATATCCAGCATATCCAACAACAAATGATTCTCATGGGGAGATCTACAAATATTTCTAAAGAGGAAGGTTCATTAATAAGCAAAATGGAAGAAAGACGAATCCAGGAAGAAATATTATGGAAACAAAAATATAGAATTCAATGGTTAAGAGAAGGGGATAATAATTCTAGTTTCTTCCATAAAGCAAGGCTACAAATATGCCAACATAATCATATCTTTTCTCTCAAATTTTCTACAGGAATAGATTGGTCCAACATAAAGATTTGGAGAATGAGTTGGTCAACCATTTCCGAGAAATATTAAAGGAACTAGATCGAAATCGAATGGAAGCTATCAATAGTGTAAAGAAATTCATTCCCACAGTTGTTAATCGGGAGCAGAATTTAGCCTTGCTCAAGGAAATCATTATTCAGGAGGTGGAGGATGTGGTCAAAGGCTTAGCTAAAAATGAGGCACTGGGACTTGATGGCTTCACCATAGAATTATTTCAGGCTTCTTGGTCCTTCATTGGTAAAGATATTTTAGACCTAGCAGAGGAGTTGTGAAGAACAAGACAGGTATACCCAACATTGAATTATACTTTTATTTCTTTGATCTCGAAGCAAGATAAATGTGATGTTATTTATAAGATTATGTCGACTATTATGGTCAATAGGCTTAAACCTATCCTTTCTTCTCTTATCTCCCCTAAGTAAACTGGGTTTGTCAAAGGTAGAGAAATTCTGGATGGTATTGTGACTACCTAGGAATCCATTCACTCCCTTCGCACTCTTAAAGCTAAAGGTATGATGATTAAACTCGACTTAGCCAAATCCTATGACCCTCTAAGTTGGTATTATCTCCAAAACATTCTGCAACTATTTGGTGTTGATCAAATATGGATTGATTGGATCCTCTCCTTCATCTCTACCCCGAATTTCTCAATCTTAGTTAATGGAAGCCCATCTGATCCTTTCAACGCCTCCTGCGACCTGAAGCAGGGAGATCCCCTATCCCGATTCCTATTCATCATTGTTGTGGAGGGGTTGGGAAGATTCATCAATCATTGGATGATGGATGACACCCTGAAAGGCTTAAAAATTTGGGGCTTGGATCTCACATTATCTCACCAAAAAATTTGTTGATGATATCATGATGTTTTTCCAAGCTAGCCCACAGGAATCGCAAGCCATTTTAGATATTTTTAAAGTGTTTATGGCCACCTCTGGAACATTGATTAATAATGAAAAATATATTTTTTTTTTCTTTAACACTACTCCCCAATTTCAAAGGTTCTTAGCTCGTACTTTTGGGTTCACCATTGGGACTCTACCCACCAAGTACCTGGGCATGCCCCTCGCTGTAAATTCCCTAAGAATATCCCACTAGAAAAGCCTCATCACTAGAATTAAAAATTCACTGCAAAATTGGTCCTTTTGGGCTCTTAATTCCCCTAGTCGTGTCATCCTTATCAAATCCGTTCGTTAATCCATCCCTATCTATCAACTTTCTGGGATGGCAGCTCCGAAGAATATTTGTTCTGAAATGGTTAATATTTTTTAAATTTTTTTATGGAAAGGGTCACAACAAAAATGGAGGCGAGCTCTCTTATCATGGGATAAACTCACTTTTGCAAAATCCAAAGGTGGGTTGGGTTTTCAGGATCCATACACCCTAAACCAGGTCATGGGGGCTAAATTGTGGTGGTAGTGGATGTAGGGAGGCACGACCCTATGGGAAAAAATATGGGAATGGAAATATGAAATGCCACAACCAACGAGAGACTGGTTGCAACTGAATATCACCCCAAAAGGATTTGGCATATGGAACATGGCTTTAGAAAATAAGAATTTTATTACAGAACATAGTTTCTAGGAGATCAAAGGAGGCAACCTAGCCCATTTTTGGGAAGATTCCTGGCAGTAGCGAGATAAGCTATACATCACGCTAGATTTAGTATAAATTTTCCTGTTTACAAATAAACCTTATACTAAAGAGGTAAAAATTTATTGGGAAGAACATAATGACCTATTCTGGAGGAGATGGAAACAAAAACAACAGTGGAAATAGACCTCAGACACACAACAATGGGGAAATTTTGACAAAGAACTACATACTAGGAAAATACCTATCCTAAAAGGAAATGATATCCTATGCTGGGGGTGCAACATGAAAGGAATGCCAACAACTAGGGAAGCTTATCAGATAAAATCAAACAATGCAAATACACCCGACAACAGGTTATGGAAAAAAAAATTGGTCAACAAAACACTAGCCCAAAATTGAACACTTTCTATGCTCTATTGGCCATGGAAGAATTCTTACCTGGGATCAGCTCCAGAAACATAGTATTATTGGACGCTCTAGTTCTGTGATATGTGGGGAGAATGAAGAAAACCTAGAACACCTTCTTAATAATTTCTCAGTGGCAGACTAGATGTGGTGCAACCTTTTCAACCCATTCCAGCAAACGGACAGAAATAGCGATATCATCAAAAAAGCTATTGAGAATTGGAGAAAAGGAGGATACAAAAATAGAGTGATCAACAGAGCCTAGACACTTTCTGCTAGGTTCTTGCTTTGGATAGTGTGGAAGGAGAGAAATCAAAGAACATTTTAAAATGAAAAAAGGCAAATGCCTGAGCTTTGGCAGACCATTATCTAGAATATTAGAGAGACTATCCTCGCTAAAAATGGAGCCATGAAGATTGGAAAACTCAGGGAATAGAGGAAAAAATTCTCAATCACTTAAATATTAAGGCAGAGATGTTGGCGCCAACCTCTTGGAAACCCAGATCTATGACTTTTGAATTTCGGGACAGATTCATACCTCCTCACTAGGGATTCATCAAATTAAACTATAATGGGGGTTCAAAGGGTAACCCAGGTCAAGTAGGGGCAGTGAGAATATTTTGCGACTGTACTGGACGAGTTCTGAGAATTTTTTCCATTTACCTAGGGTATGCTAGTAATAATGAAGTAGAACTGAATATTGCAAAACATGGCCTGCAAATTTCTAACCGCGAATAGTACAACTTCCTTGAGATTGAGGGAGATTCGACTATGGTTACAGGTGTCCTCCGAAAGTTACAATAGGGATCACGCTGGGAGAACATTAGCTATAGCTGGAGAACAACAAGACTCATCCAAGAGTTTAAGGAGATAATGGATAGGCTTAGCTATATCATTCTGCTTCATGTAAGGAGATGAGGCAATGAAGTAGCAGACTATTTGGAAAATTGTGGATGCATAAATCAAGACAGGGTGATGGACCAACCATGGGTGCATACTAACTTGGAGCCAGGACTTGCAGACCTTAAAGTCATTATACAACGAGACTGTGGGCACAATGAACGAGATAAAAAATAACTCCCTCGATCGAGGTGCCAACTGGCGATGCCAGAGACACATCATCATGATGGGATGCGGGTATGTGGTGAAGGCACGTGAAGGCATTCACATCAAGGCTGAGGACGACGTGCAGACAGCTTCACCCTTGGATAATTATGATCAAATTTACACATAATGCAGAACAACCAGTGAGTCAGGTGGGATGTCAGGAAGGAGTCAAGATGTGTGCCGACGAGTTATATGGGAGAGGGTTATTAACAAGGTTTTTTCCATTTTCTATAACTCTATTATTCCCTCAATGTTTGCCATCCTCTACATGTTTGGTACTGCTGCAAGAAGTATCCCTATCAATAGGCCAAACGATGCTAGAGGACTTCGCAACCTGCAATACTGAAATGGTATGTACCCAATTATCCATACACCACAACAATGAAACGAGTCTTTGCATATCGTTCTATGCGAAGAAAGCTACTGGTTTTTCTTGATTTCATTTATCTGGTTCGATACTCTGTAATTTGCTGCATGAGCTCTATAATATCTACTCATTGCATCATCATGCAACATGTTTTTGAGCTCTATAATCTCTACTCATTTGGGATGTTTTAAAATTGTCATGCTCTATAATGTTACAGGTCTTCTAAGAAAATCCTTTCAACTGAGAAAATTGTTGGAAGACCACAATATAAAATCAATGGTCAAAGGAAACTCGGCAAAAAAGGAAGCAAAGGAAAAAGGAAAAGCCAAGGTTCCAAAGTCACCTCCAGCCAAGCGTGGCAGGAATCCGGGCAAAGAAGTCATGGAGAATTTGTTTGAAACTTATTCTGATGGGACACCATGTTCTATCAATTCACTTATCCATGGATGGGAGGGGCATGCAAGAGCCAAGCAGGAGGAAGAAGAACAAAGCATTGTCGAAGAGCTTAATCAGATCATCACTAATCCTGTTCATACTCAAGGCATAATATCATTATTCCATCATTCAATTCAAACTTATTGGTTGCTGAAATACCTTATGGTTAAGGCAATAATTTTTGTTCAAGAGGTCGGGGGTGACCTTAAAGCTGCATCAAATTTAGCTGAGATCAATAGGTCCATTCAAGAAATGAACCTTCACCAGCACCATCAATATGTTCACTTAGGAAGAATCGAGAAGGAGTTGAAATCCATGCACCAGGTTGATATTCTTGGCTCCAACTTGAAAGATCCAGCTCTTGTGGAGTCAGATGATGACTTATGGAACCTCTTCTCTGTGTTGAAATGAGAAATGATTGTCCTTGTTTTAATTTTTGAAAATGTTAGCAGATAGAGTTTACTTTAATATTATGTCTATGCCTGCAAATACTGATATTATCTACTTGAATAAAGTTAGAAACATACTCAATATGTTTATGTTTTGGATGGCCTATAATTCGTTAAGATGACCAATAGACCTGGTTTCCTATGGGTAGTTTGAGGCCTAAAGTTGTATCTTCTGACCTGATTTTTCTTTATAAAAGGAAAATAGAAAGGATCTACTAATTTTACAATATATATATATATTAACACATCATGATATATATTAACTCTAGATATATATGGGAGGGAAGAAAAAAGACATAGTGATAGAGGTGGACAGATAGAGGGAGTGAGAGGAAGGAAGAGAAAGAGATAAAGAGGAAGGATGAGAGAGGACATGAGAGATAGGAGGAGAGAGGGAGGGATAGAGAAATGGAGTTAGAAGGAAGGAGAGGGAGGGAAGAAGTATCACATAGAGGGAGAAAAGTGGATAGAGAGAGAGAGGGAGTGAAAAGGGAGAGATGGAGAGAGAGTGTATATGTTTCGGGTGAGATATAGAGATAAATAAGGAGAACTAAAGAGAAAAGGGGGAGAGAAGGATTGATAGTGATAAAGTTTGAGGGAAGAGAGAGAGAAAAAGATAGAGGTAGTGACAGAGAGATGAGGGGGAGATATCGAGGGAGGAAGGAGAGAAAGGGAGATTGAGGAAGGAAGAGAGCGAGGATGTGAGAGAGAGAAGAAGAGAGGAAGGGATAGAAAGAGGGAGGTAATAATAAAGACAAAGAGCGAGAAAGTTGGAGAGAGAGAAGGAGTGATAAGGGATATGGAGAGAGAGTGAGAGATGAGAGAAGGAGGGAAGCGAGATAGAAGGGGGTAGAGAGGGAGAGCAGGGAAAATTTTAGGGGTGAATATCCCAAGGGTGAAATTTAAGGGGTTTTAGATTTTAGAGGGGCAAATTTTTTATATAAAACATTTTTTGTACTTTTTGTATGGTTAGCCCCAAAATTATTTTAAAAATAATTAATTATTATGTTTTAGCCCAAAAAATAGTAGTGCATAAAAAGTGAAAGTCTAGATTCGCCTCTTGATTTACTGATTTGGACTATTTTCGGTTGCATTTACCCCTGATTCACTGGGTTGGAGGGTTCTGGAATGGAATTCGCCCCCAATTTAGTTTATGCTGATGATGAGGGCAACGGATCCAATTTACTAGGTTGGAGTGTTTTGGAATGGCATTCTCCCCCAATTTACACCGTTTACGCTGTTGATGAGGGAAATGGAGGTTTTGGGTTGCATTTTTCCCCAATTTTCTGGCTTGGAAAGTTGGAGGGTTATTGGAATGGCATTCATTGATTGAATGAATGTGGAACATGAGAATTTTCAAGATAATTTTTGTTACAGGAGATGTATCAATATTTAACAAAGGAAAGGTTGACCGAGGACAATGTAACCTTTCAAAAATACTAGTTGACTACAGGGTCAAATTGTGGACCGTGGTTGGTATGCCATCAAAACATGTCGAGTTCAGAATAAATTTACTTGGGATTAGGTGCCTTGCCACGAACCTATTAATCCGAATGAATTAATTGGAAATGGAGATTATGAAACCATTTGTTATGACGCCATTGAAGCAATTCAGGTTGAGCACAAATATACTACTTGTGATCTGGTGTCTTCTTATGATGAAGAAGAACCAAATAAGCTACATGAATTACTTGATAAAATATATTTTGTGAATTCGAGCTACAAGGGAGCTTATTTGACATCCTCGAAAGCTGGTGCATTATTGGAAGACTTCCAAGGTTCTAGAGAAGAAGCACTCCCGAGAGAGCTAGAGGAAAATAATGAAAAATGGTAAGAGAGCCTTACAAAATATAGGGATGACACTAGTAATATTCGAGTGAAAGCCTCTTTTGGAGATCCTTCTATGAAGACATTAACTTATTATGATTCTTGCCAGATTTCTTAGGGTGAAACGGAGGTTGTTTTGGGAAGTATGGAAGGTAGCACTTGTGGAGAATTAAAAAGAGAACCTCATGATGGGCTTCATTTTTCCCTTTGGTATTTGGGCCTACAAGATCTTTTTTCAATTGAAAAAATTTACAAGTCTCTGCATGCTGCAATGAAAGATAATCCTCGTATGTGGAAAAATATACATGTGGAGTATCCTCTAAGCGAAAGGCTCACTGATGATGTCCTCTTAAAACTTGCTGAAGGGTCTCAAGGTCAGTTACGAAGATTGACTTTAGTGGAGTGCCTGAAAATTATAGATGATGATGGAATGAAGCAAGTATTGGACATCAGTCCAAAGCTTACAAAGGTAGGTATAGATCTTTGTTGGTTTCTGATTTGAGAAATTACAAAAATATGAATTTGTTGTTGCACTTGGAATTTGGAAAATAAAAGTATATTTAATTTCTGAATATAGATTTTTTTCATTTTGGCATGCTTAGCAATGTCAACAGTTAGACTCAATTAATGTAATTGCATGGGTTTCATGAAATGGAATTGTGCTTCTCGTAAAATGTTTTCAAACCGGGTTACTAAATGGATGTGTTTGCATGTAAATTTAACCCCTATTATCCTTTAAATACAATGAAGACATCAACTTATTATGATTCTTGCCAGATTGCTTAGGTTGAAACCAAGGTTGTTTTGGGAAGTATGGAAGGTAGCACTGGTGGAGAATTAAAAAGAGAACCCCATGATGGGGCTTCATTTCTCCCTTTGATATTTGGGCCTGCAAGATCTTTTGTCCATTGAAAATTTTTGCAAGTCTCTTCATGCTGCAGTGAAAGATGATCCTCGTCAGTGGAAAACTATACATGTGGAGTATCCTCTAAGAAAAAGTCTCACTGATGATGCCCTCTTAAAACTTGCTGAAGGGTCTCAAGGTCAGTTACAAAAATTAAATTTAGTGGAGTGCCTAAAAATTACAAATGATGATGGATTGAAGCAAGTATTGGACATCAGTCCAAAGCTTACAAAGGTTGGTATTTGTCTTTGTTGGTTTTTTATTTTGAGAAATTAAAAAAAGATGAATTTGTTGTTACACTTGGAATTTTGAAAATAACAGTATATTTACTTTATGAATATATATTTTCTGCATTTTGGCATGATTAGTAATGTCAAAAATTAGATACAGTTAGTGTAGTTGCATGGGTTTCATGAAATGGAATTATGCTTGCCATAAAATGTTTTCAAACCGGGTTACTAAATGGATGTGTTTGCATGTGAATTTAACCCCTATTATCCTTTAAATACAATGAAGACATTAACTTATTATGATTCTTGCTAGATTGCTTAGGGTGAGACCGAGGTTGTTTTGGGAACTATGGAAGGTAGCACTATGGAGAATTAAAAAGAGAACCCCATGATGGGCTTCATTTCGCCCTCCAGTATTTGGGCATATAAGATCTTCTATCCATTTATAAAGTCTCTGCATGTTGCAGTGAAAGATGATCCTCGTCTGTGAAAATATAGACATTTGGAGTATCCTCTAAGTGAAAGGCTCATTGTTGATGCACTCTTAAAACTTGTTGAAGGGTATCAAGGTCAATTACGAAAATTGACTTTAGTGGAGTGCCTAAAAATTACAGATGATGATGGACTGAGGCAAGTATTGGACATCAGTCCAAATCTTACGAAGGTTGGTATCTGTCTTTGTTGGTTTCTGATTTTGAGAAATTACAGAAAGATGAATTTGTTGTTTCACTTCACATTTTGAAAATAACAATATGTTTACTTTCTGAATATATATTTTCTAAATTTTGGCATGATTAGTAATGTCAATAGTTAGATTTAGTTAATGTAATTGCATGGGTTTCATGAAATGGAATTGTGCTTCCCGTAAAGTGTTTTCAAACAGGGTTACTAAATGGATGTGTTTGCATGTGAATTTAACTCCTATTATCCTTTAAATACAATAATAAAATGATAGAAACTTAAAATATTAGAAGATTATTTTTTGAAGGAAATGTAGGTAGAATTTTCCCCAAAATGTTGAAACCATCAAGGGAGGCACTGGTGCAACTCTTCCATTTAGTATTTCATGTTCTTATGTGTTTGAAATTTCTTGTTTCTTGATTTTTCTTCTATTACTGCACACACTGGTGGCTTCTCCTCAACTTTCTTGGCATATCTTAAATTTCATTAGATATCTGGAAACACGGAAAGGTAATGCGTTTCTGTGAAAATGATGTTGCATGGGAGGTACTGCTTGTAGGTTGTTTTCTTGTTCAGTTTGTCCATTCTTTTCAAAACCATATTATGCATTGATTATGGAATTTTCTTTAGTGTATTAGTTTTTCGTCATGCAATTATATTCTTATCTTACACTTGCTCAATTTAAGCTTGTTAATTTAGAAGTTTTGAGTGAAATATCATTTTATCTTGGTACCTCCTACTCTGCCCTTGACTATATGTGGTGCACTTGTTTCTGGGCTTTGTAATTATGTTTTCTAGGCTGCACAAAGTTGATTGCCAATGGCATTGTAAAAAATTTCAAAGCACACAGAGAATGCAACATGCACAGATTGAAGCATTTGAAAATAAGTGGTATTTTTGGGATAAAAAGAGAGCACGTTGAGAAGTTGAATTACCTTTTGGATGGTGGTTTACATCAGAAGTCTCATTCATTGAAACCACGGTTTTATTCTAATGGTCACTATTATTCACTTTCATATGATGATGCCAATACAATTGATATTGATGCTTTCCCTAGATGTGGGAATGTAAGGCTTGTTTATGACTGCACCAATGAAAGTTTCCAAAAGAAAAAGGACCAGACAGTTAGAGAGTGTTGGTATTGTACATTTTGTATTGCACGCTGTGACTAGTGTGGAAGGTGTATTGATGTTACTGAATATGAATAAATTTTTTGTCTTGATATGCTCTGTGCTAACTGCATACAGGCTTCTCAACTACCAAGAATCAGAAAAGATCATCTATGGTAAATATACATTATCAGAATTTTAGCTTTAATTTAGGCTTCAATGATTTTGGGCTATTACTTGCTTGTAATCTGGGTCCAAAATTGATTTTTTTGAACCTATATCAGGGGGTTGTTGAAGACAAAGAAAACAAATCGTTATCTTTGTGTGTTTTGAGGTGTACATATTAGTTTTCCTTATTTTGAGAATCAAAGGTATATCTAGGACAACAAATATGAAGAAATGCTATTTCAATTTTCATGAGAAGAAGCCAACAACAATTTTTCCTTTGGGAGATTTTGGAGAATGTTTGCTGATAGTTTAGGCCCTGTGATATTACAATTTTTGTTTTCAGGCCTTGTTCATGAGAAGGCTATTGCATAGTAAAGCCGCATGTGGCCTAGCTTTATATAGTAGTAGACAATAGTTGTAAATTACATTTATCAATTTGAAAAAAAGTTGTACAGGAAAATAACCTTCTTATGGGTCTAAAGAGAGAAACGGTTTCTACCTCCAAATATTATGGTGTGTTTGGTGGGTGGTGCTATGTCAGAACTAAACACAACCAGAAAGGTGGATTTATTGTCATAATGGAGTGCTGTTTATGGTAATATCAATATCAGGATCATACTACTTTGGTACAGCGTGTTGACACTAGCACATTTGCCCCAAATTCTGACGGTGGAAATGTCACTCTTGCAACACATAGGTGTCCCAAGAGCGACATTTGAGGTGCGCCAAAACGTGGTTTCTCCTAATGTCAGACTTTTGACACTTGACTTAAATGTCGGTATAGCAGCGGTAGGTCTGACGTTTTACATTAGTGTCACACTTTTGACATTTAATGAATCGTCGCAGTTCCGACGGGAATAGACATCGCTAGTACGATGCCTTCAAACGGTGCTGGTCCTTGCCTTCAAATGTCGCTAGTCCGATGCCTCTAAACATCGCGAGTTTGACGCCTCTAAGCATCGCTAGAACGACGGTCCTCTATTTCGAAATACTGACGGAACGAACATTTTTTAAAAAACTATTTGTCGCTACAATGACAACACTACAGGGTCAGAAGACTGACAAAACCACAAATTGTCATAAAAAGGAAACATCGTTAGAGCGATGATGGAAAAAGGTCAGAATACCGAAGGAACTATGAATATTAAAAAAAAAAAACTTGATGTCGAAGTACCGATGGAAATAAAATATTTTAGAAAAAAACATCGAAGTAGATCCCGCGTTGAAATACCGAAGCTAACAATATAATATTTAAAAAAAGACGTTAGAACAATTGACTAATAAATTGTGTGAGAATACCACTGCGAGTGGAGGAAACTAAACTATTATTCATCCTTTTATGGATGATGTGTATCCTATTTTATATAACCTTGTAAGTTATATATATGTTTATGGGATAAAATGGAGATGGTAGATTTAGCAACACAAGGTGTAGTGAAGGGGCTCGTTGTAGTGGTCATTGCAGTATTGAAAGCGATAGTATGTTACGTACTTGTTTATTAAGTTGAAATTTTTTTAGATGAAATAAAAATTTCATCTAATAACTCATGGAATTAAAAAAGTTAAAGTGACAGATAAAGATGCAAACACAAGGGTTACTTTTATAGATGATAATATGACAGAGAAAGCCTTGACTGATTCATCACAAGTTACAAATGTGTCTTTGCAGCCTGCAAAATCCACTTTTGAATACAAACCTGCAACAACTGCTAAGAGAATGTTTTCCTAGGCATTGGGGCTTCCATTTGAAAATTGTTCTTCTAAAGGTGCTTCAGACTTAACAACAAGATGTGAAATTGGAAGCAACAATGTTTTAGATGTGGAAAGTCTTCTTGTAGGTATTCCTTCAAACAAGAATGCCTGCCATGTTTCATATTTAGGTGAAGTTATATCGGAGAAGCACTTCCTTGACATCTCATTTGAGATCTGAGGAAAATTATTCAAGGGTGAGGTGGATCAACCCTCTATCAATAAGGCACTAAGAGTTGATCCTCAAAATATTTCATCCATGACAAGGATGTCAAATACACATATTCCTGGAAGAGCTGCCCAGAGGTTGTTTGCACAAGCACTTGGGATACAGATTGTCTCTTCAACTAGAATTGAGGCTAACCTTAGTAGAAACTCAAGTTTTTCAACCTCTATATCTTCATCTTCCAGGGGCCTTCGAAAAGGCCAGAAAACTGGATCTACAGCTAATTCTGAAGATTCTAATGTATTAGTTTCGAGTATAGATATGACTATCTCAGCCAATAATAAGTCTCGAGTCTATGATACTGAGATAAAGTTGATAGAGTCCAATTATTTTGTCAATTGAAAAAGTTTAGGTTCTATTAGTATTGGGAGATAGGCCAAATACTGGATTCCAAATTTATCGGAATCAATTCCTTGACATCCTAGTATAAAAATAAGTTAATACCCAGCTCCACATCACCTTCCACTTCCTCTCCATGTCAGTTCCATGTTAGTACAATGTTTTCACCATGTCATCACCACATCACCAATGAGCCATGTCATGATGATACACCATCTACCACATAGGTATGCCACATCATTCTACTTCAGTGCCACAACATCATGAACCAAATAACAATAACATGTTATCTTCCATGTGGGTGTTCCACATACCAATGAATATCTTACTATTCTTCACTGCAAACTACAAGTCTAGGATAAGGCAACTGTTCTCAAACCTGGGCTAAGGAAATAGTTCTCAAGGTTTGAGCTCTTTTGGGTTCCAAAGGAAGGTCAAGTCCACAATTAAGTTACTAATCCAACCCTCCAACAAAGTTTTTTCAATGGTCCAAAGTCTTCTCCGTTGAAAAGTGTAACTAGGTCGGTCTTCATGTTGACTATGTAATTGTGTGTTTATGTAAAGAAGAAGACAAAGATAATAAAATGTATTTCGTTGTACTTGCTTCATGGGTTTCATGATCAAGATTTACTATGTAGATAGACTTTTTCTTGATGTCATTAGGATTTATAAGATTCATTTTCATGTTAATAGATTCATGTTACACTTGAAAGAAGACCTCCAAAAGACAAGACACAATCATCCTGAAAGTTGGCCTCATTAAATATATATTTGACATGTTGGCTTACATAAATAGGACACATCCATTCAAGAATTCATATCGGCTTATTTATGGAAGCTTAACCACTATAAATAGAAACCTAGTCTCAGTCTACAAACAAATATTTTCGGACATCTTCTCTGAGATTTTCGGTGACCTATCTTTGAGGTTTTTCAGTGACAAGATAGAAGTACAGTTTGGTGCATCTCTCATTTCGGATGGGTATAATAGTGATGGAAATCAGATAATATACAACAAGAAGTTTCAGATGATGACTCAGAAAAACACAGTGATTATGGTTCGGATTGTAGAACAGACTTAGGGCAACATTACAATGACACTTTCTTTATAAAAATGATGGAACTCAGATAATATACAACAAGAAGTTTCAGATGATGACTCAGGAAAAACATAGTGATTACAGTTCGAATTGTAGCACAGACTTTGGGAAACATTATAGTGACACTTTCATCACTGTCTCAGTGTAATACATCAGTATATTTTGGTGACATCTTCTAGTGCTTCCTCAGTTAAGGAGTCAACGTTGTCTTAAGTAGAATCTTGGTGCTCGATATCACTTGGTGCTAGTATAACAATGATTGATGACATGTTCCGAATATATGACCTCAGTTTGTGGAAGATCGAAGAAGTAGAAGAGCCTTAGTCCTAGCCTAGGATATATATAGCATGAAGGAAGGCCAACACAACCATGATATAGTCATGGTTTTGTTCAATGCAAAGATTATGTTCAGTAATAGGTCTCAGTATCACAGTGTTGCATGGTGAAATAAAGGAGGATGACTGTGTCTTGGTCTAGGAGAGGCAGTTTAGGTCAAGGTTTTGATCATGATCTTTGTTCTCATCAAGTGAAGAATATATAAGAAGAGATTTGTGGGTTTTCCCCTCAAGAGGAGGGGTTTCAGCCCTGGCTTCGAGTCTAACTAATGTGTCGTTGATATTATTGTTTTGATGGTTGTTTGATGTATTGAACACAATCATAATGATGAATAAAGGTAGTAAGGAAATAAGTAACACAAACAGTTATCATATAAGAGAATTTGTATTAACTTTTTCCCTGCCTAATTCGCAACATTATCCACAGGTAGTTGTGCTACTAATCCAAGCTACCAAAAATACCTATTCACTTGCTAATAGCCCAAAATTCTGAGCTTTCACGAGTTTATAAGATATGGATTCAATCCTTACTATTGACTATCCAAGCTTCACAGTACTGTGTTCTTAAAGTTTATCATTGCACCGAGACCTCTCCAATGAACCTTGAGTTAGGTCACTGCCAGTCTGAGCCTTCTTGTTCACTGTTTGTTGTCCAAGCTTCAAGAGGTGATAGTCCACAACAAAGGTAAGCTACAAGGCTATTCACACGTTGGCTTCCACATATCCGAGTTTGAGCTTCTCCAATAGGTAGCTTCTCCAACACGTTGGCTCTTTTTATGTTTTACATTATTATAACTCATTATACATACAAACTTCAAAGTATAGGAGATCTCCTGCACCCCAGGTTGTTCAGTGCCCCACTCTCTCTGTGGGAAATTGGAATATGCTTCAAAGTTTTAAAATAGAATCCATGAGGTTAGATGGATGTCAGAAACGATATGTGATAAATAATTGGGTGTTATGTGCATATATGTTATAAATTGCACACCACACAAACAACTAATGGGTCAAGTAGATAAATGATATGTTAGTGATCCTTATAGAGATATTTAATAGGTAACAACCTATCGATTATAAAGAAAAGATGCATGCATGCACTAGCAAATAAATCATGTAAGAAAGGTGCCATTTTTTCATCTAATAAGTAGAGTATAGATAACAGAATATATAGCTTACTTGCATGCGTGCAAGGGGTATGTTAAGTTTAGTTATTTTTAAATACACTAAATAGAATTTTTTGATATATGTTTCCTGTCAACAAGAGAAATTGGGATTGTGAAAGTAATCCTTTAGCTAAGAGCACTGCAACAGGGTGATCTACTTCATAACCATGCCTTTGTGATTGCATTCAACAACACCTTGATAAAAATAAATCCTATGCTCAGTAACACTGCTATGGAATGCAAATCTATCACTTAGAGAAACATTTTGTCTTGTAAATATGATTCTTATTTTAATAGGAAATAGCATTTAAGAACAATGGTTTTAGAAAGGATACAATACCAGTTGCTGAGATCAACACTTCACCTTCACCAGGATGGTCATCCAAAACTTTGGTTACATCATACACCTATGAAACATTGCCCAGAACAATAAATTGCATAGAAATACAACATGAATGAGCTATAGATACAACTACCCTTGTTGCAGGTAAACAAAATCAGAAATTAAATGTAACAGATTGTATATCTGGTTGAAGCTAAAAATATAAATCTACTAATAGCAGCCTCAAGATCCCAAAAGTTACAATGCAATGTACATATAATACATAAAGAATTGATAATATCAAGCTCAAATAAAATCACAATTTCAGTTCAGATTAGAGAGCGCTTGAATAATGCCACATCATCCCTATAATAAATGGAATAGATATAGTTAGTTGACAAATTGTAATCGTAACACTTTGCATGTAAAATTACAATTAAAAAGGTCACATGTCACATCTTAAGTGTAACAATGCATGTGGCATTAGTAAGAGGTAAAATGGAACTAATGAGTAGATGTCTTCTTTGTATTTTAGGAACCTCACCATCCATGCACATTCATTCAAAGTTTAGAATATCACATCCATCACTAAAGGAGTTATGTGAGTTATGTTCAGTTCTTATCTTGGTCAATATCTGCTCATATCACTTATTGACTAAAAATCCACCTTTTGACTTTGTACATGCCATGTGTCAATGCAGGTCACCGTATTAGTTTTTTATATTCAACAGAATGCGTAAAGGTACCTAACTGTGGCTCACTAAATATTTTATTGAATAGAGTCAACAGATTGCTGGAAGGAGTCATAGTATGGTCATTTTGGATCAATCCCAACTAAATAACCATATATAATCATGACTCCGGTTTAATATAACCACGTGTCAAAGCCCTTACAACAACTTAGACAATACAAGAGGATGGACAATATCCTATACTCTTTAACAGCACACTGAACTCTTATTCTCATGGGAGCCAATTCAAATTAGGGACTCATTTCACTGATAAATGAAAGAACAGGTTCAAGAAAAAGAAAAAGGTTTGTTATTTAAACTAAAAAAATCTATTTTAATCTCAAATCTATCAAGTGCACAGTCTAACATATTCACTATCGGACAACAATATTCTAACATATTCCATTTTAAGGTAGTGGATATAGTCTAACATATTCTGAAGTAAGATCTTTGTGGCACATGGTTTGGTAGCACATATTACTTCATAATTTCAAACACATTTTTTTATTACAATCCTTTTCAAAACGCCCTAATTTGCAATAATTAAAACATCCCTTAACATAATTTGAAGTGCTCCCTCTTGCATCTTCATTCTTGAAAACTTTTGTATCCTTTCCTCCACCACCCTTATCTTGGTTGATGATTAAACTCCCATCATCTTTGCATCTATACATTGATTGACTATATGTTCCATGGATATAGTCTTGGCTTATCATAAGTACTCTTTCCCTTAGTTTTTTCCTTTGTTGCAAGGGCATGTTCAATGCTTTCAACACTGTAAATTTAACATTTTCCTTGAGATAAAAGGCCATACAACTCATCAAATATTCTCACTCAAACTATTTGAAAAACACATTGGTGACAAATACTCGATATCTGCTTGGTAGATTGCCCAGGGTAACATGATGATATTAGAGGTATACTCGACGAAAGTATAAAATGCCAATGTTTGCATTAAATGGAAGAAGAAATAAAGAAATCATATGTACGCACTGCATAGTTAAAAAATTAACATACATCAAGCAAACATAGAAATGTGGGGGTACCCAAAGAATCTCCTGAAAAGGAGAGATGAAAAGAAAGAAGCTAAACTAGCAAAAGAATAAATAACAAAATAATAAAACAAAGTGGTCTCTAAAGAAGATAAACCCTAGACATTGAACTAGAGGACAATCCTGTGTCAAAGGAAACGAAGAACAAGAAATCCTGTGACAGAAAGTTGACCATATCACAAACAGATAGAAAAATTATATCCTAAATTGCATAAGAATCAGAGAAGACTGCAGCACTGTAAAAGGACCAACATTGAGCTTTAAGAGGATAGAAAGTGTTTGTTCCAACATGCTTTCATGTAACCATGGATAATGAATTCACGATAAACACTAATGACAAGGAGAAGAATGGAGAGGAGGTTGGCAGGAGATCCTGCCCCAATATAAGGCATCCTATCGAATTCACTTCTACTTCACTTCGATGAATTCACGATAAATATTGCAATATTGTATAATTCTATAGAAATGCCCTTTATAAGGTGCAGTACTAAAATCATTCATGGTAAATGATAATGAGTTATTTGAAATTAAACTGATGATTGCATGTTTTCTAAAGATGAAATGTCTCAGATCTATGCCAGAGAAAGCTCCCATTAATATAGCAGCCATTAAACATCAATATATTGTACTACTAGCAATTCTGCCTTACATCCATTTTGTTTGTAAACCTAAAGAATTATTCAATCTAAAATATGATTGTATTTCCAAAACACAATGCATGCATTAGAACCAATAATAAACATGATTACTTAAGTGGAGATAAAAAAGTAACAAAATACAAGCTTAAAACAACAAGGCTCACAGAATAGTAATCCATTTAGACCAATGCAGATGTGAGTGGTTAAAGTTAACCAAGCCACCAAAAATAGCGAATAAATGGGAAGCATATCAGAGTTTTGTGATATAAAAAACAAAGCAATTCTAGTTTAGGAAAATAAGCTTAGTGTAAAATTGTATTTAGTCAAGAAACCATCTTTGAACTACTTTATGCTAATCATATCATACATACCTTGCATTAGGGGAATTTTGAGGTCTAAAATGGGCCTCCTAAGGAAATAATAAAATAATAGCTAAACCAATAAAATAATATTTATGAATTTGCAATTCATTTTTTGCACCACAATCCATGTAACCATAGTTAAATTCAATTCAAAAGTTGTACCAAAATCAAATTAATTAAAAAGTTGTATTGATGTGACTATAAATGAGAATGAGTTTTTCAAGAAAAAATCATCATCATTAAACAAAAAATGCATTTGTCATTTGTACTTAAATAACTTAAAATAAAATACAAATATGAATTTATAAATTCTTAATTATATTATATGCTACGAATTAAAATTTATATTATTTAATTTGTATAATAACATGTAATTAATCTACTATATAAAAATAATATAATATAATATAATAAATGTATAGGGATATGCATTGTTTCTTTCAAGAAATATGAAATGAAAATAATATATTTTTATTCAAAAAGTGTAAATGACATCTATTATGAGTACTTTACTTTGACTTTAAAGTACTTAGATCACTGCCATGGTTAACCACGAGTTTCTATCCACCATTAAGAATGTGACAAGTAAGTACCTTTAACTCAAGAAATGCCACCTCAACCATTAGGGATGATGTCATCCCCTAAAATGTGATTGGTTCTCATAAAGTGAATTTTGATTGTAAATTTTCCTTAGGAGGCCCATTTTAGATCTCAAAATTCCCCTAATGCCATTGAAGACAAAAGATGACTAGTGTTGCCTAGATTCAGAAAACTATATAATAACTTGTAAGCTGCAAATTCATGACGACAACCCTCAATGGCTTCAGCATATAGCCCTTGAAGTTGTGACTGACACTATACCATAACAATGTATATAGTTAATTAAAAAGGGAAAATAACACGTCCCAGATCTAATTTAAGTTTTAACTATTAGGCTTGATAGTGCAGATTTTAGTCATTTTTTCCATCTTGCACATGGGATATTTTCATATATAAGACTATGAAATGTGCCAAGAACATGAATTATACTGAGATAAGAAGTTCCCTTGTGTTCAAATTAAATCACTACACTGACTCAATTGTCTTAACTAAAACATTGAGACGCGTCTCAGCCACTATGAGCAAAGATAATGCAAAGTAACTTACAGTAGTCATAAAATGCTGGTGACATTCATAAGTAGAGGCACAAGATAAATATAAGAAGAGAAGGCATAACTCTCAAAAATAATCCTATGGCTAATACTAGAGGCACTAAGATAGAAAATTAAAGAAGCTAAAACGATTTTTAGATGGCTTTGTAAATAGCAGATGGAATCAGAAAGGATATGATATAAAGCCTAGACACACTAATCATGTTTGAACATGGTTACCAAAATGTGGACATTTTTTGAAAAAATACACTTATTTCCTCACAAAGATTTAACAACTAAAAATATGTCCATCAACTACAAATAAAGACGAGATACAAAAACAACAGGTAAAAATTACATGGCGCAATAATTCGTACCTGGTTGTATTCAGGTATGTCTCCAGCCTGCAGAGAAAATCAAGCATGTGTTTCATAGACCTACAACAATATATAAAAAGGTAATTTCCAATACTTTATTACAATATTTCGTTACTTTGATTCAATGACAAACACATAGATGATCTAGACTGAAGTAGTGGATACAGTCTAACATATGTGCTACCGAACCATGTGCCATTTTAACCATATCCACTACCGGACAACACAATTGGTTAATGAGACTTGAAATTATCTAAAATTGAATTCATTTATATTAATTTAATGAATAGATACATCAATAGAAGTTCATTTTAGGGAGTAACTTTATGGAGGGGCTCGAAAAGGTGTCAATTTGCTCATGTTGTCAGAAACAAAGAATAAAAAGAGTGTGATGCTCAAAATTTTACAAAAATCTTGAAGGAAAGTCATGAACAGATTAGAATGAAGCTACAATAGGGTAATGCCAATGCTTTGAACAATAGGCCTTCTGGAGCAGAAGCAGAGGAAATACATAAGATTGGATTGTAAAAATGCAACATAGTGTTGAGCACATCATGTTTCAAGATCAAGTTTTGGGTTTCTTTAGCTTAGCTAGAAAATTCATTCAACTTTTCTCATCTTGCTCTACCTTTGGTCCACAATAAATTGGTATCAACTCCTCAATATTGATGCAAAATTTGCAAAATTATCAAATTCCCAGTGCCCAAGGAGTGAACCTTCTATCTTGAGTAGTGGAAGGTATGAAAAAGGATTGCAAGACCTCGGCTGATGAATAATAACCAAACCTTCTTATATTGAAACCATTTTTAGAGTGCAAGACCTGGGCTGGAATTGTCAGTTGAGTTGGTGGCCTCCACATGCGCCCATTATTGGGAGTGTCATTCCACACTTGATTCGCAATTCATCAACTACATGAAGTTGTTTTTGGAAAGTCAAGACATTACATATTCAACTATTTAGCCATCATAGCTTGACTATGATCTTAATCCTTAAATCAATGTAGAGATTTATCACCCTTTCTTGATTATATCTCGTCTAAATTTCGCCAACATTTTCAACTGATCACATCTCAAACCCTAAGTAGTTCTTAAAAATTTCTCTGATCTGTTAATATCCATCAAACCTTTCATATGCAAGACAAACATAGAGAAATGGATTAGGTTTTTATCCAAATCGTGACCATGTGCAACAAATGGTACAAATTTAAAATAAATCCTCAAGAGCACCACAACGTTCTAACTCTAGAAATTGATAGGGAACCTCCCCAAGATTCACATGGTTTTCTAAGTTCATTACTTCTTGCAGAAGTAATCAACTAACTATCCACATAGAAAATACATGAGGTACAGACACCAGTACCTCAGCTTTGTTAATGGAATATCTACCATTAAAGGTGGTTCCCACGTTGACTTAGGAGTAAACTAGATAACAACCCATGTGATGCACATTGCAAATAATAAGAACAAGACAACTATGGTGAAAGCACACACGATAAATAATCATTTATGGATATTTGTCAATTATTTGATTGACAATCTTGCATTTGAATCCCAAACCAAGGAGACACTGACAAATCGTCAGAACAACTTTGGTTCAAAGTGTGAACCCTCTTAAGAGTTTTTGAAGAAAGTTGATAAATGTGGAGTTGTTGAGAACATATTATCATGGGCAGACTTCAACTTCATACACTCTTTCTTGACATCTCTACTCAAGATTCCTTCATTTCTTGTTGAATTCATTACTCCTATTTTCAAGACAACCCATAAAAATGGACGGTTATTGTCTTTCTATACCATGCCTGAGTATGAATCATGGAGAGAATATCTGGGTGGATCAGCATCAGGATGGACCATAAAATACTATAAAGGTCTTGGTATAAGTACGTCTAAAGAGGGAAAGAATATTTTAAAAATTTGGACAAACATAAAAAGTACTCCATGTGGATACATGAGGAAGATGGAGATGTAATTGAATTGGCCTTCAGCAAGAAGAAAATAGAGGCTGGAAAGAACTGTCTAAGACATTTTGAGCCGGGAACATATTTGGACCAGACTGACACGCTTATCAATTACATCGACTTTGTAAATAAGGAATTGATCCTATTTTCCATGGCTAATTTGCAAAGATCCATCCCATCCATGGTTGATGGTTTGAAACCAGGGCAAAGGAAAATATTGTTTTTCTCTTTCAAGAGAAATTTTGTTACGCAATCAAAGATTTCTCAATTCTCGAGTTATGTCTTAGAGAATTATGCTTACCATCACCGTGAGCAAAGTCTTGCTAGCACAATTATTGGAATGGCACAAGATTTTGTTGGAAGTAACAACATTAACCTCCTTTCTCCGCTTAGGCAATTTGGTACCAGAGCCCAGGATGGAAAATATCATGCAAGAACTCGATATGTTTTCACATGCATGTCACCAATAACATGATTCTTGTTCCCAAAATATAATGATGTAATCTTAGAATACTCGAATGAATATGGCCAAAAAATTGAGCCAATGTGGTATGTGCCAGTTATTCCAATGGTCCTTGTAACTGGAATGTGAGGGAATTGGAAATTTTTGGAGTTCCTTTGTACCTAACTACAACCCAAGGGAATGCGATAAGATGGATATGATACAATGGTGGTTATATCACCATAACTAGAGCAAGTAAGTATAAAAATAGTATAAAAACAAAAAATGTTTCAATGTTTAAAAGCATGTTCAAAATTACAATCAAATAGAGGAAAAAGCACATACATAAAACCAAATAATAATCATGAACAAGATTCATCTTGAATTATGAACTGTAAAGGAACTTACAAAATGTGACACTAAAAACTTGGTCAACCGCACAAGCAAAAATATCTTGGACATGACCCTAGTTGACAAGTTGTATTGCTCATGATGCAAGAGGATTTGTACCTGTGCTACCAAGTCATTCAAAATCCATAATTATCTATACAATAAATACAAGTAATATTTGTAGTATTTTTTACTCTGAGATGAATTCTTATGATAATTTTAGAACATATGTTGACAATGTAAAAACATACCTAAATACACTCCTCTTCATTTCAAGAACAATTTATTGGAGTCGCCTAAACTTGGAACAAGCCTCCCATAATCTAAAAGAGTAGCAACTAAATCAACAGTGACTTTTTTGCTGCTACTTTGGATCGAGGGAGGTTTGATCCAAGATTAAATCACTCCAATAAATTATTCTCTACTAAACAGGGCCAACCACATGAAGGTGAAAGATCTTATGGACCCTCCACCCCCCCCGTCATGTTACTCTCAATTCCCTAATACCCAATCTATATTTCATTTTTTACTTTCATGAGTAGAAAAAAGAACATTCAATAACTAATAAAAAAGCAATGTAACAAAAAGTACACAATAAAACACTGAAAGTGCTTGGCATAAAAATAGTATGATAAATGAGTTTTTATATAACGAAAAAAATATTCCAAGTATGGTAACATTTATCTTATAATAATACAATATTTTATATTATCAAATTTTATTGTTATTATTCCTACATCTAAAGCTCCTAACTACATCATCAACATCATTGTTCTCTACTTTTGTTTTGTGCCTTCCTGCATAGCTGACCTAGTTGTGTGCTCATGATGTATGGTATCATGCAGTGATGGGGCAACGCCTATATATATATTAAATTTTAATTGTCAGATTTTAAATATCATTGAATTAGTTCAGTAATATTAATAAAAAAAATTGCAATAACATTATTTACCTAGTGCACTAGTTGTCACCGTTGGAACCGTTTCCCTGTGTTCCTCTCTGGTGGTAGGATGCTCAAGTACAACATTCTCTATCATTTAAACAAAAAACATTATAAGGACACAACCCTCGAGGTATAATTAGAAAAAATTATAAGTAGAAGTTAATTACCATCGTGTCCCTCAATGGTAGTAGCATTGTCGGCCTGGTCCTCAATGGAATGATCAGGTTGCACGTGAGGACCATGTACTTCTGGAAACATTTCACTCTCAACACACTGCTCTACAACTGGGTTATTTGGCTCGTTGAAATTATTTCTCCCCCGATTTAAACAAAGTTTTTATACATTAAATTTATGGACGAAAACAAAAATATTGACAGGTTAACGTTTTACCTCATCAAGCATTCTGGATATTGGGACCTATCCCAAGCTTCTATGACGTTCAACTACGACTTGATAGCTAGAATGCAAAGCAATATATCTGTCTTCCTTTGTGGTTTCCATTACAAAGTCATCACCCTACATGACATATGATTGTGTATTTTTAATGTTATTTGATGGGATTACAAAAACGTTGGAAGGCGATACAATTAATTATAAGACGCTTAGCTACTTACAATTCTTATGGCTAATTTCAAGTAGCCACCCTGGCCTAGCTTGTGATGGCATTTTCTTTCAATACAAACTTTGGTTGCCTTCGAGGTTTTAGGAAACCTATCATCAAAAGCTTGAAGTCAGTTACCTAGCACACTTTTATTTAAGACATAGAGAAAATTAAAGCTATTCAATTAAAGTTTTAATTTACCTTGCGGGTCCAGTTAGCATTTTTACTTCTTTCTTGGCCTTTTTCTCTTTTCCTTCATCAATGAGTGCTCTCCACTCCCTCTTTGGAACTATGAGAGGACGCTCATATCTAGAGTTAATTTGCTAGTGCGTTCTATAGGTGTCCCAAGTATATTTCAGATATTTTTCAACTGCCCGGGCGGCCGCTGTTCTATCAAGTGTGCCCACCCGAAAAAGGCCTTCCAGATAATCTAGAAGTTCTTTTTTCAGGTTGGAATTTGGGAATTCCACCTTGTGCATATGGTTGGGCCAAAAATTACCAATGCCTTGCTCTCTAAGGCCCTGTAGAAATCATTGTTTCCTACACAGAAAAAAGATATTATCATTAATTTAAAAATAATAATCATGATAAAATATGTTTTAGATGGAGTACATGAAACAGTTAAAATATTAAAACTTACTTGGAAGTTGTAATTTCTTTATAGTAACACCTTCATTTTTCACCAAAAACATGCCTGGAATGGTTCCCGTGGAGGTGACACGTGTAGCTCCAGGAAATGCAATAATAAAGTTGGCCATAGTAGCCTCATCACTGCCAACAAGTTCAATGGTTGGCTGTGTGTCTTCTTGTGTCAGGTGTGTTTCTTGGCTGCTACCTAAAGGCATAGAAGGTGTATGAGAGGGTTCCTCAGGAATCTCTTTCCTTTGTGTCCCAATAGCACTAACACCGGGGACATCATGTCCCAGAAAATGCTACATACAAAGGAATTTTTTTGTTAGTTTAGTTACTGTAAAAATAAAAAAACAACCTATCACAATTGATCTCATGTAGAACAATAAAATTATCCTTTTTATTTTTTTATTACCTTATATGTTTCTAGCTGGGTCATAATTTATCTTATCCTTTTTCCTAATTCAGGTGTTTGAGGCATGATGTCTACCAAACGCTCAAGTTCCTTGGTTGCTTTTAGCACATTTTTTCACAGCAACACTAATGGACATGGGGATGAAGACAAATATTCCTCGTTGAGGGAATCATCACGCGCACCATGGTTAAGCATCTACATATTTGAACAAAATTAACATTATTTCAATTATGTAAAGAACTAAAATACCTAAAGATAGAGTAAGGCTGGTAGTTTACATGTTCTTCAGCTAGCCCCTTTCCGTGATCATCCCACCACATTATAAAATCATAAGAAGCATGAAATATATTAAAAAGAAGTGTTAAAGATAAAGAAACTAATATGAAACCAAAATTTTTATTTGTTCACTTGTCTTGGGGTTGTTCCTGTACTGCGACAATCAGTCTACCACATTGCAATAAAATTAGAAATATGAAAACTTGAAAACAATATCTAACTTGAAAACACAAAATAAAAAATGAAATAACTTCTAAATTTACCTTTATAATACATAAAATTTGTGCATTAAAGAGTACAACTTTACCATCAAATGACATTCGAGTTTAAAGAGAGTAAATAGTAAATCAGAAATATTAAGACAATGTCTTCTCTAAGTTTTCAGATCAACATACAACACAACAAGTTAGAGGTGCATTTATAAGGAGGGGAAACCAATATGGCTACCCCTTGGCTCCATGATGTATGATTCTTGAAGTGTCCCTTTGCATCTGTGATATGGTTAGGGGTAGGACATATCCTTAACATAAGCTTATCATGGGATAGGTCCTTTATTGATTCATGCCTTACAATTTGGTTTCGGGGATATAAGTCATACAAACCATTACCGTTCTATGTCATATGGGGCATATGGAGAGCGAGAAATGCAACTTTCATATGATGCTAGAATGAGAACACTAGAGATAGAGATTGGAACTAAGAAGAAGGTTTAGGTTGTTTGTTAAACATAAGGGTTTCAAGAAGAATATCCTTAAGAGGCCAGGGAAAGAGTTGAAACACTTGTTTAGTGCTTCAATAAAGGAGGAAGAACTAAGTGAAACTAAAATTATAGCTAAACACTTCACACTTGTGAAATAGTGAGAGGTGACATATTCAGAGAAGAAGATAATAAGAGATTGTTTGAGAGTGTCGTGGACTGTGTGCAAAGTCCAAAGTAGTAGAGGTGGCTGCCAATAAATGATCTTGATGACATACTAGTGAAGTGTCTCACTGAGTGTGAAGAAGGCCTCATTGAAAATCCTAGTGAGATATTTGAAGAAGGTCACCGAGGAGAAATTGGTAGCAAAAATACTAGAGGTGGCTAGATGGCCTTTCATATTTAAAGTGGGTGAAATTTATATAAATAAAAAGAAGAATCAAGAACAAAATCTCCAAAAAAAATAATTGGGTGTAAGGGCTGCATCTCAAAACCGAGAGTAGGAAGAGAAGGGGTGCTAAAAAATGTTAAGAGAGACTATCATAATGGAAAATGGGAACAATGATGTTGAGGGTAAAGATAAACCCTGGTCAAAAGGTATTATGCAACGGAGTGAAGGTGAGGATGAGGGTGAAGAGGAGATACTTATCAAAAGTCTCATGGACTATGGGGAATCTCCAAGAACATAAAATGACACTAGGAGTATTTGCAAAGGCTCAAAATATCCAAAATTTTGAAATTAATGTGTTTTTTCATGTGCAGGTTATGCAGATCATGAAGGGAAACAATCAATACAAATTTTCATAAATAGAGAAAGCTTAGAGAGTTTCCTTTAGGAGACATAGAAAAAAATAGGGTTCTAAGAGTGGCATCTAGACAATTTTAAGTGAAGAGCTCATGAAGCATGATGTAGAAATTGAGTTGTTGGAAGAAATGAATGGATGAAAAAGGATGAGATACAAAAAAATCTAAAATCAATTTTTTTGATTTGTATGGAGTTTAATTCATTTTAGGAAAGGATAGTTGATTTAAAGGTATGCATCTAGCATGCTAAGTTGAAGTTGGAAGAAAATAAAGCTGCAAAATGTGGACAATGAGAATTGGATAAAGTTTTTGCAACCCTACAACAAAGAGAAGACCATGAGCACACACTCAAAAAAAAATTGGAAATTTGGGTGCAAATATTTTAATTGATGACAAAGAACCTTACATTTTTAAATCTAACAAATTGCATTTGGATGTAGGTTTCAATAATGACAAGGGAAGAACACCACACATATTTGTCATGATATCTTCCCAAGGAATTGAAGGAACAAGGGAACTTGAATTTGTCATAATGGAGGAAGAGGCAACTTTGTTTGATAAAAGTCACCAGTGGAAAGAAAAGAATTGCTGAAGAGGACGTTAGAAGATGTTGGAAGGGCTAATTTGTTTAAAAAAGACATGTTTTATGTAAACACATATTTGTCAGTACTCAAGGTTGAAAACAATGTCCTTGTGGAAGATGAAGAGTAGGAAAATTTATTCGGAAGAGACTGGTATTGGTTTGTCAATGACATAGAAATCTAGAAAGTCTTGAGTTGGTTGAAGGATATTGTGACCAATATTTTGATAGGGGAAGTAAATCCAAGTATAAATATTTTTGAATACAAATTTTTAGCTCACAAAAGATGCATGGAAAAATAAACCACACAATTGTACCCAACTGTTGTTAATTTTTTGGAAAATAAAGATGATATGTGGACTGTTGGGTTTCTGAAAAGGATGCAGATATGCTTCCAAGAGATGAGGGAGAGGAGAAGGGTAATGAGACTTGTTTGTCTCAACAATTTTTTTTCTCATTTGCAACTAAGGAATACAGGGCACTAAACATTGACAAAAATTTACTAGCATTTTTTGATTCTACATTTTATTTACTATTATGGGGATGTAGAAAATTGGAAGCCATATAATGAAAAGGAGACAAATTCCCTGAATATATCAGTGTGGATATGGACATAAATTAAGGTTTATGGATGGCTGAAAATAAATGATCTTGATGACACACTAGTGAAATGTCTCACCGAGTGTGAAGAAGGCCTCATTGATGATGCTTGTGAGATATTGGAAGAAGGTCACCGGAGAAACTGGTAGCAAAAATAATAGAGGTGGCTAGATGGCCTTTCATATTTAAAGTGGGTGAAATTTATATAAATGAAAAGAAGAATCAAGAACAAAATTTCCAACAAAAATAAGTGGGTGTAAGGACTACATCTCAAAACCAAGAGTAGGAGGAGAAGGGGTGCTACAAACTGTTAAGAGAGACTGTCATAATGGAAAATGGGAACAATGTTGTTGAGGGAAAAGATAAACCCTGATCAAAGGTATTATGAAAAGGAGTGAAGGTGTGGATGAGGGTGAAGAGGAGATACTTATCAAAACTCTCATGGACTACGGGGAATCTCCAGGAACATAAAATGACACTTGGAGTATTTGCAAAGGCTTAAAATCTTCAAAATATTGAAATTAATGTGTTTTTTCATGTGCAGGTCATGAAGATCATGAGGGGAAACAATCACTACAAATTGTCATAAAGAAGGAAAGGTTATGGAGTTTACTTTAGGAGACATAGAAAAAAATAGTTATAAGAGTGGCATCTGGACAAGTTTAAGTGAAGAGCTCATGGAGCATGATGTAGAAATTGAGTTGTTGGAAGAAATGAATGGTTGAAAAGGGATGAGATAAAAAAAATTCAAATCAATTTTTTTGATTTGTACAAAATTTAATTCATTTTAGGGTAGGATATTTGATTTAAAGGTATGAATCTAGCATGCTAAGATGAATTTGGAATAAAATAAAGCTGCAAAATGTGGACAATCATAATTGGATAAAGCTTTTGCAACCCTACAATAAAGAGAATACCATGAGCACACACTCAAACAAAAATGGAAATTTTGGTGCAAAGATTTTAAATGATGACAAAGAACCTTACATTTTTAAATCTAACAAAGTGCACCTGGATGTAGGTTTCAATAATGATGAGGGATGAAAACCACACATAGTTGTCATGATATCTTCCCAAGGAATTTAAGGAAGAAGGGAACTTGAATTTTTCATAATGGAAGAAGAGGCAACTCTGTCTCATAAAAGTCACCTGTGGAAATAAAAGAACTGCTGAAGAGGACTTTAGAAGACGCTGGAAGGAATCATCTGTTTAAAAATGACATGTTTTATGTAAACACATATTTGTCAGTACTCAAGGTTGAAAAGACTGTCCTCGTGGAAGATGAAGAGAAGGAAAATTTATTTGGAAGAGATTGGAATTGGTTTGTCAATGACATAGAGATATAGAAAGTCTTGAGTTGGTTGAAGGATATTGTGAGCACTGTTTTGATAGGGGAAGTAAATCCAAGTATAAATCTTGTTGAATACGAATTTTTAGTTCACAAAAGCTGCATGGAAAAAGCAACCACACAATTGTACCCAACTGTTGTGAATTTTTTGGAAAATAAATATGATATGTGGACTGTTGGGATTCTGAAAAGGATGTAGGTATGCTTCCAAGAGACGAGGGAGAGGAGAAGGGTAATGAGACTTGTTTGTCTCAACAGAATTTTTTCTCATTTGCAACTAAGGGATACAGGGCACTAAACATTGATAGAAAGTTACTAGCATTTTTGGATTCTACATTTTATTTACTATTATGGGGATGTAGAAAATTGGAAGCCATATAAAGAAAATGAGACAAATTCCATGAATATATCAGTGTGGATATGGGTATAAATTAAGGTTTATGGATGGCTGCCAATAAATGATCTTGATGACACACTAGTGAAATGTATCACTGAGTGTGAAGAAGGCCTCATTGATGATGCTAGAGAGATATTGGAAGAAGGTCGCCAAGGAGAAACTAGTAGCAAAAATACTAGAGGTGGCTAGATGGAATTTCATATTTAAAGCGGGTGAAATTTATATAAATCAAAATAAGAATCAAGAACAAAGTGTCCAACAAAAATAATTGGGTGTAAGGACTACATCTCAAAACCAAGGGTAGGAAGAGAAGGGGTGCTATAAACCATTAAGAGAGACTGTCATAATGGAAAATGGGAACAATGTTGTTGAGGGAAAAGATAAAACCTGATCAAAAGGTATTATGCAAAGGAGTGAAGGTGAGGATGAGGGTGAAGAGGAGATACTTATAAAAAGTCTCATGGACTATGGGGAATCTCCAAGAATAGAAAATGACACTAGGAGTATTTTCAAAGGCTCAAAATCTCCAAAATTTAGAAATTAATATGTGTTTTCATGTGCAGGTCATGAAGATCATGAAGGGAAACACTCACTACAAATTTTCATAAATAAGGAAAGGTTATGGAGTTTCCTTAAGGAGAAACATAAAAAATAGAGTTCTAAGAGTGTCATCTGGACAAGTTTAAGTGAAAAGCTCATGGAGCATGATGTAGAAATTGAGTTGCTGGAAGAAATGAATGGATGAAAAGGAATGAGATAAAACAAAAATTCAAATCAATTTTTTTTATTTGTATGGAATTTAATTCAATTTAGGATAGGATAGTTGATTTAAAGGTATGCATCTATCATGCTAAGCTGAAGTTGGAAGAAAATAAAGTTGCAAAATGTGGACAATAAGAATTGGATAAAGCTTTCGCAACCCTACAACAAAGAGAAGACAATGAGCACACACTCAAACAAAAATGGAAATTTGGGTGCAAAGATTTTAAATGATGACAAAGAGCCTTACATTTTTAAATCTAAAAAATTGCATCTGGATGTAGGTTTCAATAATGATGACGAACAAAAACCACACATATCTGTCATGATATCTTCCCAAGGAATTCAAGGAAGAAGGGAACTTGAATTTGTCATAATGGAGGAAGAGGCAACTTTGTCTCATAAAAGTCACCAGTGGAAAGAAAAGAACTACTGAAGAGGATGCTAGAAGATGTTGGAAGGGCTCATCCGTTTAAAAATGACATGTTTTATGTAAACACAAATTTTTTAGTACTCAAGGTTGAAAATATTGTCCTCGTGGAAGATGAAGAGCAGGAAAATTTATTCGTAAGAGACTGGAATTGGTTTGTTAATGAAACAAAAATTATGTATATGCACAAAACAACATTTTTTTGGGGACCCTAGAGGATTGATAATATTTACCAAGAGGTCAACATTTTTCATTGAGGGATTTTAATGTAGAGGCATCAGTGCTAACTGTACCATTTATTTTAAAGGCCCAATAGTGATACAAAAATTGTAGATAGAGTTTTAATGTCTCATTTTATTTAGAGGGATTTATAATAGGGCCAAATTTCTGGGAGGAATCCAGATTGGCTTGTTGTTAGGATATTTTGATGTAGATTTTTGAAAATTTGATAATTGTCTAGCTTAGGTAGGACAAATTTATAGCTAGTTTGTTCTGTTATCTTTTCAGCTATTAGAATTACATATCTAGGGTTTCTGCACATGAATTTGGAAATAAAAAAGAGAAGAGCTTCAGAAGCAAGCATGAGAAGTTCCCCTTCACATAATTCCTTCATGTTTAATTAATGAACTTGTTATGATTTTATGTGTCCATATTTCCTGTCCATGTATGTAAATTTGTTATTAGTATTAGAATGTGCCTTGAGGACGTAGATATATGGAGCATACAGTGGAAATAGAGAAGAATAGGCCACTAGAGGTATCAAGCCAGAGTTTGATTTTGAGTAAGAATAAACAATTAAGGACGAGAGGGAAGAGTAATCCATATTCTTAAAGTGAGATGAAGTATTGATTTGAGAGGAGTTATTCGAATGCAGAATCTGGGGGGTGGTAGTCCAGAATCTTATTGATTCTTATAAGATTCAAATACCCACATCAAATACCCATATTTTGAATCTTATTGATTCTTATAGGGAAGCCAAATGGTGCAAAAACCTCTGCAATCCATAAATTGGAATTTACATGTCATAGTGCACATACATTGGTACTTGATCACTGAAGGGATCAACATCCTAAACCTGTTATTAGATGTATCGATCCATACCTCGATTTTGAGTAAGAATAAACAATTAAAGACGAGAGGGAAGCGTAATTGGACATATTCTTAAATGTAAACAAAAAAATTTCTACAAAATGTTGAAAGCTATATCAAAAGAAGAAATAGGTCCTATTGTAAGTCTAAGCATAGTCCTATTGCTAACTAGCCTGTGTAAAATCAAGTAAAGGTCATTGCCATTTTGTGGGTTGACAAATTCCCCCCTAAACCAACGTATGTGAAAATGGCTAAATGCAACTCCCTTCAGTACTGCTGCCCCCACTTCCAGCCTCTATTACTCTATTGCTTCCATGGGATATGCTTTCATTCCAACTGCTGGATAATATGGAACTGAAAAACAATTACAGTGCTAGCGCGCGGAAGCTGCATTAAGTGGTAAGAATTTCATTTGCATTGCTGGAAAGATTTAGCGGTAAGAATTTCATTCGTCAGGAAATATTGCTGGAAAAAAGGAAAAAAGGCGGTAAGAATTAGGGTACTAAAATTATTAAAATGGAAACATGCTTTGATCTAATTAGAAATTTAGCTAATTAGACTAAAATAATTAATGTCAATTGATTAATTATGAATTAGTAAACTTATTCAAAAATTATTAATTAGATTATAATTTTAATCGATTAATTAATTATTATTTTTTATGTTAGGGGCTCATGGTTAGGGGAATAGGGGATTAGGGGTTAGGAAAATAATGAGTTAGTGGTTAAGGGGTTAGGGATTGGGGGCTTAGGGGTTAGGGGATTTAGGTGCATTTAGGGGTTATGGGAATAATGAATTAGTGTTCTCTCATGGTTTATTTCCCAAGTCTGTGGAAGCTTTATAGGTACTTGAGGCTAGTACTACTGGAGTAGTGCAAGTGGAAGGGTGTTTTGGGCTATCCGAAGAGGAGAGGAAGGATGTCATGGAGTTTTCACCGTTTCCAAAATTTCCCCAAAACTGTCGACAAATAGGGTTAAAAATATAAAAAGGAAAATTCATTAAGAAAAACTTTGAATACCAAAATCTGGTTTTTGGAGTAGACATACAAGTAGACTGGACGATGACAGCCTTTGAGACCATACTGGTGGGTCGAGCGTGTGGAAAATTCTTCTCTGCTCAATTTATAGCTGATTGGATGGAACAATATTGGGGAGAATATTTGGATAAGGAGGTGGAGGTGATAACCCTATCAAAAGGGTGGTTCATGATCAAGTTTGCGAGTTCATGATCAGGTTTGCGAACAAAGAGACCTAAAATGGGTCCTTGCGTGCAATTCAGGTTTTGGCATTGCACTAATTCTCTTCAAGTGACAGACACCCATATTTGATGTGAAGTGGGAAAGAGTGGATGAGATCATGGTTTAGGTGCGTCTGTTGGCGTTACCTCCACACTTATGGACAATGGACATTTTCAGGGCCATTGGGAATAGTATGTGCATCTTTCTGGATGTGGATATGCCATTTCAAGTTACAAAATATCAGAATGTGGCTCGTATAATGGTACGTCTTGTTCCAAGAGAAGATCTGGATGAAAAAATCCACTTATATATCGACGAAATATATTTCTTCCAAATTATTGCTTATGATCACCTTCCTTTTCAGTGCCATAGATGTCACAAGTATGGTGATCATTTGGTCAGAGACTTCCCTCTAGGAATTAGCAGGAGGCATCTTCAAAGGTAGTCTATAGGAATGATTATCGGGCTCAGTTAGGTGATCAGTTAGAAGGTGGTGAGCAGGTACAGATGGAAGAGGTGGTGCATCAGCAGGAAGAGGGGCTTATCCCGATGGAAGGTATGGAGGAACAGATCGAAAAACTATAGATCCCTCTTGTTGTTGAGATATTGAACCAATTATCACAGGACCCTCAGGCTCCAATTGAACATGCACCAAACTTGGTGGGTATTGTCACTCAATCCCTTCTTTCTATTCATGATAATATTGATCTGTTATTAAATGTTATTAAATCACCCGGTCTTTCTAGGCCCCTAGTAAATGAGCCATTTTGCATAAAAAATCTTTGTATAATGTCCATGGACATCATCACTACTACCATCCCTAAATTATCCTTGACACCATCCCATATAACCTTCATCCGCTGGATAAAAAAACACTTGTCTTTTGAGGCCTTGAGGGGGTTGGGATGTCTTCCTGTTCTTGAAAGGCCCAATAAAATAAGGGGTCGAAAAATTGACATATCAAAGGCACAATTAAAATCTATGATAGACATGATAGTGGATGGGAAACAACTATCTCTCAAAGGGCCGATGCTTAGAGCAGCGCAGACCCCTGTCCATGTTTCCAAATGATTTTACTATCTTTCAATTGTAGAGGGTTCACTATCACTCATAAGAAACTAGCTATAAAAGCTATCTTCCTTAATTATAGACCTAATCATGTGATTATGCTCCAAAAGAATTTGGGCTAGGGATATCTAGTTATAGAATCCCTCATGAAAATTCTCACAGGTTGGATGTAAAAGTTATAGACTGTGGATGCCAAAGGAAGATCAGGAGGATTATCTTTGGGGTTAAAAGACAGTGCCATAAAATTGAAAAAATCATGGTGCTCTGAATTGGTCATTGGAGCAAATTTATTTTCAACTAAACTGGCTATAGATTTTACAGTTGTCAATATCTACTGGCCCTATCAGGAGAGGATAGTTTTTTGGAACAATCTTGTCTCAAAGTCTTACATGCTTGCCTCCAATTTGGTGGTGGGCGGTGACCTCAATTTATCCCTAGGCCTGTCTGAAACATGGGCTCCTATGGCTCAAGTAGATCCCCTTCCACATTTTTTCCTAAATTAATTAAGATAAGGGCACCTTATTGACTCAAATCTAATTAAAATATCTCCTACGTGGAGAAACAAGAGAGTGGGGGATGCCCGTGTGGAAAAGATATTGGATCGAAGTTTCCTTTTGAATGAATGTTTTGCATGTATGCTTACGGGATTTAGCCAATGGGTCGAGTCTGGTGGGGAATCATACCACTCTCATATCTTGCTTGAGATGTATGGACTTGAGAAGAAACCTGGTTCCCATTTCAAGTTCAATTAAGGATGGTTAAATGACCTAGAATATATTTTCCTTGTTCATAAAACATGGAGTACTCCTATGGAGAGATATGTAACTAGCTAGATCCCATGCACAATCCCTTATGAGTAATCTGAATAACCTTTAAAAGGTGACTATTTCAGGGAAAAAGAGAAACTGAAAAGGGACGAGCTTTCAAAGGCTGAAGGCTAGAGATGATATGCATGAATATAGGAGAGGGTAATAGAAAGGTCGAGCAGAAGGCTAAAGAGGGAGAGCTATTGAAGGCAGAGAATGGCTAGAAGGCCAAGTCCTTAAGTTCAAGAGGCCTTCACTAATAATTTGAATCACCAAGTTTATGACACAGATTGCAACCTGGACTAAATGATATGCTCTAGCTAAAAGGGATATTGTTATGTTAAATAACTTTCCATGGTCATGGTAATTTAAGCACATGAGGGTATTGGAATTCATAATATTGCGGAGACTGAAGGAGATCACATTACCATTATTTGGGCACACTATGCATGATTTAAGGTTGTTACACTCTACTTGGAGTTGCGATGGAGATTGTGCTACGTGCTAATGCTATTGTTGCACAAGGTTTCCATGGTGGCTGCTTCCTCGTGGAAGTCATTAGGGGTGTTTTGACAATGAATGACATCCATCATATAATTAGGATTATGTTAAGTCCCTATATTAATAGTGTAGTCCCTTATTATGTTAGTTTAGCCCCCCTTATTGTTATCGTTGTACCCCTGTAACCCCCATATTGTTATTATTGTGCCCTTACATTATTATTGTTAGGTCATCTAGGATTACATTGTGGCCCCACTAGGATTATATTATGGCCCCATGGACTCCTATATATAGAAGGAGGTTTTGGTCATTTGTATCATCGAAGAATTGTTAATTCATGTAATGTATTAGAGGTTTCCCCCTCGAAGTGGCTTATTTCAAAGGCGTTGATATCTCTTTTCTTCTATTTTTGGAGTTGGTTTCACAACATTTGGTATCAGAGCTTTGGATTCTAGGGTTTCGCTGCACTAAACATGTCATTGTGGAATTTTCACTATAAATTTGTTTCTACGAAGGTTAAGAACTTGAAAATTTTAGAGCGTGAAGCCGAAATCCCGAGGAAAGTTGTCGCAAAATTTTAGAGCTTGGTTTGCAATATTGTAGGAGATATATTCTCTGTAAGTTAGGTCTTTTTCAGGCTCCCGAATTTCATCTCAAAGAGGTGATTGTGGGAAAATATTTGTAACTCTCTCTCTCAGCATCAGATTGGAATTTTGTAAAAAGGGGCTAGAAATACACAGACTATCATTTCCTATCTATCAATTTCATAGCCAAAGGAGTAAACAGTGACACGTGGAAATTCATACAAGTTATCTCTACTGAACCAGTGCATAATTAGGTCATTGTGGGAGATTGGACATAACTTTGCCTTCAAGAATCCAAATCAGATTAGACCTGTGGAATTTGAAAGAGGATTCAGAGGGCTAACTTAGGGAAATATTTATGATATTTAAGATCCAAAATCATAGAGATAATGCAGTTTCAATATCGAGATCCTCAAAAGCAAGAAAAAGGTGTGTATTTGGTTTTTAAAATTGCATAACGTTTGTTTGAAAAAGTAGTTTGAAGTGATTCCAAGGGAATATTTTAGAATTTTTATCAGTATTTGGTTCTATAATGCCTCAAAAAAATAATTCCATACCCATTAAGCCCTCAAAAAGCTATACTATGATGCATGAAGAGGAAGAATTGCAGTATGAGATATCAAAATTATGGTACCAAGTGCAACAAATTTCGATCTTACAAAGAGCAACTGAAGAGGACATAGATGGTTTAAAAGCAAAAATGGAGGCTAATTTGGATGGTTTGAAGGATCAAATAATAGCTAATATGGATGATAAATTAGTGGAAGATCACATCGAGCATGAACAAGTTCTCCAACTCTCAAAGGATAACCTACCTTTGGTGCAGAATCTAATGAAACAACAGGAAGATCAACATCACTTCGAAAGAAGTTCTGAAGCAGCCACAGAAACAAGAACTTGACAAGTACAATAAATTTCAAAGTATCTTAGCAAGTGGAAGAATTTTCCTGTAGAAGATTCCACATGGGAGGATGAGAATTTTATACAGAAGCATCAAGAAATAATCAAGTGTTGAGGACAACACTTGTTTGAAGGAAAGGGGAATGTTAAGTCCCTATATTAATAGTGTAGTCCCTTATTATGTTAGTGCAGCCCCCCTTATTGTTATTGTTGTACCCCTGTAACCCCCATATTGTTATTATTGTGCCCTTACATTATATTGTTAGGTCAGCTAGGATTACATTGTGGCCCCACTAGGATTATATTGTGGCCCCATGGACTCCTATATATAGAAGGAGGTTTTGGTCATTTGTATCATCGAAGAATTTTTCATTCATGTAATGTATTGAAGGTTCCCCCCTCGAAGTGGCTTATTTTTAAGGTGTTGATATCTCTTTTCTTCTATTTTTGGAGCTTGTTTCATAACAAATTATGATACAAAGTCTTCAACATCAACCATGACATGGTTATCTGCGAGGTTATACTCATGGCATGGTACAAAAACTAACATTGAAGTAAAAATGTCATCATGTTGAAGTAAACTGCTAAGGTGACGCGTAGGTTAGTCACTAAGCGAGTGACATTCATGTTGCAACTCTTGAAAGTGTGATCTGTCACCGTGTCAAAGAAGGTGGGGAGGGCCCACATTGGGCTTATATGATTTGTGGGGTAATCACAATACTAGTGCCCTCACAGTATGTCACAACCCGACCCAACCCGAACCGAATGTGTTCCCTAATGGGCACCATGACACGATCCGACCCGACCTGATCACCTGCCCGAACGTCGAAGGCACGAGGGAGAAAATTACAAATTAACGGGTCACACAAACATGCATAAGGCACATGGGTGGTCACAACTTAACATTTTTAATATGGCCTCCCTCACACGATCTAAGCCGAATGCGTTTCCTATGGCACCCTCACACAGCACGACCTGACCCACCTGAATAAAAGGCGCATGAGGGAGCAAACCAAAAACAGATTGCACAAACGTGAAAAAGAAACACAGGCAGTCACAACTTAGCATTTTTTATACGACCACCCTCACACGACCCAACCCGACCTGACCCGCTCGAACATGTTTCCTTGGGCAGCCTCACACTGTACGACCTGACTGGACCTGATTGGACCTGACCCGCCCAAACATGTTTCCTTGGGTGCCCTAATAATACAGCACAACCCAACTTGACCCAACACAAACGTATTTCCTAATTAGGCGCCATCACATGATCCAACCCAACCCGACCTGAACACGTTTCCTTTGTGGGTGCCATCTCACAACCTGACCCGACCCGACCCAACCCGCCCGAACACTTAAGGCACGAGGGAGAAAATGAAAAATTAACGAGTCACATGAACATGCACAAGGCACACGAGAAATCACAACTTAGAATTTTTTATACGACCTCCCTCACACGACTCGACCCGACCCGACCCGCCTGAATGCATTTCCTTGGGCGACCTCACACTACACAACCTAAAAGGACACGACCTGACCTGACCTACCCAAATGTGTTTCCTTGGGCGCCCTAACAATACGGCATGACCCGACCTGACCCAACCCGAACACGTTTCCTTGGGCGCCATCACACGACCCAACCCAACTCGACCCGAACATGTTTCCTTAATGGGCTCCATCACACGACCCGACCCACCCAAACGTCGAAGGCACGAGGGAGAAAATGACAAATTAACAAGTCGCACGAACGTCCACAAGGCAAACGGGTGGTCAAAATTAACATTTTTTATATGGATGCCCTCACACGACCTGACCCGACTCGACCCACCCGAACACGTTTCCGTAGGTGACCTCACACCACATGTCCTGACCCGACCAGATTGGACCTAACTCACCCAAATGTGTTTCCTTGGGTGTGCTAACAATACGGTACGGCTTGACCTGATGCGATGTGAACACATTTCCTTGGGCGCCAACACAAGACCCGAACGCATTTTCTTAATCGGCGCCATCACACGACCCGACCCGACCCAACTTGCCTGAATGTCGAAGGTACGAGGGAGAAAATCATAAATTAACGGGTCACACTAGCATGAACAAGGCACACAAGCAGTCACAACTTAGAATTTTTGATACGGCCTCCCTCACATGACCCGACTCGACCTAACTTGCCTGATCACATTTCCTTAGGCGGCTCACACTACAAGACCTGACCGGACCGGACCCGACCCGACCCGAATTCATTTCCTTGGTCACAATCACATGACCCAATCCAACTTGACTCGAACACATTTCCTTAGTGGGCACCATCACACGATCCGACCTGACCCGACCCGCTTGAACATCGAAGGCATGAGGGAGAAAACAACAAATTAATGGGTCGCGCGAAAGTGCACAAGGCACACGGGCAGTCACAACTTAGCATTTTTGATACGACCTCCCTCACACAACCCGCCCAAACGCGTTTCCTTGGGTAGCCTCACAATACACGACCTGACTGGACCGGACCCGCCATAACATGTTTCCTTGGGTGCCCTAACAATATGGCATGACCCGACTTGACCCGGCCTGAACACGTTTCCTTGGGCGCCATCACAGAACTTGACCCAACCAAACCCGACCTGACCTGCCCGAAAATCAAAGGCACGGGGGAGAAAATGGAAAATTAATAGGTTGCACGAACGTGCACAAGGCACATGGGCAGTCACAAATAATTAAAATTTTTTACACGGCCTCCCTCACATGATTTGAGCTGAATGTGTTTCCTATGGCACCCTCACATAGCACGCCCAACCCACCTGAACGAAGGGCGCACGAGGGAGAAAGTGAAAAGTGGATCACATAAACATGCACAAGCAACACGGGTAGTCACAACTTAGCATTTCTGATACAACCACACTCACACTACCTAACTCGACCTACCCAAAAGAGTTTCCTTGGGTGGCCTCACACGGCACGACTCGACCTGACCTGACCCGACCCGACCCGCTCAAGCGCATTTCCTTGGGCACCCTCACAGTACAGCACAACCCAACCCAACCCGACCTGAACACGTTTCCTTGGGTGCCATCACATGACTCGACTCGACTCAACCTGCTCGAACGTCGAAGTCATGAGGGAGAAAACGACAAATTAATGGGTCGCACGAACATGCACAAGGCACACGGGACTAGGTCACAACTTAACATTTTTGATACAGCCTCTCTCACATGATCTGACCTGAACTCGTTACCTGTGGCGCCCTAACACGGCTCGACTCGACCCGCCAGAATGAAGGGCGCATGAGGGAGAAAACAGAAAATGGATTACACAAATGTGGAAAAGTAACAAAGGCGGTCACAACTTAGCATTTTTGATAGGACGACACCCTCACACTACTTGACTCGACCTATCCAAAAGCATTTCCTTGGGCGACCTCACACGGCACGACCCGACCGAGTGTTTTTCCTTAGGCGCCCTCACAATACGGCATGACCCGAATTGAACGCGTTTTCTTGGACACCATTGACACACAACTTGAGCTGACCCACCCAAATACGTTTGCGGCCTGGGCGCCCTCACACGGCCGGACACGACCCGACCTGGCTAGACACGTTCCTTGATGGGTGCTCTCACATGACCCGACTTGACCCTATTGTAGGTTTCAACCCTGAACATAAATTATCTACACACGAATCACAATAGCGAGAGCATAAAACATAAAACAGATAAACAAAGATATTTTCCCCTGGATCCCAAATCGGGACGACCAACTTGATTTTTCATTATATTCCTTTTATTGTTACAACACATATATATACATGCTGAAGCATACATAAACCCCAATCCATTAACCCTGGATTAAAACATAACTGTAGTTCCCTTGACCGGATCTACAAAAATAACAGGGGCCGAAAACCATCGTACCCAAAAACCATGTGCAAAACCATGCACAAAACCATGGACGCGGACTACCCACCGGAAATTAAGAACCAAAAAATTTTCGCCAGGGCGCTACCCCGGACCCTGATAGGGGGGCCTACCGCCCCCCCTGTGACCCCCCCATTGCGCCCAATGCAAAGGGGGGGCTATCGCCCCCCCTCTTACCCCCCCCCGCGCGTGCTTAGTCGTGGAAAGAATATAACACATACCCAACATTCTCCCACTTGTTGTTTTCTTTCCACAGGGGTTCACAAGAGACCTTAGTCATTGGCCCAATTCTTCAACAACCATTGTTTCTCTGCACCAAGAGAACTTCTGAGTGATCACAGACTTTGTTAATGCATCTGCAACATTCTTCAAAGTGTCCACCTTTACCAGCAACACCCTTTTAGCCTCAACCATATCTCTAACAAAGTGATATTGAACATCAATGTGCTTTGTCTTTGAATGATAAGCAGGGTTCTTAGCCAAGAAAATTTCACTTTGGCTATCACAATCTATCCTTATAGCTTGCTGTACCAACCCCATACTTGAACACAATCTCTGCAACCAAATTTCTTCCTTGCTTGCATGAGTGGCTGCTATGTATTCTGCCTCTGTAGTTGAAAGAGCCACTACAGACTGTCTTTTACTCATCCAACCGACTGCGCCTCCAAATAGGCTAAACACATACCCACTTGTAGATCTTCTTTGGTCCAGATCTCCAGCCCAGTCTGCATCAACAAAACCATGAATGTCCAACATTCTTTCCAATCCTGGTCTTCCCTGGTAGCACAAGCCATAATCACTAGTGCCACGTAAATGATGGTAAGCCCTTAGCATCAGTCTAATGCTCCTTCCCCGGGGTTTGATATAAACTCAAGCCAATACTCTACTCCCACTGCATGTGCAATGTCTAGTCTAGTACATACCATTGCATACATCAGGCTACCCACTGCACTTGCATATGGAACATGGGACATATCCTCCTCTTCTTCTTGTGTCTTGGGACATTGTTCAGCAGACAACTTTACACCTACATGAATAGGAACATTCACCGGTTTACTATCCTGCATATTGAACCTTTGCAATATAGTCTCGACATACTTCCTCTGGTTTAACCAGAGCTTCCTCTTTGCCCGATCTCTCTTAATTTCCATGCCCAAATATAGTTTGCAGCACCAAGATCCTTCATGTCGAATTTGGAGAACAGTTGGGTCTTCAAATCTTGGATAATTTCTTTGTCATTTCCAATCAACAACATATCATCCACATACAAGACCAAATAAATAACACGGTCACTAATTAATTTAAAATAAACACAGTGATCCTCCTTGCTTCTGGTGAAGCCAAGTCCCCGTATATAGGTATCAAATTTCTGATACCACATCCTTGGTGAATGTTTTAACCCATACAGAGACTTCTTCAACCTGCATACCAGTTCTTTCTTACCCTTCACCATAAAGCCTTCAGGTTGCTTCATGTAGATCTCTTCTTCTAGATCCCCGTGAAGAAATGTTGTCTTCACATCCATCTGTTTTATCTCAAAATCAAATGCAGCAGCAACAGATAAAAGTAATCTAATAGAAGTAACTTTGGCAACAGGAGAAAAAATATCACCAAAATCAATTCCCGGCACCTGGGAATAACCTTTCGCTACCAACCGAGCTTTGTATTTCTCCACCTTGCCTTCTACATTCATCTTCTTCTTAAACACCCATTTGCTACCAATGGGCTTCCTTCCAGCCGGCAACTCCACCAGATCCCATGCATCGTTTTTGTGCAAGGATGCCATTTCATAAATCATGGCCTCCTTCCAGAGTTTTCCATCCTCTCGACCCATCGCTCTCGATGCGCTCTCCGGGTTCATCGAAGCAGGTAGACCCTGCAAAACCCGAAATCGTGTTAAGAAAGACTCTACCGGTTGCCTCTTTCCCTCCCCGATCTTCTTAAAGTCAGAGTTTGTGGCTCTTCATCTTCTGAGTCTTCTTCTATTGTAGAGTCTGATTCATCCTCCTTTAGCTCAAACTCTATCTTCTCAGGTTCCTTTGGTAGGAATTCATGTTTAACAACACCTTTCACTTCTCTAAACACCACATCTCGGCTGTACACAACCTTCCTTGTTTCTGGGTTCCAAAGCTTGTAACCCTTTAAACCATCCTTATACCCAATAAAGATGCACCTTTAAGATTTATTATCCAACTTGGTCCTTTTCTCCTTTGGAACATGTACATATGCATCACATCCAAATACCCTTAGATGTGAAATAGAGGGTTTCTTACCAGTCCATACCTCATGTGGGGTCTTATCCTCCAACGCTGATGAAGGTGATCTCTTAACTAAGTAACATGCAGTCTCCACTGCCTCTGCCCAGAATTCTTGTCCTAACCCGGTACCACTGAGCATGCTTCTTGCCTTTTCCATCAGTGTTCTGTTCATTCTTTCTGCAACTCCATTTTGCTGCGGTGTGTATGGAGTAGTCTTCTTTCGTGCTATACCACACTTCTTACAGAACTCTTCAAATTCCTTCTTGCAGAACTCCCCACCATTATCTGTCCTCAACACCTTTATCTTCTTCTCTGTCTGGTTTTCCACCAGAGCCTTAAATTCTTTAAATTTGTCAAAGAATTCAGATTTCTTCCTCAAGAAATATATCCATGTGTTCCTTGAGAAGTCATCTATGAATGAAACATAGTACACAGATTTTCCTAGTGATGGAACTGACACAGGTCCAAACACATCACTGTGCACAAGTTCTAATATCTTGTTTGCCCTCTTAGCACCAGAAGGAAAACTCACCCGATTCTGCTTCCCATATACACAATGTTCACAGAAATCAAAATACAGAGAACAATTAGACATACCTTCTACCATACCATCTCTATGCATTATCCGAAGGCCCTTCTCTCCAATATGTCCAAGCCTTTGATGCCATAGCATGGTCTTTTTTCCAGAGGCAACTAGGCTTTCCGTCCCGCTTTCAGGAACCACAGAACTGTTACACCCATCAATAACAGTGCTACCTTGTAGCTTGTACAGAGTTCCAGTACAAAATCCTTACATTAATACCAGTGCTCCCCGAACCATCTTGCAGGCATCTTTCTCGAACACTGTTTTTACACCTGCATCATCATCTTGCTTACAGAAATCAGATTTCTAGCCAATGCAGGAATATGCAGAACACTAGGAAGTGTTCTAATCCTTCCACCTTGTAGCTTCAGCTTTACCTTTCCACGTCCGACGATTTTGGCCTTCCTATCATCCCCTAGGAAGACATTACCATCATATTTCTCATACTCGTAGAACCACTCCCTATGGGGAGTGAAGTGAAAGGATGCACCTGAGTCAATCAACCATGACTCATGATCTACATGTGTATTTGAACAAGAAGCCAAATACACATCCCCACCTTCATCCAAGGTGGTTTTTGCCTCTGCAGAAGGAGCCAGCTATCAGATCCCTTCCTTTCTCAGAGCTTTAGATCTCAGCCGCTCCTTTTGTAAGGTCTCTTCCTTTCCACACATCCAAATAAGCACCTTTACAAACTTTCCAGGAGATTTAGATCTCCCTCTAGATTTAGATCTCCCACTCGAAACCTTATTCTTGTTTTTGTTCTGGGACCTTCCTCGTACAGATAAGGCATCTCCATTCTGACCCTCCATATTTCTCCATCTCATTTCCTCCGACAGCAAGGCTGAGATAATGTCATCAAAATTCAAGGTAGTTGTATTGCTACCTATTGCAATAGCCAGAATGTCCCACGAGTCTAGTAGAGAACACCACAAACTAATGCACTTATCTTCATCTGAGATTTTAATATCAATAGATGACAGCTGACTTACCACAGTATTGAAGGTGTTCAGATTCTCTGTCACCGAGTCTCCATCCTTCATCCTCAGGTTATACAGCTTTTTCCGCAGGAACAAATTATTCACCAGAGACTTAGATTGGTACAAAGTCCCAAGTTTTTCCCACAAATTCTTCGCCGTAGCTTCCCCAGATACTTCAACAATACTGAATCTGAGACACAGAACTGTATTGTGCTCTTAGCCTTCCGATCCAGTTTCTTCCAGTCTTCATCTAACATTCCCGTTGGTTTAGTACCTAGATCTTATACCGTGATCCACTGATCTTTTTCCATCAGCAGATCCTCCATCTCGAGCTTCCACAACTCAAAACTCTGACCATTAAATTTCTCGATCTCTATCTTCCCGCTGCTCGCCATATTCTTTCACCGCAAGAATCGATCCCGCAGATCTCCCACTGAACAATGTCTACCACAGGCCCGAACTAAAAAAACCTCAGCAGCAAAGGAGTCCCCTTGAAGCCGAAACAACTCCGATACCAAATGTAGGTTTCAACCTTGAACATAAATTATATACACACGAATCTTATAGCAGAAAATAAACAATAGCGAGAGCATAAAACATAAAATAGATAAACACAGAGATTTTCCCCTGAATCCCAAATCGGGACGACCAGCTTTATTTTTCATTATATTCCTTTTAGTGTTACAACACATATATATACATGCCGAAGCATACATAAACTCCAATCCATTAACCCTGGATTAGAACATAACTATAGTTCCCTTGACCGGATCTACAAAAATACCAGGGGCCGAAAACCATCGTACCCCATTACCATGTGCAAAACCATGCACAAAACCATGGACGCAGACTACCCACTGGAAATTAAGGACCAAAAAATTTTCGCCAGGGCGCTACCCCGGACCCCGACAGGGGGGGCTACCGCCCCCCTTGTGACCCCCCCGTTGCACCCAGCGCAAAGGGGGGGCTATCGCCCCCCCTCTTACCCCCTCGCGCGTGCTTAGTCATGGAAAGAATATAACACATACCCAACACCTACCTGCCCGAATGCGTTTCCTTGGGTGCGCTCAAAATATGACAAAACCTGACCTAACCCGACCCAAAGTCGTTTCCTTGGGAGCCATCACACGAACCGACCCGACCCGACCCGATCATTCTCTTAAATGTCAAAGGAACGAGGGAGAAAATGACAAATGGGTCGCACGAAAGTTCACAAGGCACACGGGAAGTCATAATTTAGCAGTTTTTTATACAACCTCCCTCACACGATCCAACTTGAATGCATTTCCTATGGCACCCTTACACGACATGGCCCGACCCGCCCAAATGAATTAGGGCGCACAAGGGAGCAAACGGAAAATGGATAGCACAAATTTGCACAAGCAACACAGGCGGTCACAACTTAGAATTTTTGATATGACCACCCTCACACGACCCGAGCCGACCACCCAACCCGACCCGACACGCCCGAATGTGTTTCCTTGGGCGCCCTGACAATACGGCATGACCCGACCTAACCCGACCCGAATGCGTTTCCTTGGGGTGGCCTCACACAGGATGAATTGACCAGGTTCAACCTGGCCTGCTCGAATGCGTTTCCTTGGGTGCTCTCACATGACCCGATCACATGATGACCTGACACATTGCTCTTAAATCCTAAACTCGATCACAGGACTGGACACATTGTTCCTAAACCCTAAACCCGATCACAGGACCAGACACATTGTTCCTAAAACCTAAACCCGATCACAGGACAAAACACATTGTTCCTAAACCCTAAACCATAACTCTGAAAATTGTTCCTAAACCCTAAAATCTAAGTCCCGAACATTGTTCCTAAACCATCACAAGACTGACGGTGTGTATCGTACATGTCGCAAGACTGACGCATACTCCCGCAATCTCACAACACCGACAGTTTGTTCCTAAAAATCGCAATACCGACGGTTTCCATAAACTTCGTAAGACCAATAGTTGGGTCCGAAATGTCGCCGAACAGCAGTTGGTGCCGAAATTTCATAATGCCGACAATGTGTCCCTAAACGTCGCAATACCAACAGTTTCCATGAATGTCAGAAGATCGATAGTTGGGTCCAAAATGTCACAGGACCGACAGTTGTTGCTGAAATGTCGTAATGCTGACGGTGTGTCCCTAAATGTCGCAAGACCAATGGTTTCCCTAAACGTCGCTCTTCCGACGATATTTAAAAACCATTGCTATAGCGACGCTTGTTGGAGGGATTAAAAAAATTGAGAAAATTTGGGGAAATTTCAAACAATACCTCAAAAGTGTCGGAACTAAAGTGTCAGAATTTTGAGCATATGTACTAGTGTGATTAGCACCTATTTTTTGGGCAACTAGAATAAATAATGATGTAAATGATTATCCCATTTAGCCACAGACATCAAGTATATTGTATATAAAAAACAATTCATTTGTATTTATATTGTAAAAATGTGAATTCTTTTGTACATATTTGGTGACTCACCAAATTGAGCAATTGGGAAAAACAAATTGCGGCCATATAACATTTTTGTGTTTGAGATGGCTAGAATCTCATATCCATATATCTAATTTTTACTCTTAGCTACCAAGATGTTATATTGGTTGCTGGCCTGTCTTTTGAATTTTGATAGTTTGATGCTAGGTTAATGGAAATGCAAGCTATAGTGAAAATGCTTGTAAAGTGTGAAGTTTCTTAGTATGCAGACAATAGTTTCTGTTTTTGGTTACTTACTTGTCTTTTCAAGATTTGTGTCAGGGGTAGTGGGAAGGTAAGGTTACTCAAGAAATAAGTGTATGTCTAAGGTGTGATAAGGAGCACATAATTTTTCTCAAAGTAATCAAAGAAGCTTATTTGAGAGTGTAAACTTCTGTGATAAGGATAAACTTATTTGAAGTAATATGGATAAAGATGTTATTATTTCCAGACTGAAATGAATTCTCTGGAGGTGGAACTTTTGGATTTTAACAAATATACTGCTTGTTTCATGGAAATATATCAGGATTTGATGAAAGGAAAGGTGTGAATGAGGATAAATTGACATTCATAAAAAATAGTCGATTGTAGTGTTGAACTATAATAAGATTGCCATTAAAAGAAAAATCATGCTACTCTTGTTGATCTGGTGTCCATTTAGGAAAATCATGAACCTGTCAAAATTAATGGACTATTTTACAGAAGATCTAGCTAACCCACTCTACATTGGAACTCTTTTTCCACATTGGATTCATAAGCTATTTGTAATATGGAAAAGCTGGCGATTTATTTGGAGGCTATGATGGTTTCTGGATATTATTCAGGTTTGGTTAGACAATTGGAAGAAAGTAATGACTGATGGAAAGAGTGTACCATAAAATGTGGGATAACTCTGGGAATATTTTCTTATGAGGGGATATTTTATTTCATAGTCTTCTCACAAGGACAGTGAGTCATTATAGTTCTTGCAAAATTAATAAGGGGAAAACAAGGACTGTATTGGGAAGTGTGGAAGGGTGCAAGGTGAACTACATTGTGTAATGTGCTCTGATTCTCCTGTCACTTCTAGTCTGAGCCTGCAAGATCCTCTCTTAGCTGAAACTGTTTGCAAGTGCCTGTGCGAAAAAGTGAAAAATGAAAAAGTACTCATGGAACATCCTAGTGATGGAATTTTAAAGCTTGCTGCAAGGTCTCAAGGTCATTTGAAAAATTTGAGATCAGTGGTTTATGAAAATTACAGTTGGACTAAAGAAAGTTGTAGGCTTCAATACAAACTTGCCAATGTTGGTACCTGTCTTTGGTATGTGTTGTAATTGGCATTAGAAAATGTTCAAGATTGCAAGGTGAAGTATGGAGGAGTGTGCAGTGATGCTCCTTTTTCAATTTTTTATCTAAGCCTGCAAGATATTTTCTCAACTGAAAAACTTTTCAAGTACCTGTGCGCTGCTGTGAAAAGTGAATAGGTACACATGAAGTATATTTCAAGTCAATTTCTCATTGATGCTGCCCTTTTAAATTTTACTTCAAGGTCTGAAGGTCATTGGCCTAATTTGAGTTAGTGTAGTGTTTGAAAACTACAGATGGACTCAAGAAAGATTTAGGTGTCAGTTGAAAAGTTGTGAAGATTGGTACTTGTATTTGGTATGTGTTGTATTTTTCATTTTGAACATTCAAGTATTTTTTATTTCTGAATATAGATTTCATCTAGCTTGGCCTAGGATGGAATTAGAATAGTGTTTTTAACCATTTTAGTTGTATGGTTTCATGAAACAAAATTATGCTTTAAAAATGTTTTGAAATTGGGATATTAAATGGAGGTGTTTTCAAATGAATTAATCCCCTAGGTCCCTTAAAATAAAATGTTATATAATTGAAACTTCATTGGAAAAAGAAACAATGATAACCTAACAAAATAGGTGTTGGTCCTTTCTCTAATTTTCTTTTTTGTGTTTCATATTTTTCAATCACAAATAGAAACATTGCTTGTCAAATTGCCTATTTCAAATCCCAGGAACAAAGAGAATGCATTTCTTGGAAATTTAGGTTATATGTAGATTCTGCTGATATTTTCTTCTTTGGTACTTGTTCAATTTATTCTGTTTTAACCATATAGTGTATTGATCGCTAATTTGTCTTTCTATATATTGCATTTATTATGGTTCATTTGTGTGGTTTAGTGCCATATTATTCTTAATGTAGTAAAGCCCTCTGAATCAGTATTTTGCATGAAACTTTTTTTTCCCTTCTTGGTATCATGGTGCCCTGATTGTATATGGTGCATTTTTTTATGGGCTTTGCAGTTACATATGCTAGGATGCACAAGTTTAATTGCAGAAGGCATTGTCAAAAAATGACATAGACCACAACAAACCTAGAATAAAGAAGTTGAAATACCTTTTGGATGGTGGTTTACAATGGAAGACTCAGTTACTAAAATCAAGTTTCTATGCTAGTGGTTGACATTAGATGGTTTCACAGAATGATGAGTGTACAATCAATATTGATGCTTGTACCAAATGCAGGAATGCAAGGCTTCTTTATGATTGTACTATGGAAAGTTGAAAAAATGGAAAGATCATACAATCAAAGAGTTGTTGGGGTTGTACGTATTTATAATTCTCTTGATGAGTGGAATGTGTATTGACGACAGTGAATATGGACAACATTTTATTCCTAAAATGCTTTCATTTATTGTTGGGTCACTTCTTATTGAACTACCAAGAATAAGAAGAGCTTGGTTGTGGTAAATACACATTATTGAAATTTCAGATTTGCTTTTGGATGTGTTGATTATGGGCTTCTGTTTGCCAGTGATTTGGCCCAAAATTTATTGATTTGCCCATGTTATAGGAAGAAGTCAATTAAATAATGAAATCCTTAGCTTTTTTTTTGTGTATGCATTTTTTCTTATTATGATAATCAAAGTGATATTGATAACAACAAATATGAGGAAATGTTGTTTCAGTTTGAATGAGAGGTATCTGATTTTTTTTTGCATGTGAGAGTTTTGGGGGTGGGAGGGGGGAGAATGTTGGCTGTGAGTTTGGGCCTTGTGATATGTATTACAAACAATTCATGCTTTTGGCCCTTATTCATGAGAATTTTACTGATAGTAAATATGCATCTGACCTCTCTGTATAATAGAGTTTCCAACAGTTATTAATTGGGTACATTTATTAAATTCATCCATTAAAAAATGTACAAGAAGATACCAACATTATGGACCTAGATAAATAGTGACTATAGGTGGCATATTGCTTGGTTTATCATATTTTAAGGGGACATTATCAAAGAGCTATCTTTCTGATCAAGGTAATGGGATAGGACCTATGATAATGCCATGATTAATATTAAATTACATGTGCATAAAAAAATGACTCCCTTCTGTTTTATGTTAACTAGAGAAAATAAGGTTGTCTATGATCATGCTACTCAACCCCAAGAATCAAGTGTAGTGTATTTAAAAAGGCCCCCAATTTGTATTATTACTTTAATTCTTTTGTACATTTTCGTGTGTTCTCAAATTGAGAAATTGCTAAAAAATGTGTCCATATAATTTTGATTATTCGAGCTAGCTAAAATACAAGTCGAGATACTATATTGGTTTATGTTATTTTGACAGTTTGGTGCTAGGGTAAGGGCAAATAGGAAGCGAAAAAAGGAACTGTTCTCCACCCCAGAAAATATTTATTATTTTGATACTATTGGTTCATTTATAACTTCTTGTTGTCTGTCGGGATAAGATATACCTGTCATTATAAAATGAATAATTCTTAGGGATATGATATTCCTTTCATCATGTACATGGATTTTCTCCACCCCATGCCATGGATCACCCGTTCTATCCATGTAGTTAGGAAGAATGAAAAGTTTGGTGTTTTGGTTAAGGATCCATATCCATAGGTAAAAGTTCTGCAGCAAGGGAAAAAAAATTCAGAAAACAACCATTGGATCTGGGTGTTGATTCAACTAGTTTGGATTAAAATATATGCAGCCACCACAAATACAATAGGGAGTTCAAGGTTGCAGGAATCGTGGGTTTTGGTGGAGAGAGGAAGACAACTTTGGGAAAACAATTCTTCAACTGCAGGAGATCATGATACAATCGATCCTGCTTTTTGTTTTACTGAAGAGAAGTTGTAGCTAAGAGCTGTTTAACATCATTACAAAGGAAAATTTATGAGGATTTGACTGGAGTTGGTTAGTCAATATATAACATCAATGAAGGCATGGTGATGTTCAGACACCATCTTTCATGTTTTTAACCTCATAATTTTTATATGGTGTGGATCATAGTGAGCATCTGCATGCATTATTTTCACCGATGAAGGAAATATTTCCTTCAATGCCCCTAATTCTGGTAACCTAATTTTAGTTGACAAGCCTCAATGATGACTTTAAGTTTTTACCATCTACGGAATTAGAAGGTTGTTTCACTTAAAAGTTGACAAGCCACATTAACAATGATTTTACCATCTCAGCAATAAGAAGGTAGGCCATTTAAAATTTGACAAGCCTCAATAGAGAACATTCTCAAAATGTTATTGGCCTAGATGCCTTACACAAGGCACATCCTGTAGTGTGATTTGAAGTAGTAAGACAATTTTTTGATGCCTATGATGGGTTTCCTTATCTATGATAGCTATTGGTGAAAAATTTCATGGAAAAAATGTTTTGGATTATTTGAAAGCCCAATTCTGCAAAATATCTAAAGCACTTCCTTTAGACATACAAAGAAGGCTTAAAACTAGCTATGACACACTTGAAGAAGAGGAGAAAGATATATTTTTCTCTCTGTGGATTTCCTCTGTCTCTTGCTATCTAGCCATGAGATGGGGTGTAACAACCCACTGTGGGGAAGTCTCTTACATCCCAATCCATGTGATCAACATTTCAGTATGGGTCATGTGAAAATATATTTTCTTTGTCATTTTGGTAGTATGCTTCAGCTTTGGCATTGGATATATATCCATTATTCATGAGTTCATTTTGTTTCATATTTTGGATAGATTGTATACTGCAATTAGGCACCTGGAATGTAGCTCAGAAAATCTACTATGAAGACATTTTTTATTAAAAATGTAGATACATATGACAAAGGATATCCCCCTTTGTGTTAGGGAGTGGCTGTAGTTAGGGATAGGATAAAGTCTCTGTTGGAACACCTAATCCTACATGGGTAGGTGTGGAATATGAAAAGTCACAATGGAGTCCAAGTGACCTTGGAATATGAAACCAAGAGTCACACCATTGTACTATAAATGTACATCTTTGTATAATGGAAAATATGAGTTGCACGCTTATCATTCATTGTGTGTTGAGTCCATTGTGTGTGTGTGTTTTCTACTCATACACCATGTGTGTGGTTCAACATGGTATTTAACATGGTATCAGAGCGGGCGATTGCTGGCCCTGCTCCACTTTGAGTGAGCCATTTGTGATTATGGCCTATGCATATCTGCAAAAATTGTTGGTTTTTTTGCAGCACTCAAGTGTTTGTAGCAGTGTTTTTGCCACCATTCAAAAGTGTTTTGGAGAAGGAGCAGCATTTAGAAATTTGCCCCATTCAGCATTGGTTTTGAAGAGAAGCAGTTGTGCCCATCTGAAGGTTTTCATTCTCATTTTTCCTGCAATTTCTATTAATTTCTGCATTGAAGAATTGCTGGAAAACACTGTTTAAATTGGGTTTATGAACAAGTTTATGAGTTTTCACTGGCAATATTTCTGAGTTTTCATTGGAAGATTTCTGAGTTTCTGCAATTCTACATTTTCCTGTCGCTGGGCTATTGAAAAAAAAAAAAAAATCCAGGTTTTACTGCTAAAATTTTCTGAATAATTTTCCTGCTGCTGGATTACTGAAAGATTTCTGAGTTTGCATTTATTCAATATATGCTGCTGGAAGGAAGAATAGTCTGCTCTCTCTATTATCTGCTCTCTGCTGTTATATAAAAATAAAAATAAAAATCACTACAACAGCGCGCATCCTCACTCCCTATCTACCCATTCAGCCTCCCTTCACGCAGATATTCCCACACCCTTCGCCTTCCTAACAGCACAAATCTAATTAACCAAACCTGTGCTCATAACCCATACCACCATTTAATTCCATTTGATACCTACTTATCGCTCCCCACGCTTTACACTATCCTCACATCGACCCTACGCTCACTCCTTTCACTCTGCAACAGCGCCTCCCCCCTCGTAAATCCCTCTCCCACTGCCAACTGTAAACTCCATTACAATAATTACAATATCGATTCAAGCCTCTCGTCACCTTCATTACAAGCTGCGCTCCCACCTTACTTCTCCCTTACATCGACCTACGCTCCTCAACATTCAAATCTGCGCATACATACACCTCTCACACGCTCTTATCATATCCATTGCTCGAGCTACGCCCCCTCACAATCGAACTCCCAACTGTCCAATGCTCCCACTCCACTTACACGTTCACCGCTCTGCTACCTCAACCCACAGCCCTCCCATCTCTAAACCCGCGCTCCTTCCCATCTCCGTTCAACGCTCCCCTACACATACTCCCTTTCCCATCTACCCCTCGCTGCATTCCACGCGCCCTCCCTAACACATTATACGCTGTGTCTAACTACCCGACCCCCTCACTGCTGGAAAACGCTCACTATCCATTACTCTTATAACGCTCGGTCTCATTTCCAACGCTCGCTCCAATACCTGGTATCAACTGCACCAACCTGCGCGCTCTGCACACATACAATAGTCCACGCATACACTATCCGTTCCATCCTTTCTTACGCACTCTTCCAGCTCCGCCCTCCACGTATATTTCGCACCCTTTCAACTCTGCTACCTCACCAACCTCAACGCCCTACGCATCTCCCACTCTATACTTCCTCACGCGCCCTGTCTACATTCCACTGCAGCCCACGCTCACCTTAACCAGCTGCTCTCCCTACGCGGATCCCCCACTCACACGCATCTTACCATTCTTTACTACATCTCTCTGCGCTACGCTCCCAATTCACAAAACGATCACATCACTGGAATCCCTCCTTCACACTACACTCCGCCATACAACATCCCGCCGGCGCACCTGCAAACTCCTCACATGACTTCCTCTACTCCACGGATCTTACACACAAGTCGACTGCGTTAACCACATCTTCTCCACAGCCTGTCGGCCTTCCCCTCCTTTGTATTTGCTGTAACATCCGCTCTTTCAAACGCCTCCATGATTGTTACAGTCACCTAACCCTTACCCCGCGCGTCCTGCCCACCTACCCCACCTGCCATATCTAACCCAATCCGCCTATATAATACCGCCCTTTTTAAAAATCGGTTTTTACAACCCACCCCTCCATAACTAATACGTCTGCCCCTTTCTCCACATGTAAAAATTTCGTTTAAATTAATTCTAATTTAAAATCCGCCCCTCCATATAATACCACCCCTCCTTATATTATTAAAAGCGCCCTCTCCAAACTGCTCACCCCCAATATACAATACCGCCTTTTAATTTGGCTCCCTTTTAAATTCGATTTTAATTCCCTCTCCATTAATAAACTCTTTTTACATCAATTCCATTTTCTCATTTAAAATTCCCCCCTCCTTATAAATTTCCCTCCACTATTATATTCCCTTCATTTTTTAATTATTCCCATTTTTTTAATTAATTTTCAATTAATTAAAAATTAAAAAAAAAGAGCAGCAGAGAGAGAGAAAGAGCAGAAAGAGAGGAAAAAGAGAGAAGACAAGAACATCAGAAATGAAATTGAAGAAATTGACATATGGAGCAGATGGACTGAAAATTGAAGATTTGCATTGTGGCATTGATAAAAGGTTTTTTTTTTGAAGAATTTTACAAGTTTGCCAGCTCTTTGAAGAAAAAATTCAGCTTCTTGCATAAGTGTTTTTGTTGGACATTCACATATTTTTGCAGAGATTTTGTATTGAACTCACATTGTGAGTGAATTTGCCTCTTCATTCACAGTTGGAATCAGTATTTGAGTTGTTGGATTGTTGATTTCCCTCCATCATTTGAGGAGCACACTTTGTACTTTGAGAATTTCTTGAGTCAATTGTATTTGTTGTTGAGTCACATTGTAAACGGGTGCATTTTCGGTTGTAGCCGACACCCTTTCATTTGTTTTGAGCCTAATTTGTTGAAAATGGCAAAAATCAATGAGGCATTAGTGTTGTTGAATGACCTCATTCATTCAAATGTTCATGATATGATAAAAATGAGCAAGGATGCTCTATGTAACATTCAGAGTTGTTTGCTAGATGCACAAGAGAAGATTGAGTTTTTGCAGTTGGAATCTCAGCTCCAACAAGACGAACTTCAGCAAAAGAGTCACCATTCTGAACCTGTTTCTGTTTAGAAGATTGAGAAAGACTCCCATCAGCAGCATGTCAGTAAAGTTTCAGTTGATTCACATTCAGTTCCTTGCACTAGAGCAGATTTACATGTAGATGCAGCATCTCAACCTGCACTTCCTAAGCCCATTATCAGACCTTGGGAAGAGCTTGTCCACAACAAGCACCGAACTGGTCTTGGATATGACAAGGATGTGTTCTTTCATATTCCAGACTACACCAAGCCCATCAGATTTCAGAGTGCCGGATTCATGTATGATAGTTCACCTGCAGTTGTTCCAGATCTTCTTCCACTTCCACAACAGATTGAGAAATGCCAACACTGTGATCGAGTTGGCCATATGAAAGATCACTGTTTTGATCTTCATCCATGCAAGCACTGTGGTCGGCACACCCATTCTTCAGACAGATGCTTCAGACACAAGCCTCCTACAAGAACCAAGATTCATCTTGGATGGATCGCTTCTTGGCAATGGGCATCAACAGCCAAGAAGATGTTTACGACACATGTTAGAACTTGTTCACGCATATTGAGCAAACTTGCAGTTGAGTTTTCGCCATCATCTCACCTTGTCCCTGACAGGGGGGAAAATGGTGGTCATGTACAAGCTTCGATGACAGATCAAGCGAGCCTGAGCCACAATTCGTCATTCCGGATTCAGAGATGTAGCCAGAGATACGGATGCCCATGAGCATACCTTCGGTTGGTGGATAACCTAAAACCATCATCTTTGGTTGGTGGATAACCTAAAACCATCATTTTCGGTTGGTGGATAACCTAAAACCACCATCTTTGGTTGGTGGATAACCTAAAACCATCATTTTCGGTTGGTGGATAACCTAAAACCACCACGAGCGCGTAGACCTCCCTTCTTTAGGTCGAAGGTCTCCCTTTTTATATGAGGGACAATTCCTCTGTGAAACCTTGACTTCTTGCCGGTTTTGGAAGGATTCGAGGCTGTATGTACCACGTTCAGGTGTTTGTGGTGCTCCTAAAACCACCTCTTTTTCCAACATTTCGAAAGTTGATTGACCCAATCAGCACGCCCATGCATACTTTGCGAATTTGTATTACAACTTCTCTCTTTTCTTGGACTCACACATACCCCCTTGGGATTAAGGGGGGGATGTTGGAACACTAATCCTACATGGGTAGGTGTGGAATATGAAAAGTCACAATGGAGTCCAAGTGACCTTGGAATATGAAACCAAGAGTCACACCATTGTACTATAAATGTACATCTTTGTATAATGGAAAATATGAGTTGCACGCTTATCATTCATTGTGTGTTGAGTCCAATGTGTGTGTGTGTTTTCTCCTCATACACCATGTGTGTGCTTCAACATGGTATTTAACAGTCTCTTTAAATCTCCCTTCTGCTCTCATGGGATGAATATGATAGATAGGGGGCACTTCATGGAAATTTTGGATCCTTGCCCACTGTTGAAACCTGGAACCTTGTATCTCAGATTCTCAGTTATAGTTCTTTTCATGAGTATATATAATATATATTAATTAACCTTTATTTTAAAAAAATGGATCACCAAAAGAAGGAAGAGAATTCAATATTGGCAGTCACTTTTTCTTCATGTTAGAAGATTATAGGGCATAAGAATAAAGGATGGATCTGATTGGGGAGGATTGTTGAGTATCCATAACTTGGAAAACAAGTGTCTTGTAGAGGTCAACAGTAAAATTTGTATGTTGCACGATCACCTCTATGAAATGGGCATAGCCTTTGGAGGAGGAGGAGCCTTGGAAGCCTATGTGGCACATCACTGACAACCTCAGGGGTTCAGTAACTATTTCGTTGATATGAGTGGGTTGCAGCTGCAAAGGTTTGAAGGTGATTATTTGGGAATTGTATATATATTATATATTGATGAGATGGTCAGATCTTCAATGCCTCTACTGGGATATTTGTCCATACTCATCCCCGCATTCTTAGATTCCTATTAAGAACTATTTTAGAAGTGGTAGAGGCTAGAGAAGGCACTAGAAAACATTGAGAATGAAAGTGATGTGCAGATTTCTAGTTCTGAAGAATGCTTGTGCTCATATTTTGACCTTGCTAGAAGGCATGGGTCTTAAGATAATTATATATTTAATATTTAAGAGTGCATCGCAAGAGCCTACAAAATTAATGGAGTTGATCTATCTTGCCTCCTTATGGTTACCAAAGATAGGGCAGCTAAAGCATCTAGAAATTTAGAAACAATTGCTACGAAAGGATGCATAGTTAGATTGAAGGAACATATAGGGAAATATTACATCCTAACATTGCCAGAAGAATTTTTTCGTATCTACTCCTTGAAGAACTAGAATCCAAGCATACATGATGTCAATGCCAGATTCCTTTGGAAACTTAATAAACCTCCAACATATTGATGATTCAATAAAAGGTGCTAGTTTTTCTTATTTTTCATAAATTGCAGGGCAAAGCACTTTGATGTTACAAGAAGAATGAAACCCCGAGAGTCCCCATTGACCTTGAGCACAGGTTTGGACTTTCTTACTCTACAGGGTGGGAGGAAAGAATCTTATGTAAATCCTGATCAGATTCTTAAGCCTATATGTCAATTATTTCAGGAGTGTGAATTCTTTGGTAGTAACTAAAGCTATAAAGAAGATTGGTTTGCAGTCTCTCCTTATGCCTTTGTATCACCTCACTATTTCCACACTAAAGTATGATGTAGTTAGAGATGTTTCATTTTCCTTTGGTACCTAACACAATCCTATTAACCTGATTTTGTGGTCATCTTTTGGACATTAATAATTATTTTTTATCTTATTAAACTGGCCAAGGATACCCTCTCTTTGAATGGAGCTCTTCCTTATTCTAAGGGCTTATTAAGGATAATTATGATAGGTGATTCAAATATTGCAATTTTTGCATACCTTTATTATGTTGTATACTTCCTTATTTGACCCTCGTAAATATGAACTTAGTAGCTTAAAATTAGCTTCACTTAATTTCTACATTCAAACCGATGCATTTTATTTTCATAATCTTTGACCCTTTGGAATTATTAACTAGTTTTTTCCAAGCATTTAAGGGTTTGCTAATGGTGGTTGTGTGCATTAGCTGTAGCACAGTTAACTGACAGAAGATAAGGGTAAATGTTTGTGGTATGCCTTGCAAGCAGGACAAGGGTATGTTGACCAATATTTCTTGCATGGGATTGGTTGATTGGGATACTTGTGGAGGCAAGATTAAATATCCAAGCTTGTTTCTTGAAATTGTTTGGTATTGGTGTGTGTAACTAAAATTCCAAGTCTCCTCCCTTCATCTTTATAGTTTCCTACTGTTGGATTCCTTATGTAGTGGTGATTTCCTGCTTGACATAGAGGTATATTGGTTATGAAATCATTTGAATTAGGTTTTTCTCCTTGGCTCTAACTAGTACATATGATCTACCCGTCAATAAATATTTTAGCAAAGATTATAATTTATCCTATTTGAAGAAAAATATCATCAATCATTAGGGGAATTTTGAGGTCTAAAATGGGCCTCCTAATAAAAATGTACAACAAAATAAAATTCATAAGAAATAATAGGATTGAAGATGATGATGTCAACCATGGGGGATGATTCACCATTTTTTAAGTAAAAGGGTAAAAAGATTAAAAATTAATAAAATAATAAAACTACTTTTTCAACTTGTATTTTCAACTTATCTCCCAAAGTTTTTACTAAAATTTCAAGTGGAAGTACTCGTTGGATGAAAAATTTAATTCCTCATCCAAGGAGTACCCATGTTCCATACTTTCGATGGACCTTGCTACACAAAAATTGAGAAATACATAAAAAACGTGAAATTGTAATCATGTTTTTCCTGTATTTCTCATTTTTTGTGTAGTAGGACCCATCGAAAGTATGCAACATGGGTACTCCTTGGATGAGAAATTAAATTTTTCATCCAACGAGTACTCTCGCTTAAAATTTGAGCAAAAACTTTGGGAGATAAGTTGAAAATATGAGTTGAAAAAGTAGTTTTTTCTTTTTTCCCTATAAAATTTGATGATGTAATCAAATATTACTTTATTATTTCCACTATTATTTTATATTTCCTTAGGAGGCCCATTTTAGACCTCAAAATTCCCCTAATGTTGTCAAGGTTGGAACTGGGTTTTGTTTTTACAAGTCGAGAACCCCTACAACAATGTTCTTGTCATTGTCCAGTTGAACACATTGGTGGTTATTGTTACCCCTCATGTTGACATGATTGGTACATGCATATTTTAGGGGTAACTTGCAGGATGCTTAAGGACCACAAACACACTTGTTTTTGGTTGAGATTAGTCCTTCACATGATGATCTTCCTGGATGATATAGTGGTTCTCCTTGATAATAATGTGGTTTCCTTGGTTGGAATGATGATTCTAGCCTTCGCAAGGTTAGATTATGAGTGGAGGTTGCTTCAGTGGTGCATAATGTTCTTCATGAACCAACATCAAGGTGATCAAATAATCACATCCTGGTCACTTTCACCTTGTGCTACAAGGGTATGCTAACCAATGTTCCTTGCATGGGACTGGTTGTTTGGGATACCAGTGGAGCCTAGATTAAATATCCAAGCTTGTTTCTTGAAATTGTTTGGCATTGGTGTGTGTAACTCAAATTCCAAGTCTCCTCCCTTCATCTTTAGAGTTTCTTGCTGTTGGGATTCCTTATGAAGTGGTGATTTCTTGCTTGACATGGAGGTATATTGGTCATGCGATCATTTGAATTGGGTTTTTCTCCTTGGCTCTAACTGGTACATATGATCTACCAGTCAATAAATATTTCAGCAGAGACTATAATTTATCCTATTTGAAGAAAAATATCATCAATTTGTCAAGGTTGGAAGTGGTTTTTGCCTTTGTAGGCCGAGAACCCCTACAACCATGTTCTTTTAATTTTCCACTTGATCACATTGGTGGTTGTTGTTATCCCTTCATGTTGACATGATTGGTAAATGCATATTTCAGGGGTAACTTGCGGGATGCTCAAGGACCACAAACACACTTATTTTTGGTTGAGAGTAGTCCTTCATGTGATGATCTTCTTGAATGATAAACATAGTGATTCTCCTTGATAATAATGTGGTTTCCTTGGTTGGAATGATGATTCTAGCCTGGACAAGGTTAGATTATCAGTGGAGGTTGCTTCAATGGTGCATAATGTTCTTCATGAACCAACATCAAGGTGGTCAAATAATCAAATCCTGGTCACTTTCACCTTGTGCTACATGGTTAGATCATTATTATCCTTTGATGTGGTAATACACTTACCTCGTTTCATTCATGTTCATGCCATTTTTCCATAGTTTTACCTAGGAAATTTGTTTATTGCAAGCATATTATAACTTTTGCGTAGGTGAAATCACTTCAAACATACATTTTGATGGCACCTCATCATTTTTCCTACTTTATTTTTGTACCTCATCACATCTTAATCGTTTTACCAAAGAAAAATTCACTTTCATACTTACATACCACTTCATTCCATCTCTTGGAAGGTGCATAGCATGTTTTAGGCTTTTAGCTATAATTCCCTAAGTTTTATTTCTTATTAACACTTCAATTATTATATATTCGAATTTCTAGCGTGAACACACCTAAGTAGTTTAGGATATTTAAGTATTAAACCTTTGGTTGAGTGACTAAGTATTTGTTGAAAATGTAAGTAGTTTTGTTCTTCATAATTTTTGTTGTACTCATTTCAGTATGTATCCTATGTAAAAAACAAGAAAAAGTTATTTTATTAAAGCATGGGTTTCATGTTCTTTAATGATGGTCTTCTAGGTAAAAGCATGTTCTTCATGCTTCTAGGGCTCGTTAGGTCTTAGGATTTATTGTTATGAGTCAAAGGAATCAACATCATGTTTATAAGACCCTTTTGTTGAAATTATTTATTATTTGACACTACTGGTGTATTTATAACTTCTTGCTGTCTATCGGGATATGATATACTTGTCATTATAAAGTGAAGAACGTTCAAGAAAGCCTATATTTTTTTGGAAAATTTTACTAAATTTTAACTTTGCATTAAAAATTCCAGAAACAATTTGCTAGTGTCAAGAATAATGAATGTCATCAATCAATTTGCTTCTGCTAACTGAAATAGCCCAAATTATAACTCGTTCAACACCCTCAAGCACTTAAACGAAGTGAGATTGCTCATACCCTGCCAGCCCCAATAAGCCCATGAGAGAACATGTTACAAGTGGGTTTTGAACATTGGTGGGAAGGATAGTGGTCTAGCGTTCTGGGATTTTCTGAGAAAAAATTGAGTAAGGACAATACCATTTATGGTCAATTCTTTGATGCTTTATGACAGACATCTCTTGAGAATTTTATTTGAGAAATCTTGTGGTTATTCAAATTGTAGTTGACCGAATTCATTTCAATTCTCAAATTATTGTTCCCAATATATCTGTTCTCAAAGAAGAACAATATTAACAAGGATGCAATGAGAGAAGTCGTGTTTTGGTCACATTGGGAACTTCAGATTGCCAACATTGCACCCCAAAAACCCACCTAACAGGATACCTTAATGCAATTAGTAGTATCTTTTTTGTGAATAAATTTAGAATAGTAGTTATTTGTTTTTTATTATTGAATAAGTCATTCCCATAAAAATACTTACATAAAAAGCCTTTTGAAGTTGTTAACTTGTTATTAACAACCCTTGCAGCATTGTCAATGAGTTTTGATATTTCATGTTGAGAAATTCGAGGGATGATAAATATGATGAATAGCCATAATTATAAAAAATTTTATTCAACAAAAGTCCCTATATAGCAAGCCTTTTGAAGTCGTTAACTTGTTATTAATGACCCTTGCAGGGTTTTCAATGAGTTTTAATATTTAGTGCTTGTCGAGCTATTCGAGAGATGATAAATATGATGAATAGCCATCATCACAACTTTTTTTTCTGCCAATTTGCAGCCCATTTATTTGTTGATAATCCACCTCCGCAATAGATATTGTATAGAGCATATATTTCTGCAGGGTTGATTTTTAAGAGTGCATATGGAATGGCATAAATTTTGACCAATTGTTCATATTGTTAATGATGTGTCTGTCCAATGAAGTTCTTGGGAATGATCTGAGAACCAAAATTGGTGATATAAAAAGATGAAACATAATACAAAATTTTTGTGTTTGGAAGTTTTGAGATGACTAATAATTAGGTATTGTCTGGTTGTATATCACGTTTAATGTGGTTATTTGTTTGTATATTTCCATATTTGATCAAGATAAACTGTTAGAATTGCAATGTGAAGGTACTAGTAAACTGTATTAGAAACATGCTCGTACACTATTGTACCTTGTTGTTCGTTGTAACACTTTTGCATACGTTGTCATACCCAGGGAAAAATTGGAGGCGTACCCCAATTTCGAGTATGGAAACAATGATTTTAGCATGAAAGAAATATATTTTAATAACTAACAAGCTTTGTTAAGTTTTCATTTAGGGTGGGCCCAACAAGATGCCCCAAAACAACAAAGTGTTTCAAACTCTAATTTCATGCTCACTTCGACATTTTTGCTTTGGCTATATGAGTTGGGAAGGTACCAATAAGGAAGATAGGAAGTAGGGCATTGTTTATTGTTTTTATTCCAATAAATTTATGTCCATTCAAACATTCTTCATCCTCACTTTAATTCGTCTCTTCCTGTATACCTAAATTTAAGCTTGAAGTTTCTGTATTCGTGCTTGGAAAGGGGGAGGGAATGCCAATGGGGAATTTGAATTCATGTTGTCAGACTCGGACTCGACTGGCTGGTTACTTTGCAAAGACTATTTTCAGACTCGAAAAAGAGGAAAAAATTTATGAACACAAAATATATTGATGACATTTCCAATCCATAAAGGTTATAAAACCACAATCTATGCAGAAATTCATAAGATCATGTTATACAATATAAGAACACAACATTTGACACTTGATTTATGTATGCAAAATAATGAACTGAAAGATGATTCCATGACAAAATTTACAATTATTACTCAATTCAACTACATAGCTTGTAGTCTCATAACAAAATTGAAAAATAAAAATAGACAATCTTGACTCTCCAAGCCGAGTCTTGAGCCTCATGCATGACTACAAAAGTGCCTAGAATAAGCCATAGAGGAGTTGGTGCCAACAATTCTAGATTATAGCAACAACTATGATGCAAGTATATTTGGTGTAGCAACAACATAATTTCATAGTTTCGTTCCTATCTTAGGAAAGTAAAATATACTCTGAAATTTCTTGTAACATTTATTCCTGCCAAAATTTGTGTTTTCTTTGCGCCCCCCCCCCCCCCTCCACCTTTTCTTTCTAAATAAGTCTAAATTATATTATATGATACAAAAAATACAGAGGAAATCACAACTTCTAGACCAAAATTGCTGAGTTAGCCAATTCTGGTGGGAAAGAGAAAATTCAAAAATAAAAAAATGGGGTTATCCCTAGGGGGGAAACCAACCCATAAACCTGTCCACAGAGCATAATAGGAGCTTACCCTTAAGGGGAAACCAATGCTAAACAATATAAACTAGTAGCCAAGTTTACTGTGCAGAAAGTAAATAGTCATAGAAACTAGAATTGAGCTGGAAAAAGCAAGAAAAGGAGGAACCATGGCACTAGGCGTTCTAGTCATTTTCATCTTGAATTTTCTGAGGAGGCTTCTCTTCCTCTATGTAGCAGCCATAATCGGAGGGTTCGTCCTTTGGCTTGGAGGGCAGCGAATCCTTCTCAGGCGTGGAGGTGGATCAAGCAAACATTGCTTCTGCATTTCCCCCAGTTGCTGAACTATTGCTGCCACTGCTGTCTGAAGAATCCTCCATAGTTTGATGGGCAGAGCCACCATCTTCCCGGGCTGTTGAGGGGAAGAGGGAGAGAGAGTTGATTTCCTAATCCTCTTCCTGGACCCCGAGCCAAAAGGTCAAGTTTGGGCTTCAGGAATTTAGAGAGAAATATGGGCAGAGAGGTGTTGAGGGTCAAGAACCTCCAGCACATCCATGGCCAGGGAAAAATCCACTCTGCGCTCCGTAATTGCAGGGATGGGAGGGCAGGTAGGCGAACCTCGACCTCTACCTCTGCGACAATGCATAAGATGGTGACGAGACATGGAAGCGGCATAATTTTGAGAATGAAACTGAGTGGAATGAATGGAGAGCGAAGGGCAAGAAAATAGACTAAAGGCAGTGTGGGCCGAGTGGGCAGAGGGAGTTTGAAGGGCTGACAGAGGGACGGAGGTACAACCAGAAGAGATAGAGCCGAGAACCAACATGACAGAGAAGTGGAGGGAGAAATGCAGAGGAGCATTGTCGCCATTCCTCATAAATGGCCAGGGTGCTCTGCAACTAGGACGGACCGGAGATATTTCACGGCAGAGGAAATGAATGTGGAGTTGAGTGTCAGTTATGATGCCTTGATTCAAAGCCATCAACAAGAATTTAATGCCACCCACGCCAGAGCCATGTGCTGCCTCGTGGCGAGGAGAACTATTTGGTGCAGGGGGGGTCATGTTGCATGCCACCTTCTCTCTACGAGGCACCAGTATTTGGGAATTTTATTCCCGATTTTGATTTTATAAGATAATATAATATGGTGAGAGATTCACCAAAAAATTATATATACATATTATATTATTGATAAAATCACCTTCCTTTTTTCCTATGTATCGTGGAGATTCGCCCATTTATTATACATATAAATTTAAGGGGGTTCTTAAAATTTTCCCTGAGGGAGAGAAAGGGAAGAGAGAGAGAGGGAAGGGAAGAGAGAGAGAGGGAAAGGAAGAGATGGGGAGAGATAGATAAGTATGGAGAAAGAGTGTGTATGTTTTGGGGGTGATATAGAGAGAAAAAAGAGAGACAAAGCGATATAGATATATAAATGGAAGGTGAAGAGAGGGAAGAAGAGAGAAATAGAGAGAGGGAGATATAGATAGATATGGAGGGAAAAAGCATGTGTGTTTGGCGAGGAGGGTTGAGATAGAGAGACAAAGAAGGATAAATGGAGGGAGATATAGATATAGATGGAGGGGGGAGAGAGGGAAGAAGAATTATTGCAATAGATGCATTGATTTTAGTGTATATGGTTATTTATAATCCTATTTGATTGATTTCATTGAAGGAGATAAATTGAATAAGAGGGGAGGAGGAATTAAGAGATAGATAAAGAGAGGAGTGATATAGAAAGAGAAGGGTAAAAGAGATAGAGGGAGACATAAAGATGGATGGGGGATAGAGTGAAGGAGAGAGGGAGGGAGATAGTGAGAGGGCAAAGCGAGAGAGAGAGAGAGAGAGAGAGAGATATAGAGAGAGAGAGGGAGTTTGGATAGAAAGGGAAAGAAAGGGATGGAGAGAGAGGAGGAGAGAGGAATGAAACAAAAATGGATTTGGAAGGGGAGAGAGGGAGGGAAGAAGAAAAACATACAAAGAGAAAAGTAGAGAGAGAGAAAGAGAGAGAGAGAGAGAGAGAGAGAGAGAGAGGAGTGAAAAGGAAGATATGGAGAGAGAGTATGTATGTTTGGGGATGAGATAGAGAGACAAAGAAGGAGAGATGGAGGGGGAAGAGAGGGAAGAATATTTCTTGCACTAAATGCATTGAAACCATGGTAGATGGTGATTTCTAATATTATTTGATTGCTCGCATGAGATGCATTTATTTCAGTGTAGATGTTGATTTCTAATGATATTTGATTTCTTACACTAGATGCATTGATTTCAATGTATATGTTAATTTCAAATCCTATTTGACTACTTGCACTAGGTGCATCGATTTTAGTGTAGATTTTTTGTAATTCTATTTGACTACTTGCACTAAATACATTTATTTCAGTGTAGATGTTGATTTCTAATTGTATTTGATTGATTGCACTATATGCATTGATTTTGGTGTAGATGGTAATTTATAATCCTATTTGATTGCTTGCACTAGATGCATTGATTTCAGTGAAGAGGTTGATTTCTATTCGTATTTGATTTCTTGCACTAGATGGATTGGTTTCAGTATAGATGTTGTTTTCTAATCTTATTCGATTGCTTGCACTAGATGCATTGATTTTAGTGTAGATGTTGATTTATAATTCTAATTTGATTGCTCGCACTATATGCATTGATTTCGGTGTAGATGGTGGTTTCTAATTCTATTTGATTATGGTTTTCAAGCTTATGTGGTTATTTTTTAATGAAGAGATCTATTTGATTACTTTCACTAGATGCATTTTTTTAGGTATAGTTGGTGATTTCTAATCCTATTTGATTGTTTTCACTAGATGCATTGATTTTAGTGTAGATGTTGATTTCTAATCTTGCTTGATTGGTTGCAATAGATGCATTGGTTTCAGTGTAGATGTTTATTTCTAATCTTATTTGATTGTTTGCAGTAGATGCATTGATTTTAGTGTAGATGTTGATCTCTAATATTATTTGATTTCTTGCAATAGATTCATTGATTTTAGTGTAGATGTTTTTTAATCTTATTTGATTGCATGCATTAGATGCATTGATTTCAGTGTAGATGATTTCTGATTTGATGTACATTAACTTAAAATGATTGGATTAACAATGTGCATTGATTTCAGCATAAGCATAAAAAATGATTGAAAATATGCATTGATTTTTGTGTTATATTAATTCAACCTATTAATATTGGAGAGGTAGAGAGACAAGGTATGATGTTAACTACAATATTTTGAGTTAAAGAATTGAATGGTTTACGGACTCAACTATCCTTTTCATAAAATCTATATGAAAAGATGGAAAACATAACAAGTAATGTAAATATTTTGTAAATTTGAACACTCATTAAAAGAAATCAAAATTACATTATTTCTTGACTTTTGCAAAACAAGCTATAGATTAAAAAAAAAATCATCAAAATATTTTGAAGGAAACAAATTATTTTAAAGATTAACAATGAAACAAATGATTTCAAGAGTAATTTTGATAAAATAAATTATCAAAACTACCCTTCAAGATATATTTAGTAATACACAAAGGGACACTACTAAGAATTATTAATTGACAAAAGTTCTACACCTAAAATTAAATGAAATAAGTGTGCAGTATCAAAAGTTCTTCATCACCAAATAATTACTAACAAACAATTAAATACAAATAAGAAATATACCACAACAAGTGTAACATTTACAAACATTACTATCCAAATCCAAACACAAACCACTCAAAGCATCGAGGCGTAGACTTACAAACTATTCAAGACTAGCAAAGAAAGCAAAATTAAAGAAGAGAATGGTATAGTCATGTCAAACAACGAAAAAATAATGTAAATTTCAAAGGATGAAGTTTATCTCAAACATATAGATAATAATGATAATCTAAAAATTTGTCATTGTTTCCCTCAACTCGAAGCAACCTAGATCCATCTAACTCCGGATCTATCTATGCCGAGAGGGATCAAGTCCCTCGAGGTGCAAACCTTTCCTCAAATTCAACACTCCAAAAGAAGGGTTGCACCTCGGGGGATTCGATCCCTCTCGGTGCAAACCTTTCCTCAAATTCAACACTCCAAAAGAAGGGTTGCACCTCGGGGGATTCGATCCCTCTCGGTGCATGATAGATCTAGAGTTAGATGGATCTAGGCACGTTATTTTTAAAATTAATATACAAATTAAACATATATACATTTAAATAAAAATAATAACAAAATTCTTAATCATAGAAATTTAACCCCACTTTATAACATTTTTTAATTAACCAATTTAATTAAAAACATAAAAAAAATTATAACTACTTTTAACATAAATCTTTGAGATAAATCTTATCTATGAGTACTATTAAAATTATATGATGAAAGGGTGGCACTAAGGGGAGGGATTATATCTAATCTAGAAGGAAACAATTGTGGTAGATTACTCTAACCAACAAAAGTGGAAATGTATGGTCATTTATTAGGTCTAACTATGATTCATGACATGGTAATTTTTGAGCGAAAAATCCTAGGAGATTTTATGATTACAACAAAACATCTAAATAATGGCTCATATCCAAAGGAGAATCTCCTCAAGCTCCTCTTAAAAATAATAAATTGTGCTTTGGATCTCATGCAGAGTCTTTCTTCCATATCCTTAAAAGCCAAAGCTCAGAGTAGATTTCCAAGCCAATCTAACATGCCTCTTAGAAGTGGTGAAAGGAAAGTTGATGGAATCAAAGATTGGTATGCTATACCATAATTTTTTCAACATATTCTCTCCACCCCAAGAAATCATCCCCATGTTGCCCCCTTGGATTCATATTAAGGGACAATTTAAACTTTGGTATTAAGTTATTTTGGTATTGTGGTTGCATCCAAGCGCTTGACCCATCCATGAGAAACTCTATTAATTTCACATGCTCCTCTTGGCATTATGCAGAACTGCTTGCACGCCATACAACTTGAGCACCTCAAAGAGTGATGAATCCAGATAAATTGAGGTGGATTTTCTTTGATGGTGATTCGACTATCATTGTGTGCTATAGCTGCAATTCCGATGTTAAATCCTAGGCTTGGTTTGGGCCCTTCCACAATTTCGTGTGGGAAAACTTTTCGAGGGGGTTCTCTCCCACTCGTTCATATTTGAATTATGTGTTCATACCTTTGGAAGTCGTTGTTGCATCTGCAAGTTTGGACACTTAGAGGCTCTATAATTAGCCCCTATGCATGTTAGCTCTTTTAGCATTAGTGGATCAAAGAACTGGCTTCGTCATCCTACAATTTTCTTAATTGGAGAAATTCACTTTCGGGAACCCATCTTGTGTAAAAATAAGAAAGTGATAAAGATCAAGGCACCTTCACATCGTGGAATTCAACTTCATTGAATGTCTCTTTCAGGATTGTCTAAAGTACTTTCTCCCTATTGAAATGAATTACTCTGCTCTTTTTGCTCTTTTTGCCCTCCGTCAACTTTGAACACTTATAAAACTTCTCTATCCATCTCCATTGTCTTGGTTTTGCTTGATTAGCTCCATTATTCCCCATTTAGTAGTAGAAGGTTGTATTGACTCCGTAACCATAGGTCCCTTCCCCTTCATTATTCCTGCCACCCTGGGTTTTCCCTCCCTCTACAAGAATGAAGCATTTGTCTTGAATAATCACCCATCCCATGACAGTGCTCCATTTTCCATTTCCACCTCAGATATCCTTGTGCCCACTAGTGTCTCATGAAACCATGTGACATCCTTTGCATGCATAACTTAAGACGAACATCCCCAACGTCGAGCATCACCCCCATTGGATTTTTAATCAACCACCACTAGAAGTACCAAAACTTGTAATGCATGCAATAAGCATATGAGGCTAATCTACTCTCTTTCATCACTGAAGAAATACACTCTTAAACCCAAGCTCTCTCACCAAGATGATGAGCTAGATGCTCTGCAAAAACAACTAGAAGACCTAAAGCATACGGTCCAGGTTCGATGGGAGTCACGAGATTGCTAGCAATGCTTCAAGCCCCCATTCTCGCAATTTGAAATTTGACCTAAACATGCATCTAGATGAGGCTGTCTTTTTTTCTTTTTCTTTTTTCTAATAGGCTCTTTCTGCAAATTTGTCTTTTTGTTATCACAATTTTGTAAGATATATGTATGTAGTTATAGTATATTATTTTTATCAATAGTCAGCTCAATGAATGACTTATGGAAAATAATGCAATGTGATGAATTCCTGCATATTATACTTCATAGTACCCATTTATATTTAAAAATATATATAATGAAAATTAAACCCTAACATCTGATTGTAAAAAAAATATCCGTTTCAAACTTCTCATTGTTTTCTTTCTCATGAATGTAAAAAAATATCTGTTTAAACTTCTCACTATGCTATTGGAAATTCAGAATGAAATAGTCAGATTGTAAACAAATTATTAAGAATGAAATAGTCCATCCGTCCTTTGAGTTTCAAATCAAATTCCTTCCTAAGATCACAAAGCTTTTGGACGAGACTCAAATTACTATCTTTATCAGTGTGCGATCATTATTACTTCATAATGTCTGTAACAATTTTCATTACACTGATAGTGACATTAGAGTTGGAATTTCAAAATGAAATAGTTCGTCCACCATTGGAATTTCATGATTAAATGAAACCTTGCGTTGTGTACGAAGTTTTTATGAAAAATGAAGATGAATGAATAAATTTTAACCCTTCCCGTCAAATTCCGTCCATTTTCAGCAACAGGTTTTGTGTCCACGAGCTTTGAACAGTGATCTCGGTCCACTCGACAGGTGATGCACTGATTGTACAAAACCGTGGTACGATTTTCACAGATAATTGACGTCGGTGGCTACTGATTTCGGATGATGGATCTTTTGTTGCTTTCAGGGTACAGGTACGCTTTCCCTTTCGCCTTTTCGATGCTAATTAAGAGAACCCTTGTAAGGGTTGGTCAAATAATTGGACGTCGGTGGTGACGTGGCGGGTGGTGCAAACTTAGACCGGTTAGATTTCTTATAAAGTTGATTAATCTCAAAGAAAAACCGCTACTCATGAAAACCACAGTGGAGAAGTAACATTCATAATGAAAAGAAATTAAACTTCATCTAGGCCAGCAGGTCAGCATAACGAAAACGACAGCAGTCGTATGAAATCCGATATTTGCCTTCTGCCCGCTTTTTAAAACGACGCAATCCAGCAACGAAGACGCGTTAGGTCACTCATGGCCACATAAGAGTTGGGCAGTATTTAGTTTTTCTTTTCTTCTTGAATCTCGGGAGTGTTGACAAAACCACACCACGTATGATGAGATCTGATCTCTTTGAGACTCTCTTTACGCACATCCATCGTTCTTTCACTTTCTGCAATTATTGAGGCACCGACCACCAATTTAAGTATATTTTTCACCGTTCAAACGCTTTCCATCTATCTCATGAACGCAATTCAATCGCAAATGTTCTGGTCAATCTTGATCAGTGTAATTGTTAATTTTTTTTTTTCTTTTTTTTAAAATATATTTTTCACAATGGGAATGTTAGAGGGCCAAAAATTTGTCTTTGTGTTGAATTTAATAACATTTATCGTGGTATATTTCACCCACTTAGTTACGAAAATTTATGTTTAAATCCTCAAGCTAAAAATAATATAAATCAAATAGATATTTCAACGAATACGTGAATTGCCGTAAGACTCGTGAAATTGCTCTGGTTCTCGATCACTTCCTCGCTTCCTTCCTATTCCTTCCTATCCACAAGGATGCCGAAAAAATAATGTTATGATCATATTGAAAACGTTACTTTATATAAATATCATAAAATTGTTGGTAGTAAAAAATAAATTTATTATTTTTTTTAATTTTTTAAAATTATTATTATTGTAATTATTTTTAAAAGTAATTTGAGAGAGTCAAAATGTTTAATAAGATTGTTTTAAAATCTAATTTATATAAATATTTTAAGAATATTGTTGACAAAACAATTAATTGCAGAAAAGTAAACAAAAAATTTGCAAACAATAAATTTATTATTTTTCTTATTTGAAATGTGAAAAATTTTAAAACCTTAAATTAATAGTTAAAAAATACTAATAATTAAACTAGTGTACTCTTGCTGAACTGTTCCTTGAAAAGTTAGTTTCTAGTTTCTAGGAAAGTTAACGGTTTCTTCACGATTTTTCCATAAAAACTTTTCCCCTGTATTGATTTTCAGTGTTAATAGCGATATATCTTGTTCAGAGATCAACTCTTCAAATAAACCAGCAATATTTACGCTTCAGCATCCCCATTTTCGTTTTTGAAGCAATACTTTCCTTTCGGCTGTGTTTTATAACTATTTTAATTTTCAAAGCAATACTTTCCTTTAGTCTGTGTTGTATAATTATTTCTTTTATATTGGACTTTTCATTAATTTTATCTATTCAATACCTAATGCATATTTCTAAAGATTAACCTATTAGCACAGTTATATTTACTAATTTGGTTGATATATGCCAAGGGGAATATGAAATAGATTTACAACCACATTCACCAATATAATTGATATATCGAGATAGACTTATATCCACCACTCATCACATATATTTTACCAAAATAATCTTTATATATATGAATAATTACCAATATATTTTATATATCTACTTAAATATATTAATAACATTAAGTATATACATACTATATATTAAACTATATATATATATATATATATATATATATATATATATATATATTACATTATTTGATAATAAAATGCTATTAACATTTTTCAATACATTAATAGTTATAATTCAAACTATACTAAAATTCAGATATAATTTAGTAATAGTATTTTATTACTATTTATAATAAATATATATCTCGTACCAATGTCCTAGGAGATTATTAATATTATAAACCAAAATAATTAATAAAACTAAGGAATTGGTAAACCCACGGGGAAAATATTAAAATCCTAAGAGATCAAGAAGTCCAAGGGATCTATGTTAAAAAGAGAACATATTAATAAAGGCTAAGAATTAATATTTTAAATACAAATGAATGATAAACTCACATGACCAATAAGGCCAAGATATCAATATTAAAAACAAAAGATATTAATAAACCCTAAGAATAAAAATTTCAAAATAAAAAACCTCAATAATTAATATTTTAAATTCAAGATATTAATAAACCCAAGAGATTATTAATATTATAAAACATTTAAAGAAGTAATAAACCCGATGTTTTAATATTATAAACAAAAGGAGTTAGTGAACCCAAGGGATAAATATTAATATTATAAACCAAGGAATTAATAAACCCTAAGAATTAATGTTTTAAACTCAAGAGATTAATTAACCATAAGAAGTAATATTTTAAACTCAAGAGATTAATAAACCCAAGGAGTTATTAATATTATAAACCAAAAGAACTAATAAAACCAAGGGTTAAATATTACAAACCAAAGGAATTGGTGAACCCAAGAGATAAATATTAAAGACCTAAGGGATAAATAAGGCCAAGGGATCAATATTAAGAACACAAGAGATTAATAAACCCTCAGAATTAATATTTTAAACACAAAAACCTATGAAATTAATAAACCCTAAGAATTAATATTTTTAATTCAAGAGATTTTGTAATATCCCAAAATAGGGAAATTCTACAACAATAAGAATATCTTAAGATATTCTAAAGTTGGAGATGCAGCAATGTAAAACACATATTGGAGTAGCAGCGTTATATCAATACAAAAATCATGAGAAGATCCAAATAGCCATGAAATTGATCTTATAGCAGCAAATGTATACAAATCCTTGAGGTAATGATCACTCAAACCAGGTAATGCAAGCCTCAATAGAACATGTACAAGAAAATGAAGAACATTGTTACATATAGAAAGCCCAAGGCTATGACTGCGCAGTTTATAGGAGGCACTTCTACATAAATAATATCAATACATAGATATGGCAATTTATGGCTCAAATAATGTGGGGAGAAAATCTCTAACCCCTGAAAAACAACATCAAGTCAATCCTAGAAGGATTGGCTGAAATATACAAAATGGAAAAAATGTCGAAGTAGCAGGGCTGAGTAGCAGTTAAAACTCAAGAACTGGATGGAGATGGTTGTAGATGATACACAAGCTGAATATACCTCCTCCAATGGATCTTCCAAGTGAAATTATGATCCTAACACTGAAGATCTCTCCCTCCAAACAAACATTGCAACCCTCACTATAGATATACTCTGAAAATAATGCAGTCAATGAGAGGTACTGCGCTGTAGATGATGGAAAATGGTTGGCCTGATGACAAGGATGATGGGAATCAGCTCAAATTCTCCCTCACTAATCCTCCAAATGAAATAAGACTTCCTCCTTTGAAAAATAACTCCGAAAGTGGTGTTGTAGAACCCTCCACTGCAACACAACTCAACTCTAAACATAAACGGCGTTGTAGAAGAAGGAGGATACTTGGCCTCAAGCCTGAATGTGGAGAAATGAAGAGAAATACTCCTCCAAGAGGCCTCTCAAGGAAGGATAAGGAATTCCTAAATAGGAATTCCTTGTGCTAAGCAGCACTTCAACTCTGCTAAATAGCAGGAGAATGCACAAAGTCTAAACAGACCATAAAATCAATAATCCATAACATGAATAACAATGGCTACCTTGCCCTCCTTTTAAAAAATTGAAAGCCCTCTCTCCATGGGTCCCACTCATTATGGTTTCCTCCACCAAATAGCCCTCTTCCCATTCATACTAGGTTATCTATCAAAGTGTTCTCCACATCCTATCCCAGCGCTATTGACTTGGTCAAACTTGACCTTCTCTCCATGCAAATGTCCTCTTTCACACTTGAGGGTGTGAAATCTAGCTCCAATGATGATCCCCTTTCATACTATGACGTATTTTATTCATGTTTTTATTATTCATGGGCCTCCTTACCCAATTATTCATCTCCTAAGTGAAATCAGCAAAATTTAATATTCCAATTTGTTGCATGCAAATTTTGGAATATTACAGTCCTCCCCTCCCAAATGTTGCTTGCCCTCAAGGAACTTCAAGGATAGAACTGAGAAGTTGCCTCCAAAAGCGTGGAGACTAAAAAATATTGGGAAAAAATCTTTCCCCAAGTCGATCCTCTATCCCCAAGCAATCATCCATACAAAATGAGTCACCTCCCAACACGACAACTCCTGAAAATTCTCCTCCACCTTGAGCTCATGCAATGTAGGTGGGTTGAAAATCTAAACATGGTAGACATAGGAGCCTACCCCACACTATCCTCCTCTCCACTTATGATATGTGTAGAGCAGATGTTGATCCTGGGCTGTAAAATAATTTCCCTCAAGTGGCAAGATGAAGACTATATCCCCAAAGATCTCTCCTCCAACGCTATGAATCAAGCTGGCCCAAATCAACCCACATGTGATGGATAGGAAATAATCACCATATGGAATCCCATCAATCACATGTCCCACCTCAACAAAATTATACAAGTGTTTGGCTGTGGTGGCCATATCTCCTCTCATGCTCCCATTAGAACATGCAATGCAAAAAGTGTGGGAATCCTCTTTCCCCAAGGACACATCCAACTCATGTGTCTCTCTCTTAATCATGCTTAAAATACATATGATATCAATATAAAAAAATGAAATCATGATCAACACCAAAATGAGGAAAATGATGAAGGTTTCATGTGGTGCAAGAAGGTACCAACAATTTTACTAGTAGTGACAGCGCAGTTTTTCAAACTGCTGCTTCAGAAAATTACATGGCAAGTTGTTTTTTGTTACATGGATAATTATGTATGTCATGACATCTACTGATAAATAGAAAATGGCTGAGTACATCAACTAAACATACATGAAAGAAAACACTTTCCCAAGGCCATAGAAGAGATGGTTGTCTCCGTCATATAATTTGGCCCAATGTTGACCATGGAGCTCAATGAAAAGCTCGCCTTCTTGTGGAGAAATGCACTGAATAAGAATGGTAAGAGTATCCAAATACTGTATTAGACAATCCATGGATGCAAAAAAAATATTCTTAACATGTGTTGAGAGTATGATGATGCATATGTATGTGATTAATTCCTCCATAGTGGTATGACACACTCCTATGAAGAGGAATAAACCATGTGCTGCATGAAGACCACTCTTCTCATGCTTGGAAATCCAAGTTAAGAATATCATATCAATGTAATAGATGTTTCCATCCACTACTTCATCATTCTTACCTCCTCCTTATCCACCAAGTGCGTCAAGTGTGAAGTAATCCTGGGGACATTCCATCAATAACCCCAAGCTCCCAAGTGACAACACTGTTGGCCCATGCAAATAAACTCCTGCCAACTCATAACTCCATTATTTGACATGCTCCTTGTCAAAGACATCTCCCATAATGCTGATGCATATAAGAAGTCCCTCCCAAAGTGGAAGTACCTCTTTATCATCTAAGGCCAAGGAGTATCCCCTTTTCACCATGATAGTGCCATCTCCTCTGCCTGCAACATCATGCAAAGTGTGAGAGCAAATCTATCCTTGCTCTCCCAAGAAAAACCAAAGTAAAAAAATATTTTGATGCCTCCTCATACTTTCATCATGTGATGAAAACATAATGAATGATATGAAGATCACATCAACATCATGCATCCCAAATCTTTGCTACTTAATGACGCAAGCATCCTGCCACATCTTCCCCATCCACTTACCCTTAGAAAGAGTATATGCCAAGTGATGGCCAAACTCCTTCAAGAGTAACCAGCGCAGCCAAGCCTCTTGCTGCCTGGTATCATAAATTTGCAAGTAGATCACCAGCTTCTTGCTCTCCATCCACATCCACTCAACCACTTGTGGATTCTCCTTCCATCCTCCATCTTAGTACTCCTCTCATGAGGGTTACCATCCTCCCAAATCAGATTTTTGTCTTTGCATTTCATGGAACATTGAAATGAAATCTTCTCAAGGATCAAGTTGATCCCATAAGGACCCAAATAGGTGGTAGGAAAAAACCTCCCATCATGATGTGTAGGGCTTAAGAAGTGTCCAACACAAACATGAGATATGTTATCCATCCTAAGATGTCCCCCATCATCTATCTGCTCCTCCTTGAATCCATAAAGATCCAAGTGTGAGAAGGGAAGAACCTCCTCAAACTGTTGAAGAAATTTTCACCCCATGACGTGTTGAAGTGCACCTCCAATGAAATCTCTCCATGAGATCTCCCTCTCATCAATAGTCCTCCAAAACCAATGACGTCTTGGATCTTCTGAAAGTAGAAGTCTCTCTTTGAGCTGAGAGGTGCTCATTGAGAAAGTGTCATCTGGAAAGGAGAAATTTTTTCTCATTTCAAGATGTCTACTATCTATCATTCTTCCCTTCAAGTCTTCAAACCCCAACCTCCAATGTGATATGCAATCCAAAAATGGCTTATGAGGATGATGGTTTATTTCTTCCTTGAATGTTTCGATGTTGCACAACGTAGTGCAATCTTGCTACTCTAGGTTAGCAGTGTATGTAGATTCTTGGTCATTTAACTATGAATTTCCACAATTCTCCAAAAGAAATGTTGAACTAGAAAGTGGAACTTCATTCATACCTCGATGGAACTTGGGATCTCCTTGTATGGCTGCAATATTACTTTCCTCCAAGGAAATGGTTGCCCCATTTGTAGATGTAGAAAGTTGCTCTTCAAAGGCTGTGACAGGGCTAGTACAAGTCTCCTCCCGTGGTGGTGTGGGCTCTTTCTCCTCTGATCTCTCTTTATCAAAGGTTCTAATCAACCTCTAAGTGAACTCTGGAAGAGTATTCACCCTTGCATGGCTCAAGTGGTTGAACCAACAAAAATTGGCTTCACCCTTAAAGTGCAGCGCTGCAACTTCTACTGCTTCTCTCTCTACCACTGGATGTAGTAGGAAGAATGCCTCAAGCTTTCTTGCCCAAGCTCTTGTTGTATATGACCCATAAAATGTATACAATATGAATCTATTTCTTTGGATTTCTTTTCTACTGCAGGGCCTCTCTCCTCCTTCAACTAAATGCATTGTGGGTGAGCTAGAATCTCCTTAAAGGCTCTAGGTTGAGATTTGTACTCAAAAAGTTATTCACTTAGAATCTAATGATCCAAGTATCTCTCATGCTTGCTTTCTTCTTCTTCATGAGAATAGGAAGTGCATGGACCTTCCTCTTCTATTTTCTTCTCCCCTTTGGAGAGGTTCTTCTTAAGTCTGAAAAGTGATGAGAGTAATCTCATCCTTCTGATCTTCTTCTATCTTCTTTGGCTGAAACTCACAGGCTAAGCCAAGATGGATGCTTTGATACCACTGTAATATCCCAAAATAGGGAATTTCTACAACAATAAGAATATCTTAAGATATTCTAAAGTTGGAGATGCAGCAATGTAAAACACATATTGGAGTAGCAGCATTAAATCAATACAAAAATCAAGAGAAGATCCAAATAGCCATGAAATTGATCTTATAGTAGCAAATGTATACAAATCCTTGAGGTAATGATCACTCGAGCCAAGTAATGAAAGCCTCAATAGAACATGTACAAGAAAATGAAGAACACTGCTACATATAGAAAGCCCAAGGCTATGACTGCGCAGTTTATAGGAGGCAATGCTAAAGAAATAATATCAATACATAGATATGGCAATGTATGGTTCAAATAATGTGGGGAGCAAAGCTCTAACCCCTGAAAAACAACATCAAGTCAATCCTAGAAGGATTGGCTGAAATATACAAAATGGAAAAAATGCTGGAGTAGTCGGGCTGAGTAGCAGCTGCAACTCAAGAACTGGATGGAGATGGTTGTAGATGATACACAAGCTAAATATACCTCCTCCAATGGATCTTCCAAGTGAAAGTTTGATCCTAACAGTGAAGACCTGACCCTCCAAACAATACTGCAAATCCTCATTGCAGATACACACTGGAAATAATGCAGTCTAAGAGAGGGATTGTGCTGTAGATCATGGAAATGGTTGGCCTCATGCCAAAGATGATGGGAATCAGCTCAAATTCCCCCTCACTGATCCTCCAAAGGAAAGAAGACTTCCTCCTCTGAAAAATAAGCACATGAAGTGGTGTTTAATAACCTCCACTGCAACATCCTGCAACACAGCTCAGCTCTAAACAGAAACTACGTTGTAGCTGAAGGAGGATGCTTGGCCTAAAGCCTGAATGTGGAGAAATGAAGAGCAGCTCCTTCAAGAGGCCTCTCTTGGAAGGAGAAGGAATTCCTCAACAGGAATGTCTTGTGCTAAGCAGCACTGCAACTCTGTTAACAACAGGAGACTACACAAAGTCTAAGCAGACAATGAAATCAATAATCAATAGCATGAATAACAATGGTTGCCTTGCCCTCCTTTCAAACAAGTGAAAGCCCTCTCTCCATGGGTCTCACTCATTAGGGTTTCCTCCACCAAATAACCCTCTTCCCATTCATACTACGCTGTCTATCAAAGTGTTCTCCACCTCCTATCCCAGCGTTGTTGACTTGGTCAAACTTGACCTTATCTCCATGCAAATGTCCTCTTTCACACTTGAGGGTGTGAAATCCAGCTCCAATGATGATCGCCTTTCATACTATGAGGGATTTTATTCATGTTTTTATTATGCATGGGCCTCCTTACCCAATTATTCATCTCCTAAGTGAAATCAACAAAATTTAATATTCTAATTTGTTGCATGCAAATTTTGGAATATTACAGATTTTAAAACTAAATGGATTATTACTATTATAAACCAAAATAACTAATAAACCTAAGGGTTTTATATTTCAAACCCAAGGAATTGGTTAACCCAAGGGATAAATATTAAAAACCTAAGGGATCAATAAGGGGGAGGGATCAATATTAAAAACAAAAGAGATTAACAAAAAAAGAGATTAATAAATCCTACAAATTAATCTCTTAAACATAAAGGATTGATAAAATCACATGATTATTAATTTTATAAACTCAAGAGAATAACATTAAACCTAAGAGATTAATATTATAAACCTCAAATATATAAAAATGTTTAGATAAATACTATAAACTGTAAAATAAACATGGTTGAGCATGCTTAATTTAAATATTGAGACAATTGTTGTCACAATGTGACGTTGGACGAAGAATGACCATGGTTGGCCATGGTTGATTTTCATATTGAGATAATATTTGTCACAATGTGACATTTGACCATGGAAGATCTTGATAAACTACGACTAACGATGATTAGCAATGGTCACCCATGGTTGGTTTTCATATTCACACAATGTTTTTCATAATATGACATTGGACCATGCATTAATATTAAAGTGTACGACTAATATTTAAAGCCTACTATTACCAACCCAAAGGTTTAGAAAACCCAAAGATTAATAAACCCTAAGAATTAATAATTTAAACTCAAGAGATTAATAAACCAAAGGGACTAAATATTATAAACCAAAAAAAATAATAAACCCAAGGGTTTAATATTATAAACTAAAATAATTGGTGAACCCAAGGGATAAATATTAAAAAGCTAAGGGATCAATAAGGCCAAAGGTGTAATATTAAAAACACAAGAGATTAATAAACCCTAAGAATTGATATTTTAAACACAAAAACCTAAAAAATTAATAAACCATAATCTAATTAATATTTTAAATTGAAGAGATTAATAAACCCAAGGGATTATTAATATTATAAGTCAAAAGAACTAATAAACCAAAGGGTTTAATGCTATAAACCAAAGGAATCTGTGAACCCAAGGGATATATATATATATATATATATATATATTCTAAATAAGACTAAATTCTATTTATGAAACATATAATACATGGAAGTGTGAGCCTCGGAAATTCTAGCCTATTCTGGAGGCATTGTTATGCAATATTTCAAAACTGTGACTGCCCCAGAAGGGGAAACCAGCCATCTTAGTTGTTCTACGGCTGCCCTCTATGGGGAAACCAGCTTTGTATAGGGAGAGATGATAAAATTTTAAAAGAATCATAATGAACTGGAAAGCAAATTCCCCAAAAAACTTGAAACTAGAAACCAGAAACCAGAAAAATACCTGAAGACTTAGGTATCATTGCCTGGGGGAGGTGTCTCCTCCATAATGAGACACCTATACTCCTCAGTGTCATCATCTTTCTTGTCACAGGTGTCATCAGTTGCATACTCAGAAACGTTGGTGGTGCGTGTAATGCTTGGATCTCCATCGTCACCCAGCCATTCTTCACTGTTGTTGTCGCTGCCCTTTCCTCCATTGTGTGTGATTTTGCTTCTGCTGTTGGAAAATGGCACGCCCTCCATGACTGAGGCTGGAGCACCCTAGACAACCACTTTACCAATATGTTGCGAAGGCATTGAGTTTGAGGTAGACTTCATGTGCAATTTCTTAGGATGAGGGACATCAACACTGATAGCTTCCTCTTTGAAGCTTAAGGTTATAGTAGCCGTAATGCGTGGTCAGTCCATCGTACAATTATATAGAAATTGTGCATAGTGTGCAGGCAGCAAGGAGGTCAACGTCTCCAAGTGAGGCAGCAGTGGGGGATAATTGGTGGAGGGAGGGTTCAATGGCAGGGAGTAATACCTTCTCGAAGCCAAGTCTTGGCCACACCCACTATGGGTGGTAGGGTATCGCCCAAGCGAATTGTCCAATGATGGAGAGGAGGAATTAGAATGAGTGGAAATTTGAGGTCTGGATGCTCTGCCTTGGCTACTACCTCGGTGACATCTCATACGATGGCGTCGGGGCATGGTGGAGACACAATTGTGAGGTTGAGACCTCTGGGACGAAAGAGCAGCAGGCTGTGAGACCGACAGAGTAGAGGACCAAGGATCCGAGGGCCAACGAGGCACAGAGACAAAGCTCAAACTATAGTAAAGACGGTGAATTATATGAAAGCCTGGGACAAATTTAATGCAACAAAGGAGACTGCATCGCCTCCCTGTAGGCATTCAGGAGCTCAGCTCCGAGACTCCATGGGGACAAGTGCAGCTCGATGGCAACGACGATGGAGGGAGACTACCATGCGAAGTCATTTTTAAGAGCAAGGGAGAGCATTGACAGACAAGCAGAGTAAATGAGCACATGAGGGTGCAGTTAAGGTGATTAAATGCCCACGGCTGGAGCCCATGGGTGGCCATGTGTCTAAGCCACGTGCCACCCCATGGGCTCACCGTATAATCGTCCTTAAAGATCACCCGCATCCGAGATTGTTGTGTCCTTGTGCACCAAATTAGTGCATTTTTGTAAAATAGATGATTCATGGAGGATATTAAGGGGACCTAAGTGTAAGGTTTGGTCACTGTCCACTCCCTTGTTCCCAAGCAGTTTTGCAACATTGTTACCAGATCGTTTGACATGCTTGAAGGAGATCGTCCAATTATGCTTCAGCCAATGTTCTATGAGCTCAAATCTCTCCGCCAGTCTCCAAATATTAGCCACCTTGGTGGTTGACGCTCCCATGAGGAGCTATGTGGCTGCATTGATGAGAATTTGAGAGTCTCCTTCTACTTCGATGGGAAAAAAGTTGTGTTGCTGAGCAAGGTAGAGACCTTGCCATAAGCCTTCCAGTTTAGCTGAATTGTTAGAATCGCATCCTATGGATCCATAGAAGATCAAGAGGGGAGTGCCAATAAAGTCCCTAAAGATGCCCTCGAATCCTGCAGTGCCTGGGTTGCCTTTGGAAGCACCGTCAAAACTTATCTTTATCAAGCCAACGAGAGGAGGAATTCAAGTGATGGGTGAGTCCATATGAATGGGAGGAGTGCTCTTTCTTGAGGGGCCTAAAGGTATCGAGAGATGCCAGTTCTCCCAGGTTAGCTTCTCTTTTTCATGAGTTGGAAAATCAGAGTCTTGCCAATGATGAAGGGCTAGAGTTTCTTGGATATTGATGCAGAGATTGTTCCATATGGTGTCCAAAGGGGTGCACTGTTTCTTGAATATTCTCTTGTTCCTTTCCTTCCAGACTGTCCATAGAAGAAGGTCTGGAAGAAAATCCTAGAGTGAGTTTAATAACTCTATATTTTAAGGAGCCAAGGGCCAGTTTCGAATGGTGCTGACAATATCCCCTGAAATTCTGCTAGAATTTCTGCATCTAAAGCTAATTTTTTCCCACAATTTTTTAGCTAAGAAGCTGTTATCCATTAGGTTTTGAATGGTTTCATTGTGCTTTGAACAGTTGGGGAACTGTGAAGGTTCAATGAATCCTTTTTTAGAAGATTTTCCAAAGTGAGGATTCTTTGATGACATAGGAGCCAGAGAAAAGTGGAGACCTTAGGCCAAATGCCTAGTAGCCAAATTTGAGTCCACAGGGGATCTTTTGGGTCCTTGGTGGAATTCATCAGCAAGTATGCTTCTTCAGTTATGAATGTGCCACAAGGAGTGTAGCCCCATCTAAGAATATCTTTCTTTTCTGAATGTTTTATCTTTCTGATGTTAAGTTCTTTATCGATTTCCCTATTTATATCCACCTACGAATGTTCAGAGATATGTTCAGAGATTCGGGCTGTTGGTGCCCATTTCCGATATCCCTAGATTGAGGGGGTTATCCATAACTATTTGACTTTATTTTCCATTTGGTTGATCTGATCCACGTGTAGCTGATGCCGTATTATATTTGCTAATTTGGGCTTTTGTTGCCAAGAATCCACCTAGAAGCGTGTTGTACCACCGTCTCTGACCTCCTAGAAGATGTGCTCTTGAATAAGGGCTCGATTTTGTTTTGCAGCATTCCATTTAAGGGAGCCCGCGTCAGTAGTTATCATCCTAATGAGATCTTCTGGGGATCTATTGTTGGCATATTTAACATTCTAGAGGAGTGCCCATGACATATGTGGTGTAGATAGCCATTTCCACTAGATCCGGGCGCCCATGACTGCATTTCTGTGATGTGGATCTCTGAGGCCAAGACCCCCATCCATTTTTGACATGAAAAATGTTGACCATTTGGCTAGAGCCCATTTTTTATTTTTCCCAGAGGATCCCCAAAGGAAATTGTGTTGCATGTCTTTGATATTTTTGAGGACCCATATTGGTGCTTCCAGAACTGAGAATAAATACAGGGGCATAGATTGCAAAATAGTTTTGATTAGAATGAGATGGCTAGACATGTTAAGGAATTTATAGGTCCAAGAGGAAAGGTGTGCTTCAAGTTTTTCTAGGAGCTGTTGCCAGGAGGAGAGTCTGATAGCAGAATTGATCAAGGGTGTTCCGAGGTATTTAGCTGGTAGAGAAGCTATAAAGAAGCCAAGAATTCTGGAAATGTTTCTTTGGGTGATGGTAGGGGTATCGAAGAAAAAAATATTAGATTTACCAGCATTGATAGAGGTGCCAGAGGCCTTCGAAAATGTGTTGACCAAGGATTTAAATGTGAGATCTTCTTGGACTGACAGATGTTCGAATAACATATTTTCATCTACAAACTGTTGGTGGGTGGTTGGCTGGAAATGATGGAACGAGATTCTGCGGAGCTTCTGAGTGTGTAGGGAATTTTGAATGAGACGACCTAGTCCTTCTACCATGAGGACAAAAGGGAAGGGGGAGAGGGGGTCTCCTTGGCGAATGCCTCTAGAGGGGGAGAAGGGACAAGAAGGGATGTCATTAATGAGGATGGAGAAGAAAGGGGAAGTAACGAGATTCATAACCCATCTGACCCAAGTGGGGGAGAAACCAAAAGCCATGAGCATCTGCTTGATATAATTCCAACATAACTTATCAAAAGCCTTAGAGAGATCAATTTTTAGGAGCATACCTGCCTTCTTGGTATGTTCAAGGAGTGTATGACTTCATGCATGAGAATTATCCCATCTAAAATCTGTCTTCATTCCATATATCCTGTTTGTTCAGGCGAGATGAGCAATGGAAACAGGGTCTTGAGTCGGTTGGCAATTACTTTGGAAAGCACCTTGTAGATGACATTGCAGAGAGCAATGGTTCTGAATTTATTCGAGATGTTGGAATGTTCTTCTTTAGGAATGAGAGCTATGAAAGTAGCATTGAGGGATGGGAGCATCCAATGAAAAGTCCTATATTCCTCTACTAATTGTCAGACATTCAGTTTGATGAGGTCCCAGAAATGATGGAAAACGTTGGAAGTAAAACCATCTAGACCCGGGGCTTTGCCATCCTTAAATTGTGCCATTACTTTTTCTATTTCCTGAAGGGTGCCTAGGCATAGGAGCATCTTATTACGTTCTTCTTTTATGATCTTGGGTATATGTTGAATAACCTTACTTATAGCTGGCTGTCTGCTCTATTGGGTTTCTTGAAGCACAATTTTGAAGTGATTGAGTAGCTCTTTCTCAATGTCCTCATGTTCTTCAAGTCTTTCTCCTTGATAATTTTGTATCTATGCAATCCTATTATGCATTCGTCTTTGGATGGTTGAGCGGTGAGAGAATTTGGTATTCCTTTCCCCTTCTTTTAGCCATCTTATTCTGGATTTTAACTTTCAGAGGATTTCCTCTTGCGTTCTTGTTTCTTCTAGCTGGGAGAGAAGGATTTTTTCCTGAGTAGCTAGAAACTCAGTTCTTCCTGCATTGATTATAAACTACTAAATTTCAAACATGTTTTTTTCCAGAACCTTTTGTTGTTGAAATATGTTCCCAAATGTGGAATGTTTCCATTGCTTGATCTGTGTTTTGAGATTTTTGAGCTATTGCTGGAATTGATATATTTTGGAGCCAGCAGGAGGTGTAAAGCTTTTCCAAGCATTTGTGACCATGCACTTAAAGTCAGGATGGGTTAGCCAAAAAGTTTCAAATCTCAAGGGACGTTTGGTAGAAACTCCAGGAGGCAACCATTGTAAAATAATGGGCCAATGATTAGAGCCAAATAGAGGCAATATGGAGGAATGAATGTCTCCTCCCAAGTGGATAGCATTATTTGATATAAGGAAGTGATCCAGCTTGGAGGCAATTTGTTGGGATCCTGAACACTTATTATTCCAAGCGTGCATGCCATTGTTAAAGGAAGGTCGATTAACCAGTTTCTTTGGATGAATTCCTTGAAGTGGTTGCTTTCCATCTCTAGCTTCGCTCGTCCTCCTCTCTTTTCTTCTAGCTTGGTAATCATGTTGAAGTCTCCCTCGATTATCCAGAGTGGATGTCTTCTATTGGAGTTGAGAATTTCCATGGTATTTATCAATGGGATATTTTGCAATGGATCTTCAGGCAAATAAACATTGGAAAGTTGTCCATGAATGTTGGATCCAATAATATGGAAAGTGGCTTGAATGAGGTTATGAGAGGCATGGAAATCAGTGAGTGAAATAGCCTGCAGATCCCATGCTATATCAAGGCCTCCTGAGGCTCCGAAGGCATCAACTACAACTGTGTGACAACCCGGCCAAGCTTTGGAGATGATGGAGCAGAGGGTGTTGCTATTGTATTTAGTTTCTTACATGAAAAAGACATAAGGTCTCTCTTTCTTAATCATGTTTTTGATCATCCTACGTTTCGCGGCACTATTAAGCCCTCGTATATTCCATGAAGTTAGCTTCATTGGGAACTATTGGAGATCGATTGATAAAATTGAGTCAACTTGGGATATCTTCCAGATTCCACCAGAATTTCCCCAGTGATGATGGTTCTTTGCAGATCTGTTCTTCTTCCCCGTTTCTTGGTTTCTTTGAATAGTTTCTTTCCATCCCAATGACTGTCTGGTTGTATGCCAAGTGAGCATTGCTGGTGTGCGCAGAATAGAATCACCTCTAAGATGCCTATCTGTCTGTTAGGTATTTTGTCATATTCTTTCTTTGTGTAGGCCTGCTCTAGGCCTAGAATATCTAGATCTCCAAGGTCAATGCTTTCAGGTTCCTCTTCCATATGGCTATAGTGACCGCCCTCTGGTACTGAGCCTTCAGTGGGGAGTTTAGCTTTTAATAAGCCATCAATGTCCATGCTCTTAGGCTGCCATATTTCCATATCTGAGTCCTTACTGAGACTGGGAGTAGAGATGATGGGTTCTTCAGGAGCTTTTGGGGAGATTTGAGGTACGATGGGCCAGTAGAAGGTTCAGAGGTGGAAGGCTTGGGTGATGTTTCATGTTGTCATGGAAGTTCACTATCTGGAAGAGCTTTCTTGGTGAGGATATCAAAGCTATTACTGGTAGACGAAGAAATGGAGGAATTTTGAGGTATCTTTGGAGCATATGGGGGTTTCTATGGTGGCATTGGTTTTTTTTTTGGGGGGGGGGGGCATTTAACGGATAGTCCCGAAAGAGATGTCCATGAGAATGGAATTTTCTGCATCGAAAGGGTACATTTTCATAGTCTATGGGCTGTATCCATTCAAATTCATCATGATAGAGGCTTACCGAGTCCATGAGAGCTTTGGCCAGATGCATGTAGACACAAATATGGGTGTACGAAGTGTATCTTCTGAGCTTTGTTTCCTTGGAAAATTTGATAAACTCACCTAAGCCATTGCTGATGTCCTTTAGCGATTCTTCATCCCAGTACTCCAAGGGCAGGGAGTACATCCTGATCCAGACAGGGGCCCAACTGAAGTATTCCTTGTCTAGGTAGAAGCTTTCAACCCAGTCCCTGAGATAAAGGCCTGCCAAGTTGAAGAAATAGGGGCCGCCATATAAGATACAGTTTCTATCTTCAATGTAGTTAAAGGTGGCATTGAAGAAGCCTTTTGGACCTAACTATAGAGTGACATGTCCTTTTGGCTTCCATTTAGAGGCAATCCATCAATGGAGAGCTTTCTCAGTAGGCCAGAAGGCGGCAAATTTGCCTATGAGTGCATGATCTTTCATGTACTGTATTTGTGCATTGATACGATGGCTGGGCACGTCGATCTTTGAAGTTCTACTGCAATGGGTAGGCAGGTAGCAAAATTCACTTTTACCTACTGCGCATTGCCTACAGGCTCTTGAGTCTTGTCGTTTTGTGTTGTTGTGGAATCATTCAGGTGCTCTACAGATTCAACGGACGGAATCTGCACAACGTTAGGGGAAGTAGTTTAGAGGGGAGGGATACTATCCCCTCGTTGGGAAAGTAATCGAATGTAGTCAGGGGTCGATCAATGCGGTTTGCCTACGGGGGATTGAGGAGCCACTGGTATGGCAGAGTGCGCCCAGACCAGTGCCATTGCAAGGTCTGTCAAAAACCATAGGTATCCATTGGGGAGAGCTCCTACCAATCACTAGGCTAACCCAAGGGATAAATATTAAAAACCTAAGGGATCAATATTAAAAACACAAGAGATTAATAAAGACTAAGAATAAATATTTTAAACTCAAAAACCCAAGAAATCAATAAACCCTAATAATTAATATTTTAAATTCAAGAGATTAATAAACCCAAGAGATTATTAATATTATAAACCAAAAGAATTAATAAACGCAAGGGTTTAATATTATAAACCAAAGAAATTGGTGAACCCAAGGGATAAATATTAATATTATAAACCAAGAAATTAATAAACCCTAAGAATTAATATTTTAAACCCAAGAGATTAAAAAACTCTAAGAGTTAATATTTTTAAATCAAGAGATTAATAAACCCAAGGGGTTATTAATATTATAAACCAACATAACTAATTAACCGTTGGGTTTAATATTACAAACCAAAGGAATTGATGAACCCAAGGGATAAATATTAATGACCTGAGGGATAAATAAGGCCAAGGGATCAATAAGGTGAAGGGATAAATATTAAAAAGAGAAGAGATTAATAAAGCCTACAAATTAATATCTTAAACATAAAGGATTGATAAACTCACATGATTATTAATATTATAAGCTCAAGAGAATAATATTAGACCTAAGAGATTAATATTATAAACCTCAAGTATATAAAAACATTTAGATAAATACTATAAACTGTAAAATAAACGTGGTTGAGCATGCTTGATTTAAACATTGAGACAATTGTTGTCACAATACAACATTGGACGAAGAATGATCATGGTTGGACATGGTTGATTTTCATATTGGGAAAATATTTGTCACAATGTGAAATTTGACCATGGAAGACCTTGATCAACTATGACTAACAATGATTAACAATGGTCACCCATGGTTTCTTTTCATATTAAGACAACGGTTTTCATAATATGAAATTGGACGATGAATTAATATTAAAGTATACGACTAATATCTCACGCCTAATATTACCAACCCAAAGATTTATAAAAATCAAGGGATTAATAAACCCTAATAATTAATATTTTAAACTCAAAAGCCTAAGAAATTAATAAACCCTAAGAATTAATAATTTAAACTGAAGAGATTAATAAACCGAAGGGATTATTAATATTATAAATCAGAAGAACTAATAAACCCAAGGGTTTAATATTATAAACCAAAGGAATTGGTGAACCCAAGGGGTATATATTAAAAACCTAAGGGATCAATAAGGCCAAGTGATTAATAATAAAAACACAAGAGATTAATAAAACCTAAGAAGCAATATTTTAAATTCAAAAACCTAAGAAATTAATAAACCATAAGAATCAATATTTTAAACTCAAGAGATTAATAAACCCAAGCGATTATTAATATTATAAACCAAAACAACTAATAAACCCAAGGTTTTAAAATTATAAACGACATGAATGAGTGAATCCAAGGGATAAATATTAAAAACCTAAGGGATCAATATTAAAAACACAAGAGTTTAATAAACCCTAAGAATAAATATTTTAAACTCAAAAAAATAATAAATTAATAAACCCTAATAATTAATATTTTAAAATCAAGAAATTAATAAACCCAAGAGATTATTAATATTGTAAACTAGAATAAGTAATAAACCAAAGGGTTTAATATTATAAACCAAATCAATTGGTGAGTCAAAGGGAAAAATATTAATAATATAAACCAAGAAATTAATAAACCCTAAGAATTAATATTTTAAACTCAAGAGATTAACAAGCCCTAACAATTAATATTTTAAAATCAAGATGTTAATAACCCCAAGAGGTTATTAATATTATAAACCAAAAGAAATAATAAACTTAAGGGTTTAATATTACAAACCAAAGGAGTTAGTGAATCCTATGGATAAATATTAAAGATCTAAGGGATAAATAAGGCCGAGGGATCAATATTAAAGACACAAGAGATTAATAAACCCTAAGAATCAATATTTTAAACTAAAAAACCTAAGAAATTAATAAACCCTAAAAATTAATAATTTTAACTCAAGAGATTTTAAAACCCAAGGGATTATTACTATTATAAACCAAAAGAACTAATAAACCCAAGGTTTTAATATTATAAACCCAAGGAATTGATGAACCCAATGGATAAATATTAAAAAGCTAAGGGATCAATAAGGCGAAGGGATCAATATTAAAAACATAAGAGCTTAATAAAGCCTACAAAAGTCATTTATCAAATAGCCTCTTCAAAAACACAACCAAGCTGACGAAAAAAGGAACACCAATTCAAATCAATAGGATAATGATAAAAAAACTTAACTCTTTCCAACAACTCCCTTCTTGTTTCCATCCCATCATCTGTCATGTTCATATGACCAAGTATTTTACATTTGATTTCATTTCATCTAGCACACGAATGTGCTCATTAGTAAATGCAAGATGGAAGCCATGTTTTCATTCGAACTTGTTCTAAAGATACAAAAGAGAACTTATCATTCTAGAAATATTTTCCATCGTTTGATTATAACAGATGCCATCACTATTATCAATATCTGCATTTTAAAGGAAAAATGATTAAATGAAAATTAAGACACACACACACACACACACACACACACAAATATATGCACACACACAAACACATAGATATATAACTAACATAACAACCCCTTTTTTATTATTGTTAAAAAAACTTTATCTTAAAAACATCTTTCTATAAAATAACCTAACGCTACATGAACCAAATGATATAAAAAATTCTACAAATATAAACCTCATTAGCAATACATATTGTACACGTGAAATGAGTGATAAAATTAAATGAGTGATATGACCCTTATTACAATAGTCAACAAAAAATCACAACTTTGTAAACTTTATGTTTAAAATAAAATATTAATAGTTTTAGTAATTCTATATTTGTATTTAAATTAATGTTAATGTATATATTAATTTTAGTTTATTAAAAACCGAACTCATAAAAAAACCAAATGTATTAATACTATAAAAGCTTGAGATTAATATTATAAACTCAAAAGATTAATAAACCCAAAGGTATTAAACCCTAACATTATAAACCCAATGTAATAATATTAACCCTATAATTAGTATTATAAACCGTAATATTAGAAATCAAATTGAATAATATTAAATCCGAGGGTTAGTATTATAAACCAAAATATTATAAAACCTAGGAGTAATATTATAAACCCAATGGATTATCATTATAAATCCTTGGGACAAATATTATAAATAAATTTGTTTAACAAACCCAAGGGTTTATTAAACCCTAACATTGTAAACCCAAGGGAATAATATTAAACCCTAGGGAAAGTATTATAAACCAAGGGTATTTGTAGGTTGAGAGGGATTACTATGGTTGACCCAAGTTTACCATAGGCTACTATGGTTGACCAAGAATAACCATAGTTAAATATGGCTAACTAATGTTGTGAATTGTTGAGGATGGGTGAGAATGAGTAAAATCATTAACTATGTTGGCAATGTTTGACCATGTATGACCATGGTTGAGTTTGTTTTACCATGCTTGATTAGAATGATTACAATGGTTGAACAAGATTGACCATAGGCTACTATGATTGGCCAAGATTGACCATAGAGTATTATGGTTGACCAAAGTTGACCATAACCTACTATGGTTAACTAGAATATACTATGGTTGAATATGGCTAACTAAGGTTTGTATTGTCGAGTATGAGTGACAATGATTAACTATGTTGGCAATGTTTGACCATGTATGGCCATGGGCGAGTTTGTTTTATGCCAAAACATATTTGCTTATTAACATTAATCAATAAAATTAATAGGAAATTATTTTTGGCTGAATTTGAATATCATTTAATATCAAACATTGTCAAACACATCGAATCCCATTAGTAAACTAATCTATTTTAAGCCATATTAATATTTATATTATTAAACACTTTTTAACATTCACTATGGTGTGCTTGGTTTAAGTATGGGTGAACATGATTGACTAATTTTACCACGGTTGACCATAATTTTTCTATGATAGAATATGGCTATCTATCTTGATAATGAAAAATTACAGTTGACCATGTCTTACCATGGTGAACTATGTTGACCATGTTAGACCATATTAATCATTCTTAGTAATCTTGAGCATGGGTTGACTGTCGCTTTTAAAGGTTGATTATGGTGGATATAGTTGACCACAAATGACCATGATTGGCCATGGTTGACCTTGGTTTCCCATCTTTGAACATGACTTGCCATGGTATAACATGTTTGGCCATGGTTGTCCATAGTTTTTTATGATAGATTATGGCTCCACATTTTGGAAATGGTAGACCACATTCAATCATATTATCAACTGAAGGGACTAACCTTATTAATCCTTGGGATTAATAATCCCACTGATTTATTAAACCCTAACAATGTAAACCTAGTGGAATAATATTAAACCTTAGGGTTTGTATTATAAACCAAAGTATTATGAACCTTAGGGTTAGTATTATAAACAAAAGTATTAGAAACCATAAGATTAATATTATAAACATAATGGATTAACATTATAAACCCTTGGGTCTAATATTATAAATTCAAAATATTAACAAACCCAAGGATTTATTAAACCCTAACATTATAAACCCAAGGGAATAATATTAAACCCTAGGGTAAGTATTATAAACTATTGGATTTTAATATTATAAACCCATGAGATTAATATTATAAATCCTTGACATTCACGGAGGGTTCATCATTAGTTTAATGGCTTGAGATTTCTTTCTTTTTATATGAGTTTATTTCATATTAACGCAATTGAGGGAATTGGTGAGTGACAATGGGAGGTCACTTCCATGTAGTTCAGGGAGATGAATAGTCCAAAACATTAGTTCTTTCATGTTGGAACTATTGTATTAAGATTATGTCATTGTAACTCTTGAAATAATTGTAATATTATGTTGGTGATTAGTTTTTAATATTTTTTAGTCTATGAGTTTGATTCATCCGTGAAAAAAATTCTAGTTTTGATTGGCTTCAGGTTACTCTTTTGCCTAATTATCTTCAACTTTCCTTTTTTTGTTTCAACCCTTGAGCATTTATATGTATAAATAATTGTAATATTATGTTGGTGACTAGTTTTTAATGTTTATTAGTCTATGAGTTTGATTCCATTCTGGTTTTGGTTTTGATTAGTCGTTACTCTTCTGCCTAATCATCTTTAACTATGTTTTCTGTTTCGACTCCCTAGTATTTACATGTAGATTTGTGTTTTTCTTATTTTTCCATAAGCAATTAGAGAGATTAGAAAAGTTTAATATACAAATATTTTGGTTCTTAAAACATCTTAATTTAATATATATTTTTTTGCTATTACATTACAAGTAAGTAAAATTGTTATAAACAATTTGTTTATTAAAATATATTTTTATCTACCATTTCAAAAAATAATTTTGTGATAAAAAATTAATATTAAAATAAAAATGTTGAAGGTATTGAAATAATATTTTGTCTCAACTATTCATTGATGTTTTAAATACTTTATTTAAAAATATATAATTAAAATTAATGAAATAGAAATTCAAAACTTGACTTATTTAAAAAAACAATTACAAATGTGAATTAGACATGTACATTTTATTTTATAGGAGTTTGTATCTTAAACAACAACCATCCATTATTTGTTATAATTCAATGCATATTCCATCTAATTTATAGCATCTTATATATTTAGTACAATATTAGTTATTTATTCCACCTTTGAAAAAACATATGGAAAAAGACTAATTAGAATTAACCAATTAGAAACAAATGTGAATTAGACATGTGCATTTGTTTTTCTGGGAGATTTTGTTGTTTCCTTTGCATTTCAAACAACAGACATCCATCATTACTTACAATTCAATGCATACTCTATCTCATTTATGGATTAATAGTTAAGAAAAAACTAAAACTAATAGTTAGAGTTACTTCTCCTTGAACAATTTCTTGATGGCTTAACGGTTTCTTGATGGTTACAACAAGACAAGTTCTTACATGTAATGGTAATTAAGACAATCCAATTTCTAAATTTCATTTTATTTTTTAAGAGAGTGATAACACATTTTTAGTATTCAATCAATTTGTAGACAATTTGGGGAGATCCATGGAGTACAATTGCTTTTTTCACAATAACCATATTTAGAATAAATCACTATCAATCCATTTTTAGACAAGGGAGATCCATGGGTACCATTACATTGTTCACAATAACCATATTGAAATATATTTTTATTATCAATATATTTTTTAATGTTATTTAATAATTTTATGTGTAACGTAATTTATATGATCATTTTTTTTTAACATCTATCATGTTATTCATTTGAATTGAGTGGGATTAGGGAGGATTCTATTTATTCCTTTGAACCACCCAACATAGCCCAATTGAAAATTTATATGATTATATTAGCTTTACTTAAAAATTATTTAGTAAGAGATTGAAGAAAATGTTACATGTCAAGTTTATATGTAAGATAACATAAACTATACAATATTTTGTGTTAAATATGAAATATATCTGATAGTTTTGTGAATTAAAATGTTAACATAATTGGTAATCTGGAGGCGTGAGAAATTAATTTAATTCTTTAGTGTTTTGAGAATTGACCAATACCCATTTTCATCTCAATACTAAAAATGCCTATACAAATCTATTAATTATTATTATTTGTATATCTTGGTTCTTAAAAGATCATAATTTAATATGCCTTCCATAGGCAGCTAGAGGGATTATAAAAGTTTAATATACAAATATTTTGGTTCTTAAAAGATCTTATTTTAATCTACCTTTCTTACTACTAGATTAATAGTAAGTAAAATTATTATAAGAAATTTGTTTATTAAAACAGTTTTTTATCTACAATTTCAAAAAATAAGCTTGTTATAAAAAATTGATATTAAAATAAAAACGTTGAAGGTATTGAAATAATACTTTGTCTCAACTATTCATTGATGTTTTAAATACTTTATTTAAAAAAATATATAATTAAAATTAATGAATTATAAATTCAAAACTTGACTTATTTAAAAAAAAAACAATTACAAATGTGAATTAGACATGTACAATTTATTTTCTTGGAGTTTGTATCTTAAACAACAACCATCCATTATTTGTTAGAATTCAATGCATATTCCATCTAATTTATAGCATCTTCTATATTTCATATAATATTAGTTATTTATTCAACCTTTGAAAAAGCACATGGAAAGAAACTAATTAGGATTAATGAGTTAGAAATTGAAAACTTAATTAATTTAACAAATTAATTACAAATGTGAATTAGACATGTGCATTTGTTTTTCTAGGAGAGCTTGTTGTTGTCCTTTGCATTTCAAAAAACAATCATCCATCATTGCTTACAATTCATTGCAGACTCTATCTCATTTATGGATTAATAGTTAAGAAAAAATTGAAACTAATAGTTGGAGTTTCTTCTCCTTGAATGATTTCTTGATGGCTTAATGGTTTCTTGATGATTACAACAAGGCAAGTTTTTTCATGTAATGGTAATTAAGAAAACCCAATCTCTAAATTTCATTTTGTTTTTTAAGAGAGTAATAATACATTTTTAGTATTCAATCCATTTCTAGACAAGGGAGATCCATGGAGTACCATTACTTGTTCAAACTAACCATATTGAGAATCTATCTATATCTTGAGTGATACCATTTTTTTTTTTTTCTGAATAAGGCTACTTCTATATTGATACAAAATAGTGTTACATAGAGGCCGAAGCCTCGAGAATTCCAGCCCATTGATGCAGCATTCTCGCTTTGCTAACTGGACATTGAGCATCACAAAAATTTGGAAGAGGACTCTGTAAACTTTGTAGAACAGTTCGACTGTCTGTTACTGACAAGTATTGGACTTCTATGACTGATATTAGAACAGACCTGGAAAATAAGACCCCTATGGAGTAGGCCTTAGTAGCCAGATTTTTACAATTTCGTATCATAATTTAACAAAAAAAGACTGTATCAACCTGTGACTAAAATCTTGACCTGGACATATAACAGAGTGGACATATAATAGCAAGTAGTTCCCACGCAGGGGAGACCATCCATAAACCAAAAGGAAACCCATGAGAGCAGTAGCAGAAATAGACATTGACAAAGTGCTGAAGAAAGACACCTTCAAGATGACGAGAGCCAAAATGTAGTAGCGCCGCGCTGGAACCACATTACTGTTCAGTGGGAGGATCTTCCTCTACAATAAGACATCCGAATTTGTAGGGGTCCTCATCAGCAAGAGGTGGAGCATCATGGCGCTCTTGGTCCTCATCAGGTGGGGACGAAGGGTTGGCCTCATCGTCCAAGTTAACAGCTTTGTCCGGAGTAGAAGCATTCTGCAGAGAATCCGCCTGAAGATTGCGTTGCTCTGCCCCCAAAATGGGTTCCAGAGAAGCCACCGAGGCGGCGCGAAACTGGTTCGAAGTATCCTGATCAGAGGGGGTAGCCCGAATGTCAATGGTGACTGTAGCCAAGAGAGAAGTGTTGTTGACGCTGCAAGGGAAGTGGAAGCGCGCATGGTGGGATTGAGCCCGAGAGGACAGGCGGAAGTGCCCTGCAGGATTGAATCGATTCCGGCCTCTGCCACGGCCTCTGCGCGGAGCAGGAATGCGCATAGGGCCAAATTCTGAAGAATACGAAGAGGAATCAGAATTGGAAGATGAAGACCTGTTTATGGCACGCCCCACTACACCCGCGCGCCTGCAACGCATCCGTCGTCGTAATCGAGGCATGGAGTGAGCAATAAGGACTTGCTGCTGACAGGAGTCTATGGAGGGCGAGCACAGAAGTTTGCAGGTGGCGTTGTTCGTGAAGTGGTAACCTGGTAAGATGTCAATACAACAGTTGATAGAGCAGCGAACCCCCGTGTTGGTGCGTGAGCAGCGCTCAGCTGCAGCAGAGGAACAACTAGCTCGGAGGGGCGGAACACACAAACAAATTCCAGAATCCTCCATCGTTGATGTTGAAAAGCTCGGGTATCGGGGATAGAGCTCCCTTGCTTCCTCATTTAATGGTCGGACAGAGTCATTTAAGTTTCTATGCATGCGAGGGTGGGTGGCGGTGGTGGTGAGCCACGCGCCGACCCATGTGCCCCCCTGTGCACCATTAATCACCCAATCCACCCGCATCCGGGAGAGAAAGATCGTTATGCACCAGTAGAGTGCAATCCTGTTGAAGTTGTAGATCATTTGAACTGCTGAGAGGACCCGAGAAGAACGGAAGATCCAGATTCACTCCTTGATTAGCTAGTCTGTCAGCTACTTTGTTAGCTGTGCGACGAACATGTTTGAAGATTATACTACGGGGAGTTTTGAGCCATTCTTCTATTTGCTCCAGTCTGTTAAGAAGCCTCCAACTGGATGCGATCTTGGTGGCTGAGGCCCCAGATTGGATTCGAGTTGCAGCTTCAATTAAGATTCTGGAGTCCCCTTCGATCTCAAGGGGGAGGAAATTTTCTTGAACCGCAATGCACATTCCTTACCATAAACCTTCAAGTTCTGCTGCATTGTTGGTGTCGTTTCCTAATGAACCATGATAAATGTACTGAGCTGAGCCAGCAGTGTCTCTGAATATGCCTCCAAATCCAGCAGGGCCAGGGTTTCCTTTGGCCGCCCCATCAAAATTAAGTTTGTAGGGGTGGGTGTTAGGGGGAACCCAATACTGGGGGGAATCCGGCATGATAGAGGAGTGGGCAGAATTCCTTACTGAGGGGGGCAGAGAGAGATTCCAATTCCTCAAGATGAGGCGTTCCTGAGGGGAATCTGGCATATCCGAATCCTGCCAAGATCTGAGGGCCAGAGTCTCTTGAATTGATTGCTTCAGGAGAGTCCATAGTGCATCAAGAGATCTGTTTTGGTCCTTGAAGATCCGATTGTTGCGCTCTTTCCAAAGAATCCAGTATATAAATCCTGGAAGTAAAAGCCAGAGGGAGTTGAGAAAGGAGCTTTGGAAAGGATCCATGGGCCAGTTCCAGATCGTATTTGATATATCTCCTTTTCTTCTACCTGTTCTGCGATTGCAAATAGCTGCTTTCTCCCATATTTGATCTGCAAGGGGACAGAGATCCATGAGATGGGTGATTGTCTCTGTTTGAAGTTTGCAATTTGGACAACTTGAAGGGCCTATGAAGCCTCGTTTTTGTAGATTATCCCATGTGAGGATTCTCTTTTTGCTTAGGAGCCAGAGGAAGGTCGAAACTTTGGACCATATTCCTGATCGCCAAATCTGGTCCCAAAGCTGGTCCTTGATAGTTTGCTGTGGTTGAAAGAGCAATTGATAGGCCTCCTTGGTTGTAAACGTACCTTTGGGAGTGTATCCCCAGCGCACTTTATCCTGTTGATCCGAGGTTTTGATTTTTCTGTGTTTGAGTTCCTTATCTATTTCTTCGAACGTTTCCTCCTGCCAGTTGGTCTGCCATGTTTCTGCTGGGCTCCAGATTTGATAACCTTGTGAGGTGTTTTGTTGCCAGTATTGCTGAACCAGAGTTTTATTATTTTCTGTCATATAGGCTTGCCACTTAGGTTTGTGAAAGAGAGAGGCAAGTTTGGGGGTTTGCTGCCAGGAGTCTTCCCAAAATCTTGCCAGGTTACCAGAGTGGATTTCCCAAAAACTGTGCTCTTGTATGAAGGCACTATGAGGTCTAGCTGCATTCCAAATTAATGAGCCAGAGATAGTAGAGCTGAACCGGATTAGAGCTGCCTGTGAGCTACCTGAGGCATATTTGGCCTGCCAGAGGCGTGCCCATGGTGGATGAGGGTTGGAGACCCATTTCCACCATATGCGGGCTCCCATGATATTATTACTGTGAAGAGGGTCTCGCAATCCTAACCCTCCAGCGGCCTTAGGTAGGCAGACATCTGTCCATTTGACTAGAGCCCATTTTTTATTGAGCCTTGCGGAGCCCCATAGAAAATTTCTTTGGAGAGTGCGTATTCTTTTCAGAACCCATTTAGGGGCTGCCAATATAGAGAATAAGTAAATAGGCATCGCTTGGAGGACAGATTTGATGAGGATAATTCTGCTAGCCATGTTGAGAGACCGATAGGTCCAAGAGGAAAGCCTGGAGTCTAACTTGTCTAGAAGGGTACGCCAAGTAACATGCTTGATGGCTGAGCTAACAAGGGGAGCTCCAAGATACTTAGAAGGGAGACTAGTAATGGGAAAACCCAATATTTTGGCTATATTGCGCTGGGTGAAGATAGGAGTATGGAAGAAAAAGAGCTGGGATTTTGCCTCATTGACAGTGGCCCCCGAGGCTGCGGAATAGAGATTGAGCAAGGATTTAAAAGCAGTAGCCTCTTGGACTGACGGGTGTCCGAACAGCATGTTGTCATCTACGAATTGTTGATGGGAAACTGGAGGCTGGTTATGCAGGGAGATGCCTTTGAGGGTGTGGGATGAGACAGCAGCATGAAGGAGACGGCTAAGGCCTTCAGCCATGAGGACAAAAAGGAAAGGGGAGAGGGGGTCGCCTTGACGAATGCCACGGGAGGGGCGAAAGGTAGAAGAAGGAGATCCATTTAGCAAGATGGAGAAGCTTGGAGTAGAGATAAGGTTCAAAATCCAACGGATCCAAGTAGCGTGGAAACTGAATGCTAATAGCATTTGATGAATGTAAGACCAACTGAGTTTATCAAAAGCTTTTGAAAGATCTAACTTTAGAATCATACCTGGTTTCTTTAGAATTTTGAGTGAGTGTATCACTTCGTGCGAGAGAATGATACCATCCAAAATTTGGCGCCCTTCCACATAGCCTGTCTGCTCAGGCGAGATCAAGAGGGGGAGAAGTGGTTTCAGCCGGTTAGCTATGACTTTTGAGATAAGCTTGTAAATGACATTACAAAGCGCGATAGGCCTGAAACTGTTCGGGGTGCAAGCGTCCTCCATTTTTGGTACAAGCGCAATGAAGGTCGAGTTCAGAGAAGGGAGTAGCCAATGCATCATGCGTGATTCCTCCACTAGCTCCCAGACCTCTGTTTTGACCATTTGCCAAAATATATGAAAGAAGTTGGCAGTAAAGTCGTCCGGCCCCGGGGCCTTTCCATCCTTTAATTGCTTCATAGCCTCTTCCACTTCCTGCATTGCGACTGGCTGAAGAAGTTTGTTGTTATGATCCTCTGTTATAATTTTTGGTATGTGCTGCGTGATAGAGCTAATGGCTTGATTTCTGCAGCCTTGAGGTTCTTTTAGAATGTCCTGAAAGTGCCCCTTTAGTTCCTTTTCTATGTCTTCATGCCGTTCCAATCTCTCCCCTTGCCGATTGTTGATGAATGCAATGTTATTGTGCATGCGTCTTTTCACTGTGGATCTATGGAAGAATTTGGTATTCTTTTCCCCCTCCTTGAGCCATTTTATCCTTGATTTTTGATGCCATAGAATTTCTTCTTGATGCCGCCTAGCCTCCATCTTGGAGAGGAGGATCTTTTCCTGTTGAGCTAGTTCTTCTGTTCTGTCTCCTGAAATGAGAATCTGTTGAAGGGTCTTCATTTGCTGCTCCAGCTCTTTCTGGTGAGCAAAGATGTTGCCAAAATGGGAGTGATTCCAAGATTTTAGACCCTGTTTGAGATGTTTTAATTTCTGTTGGAATATGTACATCTTGGCTCCTTCCGGAGGCGTGAAGGAGTGCCAGGCATCTTTGACGACATCTTTGAAATTGGGATGCGAGATCCAAAATTCTTCAAAGCGGAAGGGTCTGTTGCACTTGGATCCCGGGCGCGTCCAGTGTAGCATAATAGGCCAATGGTCAGATCCTGCTTGGGGTAGGATTGAAGCATTGAAGTCTCCGCCTAGGTGTATGGCATTGTCGGTCAGCAAGAATCGATCCAATCTGGACGCGATGTGCTGGGGACCTCTCCTTTTATTGGTCCATGTGTATATGCCATTTGTCGTACTCATGTCCATTAGCTGATTTCCTGAAATGAAGTTTTTAAAGCTGGCGCTATCACTGTCCAGCCTCATACGTCCTCCTGTCTTTTCCTCCAATGTTGTAATGGTGTTAAAGTCTCCGCCACAGATCCATAGAGGGAAGTGTCGTTCAGAGTTAAGAACAGTAATAGAATCCAGAAGATCCATTTTATTCTGTATGTCCTGAGGGAAGTAGACATTTGAGAGATGTCCGTGGATATTCGTCCCTATTAGATGGAAAGTGGACTGAATAACGAAGTGAGAGGCATGAAAATCCTGGAGGTCGAGAATTTGAGGATTCCATATTATGGCTAACCCGCCTGAAGCGCCTGACGCATCCACTGAGACATGGCTACAACCCGACCAAACTTTGTTTAAAGTTTTTTCCAGGACAGTATTGTTACATTTGGTTTCTTGAAGAAAAACCAGAGAAGCCTTATCTTGCTGTATCATATTTTTTAGAAATCTGTGTTTTGCAGGACTATTGAGCCCTCGCACATTCCAGGAGATGAGTTTCATGAGGAACTGTGGGGGAGGGACTTGTAGAATTTCGTCAGCTTGGGGAATCTTCCAGATTCTACAAGCATTTCTCCTAGAATAATGGTTCTTTGTAGATCAGTTTTTCGCCCTCTCTTTTTTTATTCCTTAAGTATTTTTTTCCCATCCCATGGGCTGCCTGCTTGTATGCCAAGGTACTTATGTTGCTGAGCTCTGGCTAGAACCACTTCAAGATTATCAATCTGTCTTGAATGTATTGTAGTGTAATTTTTCTGTCTGCAAGCATATTCTAAGCCAAGAATATCCAAATCCCCCAAGTCTATGCTCTCTGGTTCTTCTTCCATATCGCTGGGAGTATTTTGGTCCAAAGTACTTTGCTGTTGATGTATATTGAGAGCTGAAGCTTCATCTAGATCCATGGAAGCGCTTTTAGGACCCGGATCTGGAATAGCATCATCTTTGGGCGGAAAAACAGGGATCTTGGAAAGATCGGAGGGCGGAATCTGAGTAGAGGATTCAGGAGGTGGAGGGACGGATGTGGAGGGCTGATCTTCTGATGCAGTATGGGTGGGAATCTTTGCCAGATCGCTTTGATGGGACAGGGGATCAAAGCTATTATGAGTAGTGGGTTTGTTTAAAGGGTCATTATCTGCAGGGGATTTTTTTGCATGCTTTCTTCGGCTAGAGACCTTGGTGAAACCATCAGCATCTTTGTTGCCCTCAGAGGCTGGGGATTTTGTTTGGCTATTCAAAGGGCAATCCCTGAATAAATGACCATGTTCATGGCATTTCCTGCAACGAAAGGGAATATGCTCGTAATCTAAAGTTTGGATCCATTCAAAGTCGTCATGGAATAAACTTACCGAGTCCGTAAGTGCTTTTGAAAGGTGCATTTGAACGCATATTCTGGCATAAGATGTGTATCTGCGGAGTCTTGTTTCTTCTGCTACTTTGATGAAGACTCCCAATCCATTGCCGATGTCCCTAAGAGTTTCCTCATCCCAATACTCCAGAGGAAGGGAGTACATGCGAATCCAGACAGGAGCCCAGGTGAAGTCCTCCTTGTCTGGGTTGAATCGTTCTGTCCATTCCCGAAGGTACAAGCCAGCGGAGTTGAAAAAATACGGGCCACCTTCGAAGATACGAGTTCGATCCTCCAGGCAGTTAAATATTGCCGTAAAGAATCCTTTGGGGCCGAGCTGCAAAGTAACCTGTCCTTTTGGCCGCCATTTGGATATGATCCATCCTTGCAGGGCCTTTTCGGTAGGCCAGAAGCCCAAGAACTTGCCGATGAGCGCGTGATCTCTCATAAACTGGATCTTGCCATTGATACGGTGACTAGGAAGATCAATTTTTGTCCTTTCTGTGGTTCTTGGAATGCAAGTAGCCGAGGACACCTTTTTTGTCTGCGTTGCTGAGTCGTGCTGGTCAGAGGCGCTGTCTTTAGCGGCCGTGGAGCTGTCCACAGGAGGATCGCTTTTGTCAGTAGCTGCAGTAACGTCGTTGCCCTGTTGAGTGTCGTGTACCTGAGAGTTGGTTCCGAGTTGGACAGAGGAATCTATCTTTGCAGAGGATTCAGCTGACGGGCCATTGGGAGGAGGGGGGGCAACACCCGCCCCTCCAACCCTGGTAGTCATGGAGTGACGTGCAGTCAGAATACTGGATAATGAGGACAGAGGTAGCTGGAATGGGAGCGCTGCAGATCAGCGATGCAGAGAAACTGCATAAACCCTAGCGATTCAGAGAAACGCCAGAAACCCTAGCAGAGTGATTGAGTGATACCATTTTGGGTGATAGGTATTTGTGAATTAATTCTTATATATATGTTTTTTTGTTTTTTTTTTTTTTACTTTTTTCTATTTCACATTGAAATATATATTTATTATCAGTATATTTTTTTTATTTTATTTAATAATTTTATGTGTAACATAATTTAGATGATAATTTTTTTTTTAACATCTATCATGTCATTCATTGGAATTGAATGGGATTGGGGAGGATTCTATTTATTCCTTTGAACCACCCAAGAGAGCCCAATTGACAATTTATATGATTACATTAGCTTTTTATGTAATGTAAAAATTATTTAGTAAGAGATTGAAGAAAATGTTACATGTCAAGTTTATATGGAAAATAAAAGAAACTATACAATATCTTGTGTTAAATATGAAATATTATGATAGTTTTGTTGAATTATAATGTTAACATAATTGATAATGTGGACAGTGAGAAATTAATTAAATTCTTTAGTGTTTTGAGAATTGATGAACACCCATTTTAATCTCAATACTAAAAACATTTATACAAATCTATTAATTATTATTATTTCTAACCTATATTAAATAATTAAATATAATAACATTTTACATACAACTCTTTATAGGATGAGGGAACATGGTAATTTTTTTGTCCCTTTCCTACACCCCAATTACTAGATATTACTTACAAGGAATATTTGTAAAATAGTATTAAAAAGACCAAAAAAAACAATAGAGGGCATAGTTATCTCTTTTCTGTTTATTAAAAAAACCAAAAAAACAATAGAGGGTATAGTTATGTCTTTGTTGTTAATCTCCAATTTTTCACTTTTTATTAAAACTTGAACTTTCAAATTTCTCCCAACAATTGTAGTTGCCAAGAAGGCCCATATGAGGGATATGAAGGCATTGATATTTAGTGACTTTGCTCTTTTTTATCTAGCAGTCTCTTTACTTGTTCCTTTAATTTCAATAACTCATAAAACACTAGACAAAAGACACATGCATTGATATTTAGTTACTTTGATCTTTTTTATCTCGTAGTCTCTTTACTTGTTCCTTTAATTTCAATAACTCATAAAACACTAGACAAAATACACTTGCTTATTTCAATCAGTTGAATAAAATGGGTCTTCTTGAAGAGTTTGTTGGAGAGGAATCTATTATTTAAAATATCACTAAAAGAAGTTTCTTTGAAAACCAAAATGTAGTATCACCAAGGAAGAGATTTCTTACATTTAAAAGTTGTTACCATACAATAAATAAATGATTTATTTACTCTTTGTTAGATGGGAAAATAAATGATTTCTGCAAAATTGCATAAATTTTTAACTTCTTTCATTTATGCTATTCTTTCCTATGCTACAACCTTAAAGCGTTTCTTTTGCAACATGTGGTGCAATTGCTAATTATTATTAAATGTTTGCAATTAAAAAAAGTGAGATTAAATTGAGAACTAGCATTTTTTTGGTAAAAAAGTAGGATTAAAGAAAGTTCATTTAGATTTTCGAAGATGAAATTTAACTTCATCCCTATGAACAAAATTCTACGATTTCACTTATATGGTTACATTAGTTTAATAACAAATGAATTAATCTTTCTCCTCAATAATTGACCCTTATTCATATCAATTATCTTCGCCATATATTTTGAGTCGTATTCACTATTCATTCAACACTCTATATCACTAGTGTGACCATATAAATTAAATGGGTGGTAAATTCTCATAATATCACCAAAACTTATGCAAATAGTTATATCAAATTTAGGTAGAAGGATTATTATGACTATTCATCCATTAACGTGACCAGATAAATTAAATAGATAATAAATACTCATAATATCACCAAAACTTATATAAATAGTTACATCAAATTTAAGTAGGAGAATTATTCATATTGTTAAATACATTTCTTACAATGAGAATGTTTGAGGGACAGAAATTTTTCTGTCTTGAATTTAAGAACATTTATCGAGCTATTTTTCACCCACTTAGTTTACGAAAAATTATGTTTAAATCCTCAAGCTAAAAATAATAATATAAATCAAATAGATATTTCAACGAATCAGTTTTGATGCGTGAATTGCGGTAAGACTTGTGAAATTGCTGTTGCTCGATCACTTCCTCGCTTCCTTCCTATCCACATGGATGCCGAAAAAATAATGTTATGATCATTTTGAAAACTTTACTTTATATAAATATCATAAAATTGTTGGCAGTAAAAAGGTGAAAAATAGTAAATTTATTAATTTTTTTTAATTATTATTATTGTAGTTATTTATGAAAGTAATCTGATAACGTCAAAATATTTAATAAGGATTGTTTTAAAAATTTAATTTTACATAAATATTTTAAGAATATTGTTGGCAAAACAATTGATGGTAGAAAGATGGAAAAAAAAATGCAAATCTTAAATTTATCATTATGTTTTATTTTATTATTATTATTATTAAATGTAATTTGATAGAGTCAAAAATGTTTAACATGATAAGACAGGACATTACAACATCTCTTCCAAGAGTACATCGATGCAATTAAAAAAAGTAAGATTAAATTGAAAACTAACATTTTTTTTAAAAGGTAGGATTAAAGAAAGTTTATTTAGATTGTCAATTTAACTTCATCTATATGGACAAAAGCCTACCATTTCACTTATATGGTTGCATTAGTTTAACAACAAATGAATTAATCTTTCTCCTCAATAGTTGACCCTTGTTCATATCAATTCTCTTCCTCATATGTTTTTAGAGTCGTATTCACTATTCATTCAACATTTTATATAACTAATATGACCATATAAATTAAATGGGTGGCAAATTCGCATAGTATCACCAAAACTTATGTAAGTAGTTACATCAAATTTAGGTAGGAATATTATTATTCACTATTAATCATTCAACACTCTATATCATTAATGTGACCATAAAAATTAAATAGGTAGTAAATGCTCATAATATCACCAAAACTTATGCAAGTAGTTACATCAAATTTAGATAGAAAGATTATTCATATAATTAATTTTCAATTTAAAAATTGAATAATGAAAATTAAAATAGAAAACATCTCACCCTTTCAATTTAAAAAGTTCTTTTCAATTTCAAAATATAATTAAATAATATGGATCACTTAATATAAAAATATATATCAAATGATATTATTTTATATTATTTAATTTTAAAAAATCATGTTAAAAGATTTTAAATATTTTTCAATTATATTTTTTAAATAGTTATAGTATTTTATATCAAACAAAATGAAACCGAAACTATAAAACTATGTTTCATAATTTTTTATGATTATATTATACCTTGTAATATGTTCAAAATATATTGTCACATCATAATGATGAACTGCATAATACAGAAAATATACATTTTATGGAAAATATTAAAAATAACTAATACACTTTTTTTTATTTCTTAATATTCATGATTAGTGCAGCTCTTCCAAAAATCTCTTTCAAATGTACTATCTCACTCCATGATAAATTACAAGTTAATTATAGTTAACTTACAGAAAAGAACATATCTTTTAGCTGATACCAATATGTTATATTGGTATATTTATATAAAGAATAGATAATATAAAATCTATATAAATTTAAATAAATAATCTATAATGGTTAGAAACTTGATTATATTAAGAGGGGTTAATTAATATAGTACATCAATGGTCATCCATTTTTATAGACACCAAATATAACTGGAAACCTATAAAGGAAAGTATGTACTCTCTCGTTTAAATCAATTTTTGTAGGCTTCTACTTACATGAGGCTTCAACTTCTCTTTTCTTTTGCAAGCTATAACTTTTTGGAAGTACCCACACCCACTTCTTATAGTCTCCAACATATAGGCTTTTTCAGGCTACTAAATGAGACACTAATCCCTTAATAAAATAACAAAATTATTTTCCTAATTTACGTGGTCTTTGAACTTTGAGTTCTTCCTTTTATTGGATATGTTATGTACTATGTCTCTTCCTCTTTATCTTCTATGCTCCTCGTTCTCATTTATGTTTTTGTCTTTTGTCAATAAATCTTCAAATCAAGCCTCTCAACTCCTCAATAATATGCAATATAATTTTCAAAAACATCAATGAGTATATACATGTCGCTATATTTTAGTATTCCAACACTTGGGAGTTTAAAATAGAATCAACAATCACATATTCATTTCACATTTTCACGACTTATTGTCTCTTTGTATTCCAACGTTGTATCTTTGTGGTCCACCCATTCATTTCACATTCTTCCTTGGTATATTCATTTCATGCTACACATGATCTATTTGTTTCCAATTCTATATATTTTTTTAATATGTTAATCTTTAATGATTTTTTGAAAAGCCTCTGAAGTACTATCTTCAAGAACAAGATTTGAGAAAATGTTAGTTACACTTCCATTTCCATTGTTTGAAATCCCCACATCTTCATTGGTTTTTTTTGTAAGACTCCAACCCATAATGCTTGCAACGAATATCAATACCATTTTAGGATTGACCTCAACAATGTCTTCAACTAAGGGAAAATGAGCATCCAAGCTTCCTTGCAACATTGATTATATAATTGCCTATTTATTTAATAGTAAAATCGAAAAACAATTATGTGTGTTTTAATTTACTATATGTTTTATAAATTCCTCTAAAAATGAAAAAAAAATTAAAAAATCTCAATTTTTGAACTATTTAGATTTCAAGAATTTTATCCTCTCATCAAAAGGAATTTATACTAGTATTAATATATTCAAACATACAAATCCGTATTAATACAATAAAATAAAAAAATTTAAAATATAAATCTAATTCAAATAAAATTAAGAAACTGCTTATGCTTGGACACAGAATATTCTTAATGGAATCAATTTATTATCTTCATCCACCGACCTAAAAATATCAAATTTACAAGGTCGTGGAGGCGGCGTAGTGGTAAAGTCGGCCTCGTAATGACGGACCGGTCTTGTGTTCGATCCCGAGCAAGGTCATAACTCGTCGTGCGAGTAGTTAGTCTAAACCGGGCCAAGCCCACTACCTTTAAAATTATTCTTCTATTAGATTGTCATTAAATATTCAACAAAGAGGTTACACGGTGTAAAATCATCACAATGGAAGAGATCTGAGCTAGGGTTCCAGGCTCTCCTACGACGGCACTGCTCTGGTTCTTGGGTTCACTATAATGCTCTTTGTCTACGCCTGTAGTTTCCACATTGTTGCTGCTTATCCACTGTCATGGATCATTCTCAGGGGGGGCTGGTACGCCCTCCCCAATAGGCCCTAAAAACACTGTCAACACTGCCACGACATAGAATCCGCTCTTTGCCACAATCCAGACGCCCTCTGCCTCTGTGTAGAAGCCCTCGCAGGCCACAGGTCCAACTGCTACGGCCGTCGATATTCAAACCCCGGGGAATACTATGGAGGAGCAACAAGACAAAAATATAGATTCTCTCGAAAAAACGACCCTATCCAAAATGACCTCTGCCACATGCAGACCAATAGCTGTTGAACGTCTTAATATCGACCTTCCCAGTCATCGTATCAATGCCCAGAATCAGTATATGAAGGACCATGCTCTTATTGGAAAATTCGTAGGCTTCTAGCCTATCGAAAAATCCTTGCATGGGTGGATCAGCACCAAATGGAAACCAAGAGGTCAAGTCGCGCTTCAACTAGGGCCTAAAGGCTTCTTCACAGCCATATTCAACTGCATCGAGGATATAAATCAAGTCCTTGACGAAGGCCCTTACTTCTTCAACTCGTCAGGACTATACCTCCGTGGTTGGGTCGAAAGATTTAATCCGGACAAGGAGGACTTCAGTTGGGCACCCGTTTGGATCCGATTATACTCTTTACCCCTGGAATATTGGGACAAGGAATCCCTAAGAGAAATCAGCAATGGATTGGGAGAGTTCATCAAGATTGCAGAGGAGACCAAGCTTAGGCGTTATACCTCATATGCCAGAATATGCGTCCACATGCACATAGCAAGAGCACTTCTAGACTTGGTAAGTCTTTTTCATGATGATTTTGAATGGCTGCAACCTATTTACTATGAACATGTTCCATTCCGCTGCCGTAAATTCCACACTCATGGCCACTTATTCCGTGACTGCACTCTTAATCCCCCCCCCCATAAACCCAATCCCTCCTCTGCCAACTCTGATGAAGATGGTTTCACAAAATTCCCCACCCGCAGGTGCCACCACAAGAAAGCCCCTGCTTCCATAGCCAAACTGACCAACCCTGGCTCAAATATCCCCTCCACCAGCAATAGCTTTGATGTCCTTGCCAAGCTCACACAATCCGACTTTGTGAATCCCATCAATTCTGCTACTCCTCCGAACCCCTTGATCCCGACCCCTAGCTTGGAGTCCTCCCCTCCCCCCTCCTCCTCGAGGCCTCCTCTTGAATCCCTTCTTCTCCCTTCCAAGGCCAATCCAGTCACGGATCTGGTTCTCAAGCAGAAGATCCACATGGACGTTGATGGCTCAGGAGGTGATGGCAGCCAAGCTAGCCATATGGAAGAGGACCCAGTAAACATTGACATTGGAGAACTAGACATCTTAGGACTAGAACAGGCCTATAGGAGAAAAGACTATGATCAAATATCGGACAAACAGATCAAAAAAATAGAGGTAGCCCTATCTCGAGTCCAACAGCACCAAAAAGCCTTGGGTATTCAGCTCGACAGCCAATGGGATGGGAAAAAACTCTTCAAGGATTCAAAGAAGAGGGGCAAAAAAACAGATCTGCAAAGGACCATCTTAATTGGGGAAATACTTGTGGAATCTGGTAGGTATCCTAAAATTACCAAGTTCTACCCACCACTTGAACATTGTTCTCAATGAAGCTCACATCTTGGAACGTAAGGGGATTAAACAACCCCTCCAAGTACAGAATGATTAAAAACATGATACAAATGGAAAAACCACAGGTCTTCTTCATTCAAGAAACCAAATGTAATAGTAACACTCTTGGCTCCATTCTCTCCAAAGCCTAGCCAGGCTGCCACTCTATTGTAGTGGATGCTTCGGGCGCCTCTGGGGGTCTTGCTATTGCATGGAATCCGCAGGCGGTCTCAATCACGGATGCACATGCATCACATAATTTAATCCAGACTACATTCCACATCATAGGGACCAACATACATGGGCACCTTACCAATGTCTACTTTCCTCAAGACCCCACGAGGAAAATAGCTCTGCTCAACACAATGGAAGCACTTAATTCCAACAGGATACATCCTCTATGGGTCACCGGAGGGGACTTCAATATGATCACAAATTCTGAAGAGAAAAGAGGAGGCCACGCAAAATTATATCCGGACTGTATTCACTTCAAAAAATACATCTAAAAGAACTGGCTGATATATCTACCTTTCTCCAATGGCATTCATACCTAGAATAACAGACGTTTCGGCTCACAACAAACTGCCTCTAAGCTGGACTACTTTCTTCTTTCCGACAATTCCATCCACGTTGGGGGGGATATACAAGCCTCCATCCTGCCTCTCTCAGGATCTAACGACTGGCATATTTCCCTGAAATGGACTAGGCCCAGAGATACCACCAAAAGACCCTTCCGTTTTGAAGCCTTCTGGCTTTCTCACCCGGACTTCAAGGAGATGGTCACCAAGGCTTGGCAGGCTTTTTGTCCACCTTCAAGATCCAAGATGTATCAATTCCAGTAACATCTCAAGGATCTCAAAACCCACATCAAAATATGGAACCATTCCACCTTTGGGAACATATTTCAACAACAAAAGGTCCTAGAAAGCAATATGGTGGAGCTCCAACAATGCATCATCAAAGAAGGCCGCACCGAGACTCTCGCCCCTTAGGAACAGACGCTGCTCAAGCAATTGGATGAAAGAAGACAGCAAGAAGAGATACTTTGGAGGCAGAAATCAAGAATACAATGGCTGAAAGAAGGGGAAAGGAACACCAAGTTCTTTCACGGCTCCACCATTTAGAGAAGAATGCATAACAAGATCAGCCTTCTCTAAGGCCAGAATGGGGAAAGACTGGAGGAGCATCAAGACATTGAAAAAGAACTCCTAACCCACTTTCAAATGATGCTAAAAGAGAATCAAGTAAATATACAAACAACAATAACCAAAATTCTCCAGCACATTCCCAAACTCATCAACGAAGATCATAATAAAATGCTACTTCGCTTTGTCTCTCTTTAGGAATTCGAACAAGCTGTAGCCTAATGCAAAGAAGGCAAAGCACCAGGTCTAGACAGTTTCACATCCAATTTCTTTCATCATTTCTGGGACCTCATAAAGAACGACGTCTGGCAACTGGTCGAAGAATCACGCACCATGCACTGGCTTCTTCCCTCTCTCAACGCCACCTTCATCATGCTCATCCCCAAAGAAGACCAAGCTGCCACTCCTGAAAAATTCAGGCCGATTGCTCTCTGTAACGTCATCTACAAAATAATATCCAAGGTGATTGTCAATAGATTGAAGCTGCTGCTCATCTCTCCAGAACAAATAGGTTATGTGGAAGGCCACCATATTCTTGATGAAATTATCCTCACGCATGAGATCATCCACTCCCTGAAGCAAACCAAAAAGGCAGGTATGCTACTAAAAATAGATTTATCAAAAGCTTTTGACAAACTCAGCTGGAGCTATATTCAGCAAGTGCCTGCAGCTTATGGTTTCAGTCATACCTCGATCATATGGGTCATGAGTCTTATCTCCTCCTGATTCTTTTCTATCTTGGTTAATGGCATCCCTTCTCACCCCTTCTCCCCCTCCCGAGGCATTCGCCAGGGCGAACCTCTCTCCCCCTTCCTTTTTTTCCTCATGGCGGAAGGTCTGAGCCATCTAATCAAGCATGCTATCCAATCCCAACGTCTGAGGGGAATCTCTATTCATGGCATTCCAACCACCACCCATCAACAGTTTGTGGATGACAATATGATTTTTGGCCACCCCTTGGTCCAAGAAACCTCTACCTTCAAAGCCATCCTTGATACTTTCTTGGAGGCCTCTGGCACCTTTGTCAATGCTTCCAAATCTCAAATCTTCTTTTTCAATACTTCAATCTTCACCCAAAATCGCATCGCCAGAATCCTTAGGTTCTCCGTCGCTCATCTCCCTGCCAAGTATTTTGGCGCCCCTTTGATCGCCTCAGCCATTAAACATTCCTCTTGGCACGCTCTTCTTGAAAAACTGGAAGCTAGGCTCTCTTCCTGGACCTTTCGATCCCTCAATCTGGCCAGTTATCTCACTCTCATCAAATATGTCCTTCAATCTATGCCACTTTATTTATTTTCAGTCCTTGCTGCCCCAAAGTGGGTCCTTAAGCAAACAGAAACTCTGCAACGCAATTTTCTTCGGGGCTCCTCAGGGCCGAATAGAAAATGGGCACTAGTGAAATGGACGACAGTCTGCAAGCCTAAAAAGGTGAGAGGTCTTGGACTCTGGGATCCTCTTCACAACAATGCAGTTATGGGAGAAAATATTTGGTGGCAATGGTTGTCAACTCCGCACACTCCATGGGCCCTTTTATGGACAGCCAAATATGCCAATAATAGACCAAGTGAAGACCTCATTCGCATGACAATGGTGGAGGCAGGCTCACAGATCTAGAACGCTGCCAAACAACATCGCCCGCTGATCCATGAACATAGCTTCTGGGAAATCCGTAATGGACGTACAGTTCGCTTCTGGATGGACTCTTGGCAACAACACCCCACACTCGCCAGCACCATAGTTCCACAGCTCCTATGAGAAGAGATCAACAGATTAGAAGTCAACGTTCATCACTACTAGAAAGCGGACCTCAACCAGGGATTCAGGCTTTGGAAACCAGCATCCCTTTGCTTGGATCAGCAACAGGGGAACTCCCATGGCGCCCTTGATCAGGAACTCAATTGCAGGTGGATCATATTCTCGGAGGAAAGAGACATCCTCAGATGGGGTTATAATCCTAGGGGTAGCTTCAACACTCAAGCGACATACACAATCTTAACCCATAGCCAAGAACCCATCAACTCAATCTGGGATTTTTGCTGGTCTCCAAAATTTTGGCCCAAAGTTTCAACCTTCATGTGGCTTCTATGTCACAAAATAATTCTAACGTGGGATAATCTCATCAAACGGGGCTTTACAGGACCATCCAAATGCCCCAACTACACTGATCATGAAGAAACTATTCAACACTTAATGGTCTCATGTCCAGTAGCTACCTTTCTATGGGAGAAAATCATCTTCAGATGTAGAAGGGACTGTCTAATTCCAGGGGACCTTAACTCCATCATCCGTAATTGGCCTTCCAACCCTTACAGCTGCAACCTTCTCAACACCTTATGGAGGCTCATCCCTGGCTTTACTCTTTGGACACTCTGGAAAGAAAGGAACAAGCGGATTTTCAAAGATCAAAGCACTCCTCCAGAAGTTCTTTGGAACACCCTCCAAGGATATATACAGGAAATTATGGCCCTTCAGAGCTGGCAACAAGAATATCTCCCCACCAAAGCTTCAGAAAGAGCCATATGGGAAAATTGGCAATTCAAGCTCCCCCCTTGTCCTCTTCCAGCAAAACCCCACAAGAAGGTGATCACTCAGGGCCATCGGACTCCTCCACCTACTAGCATATTGAAGTTGAATTTTGATGGCGCTTCAAAGGGAAACCCAGGAGAAGCTGGTTACGGGGGAATATTCAGGGATCATAGAGGAACTCCTCTGTTGATCTTCTTTGGATCCATAGGTTGGGACACCAACAACTCGGCAGAACTGGAAGGCTTATGGCAAGGAATATGTCTCGCACAGCTCCACAATTACTTCCCAATCGAAGTAGAAGGCGACTCCCAAATTCTTATCAACATGGTCAATCAGCTTCTGATGGGCACCACATCTTCAAAATTTGCCAACAGTTGGAAACTTATGGCAAGGTTGGATTTGACAGCAAACTGGCTACAACAGCACCGAGCAATATCCTTCAAGCACGTAAAGAGAACTGACAACAAAGTGGCCAATCTTTTGGCAAACAAAGGAGTGATCAGCTCTCATACTCTCAAGGTGGGATCCCTCTCTACTCTCAATGACAACATACTCATTCAGGAATGCACTAATGTGGTGCACAAAGACAACCAACCCCCGGATGTGGGCGATCAGGAAGGTTAATGGGGTGCTCTATCCGTGGGACAGCGCGTGGCGGGGCCACATGGCCGCCTAAATGCTCACACCTCGTCATCCTCCTGCATTAATGCTGCTTGGCCGCCACCCCAAGCAGCATTTACTCCATTGCATTGAACGGAGTAGCTTCCTCAGCAAGACAATGAGGCCTCCTGCGCACTTAAACGGTAGTTTTCATTAGCCCTTTGGCATTGTCTCTGGTTGTTTCCTTCTGCTCTCTAGTGTGGCTCTTCGTCCTCCTGTGAATTTCCATTCCCGGCTTGATTTTTCTATGTAGAATCCCTCTCCTCCCCTGCAATGCCACTTCTCTTCAATAGCGGTCGAGCCTTTTACCCGCACAGTAACAGGAAAGCACTATAATCTCGGCAGCTGCATTGAATTTCTTCCTGAGCACCATTTCTCTCAGAGTCCTCATTTCCAATTTTGCCTTTCGGCCTCCTTTGGTTTCAATCTCGCTCCTGCTCCTCAGTGCCAACCTATTGACCCTATGCTCTCATCCCCTACTCTGCATTTGCACCACCCCCTTCGCTTCAGTATGCCCCGCCTCAGGCACTGTATGCACTGCTGGCATGGGAGTAGTAGAGGTCGTGCCTCACGCCCGCTCTCCTCCTCCCGTTCTAGTTCATCGGCCTCTTCCCTGGCACATTCCTGGGGCAGATACCCTGATACACACAGTGGTAGAGGTCGTTTGCATGGTTCCACTGCTCAGCCTCTCCCCTCGGCTCCTCTGATGCACTCTCCGCCTCGCTTGCCATCCCCTGTCCCGGTGCAGTCTACCCCCACCGCTCATTTCCAATTCCAATGTTCTTCCAATTTCCCTCTTGTTGTGACAACCGTCTCCATTTAATTTCGTGAGGTGCCCAGCAATGACCCCTGATGTATCCTGACCACCCATCCCACGCACCCCTGCAGGGACCCAGGCCCTTCTGGTTCTATGCAAATTCATTAGGCTTTGGCTGGGAAACATTTGGACTAAAAGAGTGGCAACAGCTCGGACTATTACAAAGGCAGGACCAAGCAGGATGCAGATACAGGTGAGGCCGATGTCACGTAGTAGTAGATGGCTCCAGGTCACCCTCCTGCAGAAGAGGATGAATATAGATGCCTTATCGTCGAAGAACCGCCTCCAGATTCTCATGAAATCTAGGCTTTTAGGTTTTCCTAAGCTTATGGATACTATTCTTCTACTTTTGCTTACTGTTTGTTTTTATTCTTGGAACATATGCTCAATTTTGTATAACGCTGGTTTCCTCCTTAGAGGCAGCGCTCAAAACACTCTCTGGGCTAGTTTCCCTACACGGGCAGCTCCATTTTTTGTTATTTTGAGACAAAATGCCACTAAAACAGTCTAGTTCCGTAGAGGCCGGCACCTCCATGTAGTATATGTTTTATTAATAGAGTTTAAGTTCACTTAGAAAAAAAAAAAAAACATATCAAATTTACCATATAAGGCATTATTGCGAGTGAAAAAGCTAACTTCAGGTTGGGAAATATTTTTTTTTTGTTTTATAAGTTTGGGATTGGTGAGGCTACAATGTTTATGTCCTTGGACACTCGAATAAGGTGGGAATTGAACGAGTGACTTAATATCTAGGAGTTCCTTAACAAAGAACCCCCAATCACCATCTATCTAGGACCCATGGGCAAGTTATGGAAATAAATTATTGAAAAGAAACTTATTCAAATTTATTGTACACGTCATTTTGGGAAGATTAGAGTTCCTAAAATTAGTGTGAGATATGGTTCATATTATTGCAATTTGCCACGGAAGGACTTACATTTCTGCTATCAATATTTCTAGAGCTATAGTTCCATGAATGCACTGGGGCAGTCTATGCCAACCCTTGGATTTAGGCACGTAAAAAATATAAAGATTACCCAGTGCATTATTGAAGCTCTAGCTAAAGAAATATTAGTTTCCTTACATTTCATGGATCAAGTTCATTTCATTAGCGTGGGCATGTATTTGGTGTAGGAAATTCCAATGTTAAACAATGATAACAAATAACAAAATATCATCATGCCTTCTGAGTCTGAGAAGGATGTCCCTTCATGCCATAATTGCATTCAAGTCAGTCATTTCAATTACCAACGAATTGCAAAATGGTGATATCTCCAAAATGGTGATATATCTATTATAATTATTTGGCAAAAGTGACATCACTAACGTCTTTAGCTAACATTCACACACAGAGGTCATTTTTCATTAAGTTTGGTATGTGAGCATTTTGAATTATTTATCTTTGCTCCATCAGGAACAATTGATAGGATATCTTAATTCTTAATAGGTACGGATTAAATGTTAAAATTAAAAATTTCAACATGAGGAAAACCAATTATTTTTAAAGATTACTATAATGAGGTCACAAATTTCCCCGAAAAATAGAGGAAATTCTGGTAAGATTTTGACCAAGATCTGACAATGTTTTTGGGAAATTTGGGTTACAGCTGCAAGATTCAGGATTTTGAGTGCCCCAAGTGTTTTTGATGTTTTTGAATCCATTTCCACAATTTAAAAAATAGTTTAAACACTGCAATTGCTAAAAAAAATCAGGAAAAAAATTGTCGGATTGCAGCGAAAAATGGCTTTTCGGGAAAATTTGTGGCCTCGATAGACAATGCCTATTTTTTTATTGAGAAACAAAGTTACTTTTTACATATTCAATCATCTGCAATCCCATTTGTCTTAGTACAAAAAAATACTCTTGGACTATGGGAAACCATGAAAATTCATTGATCAATAGTCTAAACTATCTGGAAACCAAAAATATTTAAATTGTATCATTATTCTTATGCCATTTTGATATGCTAATTGTATTTTGAAAATAGATTATGACTAGATATATTCCCTATTTTCCATAATGATAGAAAAATGTAAACATAAAATCCCATTCTTTTGTGATTAATCAACTGTGATAAATAATATTCCTCTGTTTCTGAAGGGAAACTAACAAGGTGTCCATGGTCATCATATCTTGAAACACCCGAAGTTGTTAAAAGAGTCGTCAATAAATACTTTGAAGCTTATTTCTCCCAACAGAATACAACAACCATGTTTGGAGAGGATATATTCCACCTTATTCTTCTATCTGTATATGTGGGTGAAAGGGTTGAAACTAAAGGACTCCACGAGAGCTCTAATGTGTTGCATCCAATGGAATAAAGAGAGTGGTCCAAAAGATGTTTTCCCTTGAGCCCAATCAATAACCATTTTAGAATCACAAACCACCACCATCTCCTCTATGGCCAACCAACTAGCACATCTCAACACACCCAAAAGTGCAAGCACTTCTGCTCTGGTATTGGATCCTTCAACCACATACCAACGAAACTAATAGGTATGACCAAGGTTCGGGAAAATATAAGCCTCACACTTGAATACCCAATTAGATGAAGTCCCATAAAAAATTAGGCGAATTTTGAGGTCTAAAATGGGAATCCTAAGGAAATTATAAAATAATAGTGGAAATGATAATATAATATTAGATTACATCATCAAATTTTAGAGAGAAAAAAGAAAAAATAAAAAAATTTCAACTCATATTTTCAACTTATCTCCCTACAGGTTTACTCAAATTTTGAGTGAAAACACTCATTGAATGCAAAATTTTATTCATCATCCAAGGAGTACCCATGTTTCATATTCGATGGACCCTGCTACACAAAAAATGATAAATATAGTAAAAAAATGTTTGCAATCACGTTATTTTTTATGTATTTCTCATTTTGTGTGTAGTATGGTCCATCAAAAATATGCAATATGGGTACTCCTTAGATGTATGAAATTTCAGTAAAATATTGAGGAGATAAGTTGAAAATATGAGTTGAAAAAATAGTTTTATTATTTTATTATTTTTTAATATTTTTCTTTTTACTCCAAAAATGGTGAATCATTTCCCATGGTTGTCATCATCATCTTGAATCCTATTGGTTCTTACAAATTTTATTTTGATTGTACAGTTCTCTTAGAAGTCCCATTTTAGACATCAAAATTTCTCTAATCATAACCCAACAAAATATATGGCTCGATATCATTGTAGAAACAAATTCTTGTTGGTAACTTCGGCTTCCAAGGCCTGATCTCCTGAAAAAAATCCATAATCATTAGACTTTTGATTCACATTGTAGTGTTAATCTAATCAAAGATTTTGAAGTTCAAGCTCCTCCATATTTCCCAACATATGTAAAAAGGAAGTTCTCTATATTCTTTCTAACCCTCAATCCACTGTGTAATACACATGTCAATAGAGGAGTTGTCAACATTAGCAAGAATATTGAGAAACAAATAAACCTCTTTCCAGACAAAAACCACAAAACAACAAGAAATAAAAATATGAACCACCTCTTTATTCGCCCTAGGACACAAAGTACAAATACCAAGACCCTAAAAACATCTTTTTGTGATATTATCCCACATAAGTATCCAATTGTGGACCTCCAGTCACATGAAACACTTTAATTTTAATGGAGCCTCCCACTACCATGCTTATGAAATCAAGGAGTCACCAAAAGGTATTCTGCGCCCCTAAGTAATGTGGGCCCTATGTCATTGACCAAGATTTTTCCAACCCTCTGATGCATGAGTATCTTACCTCCAAGTCAAAATGTATTTTGACATTACCTAGGGTTTTCATCTACCAATGGAGTTGTTTCCCTAAGATTGATTTCATTCTTTATTTTAATGTATAAAGCTGTGTTTTTATGCCAGTTCTATGACTATGAGGAATATTGTAATGAAATATTCTCGTTAAGAGAGATTTCGAGAATAATGTGTGAGTTAGAGAGAATATTGGATTGGTTAGAATATGGAGAGATGAAACAACCCTAAATTAGAGGGTATAGGTGAGGATTTTGTGGATCCAAGAGAGATTTTTGGATCTGAAACCAAATTGGTTTCAATCCTTCATGTATCAAAAGGTTTTATGTAAATTAGAAAATGAGAGGAGTGTGTTTACAAAGAGGAGAGGTGTAAGAATTAGACATAATTGAGGGACAAGAGAGGCCAAAATGAAAAAATAGGGCCAAATCGATGTATTTTGTAAGTAAAATACCTTTTGTAATTATTTGCATATAATTCAAAAACACTATGTTTGAGTGTATTATGAGTGAGAATCTTAGTTCACTATGAATTTTGAGCATTTTTTTAAAAAGATATGTATTGAGGTTGCAGGAATATAGCTCAAGAAGGATAGTGGAACCTTAATTCAAAAGCCTAAGAGGAAGGTTGTGACTTAATACTAGCTAGAGTGATTGAAGTCGAAGCTCAAATTTAAACCAGACCAGCATATGCAGCGGAGGTATTATATAGGATATTGAGAATCATGTGGTGGAAAAATATCAAGAGAGATAGACATTGTTTTTTTATCAACAATGGATCAACAATCCATTAAATAGAAAAGCAAAAATCCAGAGCAGGACATGCAATCAAAGTCGCAGTAGAAATCGAGAATAAGCTTGATATATCCAACACTTAACATATTTTACATTGAGAAGAGTCTGCCAATTTTCGGTGTTGGGATACGTGAGTTAACAGAGTAAGGAAACAAAATAGTCAAGTGACGGCTCCAGATTGGAGGTCTTAATACGAGAAGGAAAACGAAAGATGGTATAAGATAGCGTCGGTATGATGTGGCAAGTGGGCACCACCCAGAGGAATTGTTTGGAACTCAAGTCTAAGTGACTTGGTAGAGAGGTAATAAGACTCGTAATCCTGGCAATAGTAACTAGAGAAGAGTGCTAGAGATTTCATATATAATATAGTAGTGGCCCGGGGGTCTGGAGGAGCACTCGAAGGTTACAATTGTTGGGAATCACGATTTCCATTAGACCAAAACCCACAAGTGTTAGTCAAAAATCACATCGCCAGAGATAAGGATCCATGAGACGCGGTCAGTCCATGTCACGAAACACACGGGGAACATTGGTTTATCTAATGTCTAACAATCTTCCCCCCAACGCGAGTCGGGTTTGTATCAAATGCATGACCTACATTATGATACCACTTTTTGGGAATCACAATTGTTGTTAGACCAAAAGCCACAGGTGTTAGTCAACGTTCACATCACCAGAGATAAAGATCCATGAAAGGTAGTTATTCCATGTCACAAAACACATGGGGAGCATTGGTTTATCCAATATCCAACAACAATATGTTGCACGAAAGTTTAACACCGAGTTGGAACAGAGCAGGTGGAGCCCACCTAGTCGGTGCCTAACCATAAATATAAGTTAGAGCACCAAAGGCTACATGGTGGGATTTAAATGCAGTGACACAGGGTAAACCCATGAAGGTGGGTTACACTTTTGTGAGAATCGGGGGTGGAAAAGTGATTTTCCCAATAGTTCGGTTGAACATTTATAAAAGTTTGGCCGAACTATCTTAGAGTTCGGTCGAACTTTCAAAATTAGTTCAGCCATAATCACTCTGCTGTTTACATTGACGAAGTATTGACGACGTGTGCAAACTGATTTTTGGTCAGAGATGAGAAAATCAACAACTAAAGTTCGGCCAAAATAATAGTTCAGCCATATTGGTTCGGCCGAACTTTTAAAATAATCCGGCTGAACTTTAGTTTATAAATATAGTAGCCCAAAAACGTGGATGGGTTTTGGGCTTATCACCTTTGTTTTCTGTTGCAGGGTCACAGGCGCAGTTGCAGGGTCACACACGCCGCTGAGAAATTTTTTGGTGATGGTTTTTTCTTTTGTTTTTGTTGTGAATTTTTTTTATTGTTGTTCTTTTGTTCTGATATTATAATTTTATAGTTGCTTTTTTTGTTTCGGAGGTAATTTTTAATCTATGAAATCCTCGGCCTCCTGCTTGTCTTCTCGTTGCGGCCTTCACACCTTCTTCTCATTGCGGCCTCAACGTCTCCAAATTTCCAAGTTCCTACATCTCCGAATTGTCAAATTATTGTGTAAATGTAATTTTCTGAAGTCCAAGTTTGAGCCACTACATGACTCCTCTCTAATGAATTTGTTGGACCTTCCCCATTTTGGTAGCGCCGGTGAAGTTTCCTGACGTACAAAATTGTTTCTAAATTGCATCCAATCAAAATAGCAACTTCTTAGGATTATAATATGAGCATATGCTTAGGATTTAATTCCATGGTCATTTTGTGCTTCTATAATTTCTTCTGTGTATTCTATAATTTAATAATAAATTTAATTACCTCTCAATCTCGTGTACTACCCAATCGGGTGCTCCCTCGGCCTACAAGATTATATACATGTTTCAGGAAAGGACTAGTCTGGCCTCAGACTCTGTCTGATGTCGAACTAACTTTGACTTACACAGTCAGTTTCTTGACCTATCTATCATGCTTTTTTTGTTGTTCCTTCTTCTTCTCAATAGTGACTCTATATGTGATACATTATTTCTTTATATTTTAAATAGTGCAAAAAAATATTCTCCTATTGGCTGCTTCTTTCATAAACACACATAATCTTGTTTATTTTAATTTTGTATAACAACTCCTATCAAAATTTCCAGTTTTTTTCCAGAATTAAAATATAACATAATACCTTATTCACAAAACCATTATCAAGGCCAAGGTACTTATTTGGTTAACTTAGACAGTCCAGGAAATTTTTTAGGAATAAAGCTCTCCTCCCTTCCTACGGGACTAGAAATTACGTCAATGTCTCCCCCAAGCCCCAAGATTTCTAGAAAATTTTTATGCCAAGACTATTATATATGTAATAGTTTGAGTCTTTTATAAAGATTTTTTTTTTCTCTTAGGAAGCAAGCTATATTATCAAGAAATGAGGTCAGGCCTTGATCAACCTACCTACCTTATTGGGTTTACTAGCCATCAAGGGTTGCCTAGAAAGGACCGACATTTCACCAGTGACCTGCAACCATATTCTATCTGTTTTATATTCTATCTATTTTATATTTAAAGGCTTCAATTTCTCACTTCTACATTTCATAAACTGCGCTCTTCCACAGAACTTTAGGTTTGACCAAGTGCTCTTATCTCCTACTGCCTCTTTTTCTAGGAAAACTAACCTAGATATGCTTTAGGACTGCCTCTATCAATAGGACCAGCAAAAGAGAAAGGTGCCAGTAGCAAGCCAGTTCTTAAATCTTCACAAATTTCCAATTCAATAATAAATCAAGTTATATCAGAGTTTGTAAAAAATGGTTATTCATTATGCAATCACAGTGATTAGTATCCAAACCATTTCAACTTTTGGTTACAAATAATATTAGTGATTACAAAGCTCATAATTAGTGTAATGTTTGTGTTACTGGTTTGGTTATACTAGTCTATTACCCTTCATCCTAGTCAGTACCTTTTGGAATTCGAAATAGTATGTTACCCTATAGAAATGCCTTTTGGAATGCGATTTCTTGAACAAAGACTTCTATTGTTTTTTAGGTCATTTGTTTCATTTTAAAAATATATTTCAATTTTTTTTGAGGTCATCTGTCTCATTTTTAAAATATATTTCAATTATTTTTTAGGTCAACTGTCTTATTTAAAATATTTTTCAAATTTGCAATTTGCTGTGGGTGCAAAATATGTGGGGGAATTCGATTTCTTGAAGAAAGAATTCTATTGTTTTTTAGGTCATCTGTTTGATTTTAAAAATATTTTTCAATTGTTTTTGAGGTCACCTGTCTCATTTTTAAAATATACTTCAATTGTTTTTAAGGTCATCTGTCTTATTTAAAATATTTTTCAAATTTGCAATTTTTCGTGGATGAAAAATGTGTGGATGCTGATGGTATTTGCATTCATTTACACAATGTGTACCCAATTGCAAGAAAATAATTAAGACGAATGACCTATTCAATAACTAATAAGTTTCTCCCAAAAAATTCATAGACTCGAGAGGAATAACCCAAACTCTTTGAATCATCCTAACCAAGATCATACCAAATGAGCCCAACTCTGTTACAGGTTGAACTTGATTCGATTTTAGAATTCTGAAATACTGAAAGGATTTTTTTATTTTATTTTATTTTATTTTTTTTATCCGATTCTAAAATATTCTTGCTTAAAACTTTGAAATTATCTTTAAATTTTTGGTTTAATTTAACTCAAATTGTAAATTTCAAAAATACCTTTTGGAATTCGATTGCTTGAATAGTGAATTATATTGTTTTCAAGTTCATTTGTTTCATTTTAAAAATATTTTTCAATTATTTTTGAGGTCATCTGTCTCATTTTTAAAATATATTTCAATTTTTTTTTTGAGGTCATCTGTCATTTTTAAAATATTTTTCAAATTTGCAATTTGTTGTGGGTGAAAAATTTGTGGGTATTGTCGGTCGCTACATTCATTTACACAATGTGTACCCAATTGCAAGAAAATAATTGCAATGAATGACTTGTTTAATAATTAATAAGTTGTTCCCAAAACATCCACAGGATCCAGAAGAATAAACCATACTCTTTGAATCATCCTAACCAAGATCATACCAAATGAGCCCAACTCTCTTGCAGGTTGAACTTACTTCGATTTAGAACTGAAATACCGATAGGAGTTTTTTTTTAATTTTATTTTTTTTATCTGATTCTAAAATATTCTTGCCTAAAACTTTGAAATTATCTTTAAATTGGAGGTTTAACTTAACTCAGATTGTAAATTTTATAAATACCTTTTGGAATTCGATTGCTTGAACAGAGAATTCTATTGTTTTTGAGGCCATCTATTTCATTTTAAAAATATTTTTCAATTGTTTTTGAAGTCATTTGTCTTATTTTTAAAATATATTTCAATTTTTTTTGAGGTCATCTATTTCATTTTTAAAATATTTATCAAATTTGCAATTTGTTGTGGGTGCAAAATATGTGGGTTTTGATAGTCTTTGCATTCATTTACACAATGTGTACCCAATTGCAAGAAAATGTTTCCAAGGAATGGCCAATTCAATAACTAATAAGTTGCTCCCAGAACATCCACGGACTCAAGAGGAATAACCCAGACTCTTTGAATCATCCTAACCAAGATCATACCAAATGAGCCCAACTTTGTTACAGGTTGAACTTAATTCAATTTTAGAATTCTGAAATACTAACACCTGAGTTTTTTTTTTAATTTAATTTTGTTTATCTAATTCTAAAATATTCTTGCTTAAAACTTTGAAATTATCTTTAAATTGCAGGTTGAACTTAACTCAGATTGTAAATTTCAGAAATACCTTTTTGGAATTCGATTCCTTGAATAGAGAATTCTATTGTTTTTGAGGTCATGTCTCATTAAAAACAAATTTTTTGAGATCATCTCTCTAATTTTTAAAATATATTTCAATTTTTTTTGAGGTTATCTGTCTCATTTTTAAAATATTTTTCAAATTTTCAATTTTTTGTGGGTGCAAAATGTGTGGGTGTTGATGGTATTAAGGCTAAATTTATTTAAATCTTATTTTTTCCCATTTATTTTTGGGATTTTGTCTCCAAATTGTTTCTAATTAATTAGAACACGCTCAAATATAATTCAACTAACTCATGGACCTTAAACTTCTTGCATCAAGTTGAATCATCCTAACCAAGAGCTAATGTGCTAAAAACTAGTACAAAACAGAGTAATCACATAAAACAACAACAACAAACAAGTAATGGATATTATGTGTCTAGATTGACATGTAGTGTTTTATGATGTAATGGATATTAATAATCTATATTGACATGGCTATATTTTATTAATGTACCTAAAATTACACCTTCCATGATGCTTCTAATCTTGCAAAATGTTAAAATTGGAGTGTTTTATGATGTAATGGATATTAATGATCTAGATTGACGTGGTTGTATTTTATTAATGTACCTAAATTTACACCTTCCATGATGATTCTAATCCTGTAAAATGTTAAAAGTGGATTGTTTTATGATGTAATGGATCTTAATAATCTACATTGACATGGATATATTTTATTAATTGACCTGAATTTACACCTTCCATGATGCTTTTAATCTTGTAAAATGTTAAAAGTGGAGTGTTTTATGATGTAATGGATATAAATAATATATATTGACATGGATACAGTGATATGATGATAGTGTAGGTTGATGTTCAAGTTGTAAAATTCTTGTACATATAAAGGATGAATAATAGTACAAGCCAAAAATGACATTATTATAAATTACTAAACAATTTGATAGGTGCTAAATCATACTTCTTATTAAGGACATAACTAATTTGTAAGTTGAAAATTCTTTCTTAATGTTCTTAGCCTATTTATAGATGTCAAAATAAAGGTATCTAGATGTGATTTCTTCCATAAAATTCAAGGAAAACTAAACGGAAAACTAAATTCTAAGGCAAACCCTGTACATGTCATTTCTCCCACAAACTCATAAAGGTGTGACTTTTGACATAAATTCATCAACCACTACCACTAATTGTTTTAGTAAGCACATACAATAATTTTGTAAACCATGCCCATGTCATTTCTCCGATGACTATAAGGAAATTTAATTTCTCCCATACACTATAAGGCAAATTTTAAGGCAAACTATGTACATGTCATTTCTATCTTAACTCTAGGCAAGGCAAACTTCAAGGCCTAAAAACTGCACTTAAAGTGGCTGAACTTCCATAGGATTTTACTTTGTCTATTGAGTGCTAAATTCTACAAGTTCTAAAGGTCGAGTCTGTAAAGGGCTAGGTAGCCTCTGGATCTCATCTTTTCTGAAAGGTGACATATCCAATAATTTCCCCTGCAATCAATATCTAGAACAGATCTAAATAGGAGTTCTTCATTTTAATATCCATAAACCACTACCACTTTAAGGCAAACCGTGTACAAGTGTCATTTCTCCCATACATGTGTCACTTATCCCATAAACTCTTAAGGGAAACTTTAAAGCGTGCGTCATTGAATTTTTTCCATTAATTTTAAAGCATATGTCATTTCTCAAGGCTTTCTACCATTAATTCAAGGAAAAATTTAATGCCTAAAAATTGAAATGAAAGTAGTTGAACTTCCATAGGATAGGATCCCCCAAACTCAAGGCTTCCTCCCATTAATTCATCTCAAACTTTAAGACCTAAAAACTAAAACTAAAGTGGTTGAAATTCCATAGGATTTTAGTTTATCTGTTGAGTGTTAAATTCTACGAGTTCTAAAGGCAGAGATTGTAAAGGGCCAGGTAGCCTCTGGATCTCATATTTTCTGAGAGGTGACATATCCAGTAAATTCCCCTACAGTCAATCTCTAGAATAGATCTAAATAGAAGTTCTTCATTTTAATATCCATAAACCACTACCACTTTAAAGCAAATAGTGCATGTGTCATTTCTCCCATAAAATCTTAAGGAAAATGTTAAAGCATGTGTCATTGTATTTTTCCTATTAACTTTAAAGAATGTGTCATTTCTCAAGGCGTTCTCCCATTAATTCAAGGCAAAATTTAAGCTCTAAAAACTAAAACTAAAGTAGTTGAACTTCCATAGGATAGGATCCCCCAAACTCAAGGCTTTCTCGCATTAATTTAAGGAAAAATTCAAGGCCTAAAAACTAAACCTAAAGTGGCTAAACTTCCATAGGATTTTAGTCTGTATGTTGAGTGTTAACTTCTACAAGTTCTAAAGGTAAAGTTTGTAAAGGGCCAGGTAGCCTCTGGATTTCATTGTCACACCTCCCAAATTTTTTTATTTTTTTTTCTGTAAAACCTCTAAGTGTTTCTTCTTGTTCTCCTAAAGTTTAAATACTCATTTGAGTCAGACAATGATAACCACCCTTTTTAATCTATGCAAGCTAGACTAAAGTTGTATTTTAAAATTTAAGTCTTACTTACTCACTTGAGAATTCTATACCTATATAATCATTATCACAAAACATACCATGTTTGTAACCTATGGTTTATGAAAGTCCAAAACCATATATATATGTATAACATTATTTATCAGCCCAATGTGCATATATATTTAACAATATATATATATATATCCACACCTTATATATATATAATCATATATATATATTTCTATCCAATTATATTGGCACCCAATATATATATAATCATCATATATATATTTCTATCCAATTATATTGGCACCGAACCATTTTCTTTTATAATTATAACATTTTACTTGGTTACAAACTCGAGACATATATATATTGGTAATATTTTACTCGGCCCCCAACTCTAAATATATTTTTATCCTTTTATATCGTTTCTTTGTGTAATGAAGGCGCGGCTTACATAGAAATATCTGCGCTGGATGAAATGTAATGGAGTCGTTCAACTTTGGTAATCATGATTGCACAACTTGCTTTCCTTTGAAGGTGAAAATGATAATTATGAGAACAGATGTGTTGAGCATGCAGGTCGATAGAAACCATTACAGTCATTTTCTAGGTTTGGCTCATGTGACCGTGATACTATCGCCACGTTACATGCGAGGTTCTAGGTTTTTTTTTTTTTCTCCACGTACTGGGATACGTTAAGCGCCCATGTTCTCGTGTTGGAACCCCGTGGTGTTTGGTAGGGAATTCCTGTGTTACATTAACTCTGCTTTTGTTTGAATGCGAAGCCCGCGTGTGCGTGAGGTTGAAGGATCGCCACGCAGCCTTGTACCGCATTCTTCAGCTGGAAGAAGTGTGTTTGTACACCTCTCCTGCGCGGCAGGTTTTTTTTTTTTTCCTTTGATTGATTTCTTATGGCGTGTTCCTTACTCATACTTCAGGAAATCCGCTTTTCACAAATGTAATCATGCCTGTAACCAATTGACACGTAGCTCCCTGGATGGAGACGCCGTCGGGCAAGTCAGTTTGGCGGGTTTCATCCATACTTCGCCGAAATTCTGAACGGCAAGGTACGTTAGAGTGTATAGAATAATATTAATCTTCTTCCGAGCAGGACTCGTTGTCAGGTTTGTTTAGCTCAACACAATCCCCCTTGGGATTTCGTAAGGGTAACGGGTGTGGAAGTTTAATGCGCCGATCTACCCTCTGAATTTCTCTGGACAGAGTACCGATTCTGATCTAGGGTTCCTGCTTCTTATTTTACCCCTTCATCGCCCAGGCTCATACCTGTTTGTATCGCTCTCTCAGAAATTGTTTTGTGTTTCCTCTACACGGTTCAGGGTTTGTTCTTTTGCAGACTTCTGGCTCCTTACTGTATTGTATTCTAGTGGTGGCTACTTTGGGGCGTGGTTTATTGCTGACGGCAAACAATTATTTGCTGGTCTAACGCTCCCCCCTTCGAATAAGAAATTGCTTCTCGCTCCAGTTGCTTTTCCTCTTCATGGAATTTCTTATTAAATTAAAGTTTGCTCCCAGTCTCCTTATTATGTCTGACGCATCGTTTGTTGTTTTTTTTTCTCAGGTACGCATATGGCTCTCGGCCAAGTTTCTGCTGTGTGTGCGCGTCTTAACATTCGGCTCTCACCTCTGTGCGCATGTTAGGGTTTCAGTTCTTCCGTTGTAGCGACACCTAGCTCAATGATCGGTAGTGGTACTGCTATTACACTGTCTGTCATTATTATCTGGGATAATTCTGTATAATAACAGTTCTACTGTAAGCGGGTTTCCTTAGATTTCGTTCTCCATTCGTTCTCGTTTTTCTTTCTTGTTTTAATGATGAAACGAAATATTATGTCGTTGATCACCCATAACCCTGCATATGGGAATTTTAGTTTGAAAGCCCTAATGATATATTCAGCGAACGATTAGTATCCCAGATCTCAGGATCTCTGGAGGATTCAAGTTGCAGGGAAATTTCTTTCTTTCTATGCCTCGGGATATAACCTGGATTCACCTCTGCGTAACACATTTCCGAAAATTTACTTCAGTCGTTGAAATTCTGCCAAGTTTATATTTTACCTATGTTTGCTAGGCTTGGCGTGTTACATAGTATGTTGGAAAAAAGTAGCAGAAGAACAGAAGTAAATCATGCCTTTTCTCCTTGCGGTTTGCACAGGTACCTATACTGTATCAATCTTAACTAAGAGTGCCGCCTAAAGAGGTCACGCTGTGAGTAAACATGTTACTCCGGGATTTATATGCCATGCTTCCCTCGTATCATGCAGCGCTATGTTCGCTTTGATATATCACTCCACTTCGCTTTTCGTTTTGTTATGGAATGTTTTGAAAATAACCGTATAGAGTGTCCGTCGACACAACTATACCACTACTCCTACCGGTCTATGCATAAAACCTGGTATAATATTTCTCAAATCTTTTGCTCTGTCCTATAATTAACTTAAGCATATATGTCACTATCTTTTCGCACTGTATACCGGTTCTGCTAGTAGTAGTATAGAAAGGTCGTTTAGTTTTTGTTTTAAAAGGTTCCAATACATATGACTCGAATTTTTTTGAGCTAGACTATTAAGGTACTATCATATATGGAAGGTTTTAAGGACGCGGTCCCGCTTGTTCTTTCTTCCCTAACTACTTTAGGTTACAACTACCATCAACACATCAAATTTTCTATTTCCATGGAAATGTAATGAATTAAAATTCCTTTTCATTAGGTAAGGATATATTTTGATTAGTTTAGGTGGAAGACACCAAGTGGAACTATCATATCACATTTTTCTAATGAGATGAGTATATTTTTTTTCATTTGGACAATCATATTCTAAAGGTTTAATAACATTCTATTCTACATGTAAATGTTTTTCAATCATGCCCAATGACAAAGTGCAACTACTGGTGTTCCTTTCGGCTAAAAGTAGGACTGGTCATAAATATAAAATCCAGCAATTATTTTGTTTTTATATTTATTTGATAGAAATTTGAGTAGTGTACCTTAGTTATGAGTTAAGGCCATTTTTTTTTATAATATATATTTCAAAGATTAGAAGTGAATTCAAGAATGCCATTTACACTATGAATGCTCCATATAATATAGCACATCTATAGAGTAGAAATTCTCATTAAGCTACAAAATTTGGAAATACATACTCTAGTGTTTATAATTTTTCTTCTCTTTGATTATATCATGTAACTTTCAATTGCTGTTACCATATTTCTCTAGCATACATATAAACATATACTTTCACCTTTGTATAATTTCATGAAATACCAGTTAATATTTAATTTTCTGTGGAGACTAAGTACCTGCAGATTTAAACCATATTGGGTTTAAAGTTTCTGTGGGTTTCTACTCCACGGATTTAAGGTCTACAACTAAACAGAGTCTAGAAGGTGAATGCCTAAAGACAGATTTTGTTAAATGTAGTACTAAAATCAATCATAACATTTCATTAAATTTTATATGTAGCCAATTCATACTGATTTAAATAGAAGAGCATCAAATTTAGAGACATACCATTCATGCAATAGACCAACCTCCCAACCGTAGAGTTCTATTTCTCTCCCAGAACTCACCCCCGAGCTAAGACCAATTCCACCACAGATCAACCTCTTGATCTGCTTAGGAGTAGCTTATTTAAGCTATTTTCCCCAAGCTTGTTTCTAATTCTGCGTCCAGAATAGCAGGATTCTTTTCTTCCTGTTTGCCTAGGCTTCCCATTTTTGGGATTCTTTAAAGCTGTTTTAAGCTTTTCCTCAGCTTTTTCCAGCTTTCCACCTCTTCCCAATTACTTTCCTCATCATTGGGGGAATTTTAGATTTTTCCTCAAATCTAAATTAGAAATAATTCCCTTCAAGGATTTTTGAAGGATTTTTAGGGGAATACTTGCCTTATCCATCCTCATGGATCTTAGCAAGTGGTCTCTAGATCTCATTCTTGGTCTATATGCACATCAGAAAATTTATTTATTTCTTCAACTAAATATTGAATTACATCCACAATTTATCTATCCCTTGGGGTCCACTCCCCTTAGGATTTAAGTTCAAATGTCAAACTTTAAAATTTCAACACATAAAATGGGGGTGTTACATTCATCTTTTCTGAAAGGTGACATATCTAGTAAATGCCCCTATAGTCAATCTCTGGAACAGATCTAAATAGAATTTTTTCATTTTAATATCCATAAAACACTACCACTTTAAGGCAAATTGTGTACATCTATCATTTCTCCCATTCATGTCTCATTTCTCCCATTAAATCTTAAGGCAAACTTTAAATCATGTTTCATTGGCTTTTTCCCATTAACTTTAAATCATGTGTCATTTCTTAAGGCTTTCTCCCATTAATTCAAGGCAAACTTTAAGGCCTAAAAACTGAAACTAAAGTAGCTAAAATTCCATAGGATAGGATCCCCCAAACTGAAGGCTTTCTCACATTAATTCAAGGGAAACTTTAAGGCCTAAATACTGAACCTAAAGTGGTCGAACTTCCATAAGATTTTAGTTTGTTTGAACTTTCATAGGATTTTAGTCTGTCTGTTGAGTGTTAACTTCTACAAGTTCTAAAGGCAGAGTCTGTAAAGGGCCAAGTAGCCTCTGGATCTCATATTTTCTGAAAGGTGACATAGCCAGTAAATTCCCCTACAGTAAATCTCTGGAACAGATCTAAATAGAACCATGTACATGTCATTTCTCCCTTAAACTCTAGGCAAGACAATCTTTAAGGCATGTCATTTCTAGATGTGATTTCTCCCATAAACTTCAAGATAAAATTTAAGGCAAACCATACATGAACCATGTACATGTCATATCTACCTTAAACTCTAAGCAAGGTAATATTTAAGGCATGTCATTTCCAGATGTGATTTCTACCATAAACTTTAAGGAAAAATTGAAAGCAAACCATGCACGAACCATGTACATGTCATAAATATGCCTTAATCTCTAGGCAATGAAATCTTTAAGGCATATTATTTCTAGATGTGAATTCTACCATGAATTTTAAGTCAAAATTTAAGGTAAACTATGCACATGTCATTTCTCCCATGCACGTGTCATTTCTCCCATGCATTTGCAATAATTGTTAATTTAATATATTTTATTGATTTTTTTTTCAGGGATAAAAAAATTCACACTAAATATGATTGAAAAATGGACATTATTCATAGATGTTTCTTTCTATCCCAATCCATGGAAGCAATGATTACATATTTTATTTACAATATTGTGACTAACAAGGTCCTCCAAAGAAAAATGAATATACCATGAAGAACAACAAACAATGAGACTTATTATATTGCATTGATAGAAGGCTTGGGAAAAACTAGGGAGTATGGATCAAATGGAATTGTAGTTTTCACCAATTCTGAACTTGTGTGCAACCAGATGAAAGGCAGGTGCCAAGTTAAGAAGAAGAGGCTAAAACAACTGCATGGAAAATAAAACAATATTGTTAGCCAATTTCAAATTTTTAGTATGAGACATTGTAGAAATATTAATAAGATGTATGTTGATCTATTGCGTGGGGCAATACCAATTCAATATTCATCTATCAAAGATGAATTAATAGATGAATTACTATTATATAGGGCAATGGCAATTCAAAATTCATCTCTCAAAGATGAATTAGTTTTGAGACGCTCTTCAAAAATTCAAGATTCATCTCTCAAATATGAATTAGTCTTGAGGTGCTCTTCTTCAAAATTTATTGATGGAAATTTTAACATATCTTTGATATGTATGTGTTTTGTACTTATAAATACGTCTTTTTTAATAACCATTTTTTTTTCAATTATATACCAAGTGTGCTCCCACCGTGTAAAGCACAACTTGGTGAAATTCACATTTGCAACTTGGTGAATTTCACATTTTTATAACATATCTTTGATATGTGTGTGTTTTGTACTTATAAATGTGTCTTTTTTAATGACCATGTTCTCTTTTCAATTATATACCAAGTGTACTCCCACAATTTAAAACACAACTTGGTGAACTTCACATTTGGAAGAACTTCACATATTTATAACATATCTTTGATATGTGTGCGTTTTGTATTTATAAATGCTTCTTTTTTAATGACCTTGTGTTTTTTTTCAATTATATACTAAGTGTGTTCCCACAATGTAAAGCACAACTTGGTGAACTTCACATTTTTATAACATATCTTTGATATGTGTGTGTTTTGTATTTATAAATGCTTCTTTTTTAATGACCATGTGTTTTTCTCAATTATATAGCAAGTGTGCTCACACCATGTAAAGCGCAACTTGGTGAATTTCACATTTGCAAGAACTTCGCATTTTTATAACATATCTTTGATATGTGTGTGTTTTGTACTTATAAATTTGTCTTTTTTAATGATCATGTGTTTTTTTCAATTATATACCAAGTGTGCTCCCACCATGTAAAGCGCAACTTGATGAAATTCACATGTGCAACTTGGTGAACTTCACATTTTTATAAAATTAAAATGTGAGGACTTCAACAAATTTTTGTTTAAATGGAGTTTCACACTTATTTTAAATAGTAATTTAAAAGTAATTGTAAATTTCCATTATATCATTATATATATATATATATATATATATATATATATATATATATATCATTATATATATATCATTGAGGATGAAAGGTGAAGATCAACAAAATCCTATATCTCTATGAGAGAGGGGGATCAGGGATCAAGGGATGTTCATGCTATTTAAATATAATATTATCTCCATACATATACACACATGTGTGTACATATGGAATTGATTTTTTATCAATTTTGTGAGTTAAATTAGTTTTTAATAAGTTTCATTTTTTATTTTTTAGGAGGTACGAGGACAAGGGTGTTTACTCCATCAATGGAGCATGGCCATGGTTCACATAATCATGGTATTGTTCATGAAATTTAATAAATGAATATGTAAATGTATATATATATGTATGAATTTATTTCTGAATTGATTATAAATTCATATTTGTTTATGAAGCTTCCCCCTTGTCTCATGAGGTTGGTGGTGGTACACATTCCCTTTGAGGGCCATCAATAGGTGTTGGTGAATTGCGTGAAGGTGGTGATTTGTATTCCCCAAGAGGCCAATCAACGGATGGTTGTATTGGTTCTCAACCAATCGGTGGTCATTCTGGTTTTCAAAAATTTCAGGGTGGGCAAGATGCTATCCAACCATATCGAGGTGGCCATCAATTTGAATATTATTTTCATTCAATTTGTACAAATTTTTTTTACATGTGTTTTTTTAATATACAAAATTTTATATATTGATGCAGAGGGTGAAAATGTTGTTCCAAATGTTGCTTAAAAAATACAAGGACAGAATGCGTCATTCAAGAAGAAGGTTGTACACCAACCATAACTTATCCGTTTGAGATTCTCGATATAATTTGGGAATCAAACATGCAGCAATGCACCTTACAAAGGTGTCAAGATATTCTTACAAAATTGAAAAGAGATCTCGTGTCTTTGAATTTCCCTACTGAGAGTCGACAAAGCTTGCAAATAGTTACTCACTCTTTAAGCGAACTAGTATATGTGTACCTAAATCTTGGGCCAACCACTAATACTTTTGTAGAAGTGATGAGAAAAAGAAAGGAAACAGTGATGGGTCCCAATACATGGGAGGTTGTTAAACAAAGAGTTACAATAGAAACGGCCAAGTCTATGTTTAATTTCAAAGAAGGCCTAAAAAGAAAGATGTTGAATATACAATATTTCAAGCACTTTCATATAGCTTGCTATTTATATGATAGACATCTTGCGGCCTATGGAAGACTCCCATGGAACGATGAGGTTCTGCTTTATTTTGCAAAATTATTTTATGCAAGATTATTTCTAGGAATGAAACCCAATTACAATGACCTTCCCTCTGAATTTTTTGGTCCTCGGAAAGGTCGATTGTGTGACCGAAGGGGTGCTAGGCATGATGTTGAATTGCCTTGTCCTACACCACCATTTGTTAGTCGACCTCTTCATGTCAAAACTTTATGGTCAAACATGGATGCCACTTCTCAAATTATTCGAGAAGTAAGTGACGCCATCATTGACAATGTTCAGATTGGATTGGGTGGAGTTGATGTTTTTCTGAATCGACAAAGAGCAAGTGAGAATGCACATGCTAATTTTGCGTATTATACAGATGAAGTGATAGATAACATGAGTGTTGAAGATCTCAGAACATATGCAAAGAATTATAGAAATGGTTGGCAGGACCTAATTATTCATGAGTAAGAAGGCATGGGAACGGTATGTGTTAATGGTTAGAGTGATTATTTTAATACACGTACAATTTTTAATAAATAAATATATAAATACATCTATTTGTATACATTAATCTAACAAGAATTTATAATTATATGTTAACACCATTTGCAATTGTCACGCTTGACGATTGAAGATGTTAATATCACGGTCGGAGCCTCCGGTTCAAAAAATCAAGATGGGTCTCACCATCAATCACACAATCAAGATTTTTCTCACCATATAGATATGATGGAAAACATTAGTTTTTTTTAAGTGAAAATGATGATGTACAATTATTTCTTATCTATTATTATATATATCGAAACATGATGACATATTTTTAAAATAAATAATTGTGTACACATGTACATATATATATATATATATATATATATAATAAAATGTTTTAACACATTCTGATTCTGTCTGATGTTTTTGGGATGGCGTTACCTTCTTCTTCCTTGGGAGATGTGAAAAATCCACCATCACAAGTATGAAAAAGTTTTCACTGTTAAATATGTTTTTAAGTTATATATTCCAGCTCAAAAAGTTCCATTAAAAAATGAGATTTCTAGTTTTAAATTTTTTGAATTTTAGGTTTTTGAAGTTTTTTTCGAAGCCACTCTTAGGAGATGTGCCAAATCCACCAGCATAAGTATTCAAATTTTCACTTAAATATATGTTTTTTAAGTTATTTCAGTTATAACTTGAGGTTCAAAAGTTTTATTATAAATTGAAATCTAGATCTTGAGTTATTTTATTTTTTTTGAATTTTAGGTTTGTTGGACCTTGAAATTGTCATTCACTTCCATTACATTTTCACTCATATTTCCATATTATCACTTTCACTCCACCTCCATTTCATTAAATTTACCTTACCATTACCATTATTGGGTTACATTTATGTTTTTCCAAGCTTTATTAATTCCTAGTATTTTTAAGTGAATTTGTGGTTAAAAATTAGAAAAAAATATGCACATACTTATACCTAACAAGTGGAATGAGTTTGTTGCCATGTGTAGGTAAAAAAGAAGCTTCCAAAATACTCTTATGTGTCCTCCTAAGTCCAAATTCGAATTTGGTTGGAGAAGATCATGGGATCATAAGGGTATGTGTCTCATTTCCTATTTCTATTGTAACTCTAAGAAGACGTGTGCCTCATCACTTCATATTTGGATTGTAACTCTAGAGATATAGGGAGAGATTCTTGGACTCTCATTAATGAGATAGCTTCTCATTTTTCTTATAAATAGGGGAAGCTTTCTCCTATCAAATCATGTGTAAAATTGGAGTTATGATCAAGCTTTGAATATAGAATTATATTGTGGCACCTTACTCATGAATGTTCCTTCATTTTGATTTTGTTTTGCATACATATGGAGCATCTTGATTTACCATTTGTCATACTTTTAGATTAGCTGCCTAAAATGTGTGAGATTTACTTGCTTTTATAGATTAAAGTTTATTTTCTTTCTTAGTATTAGTTATAGAGTAATTGTGTAATCATTGTTCTTCTAAAATATTTCGTGAAGATAGAGAACTCTATTTTCAAATCGAATTAAGATTCAAGTAACAAGAATACACAATTTCCTAGTTTTCTTATTATTTTTTCATTCATTTTCTTATAACAGAATTGTCAATTAACTGTGTCAATGGATGTTTTCAAAATCCATTTGAAGATGATGATCCTAAACTAAATGGTTGAATGTCTAATCCATACAGTGATTGTATTTACTCTGCACATTGTTATTTTCTTTCTAGGAATTTAGAGACTAAGGCATAATTGACTTCTCACATAGCATCTCAAGAGGGTAATACTTCACATTGAATGTTGCAGAAAATCAAATATACATTAATTTTTTATAGTGAATTTTACATGCTTTCACATTTTGATTTTATATCCTCACTTAATTGAATCACTGATATTCCTAAAAATCACTCCAAAGAGATTTATTTAATCATGTTTCAAGACTATATGGTTGAATGTTTAATGAGTGCAATCACTGAGTTACATTTTGCATACTTTACTTGGTTTTCCAGTTCATTAGGTATAGTTGGTTACTTAACACTATCTCAAGAAGATCACACTTCATAATTGAATGTTGGAGTAACTAAATATACATTATTGTTTTTTCTTTACATGCTTTGAAATTCTTTCTTAGATTAAAATTTCAATTCCTGCAAGTGTGTTTGCGCACTATATTTTATTTTGAATTTGTTTTCTTTCTTGATTTCATAGGTTAGTTGAATTTTATTTTTATTATTTAATTTCATAGATTAGATGAATTAGTTTTCGTTATTTTGTAGTTAGATTGATCTAAACTGAAAGATAATTTCTAGCACATACAGTGCACGCGTGCTTCACAAGCTTACGAAACCCCCGAGTTGAAAAATTAAATGATAAGAAATTATTTTGACCCAACATTTTGGCGCCATTGACGGGGAAGTGTGCATAGGAAGTAGCTTTCAGTCTAGAGTGTATTTTATTTGTTTTTATTTTTTACTAACCATTTATGGACAGAGGATCTAGAATGTAGCCCAAAGACTACATTGAGGAAAAAGCAATTGCGCCACAACATTCATCAATTCTTCAAGAGATCCTGGCGGAAAATCAAAATATTAAGTTGATTTTGCATATCCTTACAAACAATGAGGTACATTTTTCAAGTTGGGATATGAGCATTTCAAAATTTCTAATCCGCAAATGCCTTCATTGGAAGCATGAATATACTTAAAAATAAAATAAAAATAAAAAGAGTTTAACATGTTACAAATTTTTTTATAAATTATTTAATTTTTAATATGTACAATAATTTAACATGTTACGGGTAGTGGTCGTCGCCCTCCTAGGGGAAGAGGCCGTAGGGTTCATGAGTTTGCTCGAAATCCGAGCTATGATCCCCTTTACACCCATCCCTGTGATATTCCTAAGGAGATGTCTTGGTAAGATACCATATCTTTACTCATTGTTGATGGGATGAGGGAGAATTCCACGAGATTGTGCAATGAATTGCAAAGTTTCAATCTGTCTTCTCCTAGCCGAGATTGTCTACAAATTGTTTTGCACAATTTGGAGAGTTTGATGAAGACTTATCTTGGGTTTGGACCATCAACCCAAGTTTTTTTTGACATGATGTGTAGGAGGAGAGTGTCAGTGATTGGTATCCATTCCTACAATGAATTTAAAAGTAGGGTCACTAAAGAAATGGCCTTTTCACTATTTGACTTACGGCTTGAAGACAAAAAATGTCTGAAGATTGCAAGATTCAATGATCCCAATATTGCACCTTATATTTATGAGAAGTTCCTATATGCATACAAGAAGTTCTCAAATAATGATGAGGTGCTACAATATTTTGTTAGGATGTTGTATGCTCAATTCTGAGAGCACATGGACCCTAACTATACAAATACGGGGTCCAAATTCTATGGAGTTGGAAAAGTTCGTACATATGAACAACCAGATGCTATGCGAGATGATGGGTTTAGGCCTCTAGCACCTTGTTTAACACCTCGACCACCTAGGATAGTTACACTTCTAGAGGAGTTAGCCCTTATCTCCAGTGTTGCATCACAGATGAGGGAGAAGATACAAGAACATATTGCAGTTGCTTTAGGAGGGGTGGAAGTCAGCTTAGGGAGAAGCCAACCTTCAATTAGTGCAGAAGTTCGTTCATTTGTGAGTATTCCAGATGATGTGTTGAGGGATATGGAGCAAGATGAGCTTCTGGAATATGCATCCTCCTGTAGAGACCACTATGAGTGAGCCATTAGACAACAAATGCACACCATGGGCAAGGTATGTACAAGCATGTTTTGATCTATTTTAAAATACACATTTATAAGATGAACTAGAGTGCATGTAACATGTTTCTTTGTTGTATATACATTTAGTCTCGAAAAACTTACATCAATATATTTATTTAACTTATGCAGTTTACAACATTCTTAGAACAACATTTCTTTGCCCCTGATCATCATTTTGTAGATCATGGACATGATCATGTACAGGTGCCACATTAATTACTATCTATCTATATTTGTGTATGTCAAATTGAAAATGAATTTATGTCACATAATTTTATATGGTATGAGTCTTAACATTATGGAATTTTCAAGTTAGTGCTACACATGAAGGGCTTCCCGAAGACATGATACCTTCATATGTTCCAGTGGTCTCACAGTTATTATCTATCTATATTTTTACGTTAAATTGCAAGTGACTTTAAGATGAATATAATTTTATATGGTGTGGCTCTTAACATTATTGAATTTTCAAGTATGTGCTACACATCAAGGGCTGCCTGAAGAGATTATTCCTTCTCAGGTTCCAGTCGTGACACAGGTATCGACACTTTTCATTAAGCATATTTATTATGTTTATTATATTTCTTTTTGCAAAATTTTCTATTAACTTTGGTTTCTACTTTTCAGGCTACAGATAATATTGATATGATGCAAACTGAGCCCCAAGGAGATCGTGTAGGCTTTGGGTTAGAGAGTCTACATTAAACCATGGTAACCTCTTACCATTTCTTCATTGGTACCATTGCCACATTATAAATAGGCTATCACAAAATAAACAGTATGAATTAACTTTTGTTGCCAAAGGTTAATTTTTTGTGTCTTTTATGCAAGTTGGACCGCAAAAAATATTTTTAGTTCATAGAGATGAAGATGATGCATCAGTTTGCAATAATGTTGAAGAATATGATTAATATTGTCTTGCAAGCTAGAAAGTTGTTGATTTAATTTTATAGGCTTTCAAAATTTACCTATTTTTTCCCTATTTATATTGTATAGTATTGTGTATGTGTGTATCTTTGCCTAAGACTTTAAAGTGGTATTTTGACGTTCAACTTAAACAATTCAAAATGGATATTTTTAAGGTTTTTTTGCAAGAGTTGATTGATGATCTCACTTACATTTTATTGAATGTCTTGTAGAAGTATAGTGAATATGGAAGAAACACAACGAAATTTGTTTGATTGCCTTCCTGAAGATGTTATTCAAATGATATTTGACGCCATTTGCGATTGTAAATCTCTAATACGATGCATGGTTGTATCTCGGGGTTTTTTCAGACATGCAACATGCATTGTGCTAGACACAACTAGCACCTCAATTCATATGAAGGACATAAGATTTATGCATTATTTCTTGAGCCTAGGCTCTAGAGAAGGTCTTCCTTAGACAGTGTAAGTATGCAATCAAGATTCATATGAGATTTCAGAGGATGGATTGTAAGCCCATGGTTACTCCTATGATATCAAATCTAAACTTATCAGCAAATTAAATTTCAAATTTGGTAGATCCATGAATTTATATACAGTTGAGAAGTTCCTTTATGTATCTAGTGAATGCTAAAACTAATTTTTAATTTTCAGTAAAAACTTTGAGCCATAGTTAATTCACTAGGTTACTGACAGTATAGGTGCTTGATTTGGCTTAGAGGAATATGTAAAACTATGTTGTGGCATCTATGATGACCTTATTTGACATTTTGTTTCCTTTTTTGATTACTTTTGTTTTATTTTATTTTTTTTTATTTTTTTTATTTTTTGCAGTTGGAGAGTCTTCCTGCTATGGTTGTAGGAGTATGGTCTGATGAACCTAACTTGCAACTTGAAACAACTACCCAATTCCGAAAGTTGCTTTGAATTGGTATTTACATCAAATATTATGTATTAATTGTCAATGAACTGCCATTTTATTTGTGTCTGTTTTGTTCATCAGACAAATGACCATTGGCTTTGTTTTTTTGACAGAGCGTAGTCCTCCTATAGAGGAAGTTATTGATGCAGATGCTAGCCCAAGGGATTCTCTCAACCACTTATCAACAAGGTTTCTAGGCACTTGGTTAGTTCGTATACCAATCATTTTACTAGGGGTGTACCAGCCATCAACCCAATTGATTGTACGAAGGAGGAGCTGCTAAGTTAAGATATGATAAGTAATTTTTCCAACTTATTTCATAATGAATGAGTCTTAAAGTTGAAAGATTAATTATATATCATTACCTCCTACCATAATTCCTTTACATCATATTCCAAAATTATAACTCATCTATCGGAAACCATTAAACTCATCACTCTGCACTAAAATTGGAAACCACCTCCCAAAAATTGTCAAATTTCCATTTTTCTCTTGTAACAGTGATAGTTAAGAGAAAAATAGCTACAGGTACCATGGGAGGTTCACTTATATATAATGAACCCATTGAAGTGGCGATCCTAGGATCTTTCGACCACATTCAAGTTTTTTTTCAATAGGAAGGATGGATGGAATCTGTGCATAGGTTAAATGGTTATGATGGTGATATAACATTGGATTTTTCCTTCATGTAGGGACAAATTTTTTTTAGTTGTTGGAGTTGTTGTATAAGTGAGAGGAGACTCCAACTAAAGTAACTAAGCTTCCTCATGAAGTGGAGCAGTGGAATTGAAAACAAAAATCCAAGCTTGAAATTTTGCAACAAATCCTAGAGCTAGGAAAGAATTTGGTAAAGAAGGAGATGAGGTTCGATCGTTAGCCTTTTAAAAATCCTTGGGGAGATGTGGCCTGACTTATAAAAATAAAGATCACGTGCTGGAGATGTTATGGGATTATGTACTTTTAGCACATTTTTTTCCTTGACCATCTCAAACACTGTCACAATGTCAATATGTCATATTTCCTACTCAATTCCCTGCAAAATAAGGAAACCCATGCACAAAAATAAAACATGCTATGATATTTCATCTCTCACCATGGCCTTATCAGGTTACTTATAGTACAAGTTCTAAACAAAGCAAGAAAATCCTGGGAAGAAGTCATTGCAACTCCAATGGTTGCAACTTCACTAAATGAGTCCAATGTTGTGTGACTCCACCCATTGCAATTGCGAAGGAGGAAGAATATATTGTCATGAATCCCTTGGCTACAAAGTACCTACTAATTCATATTAAGGAATAAGAGACAAATTCTATTACACCATAGAAGGAAAGTGATATTGACGTTGAGATAATTAGTATCAAACCAACCACCGAGAGAATGAGAGGGCATAAAAATAGGCCCCCCTGTGTTCTAGGAAAGAAGAGGACATGATACATTCATACCACCACCCAAAACCCTGCTACTCCAAAAAAACAAGTAAGGGCAGAAGAAATCCTAGAACACCAGGAAGACACTACCCCTACTGAAATATAAGAACTAGTAGAGTCAATGACCTAGGGTTGGAAGAACTTGGTTTGGTGGCCTTGCTACTGCATAATAACTAGCAAGGAGTGCTCTTAGGGAAGTTTTTTCCACTTTTATGGATGATAATTACATTATTAGGCCATGGATATAGTTTCTTCTAATCTCAAGGACATGACGGTTTCTATTCCCGCAAACACAATTGATGCTACTCTCAAGGACACAATTGTTGCCACTCCTATAGGCACATTGATTGACACTTTTATCGTTGAACATGAATAAGAAAGCACTACTTCTCCCATGGGCGAGCCTACAACCACTCTTGTGGAGACCATTTTCTAAGAAGTGATTGTTTCCATTCCTACAAATCATAAAAAGGTAAGGCGATTGCCCTCTTTACCTCTGTATACCTCACTTATTAGTCAAAATAAGTTACTTAGAATAAACGACTAGGAATTGAAATTCAAGACTCATGGAACGAGGAAAAACTTGTATGAATGGAAATCATTTGATGGTTTGGAATGTATCTTCTTGGATGAAAATGACTAGAGAGGGATTTAAAAGGAGGGAGGAATGAAAGCAATGGGAATAGTGGAAACGTTTCCTATCCGAACTTTGTGACAACTATAAATTTTTCCACATGAAAAACAAAATACAGTAAACATTCATAAAAGTCTTGAATTCAATTCACATTCACATTGGTTTCTACCCATTTTCTATCCCAGTAATTCTTTGGAGGATTTTGCACATTTGGATGATTAGGTCTAGGAGCTTGGGCATTTTTTTAGGTTCTCTTTGGGTGTTCACAATGGGTTTACAGTTTTCTAATTATTAGGAGTATGGTTCTATCTAGCTAGGGTTTGGATGTAGTATGGAAATGTAAAAATTCAAATCCAAGACATGGATTTTTTCTATTTGACAGGCAAGAACATGGCCTGATCTAAGGTTTGTGGCTTAGCTCTCATCACTTAAAGCATAAGATCTTCTTCAACCCTTAGTGAAAGCTTATATCTAAGTGGCCTTTGTGACATTATTCTTAATCCTATATTGGAGTTCCTACCATCTATTCTATTGTTCCAATCTTGGAATCCTAACTACCCTGTTTTATATTCATCAGCTAGGTAATGGAATTCCATTTTGTTGTAGTTAAAGTATTTGAAAAACTGGATTGGTGGATGAGGTGTCTAGACTAGTAAATGGACTTAGTATTTATGTTATTAAACCCATTATGTGCATCAATGGAGATTCCATTCTATCCACTTGGACCTAGTCAAATTGGATTGGAAGGAAATAACTTAGCCAACACATCATTCATTAGAAATGTTTATCAGAACAAAAAACCAATATGCTATTGCATTCCTCCTTCGCATGTCAGAATCAACTAGAATCCTATACTTTTCAGCCCAAATACAAACTTACTAATTTATCAAAAAACAAAGCAAGATACATTCTATCGACATACTGACTATCCTCCAAGAGGCATGATCACAATTGCCCAGTGTAGTGTTAGGTACACATGCATAATGAATCGCAATGAGAATATTTCAGTGAAGAAACTAGCTTGAAGGTTTATTCATAATGACAAAGTTTTGATCTCATTAAGGACTTAATCCTTCATGCCAATAATTAAACACTATATGCTCAATTTGGGCACAATTTTTCACAACAAGTTCTTAGTTTCATTGTCCACCGCATGAACAGTGGCAGCCCACTCTATTACCATGCAACCCCTAGGAAGATTGATATTTAGTTCTCGGCTTTGTTCTCCGCTCCATCTATTAAATTTGATCGTTTTCCCTTTTTGGTCTTGTGTTTCTTTTCTTTTGTCTATTGTTTTTTAGCATCCATATATGTCAATGTATAATCACTCGGAATAACAAAGGGATCCTAAACCTCTTCTAGGCAACCTTCTTGGCTCAGAGGCACCGCAGAACCATGACTATAAGGACCTTTGATCCACTGAAACCATGAGTTTGAAGATTTCCGTGCAACGTCATATTCTTTTACCTTCATATCTTGCAAATTCCCAGGACTCGAATCTGGGGTAGAAAATTCTTCAGATGGTTGCAGTTCTTCAAATTTAGTAAAAGTAAAAATCAATCTAACAGTAGTAACAACTGGAATAGCAACCTTGATAGGAAATGTACTAGGTGGAAGATTCGTAGTAAGAAATTCCCCTAAGCGACGAATGGCCTGAACCTTGTTTCACAAAATGTCTAGCAGTGGCAATAACTCATCGGTCTAGAGATAAAACTGGGATGTGAGCCGCAAGACTGGCCTTAATCCTTTCTTATACTCACTTTCATGGCTACCATCATTGTCTGTGAGCTTACGCTTGTCAGTGGTTTCTATACTTAATGACTTCCTACCATCTGTCTCCTTTCCCTTCCTAAAATCATCTACCCTATAATCAGTAGGCCTTGCATCAACAGATCTTCTTGCAAGCTCAGGTGAGTATATTCCATCCTTCCTTGGAACCCTTGTTGCCGATTCACCGAGAATATCACTGACTTTTCCATCTACACTCAAAGAACTCTTGGGTGGCACTATCTTTCCATTTTCTTGCTTCGCATTACACTTACCCCAGCTGAACCAATGCTTCTTCTCTTCCTTGACCTTTGTAACACCTCTAGCCTCAACATCCCCATTTTTTTGGCACCAGATAAAAAACCCACATTGTTCTTCTCTTCCCTGTGAAATAATTCCTCCCTCCCATAGCAGCTATGGCCGGTGACTCGCCCAAATGTAGAGATCTAGTTCTCAACCATGGTGCCTTGATGCCACTCCTTGCTCAATTAAATGATCATGCTAAGCTTTCTATGTCAGAAATGCCACTTAGACCTTGTCTAATTTCTATCGAGGCAAGCCACAACCTGCATTTGACCAGGTAGGGAATTTATGCTATTGATTTTTTAAATAACTTTCCCTCATCATTTCTATCAATTTGTCATCCTTGGCCATAGAAATACATTTTGCAAGGCTGAAATTTTCATGGGCCGTTTTCTTGCAGACAAATCCAGCGCTACTAGCACTCGAGCGTCTGATTCATTCGAATGATGAATAAGTCTTAACAAATTCTTGTTGGCCTTTGTCTTATCTTTTTGGTGGAACAAATGATAAAATTCAAGCTGTAATTAAGGCTGGTGTTTGTAGAAGATTGGTTAAGCTTCTACTGTAAGCATAAATACTAAAAATTTGATGAAAATTTTTGAGCTTCTACCTATTATTAATGTTGTATATAGGTGTATTTCATGAAAGGATATTAATGTTATGGTTAAGAATGTGTTTTATTAGTTCCAGATTTATGTTTTTAGATAAAGGTCAAAGATTGATCAGAGCTATTCTTTTGCTAAATGCATTTAAAAATTTCAATTCTACATGTTTTGTCTCTACGTTCATCCATCTCCATCTGTTCTTATCCCTACTCTATGGATTGTGGGAAATATTGTAACTGGAGACAATGTACAGACTCAGGTATATCCATTCTCTCTTAGCATCTGGTTTGAAACTTTAAATATCTCAAGTCAATCTATGGTGTACACATCCAAGTGGAGATTTAATTAGTCTTCTATAATTTATACAATCACACATAAATTACATGTTTCAGTGAGTTCTTTGGGATAGAGTGAATACTTGTGTTTTATTTTCTAGATTATATTCTCAAGTAATTTTGTGGGGATGTCTGTTGCCTCAGTACATTATCAAAAATCAGGCACTTCCTTGCCTCTCAGCACCGTTGACCCATAATCATAAGAAAAGTATCAAGAAGGAAGAATGCTGGACCATCTCAAACATAACTGCAGGAAACAAAGATCAAATATAGGTTCCTTAGCTATACTACTTTATAGATTAATAATAACACTTCATTGAATATCTTATTCCTTGTAAAATGTTGTTTAAGTTCATATATCCTGAGTTTGGATTTGTTTACAGGCTATGATTGACGCAAACATTATTCCTCCTCTTGTACAATTGCTGCAAACTACTGAGTTTGATATCAAGAAAGAAGCAACATGGGCTATATCTAATGCTACTTCTGCTGGTACACGTGATCAAATCATATATTTAATGAATATATACAATCAACACAAGAATATTGCTAAAATGGGTTGTCTGGTAATCAATAAAGGGGTCAACTTACAAGATGTAATGTAATGAGATGTGTTTGCTGATAATAGTCAGTGTGATGTATAGATGTTCAAGAATTTGTGACAGTTGATACAATGAGACAAACTATTTATTCTTGCTTTTGGTTGCAGATATCTTGTGAATCAAGGATGCATTAAGCCTCTATGCGATCTTCTAGTATGTCCAGACCTAAGAATTGTAATTGTTTGTCTTGAAGGGCTAGAGAATATTTTGAAAGTTGGGGAAGCAGAGAAGGATCTAGGCAACACTGGAGGTGTAAATCTCTATGCACATTATATTGATGATGTTGAAGGACTTGAGGAGATTGAAAACCTGCAAAGTCATGAAAATAATGAAATTTATGAGAAGGCAGTAAAGATTCTTGAAACCTATTGGCTGAAGATGATGAAGATGACCAAATAATCAAATTTTACCTCTCATATTTAACATTTTAAGCGACCTATGATATGCCGCCGATGGAGAAAACACTTAATTTTCCTACAGTCAGAGAGATTTACATAGTCAAGTATTCTTGTGTGCATTTTGTATACTCTATGTCCACATGCTATCAAATATATTTTAGGTTCAACATGAGTACTTTATTTGACCTTGCCATCAAACTTACAATTATTTACTATTTTTGTGTAAGCTCGGATGGAGTCTAGTTTCCTGAGTTGAAAGAAATTTCTAAATATGAGTCTTATGTTTTTCATTAAGAGAAGAATTTCAAGTGTTATTCTAGCACTAACGAAATTTAATTCTTTAATATTTCTCCACCAAGCTATATAGATTCCAATCAATGATATAATATTTCATAAGAGGCAAGTGATTTGTTCTGGAAAATGTTGGTTTAAATGTTTTGTTGCTTATCAATATCCTTAATTGTTGATAATTTTCTTTAAATTTAATTTTAACTTTTATTTAACCCTTCTCAATAAGAATATAGAAATGATGAATCAAACACTAGTAGCAAACAAGGTTCTCCAAAGATCATGTCCATACCTTTAGATTCAAATGAAGCAAGGGTGAAGGGCCATACACATATATGCAAAATATACATGTGTGTTTGGTTTCTTCTTGTGTTGCACTTAGCACTACTAATGACCTTTTCAACAATGATATACCCTTCATGCACTTAATATAACTTGCAACAAGGTTTTGTGTACTTTATTACTTTAGGCTCATTGCATGGAGTTGTTTCTTCTATTTTTTATAGATATGTATTGCAGCTCGAGGCTTAAATTTTCCAATGCTACCTTCAATGTGGCCTTTGATCGATAGTCTCTGTGAGTTAGGGTAACTTGTATCATTTATGGGATGAATGTATCACCTTCTCATTGTGTGTTTGATCATTCTATCCAGTTCATTTTGAATGTCTCATGTTGACCCCTTGCAACATCTTACTTGCACGTTAGTGTATACATTGTTGTACTTACAGTATTTATTTCTATGGGCATTCAATGCAACTCTTGAATGAGATCTCAATAATGATTCTTAATTCCACCCTGTTAACACTTGTTGTTTACTTCACATTATCACCTTTGCAATGCATTCATGTGTTCATTCCATAATATAAGACTCTTCAATTCTCCGTCTTTATTGATACATAGAACTGTGTGCTTTATGACAATATTGTTGCATATAAAGTCTCTAGGCAGTTCACATTTTTGGAATCAGTGTGATTGTGTGACTTGCGATCTGAGGATGGTCACATAGTAACATTGTAACATAGATCACATCTTCTAGTTTCTTCCCTAAGACTCTAAAATTATATTTTTCAATTCCTGGGAGATATTGTGACTTGTGGGAGATATTGTGATTGGTGGAAGATATTGTGAATTGTGGAGGTCGCAGAGTCACATTCCAATGGAGGTTGCATTTTCTGGCCACTTGTCTAAGACTCTAAAATGTGATTTTGTGACATGTAGTGTGGACAGAGTGATATATTCACAAGTATGGAAAAGAAAGATGATGATTGTCCAAGTCATGTTTCGGAACTGCGGCCTAATCAAACCGTGATCTACAAGTATGATTGTTCACATCGCAGTATCTAAGATTGTTGTGAACCCAAAGAAAATTACCATCCGAAAGAAACATCCATTACTATCTCTATCATCAATTTCATTAACATGTTGGCCTTTGACATACAGTCACCTCGCAAATGGTCCCATGCTTTGGTCAGTTGGTTTTACGCTACTATTCCTGGGGAAGTTGTCTCACCCAAACACATCTTGGTATCAAGAAAAATATCACTACAGAATGGGAGAAGGCCCCCACCACATCATACAACACATTTTTTATGGTTTATAATACTTTTTTTAATCATATTTTAGCGCAGTCCCTAAAAAATGTTGCAAAGTAATGGCATTCTATTTAATGTTTGAGGCCAAATCCTTTCAACGCATTTGACATGTTTCTATGATTTAAACATAGAAACATTTCACATTTCACATTAAATCCATTCTTATTCCTTTAGTGATTTTAAACCATATGTTATAGTACCAACAAAATATGTTTCAAATATACAATAATTAGGGGATAAATTGGTGGAATAATACACCATTAACCTTAATCTCCCCCTAATTTTATTCTAAATCTGAATTTTCTCACCAATTTTTCTCTTGACTATGTTCTTGCAAGACGTGGTAGTATTGAATTTTGGTGAATATGCCTTATTGTTGTCTACATCAATCTAGAATTGATGCTAGAAATTTTCCTATGGGTAATGGTTGTTTAATCATATGAATGATAATGATCCTAGAGTCATTAATCATAATGATTAAATTCATTCTTATTCCTTTAATGATTTTAATCCCTTTTCAAAGTGCATATGCCTCTATTTGTTATTGGAAATGATGCCTAATCCCTAAGTGAATAAGGGTTGTATTGCCTCTCTCAGCATAATAATGACACCCGACCCCCTCTCCCCACACACACACATGCCACCCTAGGATTCCAATTTTATGCTCCATCAATAAAATATAAAATAATAAAGCTAATCCTTCTTCCAATTTTAAAACTTAGGGTACTTTGCTGAAGCTATCAATATGCTCTATAAACTAGTTTGAATAAATTTTCTCCTTAAATTTGAAATTTACCAAACCATTTCTCTTCATCTATATTGAAACATTGATGAGAGTTGAGTTGTTTTCCTTTGGAAATAATAATTTCATTAAAAAACTTTTGGATTTATTGCTACAAGTGGTGGGATATCTATCTCTTAATATAAAAGTGTGAAATCCATTACTAGCGAAACTTTATAACATAAGAATTAATTCATAGCTAAACACACCATTATGAATAGCACCATTGGCAGATATTCTTATGGATATCCATGTTGTGAACAATATTTTCCAAGCACATGGAAAATAGAAAACATGTCAAATGAACATAGAAACATTTGACATTTGACATTTGTAGGATATTTTGTTGAAGCTATCAATATGCTCTATACACTAATTTGAATAATTTTCTCCTTAAATTTGAAATTTACCAAACCATTCTCTTCTATCTATATTGAAACCATGATGAGGAGTTAGGTTGTTTTCCTTTGGAAATAATAATTTCATCAAACACTTTTGGATTTATTTCTACAAAGGGTGGGATATCTATCTCTTAATATAAAAGTGTGAAATCCATTACTAGCGAAACTTTCTAACATAAGAATTAAGTCATAGCTTAACATGCATTTATGAATAGTTTTTTATTCTTGAATGTTTTTTTATTCTTGAATGTTACTTTGTAGGATCTATTCCATGTTGTGAACAATATTTTCCAAGCACATGGAAAACTGAAACATGTCAAATGAACATAGAAACATTTGACATTTGACATTTGTAGTCCATACTTTGTTGAAGCTATCAATATGCTCTATAAACTAGTTTGAATAATTTTTCTCCTTAAATTTTAAATTTACCAAACCATTTCTCTTCATCTATATTGAAACATTGATGAGAGTTGAGTTGTTTTCCTTTGGAAATAATAATTTCATCTAAACACTTTTGGATTTATTGCTACAAGGGGTGGGATACCTATCTCTTAATATAAAAGTATGAAATCCATTACTAGAAAAACTTTCTAACATAAGAATTAATTCATAGCTAAACACACCTTTATGAATAGTTTTGTATTCTTGAATGTTCCTTTGTACGATCTATTCCATGTTGTGAACAATATTTCCCAAGCACATGGAAAATAGAAACATTGCAAATCAACATAGAAACATTTGAAATTTGACATTTGTAGGATACTTTGTTGAAGCTATCAATATCCGAGCTATAGACTATTTTGAATAAATTTTCTCCTTAAATTTGAAATTTACCAAACCATTTCTCTTCATCTATATTGAAACATTGATGAGAGTTGACTTGTTTTCCTTTGGAAATAACAATTTCATCTAAACACTTTTAGATTTATTGCTACAAGGGGTGGGATATCTATCTCTTAATATAAAAGTGTGAAATCCATTACTAGTGAAACTTTCTAACATAAGAAATAATTCATAGCTAAGCACACCTTTATGAATAGTTTTGTATTCTTGAATGTTCCTTTGTAGGATCTATTCCATGTTGTGAACAATATTTCCCAAGCACATGGAAAATAGAAACATGTCAAATGAACAATAAAACGTTTGACATCTAAAAATAATTTTGAAGGTTTAAAACATTTGACATGTTTCTATGACTGAAAGAGAGGAATATTGAGAGTTATAGGTAAACAACATAATCCACCACTGCTAAAAAAAAAAAAGATAAGATTGATAAAATTATTTGCAATGGAAATTTCCATACCACAAATGTCAACGAATTAGACAATCCAAATAATATTAAGAGAAAATTTGAAATTTACCAAGGGTAAGTGTTAATTTTCTGGTTAACATATTCTTTCTTAGGTCAATTATTTCAATGATCCACATCATCCCAAGTTCAATTTCATTTCTTTCATTAAAAATCACATAATCCATAAACATTCAAAAACAGATTTTCCTTACTACAAGGAGATGGAAAATAAAAGTATGAGACCTCCATCATGAGAAGAGACAATAATGAAGAGATTAGCCACATCAAATATAAAATAATATAAACTAATGAAGAGATAAAAATATGATGACATTTGATATAAAAACTAAACTAACAATACAATAATTTATATATGTAATTAAATATTCATTCATCACCATCATATCCATGCAAAAAAAGGGGCAAGTTAAGATCATCTAGGAGTAAACATCACAGACACATTAAATCACCATATCATGGACACATTAAATCACCATAACTTAATTATCTAGCAAAGCACCCTTATCTAGTAGATCATAATATATTGTTCGTACCAACACACATCTAACCATCCACATGTACATTTATTTGAAAGCAACCCACAATATAGTATTAAACTATATAAAGTCCAATGAATTGTAGCAATTATATGTTCTAACCCTAAAATCAAAGTTCATTGTTCATCTTGAACAATGTGTTCCACTCATATGAAATGTGTTACTGGAAAATTTTCCAAAATGGCATCATGATCATCTATCGATAACCTCCATTGTCGCTATTTTTTTCTACTCTTCACTTGCTTCAACTGCAACCGAGTTTCTATGACCAAGTGAGTATATTGGGCATAAATAACCTTTGGCTGGTAATCTTGAACCAATTGGGTATGTATAATTTGATGGATCATTATACTCTTGCAGCAACATGGATTTAGACATAGTGCATTGTAATAAATAACAATGCACTTTTTCTTGATTATTTTCTAGTGAAATGACAACGAATACATCACCTTCTCTAACCATGTCGAAAAAATGATCATAATCGTTGTCAATCACAACCACTTCATTGTCCATTTCCTTGTCAGTCATGTTTCCAAATGGGAGGAATGGTGTCAATTCTTTGTGTTTCCATGATTTAACAAATTTCTTAATTTTGTTTTCACAGTCATCGATGGGCTCTTCCTGATCAATACATGCAGAACAAAATCAAGAGCACTTTCGTTTCTCAATGCAATGTATATTTGTCATGTTATTACTCCTAATTATGTGTAAACTTCTTGTTTGAGGGATTCCAAGGCAATTAAATGGCAATGATATATCAACATCACCCATTGCAATATTCCAAAAGTACCTTCTTGAGAAAAACACACACATGCATGAGTCAAATTTTGAACAATATTTAATATTTTTTTGATAACAAAATACACACACATGTATACACATATATCTATAGACATGTATAATATATTTTTAGTTAAATGTGTATGCTTACTTGTGCACATCAGCCATCCTTGGGTTCGATACATGACTTAAATTTTCTTTGCACCAATTAACAAAATCTAAAGAATTTAAAAGTTGGGAAGATGAGTGATTCAATTGATGCCTCCTAAGTGCACGTTTTACGCATGCCCCAGCACCATCGTGCTCTCCTTTTCCATTCCATGTCTCAAAGAAATTCCATGTATGTCGAATGTTGGTTCTCTTATGAAGATGAGAAAACCAAAAGAATGATCTTGTTGAATTAAATTGACCAGCACAACCAACTGACCATACCTAATGTTCTTTAAAAGTGACCCTTCATTTCAACAATTCATTATAAATAACATTAAAACAATGCTAAACAAAACATGTATCATGTGTTCAACCACCACTGATGTAGAAATGGTACTCCTTAATCACCTAATGATTATTTTCATCGTTATCAAAACCATCGATATCAAGCTCTGCCTTTCTATACAAAATATGCACAAATATAGATACTTGGTTTGAATGATAATAATCACTTTTCATCTCCTTTTGTGGACTAAACATGTAATTCTCAGCAAAATCAACCAGTGATAATATTGTTCCTTTTGGGAACACATCACTTGATTTCTTGAACTGTAAATCCTGCCATCGTGCTATATGATAGTGCTTAATATATTTCTATATTTGCACCCTGAACATCTCCATAAAATATGTCACTGAAATTTTATTGTCAAGTAAAGTGATATTTTTTGATGTTGTGCTTGAATCTACAACAAGAGTGTAAGTAAAATTTTCATATCGCTTCCAATTCAGACTGAGATTTGATAGTCTGGGATCATTAAGATCAATGGGATACTTTGCATTGTAGAGTGTCAAATGAAAACATTCTGGGCATTTTCTTCCACCAACAGATTATTTTTATAAAATAATTTATTATTCTCTTGTGCACATAATATCTTCGATAAAAATTCATGAACACTTGAAGGAGGGGGGTTATTTGACCAATATTTTATGTCAAAATTTACAAATGTCTCATAAAATAATTGGAATTATACATGGTATCGACAACAAAATGTGTCTCGAGTAGTGATAGGCCTGACATACCATGGTTTAATCTTCACAAATGTGCTAATGGAAACCTTCACATCAGTATTACTCTCCATAAAGTTCTGGAATAATTCTACTTGACTGACCTGTGTTATATGTTTGGCATGAGATTCATAAACTCCCTTAGATATATGGCATTGTACAACATCCTTTTCATTTGGCGACACACAAGAATTCAAATCCCAAAACTCTTTTACCCTATCCCTCACACCATTAGGAAGTCTATCATGATATGGATCCATGCAGATATTAGCCCAACATGTAAGTTAATCATTCTCATCTAATTTAATTCTAAATTTTGTATGCCTCCATAAACTTTTTCTTGATGTTTTAAACAATTTTGAATTTGTTGACATCAACTGACTTGATGCAATTTGTTTCACGAGTACACCTATTAAAATTTCTCTACGAGCATTATCTTCAACTTGATATCGATTTTTGGCTAGTGTGGCAAGCGCCGACGTCACATTTTTTTATACCATTTCATTTGCTAAAACCTCTTTCTCACTTTTAATGCCCAATAATTCCACAACATTTCTGATATATTTGTGCTTTAAAAATCTACGTAACATCTGAGCTTGTGCTATGATAGATTTACTTTCAAAAATATGTTTCAACCCCCAATTTATTTTATCTTGAACTGTCCTTTGAGGCATTGGTGGTCCAAATTCTTCAATTTTGGTTGGATCCATATTATCTAGAAATTTGTAGTCGTATACAATGTTCTTCCAATTAATTGCAGTGAAATTCGAGGTGTGGTAGTATCTTCTTGGGGTTCTGATGTTGTCCTTGCATAAAAATTAATATTAAATTCTAATTTTAAATTGACATATACATATTTTTAATTTTAAAACTATCTGGAACTACAATTTTTTTTTTTTAAATACAAAATTCAAATTGAAGAAACTATTGAGTCACTAGTGAGATCGATATCAATATTCTCTTGGACATTTGTGTTTTCAATATTCTCGTTGACAAGTTCCTCAACATTCTCTTGGACATTTGTGTTTTCAATATTCTCGTTTACAAGTTCCTTAACATTTCTCATTTCCTCGTCATTGTCATGCACCTCTACATCTCTTTCACGATGCTCTACCTCCACATTTATTTCATGGCTTAGTCTGTCCCTTTCCTCTCGCCTTTTTTTGGTAATCTCTCATTCTTTTTTGCTGAATTAGTTCTTTTTCGATCATGCCTTGATAGGCAATTCCTTTTTTTTCCCATGTTTCACAAAATTGGAAACCTAAAATCCAATTATATTTGGACCAAATACCAAAAAAACATAAAGACTTCAGAATAAGTACTTCATGCTTTCAATAAGAGAGAAAATTAAATAAACAATTAAATTCATAAAGACATTTTGCAAAAATACTTCATGCCTTCATAGAGACATTTTGAAAAAGTACTTGATGCCTTCATGCACCCAAAAAACCTTCAAAAAAAAAAATTGCCAAAATTTTTTTTGCACCCATAAAAACTTCTAAAAAAAATTTCGCCAAAAAAATTATGCACCCAGAAAAACTTAAAAAAAAAATTCACCAAAAAGAATTTTTCGCACCTTGACCGGAAAAAAATTAGGACCCTGGCACCTTCGCAGTTTCGCTGCTTCATAATGGTGTATGGAATTAATCTTTCGAATTAGAGTATATATATAGAACTCTTTCCCGAAACATTGCGACAATACGATGAATCTTCACAAGATTCCATCTGCCGAAAATTAAATGTTTCGATTAAAGTTTAATAAAATATCGTTCGAGAGTTTATTAAGCTCTCAGAAAAGAGTTATAAAAGCCTCTTCTGAGATTTTATTAAACTCTCAGACGAGAGTTATAAAAATCTCATACGAGAGTCTACCTGCGTTAAACTCTCGGGCGCAAACTCTCGGTCAAGAGTTTGTACAACTTTTGGACGAGAGTTTATCCGCACGGTTAAATCTAACCTATGGTGGGTTAAACTCTCGGTCAAGAATTTAAATCTCTCGGTCAAGAGTTTAACAAATGTCTCGCCCGAGAGTTTCTGGTCAACGTAAAACCCAAAAAATTCTGCAGTTTTCAAGAACCTACAACTTTAGAGGGGAGGAACACCTACAAAAACAATTTAATGTTATCTTTCGGACCTGGTACCATTAGATTCATCTATAAATCTAGTTTCTAATGACGTAAGGTTTATGGAGTTTCATTAAAAATTTCAATTTGTTATTAATTTTATACTAAATTGTGTCACTGTGGAATTTCATTGTTCTGAAAATTGCAGTGAATGAAAATTCAATAACTTTAAAATGGCAACACAAAAAAAATCAGAAAAATCATATTGTAATTCCTTTCCCTGTCTTCTTCAAAATGGTATTCTCATTTTTCTTATTGACGATCACATTGAAAAGAAAATGTAGGGCTCATAAAATGTACTAAAACATCACCGTTTGTTTGTCTTCGTCTATTTCAAAAAATAATAAAAAATAGTGATTTAATCTAAAAATTACTGAAAAATAGTCATTGCACTAGTGCAATCTATGTAGATTATGATGATATGGTTTATTTCCAAAAAATGAATAAACTTCCCTAAAAATAGTTAGGGTTCAAAAAGTGACTATTTATGTTTGCCTGAAAATTTCAAGTATATACAGTTACTAAACAACAAATTTACCCCTCCATATGTCAATTTATTTATTTTTTAATACGAGTATGGAGGTAAGACAATTCTCTACAAATCTTGTTTTTATGTCAAAGCGTAATTTGCATTGAAAATATGAGTTTAGTGGCGTTGAAGTTGAAAAAACATAGTAGATTACAACTTTCAACATCAAAAAGGGAAAAAAGTGTTTCCCAACTTCATGTTGAAATATTTGAATAGTTGAAATATTTGATTTCCTTTCAATTTGTAAGATATTGTTAAGCTAGTATTTATAAAAATGTAATTTTTTATTATTCACAATATATTTTGAAATATATAAACTATATAGATATAGATATATATATATATATATATATATATATATATATATATATATATATATATATATATATATATATATATATATATATATATATATATATATATATATATATATATATATATATATATATATATATATATATATATATATATATATATATATATATATATATATATATATATATATAGATATTATTCAAAATATTTTTTGAATTTTTAATAAATTTTTTATTATATTAATTAAAAAAATTATATATTAAGCTCAACTTAAATATAATAATGAGTGGCTCAACTATAAAAATGAAATGGTTGATAAATGTAAATAGATTTGAAAACACTAACCATTTTTTCTATCCACTATTCATAAAAATTAACTAAATTATAACCTTATTAGTATTATTATTGCGCTTGCATTCTACAACCCAATATGATGTGTAACTTTGTCCATCTGTCATCAAAATTGAAATTTTTCTCATGTTGGCCCAAAACAAAAAAATATTAATTAATTTAAATGTTTTATATATTTATTTGAATTCAACTTATATGATAAAATAACTATTAAAAGCATAAGATATTTGTATCATACTTTTTTTATCATATACCTTGAATTTGAATATATCATGAATTTACCTTCAACAAAAAAGTTACCACATCAAAATTCCAAATCATTTAAAATTTTAAACATCTTTACTCTTTACTAAAGTCAATACCATTTCCTAAAATAAAGTAAAATTCTTGCTCCAAAATATTTTAATATTTATTTTAATTAAATATTTGTAAAATGAATCATTAAAAGGAAAACCATATCCCGTTGATATATTAAAATCTCTAAAGGCCTAAATATTTCCCCGCCAAAGTTGTAATATTTGAAAATTTTGTTATCATGCCATGCAGAAAATATCATTAAATCTAATATTAACATTAATATATTATAATATTAATATTATAAATTTAATAACTTAGGATTAATACAAAATTAATTTTAATATAATATTAAATTTGTTATATTATAATATGTATTAACATATCATGATATATATTAACTCTAGATATATATGGGAGGGAAGAACAAAGACAAAGTGATAGAGGTGGAGAGATAGAGGGAGTGAGAGGAAGGGAGAGAAAGAGACAAAGAGGAAGGATGAGAGAGGACTTGAGAGATAGGAGAAGAGAGGGAGGGATAGAGAAATGGAGTTGGAAGGAAAGAGAGGGAGGGAAGAAGAATCACTTAGAGAGAAAGAAAAGTGGAGATAGAGAGAGAGGGAGTGACAAGGGAGAGATGGAGAGAGAGTGTATATGTTTGGGGTGAGATAGAGAGATAAAGAAGCATAAAAGAGGGAAGAGGGGGAAAGAAGGATAGATAGTAAAAAAGTTGGAGGGCATAGAGAGAGAGAGAGAGAGACATAGATAGTGACAGAGAGATGAGGGGGAGATACAGAGGGATGAAGGAGAGAAAGTGATATTGAGGAAGGAAGAGAGCAAGGATGTGAGAGAGAGAAGAAGAGAGGAAGGGAGAGAAAGAGGGAGGTAATAATAAACACAAAGAGAAAGAAAGGTGGAGATAGAGAGAGGGAGTGATAAGGGAGATGGAGAGAGAGTGAGAGAGGAGAGAAGGAGGGAAGATAGATATAAGGGGGGAGAGACAAAGAGAAAGGGAAGAGAGAGAGAGAGAGGGAGAAGAAGAGGGAGGGAGAGATAGATAAATATGGAGTAAGAGTGTATATTTTCTGGGGGTGATATAGAGAGAAAAAAGAGAGACAAAGAGAGATAGATATATAAATGGAATGTGAAGAGAGGGAGAAGAGAGAAAAAGAGAGAGGGAGAGATAGATAGATATCGAGGGAGAAAGCATGTGTGTTTGGCGAGGAGAGTTGAGATAGAGAGACAAAGAAGGATAAATGGAGGGAGATAAAGATATAGATGGAGGGAGGAGAGAGAGGAGAAGAATTCTTGCACGAGATGCATTGATTTTAGTGTAGATGGTTATTTATAATCCTATTTGATTGCTTTCATTGAAGGAGATAAACTGAATGAGAGGGGAGTAGAAATGAAGAGAGAGATAAAGAGAGGATTTATAAAGTGGGAGAAGGGTAAAAGAGATAGAGGGAGACAGAAATATGGATGGGGGACAGAGGGGGACAGAGATAAGGAGAGAGGGAGGGAGATAGTGACAGGGTTGGAAGGAAAATAGAGAGAGAGAGAGAGAGGAAGTTGGGAGACAAAGGGAAAGAGATGGAGGGAGAGAGAGGAGGAGAGAGGAATGAAAAAAAATGGATTTGGAAAGGGATAGAGGGAGGGAAGAATAAAAACATACAAAGAGAAAAGTGGAGCGAGAGAGAGAGAGAGGGAGTGAAAAGGAAGATATAGAGAGAGAGTATGTATGTTTGGGTGTGAGATAGAGAGACAAATAAGGAGAGATGAAGGGATATATACTATATATGGAGGGGGGAGAGACGGAAGAATATTTCTTGTACTAAATGCACTAAATTCATGGTAGATGATGATTTCTAATATTATTTGATTGCTCGCATGAGATGCATTTATTTCAGTGTAGATGTTGATCTCTATTGATATTTGATTGCTTGCACTAGATGCATTGATTTCAATGTATATGTTAGTTTCTAATCCTATTTGATTTCTTGCACTATATGCATCGATTTCATTGTATATTTTTTCTAGTTCTATTTGACTCCTTGCACTAAAAACATTGATTTCAGTGTAGATGTTGATTTCTAATTCTATTTGATTGCTTGCACTATATGCATTGATTTTTATGTAGATGGTAATTTATAATTCTATTTGATTTCTTGCACTATATGCATTGATTTTGGTGTAGATGGTGATTTCTAATCCTATTTGATTGCTTGCACTAGATGCATTGATTTCAGTGTAGAGGTAGATTTCTAATCGTATTCGATTGCTTGCACTAGATGCATTGATTTCATTGTAGATGTTGTTTTCTAATCTTATTTGATTGCTTGCACTAGATGCATTGATTTTAGTGTAGATGTTGATTTATAATTCTAATTTGATTGCTTGCACTATATGCATTTATTTCGGTGTAGATGGTAGTTTCTAATTCTATTTTATTACTTTCACTATATGCATTTATGTAGGTGTAGTTGGTGATTTCTACTCCTATTTTATTGTTTTCACTAGATGCACTGCTTTGAGTGTAGATGTTGATTTCTAATCATGTTTGATTGCTTGCAATAAATGCATTGTTTTTAGTGTAGATGTTGATTTCTAATATTATTTGATTGTTTGCACTAGATGCATTGATTTTAGTGTAGATGTTGATTTCTAATATTATTTGATTGCTTGCAATAGATTCATTGATTTTAGTGTAGATGTTTTCTAATTTTATTTGATTGCGTGCATTAGATGCATTGATTTCAGTGTATAGGATGATTTCTGATTTGATGTACATTATCTTAAAGTGATTGGATTAACAATGTGCATTGATTTCAGTGTAAGCATAAAAAAATGATTAAAAATATGCATTGATTTTTGTGTTATAGTAATCAACGTATTAATATTGGAGAGGAAGAGAGACAAGGTATTATGTTAAGTACAATATACTTCAAGTTAAAGAATTGAATAGTTTACGGTCTCAAATATCCTTTTCATATAATCTATATGAAAAGCTGGAAAAAATAACAAATAATGTAAATATTTTGTAAATCTGAACACATTAAAAGAAATCAAAATTACATTATTTCTTGACTTTTTCAAAACAAACTATAGATAAAAAATAATCATCAAAATATTTTGAAGGAAACAAATTATTTTAAACATTAGCAATGAAACGAATGATTTCAAGAGAAATTTTGATGGAGTAAATTATTAAAAATACTCTTCAAGATATATTTAGTAATACGTGGAGAGACACTACTAAGAATTATTAATTGTCAAAAGTTTGGATACCTAAAATTAAATGAAATAAGTGTCTAGTATCAATCATTTTGCAAACTATTGACAAGATTGTATTCCTTCTTCATCACCATCTAATTACTAACAAACAATTACATAAAAATAAGAAATATAACACAACAAGTGTAACATTCACAAACATTACCATCCAAATCCAAACACAAACCACTCAAAGCATCCAGGCCCAAACTTACAAACCATTCAAGACAAGTAACGGAAAAAAACATTAAAGAAGAGAATGGTATAGTCATTTCAAATGACGAAAAAATAATGTAAATTTAAAAGTATGAAGCTTATCTCAAACATATACATAATAATGATAATCTAAAAATTTGTCATTGTTGCCCTCAACTGGAAGCAACCTAGATCCATTTAACTCCATATCTATCATGTGCCGAGAGGGATCAAATCTCTCAAGGGGCAAACCTTTCCACAAATTATTCACTCCAAAAAAAAGCTTTGCACCTCGAGGGATTTGATCCCTCTCGGCGCATGATAAATCTAGAGTTATATGGATATAGGATGGTTATTTTTAAAATTAATATACAAATTAAACATATATACATTTAAATAAAAATAATAACAAAATTCTTAATCATAGAAATTTAACCCCACTTTATAACATTTTTTAATTAACCAATTTAATTAAAAACATAAAAAAATTATTACTTTTAACATAAATATTTGAGATAAATCTTATCTATGAGTACTAGTAAAATTATTTGATGAAAGGGTGGCACCAGGGGGATGGATTATATCTAATCTAGAAGGAAAAAATTGGCACCGATTACTCTAATGATCCAGGTAAATTTTTTATACGCTTTTATCCAAGACCTTTCGCTTCGACTGATGTGTTAGAATTGCATTTTATCAAAGCTTTAATGAACACACATGCATATAAATTTAAGAGGAAAACATGTCAAAAATCACACAACAAAATGCAAGACGTTTGATAACATAGTTTGTCTAATGTGGACTACGTCTCCGGGCCTCAGTGTCTCGATGGTGTTTGTTGCTTCATTTGGTGTTGTAAATGGTTATAGTTTACATGGATGTTGCTGAATTGTCATACAAGGATATGGGCCCTCAACATGACTGGCAAAGTCTCTCCACGAAACGTTTTGCTGCAGGGAACTCTCACTCATATAGACCTCCTATCAACATGACAACTTCATACATGGTGACAAAGAGTATCCCACCACCAATGAAAAAAAGTGATATCACAACATAAATCACCATCTATGATAAATAAATACCACATCAAATACACATAAACATTCTGCATCTTACATCTAGGAGGAATCGACAACAACAAATAAACATAAAGATTATGCATCTTACATCAAGCAAGAATCAACATGACATAAAGAATCTCACAACAATAACAAATGAAGTACATGGAAAAAACACTTCATATACCTCAAATATTATGCTATGTGAAGAATAAGTTGCTCAGTTGCTGGATCTGAATGCACCATCGAAATCCTAGCGTCAAATGGAAAGAAATCGACTGTCCACATGCTGAAATCTGACAGTGTCATTCCATTTTGGAAAATGGCTGAAAAATAAATACCTTTGTTGTAGAGATTGACACTTCCATCAGACTCGTGTCACTGATAGGTATAAAATCCATATAAAATTTGTCCAATTTGGAGACTGGGAAAATTCAGCCCCTCTCGAAATGAGGCTCAATCATGGTTCCATCGCCTATACTACTCCACGCTCATGGTTCCACTCCTCGGATTCCATGCCTTTTCTGACCTACCTTCGAGACAAGGATTATTTAATTTCAAAGTCAACAATGTCCATGTAAACCATAAACATTTACAACACCAAATGAAGCAACCAACACCATCGAGACACCGCGACCGGCAGACGTAGTCCACACTGGACAAACTCAGTTATTAAACGTATTGTGTTTTTTTGTTTGTTTGTTGACATGTTTTCCTCTTAAATTTATCTGCATGTGTGTTCATTAATTCTTTGATAAAATGCAATTCTAACACATCAGTCGAAGAAAAAGGTCTTGGTTAAAAGCATATCAAAAATTTACCCAGATCAAGTGGTATCAGAGCGGTCTTCTTGCTGATGTGGATTGCAAGTGTGAACCATTGAACGTGCAGCAAGGGAGGATTTCAAATACATGTACGAGGCCATGCTCAAGATGTCCGAAAGGGTGGACATATTGTATGAAGATTATGAGAAATAAGTAGCAGATAACGCTGAATTGAAAACACTTCTACAAGAAGAGGAGGAGGACAAGAAATTATTGAGACTTCAATTGCAAGCCACGACAGAGGCATTGGAAGAATTGAAGTGCAACGACCAAAGTCTTAAAACATATCATGATGCATTAAAGACACTTTTATGAGAAGAGAAGGAGGAGAAGCAGCGATTGCAGTTTCAGCTACAAGCCGTGATAGAGGACTTGGAGGAAGTGAAGCGCAACGAAGGCTTAGAGAAGCCCTCTTCACCTGTTTCAAAATCAGCATCTAAGGTAAACAATTTTGATCATTCTTCAGTTTCATTTTCACATGCTATTATTTCTGTTGGAAATGTGGAGATCCCCATTACAGGAACTACCATGAGACTCCTTACCAGGATTGCGTGCAAAGGAGAAGGACTTGTCATTCATGGCCAAGGCATAACTCAGCCATTGGAGGTTGTGTAGAGACCTCGATATGCCGATTTGGGATACACTAAAGGAGAATGTTCAAAGGTGTCAGAAGCCTCCACGAAATTTTGGAAACCGTCGAGTAGAGAGAATGATGGGAACACTTCACCATCATCTTATGACAACACATATTGCAAAGAGAAAGCTGAGGCAAGCTCTCATCGCCATAATGACATCAAAGGAAAACATACATGGTTGAACTCGTCAGGATAAAGGATTGATGGGAACACTTCACCATCATCCCATGGAAGTGGATTTCGTAATAAAAGAGCTGAGACAAGCTCTCATCACCATGATCGCACTAGAGATCACCAGGAAAGGTATAACAAGTCTCGATATCCACATGTTCACTTTAATTATAAGTATGTTGTTAATCATGAACATAAATCATGGAATAAGAAAAAATTTCATTTTTATGGTTTACATAACCATGTCATTGTTGAGTGTTGGAAAAGAATGGAAGTGCAAAGGAAGACGAGGCATGGAAAGCCTTCTCCACAGTAGGGAAAGAATCTGGTTAAGTAGGTCTGGAGGAAGAAAACCTTTTGCAATCATTGCAACCAAAGTGGACCTCAAAGATCCACGTGTTTGAGGCTCCAACTAGAGCAGCACCTTAAGGACGAAGTGTCGGTGCATGAATCAGTTGGAACAGTTGGTCGACAAATGAATCCACCACATTAATGGTGGTCCTGTTTATTAGGAAAAATATGGGTTTCCTAGATATGGTAGTGTGTCATGGCCGTGTTTTGTAAATCATGTGTTGCATTTCTTTTGTAAAAGTGATAATGTATTTTTCCATCACTTGCAATGCCACCATGATGTCTTTGGCCTTGTGTTAATAGTTTGGGTATTATTGATTCCATTTTGATGTAAGCTTGACCACCGAGTATGTGTTATAAACTCATGGCAAGTATGGAATGCTTGGGTCATAGTTCGTCATAATTTGAGCATGTAATTTGCAGGAGATTGTACTACAGGTTAGTAGAGGATGCAGGTGTCGACTCATCACTTAAGGCTCCGAAGAACAAAGGTGAAGGAGATGGAAAGGTGACATTTTTGAGGACAGTTATGGTGCATACATTATACACAGCAGTTGCAGATTATTGTTGATGCTTTTGGAGGACCAAAAGCTCCTCAGTGGGGAGGAGTGATATAGGTGGCTCCAAAGACACACACATGAAAAAGAGGGCTTATGAAAGCTCAAAATTCAAAGTGATGGAAATGTGGCAAACTTAGTTTCAAGTTGAAGATCTCGTCGTCCTGATCGCAAGGGTGTGAATGGTTCGCCAAACCGAGTTCGTATGCGAAAGTTAAAGATGGTAAAAGTTCTAAGGTTGACTAGGTGACTTGGCAGCTTAAGGAGACAATAAATCCGTATAAATTCGGTGACCGGATTCGTGCTAGCTTCGGCCAGATTTCAGGAAATTTTGTGGGATCGATAAATTAACTCCTATCAAAAATCGAGAATGTAAAAAATACACACTTATTGTTATATTAATAAAAAATATTAAAAAATAGGGTGGTGGGCCATGACCCCCACCACCCCCGTCGGACTTTAATATAAAAAATAAATCAAGTCAACAATTTCCATGTAAATCATAACCATTTACAACGCCAAATGAAGTGGCCAACACCATCAAGACACTAAGGCCCAGAGACGTAGTCTGCATTAAATGAACTCCATTATTAAACGTCTTGTGTTTTTTTGTATGATTGTTGACATGTTTTCCTCTTAAATTTTTCTACATGTGTGTTCATTCATGCTTTGATAAAATGCAAATTTAACACATCAGTCAAAGCAAAATGTCTTGGTTAAAAGGGTAGCAAAAATTTACCCGGATCATCTAACCAACAAAAGTGGAAAGGTATGGTCATTTATTAGGTCTAACTATGATTCATGACATGGGAATTTCCGAGCTAATAATCCTAGGAGATTTTATGATTACAACAAAACATCTGAATAATCGCTCATATCCAAAGGAAAATCTCCTCAAGTTCCTCCTAAAAAAAAAATTGTGCTTTGGATCTCATGCAAAGTCTTTCTTCCATATCCTTAAAAGCCAAAACTCAGAGTAGATTGCCAAGCCAATCTAATGTGCCTCTTAGAAGTGGTGAAAGGAAAGTTAATGGAATCAAAGATTGGTATGCTATACCATAATTTTCTTAACATGTTCTCTCCACCCCAAGAAATCATCCCCATGTCGCCCCCTTGGATTCATATTAAGGGACAATTTAAACTTTGGTATTTAGTTATTTTGGACCAAGTTGGTTGGTATTGTGGTTGTAGCCAAGCGCTTGAACCATCCATGAGAAAATCTATTAATTTCACATGTTCCTCTTGGTATCATTCAGAACTACTTCAGCTCCTCAAAGAGTGATGAATCCAGATAAATTGAGCCTAATGTGCTTTGATAGCGATTCAATTATCATTGTGTGCTCAAGTCGCCATTCTGATGTTAAATCCTAGGCTTGGTTTGGGCCCTTCCACAATTTCGTGTGGGAAAATTCTTCGTGGGGGTTCTCTCCCACTCGTTCATATTTGAATTATGTGTTCATCCCTTTGGAATTCATTGTTGCATATGCAAGTTTGGACATTTAGAGGCTCTGTAATTAGCCCCCTATGCATGTTAGCTCTTTTAGCATTAGTGGATCAAAGAATTGGCTTTGTCATCCTTGTAAATTTCTTAATTGGAGAAATTCACTTTTGGGAACCCATCTTGTGTAGAAAATAGGAAGTGATAAAGCTCAAGGCACCTTCACTTCTTGGAATTCGACTGCATTGGATGTCTCTTTCAGGGTTGTCTCAAGTGCCTTCTCCCTATTGAAATGAATTACTCTTCTCTTTTTGCCCTCCTTTGTCAACTTTGAACACTTAGGAACCTTCTTTGTCCATCTCCATTGTCTTGGGTTAGCTTGATTAGCTCCATTAGTCCCCATTTAGTAGTATAAGGTTGTATTAGCTCTCTAACCATAGGTCCCTTCCCATTCATCAATCCCGCTACCATGTGTTTTCCCTCCCTCTACAAAAATGAAGCATTTGTCTTGAATAATCACCCATCCCATGGCACTACTCCATTTGTCATTTCCACTTGAGATGTCCTTGTGCCCGCCAGTGTCTCATGAAAGCCATGTGACATCCTTTGCATGCATAACTTAAGACGAGCATCCCCAACCTCTCGGATCACCCCCATTGTATTTTTAATCATGTCTACAAGTTTGAGCAGTTCAACCACCACTAGAACTGCCAAAACTTGTAATGCATGCAATAAGCCTATTGAGGCCATGTAATTTCATCAACAAGCTAATCTACTCTCTTTCATCACTGAAGAAATACACTCTTAATGACGAGCTCTCTCACCAACATGATGAGCTAGATGCACAGACAACTAGAAGACATAAAGCATATAGTCTAGGCTCCAAGCCCCCACTCTGGCAATTTGAAATTTGACTTAAACATGCATCTAGAGGAAGTTGTCTCCTTTCTTTTCTAATGGGCCTTTTATCCAAATTTGTCTTTTTGTTATCACAATTTTGTAAGATATATGTATAACTAATTTTTTTTTTTAAATCTAATAATTTGTCAATGAAAAACCTATGGAAAATAATGCAATGGAATGAATTCATCTTGCATTTACTGCTAAGGAGGTAGATTTAATATTACTCATTTATATTAAAAATTATATATAATGAAAAGTAAACCCTCACATCTGATTGTAAAAAAATTTAAAATTATCCGTTTCAAACTTCTCATTGTTTTCTTTCTCATGATTGTAAAAAAAATCCGTTTAAACTTCTCACTATGCTTTGGACATAGCGAGACGGTTGGAAATTAAGAATGAAATAGTCCGATTGTAAAAAAATTATTAAGAATGAAATAGTCTGTAAAAAAATTTAAAATTATCCGTTTCAAACTTGTAATTGTTTTCTTTCTCATGATTGCAAGAAAAAATCCGTTTAAACTTCTCACTATGCTTTGGACATAGCGAGACGGTTGGAAATTCAGAATGAAATAGTCCGATTGTAAAAAAATTATAAGAATGAAATAGTCTATAAAAAAATTTAAAATTATCCGTTTCAAACGTCACTTTGTTTTCTTTCTCATGATTGTAAAAAAAAATCCGTTTAAACTTCTCACTATGCTTTGGACATAGCGAGACGGTTGGAAATTCAGAATGAAATAGTCCGATTGTAAAAAAATCAAGTAGTCTAGTGGGATTTTTTTGGGATTTTTTCAAGGCTTTTAGGGTAGTTTTTTTGGTTTATTTTCTCTAAATTTCTGCACTGAAAATAGAAGTTTGATGGGTAACTTTGCACAATCTAAATGCCTGAGAGGTTTTTTTAGAGTGCTGAATCCATATACAATTAAAAAACCAATTTAAATAACAAAAATCAAGATTTTAATCGCACTAAAAACAATTCCTAAAAAATTATTAAAAATGAAATATTCCGTCCGTCCTTTCAGTTTCCAATCAAATTCCTTATCACCAAGCTTTTGGACGAGACTCAAATTTCATTGTCAGTGTGCGATCATTATTACTTCATTATGTCTGTAACAATTATCATTACACTGATAGTGACATTAGGGTTGGAATTTGAAAATGAAGTAGTCCGTCCACCGCTGGAATTTCATGATTAAATGAAACCTTGCGTTCAATTATCATTTTACGAGATTTTTATGAAAAATGAAGATGAATGAATAATTTTAACCCTTCCCGTCCGTCCATTTTCAGCAACAGGAGTTGTGTCCACGAATTTTGAACTGTGCTATCGGCTCCACTCTAAATGAAAGGGTGATGTACTGATTGTACAAAACCGTGGCACGATTTTCACAAATAATTGGCGTCGGTGGCTACTGAATTCGAATGATGGATCTTTTGTTGCTTTCAGACTACAGGTAGGCTTTCCCTTTCGCCTTTTCGATGCTAAGAGTTCTCATAAATTTGAATACTATTCTGGCACAGAACCCTTGTAAGGGTTGGTCAAATAATTGGATGTCGGTGGTGACGTGGCTGGTGGTGCAAACTCAGACCGGTTAGATTTCTTATAAAGTTGATTACTCTCAAAGCAAAACCGCTACTCATGAAAACCACAGTGGAGCAGTAACAGTCATAAAGAAATGAAATTAAACTTCATATAGGTCAGCATAACGAAAACGACAGCAGTCCCTATCAAATCCGATATTTGCCTTCCGCCCGCTTTTTAAAGCGATGCAATGCAGCAACGAAGACGCGTTAGGTCACGCATCGCCACATGACTTAACTTTTCTTTTCTTCTCGAATGTCGGGAGTGTTGAGTGTTGACAAAACCGCACCACGTATGATGAGATCCGATCTCTTTCAGACTCTCTTTACGCACATCCATCCTTCTTTCACTTTCTGCAATGCAATTCTTGAGGCACCAATCACCCATTTAATTATATTCTTCGCTGTTTAAAAGTTTTCTATTCAATCTCATCAATGCAACTCCGGCCTCTGTGGCCCGTGAGGGAACACAAATGAAAATTCTGGTTAATCGCAAATGTTCTGGTTTATCTTGATTAGTGTACTTGTTAAGTTTTTTTTTTTTTTTTAAATATATTTTTTACAATGGGAATGTTGGAGGACCAGAAATTTGTCGTTGTGTTGACTTTAAAAACATTTATCGTGGTATATTTCACCCACTTAGTTTACGAAAATTTATGTTTAAATCCTCAAGCTAAAAATAATATAAATCAAATAGATATTTCGACGAATCAGTTTTGATGCGTGAATTGCCTTAAGACTCGTGAAATTGCTCTGTTGGTCGATCACTTCCTCGCTTCCTTCCTATTCCTTCCTATCCACAAGGATGCCGAAAAAATAATGTTCTGATCATCTTGAAAACGTTACTTTATATAAATATCATAAATTTTTGGCAGTAAAAAATAAATTTAATAATTTTTTTTTTTAAATTATTATTATTGTAATTATTTTTAAAAGTAATTTGAGGGAGTCAAAATGTTTAATAAGATTGTTTTAAAATCTAGCTTTATATAAATATTTTAAGAATATTGTTGACAAAACAATTAATTGCAGAAAAGTAAACAAAAAAATTTGCAAACAGTAAATTTATTATTTTCTTTCATTTTTTTATTATTATTATGCTTTAAGATCTTCTTCTTTGAAAACAATTCTGTTAATTATCACTGTATACTTGACGGTATCATTAAATGAAATGTTAGCAAATTGAAAAATTTTAAGACCTTAAATTAATAATTAATAGTTAAAAAATACTAATAATTAAACTAGTGTAACCTTGCTAAACTGTTCCTTGAAAAGTTAGTTTGTAGGAAAGTTAACTGTTTCTTCACAATTTCTCCATAAAAACTTTTCTCCTGTATTGATTTTCAGTGTTAATAGCGAAATAACTTTTCTCCTGTATTGATTTTCAGTGTTAATAGCGAAATATCTTGTTGAGAGATCAACTTTTCAAATAAACCAGCAATCTTTACGCTCCAGCATCCCCATTTTCGTTTTTGAAACAATACTTTCCTTTTGGCTGTGTTGTATAACTATTTTAGTTTTCAAAGCAATACTTTCCTTTACTTTCCTGTGTTGTATAATTATTTCTTTTATATTGGATTTTTTATTATTTTTATCTATTCAATACTCAATGCATATTTCTAAAGATTAATGTACTAGCACAATCATATTTATTAATTTGGTTGATATATGCCAATAAATGAATATGAGATAGATTTACAACCACATTAACCAATGTGATTGATATGTCCAAATAAACTTATATCCACCAGCCACCACATATATTTTACCAAAATAATCATTATATATGTATGAATATAATTACCAATATATTTTATATATCTACTTAAAATATATTAATAACATTAACTATATGCCTACTATATATTAAACTAATATATATATATATATATATATATATATATATATATATATATATATATTACATTATTTGATAATAAAATGCTATTAACATTTTTCAATACATTAATAGTTATAATTCAAACTATACTAAAATTCAGATATAATTTAGTAATAGTATTTTATTACTATTTATAATAAATATATATCTCGTACCAATGTCCTAGGAGATTATTAATATTATAAACCAAAATAATTAATAAAACTAAGGAATTGGTAAACCCACGGGGAAAATATTAAAATCCTAAGAGATCAAGAAGTCCAAGGGATCTATGTTAAAAAGAGAACATATTAATAAAGGCTAAGAATTAATATTTTAAATACAAATGAATGATAAACTCACATGACCAATAAGGCCAAGATATCAATATTAAAAACAAAAGATATTAATAAACCCTAAGAATAAAAATTTCAAAATAAAAAACCTCAATAATTAATATTTTAAATTCAAGATATTAATAAACCCAAGAGATTATTAATATTATAAAACATTTAAAGAAGTAATAAACCCGATGTTTTAATATTATAAACAAAAGGAGTTAGTGAACCCAAGGGATAAATATTAATATTATAAACCAAGGAATTAATAAACCCTAAGAATTAATATTTTAGACTCAAGATATTAATAAAGCACAAGAATTAATATTTTAAAGTCAAGAGATTAATAAACTGAGGAGTTGTTAATATTATAAACCAAAAGAACTAATAAAACCAACGGTTAAATATTACAAGCAAAAGGAATTGGTGAACCCAAGAGATAAATATTAAAGACCTAAGGGATAAATAAGACTAAGGGATCAATATTAAGAACACAAGAGATTAAAAAACCCTAAGAATTAATATTTTAAATACAAAAACCTATGAAATTAATAAACCCTAAAAATTAATATTTTTAATTCAAGACATTTTAAAACTAAATGGATTATTACTATTATAAACCAAAATAACTAATAAACCTAAGGGTTTTATATTTCAAACCCAAGGAATTGGTTAACCCAAGGGATAAATATTAAAAACCTAAGGGATCAATAAGGGGAAGGAATCAATATTAAAAACAAAAGAGATTAATAAATCCCACAAATTAATATCTTAAACAGAATTGATAAAGTCACATGATTATTAATGTTATAAACTCAAGGGAATAATATTAACCTTAGGAGATTAATATTATAAACCTCAAGTATATAAGAACCTTTATATAAATACTATAAACCGTAAAATAAACATGGTTGAGCATGCTTGATTTAAATATTGAGACAATTGTTGTCACAATGCGACATTGGACGAAGAATGACCATGGTTGGCCATGGTTGATTTTCATATTGAGACAATCTTTGTCACAATGTGACATTCGACCATGGAAGACCTTGATCAACTACGACTAACGATGATTAACAATGGTTGCCCCTGGTTGGTTTTCATATTCACACAATTTTTTTCATAATATGACATTGAACCATGCATTAATATTAAAGTGTACGACTAATATTTAATGCCTAATATTACCAACCCAAAGATTTAGAAAACTCAAAGATTAATAAACCCTAAGAATTAATATTTTAAACTCAAAAGCCTAAAAAATTAATAAACCCTAAGAATTAATAATTTAAATTCAAGAGATTAATAAACCAAAGGGATTATAAATATTATAAACCAAAAAAACTAACAAACCCAAGGATTTAATATTATAAACTAAGGGAATTGGTAAACCCAAGGGATAAATATTAAAAACCTAAGGGATCAATAAGGCCAAGGGTTTAATATTAAAAACACAAGAGGTTAATAAACCTTAAGAATTAATATTTTAAACACAAAAACCTAAAAAATTAATAAACGATAATCTAATCAACATTTTAAATTGAAGAGATTAATAAACCCAATGGATTATTAATATTATAAGTCAAAAGAACTAATAAACCAAAGGGTTTAATGCTATAAACCAAAGGAATTGGTGAACCCAAGGGATATATATATATATATATATATATATAAGACTAAATTCTATTTATGAAACATATAATACATGGAAGTGCAAGCCTCAGCAATTCTAGCCTATTCTAGAGGCATTGTTATGCAAAATACCAAAACTGTGACTGCGCTAGAAGGGGAAACCAGCCATCTTAGTTGTTCTACAGCTACCCTCTACGGGGAAACTAGCTTCGTACAGGGAGAGATGATAAATGTTTAAAAGAATCATAATGAACTAGAAAGCAAATTCCCAAAAAAACTTGAAACCAGAAACCAGAAAAAGACCTGAAGACTTAGGTATCATTGCCTGGGGGAGGTGTCTCCTCCACAATGAGACACCTATACTCCTTAGTGTCATCATCTTTCTTGTCACGGGTGTCATCAGTTGCATGCTCAAAAATGTTGGCGGTGCATGTGCTGCCTGGATCTCCATCATCTCCCGACCATTCTTCACTGTTGTTGTCGCTGCCCTTTCTTCCATTATCAGTGCTTTTTCTTCTGCTGCTATAAACTGGCGCACCCTGCACGACTGAGGCTGGAGCGCCCTGGACAACCACTTTACCAATATGTTGCGGAGGCGTTGAGTTCGAGGTAGACTTCTTATGCAATTTCTTAGTACGAGGGCTATTAGCACTGATAGGTTCCTCTTTGAAGCATATGGTTATAGTAGCCATAATGCGTGGTCGGTCTAGGGTACAGTTATATAGAAACTATGCATAGTGTGCAGGCAGCGAGGAGGTCAACATCTCCAGGTGAGGCAGCGGTGGGGGATAATTGGTGGAGGGAGGGTTCACTGGCGAGGAGCAAGACCTTCTCGAAGCCAAGTCTCGGCCATGCCCACTGTGGGTGGCAGGGTATCGCCCAAGAGAATTGTCCAACGATGGAGAGGAGGAATGAGAATGAGTGGAAATTGGAGGTCTGGACGCTCTGCCTCGGCTACTACCTCGGCAACATCTCATACGATGGCATCGAGGCATGGTGGAGACACAATTGTGAGGTTGAGATCTTTAGGATGAAAGAGCAGCAGGTTGTGAGACCGACAGAGCAGAGAACCAAGGAACCGGGGGCCAACGAGGCGCAGAGATAAAGTTCAAACTACAGTAAAGACAGTGCGATATATGAAAGCCAGGGACAAATTCAATTCAACAAAAGAGACTGCATCACCTCCCTGTAGACATTCCGGAGCTCGGCTCCGAGAATCCAGGGGGACAAGTGCAGCTCGACAGCAATGGCGATGGAGGGAGACTGCCCTGCGAAGTCATTTTGAAGAGCAAGGGAGAGCATCGACAAGCGAGTGGAGTAAATGAGCACCTGTGGGTGCAATGAGGTGATTAAATGCCCGCGGTTGGAGCCCATGGGTGTCCATGTGGCTGAGCCACATGCCACCCCATGGGCTCGTTGTATAACCGTCCTTAAAGATCACCCGCATCGGGGATTGTTGTGTCCTTGTGCATCAGATTAGTGCATTCCTGTAAAATAGATTATTCATGGAGGATATTAAGGGGACCTGAGTGTAATGTTTGGTCACTGTCCACTCCCTTGTTCATAAGCAGATCCATAACATTGTTACAAAATCGTTTGACATGCTTGAAGGAGATCGCCCGATTATGCTTCAGCCAATGTTCTATGAGTTCAAATCTCTCCGCCAGTCTCCAACTATTAGCCACCTTGGTGGCTGACGCTCCCATGAGGAGCTTTGTGGCTGCATTGATGAGAATTTGAGAGTCTCCTTCTACTTCAATGGGAAAAACGTTGTGTTGCCGAGCAAGGTAGAGACCTTGCCATAAGCCTTCCAGTTCAACTAAATTGTTAGAATCCCATCCTATGGATCCTTATAAGATCAAGAGGGGAGTGCCAATAGAGTCCCTGAAGATGCCCCTGAATTCTGCAGCAGTTAGGTTGCCTTTGGAAGCACCGTCAAAATTCATCTTTATTAGGCCAGTGGGAGGAGGAATCCAAGTGCTCGGTAAGTCCATATGAATGGGAGGAGTGCTCTTTCTTGAGGGGCCTAAAGGTATCGAGAGATGCCAGTTCTCCCAGATTATCTTCTCTTATTCATGAGTTGGAAAATTAGAGTCCTTCTAATGATGAAGGGCTAGAGTTTCTTGGAGATTGATGCAGAGATTGTTCCATATGGTGTCCAAAGGGGTGCACTGATTCTTGAATATTCTCTTATTCCTTTCCTTCCAGACTATCCATAGAAGAAGGCCCGGAAGAAGAGTCCAGAGTGAGTTTAATAACTCACTATTGTAAGTAGCCAAGGGCCAGTTGTGAATGGTGCTGACAATATCCCCTGAAATTCTGCTGGAATTTCTGCATCTGAAGCTAATTTTTTCCCACAATTTGTTAGCTAAGAAGCAGTTATCCATTAGGTGCTGAATGGTTTCATTGTTCTTTTAACAGTTGGGGCACCGTGAAGGTCCAATGAATCCTTTTTTTAGAAGATTTTCCCAGGTGAGGATTCTTTTATGACATAGGAGCCAGAGAAAAGTGGAGACCTTAGGCCAAATGCCTGGTAGCCAAATTTGGGTCTAGGGTGGGATTCATCAGCAAGTATGCTTCTTTAGTTGTGAATGTGCCGCGAGGAGTGTAGCCCCATCTAAGAATATCTTTCTTTTCTGAATGTTTGATCTTTCTGCTGTTAAGTTCCTTATCAATTTCCTTGTTTATATCCACCGGCCAATGTTCGGAGATTCGGGCTGTTGGTGCCCATTGCTGATATCCCTGGATTGAGGGGGTTATCCAGAACTGTTTGATTTTATTGTCCATTTGGTTGATCTAATCCACGTGTAGCTGATGCGGTATTATATTTACTAATTTGGATTTTTGTTGCAAGAATCTGCCTAGAAGCATGTTGTACCACCGTATCTGACCTCCTAGAAGTTGTGCTCTTGAATAAGGGCTCAATGTTGTTTCGCAGCATTCCATATAAGGGAGTCCGCGTCAACAGTTGTCAGCTTGATGAGATCTTCCGGGGATCTATTGTTGGCATATTTGACATTCCAGAGGAGTGCCCACAGTGTATGTGGCATAGATAGCCATTTCCACCAGATCTGGGTGCCCATGAATACATTGTTGTGATGCAGATCTCTGAGGCCAAGACATGTAAATTTTTTACCATTTGACCAGAGCCCATTTTTTATTTTGCACAGAGGAGCCCCAGAGGAAATTGCGTTGCATGTCTTTGATCTTTTTGAGGACCCATTTTGGTGCTGCTAGAACTGAGAATAAATACAGGGGCATATATTGCAAAATAGCTTTGATTAGAATGAGACGGTTAGCCATGTTAAGGGATTTATAGGTCCAAGAGGAAAGGTGTGCTTCAAGTTTCTGTAGGAGCTGTTGCCAGGAGGAGAGTCTGATAGAAAAATCGATCAACGACGCTCCAAGGTATTTAGCTGGTAGAGAAGCTATAGAGAAGCGAGGAATTCTGGAAATGTTTCTTTGGGTGATGGCAAGGGTATTGAAGAAAAAAATCTGAGATTTACCGGCATTGATAGAGGTGCCAGAGGCCTTCAAAAATGTGTCGAGCAAGGATTTAAATGTGAGAGCTTCTTGGACTGATAGATGTCCGAATAACATATTTTCATCTACAAAATATTGGTGGTTGGTTGGCTTGGAACGATGGACCGAGATGCCACGGAGCTTCTGTGTGTGTAGGGAATTTTGAATGAGATGGCCTAGTCCTTTTGCCATGAGGACAAAAAGGAAGGGGGAGAAGGGGTCTCCTTGGTGAATGCCTCTGAAGGGGGAGAAGGGACGAAAATGGATTCCATTAATGAGGATGGAGAAGAAAGGGGAAGTAATGAGATTCATAACCCACCTGACCCAAGTGGGGGAGAAACCAAAAGCCATGAGCATCTTCTTGATATAATTCCAACTTAACTTATCAAAAGCCTTAGAGAGATCAATTTTTAAGAGCATACCTGCCTTCTTGGTGTGTTCAAGGAGTGTATGACTTCATGCGTGAGAATTATCCCATCTAAAATATGTCATCCTTCCACATATCCTGTTTGTTCAAGTGAGATGAGCAATGGAAGCACGGTCTTGAGCCGACTGGCAATTACTTTGGAAATCACCTTGTAGATGACGTTGCAGAGAGAAATGGGTCTGAATTTATCCGGGGTGTTGGAATCTTCTTCTTTAGGAATGAGAGCTATGAAAGTAGCATTGAGGGATGGGCGCATCCAATGCAAAGTCCTAGATTCCTCTACTAATTGCGACACATCCAGTTTGATGAGGTCCCAGAAATGATGGAAAATGTTGGAAGTAAAACCATCTGGACTTGGGGCTTTTCCATTTTTGAATTGTGCCACTACTTTTTCTACTTTCTGAAGGGTGAATGGGCATAGGATCATCTTATTATGTTATTCTGTTATGATCTTGGGTATATGCTAAAGAACCTTGCTTATAGTTGGATGTCTGCTCTCTTGGGTTTCTTGAAGCATAGTTTTGAAGTGATTGAGTAACTCTTTCTCAGTGTCCTCATGTTCTTCAAGTATTTCTCCTTGCTAATTTTGTATCTATGCAATCCTATTATGCATCCGTCTTTGGAGGGTTGAGCGGTGAAAGAAATTGGTATTCCTTTCCCCTTCTTTTAGCCATATTATTCTGGATTTCTACTTTCAGAGGATTTCCTCTTGTGTTCTTATTTCTTCCATCTGGGAGAGAAGGCTTTGTTTCTGAGTTCTTCCTGCATTGATTATACGTTGTTGAATTTCAGACATGTTTTGTTCCAGAACCTTTTGTTGTTTTAAGATGTTCCCAAATGATCTGTGTTTTGAGATTTTTGAGCTGTTGCTGGAATTGATAAATTTTGGAGGCAGCAAGAGGTGTAAAGATTTTCCAAGCATTTTTTACCATGAACTTAAAGTCAGGATGGGTTAGCCAAAAAGTTTCAAATATGAAGGGACGTTTGGTAGAAACTCCAGGAGGCAACCATTGTAAAATAATGGGCCAATGATCAGATCCAGATAGAGGCAATATCTCCTCCCAAGTGGATAGCATTATCTGAATATAAGGAAGCGATCCAGCTTGGAGGCAATTTTTTGGGATCCTAAACGCTTATTATTCCAAGTGTGCATGCCATTGTTGAAAGGAAGGTTGATTAACCAGTTTCTTTGGATGAATTCCTTGAAGTAGTTTCTTTCCATCTCTAGCTTCACTCGTCCTCCTCTCTTTTCTTCTAGCTTGGTAATCATGTTGAAGTCTCCCCCGATTATTCAGAGTGGATGTCTTCTGTTGGAGTTGAGAATTTCCATGGTATTTAGCAGCGAGATTTTGTGCAATGGATCTTGAGGCAAATAAACATTGGAAATGTGTCCATGAATGTTGGATCCGATAAGATGGAAAGTGGCTTGAATGAGGTTATGAGAGGCATGGAAATCGATGAGTGAAATAGCCTGCAGATCCCATGCTATAGCAAGGCCTCCTGAGGCTCCGGAGGCATCAACTACAACTGTGTGAAAACCTGGCCAAGATTTGGAGATGATGGAGCTGAGGGTGTTGCTATTGCATTTAGTTTCTTGCATGAAAAAGACATAAGGTCTCTCTTGTTAAATCATGTTTTTGATCATCCTACGTTTTGCGGTGCTGTTAAGCCCTCGTATATTCCATGAAGTTAGCTTCATTAGGAACTATTCGAGATCGGTTGATAAAATTTAATCAACTTGGGATATATTCTAGATTCCAGTAGCGTTTCCCCAATGATGATGGTTCTTTGCAGATCTATTCTTCTTCCCTGTTTCTTGGTTTCTTTGAATATTTTTTTGCCATCCCAATGACTGCTTGGTTGTATGCCAAGTGAGTGTTGCTGGTGCGCATGGAATAGAATCACCTCTAAGCCGTCTATTTGTCTGTCAGGTATTTTTTCATATTCTTTATTTTTGTGGGCCTGCTCTAGGCCTAGAATATCCAAATCTCCAAGGCCAATGCTTTCAGGTTCCTCTTCCATATGGCTATAGTGACTTCCCTATGGTACTGAGCCTTCAGTGGGGAGTTTGACTTTTAATAGGCCATCAATTTCCATGCTATTAGGCTACCGATTGCCAGATCTGAGTCCTTACTAAGACTAGGAGTAGAGCTAATGGGTTCTTGAGGAGCTTTTGGGGAGATTTGAGGTACGATGGGGCCAGTAGAAGGTTCGAAGGTGGAAGGCTTGGGTGATGTTTCATGGTGTCGCGGAAGTTCGCTATCTAGAAGATCTTGCTTGGCGAGGATATAAAAGCTATTACTCGTAGACGGAGCGGTGGTGGCCTTCTGAGGTATCTTGGGAGCAGATGGGGGTTTCTTATGGTGTTTTTTGCGGTTGGGGACTTTTGTAAATCCCTCTACATCAGAGGTTTCCATGGTGGCATTGGTTTTTTTGGGGGGGGATTTAACAGACAGTCCCAAAAGAGATGTCTATTAGCATGGAATTTTCTACATCGAAAGGGTACATTTCCATAGTCTATGGGTTGTATCCATTCAAAGTCATAATGATAGAGGCTTACCAAGTTCGTGAGAGCTTTGGCCAAATGCATGTAAACACAGATATGGGCGTATGAAGTGTATCTTCTAAGCTTTGTTTCCTTAACAACTTTGATAAACTCCCATAATCCATTGCCGATGTCCTTTAGAGATTCTTCATCCCAGTACTCCAAGGGCAGGGAGTACATCCTGATCCAGACAGGGGCCCAGCTAAAGTCTTCCTTGTCTGGGTTGAATCTTTCAACCCATTCCCTGAGATAAAGGCCTACCAAGTTGAATAAATAGAGGTTGCCATCTAAGATACGGTTTCTATCTTCAATGCAGTTAAAGATGGCGTTGAAGAAACCTTTTGGCCCTAACTATAGAGTGACATGTCATTTTGGCTTCCATTTAGAGGCAATCCTGATCCAGGTGGATATCGGTGGCCACCCACCTATTCCATTTGGACCAGCACCATCAATTCTTGCAGATTTTCACATTCAGCACAACTTACTATTTTTAGCAGGTTTTCGGGTCCTCCACTCTCGGAGACGTTTTGGGGGCTTAATGATCCAGGTGGATATTGGTGGCCACCCACCTATTCCATTTGAACCCCCATCTTCAGTTCTTTCAATTTTCAAGTTGCAACAAAACTTACTATTTTTAGCAGTTTTTCGGGTCCTGAACTTCCGGAGCCGTTTTGAGGCCCTAAACGACATTTTTTTGGGAAAACGGAGAGCAACATGAGTCCATGGACTGATGTTTCTCGTTCAAAAATTGAAGTCCTCGGGTAGATCTTTCTAACGAGCTATTGAACGCGTCAAACGGAGATCGGGTGCCAAAGTTATGCCCCTGGGAAGTTGAACCACCAATTTACCCAAACGGGCGCCCACAGTTTTGGCGCCTCATCTCCTACGGTTAGGTTTTTGGACGTTTCAGATTCTACATTGTTTCTCAACAATAAATAGGCCCTTGAGCCTCATTGTAACACAGTTCATAGGTCTGTAGCCATCACATCTCTTCTCAGAGATTCGCTACCAGCACCCTAGCTATTTTATTTCCATTATGCCTGTAAGCATATTTCTGTTATTTGATATTAATGAAATGAAGCATTATTTCCGCTGCATCTCTATGTTCATGGTTATTTATGTATTCTGTTGCGTTCCTGCATAAAATCCGGATCAGTGGTATCAGAGCGGGTCTGCTCTTTCTTTGTTTTTCTTTGCATGTCCCCAACGCGGTCAGGGTATAAGGAGTTAGGACTCGATCTGGTTGAACCCTTGCAAGATCAGCCTCGCAAACCCCGACGACCTCCCATGGCGGAAGAAAAGAAAGACGAGGGAGCAGGAGATCCTATCAAAATACTTCTCGAGGAGGCCCTCGAGAAACAAAGGAACGCGATGATGGATAACTTTGCTCAAATCCTTCAACAACTGCCCACATATGGCGCATCTGCATCCAACAGCCACTCTGGAGGCGCCACTCCCTTCAAGGTACAGGTAAACTTTGACATTCCTATATTTGAAGGAAAAATAGATGCAGACGCTGTAGACAGATGGTTAAATTTGTTTGAAGGGTATTTCTCGGTCCATGACTTCTCTGACCGAGAAAAGATTATTTTTGCACTCCTCAAAGCCGCCCCCCATGTCAAAGACTGGTGGGAAACCTACCGTGAGCAAGAGGGCGAAGGGGAACCCTCTCTATTCTCGACCACACCCACTTGGAATTCATTCCGAGACGGCATCAAGGAACAATATTACCCCGTGGGGAGCTATGAGGACAAATACATCCAATGGACCACGCTGCGGCAACAAAAGGATCAAGATGTGCATGAACTGACGAATCTGTTCCATACCCTGCGCACAAAGTTGGGTATTAAAGATTCGGAGAGACATTTGGTGCTCAAGTACCGCGGCTGTCTGCACAAACACATTCAGGAGGAAATGGAGTTCCTCGACATTACATCGCTTAGCACGGCATATCGCTATGCCGCCAAGATCGAGCAGAAATTTAAGCAGAAGAAGCGAGACTTTGGATCTGCGAATCCGAAAGGTGCCCCCAAATCGAAGAACAAGGGGCAAGGCCAAAGCAATGCGACTCATAACAACACCACAAATCCAAAGAAGGACACAGGGAAGTGGTGTGAATTTCTGCGGCCACTCACGGCCTGGCGGTGTCGGGGCCAACGGTCTTTGGTAGGTGAACTAAGGCACACGAAGATCAGATGCATTTTCTGATCCTGAGTTAGAACCAGACAAAGGTAATGACAAAGGGAAGCAGATCATTGATGCGGATCCGAGTGCCATTGTTGCCACCACCAAGATCCAGAAGGAGGGTCCAGAGGATCCAGAGGAGGGGGAGCGCCTCTTCCAGTCGCAGATGTGGGTGAAGGGTTCTCCGCTGCAGTTTCTCGTCGATAGCGGAAGCCAAAAGAACCTCATTTCAGCAGACGTCGTGAAGCGGCTCGGCCTACCAACCATAGCACACCCGCAACCGTATACCATTGGGTGGCTCCACCCAGGGGGAGATCTCCGCATCCGCCAGCAGTGCCGACTTCCATACAGTATCAAGCCATTCACGGATGAGGTATTGTGTGATGTTGCTCCTCTTGATGTAGCTGATGTATTATTGGGCCAGCCATACTTATGGAGGCGACATGCTGTGTATGAGTCTAGGCCTCGTGCTGTTATTATTACTTTGGGAAATAACTTGTACAGGATACCGGAGGTAGTACCGCCTCCTTCCATCTCTTTGACTTACAATAAGGCTCGCCCAACGATAAAGCTTGTCCCAGGACCGGGGAAATTCATTTTCCCTTCGACTCACTCACGGGGGAAAGAAGAATATTGTGGCCACAACCTCGAAACGGGCTCCCTTTCACGGAGTACAATGAGATGGACAAAGTCCTTGGAGGAATGCGATGACAATTTCTCCTCACTCATAGAGGTTCCTCTACCTTTGTCGGGAATGACACTCCATTGATCGTCCCATTTTCCCACTGATGTTGCCATATCATGACTACCTCTGAGAATCCAAACATGTGTTGTATGAGGTGATAAAGGAACCAAATTACTAACATCCAGCATGTCCACCCGCAGGTCCATGACATCTTCAACACATCTAATACTCAGTTCAACAGAATTTGCCTCATCTCATGGAGGATCTCCACGCAATGGGGACCATTGCTTCCTAAGGAGGGAGGAATGATCCAGGTGGATATCGGTGGCCACCCACCTATTCCATTTGGACCAGCACCATCAATTCTTGCAGATTTTCACATTCAGCACAACTTACTATTTTTAGCAGGTTTTTGGGTCCTCCACTCTCGGAGCCATTTTGGGGGCTTAATGATCCAGGTGGATATTGGTGGCCACCCACCTATTCCATTTGAACCCCCATCTTCAGTTCTTTCAATTTTCAAAGTTGCAACAAAACTTACTATTTTTAGATTTTTAAGATCTGAACAGAGCGTTTTGAGGCCACTGCTTGACATTTTTTTGAGACGGAGAGCAACATGGGTCCATGGACCTGATGTTGCTCGTTCCAAAAATTGAAGTCCTCGGATAAATCTTTCTAACGAGCTATTGAGCGCATCAAACGGAGATCGGGTGCCAAAGTTACGCCCCCGGGAAGTTGAACCACCAATTTACCCAAACGGGCGCCCACAGTTTTGGCGCCTCATCTCCTACGGTTAGGTTTTTGGACGTTTCAGATTCTACATTGTTTCTCAACAATAAATAGGCCCTTGAGCCTCATTGTAGCACGATTCGAGAGGGTCGTAGCCATCACATCTCTTCTCGGGTCTTCTGACTTCCCATGTTTATTTCCATTATGCCTGTAAGCATATTTATGTTATTTGATATTAATGAAATGAAGCATTATTTCTGCTGCATCTCTATGTTCATGGTTATTTCTGTATTCTGTTGCGTTCCTGCATAAAATCCGGATCAAATCCAGCCATGGAGAGCTTTCTCAGTAGGCCAGAAGGCGACAAATTTTCTTATGAGTGCATGATCTTTCATGTACTGTATTTGTGCATTGATACGATGACTGGACATGTCGATCTTTGGACGTTCTGCTGCAATGCGTAGACAGATAACAAAAGTCACTTTTGGCTGCTCTACATTGCCTACAGGCTCTTGAGTCTTGTCGTTTTGTGTTTTTGTGGAATCATTGAGGTGCTTTGCAGATTCAGCAGATAGAATCTATGCAGCGTCACGGGAAGCAGTTTCTTTGTTGCCTGAGAGGGGAGGGAAACTATCCCCCCCCCCCCACCGCTGGGAAATTCATCGAGTGTAGTCAAAGGTCGATCAATGTGCTTTTCTTACGGGGGATTAAGGAGCCACTGGTATGGCAGAGTGTGCCCAGACTAGTGCCGTTGCAGGGTTTGTCAAAAACCCTAGGTATCAATTGGGGAGAGCTCCTGCCAATCACTAGGCTAACCCAAGGGATAAATATTAAAAAACTAAGGGATCAATATTAAAAACACAAGAGATTAATAAAGACTAAGAATAAATATTTTAAACTCAAAAACCCAATAAATTAATAAACCCTAATAATTAATATTTTAAATTCAAGAGATTAATAAACCCAAGAGATTATTAGTATTATAAACCAAAAGAATTAATAAACGTAAGGGTTTAATATTATAAACCAAAGGAATAAGTGAACCCAATAGGATAATGATCACAAAACTTAACTCTTTCCAACAACTCCCTTCTTGTTTCCATCCCATCCTCTGTCATGCTCACATGACCAAGTATTAGACATTCGCTTTCATTTCAGCTAGCACACGAATGCGTTCATCAATAAATGCAAGATGGAAGCCATGTTTTCATTCGAACTTGTTCTGAAGATACAGAAGAGAACTTATCACTCTAGAAATATTTTCCATCGCTTGATTATAACAGATGCCATCACTATTATCAATATCTGCATTTTAAAGGAAAAATTATAAAATGAAAATTAATACACACACACACACAAATATTTAAATAACATAACACCCCTTTTTTTATTATTGTTAAAAAACTTTATCTTAAAAACATCATTCTATAAAATAACCTAACGCTACATGAACCAAATGATATAAAAAATTCTACAAATATAAACCTCATTAGTAATACATATTGTACACGTCCAATGAGTGATAAAATTAAATGAGTGATATGACCCTTATTACAATAGTCAACAAAAATTCACAACTTTGTAAACTTTATGTTTAAAATAAAATATTAATAATTTTAGTAATTCTATATTTGTATTTAAATTAATGTTAATGTATATATTAACTGTAGTTTATTATAAGCCGAACTCATAAAAAAACCGAATGTATTAACACTATAAAAGCTCGAGATTAATATTATAAACTCAAAATATTAATAAACCCAAGGGTGTATAAACCCTAACATTATAAACCCAATGTAATAATATTAACCCTATAATTAGTATTATAAACCATAAGATTTATATTATAAACCCTAATATTAGAAATCAAATTGAATAATATTAAACCCGAGGGTTAGTATTATAAATCCTAGGATTAATATTATAAACCCAATGGATTATCATTATAAATCCTTGGGACAAATATTATAAATCCAAAAGTTTAACAAGCCAAAGGGTTTATTAAACCCTAACATTGTAAACCCAAGGGAATAATATTAAACCCTAGGGAAAGTATTATAAACCAAGGGTATTTGTAGGTTGAGAGGGATTACTATGGTTGACCCAAGTTTACCATAGGCTACTATGGTTGACCAAGAATAACCATAGTTAAATATGGCTAACTAATGTTGTGTATTGTTGAGGATGGGTGAGAATGAGTAACACCATTAACTACGTTGGCAATGTTTGACCATGTATGACCATGGTTGAGTTTGTTTTACCATACTTGATTAGAATGATTACAATGGTTGAACAAGATTGACCATAGGCTACTATGATTGGCCAAGGTAGACCATAGACTATTATGGTTGACCAAAGTTGACCATAACCTACTATGGTTAACCATAATATACTATGGTTGAATATGGCTAATTAAGGTTTGTATTGTCGAGCATGAGTGACAATGATTAACTATGTTGGTAATGTTTTACCATGTATAGCCATGGTTGAGTTTGTTTTAAGCCAAAACATGTTTGCTTATTAACATTAATCAATAAAATTAATAGAAAATTATATTTGGCTAAAGTTGAATATCATTTAATAACAAACATTGTCAAACACATCAAATCCCATTAGTAAACTAATCTATTTTAAACCATATTAATATTTATATTATTAAACACTTTTTAACATTGACTATGGTGTGCATGGTTTAAGTATGGGTGAACATGATTGACTAATTTTACCATGGTTGACCATAGTTTTTCTATGATAGAATATGGCTATCTATCTTGATAATGAAAAACTACAGTTGACCATGTCTTAGCATAGTGAACTATGCTCACCATGTTAGACCATATTAATCATTCTTCGTAATGTTGAGCATGGGTTGACCGTTGCTTTTAAAGGTTGATTATGGTGGATATAGTTGACCATGAATGACCATGATTGACCATGGTTGACCTTGGTTTCCCATCTTTGAACATGACTTTCCATGGTATAATATGTTTGGCCATGGTTGTCCATAGTTTTTTATGATAGATTATGGCTCCACATTTTGGAAATGGTAGACCATATTCAATCATATTATCAAGTGAAGGGACTAACCTTATTAATCCTTGGGATTACTATTATAAACCCAAAATATTAATAATCCCACTGGTTTATTAAACTCTAACATTGTAAACCTAGTGGAATAATATTAAACCTTAAGGTTAGTATTATAAACCAAAGTAGAACCTTAGGGTTAGTATTATAAACCAAAGTATTACAAACCATAAGATTAATATTATAAACACAATGGATTAACATTATAAATCCTTGGGTCTAATATTATAAATTCAAAATATTAACAAACCCAAGGATTTATTAAACCCTAACACTATAAACCCAGGTGAATAATATTAAACCCTAGAGTAAGTATTATAAACTGTTGGATTTTAATATTATAAACCCATGAGATTAATGTTATAAATCTTTGAGATTCACGGAGGGTTCATCGTTAGTTTAATGGCTTGAGATTTCTTTCTTTTTATATGAGTTTATTTCATATTAATGCAATTGAGGGAATTGGTGAGTGACAATTGGAGGTCACTTCCATGTAGTTCAGGGAGATGAATAGTTCAAAACATTAGTTCTTTCAGGTTGGAACTATTTTATTAAGATTATGTCGTTGTAACTCTGGAAATAATTGTAATATTACGTCGGTGATTAGTTTTTAATATTTTTAGTCTATGAGTTTGATTCATCCGTGAAAAAAATTGTAGTTTTGATTGGCTACAAATTACTCTTTTGCCTAATTGTCTTCAACTTTCTTTTTTTGTTTCGACCCTTGAGTATTTTATATGTAGAAATAATTGTAATATTCTGTTGGTGACTAGTTTTTAATATTTATTAGTCTATGAGTTTGATTCAATTCTGGTTTTGGTTTTGATTGGTGGTTACCCCCTAGTATTTACTTGTAGATCTGTGTTTTATTCTTTTTCCATAGGAAATTAGAAAGATTAGAAAAGTTTAATATACAAATATTTTGGTTCTTAAAAGATCTTAATTTAATATATCTTTTTTACTATTAGATTACAAGTAAAATTATTATAAGCCATTTGTTTATTAAAATATTTTTTTCTCTACAATTTCAAAAAATAAGTTTGCTATAAAAATTTGATATTAAAATAAAAATGTTGAAGGTATTGAAATAATATTTTGTCTCAACTATTCATTGATGTTTTAAATACTTTATTTTAAAAAATATAATTAAAATTAATGAATTAGAACTTCAAAACTTGACTTATTTAAAAAAACAATTACAAATGTGAATTAGACATGTACATTGTTTGTATCATAAACAACAACCATCCATTATTTGTTATAATTCAATGCATATTCCATATAATTTATAGCATCTTATATATTTCATATAATATTAGTTATTTATTCCACCTTTGAAAAAACACATGGAAAAAGACTAATTAGAATTAACCAATTAGAAACTGAAATTTTGATTTATTTAAAAAATTAATTACAAATGTGAATTAGACATGTGAGATCTTGTTGTTGTCCTTTGCATTTCAAACAACAGTCATCCATCATTGCTTACAATTCAATGCAGACTCTATCTCATTTATGGATTAATAGTTAAGAAAAAACTAAAACTAATAGTTAGACTTACTTCTCCTTGAACAATTTCTTGATGGCTTAATTTTTTCTTGATGGTTACAACATGACAAGTTCTTACATGTAATGGTAATTAAGAAAATCCAATTTCTAAATTTCATTTTGTTTTTTAAGATAGTGATAACACATTTTTAGTATTCAATCAATTTGTAGACAATTTGGGGAGATCCATGGAGTACCATTGCTTTGTTCACAATAACCATATTGAAATATATTTTTATTATCAATATATTTTTTAATGTTATTTAATAATTTTATGTGTAACATAATTTATATGATAATTTTTTTTAAATATCTATCATGTTATTCATTGGAGTTGAATGGGATTGGGGAGGATTCTATTTATTCCTTTTAACCACCCAACATAGCCCAATTGACAATTTATATGATTATATTAGCCTTACCTAAAAATTATTTAGTAAGAGATTGAAGAAAATGTTACATGTCAAGTTTATATGGAAAATAAAAGAAACTATACAATATTTTGTGTTAAATATGAAATATATCTGATAGTTTTGTTGAATTAAAATGTTAACATAATTGGTAATGCGGACCCGTGAGAAATTAATTTAATTCTTTAGTGTTTTGAGAATTGACCAATACCCATTTTAATCTCAATACTAAAAATACCTATACAAATATATTAATTATTATTATTTGTATATCTTGGTTCTTAAAAGATCATAATTTAATATGTCTTACATAGGTAGCTAGAGGGATTAGAAAATTTTAATATACAAATATTTTGGTTCTTAAAAGATCTTATTTTAATACACCTTTCTTACTATTAGATTACTAGTAAGTAAAATTATTATAAGAAATTTGTTTATTAAAATAGTTTTTTATCTACAATTTCAAAAAATAAGTTTTTTATAAAAATTTGATATTAAAATAGAAACGTTGAAGGTATTGAAATAATAATTTGTCTCAACTATTCATTTATGTTTTAAATACTTTATTTAAAAAAAATATAATTAAAATTAATGAATTAGAAATTCAAAACTTGACTTATTTAAAAAAAACAATTACAAATGTGAATTAGACATATAAATTTCTTTTTTCCGAGTTTGTATCTTAAACAACAACCATCCATTATTTGTTAGAATTCAATGCATATTCCATCTAATTTATAGCATCTTCTATATTTCATATAATATTAGTTATTTATTCCACCTTTGAAAAAGCACATGGAAAGAAACTAATTAGGATTAATGAGTTAGAAATTGAAAACTTAATTAATTTTAAAAAATTAATTACAAATGTGAATTAGACATGTGCATTTGTTTTTCTGGGAGACCTTGTTGTTGTCCTTTGCATTTCAAAAAACAATCATCCATCATTGCTTACAATTCAATGTAGACTCTATCTCATTTATGGATTAATAGTTAAGAAAAAACTGAAACTAATAGTTAGAGTTTCTTCTCGTTGAACGATTTCTTGATGGCTTAATGGTTTCTTGATGATTACAACAAGTCAAGTTTTTTCATGTAATGGTAATTAAGACAACCCAATTTCTCAATTTCATTTTGTTTTATAAGAGACCAATAATACATTTTTAGTATTCAATCCATTTGTAGGCAATTTGGGGAGATCCATGGAGCACCATTGCTTTGTTCACAATAGCCATATTTAGTATAAATCTCTATCAATCCATTTTTAGACAAGGAAGATCCATGGAGTACCATTACTTGTTCACACTAACCATATTGAGAATCTATCTATATCTTGAGTGATACCATTTTCGGTGATAGGTATTTGTGAATTAATTCTTATATATATGTCTTTTTTTGTTTTTTTTACTTTTTTCTATTTCACATTGAAATATATATTTATTATCAATATATTTTTTTGATGTTATTTAATAATTTTATGTGTAACATAATTTAGATGATAATTTTTTTTTTTAACATGTATCATGTCATTCATTGGAATTGAATGGGATTGGGGAGGATTCTATTTATTCCTTTGAACCACTCAACGTAGCCCAATTGACAATTTATATGATTACATTAGCTTTTTATGTAATGTAAAAATTATTTAGTAAGAGATTGAAGAAAATGTTACATGTCAAGTTTATATGGAAAATAAAAGAAACTATACAATATCTTGTGTTAAATATGAAATATATCATGATAGTTTTGTTGAATTATAATGTTAACATAATTGATAATGTGGAAAGTGAGAAATTAATTTAATTCTTTAGTGTTTTGAGAATTGACCAACACCCATTTTAATCTCAATACTAAAAAAATTTATACAAATCTATTACTTATTATTATTTCTACCCTAGAATAAATAATTAAATATAATAACATCTCACATACATCTCTTTATAGGATGAGGGAACATGGTAATTTTCTGTCCCTTTCCTATACCCCAATTACTAGATATTACTTACAAGGAATATTTATAAAATAGTATTAAAAAGACCAAAAAAACAATAGAGGGCATAGTTATCTCTTTGTTGTTTATTAAAAAAACCAAAAAAACAATAGAGGGTATAGTTATCTCTTTTTTGTTAATCTCCAATTTTTCACTTTTTATTAAAACTTGAACTTTCAAATTTTTCCCAACAATTGTAGTTGCCAAGAAAGCCCGCATGAGGAGATATGAAGGCATTGATATTTAGTCACTTTGCTCTTTTTTATCTAAAAATCTCTTTACTTGTTCTTTTAATTTCAATAACTCATAAAACATTAGACAAAAGACACTTGCTTATTTCAATCAGTTGAATAAAATGGGTCTTCCTGAAGGGTCTGTTGGAGAGGAATCTATTATTTAAAATATCACTAAATGAAGTTTCTTTGAAAACCAAAATGTAGTATCACCAAGGAAGAGATTTCTTACATTTAAAAGTTGTTACCATACAATAAATAAATGATTTAATTACTCTTTGTTAGATGGGAAAACAAATGATTTCTGCAAAATTGCATAAATTTTTAACTTCTTTCATTTATGCTATTCTTTCCTATGCTACAACCTTAAAGCTTTTCTTTTGCAACATGCGGTGCAATTGGTAGTTATTATTAAATGTTTGCAATTAAAAAAAGTGAGATTAAATTGAGAACTAACATTTTTTTTTGGTAAAAAAGTAAGATTAAAGAAAGTTCATTTAGATTTTCGAGGATGAAATTTAACTTCATCCCTATGGACAAAATTCTACGATTTCACTTATATGGTTACATTAGTTTAACAACAAATGAATTAATCTTTTTCCTCAATAGTTGACCCTTATTCATATAAATTATCTTCGCCATATATTGTTAGAGTCGTATCCACTATTCATTCAACACTCTATATCACTAGTGTGACCATTTAAATTAAATGGGTGGTAAATTCTCATAATATCACCAAAACTTATGCAAATAGTTATATTAAATTTAGGTAGAAAGATTATTATGACTTTTCATTCAACACTCTATATCATTAATGTAACCATATAAATTAAATGAATAGGATATGCTCATAACATGAGCAAAACTTATGCAAATAGTTACATCAAAATTAAGTAGAAAAATTATTCATATTGTTAGATATATTTTTCCAATGAAAATGTTGGAGGACCAGAAATTATTCTTTGTCTTGAATTTAAGAACATTTATCGAGCTATTTTTCACCCACTTAGTTTACGAAAAGGCATGTTTAAATTCTCAAGCTAAAAATAATAATATAAATCAAATAGATATTTCAACGAATCAGTTTTGATGCATGAATTGCGGTAAGACTCGTGAAATTGCTCTGTTACTCGATCACTTCCTCGCTTCCTTCCTATCCACATGGATGCCGAAAAAATAATGTTATGATCATTTTGAAAACTTTACTTTATATAAATATCATAAAATTGTTAGCAGTAAAAAGGTGAAAAATAGTAAATTGATTAATTTTTTTTAATTATTATTATTGTAATTATTTTTTAAAGTAATCTGATAATGTCAAAATATTTAATAAGGATTGTTTTGAAAATTTGACTTTACAAATATATTCTAAGAATATTGTTGGCAAAACAATTGATGGTAAAAAGGTGGAAAAAAAAAATGTAAATAGTAAATTTATTATTTATTATTTATTTTATTATTATTATTATGAAATGTAATTTGACAGAGTCAAAAATGTTTAATATGATAACATATAACATTACAAAATTTCTTTCAAGAGTTTATGGATGTAATTAAAAAAAATAAGATTAAATTGAGAACTAACATTTTTTGTAAAAAGATAGGATTAAAGAAAGTTCATTTAGATTGTCAATTTAACTTCTTTATATGGACAAAAGCCTACCATTTCACTCATATGGTTGCATTAGTTTAACAACAAATGAATTAATCTTTCTCCTCATAGTTGACTCTGGTTCATATCAATTCTCTTAGTCATATGTTTTTAGAGTCTTATTCACTATTCATTCAACATTTTATATAACTAATGTGACCATATAAATTAAATGGGTGGTAAATTCTCATAATATCACTAAAAATTATGCAAGTAGTTACATCAAATTTAGGTAGGAGGATTATTATTCACTATTGATCATTCAACACTCTATATCACTAGTGTGACCATAGAAATTAAATAGGTAGTAAATGCTCATAGTATCACCAAAACTTATGCAAGTAGTTACATCAAATTTAGATAGAAAGATTATTCATATGATTAATTTTCAGTTTAAAATTGGATAGTGAAAATTAAAATAGAAAACATCCCACCCTTTCAATTTAAAAAATTCTTTTCAATTTCAAAATATAATTAAATAATATAGATCACTTAATATAAAGAAATATATCAAATGAAATTATTTTATATTATTTAATTTTAACAAGTTAAAAGATTTTAAATATTTTTCAATTATAATTTTTAAATAATTATAGTATTTTAAATAAAACAAAATGAAACAGAAACTATAAAACTATGTTTCATAATTTTTTATGATTATATTATACGTTGTAATAGGTTCAAAATATATTGTCACATCATAATGATGAAATGCATAATACAGACAAATATACATATTATGGAAAATATTAAAAATAACTAATACACTTTTTTTATTTCTTAATATTCATGATAGTGCAGCTCTTCCAAAAATCTCTTTCAAATGTGCTATCTCACTTCATGATAAATTATAAGTTAATTATAGTTAACTTATTGAAAAGAACATATCTTTTAGATACCAATATGTTATATTGGTATATTTTTATAAAGAATAGATAACATAAAATCTATATAAATTTAAATAAATAATCTATATATATATATAATGGTTAGAAACTTGACTATATTTAGAGGGGTCAATTAATATAGTACATTAATGGTCATCCATTTTTAATTTTATTTCGAATAGTTGTGAGAATTACTAAGATGTAATATATCATAAGAATAACATATCTAAAATGTAAACATCATTAAATTACAAAACAAGAATTAACACATAAGAGCAAAACATGTAGACCAAATATAACTAGAAACCTATAAAGGAAAGTACCTACTCACTCGTTTAAATCAATTTTTGTAGGTTTCTACCTACATGAGGCTTCAACCTCTCTTTTATTTTGCAAGCTATAACTTGTTGGAAGTACCCACACCCACTTCTTATAGTCTCCAACATATAGGCTTTTTCAAGCTACTACCTGAAATGAGACCCTAATCCTTTAATAAAATAACAAAATTATTTTCCTAATTTACGTGGTCTTTTAATTTTGAGTTCTTCCTTTTATTGGATATGTTATGTATTATGTCTCTGCCCCTTTATCTTTTGTCAAGAAATCTTCAAATCAAGCCTCTCAACTCTTCAATAATATGCAATATACTTTTCAAAAACATCAATGAGTATATACATGTCGTTATATTTTAGTATTCCAACACTTGAGTTTAAAATAGAATCAACAATCACATTTTCATTTCACATTTTCACGACTTATTGTCTCTTTTTATTCCAACGTTGTATCTTTGTGGTCCACTAGTTCATTTCACATTTTTTCTTGGTATATTCATTTCATGCTACACATGATCTATTTGTTTCAAATTCTATTTATTTTTTGAATATGTTAATCTTTAATGATTTGTTGAAAAGCCTCTGAAGTACTATCTTCAAGAACAAGATTTGAGAAACTATTAGTTACACTTCCATTTTCATTGTTTGAAATCCCCACATCTTCATTGGTTTTTTTTGTAAGACTCCAACGCATAATGCTTGCAACAAATATCAATACCATTTTAGGATTGACCTCAACAATGTCTTCAACTAAGGAAAAATGAGCATCTAAGCTTCCTTGCAACATTGATTATATAATTGCCTATTTATTTAATAGTAAATTTGAAAAAAAATTATGTGTGTTTTAATTTACTATATGTTTTATAAATTCCTCTAAAAATGAAACAAAATTAAAAAATCTCAATTTTGGAACTATTTAGATTTCAAGAATTTTATCCTCTCATCAAAAGGAATTTATACTAGTATTAATATATTCAAACATAAAAATCCATATTAATACAATAAAATAAAATAAAGTTAAAATATGAATCTAATTCAAATAAAATCAAGAAACTTATTATGCTTATGGACAAAGAATATTCTTAATGGAATCAATTTATTATCTTCATCCACTGACCTAAACATATCAAATTTACCATATAAGGCATTATTGCGAGTGAAAAAGCTAACTTCAGGTTGGGAAATATATTTTTTGTTTTATAAGTTTGGGATTGGTGAGGCTACAATGGTTATGTCCTTGGACACTCGAATAAGGTGGGAATTGAACGAGTGACTTAATATCTAGGAGTTCCTTAACAAAGCACCCCCAATCACCATCTATCTAAGACCCATTGGCAAGTTATGGAAATAAATTATTGAAAAGAAAGTTATTCAAATTTATTGTACTCGTCATTTTGGGAAGATTAGAGTTCCTAAAATTAGTGTGAGATATGGTTCATATTATTGCAATTTTCCACGGAAAGTCTTACATTTTTGCTATCAATATTTCTGGAGCTATAGTTCCATTAATGCACTAGGGCAGTCTATGCCAACCCTTGGATTTAGGCAAGTAAAAAATCCAAACATTACCCAGTGCATTATTGAAGCTCTAGCTACAGAAATATTAGTTTCCTTACATTTCATGGATCAAGTTCATTTCATTAGAGTGGGCGTGTAGTTGGTGTAGGAAATTCCAATGTTAAACAATGATAACAAATAACAAAATATCATCATGCCTTCTGAGTCTGAGAAGGATGTCCCTTCATGCCATAATTGCATTCAAGTCAGTCATTTCAATTACCAACGAATTGCAAAATGGTGATATATCTATTATAATTATTTGGCAAAAGTGACATCACTAACGTCTTTAGTGAACGTTCACACAAAGGTCATTTTTCATTAAGTTTGGTATGTGAGCATTTTGAATTATTTATCTTTTCTCCATCAGGAAAAATTGATAGGATATGTTAATTCTTAATAGGTATGGATTAAATGTTAAAATTAAAAAATTCAACAGGAGAAAAACCAATTATTTTTAAAGATTACTCTAATGAGGTCACAAATTTTCCCAGAAAATAGAGGAAATTCTGATAAGATTTTGACCAAGATCTGACAATTTTTTTGGGAAATATGGGTTACAACTGCAAGATTCAGGTTTTTGAGTGCCCCAAGGGTTTTTGATGTTGTTGAATCCATTTCCACTTTTTAAAAAAAAATGAAACACTGCAATTGCTAAAAAATTTCAAGAAAAAAATTATCGGATTGCAGCAAAAAATGGCTTTTCGAGAAAATTTGTGGCCTCGGTAGACAATGCCTATTTTTTATTGAGAAACAAAATTAATTTTTGCATATTCAATCATCTGCAATCCCATTTTTCTTAGTACAAAAAAATACTCTTGGAATATGGGAAACCATGAAAATTCATTGATCAATAGTCTAAACTATCTGGAAACCAAAAATATTTAAATTGTATCATTATTCTTATGCCATTTTGATATGATAATTGTATTTTGAAAATGGATTATGACTAGATATACTCCCTATTTTCCATAATGATAGAAAAATGTAAACATAAAATCCCATTCTTCTGTGATTAATCAACTGTGATAAATAATCTTCCTCTGTTTCTAAAGGGAAACTAACAAGGTGTCCATGGTCATCATATCTTGAAACACCCGAAGATGTTAAAAGAGTCGTCAATAAGGACTTTGAAGCTTATTTCTCCCAACAGAATAGTGCAACCATGTTTGGAGAGGAGATATTCCACCTTATTCTTCTCTCTGTATATGTGGGTGAAAGGGTTGAAACTAAAGGACTCCACCAGAGCTCTAATGTGTTGCATCTAGTGGAATAAAGAGGGTGGTCCAAAAGATGTTTTCCCTTGAGCCCAATCAATAACCATTTTAGAATCACCAACCACCACCATCTGCTCTATGGCCAACCAACTAGCACATCTCAACACACCCAAAATTGCAAGCACTTCTGCTTTGGTATTGGATCCTTCAACCACATACCAACAAAACTAATAGGTATGACCAAGGTTCGGGAAAATATAAGCCCCACACATGAATACCCAACTAGATGAAGTCCCATAAAAAATTAGACGAATTTTGAGGTCTAAAATTGGAATCCTAAGGAAATTATAAAATAATAGTGGAAATGATAATATAATATTAGATTACATCATCAAATTTTAGAGGGAAAAAAGAAAAAACTATTTTTTTAACTCGTATTTTCAACTTATCTCCCTATAGGTTTACTCAAATTTTGAGTGACAGCACTCATTGGATGCAGAATTTTATTCATCATCCAAGGAGTACCCATGTTTCATACTTTCGATGGACCCTGCTACACAAAAAATGATAAATATATTAAAAACATGATTGCAATCACGTTTTTTCATGTATTTCTCATTTTTTTTGTAGCATGGTCCATCAAAACTATGCAACATGGGTACTCCTTAGATGAGGAATTATGAAATTTCAGTAAAATATTGGGGAGATAAGTTGAAAATACGAGTTGAAAAAGTAGTTTTATTATTTTATTATTTTTTAATATTTTTACTTTTTACTCCAAAAATGGTGAATCATTTCCCATGGTTAACATCATCATATTTAATCCTATTGGTTCTTACACATTTTATTTTGATTGTACATTTCTCTTAGAAGTCCCATTTTAGACATCAAAATTTCTCTAATGATAGCCCAACGAAACAGATGGCTTGATATCATTGTAGCAACAAATTCTCATCGGTAACTTCGGCTTCCAAGGCCTGATCTCCTAAAAAAATTCCATAATCATTAGAATTTTGATTCACACTATAGTGTTAATCTAATCAAAGATTTTGACATTCGAGCTCCTCCATATTTCCCAACAGAAGTAAAAAGGAAGTTCTCTATATTCTTTCTAACCCTCAATCCACTGTGTAATACACATGTCAATAGAGAAGTTGTCAACATTAGCAAGAATATTGAGCAACAAATAAACCTCTTTCCATAAAAAAAAACCACAAAATGACAAGAAATAAAAATATGAACCACCTCTTTATTAGCCCTACGCCACAAAGTACAAATTCCAAGACCTTGAAAACCTCTTTTTGTGATATTATCCCACGTAAGTATCCAATTGTGGACCTCCAGCCACATGAAACACTTCAATTTTAATGGAAGCTCCCACTACCGTGCTTATGAAATCAAGGAGTCACCAAAAGGTAATCTGCGCCCCTAAGTAATGTGGGCCCTATGTCACTGACCAAGATTTTTCCAACCCTCTGATGCAGGAGCATCTTACCTCCAAGTCAAAATGTATTTTGACTAGACCTAGGGGTTTTCATCTACCAAGGGATTTGTTTCCCTAAGATTGTTTTCGTTCTTTATTTTAATGTATAAACCTGTTTTTTTATGACAGTTCTATGACTCTGAGGAATATTGTAATGAAATATTCTTGTTAAGAGAGATTTCAAGAATAATGTGTGAGTTAGAGAGAATATTGGATTGGTTAGAATATGGAGAGATGAAACAACCCTAAATTAGAGGGTATAGGTGAGGATTTTATGGATCTAAGAGAGATTTTTGGATTTGAAACCAAATTGGTTTCAATCCTTCATGTATCAAAAGGTTTTATGTAAATTAGACAACAAGAGGAGTGTGTTTACAAAGAGGAGAGGTGTTAGAATTAGAGAGACTTGAGGAACGAGAGAGGCCAAAAGGAAAAAATAGGGCCAAATCGATGTATTTTGTAAGCAAAATACCTTTTGTAATTATTTGGATATAATTCAAAAACACTATGTTCGAGTGTATTTTGAGTGAGAATCTTAGTTCACTATGAATTTTGAGCATTTTTTTATAAAGATATGTATTGAGGTTACAGGCATATAGCTCAAGAAGGATAGTGGAACCTTAATTCAAAAGCCTAAGAGGAAGGTTGAGACTTTATACCAGCTAGAGTGATTGAAGTCGAAGCTCAAATTTAAACCAGACCAGTGTATGCAGCAGAAGTATTATACAAGATATTTAGTATCATGTGGTGGAAAAATATCAGGAGAGATAAACGTTGTTTTTTTATCAACAATGGATCAACAATCCATTAACTAGAGAAGAAAAATTCTAGAGCAGGACATGCAATCAAAGTCGCAGCAGAAGTCAAGAATAATTTTGATATATCCAACACTTAACGTATTTTACATTGAGAAGAGTCTGCCAACTTTCAGTGTCGGGATACATGAGTTGACAGAGTAAGGAAACAAAATAGTCAAGTGACGGCTCCAGATCGGAGGTCTTAATATGGGAAGGAAAACAGAAGAGGGTATAAGATAGCATCGGTATGATGTGGCAAGTGGGCACCACCCAGAGGAATTGTTTGGAACCCGAGTCTAAGTGACTTGGTAGAGAGGTACTGAGACTCATAACCCTGGAAATAGGAACCAGAGGGAGAGTGTTATAGATTTCATATATAATAGAGTAGCGGCCTGGGGGTCTGGAGGAGCACTCGAAGGTTACAATTTTTGGGAATCACAATTGCTTTTAGACTGAAGCCCACAAGTGTTAGTCAACGATCACATCGCTAGATATAAGGATCCATGAGAGGCAGTTATTCCATGTCACGAAACACATGGGGAGCATTGGTTTATCTAATGTCTAACAATCTCCCCCCCAATGCAATCCGAGTGTGTATCGAACTCATGACATACACTATGATACCACTTGTTGGGAATCACAGTTGTTGTTAGACCAAAACCCGTAGGTGTTAGTCAACATTCACGTCGCCAGAGATAAGGATCCATGAGAGGCGGTTAGTCCATGTCACAAAACACATGGGGAACATTGGTTTATCCAATATCCAAAAACAATATGTTGCATGAAAGTTTAACACCGGGTTGGAACAGAGCAGGTGGAGCCCACCTAGTCGGTGCCTAACCTATAAATATAAGTTAGAGCACTGGAGGTTACGTGTCAGGATTTAAATGCAGGGACATATGGCAAGAAAACTTGGTCGGGAATCGACACAAGTACATGGCTCATTCGGCAAAAATCGCCATGAGGACAGTTGGAAAGGTGAATCTTATTTTTAGTTTCCTATGAAGGTAGACCATTGTAGGAGCAGTGTGTTTTCTACAAATTTTATTTTTTGTTCTGCAAATTTCAAAAATTTGCATCATGACACAATGAAAGTTAGCAACAGTCGGTCAACAGATTCAAGGAAGAATTTGTCTTTTTATAAGAAGCTCAATTTGATGAAATTGGGGAGATTTCAGTGGTTCAAGGTTGGAAGAGTGGAGAATTAGTCTCCTCATCTTCAGTTTCTGTAATTCAGAGAGCTTTTGGGGTCCAAAAGCTTCCCATTGGGGATGTGTGATTAGGAGATCATGTCCAAGTTTAAAAATTACTCAAAAATGGAAGGGCTTAGAAATTATTGCAATCTGAATGACCGGAAAGGTCTCATCGATGCAATTCTGGCGCCGTGAATGGTTCTCAAAACCGAATTTGTATGTGAAAGTTATGAAGGTTTGAAGTCTCTAGTAAACTCCATTTTTCAGTTGACCAAAGTTGACTTTTAAATTTGGGAAAAAAAATATATATTCCAAGGAATATTTTGGGAATATTCCTTAAAATATTCCTTGGAATATTCCCTGTAATATTCCACAAGGGTGAATTGGATTTGGACAAGTGGCAAGCTTTGGTTGGAGGTTTGTTTGACTATGTTACAACAGACCAATAACAGGCTACCACGTGGCAGGCCTAGAGGCCGCCACGTGGCCCAGGAACTGTAATAAAAAATGTTTATGGAGGCCCGGGGTTTCGAACACCCGACTTCCCATTTACAAATCCAACATCGGACCAATTCACCTACACAATAGTTCTTATAATGCAAAGGGGTAAGGTTCTATATAAGGTTTAAATTAATCGCCGACAAAAAAAGAAATAGGGCTAGCCCCGTCCACATGACTCGGTGCCCAAAACCTGGGGCCTAAGTCCTAACCACCCGAAGACCTAATCGTCTGTGGTCTTCGGTCATGTGACTACTCAAATACTAATGCGGATGGTGGGCAGTTAATAAACCACGGGTTTCCAGGTGGTTTGGGTGGCGGTCCATGTGACCCCGCCCAACTTAACATTTAATTCAACAGCGAACAGTTCCACCAGTCTTGGTGCCTGCCGCTAATCGGGATAAGGCCAAATTTGGCACTCCTAACTGGGGTTCCTCCAGTTTTGGAGGAGGTTTTCTAGTGACACTGGGCAAAAAAAAATTTTGCCCATAAATTTCTCAATTTTCGACCAAACAAGATGAAATTTTAGTCAATTTTGGGTTTCTTAAGCATTCTAGATAGTTTGGAATAGGTTTCAAAGCGAACAGAGGTGATTTATACCATCTTTTTCTTCAGGGAAGAGGAAGGAGCCATCAGGGCCATCATGGAGGAGGCACTGTTTCGGGTTGTATTTCACTGTTTAAGGTGAAACGAAAGCCATTTCTAGCTATTTTCTATCTTCTGAAGTCAAATTTACAGTTTTTCTTGCATTTTTAGGCATATTTTTCACTATGTAATCATTTTGAGCAAATTAATAGAGAAAGGAAATGCCATTGGGGAGACTTGGACCGGCAGATGCAGCCCAGGAGGGGTGAACTGCCTCAACAATTTGTTGTGTTATGTTATGGTGAATTTTACTTGTTATTTATTTCTGCTGTGGTATGTTAAACAGTAAATTTAAATAATAAATCCTCGCACATAAAACTCATAAACATTACCAAAACTATTTTTTTTAACCTACAAGTCATGGAGAACACTTTGCACACTAAATTATATGGAAATGGATACTTTGCATAGCATTACAAATAGTTCCATTTTCAGATCACTCTTGCAGGGAAAGTGCCTCCTATTTCCATTTCTACAACTCAGAGATCAATAAAATCTTTTCGAAACTCCATCCCACAGTGGGACCCGGTGTTCCACTACATGCAATATCAATGGTGGGTGTGACAGCCTCTCTATTTTGGGACTTCTCCACCTCTGCTATTGATTCTTGTGTAACAATACCGTCATAGGTGGGTTCTTATGTAGTAGTCTTCTTAATTTTTCCTTGGTCTACCTTGGTTCATTTAGCGATAGAGGAATATACTCCAAACCCCTTGGAACCTTCCATAATTTGACTCCTATATCAAGTAACCTAAATATTTATAAGCCATAGTATCGATTGTTATCTAGCAAGCCCCCATATATTCGATTAGTTGTTTTAATAAAAGGTGCCTTTGTGTCTTGATTTAGTAATATGGGCCAACACTTTCACCTAAAGGGTCGATCTCTTGACATTGATCATAACTGGTTGTAGCATCCAAGACAGCCATATGATGAAGTCTCAATAATAACATTGCACCTCAGCACTGCTACAAAAAATCTTAAGTTTGAGTGTCCCAGATTCTACAAGTAGTATCCTGATTTCCTGTAGCAAAATATCTAAATGAGTAGTCCAAATGCCCTCTCAAACTAGAAATAACCTTCCCTATTTGAGTGTTATTATTATCATTCATTCCAATCAGATCTCTAATACCTATTAATGTATGGTAATCTCACCTATGACATGTATGCTTATGCATTAAGTTGAACAGAAGCATAGGTTAGTACTTATACAACAAGGGTACTTCTATAAATCATGCAACAAGCATCATAACACCAGCAGCCTACAGGAGTAATAATCTGTGTGAATCGTTGTGAACCATGCAAGTGCCTACACGAGGTCATTTTGGTATGCCAAGTCAACATGTGACATCTGGTGGTCCACACTTGTGGGGAATTCAATTCTTATGCCATAAGCTAAACTAACACTTAAATTTGTGTGTTATTCTCATAACCTGTAACCCATTTAGCATGACATAGTAGCGTTAAAAAATCACTCTAGGGAAACAGAGGCATAGGTTAACCATTTATATGCCACCTACAAAATTTTTTAGAAGAAAAGGGAAACTTCGGGCATGTACCATCCCAATCTATGGCAAAGCATCCACGATAGAAAAATTAAATTTACACAGATCTAAGCTACAACTAGAGAGGGTTTTGTGCTACTTTCAATGATAATTATTATGCATCCTTCAGAGGTAATCATTAGGAAATTAATTTCAATGCATTAAATTATACATCCATTAGATGATCATAAACCCAAATTTATTAATAATGGAGGTAATATATGCATCAACAAGATATAGTGAACTCTGTCATGGTATCTGAACTATGAATCATATGTAAGACATCGACAGTTCTGCCATGCCATTGATGTAATATATTGTGTTGTATATCAGTTTTTTCTTGAGACATTTTTAACATCAATAATGAGCAATTGTTACAAGGAAGAATCATAAACCTAAAATGGGTTATGTATCAATGGGCCACGTGTAAAAGTGCAACCTGAAGTATCAATGGGTTATTAGTTATAATGAGATTAATAATTATTGATTATATTTTAAGAAGGTAGTTAATTATGAAATATATTTATTTATTTTTCGTGTTAATTTTTTTTAAATATTGTCTCGATATGAAATATTGGACCATGGTCAACCATGGTCCAATGCCACATTGTGACATGGACAGCCAAGTTCAACCATGGTTAGTCATGGTCAATCATTGTCAACCATAATTGATCCAACGCCACATTCTGACAAATATTGTATACATACGAAAATCAATCATGGTGAACCATGGTTCATCTTCGTATTGTGAAAAATATTTTCTCAATACGTAAATCAACCATGGTCAACCATGCTTATTTTAACATTTATAATATTTCTCACAGGGTTTATATACCTTGGTTTATAATATTTATCATAGTGTTTTCCATAGGATTTTCTCAATATGAAAATAAAAAATGGCCAACCATGGTCCAATGTCGTATTGTGACAAAGATTGTGTCAACGTGAAAATCAACCATGGTCCAACGTCGCATTGTGAGAAATATTATCTCGACATTACAATCAATCATGGTCAACCAAGGTCAATAACTGTGGTAACATTGTTTCAATATGATTTATTGTGACAAAGATTGTGTCAATATGAAAATAAATTATGCTAAACCATGCCCAACCATTTCACAATGTCACATTGTGTCAACGGTTGTCTCAATATGAAAATCAATCATGGTCAACCATAGTCCAACTTCGCATTGTGATAAATATTGTGTCAATATGAAAATAATACATGTTAAACCATGTTTATTTTGGGGTTTATTATATTTATATTAGGGTTTATATACCTTGGGTTTATAAAAGGCTTTTCTCAATATGAAAATAAATCATGGTTAACCATGGTCGAATATCGCATTGTGACAAAGATTGTCTCATTATGAAAATCAAACATGATCAACCATGGTCCAACATCACATTGTGACAAAGATTGTCCCAATATTAAAATCAATCACGGTTAATATTGGTCAATAACCATGGTCACATTGTGCCAAATATTATCTCTTGGTCCAATGTCACATTGTGACAACCATAGTCATCCATGGCCAACCATGATCCAATGACGCATTGTGACAAAGTTTGTATCCATATCAAAATCAACCTTGCTCAGCCATGGACAACCATTGTCCAATGTCACATTGTGCCAAATGTTGTCTCAATATGAAAATCAATCATGGTCAACCATATTCCAACATCACATTGTGACAAGTATTGTGTCAATACGAAAATCATTCGTGGTTAGCCATGTTTATTTTTGGGTTTATAATATTTATCTTAGATTTTATATACCTTTGGTTTATAATAGCCTTTCCTCATTATGAAAATCAATCATGGTAAATCATGGTCAACCATGGTCCAATGTCGCCTTGTGACAAAGATTGTCTCGATATGAAAATCAACCATGATCAACCATGGTCCAACATCACATTGTGACAACCATGGTCCAACGTCGCATTATGACAAAGATTGTCTCAATATGAAAATCAACCATGTCAAACCATTGTCCAATGTCACATTGTGCCAAATTTTGTCTCAATATGAAAATAAATCATGGTCAACCATAGTCCAAAGCCGCATTGTGACAAATATTGTGTCAATATGAAAATCATTAATGGTCAACCATGGTCATCCCTTGGGTTTAATATTATTCCCTTGCATTTATAATCCCTTGGGGTTTTAATATTATTTCCTTAAGTTTATAATATTTATATTAGAGTTTATATGCCTTAGGTTTATAATAATATTCCACTGGGTTTATATTATTCCCTTGGGTTTATAATACCTTCGGGTTTTAGAATTAATCCCTTAGATTTATACTATCAATCCATTGGTTTTATTAATTGAAGCATTCATATCCCTTGGCTTTATCAATCCCATGGTCCAACATCACATTGTGACAACCATGGTCATCCATGGTCAACCATGTTTATTATAGGCTTTATAATATTCATTATTTATTATTAATATTTTAGTAGCAATATTTTTTTGTAAGCTTGACACGACTACATCATCATCATGTCCACTATATCACCCACATTAGGGTAGGGAATTGAACTAGTGACTTCACTTCAAGGAGGGCCTTAACAAAGCACTTGATCATCATCTATCAAAGACCTGTGTACATTTTTAGTAACAATATTACTGTTAGCATTATTATTTAATTAAATTATTAAATATTATCTAATATTTATTTATTTATTTAAATTTTTTAAATTATTTAATTTTTAATATTATTATTTATTATTATTTAATATTTAATTTAATTATTATTATTTATTTATTAAGTATTATTATTATTAAGAAGTAAATATTTATTATTATTATTATTATTATTAAAATTAAATAACGAAATATTTATTATTTATTATTATTAATAAATATCTATTATTTATCAAATATAATTAATATTTATTAATAATAATCATCAATTATTAATAATAATATTACCAATAAAAAAAATTGTAAGCTTGGTAGGACCTTTCTCTTCCATTAATCAACAAAAAAGGCAAGTTACATCCACATGCATATGGTTAAGTGGCCTCAACTTGCCGAGAGGGAAACCAAGTTTGTTGACCACCTAATGGCATGATAAGCCATCCATAAACAAAAAATAATTAGTCTAATCATCCATACCAAGTAAGTATTTTTGTCTTTGTACTGCCTAGACTCTAGATAACTGAAAACATAACTAGAAACATACTAAAACTTATAGTAAAGGAACATCCACCAAACTATTCATAACCAACAGACTCAACTAGAGCAGGGTCCTTAGCATTGGAACGGGGAGCTCGGTTTGCGGAATGCAAGGTATATGATCCTCAATTCGATGCAGACACTCGTTTTGCTTCTGCAATTGAAATTGAATTTTTTGAAACTCTTTGTTGTAATCTGAAAACCCCTGAGTTTTCGCAACCACTCCTAATGAAATCCTCTTTAAGGCTTTAGATAGAATGCTTTTCATCAACAAATTCAAGTGCATATTTTGTTTAAAATGAGTGGTTATGCCATGGGTGTGGCCTAGATCGGGCACCAAGATGTGCCAAAGCTCCATATCAATGTCCATGATTCTTGCATGCTTTTTCAAAGATCTTCCCATTCCTTAATTAACTGAAAGACCTTGGCCAAGGTACCATCATGATACGATGTGGTCACATCATCAATAATACTAGAGATTGATTTGCGACCTCGAGTTTTGGCCCCATAGGAGTTGGGCTAGCTAGTCGTCGGCGACCCCGTAGATATTTTACCTCGACCCCTCAAGATTTGGGTTGCTTTTCCTTTTCCAGAGGTCGAACAATCCATAGTTTAGCACCTGCAATTGTCTTGAAAAACTAAAAAATATGCTTAACCGATTATGAGGGAAGCCACAACCCAGAAGCGCCCAACTTCCAAGGGCTGCTACCGAGATGAGGACCTTCCAGAGGAAATAGGTAAGAGGCCAGAGACTGAAAGAAATATACCCCATATATCACCTATTCAATCATCCAATTCAGACTCTCAATGCAAACATACAACCATAAAGACAAAACCCCTTGAAACCAACATACAACGCATTTCTCCCGAGGAGCCAAAGGGCATAGATGTAGATTGAGTCGTCCTAATGCCAGATGCCTAAGGGTTCTACGACAAAACCATTGATCCAGCAAGAGACCCCGAAGGCAAGGTGGAAGAGAAAAGGCAGGAGCGACGATAAAGCCACCAACAAAATAAACCTATGCGAGATAATAAAATTCCAAAGATGATAGACACAGAGAGGCCAGATGGAATTGAGACCGCCTCCTTATCCAATTCAAGCACATAAAATTCTATATAAGCCACCTTTCTCCGCAAACCCAAAGTATTAGAAACAATCAATCCAAAAGCCCACAAACATAGACACTGAACCATGGGGGCATTGTAAAAGGAGTTCAGCACATACCCGTGAACCATAACGTGAAATGGTCGTGACTAAACCCGCATCTAGAGAGTCCTCTCCTGCTGAAACTGCTCCAAGCCATTGAACAATACAGACCAACGCCAAGGGAAACAACTACCACAAATAAGAAACTTGCCAGACTCACCCTAGAATGCTCTGGATATCTCCCACTCGCAAAAAGTATTGCCACCTTCAATGAGAGCATTAAATTCCCACATGTAGAGAGCCACTGCTCCATGTGCTTCGTGCACGTGGAGGGCAGGGAGGGGCTCCTCGAAATGACCCACATGAATCACCTGTGGAAGTAATTTTTTCCATCTCTATTGAGATTTGAACAAGATGATGAGCTTAGTGGAAAGAAGTTGCCTTCATTAAGTGGGCCCGCAGGCTATTTTTGGTGCAAGTCTATTTTTAGACTATGTCTATCATATTTTATGAGTTCCAGGATGCTATTTGTGGATGGTTGGTCAAGTTGGAAAAATAGATGAAATTCTATTTTTAGACATATTCGGTGGAATCTATTTTTATATTGCTAGTCTAAAAATAGATATGTCGAATATTATTAGCTCTTAATAATATTTGGACTATATACATTATCTTATTCTCTTGGAGCACTTCGCTTATGCACAAATGTGGCACATGAGTCGAGCGGTAATAAAACTACGCTATTCCTAAGGGTTAAGTGGAGCTATTGCATGGAGACTTCGCTAGAACTCATGTGAGCTGCAGTTTGGTGAGTTATTGAGGTAGTTGGTGGAGTTGTGTTCAATTTAACTTAGTTAAACATAGTTGAGCTAGTTGTATCTAGTCTAATTGATTGATACACTAGTGAGAGTGCTGTGAATTAATTATTAATTAATTCACTAATTATTAACTCATTAATCAACTGAATAATACATCAGTTAACTATAGTGCATGGACAGTTTCAACGGAGACCAGTGGAGAGGTAGGTGAAAGAGTAGTGTGACTACCAGTTGTGACTATAATGTTGCATGATTTGCAACACACAGTGGTTGGAGATGCCAATGAGGATTTTGTGAGCAAGGCTAGACCAATTCGAGTTCATTCAGAGCCATTCTTCAGCAGTGATTGCGCAGTGGAGGCAGGCTAGCAGGTGGCAGAGATTGGAGCAAGAGATTTGCTAGATTGGACCTCATTAGTGTGTAGAAATTGGAGATTGTACTGAGAGTTTGTGAGGAGATTTGTATGATGATTGTTACATGATATCTATGACATATAATATACAGATAGTTGGGGGTTTTTAGCTTTACGATTTCCCATAAATTACTGTGTTCATATGTGTGAATTTTTATGGTTTTAATGTGTGCATGTAATTGATTTTATTTCTGCAATTAATGATCAATGGTAGAAGAGATTTTGTATTGTGCATGAAGTCAAATAGTGTGTGATCAGGATAATGTCGAATGTATAACATATCAATTATATAATTTCTACATGGTATCGGAGCGATATTGATCATTGGAGCAATTGCAAAGCATTGAAGCAGTTGAGTTTTGTGCTGGTGGAATTCGAATTTGCAGCAGTGTTTTCTTGGTGTCAAAGTTGAGATGTATTTCAATAGATTGCGATTCGAGTATGCCCTTGAGGGCAGCTCGAATTATATTGCATGGAAGGACAGGATGGAGGCGGTGCTAGAGGATAATGGGTTGAAGGAGTTCATAGATGCAGAAATTCCAAAATCTGCTTCTAGCGATGCTGCCGCACTTGACGCATGGCAAAAGAAGACAACAAAATGTCAAAGGATTCTGTTGGAAGGTGTGAAGGATCACATAGTGTCCAGCCTTCATGGTAAAGCTTCTCAATTCTTGATGTGGAAAGCTTTGACAGACTTGTTCCAAAGCAAGAGCGACTAGAGGAAGTTGGCGCTCAAGGATAAGCTTAGGAAAATAAAAAAGGAGAAGAGCGAGTGTATACCCAAGTACCTCACGAACTTCGTCCAGTGTAGGGATGAGCTAGGAAGTGGGGGTTACTGTAGATGAAGAGGACTTGGTGAGCTTGGCTCTCCTTGGGCTTCCGAAGATTTGGCATTCCTATGAGGACTCTATCAATGGTCGGGAGAAACTGCCAGGATGGGAGCGACTTTGGTCGGATCTTGTGCAGGAGGAGATAAGGCAGAGTACCAGGGATGGATCTTCATCGAAGAATGAAGATGAGGAAAATTGCGCTTTGGCTGCCAAAGCAAGGAAGGGGAAGACCAAGAAGAATGCTTCTCAATCCGGTGCAAAAGGCAAGAAGCAGGACATGTCCAAGATGAAGTGCTTTCACTATCACCAACACAGACATTACATCACTAATTGTCCACAGAAGAAGAAAAATAAACGGGCTACTGGATCTGCAGCTGGAGAGGCCTTAGCCCCGCAATTTGAGCTGGATTTTTCGTTGATCGCATGCTTGGTCTCAAGTGTGTTGGGTTCAGTGTGGTTTCTTGACAGTGGTGCATCTTTTCATATGACCGGAGACAAATATTTGTTCATTGATCTGGATGAGAAGGATCTTGGAGTGCACATCGAGATGGGCGATGATGGTAGATACAGTGCAACTGGTATCGGGACCATTTCCTTTGAGAGGGAGTCTGGTAAACCTTTCATATTGAAGGAATTCATGCATGTTCCAGGATTGAAGAATAATCTGATCTCGGTGGCCATGTTGGAAGACAAGGGATATGATGTGGTCTTTAGCAAGGGAAAGGCTTTCCTGCGCAGTAAAGCAACTGGTGAAACACGGAGGATAGGGGTTCGAGTTAAGAACCTTTATCAATTGCAGGTATATGGCTGCGTAGAAATGGCAGGCAAGGCAGAAGGAGTGGTGAGCCGGGATGAGGGCGAGCTATGGCACAGGAGATTGGGCCATCTTCACCATGGTGCTTTAAAAATTTTGCAGCAGATTTCTACTGGGCTTCCCAAGGGTACACTTGCGCAGTCAGATCAGTGCAAGGGATGTACTTTGGGAAAATTTGTGAATGCCACCTTTCATGAGAAGGATAGTCATGCCACGACGATCCTTGAGAGAATTCACACAGATGTGTGTGGACCTTTCTCAGTAGCTTCGACAGCAAAGCACAGGTACTATGTGATATTTGTTGATGAATTTTCTCGGAAGTGTTGGATCTTCTTCATGCAAAAGAAGAGAGAGACATACTCAAATTTCTGTGAGTTCAAGGCACTGGTGGAGAAAGATTCGGGGAAGCAAGTGAAGGCTCTTAGGAGAGACAATGGTGGTGAATTCATCTCTAGCGAATTCAAGGACTTTTGCAGCGTAGAAGGAATTCGAAGAGAGCTCATAGCGCCTCATAACCCACAACAGAATGGGGTCGCGGAGCAAAATAACAGAATGATCGTGGGTACTGCACAGGCGATGTTGCATGATCAAGGCCTTCCCATACACTTGTGGGCTGAGGCATGCAATACTGCGGTTTATGTGCAAAACCGTTGTCCTCACAAAGTGCTTGACATGAGTACACCTAAGGAGGCGTTTTCTGGTAAGAGGCCTAATATTTCCCATTTGAGGAATTTTGGCTCACCTGTTTACATTCATGTGAAGAAGGATGCCAGGAAGAAGCTGGAGCCGACCGTAGAGGTTGGGATATTTGTGGGGTACACTGATACACCCCATAACTATTGTGTGTATTTTCCAGACAGTTGGAAGACTGTTGTGTGACGGGATATCAAATTTCATGAGGAGAAAGCCATGAAGTGTTCGCTTGAGAGGGAGCCACACTTGCATGCAGATGAGGAGCTATTAGTTCCTACGGATGAGCCTCAGGATGTGGATCATCCAATGAGGAGGTTCATGGAGTGGAAGAAACCACTCATGCAGTGCCAACCATCAGAGGTCGGAAGCGCACTACAGAAGCTGAGCGACTAATTCTTGATGCAGAGAAGATTGTAGGAGCACCGCGCAGATAGAGAAAATCACCTGACCAATATACTGGATACATGGCTTTGATGAGCAAGTGTATCGTGACAGAGCCATCCTCTTTCGAGGAAGCTGTGTAGGACCCTACATGGGTAGATGCCATGGTGGAAGAGTATGATTCGATTGTCAGAAACAGTGCATGGGAGATTGTCCCAAGCCCCGAAGGGAAATCAGTGGTAGGTTTGAGATGGATCTACAAAGTGAAGCAAGCAGCTGACGGGAGTGTGGAGAAGTACAAGGCAAGATTTGTTGCCCGAGGCTTCTCACAGATTGAGGGGATCAATTATGAGGGAACCGTTGCACCTATCGCAAGGTATTCTTCCATACGGACGATTCTTGCTCTCTCAGCGTAGATGGGGTGGATCATTCATCAGATGGATGTGAAGACTGCGTTCCTCAACGGAGTGATTGAGGAGGAGGTGTACATAGAGCAGCCCGAAGTTTTTGAGATATTCAGCAGTGAGTCGCATGTGTGCAGGCTCAAAAGAGCATTGTATGGGTTGAAACAAGCACCTCATGCTTGGTACACATGGATTGACAGTTATTTCACCGAACTTGGTTTTTCCAAGAGCGAGGCGGATCCCAACCTGTACCAGATAGTGGTTGAGGGTAAGTTACTGATCATTGTACTTTATGTAGATGATTTGATACTGACCAGTGATGAACAACTGATACTCTCATGTAAGGATGATCTTGCAAAAGAGTTTGAGATGAAGGACTTGGGCCTCCTTCAATATTTCCTAGGATTGGAAATTTGGCAGCACAGTGATGGATTGTTTGTGTCTCAAGGCAAGTATGCCCGAGATATATTGGAGAAGTTCAACATGCATGGCTGCAAGCCTATCGACACTCCTCTTCCTGGTGGTTGGAGGAAATAGGATGTGACATCGGCAGAGGTAGTGGATGCCATTGTTTACCGACAGTTGGTGGGGTCGCTCATGTATTTGGTCAATACGCGACCCGACATATGCTATGCTGTTAACCAACTTTCACAAGCTATGGTTAAGCCTACCAAGATCTTCTGGAAGGAAGGCAAGCATGTATTGAGATATCTTAGAGGCACATCGGGATGTGGATTATGGTACAGAAAGTCGAATGAGGTGAAGCTATGTGGCTTCACGGATGCAGATTGGGCAGGGAGCCCAACGGACAGAAAGAGCACATCTGGAGGGATTTTCAATATCGGGTCGACAGCAGTTTCTTGGTACAGTAGGAAGCAGAGATCCGTGGCACTCAGTTTAGTGGAGGCCGATTATATGGCAACAATTTTGGCTGCATGCGAGGCTATATGGATGAGGAAGATCATGGTTGGGTTGTTCAATTCACATTTAGATCCTATTGTGATATATTGTGATAATAAGAGTTGAATCAAACTCTCAGTTAATCCAGTATTCCATGATAGATCTAAACACATTGACATCTGGTATCATCATATCATAGATTTTGTGCAACGGAAGATCATGTTACTTTCTTACATTCCTACGGAGGATCAGGATGCTGATATCTTGACGAAGGCGCTCACCAGGAGAAAATTCGAATACCACAGGGGCAGGATTGGGGTGGCAGATAATCCCTATCTTGTTGACAGGGAGCGTTGATATTGCAACAAGATGATGAGCTTAGTGGAAAGAAGTCTCCTTCACTAAGTTCTCGTAGACTATTTTTGGCGCAAGTCTATTTTTAGACATGTCGATCATATTCTATGAGTTATAGGATGCTATTTTTGGATGGTTGGTCAAGTTGGAAAAATAGATGGACTTCTATTTTTAGACATACTGGGAGGAATCTATTTTTAGATTGCCAGTCTAAAAATAGATATGTCAAATATTACTATCTCTTAATAATATTTGGACTATAAACATTATCTTATTCTCTTGGAGCACTTCAGTTAAGTGCACAGATGTGGCACAGGAGCTGAAAAAGGAATTATGCTATTCTTGAGAGTTAAGTGGAGCTATTGCATGGAGACTTTAGTTAGAACTCATGTGACAGAGTTTGGTGGAGTTGTTGAGGTAGTTGGTGGAGTTGTGTTCAATTTAACTTAGTTAAACATAGTTGAGCTAGTTGTATCTAATCTAACTTATTGATACACTAGTGAGAGTGGTGTGAATTAATTATTAATTAATTCACTAATTATTAACTCATTAATCAACTGAAGAATACATCAGTTAACTACAGTGCATGGACAGTTTCAGTGGAGACCAGTGGAGAGGTAGGTGAAAGAGCGGTGTGACTATAGTGTTGTATGATTTGCAACACACAGTGGTTGGAGATGCCAATGATGATTGTGTGAGCAAGGCTGGACCAATTCGAGTTCATTCAGAGCCATTCTTCAGCAGTGATTGCGCAGTAGAGGCAAGCTAGCAGGTGGCAGAGATTGGAGCATGAGATTTGCTAGATCGGACCTGATTAGTGTGTAGCAATTGGAGATTGTACTAAGAGCTTGTGAGGAGCTTTGTATGATGATTGTTACATGATCTCTATGACATATAATCTACAGATAGTTGGGGGTTTTCAGCTTTAAGCTTTCCAATAAATTACTGTGTTCATATGTGTGAATTTTTATGGTTTTAATGTGTGCATGAAATTGATTTTATTTCCGCAATTAATGATCAATGGTAGAAGAGATTTTGTATTGTGCATGAATTCAAACAGTGTGTGATCAGGAGAATATCGGATGTATAACATATCATTTATATCATTACTACAATCTCGCACCCGAATCAGGCTAATATTATTAATAATTATTAATAATATTATTAAGTAGTTAATTAATAATAATTATTTATGTTTATGTTTTACATGGATATAAAGCTTATTTATGTGTATGTTTTATAGAGTTGTGATTTTTATTTTTTTTTGGGAAAGATTGTCATTTTGTGTTTTTTTATTTGGTATAAATGTTTCTATTATAAAATATGAAATTTGGATGAAATTTACTAAATTTTAATTTGAATGTTTATAATTAATCAATTTTATTATTAGTATTTTATTTTGAGTTTTCAATGATTAATACATATATTTTACCAACATACATTTATGTTTGTAAGGTTTATTATTTTATTTTAATTATTTTAAGAATTATAAGTGTATTATTGTAAAAAATAATGATGAAATTACAAAAAGTAAAATTAAAAATAGTAACAAAAAGTAAAAATAGTGTAGATCCATCTTAATTCTGGATCTATCAAGCCCCCAAAGAGATCAAATATTTCTAGTTGCAAACCTATTTTTTGAATGCAAAACTTGAGGAAAGAGGAAATTTTTGCACCTAAAGAGATTTGATCCTTCTAGGCACTTGACAAACGAAGAGTTAGGATGGATATAGGCTGGTTTAAATTATATAGATAATACCATTAGCAAAACTAACAATTGTAGAAATTCCTAGCCAAAAAACCACCAACAATAAATTATCTCTATATCCTCAATTTTACCTAAATTTAAACAATGAGAAAACCAATCATAACTTGGTTGTCAAACAACCAAGGGTAATGATCACAAGATGTTCTTTGCAAATGCATGTTGACTCATCATTATTAATAAAGGAAAATCCTGCCACCTATAATTAGCCATTGGTGCTCCATAAGGGGATGAGATTTCACTCCTTCTAGATGTCTCTAGGTCTTGGTCATTAACATGTTCTTAACCAAGAAAAAGAAGTTTTAGGGCATACTCTAAACCCATTCAATTTTACCTGAACTATCATTTTTTAATTTTAATACGCTTAAAAACTTATTCAACATATGAATAAATTAAGAATAAACTTATGAGCTTATATAACATATGAGTACAAATTAAAAAATAATTTGTTAAATCTTTTTGAAAATTTAGTTGAAATAAAAGTTGTGGAATTTTTTTTTAGCTCGCTCAAGCATTTTGAAAGCTAATAACTTAAAGAGAAAATCTGCCAAAGGTGTTTTAAATCTAAAACAAAAATTTACTCATATTTCATAAATTTACCCAAATTTTTGGAACTTTTACTCATATTTCTATTAAACTTGTATGAACTAGAAAAATCGAATATTTACTGCATCTTTCTAGACTTAAAAAACTAAGCTAATTTACCCAAATAATTTGTAAACGTAAGATATTGATTTTAAGTGAACATTGGATTTAATCCAGATTCTGCAAAGTGAACATTGGATTTATTCCATGTTCTGCAAAGTTAAAGTTTTAATCTTACGTTAACCTTCACATGACCAAATTTACCAAACCATTTTTAAAGGTAACACTTAAAATTACCCTAAATTCCGTACATAAAAAGGTAAAGTACATAAAAGTGTGATCGATTTTTTCCTTTTTTAATCCATTCAAATGTTTTGTAAGGGTTAAGTATTAATCTTATAGACAAGGGTTTTGTAAGGGTTATGTATTAATCTTGTAGAGAAGGGCTGCTCATGGTGAAGGAATTGAAGAGATTGAGAATAGGTTCAAAAGTTCATGAAAATGCATGTTTCCACACTTTTGAAGTCTGACATTGTGATCTTGATTTGTGTAGTTGTGTAGTTGTTAAGGTTTTTTTAATATATTTGTATAATGAGATTTTATTTATATAAATAATTATATATAGAGAGAGTGTGTTATATAAATAATAGATAAAATAAAATCTATACAAATTTAAACAAAAAGTCTATATAAGTAATTATTGGAAACTTTTAAAAGGGTGAATCACTATACTCTATCATCAATTATCAATTTTTAATTTTATTTCCAATAATTATTTGAACTATTAGACAATTAACCATACATCATAAAAATAATATTTCTAACATTTAAATAACAACATAAGAATCAATAAAAATGAGCGACACATGTAGAAACTCATTAATTATCAATTTTTGTAGGTTTCAACCTCTCTTTTCTTTTGCAATCTATAACTTTTTGGAAGCACCCACTCCTAGTTTTTACAGGCTCCAACATGTTTTTTTTCAAGCTACTACCTGAAAGGAGACACCAATCCCTTGATAAAATAAAAAAATATTATTTTACTAATTTATCTAGTCTTTGAATTCTGAGTTCTTCATTTTCTTTGGATATATTATGTACTATGTCTATGCCCCTTTATCTTCTATGCTCCTCTATTTCACTTCTCCTATTCCTCTTTATATTTTTGTATTTTGTTAGAAAACCTTCGAACCAAGTCTCTCAACTCTTCAATAATAAGCAATATACTTTTCAGAGACATCAATGAATATATACCTATCTCTATCTTTTGGTATTCCAACACTTTGGAGTTCAAAATAGAATCAACAATCACATATTCAGTTCACATTATTTATTGTCTCTTTGTATTCTAATGTTGTATATTTGTATTCCAATGTTATCTCTTTGTGATCCACCCATTCATTTCACATTCTTCTTGAGTCTATTCATTTCAAGTTACACATGGTCTATTTGTTTCAAATTCTCTCATTTCAGGTTACACATGGTCTATTTGTTTCAAATTCTCTTTATTTTCTGACGATATTAATCTCTAATAATTTGTTGAAAAGACTTTGATCTATTATCTTCAAGAACAAGATTTGAGAAATTTTGAATTACACCAATTTTCATTGTTTGAAATCCCCACATCTTCACGGATTTGTTTTGTAAGACTCCAAGCCATGATGCTTGCAACCAATATCAATATTGTTTTAGGATTGATCTTAAAAATGTCCTCAAGTAGAAAGAAAACAGATCATCCAAACTTCCATGTAATTTTTTAAGTATTAAGATTGAAAAAAAATTATGTGTATATTTTAATTTACTATATGTTTTATTAAATCTTCAAAAAATGAAAAAAAAAAATCCCAATTTTTGAATTATTTATATTTCAAAAATTTATTCCTCACCAAAATTAATTTATACTAGTATTAATATATTTACACTAATATTAATATATTCAAACATAAGAATCAAAATTAATACAATAAAATTTAAAAAAATTGAAATGTAAATCTAATCTTTAATGGACTCACTTTATGATCTTCATCTAAGGACTTGGACATATCAAATTTACCATACAAGGAAATATTGATGTTGAAGCTAATTTTCTTTGGGAAATATTTTTTTTAATTTTGAAATTGATAAAGTTATAATAGTTAGGTTCAAGAATAACACTTAAATTAAATAAAGAATTGAACGTGTGATTTAATATCTAGAAATGTTTTAACTAGCAATTGCACCGGCAGGTGCAAGGGAACGCTGAAAGGAGACCTCCAAATGATGTAAGGGGGGAAAAACATGTAGATTTTGAGTAAATTCTTCTCCAACTCCTCCCAGGAGAACAGAAGAGGAAGAATAAATGGACTCCAGGGACTGGAATCAACCCGATTCACTATCATGCTGTCTCTGGTAACATAGCAATGGAATGTAAAGTAAAAAAATTCAAATTTCAATGGTAATGATGGGTAGGGACGATTGCATGCATAGTAAGAATCAACAAGAAACTAAGAAATGGCAGCTGGTCGGTTAGAATACACAAATACAAATTTGACACCCCAAGTTGGTTCAGAAAAGAAACCTTATAAAGGATCATTACTCGTGCATTACATGAATGTAAGATGCAAGCAATAGAATTTTCACAAAAAAAACCCTTAACAAGTGAAACCGACTGACTCCACAAATTTCAGAAGGCATATTTCCAATTACCATTTGAAGCATTAATAAGAAAAAAATATCACAGCTCTATCAGGGCTTGAAGCAAAGTAGCTAGACTCAATTCTGTAAATGGTTTGGCAAGGTCAGAATAAGAATTCTCTGCTATTATAACTAGCAAGCACCCCGACGGCCCCATATCTGTTATTGCAAACCTTCGAAAACCCATATTGTAGAAGCGCAGTAAGTCTACAGAGAGTTGTTTGGTGACCGATTCTACAACTAACGGTATACCCTGCAATTTCAATTTCAAACCTCCCATGTAAAAGTACAATGCAAACCCTTGAGTGTGGAAAATAGATTTTTGAATTGAAGCCTATGTGATTGATATTATTTCAAGAAAGTTTCAATAAAAATGACATTCAAAATTTTTGAGTTTAAAACCATCCAATATAATTTATTATCAAAACTAAATTATTAGGTTTATCCATCTAAAACCACCCTACATAATTCTTCCAAATACAAACCTCGCATTGGCATATTCATAGTGCCCTTGAGCAGAGCCGCCATTACCCAAAACGCCTCTCCCTCCTCATTCATGTGAAGCAGAATCATTTCTGCTATGAAATTCATCCCTTGTGTATACCCCACATCCCTGTCATACACAGAGTAGGCCTTCAACAAATTGTGAAGAGATCTTTGTCCAGGCCCGTTTATCATTTGAAATAATTTTTGGGAGGGCAAGGTGCGATGAATGTTTTTCATGATAAGCTTCTCTAATGAATCAGAATTTTTAGTGGATAGGAGGAGTTGGTAAATTCTAGGGTTTTCTAAAAAGAGTTCACGCCCCCCTAAAATGAATCGCCAAACAACACCCCGAAGCCAATCTGGAATTCTATCCCTGATACTCCTCTTAAGGATTTGTGGGCTCTGTTTATTCAGGCAGTGCTTCCAGTCTGTAAGTCTTATTGTTACCTGCAACTTTCTCAGCCTATTCTCCTCACTTTCATGGTCGGACTGCCCTACTCGTTTACGCTTTGATTTGGATGGCAACAGTTCCACCGCGGAATTTTGGGGTTCCAAATTTCGAGGGCTTTCATCTTCAAGCTGTATTTTTCCTGCTGCAGACATTTTTGACAAATCCATATCAAGGCAATGGCAATAACAACAATTAAAAACTCCTGCCATGAAAGGGAGGACAGAATGGAGTTGAAAGGTCTAAATAAAAGGAGTTTTCCATTGAATGGAATTGGGTGAGCGTGCTTCTTTCCAACGGTCACCTGTAAATAAAAATATATATATATATTTAAGGTCAACTAACCCAAAGGGGAGTTGTTGGAAGTAAAATCTGGAATATTACTGCTGTCGTGATTTCAGATTTACTTTGTTGAAAGTCAAATTTGGAATATTACTGCGATTTCAAATTTACTTACATCCAAGATTTGGATGCATTGTTAGAGCCCAAGGTTTTCACGATTGAGTTTTTGGATGATTTTTTTACCCCAAAAAAAAACCTTATATAACAATATTTACGCCGGAGGCGTTTTCTTTGCTGGAGTGGGCTGAGCAAACACTGCTCACTCCAGGCAATAGGAGAAATATCGTACTGTCCTTTGTACTAATCAATTTTTTCCACGTGTTGGTCATCTGTTGGTTAGCCTGTTAGCATGATTTTCACGAACGTTTTCCTACCGTCTGTCTATGTCCGAGGTCGTAGAGATGGGCGTTGTGGACCGCCGCGCAAGGCTTCGATCTGCGGTGCTCAAGAGAAAAGGGTTCGGATTAGAAATCATGTTTGAGTCTCACCGTATTAAGGGATGTTGGAGCACTGGATAAACTGTGATAGGACTGTCAAACCAATTGAACCTTTTGAATTTATGAATAATGCCATTATAGAACGATTATGTATAAATGATGGTAGACCTTCCTTAAAAGGAGGGGCAGTTGTATTGTAATTTTTTTATAGTGCAAATCCCTTCAGGTTGAACCTTGGTTGTGCTCGAATTCCTGAAGCCAGAGAAAAGAATTGAGACGGAAATGGGAACTAGCGTTGAGCTGTACGTTGAATGTATGTTGGAGAGTTTTAAAGCCAGAATGGAATACAATTCATGTTAAGGACTAGCATAGGGGAGGACTGGAGCAAGACTTCAACACACAGTTTGTTGGCTTACCCATTTTGTGCAGAAAACATGTGAAGAGAACTGCGCTAAGGGAAGCGTACTAAAGAGTAAGTGAACACATAAGATGGAACCTGGAGCGTAGAAGGAGCAGAACCAAGAGGTGAATGTGGAACCGGAGGTTATAGTTGGGTGGTTTTGGGAACAAAGCCGCCTATTTCGCACCGCCCTTGCCCGGAGGTGAAACCACAAGGAGAAAACCCAATCCTATTAGATCGTGCCACGTCGTTGGGGAAATATCGCCCTCATCGCATGAATTTGACGTGCTAAAGTTCGGCATAAAAAAATATGTGAAACTCCACCCTGCTCGTTGGATCGCCCCAATCAACACGATACTCCTCCAGTCGTCGGATGCGAGAGGATTGTTAATAGGTGGGCCCAAACATTATATTGGCACTGGCCTTATAGTTAGGTCCAGGATATATATATGGTGGACATTCATGCATAATGGCGTTTTAATGAATATGTGAAAGTGTCTATGGTATCATCGATTGATGTCCACGGTATTAAAATTAAGGTATGTACTGATCCCATATTAATGATCTAATGACATGATAAGACTTGGGGTTTTAACTCTAAGGTTTGGTCAATGCTTATTAAACTAAAGTCCGTTGTGAGCCTTTCGGGAGGGCGTATACTTGTTATTGCTTGGGGTTATGGTTTAATAAGTTCAAACATCAAAATATAATGAGAGGATATTGCCTTTTAATACAGTTTACAAGGGGAGGATTTCTATTAGTATTCAAGCGTTTTATAAAAGAGGGAGATAGCCTCGGTGCATTATTCAAAGGATATTCATTTGTTTTTATTATTATCGAATAAATTAAATGTTAAAAGTAATTAAATAATATTTAAAGTTTGAATTTATATATTTATTTTATTTTTAATAATTACATGCTATGATAAGAAAAGATTAAAGAAAAAAAAAACTAAATTAATTAAATAAATAAATAAAATATGAATAAATAAATAGAAATAAAATAAAATAAAGATAAAATTAAAAGTAAAAATAAAATATATAAAAAAAATAAAAATCTTAATAAAAAAATAAAAATAAAATAAAATAAAGATTAATAAATAAACAAATAAATAAATAAAATGAAATAAAAATAAAATTACATAAATTACAATTTAATAATATTAAATTAAAAATTATTAGTTTTATTAAAATAAATATAAATATTTAAAATTCAAATTATAAACTTTGATCATTTGGTTTACTCTTTTTAAAATAAAATAAATTAATTTTTATTATTTGAGGCAACCTAGCTATTATTAGCAAAACTAAATTATTAGGTTTATCCATCTAAAACCACCCTACATAATTCATCATCAAAATAAAAATAGACAGTCTAATCCAAAACTAAAATGGACAGTCTGATCTAAGAGTTTATGAAACTCTCCATCTTAATTTTAATGATAAATCAGTAATTGGTTGGTTCACCTCCCTTATAAAATTTACAATTTTACTGAAGGAATTTTTTTGAAAGAATATATCTTTCATTATGGAATTACCTCGACTGTGCCTTTTTGTTGAATAATCTAGGCACTGTAATTATTGCCCAGAACAGAAAATAAAACCAGTGAAGAAGGTAGGTTTTTTGTGGAGTATACTCCATTACCGATCAATTCCTGCATCCAACTCGTCATTGCTACCATGACACAAAATTGCAGTAACATTTCGATGTAAATTCGCAATGCTAAACGCCTTGCCATTTGCATAAGAAAAGCATATATTAAATATATAGATGAAACAAATAACTACATGAATCCTCATAGCATGTTATAGAGATCATAAGACCGTGGCCAACAGTAAAAGTAAAGATAATTTTTTTATTATAGAAAATATTTTTGCAAATCTAACATATTTGACAATAACCATACCTGGTACACTCTTTCAGATCAAAAATGAGTCCTTCACACATTTCTTTTCCTTGCTAATTCAAACCATTTCGAACGAACTTATAACAAATCAATTGAAGCCCCGAAAGAGGAAACAAGCTATTGGAGATCAGAGAATTGGTCTAATTTTTCAGATAAACTGTCTGGGAAATGCGTAATAAACACAGGAATCGTCCTTACATGGATTGAATTTTTTTTTATAGGGATTTCATTTGAATAGCATCCTGGTGCAACGATGAAATGTCAAATGGACCCCTGTAACTTCATATCACATTATTTGCAATTGCAATGCATAAAAAATTTGCATATAAATGGACAACCTTAAGTACCCAGATTTAACACTAATTTATAAGTAAGCTCAGACATAAATTACAAGAAATTCTTTGCGATTCATTATATGTTAGAGGCAGGGGCAATAAATCTAAACCATACAAAATAAATATCAAGAGGGCAACCCACCATCTCTCATGGGCGAAGCAGAGTATTGAGTTTATAAACAAAGCAAGAAATTTGTAAGTAACATGGCTCTACCTCAATCTACTAATTCTATTCAATTTTCAGTTATGCACTAAGAGACTTATTCGATGAGTTGTGTAGAAATCTTCACAATTAAAGTTCAACAATTCCATTGTGATAATTAATTATGGAAGAAGGAAACAGAAAGCCTTAAAGGAGAAGTAGAATTTAAATTTTTTTTTATTTAGTCAATTAAACGAACTGACCATTTGAAAGAAAATTTGAAAAATGTGGAAAAATAACCAATCTCTGTAGTTTGAGAAATCTCTGTGATTGGAACTAACCAATACAATCTGAGATCCAAAACTGATCTAAGATTTCTGATCACTATTAGTTGTTAAAAAAAGGTTTTCCATCATACAATATCTCTGAAAAATTAAAAAGCAGCAGAAAAGGGACTTGCTATTGCAAGTTTATATTGCACAGCCATATAAACTTTAAAATTCACTATTCATAATCAAGTTTCATGAAGCTATTAAATCGAAAATACACTAGCACAGCCATGTAAACTTTAAAACACTTGTCCTATTCTTGAAAAACGATTTAAGAATAGGCCAGCGAAAATCATTAAATGATATGTTGATGAAATATTATCCTATAAACTAACATCTTGGAACACCATGAAAAATAGCAACATTTTTTAACCACCACAGTGAACATGATGGAAATATCATTTTGATTGATCATTAAAACTTGTCACTAATTGAAAATATGAATACAGCTACCAAAACTTTAAAATAAAATTATGGTTTTAGTTGCAATTCATCTCGAATCAATTTGCAACAAGTGGGATTGGTATATAGAAAACAACTCATTGACCACCATCTTCCTTCAGTAGGTCACTTTAGAATAGATGATGAAATTCACTACAACGGCATTCAAATTTTCAACAACTGCTACTGGAAGAAACTGGCTATCAGAGTAGGCCATATAATTAATAACCAATGTATGGTCATCAATATCTTCCTCTGCCCCTAAACCCACCACGACCACCTCGGTCCACCTCTCCCACGAAACCCACCACCACGACCACCAGCACGTGGGCCACCTCCTCCTGGTGTCACAAAATACCAACAAGTTGAATGGAATCAAATCAGTAAATAGGTCATTGCGGCATAACAAACTTGATTCAATACAAGTATAAACATGCCCTCATAAGATTATGCTCTATATTTTAGGTATTATTTTTCCATCACCAATATTAGATGAATAAACTTTAAAAAAACAACATATACCTCCACGTCCACCACCACGGCCACCACCCCTGCCACCATTCGACTGGCCCCTGTCTTAATAGAACAAAAACAAAAAGATTAAATATCACATCCTGGAGTAATATCCAATAAATTCAGCTACAATAAAATATAGGAACCATTATAGACATCTTAAAAATGGAACAACTGAATTTGTGAAAATGAAGTAGTGTTATAGGAATTTATAGCCCCCATTAAAGTTTGATTCCTCAAAAAAGTGGTCAGCACGCTCCCACAAAAGAGTAGTTGAGCCATGGTAGCCATTAAGCCAAATAAAGTGGTCACACACCAAAAATGTCAAGATCAAGCCACGTAATGTGTGTATGATTCCCACCTCTTGATAGGTGTTGGATACCCAAAACTTAAAGAGTCAAAGGAAACTTTCCAAAAATCAAAATACCAGTACAGCAATACAGGATGCAGAGGAATATAGCAGTAATACATTAAAACGATCCAATGGTTAAGAGGGAGAGTATTAGGCCCTTCACAAAGGCTAAATTTCACCTGTAGTATCGCTCACTCTACTGCGAAGCATATGGCAGGATTTCCAAAGGGATGAAGATGCAAGTGCTGACCATTGTTGACAGAATAATAACCCCGCAGACTTACCACCTAAGCCAAAAGAAGTCCACTATTTGCAGTGTGGAGCCCCTTGGGTCATGTTTTCCTTCTTTCTCTTTAATTCTTTTTAGGGTTCTTTTTTAGGGTCACTAAATGCTCAGTTAAGGAATTGGGCTATACATACAAATCCTATCTGGATAGTTATCCAGTACTGATTGGGTGACAGTATTGATTGTCAAACTCACCAGCCTCGGCTTCATCTATTGAGATGCACCATATTCATGGGCCATCAAGATCACTGGGCTTCCACACAGTCCCAAATGTAGCAGCTAATGTTGTCCATATTAATCTGACAACACACCACAACCATTTGAACACAGGATCTCTGTACTGAAAATGCTGATTTAACAGCTTAACCGCTTAACAACCCTCATCACATGTTTTCTAAACACTTGCAAGGAATAATATGCATTGCCTTCCAAAGTACAAACATTCTACTTTGATCCTAAAACAGTACTACATTATGAGAAACATATAAACAAGCCTCAACATCGCATTTATTTAAAAAGGAAATTGACTTACTTGGGTTGAGGAAGAAATATCTGCAAAGGCAGCAGCTTTGCAGGATCAACATAAAACTTGTCTCCAGTAGTATATGAGGTATCAATTATGCCCTCTATCATCTTTACAGAAAAATACTGTAGGCACACCAAAATGCGGGAAAATACATAGAATACTTGTTGAGAACCCAACAAAAAAACGCCTACTAGCAAACCAAATGATGAAAATCAAAGGGTACAAGTAATCCAATAAGCAAGCAGAAACCCAGAAGAATTTAACTTACAGCTTCATTAATAGGACCAAAGATTTCTTGAACTTTGCCTATCTGGGTTTATTCTGCAAATATATGGGAGCATTGAAGTATGGAACTTTCTCATTGGTAAGCCTAGTCACCGCTTCTCCCTTACAGGCATGGAGAAATGTTGAAACTTCTGCACATCGTAAGTAGAAAAAAATAAATGCAAGCCTTTTAGAGTCAGAAAAATGAGCCAAAAAGAGCAGTTGAGCCATGGTAGCCATTAAGCCAAATAAAGTGGTCACACACCAAAAAAACTATGTTCCTCTCCACAAACGGAGGCAATTTCCAACAATGCCCAATAATAAGCAGCTCACACATAATTGCACGACTTCGCCAGATTGCAGGTTTCTGTCCCCACCCTATCCTCGGGGTTTGGGTCTATTTAACAACCGAGCTTTCACATGGGAGATGCCCAGACGCCTCATTTGACTGCTTTGTCTTCGGATCCTCTTTATTCAAAAATAATTTATTGCATTTTTGTTTTCGATTAAATCAGCACACTGCTCCATTCATAACTCTTGCTTTCAGGATTTAAAACTGCCTATGGTTGGCCTGCAAAATGAAACAATAGGATACATTATTTTAGAATATATTCACAGGATGATGCAGAAAGACAGGGAGGTGAACTTTGAGAAAACTAAGGTGAATAACAGAACTTACAGGCCAACAAATAGCTTGAAAGAATCATAAATTCCCCATTGGGCTCCTGTGAGCGTTCCCACCATGAGAATTCTCAAAGGGAGACCCCGTGTGCAAAGGCCCACAAACCCTATTTTTTCGACAGCCTAATATATAGGAACAAACAGCACAATTGGTCACCTTAATACAAGCATTAATGGAAGCCTATATGTACAGGAACTACTCATTTAATGTTTTGTATTGATACTCTCTACATGGCAACTTAATTGGTGATCACCTGTTATGATGTAATACAGAAACCATAAAGTTAAAGTTCAGAAACCATAAAATTTAAAGTTCAAATCCTCTGAATCAAGCTTTGCATTGATACACCTCAATGAATATTCTCCTACCTCAGCCACAATAGCGCCCTTAGAATTATTGAGGAAGGAGACCAAGTTTTCTGCAAGGTGAGAAATGACAGCACAGAATATCCCAGCGATGTATCCTCCTATAAAACTCACACCCACTTCAACAGGTGTGCTACATTGCTCCTTTGGGGTTGGGATTACCTGCTTGTATAGCATTTCTACTTTGTTCTCAAATGATGCGAATTTCATCATAGTATCTGCAATAATGATACCAATATATTAACAAAACCAGTGAACAGATTCAGACCCATTTAATTGTTAAAAATGTCTATGTGATGAGAAATTTTGTAATGTTGTTTTGTTTTAGGAATATGGAAGGTTTTTTTTTTTTTTTAATGTAAGTGGGAAGTTTCTTCTATTGTATTGATCATTAGGTTGGAAAATATTCAAGAGGTATATTTTTCTGTTTTTATAACATTCTGTTTTTGTTTTGCACATATGAGAAATGAGATGAGATTCAAATATTTTATTCTTGGACTTAATTCTAAACTTTTTATTTTTGAAATAAAAAGTCCAAACTTAATATAAAGGATCTTAAAGCATGCATGCCTAGGTTTATTTGATTCTGAGTGAAGAATCTCTCCACCATAAAGCCTGCTTGACTAGGTGACAGAATATCACCACCACAAAGCTTCCTTCACTAGTTAACATGGTCTTAGTTTTCATATTCTCTGAATTTAAAGGTCTATTGAAATTGAATTTAAAAGATGGATATATAAAAACTGGAGAGACCTCAAGCAGATAAACTAATATGAATATATACAGAATGGAGAGACATAAACATAAAGGAGGTAAGCTCACATGGAGTAGATAAACTAACATAGATTTACTTTAGCCTTTAATTTACTAAACATGCAAAGGGATTTCAAAATTTAAATGCAAATTTTTATATTTTCGATAAACTGTGTAACCATTGAGGTTTGTTTGCATCGCTGTGACATAGAAAATGATAGACAGTATACCTATAAATATCACATAGGTTCTAGTACACCTTACTTCCCTGGACACAACCCCTCAACAGAAAAAAGAAGAGAATACAGTTTTAAAAATTCCAAATCTAAATATAGTATGTAAAACTTGGCAGACAGAGACATGGGCTTGGTAGATTCATGCGGCTGCAGATTGCAAAGAATGGAAGATAAACTTACAAGGAATTTGGCGTCCCCATAGCGGACCAATTCCCTTGTACAAACTATAATCCACACAGAAAGAAATACAGTTGGGTTAGAAAATAAACAGGAGGGAGCATATTCATCATTTAGAATTAGGTGGGACACTAAAACATACCCAAGCATCCCTTCTAATCTAACGAATTTGGGCAGGCCATCAGACAAGCCTCTGGAAAATCCAGGTTGTGTTTGCAGCCTCACTTTAACGGCCTCCATGGGACAGAGGGAAAAATCAGCAATGACCTCTGCAGAGGCCGAACTTGCAAGGTAGATCAAGGTCTTGTACTTGGAAGCATACTCGGCTCCTGCAATGTCCAAATAGTACTTCTTGACGAGCTCATAGAACCCATATTTGAATGCACCTTGTGCAGTGTATCCCACCATAGTTGGAGCCCAACCCTTGAATAACCCCTTGCTCTTTTATGACCATGTTCATGCCAGTAAACGTGTTCTTGTATTTTACAGGGTCAATCTGAGATCACAGGAATGAAAAGTAAAAGTAATGCAATTAGAGCAAATAAAAATTTAGGGCTAAATTTCTTATTAGCTATTTGAATTCAGTTGAACAAAGATAACTATTTTACTCTAAAATTGATAAATGAAAGGTAATAAATGTAGTGAGAGCTATACCTGGATGTTACATTTGACAACATCAAGAGGGGTAACAGCAGTATGAGTAGGTCCATAGCTCAGCATGCCTCCAATGGCGCCTGCACCATAATAAGCTAGAGAAAACATGACTATCTTATTGGATTCATTGGGTGATTCTGCCATTAATGACCTGCTATTAAACAAAGATGAATAATAGTTATGTGCAGGAGAAAGAGATCCCCTATTTTTCTCTGAGGGTATGGTGTTGAAGACAAAATTTGGGGATTGATACCGTAAAAACAGAGTCGATAAGAAACGCGAAAAGAAGATATTAAGGCTGAGAATGGATATTCATAGCAGAAAATCAGTGTAAGCGAGAGGAAAGTAGCGTTACCTGAATCGGAGAGACCATAAGAACAAAAATGGCGAAAGAAGCCACGAAAAACGGAGGTTTCAATACATCTGCAACTTTCAACGTTCGGCAAATTGAAAGCCCCTCTGCAATAACCCAAACTGGAAATACATTTCCCCGCACAGAGATAAATTCGGATAAACCAAGGGTTGGTGGGGTTTACAAGGTGAACTCCCACCCAAATCGACGACCGAATAGAGAAATGTGACAGCGAATGAAAATTGCAGGCAGAGGAGCCGAGAACATTGGTAAGCGGGCAACATTAAGATTTCAAACCTAATTTTGAAACTGTCAGCTGGTAAGAGGCGTACATGGAAGATTTTGATTGGTTGAAAGAGCTGCCAAATGTCTGATTTTCACTAGCTGGAAGGGCGATGAGAAAGCCTTCTCATTGGCTGGAGTGAACAGTGACACTCAGCCAAAGCCAGCAAAGGGAACACCTTTCGGCGTAACAAGATACTAAATATAGTTTATCCAAAAAAATTTAAAAAATTTAACCTAAAAAAAATTATTGGAAAAAAACTTATAAGAATTTATTGTAATCGTCACCTAGAGCAGATTAGTGTTCCTAATATTAATGTGAGATATGGTTTGTATTATTGCAATTTTCCACGAATGACCTGACATTTCACGGATCAAATTCATTTCATTAAGGTGGGCCTGTACTTGGTGTAGCCTTGTAGGAAACGTAACCAAATTGGTCTCGTCTCTATTCTAGTGATTTGGGTGAAGTGACAGCACTAACGTCTTCAGCCAGCGTTCACAGGACGAGCTATTTTTTCATTAAGTTTGGTAGGTGAGTATTTTGAATTATTTTATCTTTGTTGCATCTGAACAATTGATACGATAGGTTAATTCTTAATAGAAAAGTTTGGCCCAATATTTATTTATTTAACATGCCATATTTAACAGGTCATAGGTTTATTAATAGGGTTTGGCTTTATATATTTATTGCTAGATAATGTATTTGTTTAAATTTAATGGTGGGTATATACATTCTCATTATATTAATGAGTTTATAGATTGGGAAATAAGTAACTCTCACAAGTTTTACTTGTTTCAATATTCTCAAATCATGTAGGTATGGATTAAATGTTACAATTACAAATTTGAAGTGTTTTCTCATGAGAGAAAAACCAACTATTTTTTATGAGTAGTTTAACAAACTCACAAATTTACCCAGAAAATAGTGGATAGTTTGGTAAGTTTATGACCAAAATATGTTAGAAATTTTGGGAAATATGGGTTACAGATGTCAAGCTTCAGGATTTTGGGTGCCCTAGGGGTTTTCAATGGCGTGAATCCATTTTCACCATCTAAAAACAATTTAAACACTCCTATGGTTATAATTTTTTAGGGAAAAAGTTAGCTGGATTCTGGCGAAAAATGACTTTCCAGGCAAAATTGTGGCCTCGTAGACAACGCCTATTTTTTATTGTGAAACAAAAGTTACTTACATATTACATATTTATCCATCTGTGATCCCATTTGTCTTAGTACTACAAAAGCCTCTCGGAAGAGGGGCAACTATGAAAATTCATTCATCGACAATCTAAACTATCTAGAAACCAAAAATATTTAAATTGTATCATTATTCTTATGCCATTCTAATATGCTAATTGTCTTTTGAAAATAGATTACTACTAGATATCTTCCCTATTTTCCATAACTATAGAAAAACGTAAACATAAAAGCTTATTCTTTCGCGATCAATCAACTGCGATGAATATTCTGCCTTTGTTTATGAAGGGAAAATCTGCAAGGTGTTGATATCCATTATATCTTGAAACACCCGAAGCTACTGAAAGAACCGCCGAAAAAAATAATTGAACCTTATTTCACTTGGAAGAATAATGCAACCGCGTTTGGAGAGGAGATCTACCACCTTATTCTACCCTCTTTAGATGTGGGTGGAAGTAATGAATTTGAAGGACTCCACAAGAGCTCTAATGTGTGTCATCTAGTGGAATAAAGAGGGTGGTCCAAAAGATGTTTTCCCGTGAGCCCATTCAATAAGAATCACCAACAACCCACCAATTCTTCTATGGCCAACCAACATGCACATCTCAACACACCCCAAAGTGCAAGCACTTCTGCTCAGTTATTGCATCCTTCACCCCCATACCAACAGAACTAATAGGTCTATCGAGCTTCAAGACAATATATGCCCCACACCTGTATACCCCGTTAGATGAAGCCCCATCAAAATATCCCATTGGCATAGATGACTCGATCTATTGTAGCAACATATTCTCGTTGGTAACCTCGACTTCCAAGGCTCAATATCCTGAAAAAATGTCACGATATTCATACTTTTGATTCTCACTGTAGGGTCAATCTGATAATAAAAAAAGTATGTTTCGACTCCTCCATATTTCCCAACAGATGTGAAAGAGAATCACCCTGTATTATTTTTTAATCTCAATCCACTGTGTAATACACATATCAATAGAGGAGTTGTCCACTTTAGCAATAATATGGAGGAGGCAGCAAAAGTTTGAGGCCTAGCCAGGGGAGCTAGAGGTCTTTTTCAACAATCCAATAGTCAAATTTGGATATTTCAGATGTTCTGAATCTGATGAGATGGTTTGTAGAGCCTGTAGAGAAATTTTGAAGGCCGATAAGCTTCAGTAAAGTTCCAGGGGCCATTAGTGCCTGCTTTTGCCAGCAGCAGTTCAGGGCCTAACTAGGGCAGCTAGAGACCATATGCAGTGAACCAATAGTCATTTCTGACTATAATTAACATTTTGAATCAATTGAAGGAGGTTTTGGAAGCTTTTTGGGACTTCTAGAAGTAGATAACCCATCAGAGAAGTTTTCAGTGACCCCAGTGCCAGGGGTGCCGACAGGTGTTGGAGGCGAAACTGGAGCATTCGGAAGCCATTTTCTGCAAATGAATAGTATATATTGACTATTTAGGACATTTGGAAACCAATGAAAGTGTTTTCAGAAAATTTTGAGAACTTCTAGAGCTCAAGAAGCGGAAGGGAAGTTTTGGGCAGCCTTGGGCAAAACGTGGAGGAAGGCCTAGTTGAGGGATGGAGTGTTCGTTTTGAGAAAATTATGAGTCGATATTTGGTGTCTGATGTCTGCTGGAGACAGTATGTGTAGTTTCATGGACAGAAATAGAATTCTGAAGGATTTAGTGCAAAGGAGAAGCTTAGTGTAGCTCAGTGCACCAACAAAAGGAATCTTGTCTAAGGGAGCCTAAAGTTGTTTGTAGAGTGATGACGGCCATAAGAGGGATATAGATGGTATTCTCAGCCCTTTGGTTCAGTTTAGTATCCATTGGAGTTAAGTGTGGAACTTGTATAAGAAATCTTACCATAATCCCAAAGAGCCAAGTCAAGATGACAAAGCTCAAAGGAGACGTAGCCCACGATATTCGAGTGAAATCCTAGATTAATTTTGCTATTGTGTGTGAATGTTTTATTGTTGGATTACGTTGTTGTTATACATTTTAAATTTTAGCAAGAAAAAATCTACTTAAGACACTTAAATAGTTAAAAATTGTACACCACTTTCAAGCATAAATTCCACAAATTGTCAAGTACAAGCTAGATATTTTATTTGTTTAATTGAGTGGGAGGCTCTTAAAATACATAACAAGTATCCAACCCATTTTCAGATCAACTTTGGGACAGACTGAGAAGGAAGGTAACACTAGAGATGGAAGGTCATACCAGCGAGGAAGAGGTAATGGAAAAGGTAGAGGAAATAAACCAGTGTTACAAGTGTCACAGATGGGGACACGGGTCTTTTGAATGTCCTGAAAATGAACCAGTTGGACAGAGGGGAGCGTATGTTTCTCAACCTGATGAAGTAGAGGGAGCACCACAAGAAGTGGAGAAAGTGCTCAAAACGGGAGAAGCCGTGGTGTTGAATTTTTTTTTACTAAAACCAACCAAGGAGGCGGCTGACTTGACATAGAGGAAAGCATTGTTCTGGACTGCATGTAAGCCACATGGAAAATGCTGCAAATTGATCATAGACAGTGGAAGCATTGATAACCTGATAGCCACTGATATGGTGGAGAAATTGGGTTTGAATAAGTCGAAGCATCCAACTCCATTTAAGGTGTCTTGGTTGCAGAAAGGACACCAACTACTGGTTGATGAGTAGTTTGAGGTGGAGTTTCACATTGGCAAGTACAAGGACAAGGTAACTTGCGATATTATGCCTATGGACATCTAACATATTTTGTTGCGCAAACCATGGAAATATGAAAAAAAGGCCGTCCATGATGGGGAGAAGAATTGTTACAGATTTGTGAAGGATGGGATAAAGCATACGCTAGTTCCCATGAAAGAAGAAGAGACTACAAAAAATAGTGGTACAAAGACATTGATGATAGGCGAGAAGGAGTTTTTGTAACATATTGAGGAGAATGAAGTGAATTATGAAGTTGTGCAGAGGCCAAGAGTAGTATTAGTGCATACATAAATTATTGATTGCCTGTGGAAATGCAGGACATGCTGCAAGAGTTTAGTGATATTGTGGTAGATGATCTACCAGATAAATTACCACGAAAGCAGAGCATTAGTCACCATATTGATTTTATTCCAGGAGCCATTTTTCCAAACAAGGCTGCTTACTGGATGAGTCCGAAAGACAATGAGGAGATCAAGAAGCAAGTGCAAGAATTGTTAGATAAAGGACTGGTTCGGGAGAGTTTGAGCCCTTGTCTTGTTTCGACCGTTTTAGCTCTCAAGAAAGGAGGTGAATGGTGGATGTGCATTGATTCCATGGTGATAAACAAGATCACAATCAATTATAGGTTTCCTTTACCTCGGATAGATGATATGATGGATTGTCTGAGTGGAGCAGCGTATTTTTCAAAAATAGATATGAAAAGTGGCTATCACCAGATCAGGGTTAGAGAAGGTGACAAATGGAAGACAACTTTCATGACCGATGAATGTTTGCACAAGTGGCTGGTCATGCATTTTGGACTCAGCAATGTGCCCAGCACACTCATGCGTTTGATGAATGAGATGTTGAAGGAATTCATTGGTAAGTTTGTGATTATATATCTAGATGATATACTTATTTTCAGCAATATGAAGGAAGAACATTTTCAACATGTCAGGTATGTGCTAGAAAAATTGCAGCAAAATAAATTGTTAATGAATTTGAAAAAATATTCTTTTTTCAAGAAAGAATTGATTTATATAGGCTTTGTAATTTTTGAGAATGAATTGAATATGGATCTAGAGAAGGTTGTAGCCATAGTTAGCTTCCCATCTCCCAAAATTTTGTTTGAGGTAAGGAGTTTTCATGGATTTTCAAGTTTCTACTGGAAGTTTATTAAGGACTTCAGTGGTATTTATGCACCTATGTTGGATACCATTAAGAAGGAAAATCATCCTTTTCATTGGACAGAATATGCTGATAGGAGTTTTTAGTTTTTGAAGAAGAATATTATGGAAAAACCAGTCCTAAAGTTGCCAGACTTCAACAAAATTTTCCAAGTTCGTTGTGATGCCAGTGGGATAGCCATTGGTGTAGTACTCAACCAAGAAGATAAGCCAGTAGCATACTTCAACGAGAAGTTGAATGAGAGCAGGCAGAAGTATATCTCTTATGACAAAGAATTTTATGCAGACATCCAAGCATTGAAGCATTGGAGACATTATTTTCTGGCTAATGAATTTGTCTTGTTTTCAGACAATTCTGCGTTGCAATATATTATGCAGTAGCATAAGCTAAATCATAAACACGCAAAGTGGGTGGAGTACTTGCAAAGTTTTACTTTTGTTTGAAACACATTAGTGGTTAGGCCAACAAAGTGGAAGATGTGTTGAGCAAGGGGAGTCTGATATTTCAAGAAAGTGCAGTGCAAGTGTTGGGATTTGAGCATCTCAAAGACTTGTATGAAGTGGATGCAGATTCTAAGGAAGCTTATGAAGCTTGCCAAAACCCACTATTGAGCGATAATAGTCCATGGTTGGACTATAACATGCAGGAGGGGTTAATGTTCAAAGAAGGACAGTTGTGTATTTCGGAATGTTCTATGCGAGAGAACTTAATCCAGGAAAAATACAAAATAGGTTTAGCTGGACATTTTGGCATAGATAATTTACTTTGGATCAGCTGAGCCACTTTTACTACTACCCAAAAATGCGAAGGGACGTAGAGAGATTTGTGATCAGGTGCAAAGTGTGCCAACATGCAAAGGGACGTAGCCAGAATGTAGGGTTGTATACACCCTTACCAATTCCGAACAGACCATGGGACTCAGTCAACTTGGATATTGTCTTGGGTCTACTAAAGACACAAAGGGGAATCGATTCCATCATGGTGGTGGTGGATCGTTTCACCAAAATGGCACATTTCATTCCATGCAAAAAGACAAGTGATGCCACACATGCAGCACATTTGTTCTTTACAGAGTTAATCAGATTACATGGCTTGCCGAAGTCCATCATCTCAGACAGGGATGTAAAGTTCACAGGTCATTTTAGGTGAAAATTGTGGTAGAAGTTAGACACCAAACTAAATTTTAGTTCTGCTTACCATCCACAGTCAGATGGGAAAACTGAAGTTGTGAATAGGAGTCTAGGAAATCTGCTTAGGAGTCTGGTTGGTGAAAATTCCAAATAGTGAGATCATGTGCTTGCACAAGCGGAATTTGCTTACAATGACTCACCCAACAAAAGCACGGGCAAAAGTCCTTTCCAAATCCTATATGGAATGCACCCACGTGGAGTATTTTAGTTATGGGATTTGGGTCAGTTAGAAAGCAGAAGTGTTGATGGCGAAGATTTCGCAAAATCAATCAGCGATTTACATGAACAAGTCAATTTTAAACTACAAGACAACAACTAAAGATATAAACAACGAGCAGATTTGAAAAGGAGGGAGGTACAATTTGAAGTAGGAGACTTGGTACTGGCACATTTTCGTAAGGATAGGTTTCCTAAAGGCGAATACAAAAAATTGAAGATGAAAAATATCGGGCCTTGTAGAATTCTTCGGAAGTTTTCTGCAAATGCTTATGAGTTGCAATTACCTCTAGGTGTAGGAATCTTGCCCATATTTAATGTGGCAGATCTGTACCCATACACTCTTGTTGATGAAGAAGACAGTTCAAAGAGACGAACACGGGACACCCAAGATGAAGAGAGAGTATGGATTAAACAAATGCCTCTAGCACAACCTTTGGAGATTGAACATATTTTGGACATGAAACAAAGAATATTTAAAATATTTGGTCAAATGGAAGGACCATCCTCTGGAGGATTGTTCTTGGTTGGATGCTACCCAGATTCAAAGCGCAAGGTATTCTATTGAAGAGCTCATGGATAGGAGCCATGAATTTAATTTACCTCGAGAGCCTGATGCAAGAGCATTAAGGTAGAGCCAGCAATGTAACAAGCTAGTCACATTTTGTGGCTTGGAAAGAGGACTAGCAGTCCTGAGCATTTGAAGACTTTATCTCTTTTTTAAAGTATTTTGTTTAAGTTTAATTTGGGCTAACTCAACCATTGTAATTTACAGAATAAAAGATTGGTTAATCTAGGATTAGTTAAGGATTTAGTTGATTAAGTTGAATAAATTGTTTTGGAAACTGAATGACAGGATAAAACGAAACCAAATCCACCATTGTGGGGTTCTGCCATCCATAGCGAGAAAGGAGAGAATAGAGAAGAAGAAGTAAATGTAAAAACCAGCCATCTGAGGGCTTGGCTCTGTGTTTTCCATTTCCAAATTATTTCTAAGTGTTTTTTGTTTGATCGGGATCTTTGTTTTTAAAACAACATTTTTTTTCCAAATAATGTCTAAGTGTTTTATGCTTAGATCGGGTTCCCTGTTGTATATTGTTTATTTTAAATCTCTTTTGAAGTTGAGTGTTTCCATTTAAACACACAACAAGAATATAAATAAGATTTGTAGGCACAGTGGGTCCATAGACGTTGCACATTCCTTTGTTGAATCGAGTCTTGTGTTAATCGCAGAATAAAACAAATTGGATTGCAGGCTCGACGAGGGCCATTGGATCCAACCAATCAACAGTGTAAAGATCATGTCGCTGTCAGAGGACATCGCAGAAAATAGGAGTCTCGGTTAAAGAGATTTCGTGAGTTAAGTTTCATAACTTGCGACGTGAAGTGGTCCAGAGAAGGAGTTGCACGGGCCGTCGGATCCAACGGAAGCCAACAACGGAGATTGAAGGTGATTTCGCACATCGCAAGACTTAGGGGTTAGCGTTAAGGACTATTGGAAGGAAAACAAAACGATTTGCGATGTGAAGTGTGGGAAGCTCGTGTCAACACAGCGCAACATCGCATCGCGCATAAAATAGGTTTTAACTCTTAAGGTTATGTTGTAAATACTGCGAAGTGCGACTGGCCGTGATTGGTCGGGACTATGTGGGACCCTCTAGTGAAAAACTCCCACGTGTTGGCATTTTGTTTGGGTTTTTTTGTTGCTTTGGGTTATTGTTTGACCTGCAAACGTTATAAAACTCTGTTGTTATTTCGTGCAAGTATGTATGTTACTAACTCCCGAAGTTGATCTCTGTTGCGAAGGAAAAGGAATTTGTATTAAACCTTAAAAACTCCATTCCACAGCATAACACTGATATTTTACATCTAGTCTACATTAGAAAATTAATGATCCATATTTCCAAATATTTATTTAATAATAAAATTGAAAAAAAAAATTGTATATATTTTAATTTATTATGCCTTTTATAAAATCCTCAAAAATAAAAATAAAAAACTCAAATTTTAAACCATTTATATTTCAAAAATTTAATCTTCTCAACAAAATCAAGTTATACTAGTATTAATATATTCAAACATAAGAATCCAAATTAATACAATAAAATTTAAACTAGTATTAATATATTCAAACATAAGAATCCAAATTAATACAATAAAATTTAAAAATTTTCAAATGTAAATCTATTTTTTAATGGAGTCATTTTATCATCTTCATCGAGACTTCGACATATCTTGATGTTGAAGCTAATTTTGATTGGGAAATATTTTTTTAAAATTTTGAGATTGGTAAGGTTATAATTGTTAGGTTCAAAAATAACATTTGAATTGAATCAGTAATTTAATATGTAAAAGTGTTTTAACAAAATATCAAAATAACGATTACCGTTTATTCAAAACCTATAAAAAAAAATCAAAACTTATAAAAAATATTTATAGAAAAGAAACTTATTCGAATTTATTGTAATCCTCATCTAGAGCATATTAGTGTTCCTAATATTAATGTGAGATATGGTTCGTAATATTGCAATTTGCCAGGGATGGCCTTACATTTCACGGATCAAATTCATTTCATGAAGGTGGGCCTGTAGTTGTTGGTGTAGCCTTGTAGGAAACGTAAGCAAATTGGTGTCGTCTCTATCCTAATGATTTGGCAGAAGTGACAGCACTAACGTCTTCAGCCAGCGTTCACAGGACGAGCTCTTAATGAAGTGACAGCACTAACGTCTTCAGCCAGCGTTCACAGGACGAGCTCTTAATGAAGTGACAGCACTAACGTCTTCAGCCAGCGTTCACAGGACGAGCTCTTTTGTCATTAAGTTTGATGGGTGAGTATTTTGAATTATTTTATCTTTGCTGCATCGGAACAATTGATACGATATGTTAATTCTTAATAGAAAAGTTTGGCAAACCAATATTTATTTATTTAACATGCCATATTTAATAGTTTATAGGTTCATCAATGTGGTTTTGTTTTATATATTCATTGTTAGGTTTGGCTTTATATATTTATTGCTATATAATGTATTTGTTTAAATTTAATGATGAGTATATACAACCTGAACATATTAATAAGTTTATAGATTGAGAAATAAGTAGTGTTTTAATATTCTCAAAATCATATAGGTACAGATTAAATGTTACAATTACAAATTTGAAGTGTTTTTTTACGAAAGAAAAATTAATTATTTTTTATGAGTAGTCTAACAAAGTCACAAATATGGCCAAAAAATAATGGAAAGTCTCATTAAATTTTGACCAAAATATGTTAGAAATTTTGGGAAATATGGGTTACAGCTGTCAAACTTCACGATTTTGGGTGCCCTAGGGGTTTTCAATGGCGTGAATCCATTTTCACCATCTAAAAATAATTTAAACACTCTTATGGTCATATTTTTTGAGGAAAAAAAAATCGTTGGATTCCATCGAAAAATGACTTTTCGGGCAAAATTATGGCCTCGTAAACAACGCCTATGTTTTATTGTGGAACAAAAGTTACTTACATATTACATATTCATCCATCTGGGATCCCATTTGTCTTAGTATTGCAAAAGCCTCTCAAAATAGGGGAAACTATGAAAATTCATTGATCGACAATCTAAACTATTTGGAAACCAAAAATATCTAAATTGTATCATTATTCTTATGCCATTCTCATATTCTAATTGTCTTTTGAAAATATATTACTATTAGATATCTTCCCTAGTTACAATAACTAAAGAAAAACATAAACATAAAATCCCATTCTGCCACGATCAATCAACTACGATGAATAATATGCCTTTGTTTATGAAGGAAAAATTGGCAAGGTGTCGATGTCCATTATATCTTGAAACACTCGAAGCTGCTGAAAGAACCACCAGAAAAAAATAATAAAAAAATTGAAGTTTATTTCACTTGGAAGAATAATGCAACTGCGTTTGGAGAGGAGACTTGTCACCTTATTCTGCCCTCTTTAGATGTGGGTGGAAGAAATGAAATTGAAGGACTCCACAAGAGCTCTAATGTGTTTCATCTAGTGGAATAAAGAGGGTGGTCCAAAAGATGTTTTCCCCTGAGCCCATTCAATAAGAATCACCAACAACCAACCAAATCATATATGGCCAACCAACATGCACATCTCAACACACCCTAAAGTGCAAGCACTTTTGCTCTGTTATTGGATCCTTCAACCCCATACTAGAAGAACTAATATGTCTATCGAGCTTCAAGACAATATATGCCCCACACCCGCATACCACGTTAGATGAAGTCCCATAAAATAGCCCATTGGCATAGATGACTCTATCTCATTGTAGCAACATATTCTCGTTGGTAACTTCGACTTCCAAGGCTCGATCTCCTGAAAAAATGTCACAATATTCATACTTTTGATTCTCATTGTAGGGTCAACCTGATAAAAAAGAATTATGTTTCAATTCCTTCATATTTCCCAGTAGATGTGAAAAAGAAGCACCCTGTATTCTTTTTTACTCTCAATCCATTGTGTAATACACATATCAATAGAGGAGTTGTCCACTTTAGCAATAATATTGAGCAACAACATAACCGTTTTCTAGACATAAACCACAAAAGGGCAAGAAAGAAAAAAATGAACCACCTCTTCATTCGCCCTACCACACAAAGTACATATACTTGGTCCTAAAAACCCTTTTTTGTGAGATTATCCCATGCAAATATCCAATTGTGGACCACCAGCCACATGAAATGCTTCAATTTTAATGGAACCTCCCACCATTGTGCTTGTGACATCTAGGAGTCACTGAAAGGTAATTTGTGTGCTTGAATAATGCGGGCCTTATGTCACTAACTGAGATTTGTCCAATGCTCCCACAACCGCCCCATGCTAACATATGCTCCTTCTCTGCGAGAATAATTCTTGCATTGATGATTCGATATCTATACCTGGCCCACTCTCCCTCAAGTTCCCCTGACATGCCAAGGTCTCTAGTGCTTAACCATATCGTAGGGGTTTGAAAGGAAATATTGTAATTAGAGAGTTGCTTAAGAAAATATATTCCCAATTGATTGATAAAGTGAAAAACATGGACATAGAGCAGGTGGACACCTTCCATACCTTTGATATTGTCAAGACCATTTTTGATCTTGTGCCCCCTATCGACCTCCCAACATAGATTCCCCCACAAGCTAGTGTTTGACATGTATCCTACTTCTCCAAATATAAGATGCCTCCTTCTTTATAGGTGTGCCTTAGTTAATCCAAGCCTCAAGCTAAAGATTCTTGAGATACTTCATTCTTATTATGTGTTATGTAATTTATATAGTGTCTGAAGATTTTTGATGTTGCTAAATCCATAACTAAAAAATTATTCCATAATTCAAAATTGTTACATCAAATTCATTAAAAAAATTATTCATAAAAAATTATTTTAACTCTATTATATAACTTTAACATGATATTGTTAAATTATTATTTATCAAAATTTAATTTTCTATTCTTCACAATACATTTTTAAATATAAAAAATTACATTATTTAAACTATTTATTGAGTTTTTTTTTTCTAATAATATTTTGAATACAATTAATTTAAAAATGATAAAAAGAAATAATTTCAACCTTTCCTTAATGATTAAAAATGAAAATATTTTAAAATAAAATTATATCTTTTGCATGAAACTAATATTTATTAAAATTCTAAGAGGATAATAAATATTTTTTTCAACACAAAAATTATAATTACAATTTCTAATTAAAAAATAAAAAAACGTTTCCATTGTTTTTGCTCAAATGATTGTAAAAGAAATATTCGTTTAAGCTTCCAGGTTTTCACTTTCATGAATGTAAAAAAGGTATCCGTTTAAAGTTATGCTTCGGACATAGTTACACTGTTGGAAATTCAGAAATAAAGAGTACGTCCGTCCTTCTAGTTTGTTTTCACTTGGACAAGACTCAAATAACTTCATAATATCACTATGTCGGGTTGGAATTTCAGAAGTCATATTGTTGGAATTGCGAAATGAAATGAAACATCGCGTTCCATTATCAGTTTTTAAAAGCTTTAATGAAAAGTAAAGTAGATATGATTGATCTTCAGTAGATCCTGTCAAATTCCATCCCTTCCATCCATTTTTAGCGACAGGTTTTGTGTCCACCAGTTTTGAACTGTGCTATCGGTCCACTCGTACTGAAAGGGTGATGCACTGATTGTACAAAATCGTGGTACGATTTTCACAAATAATTGGCGTCGGTGGGTACTGAATTCGGATGATGGATCTTTTGTTGCTTTCAAGGTACAGGTAGGCTTTCCCTTTCGCTTTTCTCATAAATGTGAATACTATGCGGATACATGATAACCCTTGTTAAGTGCTGGTCAAATAATTGGACGTCGGTGTTGAAGTGTCAGGTAGTGCGTCTCTCGCAAAATTCTGATCTCCAGTTGCTGCTTTAGCTTTTTCCCGCGGCACTGGAGACTCAGTCCGCTTGGAGATCTTATAGGGTTGAATAATATGAGAGCAAATCCGCTACTCAAAACCAGAATGGACCGTTAACATTCATAGTGAAAACAAGATTAAAGTTGATCCAGGTCAGCAGGTCAGTCATATCAAATCTGATATTTGCCTTCCGCCCGCAATCCAGCAACGAAGACGCATTAGGTCACGCACCGCCACTTAAAAGTTGACCTGAACAAAACTGCACCACGTATAAACATTATCTCTTTGAGACCCTCTTTACGCACATCCATCGTTCTTTCTCATGAACGCAATTCCTCCAGAAAAGATAATATCCGTGTTTCTCTATTTTACGAGCAAAATTGCTTGAACAAGTTGCAATGCATGCTCCACCTATTGGCAGCCACTGCATGTCTACTTCTATTTAAGAGCGTCGATGGCCTTCTACTTTCCATGGAGTCGCTCTTCTACGAGTACATCTGTGTTGCCTTTGTATCACTCCTCTTGCTTCATTCTCTACTGACTGAAGTCCATATCCTACATCTACATTAGAGATAGTCCAATTTCTCTACTTGTATTTAGCGATGGAAAGTTATTCACAGTTAGCCATGAAGGCATCCATGTTGTTAGCCGTCCTCGTAATTTTTGGTGTACCAGCTCTTTCGCTACACCCTGCTGCATCTAATAGCCCTGGCAGAAAATTGTCAGCCTTAGTCCCGTCAACACCTCTGGTTTTGAAATATCACAAGGGACCCCTTCTCACGGGACCTGGTAGCATCAACGTCTATATTCTCTGGTATGGCAACTTCAGTCCATCCCAAAAGGCCTCCATTTCTGATTTCTTTTCTTCGTTTGGAGCAAACGCTCGGGCCCAACCATCCGTGAGCAGCTGGTGGGCAACCACGCAAGATTACAAGGATTCATCCCAACGAAGCGTTTCACGGGTTGTTAAGATTGGGGGCCAAGCATCGGATGCATTGTGCTCCCGTGGAAAGAAGATAAGTAGAAGCGACATAGCATATTTGTTAAGAAAGGCCCTGATCACCCATAAATTTCCCATAGACGCCAAGGGAATTTACATTGTTCTCACGGCGGCAGACGTCTCCGTGGAGAGATTCTGCATGGATTCTTGCGGTTTTCATGATTCAATTATGGTGACTAATTCTAATGAATCGTCGAAGATTTTGTTTGCGTGGGTGGGCAACTCTGGCGTCCAGTGTCCAGGGCAGTGCGCGTGGCCTTTTGCAGCACCACTATACGGGCCTCCGAGTCAGCCTCTAAGTCCACCAAATGGAGACGTGGGAGTGGATGGGATGATAATAAACATTGCGACCATTTTGGCGGGGTCGGCCACGAATCCCTTCAACACAGGGTACTATCAAGGAGATGCTCTGGCTCCCCTGGAGGCCGTCACAGCCTGCGCTGGCATATTCGGGAAGGGTGCATACTCTGGGTATCCCGGGGAGTTGTTGGTCGATAAGAGGAGAAACGCAAGCTACAACGCATACGGAATCAACAACCGGAAATTTCTTGTCCCAGGCATGTGGGAGCCAACCAAGTTTGCATGCGTAACAACTCTCTCTTGATTATTAAAGAGAATCAACAGAAACGCATAGTGAAACGTATACATAACCTTCATTCTAGTCAGTTTACAAGCCGATGCAACGAACCTTGAATACTAGCAACTGTTTGGTTTAATGTAGATTGCGACTAGTTATTTGCAATACAATCTAGGTTTTGTTTCCGCATTTGCAAGCCTGCTGGATGGGATTGTAATGGACTATTTCATTCATACTGCTAATATTAATTAACGTATACCTATATATTGCAAGTTTATCTAAGAACGGATTTTCAATGCAAGAAGTTTTGTGCCATCCATCCTTAGGTACGTTGATGGTAGGTTTTGAAATATTTTGGATATCGAAAGTGCGTGTAATATTAATTGTTTGATTTTAATCAGATAAGTTGGATTTTTAAAATATTCCAACCTTTTCATCGTATGTTTAGATTCTTCACTTTGTATGTGTATGTATAATGTTGTCCAATAAAGTATCGCCTGCCTCTTTTTGAAAGAAAAAAAAGCTACTCCGTATTAAAATAAAAAGTAGTATATATGCTTAGATCACTGGTTTTGCTTTTTTTGGATTTAAATATTTTTTGTTTTTTCTGGAAAAAAAATAATAAAAAAGGATTGTCTGCAAAATTCTATACCATGAGTCTTTGTGTTCTTTAGATCACTTGTCTTGCTTTCTTTCTTTGGATTTATATGTTGTTTCTTTTTTAAAGAATATAATAAAAAACTCCGCAAAATTCTATATCATGGGTGGCGGTTTTTTTTTGTATTCATACAATTACAAAGACACATTATTTTTGTTCTATGTAGATGTGTTCAAAAGTTATTTTGTAGAAAGTTCTAGTTAATGTTTTGATAGGGTGGATTGAAGTTGTTGGGGGCCTTTGACTCATTTGATAATGCCTTTAGCATCTCCAAAGATGTGTATATCATTTGTGTGTTATATTATTGTTTATTTAGGTTTATGTTATATGTATGTTTTATTATTGTTTATTTAGGTTTATGTTTTATAGGGTTGTGAATTTTTTTTGAAAGATTGTCATTTTGTTACTTGGTATAAATTTTTTCATTACAAAATATAGATTTGGATGAAATTTAATCAATTCTAATTTTAATGTTTATAATTAATTATTTTTATTTTTATTATTATTATTATTATTTTATTTTAACTTTTTAATTTTTATTTTATTTCAATTATTTTAATAATATATATGTGTATTGTTGCAAAAAAGAACGATGAAATTAAAGAAAATAAAATTAATAGTAACAAAAAGTAAAACCAAGATGTCTATCTTAATTCTAGATATCAAGCTCCTCTAGGGATCAAATAGCTCTAGTTGCAAATATATTTTTTGAATGCAAAACTTCAAGAAAAGTTCGCACCTTAAAAGATTAGATCCCTCTAGGCCCTTTACAGATCTACAGTTAAGATGGATAATTATAGAGAGAATACCATTAGAAAAACCAATGGTTGTAGAAACTTGTAGCCCAACAACCACCAATAGTAAATTATCTCTATGACCTAAATTTTACCTAAATTTTAAACAATGAAAAAACCATCATAACTCAGTTGTTAAACCAGCAGTGGGGACAATGATCACTACACTACAAGGAAAAGACCCTCTAGCAAAGGTTATAAAGGAGGTTTTTAGTGTTATAAAATTGGCCAAAATTGTAAAAAAAACATTTGCTACTAAATCTATTTACGATTACTGAGGTTTTAGCAAAGCTTTTAATGGAATTTCAACACAAGTAAAAAAACTGGGCTACCAGAGGTTATTACAGATGCTTTTTTCATCGGTGCGCTACTAAGGTGTCAACGCATTGGTGTGTGTCATCTAGATAGTGGCCCGGGGTGGTCGAAGGTACATGCACTGAGCTGTCAAGGTCTAAAACCGCACTGGGCATAGTGTTGGTGATACAATGCACGGGGCTGTTCTAATTGGTCTTGGGATTTGTGCAGTGCCCATAGGTCGTATAAATGCACTAGTGTATAGTCTTATAGAAACGCACTAGTGCGTTGTATCAAACAAATGCACCGATTGTTCTAATTCGTATTGGTATTTTTGCGGTGTCCATAGGTTGTACAAATGCACCGGTGCGTAGTCTCACATAAACGCATCGATGTGTAGCCTCACATAAACGCACCGGTGCGCAGTATCGCACAAACGCACCGAGATTTAGAATTGGTATTAGTATTTGTGTAGTGCCCATAGGTCGTAGAAACGCACCGGTGCGCTGTATCATACAAACACACTGGTGTACAGTAATTGACACGCACCAGTGTTCATTTTGTATTTTTTAGCAACATCGACCCGTGACACTGCAATTATTGTGAATTTTTAAAATTCATTATTCATCAAAAGTCGACACATCTTATAACAGTATTCATATTAATTAAATTTTTATTCATGCATTTGAATGTGATGTTTGTATTAATTTGTTATATCATATCATAATTATTGTGATTTTTTTAAATTCATTATTCATCAAAAGTCGACACATATCTGATAACAGTATTCATATCAATTAAATTTTTATTAGTGCATTTGAATGTGATGTTTGGATTAATTTGTTATATCATATCATCAGATTTCACATCCCTTCATTATAATATTTAATCATCCATAAATTTAATCAGTGGTGTTACATTTCACAGTGACAATGGAGAACACGATAGAATAAATTAAAACATATTTTATTATATATTTATATATGAATAAGACAGCCTTTGTCATACAAAATGGGACAATTATTGGTATCCCTTTGTCTTTCAATTGGGACACTGTGTCCATTACATTAAACAAAATATCTGATCTCACAGACAAATATTTCAAAAAATACAATGCCTTGCTTTGATATCCAAACATAATGATCATCATTCTTCGCTTGAACTGTTGTCACTTCTCGAGCTACTTCCATGACTTGGGTTATTTTCAGGAATGTTTTGTTCACGGGGTTGATTTTTTCTTCTTCTTCACCTTCCATCTACAAACATAAAAATAAATTGTAATGAGTGTATATACATTGGTGAGAATAATGAAAATTGTAATATCAAATAATACACATCAATGTAAATCGAAAATAAATGATGTATCATAGCAACAATTGACTCATAAACTATAGAAATTCTTTCAAAACCATGTACTATGCCATCTTTCAAGATTTCATATGTTGGCGCAGTTCCATACTTTGTTTCCTGCAAGTTTTATACCCCATAACAAATAATATATTTAATATAAAAGATTTAATTGTTTTATTAATTATAGATGGAGCAAAGTAAAACAAGATCAATAGATGCTTACAAATTCCACAATCGATTTCTGATATGCCAACATATACTCACAACTCATATTTAACCCAATGTCAATTAATTTGTCTAATGGTTCTTCTTTGTATGTTAGCACCTTTTTGAAGAAATTCAATGATGATTTTTGTAAAACAACTTAAAATATACAAAAATTAAATCTATTTAAATTGTTATAAGGAAGTAACAATTACTCACAAACTTAGATATCAACCCTTTTCTTCCTTGTCGTCCTATTTTATGTGCTGAATGGGTTCCATTTTCTTTTCTTTTCTGCAAGAAAACACTTGAAAATTAATATTTAATGCTAATTTTTTTTATTTATTGTACCTAATGATTGAAAAATTCAATGATTAAATATTACATTTGAAGCATGTTGTTGTTGAGATGACTCCTCCTGCGATGCAATTTTTTCCATTTCTATGACCATCTCCTTGGACACCTTTTTGGACATCCCTACTAGCATATTTCTGATATCAGCTCATGCATATTTTGAGATTTTCATAATCTTCGCGAACATGTAACATGGAAATAAAATTTTTAATTTTTATATTGATATATGAAAACTAAATATAACAAAACTGATATTTATAAATGATATTTATAAATAATTCTAGAAAAACATTTAAAGGAATGTTACTTTTTCATTCCTTCTTTTTTGTTGTTGTACGTTTTTTCTATTAAAAGTCTGACATATCACATTGACCAATTCTCTGGAAACTCTTCCTGTAGTTTACATAAAATTTGGTTCTTGGAATCATTGGATTGATTTTTGTATTGTAAGTGGAAAGAACGTCTATACATTCATTCCACTAGATCCCTCAAACTTTTGTAAAAGTTTTTCCCCCTTTCGTTAACCTCCAGCACCACTCCAGATGAGCTAAGGAGCAATTCATTTTCATTTGCATGTTCTATTTTTTTCTTTTCTTAGAACAACATTCATTTTCTGAGTTTTTGGTCCCTATAGAACATTAAATAGATGTGAATTAATATATTGTTTGAAATATGTTATCTAATAATTTTAAGTTATTATTAATGAAAATTAAAAAAAGAAACTCACCTTGGATCGATATTATTTTTTCATTCACCTGATTCATCCTTTTGCAATTTTTCCATCAATATTTTACGCTCTTCTGTTCCTAGATCATAAATAATCTTATCGAGCTTCGTCATTTTGTGGCTCGGCATGATACATAGTAAAAAATACATATTATTTAAACTTACATATAGTTCAAAAATAATATTTTTGTAAAGAATTTACAAAGAACTTGTCTTTTTCTCTTTCTTGATGTGTTATCAGTATTTTTGTTACTTGATCTCTTGTCAGCCATTTCTTTAGTAATATGAAACATGTACCATATCATTCATTAATATATTTTATGAATAAATTGTCAACTTTTCAGGTTAAAAAAATATATATCAAGAAACCGGTGCGCTTTTCATGGTGTACGCACCGACATCGGTGTGTGGTGGTATTTTAAACACACCTCTCAAACAGTATAAAACACCGTACGAAGCTTTAATGCAATAAGTATCACCAATGTGTTACATGTCAAACACCACACTGATTAACGCAGAAAAAATAATAAAAATTGTCTACTGTTAGTTTTTGTAGCATATGGTGTTGTGGAGGGGGAAATGCGGCCTATTCTTATAAACGCCCCGCACAAACAAGGGACCACCATCCGGTGCTCTTTGTCAACTAGGAGACCCGGTGCCATGTGTTATATGTTACATGGTGCACCGATTAACACAATAAAAAATTGCTTTTGCGAAACAGTACATTCTCGGTGCACAATCATGAAATGGCGCACTAGTGCCCTATTTTACATATTGCGCACGAATTTAAAAAAAAAATTGTTTTTGAATTTTTTTATCAAACAATACGTTTGCGGAGTGCTGGGATAATCCTATGCACCAGTGTGCTACGTTACGTCGGGCGCACCGATTAAAAAAATTCTGTTTTTTTTAAATTCACGCAAGGGTCGACATGGATTGGGATCCGACTATGCAAGTCATCCCGTGGGTTGGATGTCATAGGCCTATATATAGCAATACAAACCCTATAAATCTAAAATGAAAAGCCCTAATTCTGAAATCACAGAAATGGGGAGAAGAAAGGGCAGAAACAAAAAGAATGAAGGGTTTAGGGTAAAAATGTATTTTTATTTTTTATTTTTCTGAAAATGAACAACAAATTGAAACTTTTTACTTACTGCGTAAAAAAAACTGTAGAAAAAGTAAAAAAAAACAATAAAATTTAATCAAGAGATCGTTTGAAATTCTATGCTACAGGGTTTGAATCACCAAAGGTTTGGAATTCTGATTGTCTGAATACTTCTGTTCGAACGTATTTCACTGCTCCACAGAACTCTCGTGCTCTCTTGCTCCAGATATGTCACCTGCAAATCTTTGGCTGAATTTTTTTGCAAAAATAGTGAAATGATGAAAAGTGTTTAGTATTTAAAGAATTGTTTAATGAAATTCAATTTTCAAAAACATTTTGCCGCCCATTTTCCAATTTATCATTTTTTTTTTCACTTAAAAAAATAGAATTGTGCTTTTTTAATTTTTGGTTATTCGTCACCGGTGCGTCACTTAATAGCACTGCACTGGTGCATCCGTTGATAACATGGCACCGGTGCGCAGTGACTAAAACGCACCGGTGTGGTTATCTATGCATTACCACCAATAAAAAGAATTCCATTTTTAAGGCACCGAAATTACTTTTAGGTGTGTACACCAAAATTTATTGTTGATTTTGCTCAAATGTAGGGAGAAAATATCATAATTATATCGAATGGACAATTCTTCAAAATCCAGCTTGTTCCATAATATTTCTCAAAGTCCATTGTGGAGTTCTCCCTATACATCTCAAGACGTAATATTTACTTCATATTTTATTTATTATATCATTATCTAATTGAATTTATGGATTTTATCCATGTCAATCATGCACAACTTAATTAAATTTATAATGTATACAAATTTGCAGGTTCATGCAGATTCAAAATCGAGTTCAGAAGCACAAAATATTCAAAAAAATCCAAAACGTCAGAAGCTCTTATCAGGAGCAGCATACCCCAAGGTGCATTTGGTAGATGAAATTGGACAACCACTTCACCCTGTCAATTATAACAATATTGCATCTTTTTGCCACAATCCTGGGACAATGATGGTAATAATTATAATTGTTCGGTGTACTGATTAATGTAATTATTTCAACATCAAACTAATTAATCATGCAATATTGTCAACATGCTTACTAATTGATATCATATATTTTGTACTAATCATGTTCAAATGTTTTTTTTAATTATTAAGATTCTAGTGATGATGAGTGACCTACCTACCATCTTCCGTTGCACCCCACGAAAATGTCAAATCAAGAGAAGAATGAATTAAGAGAAAAAATCAGAGAAAACCGATACAAAGAATGGTTGAATCAACCACCGATTCAATTCCCGCTATGTATAGATTCACCAATTATGAATGACTACAACAATAGTAGTTCTTCACAAGTTGGTAATGGAGGAAATAAAATAGAGGTTGGTATGGATGATTACTTAAGGGATACGACTGCCATGGAGAGAATGTTGTTAGATGTATTCCAAAATGATGATCAGATAGGGGATGATGCTCATATCGCTGAAACCTTTTTCAAAAGCCTTAAATTTGCTCCCACCACCTCTCTCTTTCGACCTGACGGTCAATCAAAGCCTACCCAGTTGGGGACAACGATGTTACTGTACAACTTGAAAGAAAATTTTGGTTTGTCGAATGCATTTTTCTCAAAAAATTTAAGGTAAGTTACCATAAAGTCCTCCCTTATATAAATTTGAGAAATATAATCACTACACAATGAACATTACAAATGGTCAATTTTATGAACGTTAAATTATATCGGCTTTAATGTACATTTATTAATATTTTCCATGATCACCAACTACAGGTTATTCAACGATAAAGTTCTTCCAAGTGATAATGTCTTGCCCGATAGCTGCGAAGAGGCAAATCAATTGTTGGAAATGTTGGGTGTTGATTACATATCATATCATGCATGTCCAAAATGATTGTATTCTATATAGAGGAGAATATGCAGATAAAGAGATATGTCTGAAATGTGGGCATGAAAAGTATAATAAATAAGAAAAGAAGGGTAAATCACGTCGTCTTCCTTTTAAGATATCGAGGCACATGCCTATAATCCCAAGGATTCAAAGGCTCTTTCTTTGCAAAGAATTAGTTATGTTGCAAGGATGGCTTGCCTCACACAAAAGTGAGTTGGGAGTTATGTGAATCTCAACTGGTTTAATAGCCATGAAGCATATAGAGGATACATGGCCCGAAAAATTCAAGGATGAAGTATGAAGTCTACGACTCGGCATATCCATGGATGGCGTCAACCCATATTCCCTCCAGAACACCAACTATTATGTTTGGCCTGTAGTAGTGATCAATAACAATATCCCCCCATGGTTTTCCGTGAAGAATGAACATCTTATGTTGGCTCTCATAGTCCCTGGTATTAGACAATTGAAGAATATGGATGTATACTTACAACCACTAGTAGATGAATTGAAGGAATTATGGGATGGGATAAATGTATACGATGTATCAAGACCCATCGTAGCAGAGAGGAGTTTTACGTTGTATGGCATATGTGCTTACACGACACATGATTATCCAGGCTCAGGAGTTTGCTATGGTAAATTAGATGTTTAATTTATTGATTTGTTTATATACGTAACAATATTCTTTCACATATTAGTTTTTTAATTAGTTGTAAATTTTCTGATCTTTATGATATTATTTAACTTGCCATGCATAAAATGGTATATAATAATCTTGTAGGTCTTGTAACAAAAGGGTATTTTGGATGTAAATGTTGTGGACCTTCTCTGAAAGCTAGATGGTCCAAGGACCTATGAAAGCCAGTGTATGATTGCTCTAGGGTATTCCTCCCAAAAGAACACCCTTACAGAAGAGCAACATCCACTTTCAATGGTAAACGAGAGAGAACACAAAGGCCTCCAATAATGACACCAGGTGAATGGCTTAGAGCATATGAGAGAGAGAAGGAGAAAGATTTCATAGAAATGTTCGATTCAAATGGGAGCCTATGTTTGATGATCCAGAATTTTTCGACACTTATGTTGAGAAATTTCCCATTGGGATGAAAAGGAAATCTATATTTTATAACCTCCCATATTGGGAGCATCTTAAGATTACCCACTTATTAGATCCCATGCATATATTTTAAAATGTTTCATATTCTTTATGGAGGAACATATCATCAAAATAAAGTGACACATTGGCTGTTAGGAAAGATCTTATTACTTCAAAAACTAAAAGAAACATTGGCCAAGATGATTAGGAATGACTACAACAATAGTAGTTCTTCACAAGTTGGTAATGGAGGCAATAAAATAGAGTTTGGTATGGATGATTACTTAAGGGATACGACTGCCATGGAGACAATGTTGTTAGATGCATTCCAAAATGATGATCAGCTAGGGGATGATGCTCATATTGCTGACACCTTTTTCAAAAGCCTTAAATTTTCTTCCACCACCTCTCTCTTTGGACCTGGCGGTCAATCAAAGCCTACCCAGTTGGGGACAACGATGTTACTGTATAAATTGAAAGCAAATTTTGGTTTTTCGAATGCATTTTTCTAGAAAATTTTGAGTTAAGTTACCATAAATTCCTCCCTTATATAAATTTGAGAAATATAATCAGTACAAAATGAACATTACAAATGGTCAATTTTATGAACAGTAAATTATATCGGCATTAATGTAAATTTATTAATATTTTCCATGATCACCAACTACCGGTTATTCAACGATAAAGTTCTTCCAAGTGATAATGTCTTTCTCGATAGCTGCGAAGAGACAAATAAATTGTTGAAAATGTTGGGTGTTGAGTACATATCATATCATGCATGTCCAAATGATTGTATTCTATATAGAGGAGAATATGCATACAAAGAGATATGTCTGAAATGTGGGCATGACAAGTATAATAAATAAAAAATAAGGGTAAATCACGTCATCCTCCTTTTAAGATATTAAGGCACATGCCTATAATACCAAGGATTCAAAGGCTCTTTCGTTGCAAAGAATTAGCTATGTTGTAGGGATGGCATGCCTCACACAGAAGTGAGCTGGGAGTTATGTGAATCTCAACTGATTCAATAGCCATGAAGCATATAGAGGATACATGGCCCGAAAAATTCAAGGATGAAGTATGAAGTCTACGACTCAGCATATCCATGGATGGCGTCAACCCATATTCCCTCCAGAACACCAACTATTATGTTTGGCGTGTAGTAGTGATCAATAACAATATCCCCACATGGTTGTCTGTGAAGAATGAACATCTTATGTTGGCTCTCATAGTCCCTGGTATAAGACAAGTGAAGAATATGGATGTCTACTTACAACCACTCGTAGATGAATTGAAGGAATTATGGGATGGGATAAATGTATACGATGTATCAAGACCCATCGCAGCAGAGAGGAGTTTTACGTTGTATGGCATATGTGCTTACACAACACATGATTATCCAGGCTTAGGAGTTTTCTCTGGTAAATTATATGTTTAATTTATTTATTTGTTTATATACGTAAGAATATTCTTTCACATATTAATTTTTTAATTCGTTGTAATTTTTCTGATCTTTATGATATTATTTAACTTGCCATGCATAAAATGGTATATAATAATCTTGCAGGTCTTGTAACAAAAGGGTATTTTGGATGTAAATGTTGTGGACCTTCTCTGAAAGCTAGATGGTCCAAGGACCTATGAAAGCCAGTGTATGATTGCTCCAGGGTATTCCTCCCAGAAGAAAACCCTTATAGAAGAGCAGCATCCACTTTCAATGGTAAACGAGAGAGAACACAAAGGCCTCCAATAATGACACTAGGTGAATGGCTTAGAGCATATGAGAGAGAGAAGGAGAAAGAGTTCATAGAAATGTTCGATTCAAATGGGAGCCTATGTTTGATGCTCCATAATTTTTCGACACTTATGTTGAGAAATTGCCCATTGGGATGAAAAGGAAATCTATATTTTATAACCTCGCATATTGGGAGCATCTTAAGATTACCCACTTATTAGATCACATGCATATATTTAAAAATGTTTCATATTCTTTATGGAGGAACATATCATTGAAACAAAGTGACACTTGGCTGTTAGGAAAGATCTTATTACTTCAAAAAATAAAAGGAACATTGGCCAAGACAATTAGAAAGTACAGGATCAGAGGTAGGCGCTGGTCCCTCTAACTCACGGTGTTTCAAAGAAGGTGATGTCCCATGGATTTTAAAAAAATATGATCTTTCTTTGGCAAAGGAAGTTATAATGGGTGTGACAGTGCCATCTTCATATGGGTCTTCACTACGGCGCTGCTTCACCGTGGTTGGCCATTTTTTAGGGTTGAAATTGCATGACCATCTAAAGCTTCTAAGAGTACGTATAACGTCAAAATCATGATTTTATTATTTTTTATATTAATAAATTGTATCCCATGCAAGGATCATAAAACATAACTAATTTTGTATATTATTGCACGTGTTTATAACTTAGCAGTGTCATTATCCTTTGTTCGTGCGTGAGTGTGTGAAACATGAATTCCCTTAGGACCTAGAACGTGCCATATCTAAATTATCTGAATTTGTACGTTGGATCACGTCAAAGGAGATTCATGTGGCTAACATTCCACGATGGTGTCAAGAGATAGTTGAGATTGTTTGTGTGTTTGAGAAGGAACTGCCGACAAGTTTCATGGACTTACAGGTTCAACTTCTAATCCACCTAGTAGATGAGGTTGAATTAGTTGGGGTGGTTTCTTGTCATTGGATTTTCTTCTTAGAGAGGTACATGAAGAAATTGAAAGGTTTTGTTTGACAAGGGGAAAAACCCGAGTGGTATATGGCAGAGGGGTACATATCGTATGAGTCTTTCTATTATGCTAGTGAGTACATCAAGCAGATCGACAACAGACCAGGTGCGGTGATTTGGGACGATGAAAGGGATGACGAAAAAAGAGAAGGGGGAGTTTCTCCAAACGAGTGGAAAAAAGCGCTCGATAAAGAGTAAGTGACTTATAATTTTTCAAATTTACACAAAGTAAATATTCATGCTGAAATTCGATATAATGTATATTTTGATATCTATGTACTATATAATGTTGGTTTGATTTCATCAGCGAATGCAGAAATTGAAGCAATCAATAAATTCTTTCTTTACAATTCCGAAGCGACACAACCGTGGGTCGCATTGTATGAACAAAAGAGGATGAAATGGGATAGTGATAGGAAATAATTTAGACGGTTCAATGGTATAAGTGTGCCTTATCCCGATCATTTAAAAGAAAGTATGCCAAAAATATGCCCCAACAGTTGGGTTGTTGACCAAGTCATAGAGAAATACAGTGCAACCGGTTGTTACCCACGTGCTGAAGAGGATGCACTAAACGTAGGGATTGGGTGCAACAAATCGGTAATAATATATTTAATTTATATGTACATTTGAAACTTAATAATGCACATTTCAAATGTAATTACATCTATATTTCATGTTTTAACTGTTGGGTTATTATAGACACATGACACTATGATTTTTTGACTTTTTTATAAGTGCATTTGTTCCCATCTATGTGGGCATATGGACACCATTTTCACACAGAAAATGCCAATGATGGACACATCACACAATACTGTGGAGTGGAAGTCGAGTTCGATCAATCTAGTCAATCTAGCCACTGTGATCAAAACCTAGTACGAGGGACGTTAGGTTACGTCAGAAAAATACAAGAGATCATTGAAGTGGATTTCTCTTCTTTCCAATGTGTTACTTTTAGGTGCAAGTGGTGGGACACCTTTGATCGGAATAATGTAAAGGAAGATCGCGATAGTAGGCTGATATGTATCAACTCTAGAGAGATGTGGGATGAAGCTAAGGAGCCCTATGTTTTCCCCAAACACTACAACCAGGTGTTTTTTTACCTAGATGTTTTAGATAGTGATTGGTGGTTCGTATTGAGACATGACCCTAGATCAAAACATATTTTTGAGAACAATAGTGTTATCATGCCATGCGAGCTAGAAGATAATGAGGGTGATCATTAGAACCGAGAGTGATATGGTACATGTGTTATTTCATCAATATCTATACTTTTTAAGATGGGTTTTTCAAAACATTATAATATGTATTTTGAATTAATTGGTAATTTGCATTGTGTTAATGTTAAAATTCATATTTCACTTGATAATTTGCAATTATGTTGATCTCAAAAACAATGGCGTACTGTATAAAGTTCTATTATTTTGTATGTAAGATCATAATAAAATAATGATAATTTTAAAGTACATGAATTTATTTGCATTATTTTCTAAACTTTATTATGTTACAAAAATTCATATTATTCTAGATTTATTATTTTATAATTATTTAAAATTTTACAAGTTTACAAATTTAAAAATTTTAATAAAATCATTTCACATTAATACAATTAAAATTTTACAAATATTTTACATACAATTACAATTACAATTACAATTTTACAATTTCACATACAATTACAATTACAATTTTAGAATTTTACATATAATTACAATTACAATTACAATTTTACAATTACAATCATTTCACAGTCATACAATTAAAATTTTACAAAAATTTTACATACAATTAGAATTAGAATTGCAATTTAAAAAAAATATTTTACTAATTAGAATTAGAATTAGAATTAGAATTACAATTTTATAATTTCACGTACAATTACAATTACAATTTTAGAATTTTACATACAAGTAGAATTACAATTACAATTTTACAATTTTACATATATACACTTACAATTAAAATTACAATTGCAATCATTTCACAATAAATTAAATATTACAATTACAATTAAAATTACAATTACAATAATTTCACAATATATTAAATATTACAATTACAATTAAAATTTTACAAATATTTTACATACAATTACAATTAAAATTACAATTACAAATACAAATACAATTTTACAATTTTACATACAATTAAAATTAAAATTTCAATTACAATCACGACATAATATTTAATAAATATCATGATCATTTAATATTAAATTAATTAATAAACATCACGATCATGATAACCATCGTACAAGCATCACATTCAACTAAAAAACACATTCAAATTTGCTAACATCATCGTGATCATGATCATCTAACAAAACACAATTAACATTTTATAACATCCTCACAACACAAATATCAAATATACATCTCATGTCAAATAACTGCTATCACATACACATATATCTGCAAGTTGCACATTAAATGAACATATCTAACATGACCTAACAGTATACACATCATGACGATCACCAACATGTAAATTAAGTACAACTACAACATGAACATAAAATACATGGACTATATATATATATATATATATATATATATATATATATATATATATAATGTCAGAAATATACAACTGTAATATAAATGTCATACATCATCTGGTGGTAGATCATCAATAGCAGTACTAGTTGAGGCCTGCTCAGTCAATAGTGCAGCCTCAACATGAAGCTTAGATACATGTTGATCATCATGTGCATGTTGATCTCGTACTGGTGCCTCATGCTGATCAGGATCAACTGTCGGCTACTCATCGTGATGACTCGACATGGTCGATGGTCCAGCCTGCTCATGATCATGAGTACTACTGGATGCTGCAAGCTGCTAACTCGACGTGGCCAATGGTCCAGCCTGCTCTCCATGATCACTGTTGGTTGATGTTGCAGGATGCTCATCTATTGCGGCGCGTGGTGAACGATGATCACTCCCCTGATCTTGATCATCAGATGATGCGTCACTGCTCGCGGACTGTCGATCATGTGTTGCATCTCGACCACACCTATAACATGCAAGGGACCTCCTCAACTGCGTAACTAAGGTCGTACCTCCTACGACATGCCGCATTAGGCTGTACATGTCATGCGGCATGCCTCTCCACATATGTACCAGCCTAGCATCAACCTATATGTATCTCATAGTAGCGGCCTTGATTCCTGCCTCAACAAACAATGCACAGAGTTGGTCACCCAATTCCATCCTCATTATACTATCAAGCCTACCACGCCTAGCAAAAGGCGGTACCGGCGCACCAGCAGGAGCAGGTTCGTCTGCACCGGCCTCATGATCCTCGACATCTGCCATATCCTAATCATCATCAAGATCCAGACCTGGATCATTTGGTGGCATGGGCATGTCATCGCCATCAAGAGACACAATTTCTGCAAAATAGATACAATTACACAACAATAATTAGACAGTTTCATTAAACAGTTTAATAAAAAAAAGTTAAAGAACATGTTAGAATAAATTTAAATAAAACAGTAATATTACCTCTATCATCCGACAAATCATCATCTGTGAATAGGAGGTTGTCACACCCTCACCAATCCAAACCAGCATAAGGACAGGGGACCATAACGAAGGGATGCTCGTCAACACTGGCTAGCAACTCCAGTGCATCATGCGATATCCTCGCAGAAAACTCATTCTCACCCCTCTTGGGCATCATCTTTCCCCAAATGTACATCCGTGCAACCAAAATCGGCCTACGAGGTTGTCGAACAATAGTAGGTCTCGTCTCTCGAAACCTCTCAAAAAATAAACAAAATAGCACTGAATAAAAAGGGAATTTGATACTCCTTTGTGCATGAGCATGACATTTATTTAAGGTTGTACATAACTGCCGCAAAAAAATGGCAAACCTCCTGACAAGTCGTGGCTCATGTACTAAATAATCAACATAATATAGAAGCAGGAAACTAATGCGTTGCCCGTCACTGGTGTTATGTGAAATGGTTGAAATCAAAAGTGAGAGGCACCTCACCTCCTCACTACCAAATGCATCAATATGTAACTGACCTCCGGAGACCTGAAAATTTGAAGGAGACAGTATATCCGCGCTAATGTATCTCTGGGAATACACCAACTGACTCCTTGCTGCATAGCCAACTAGAACCTCTGGGAATGAGGGAAAGTCCACCCCTCTGCTCGATAGCCCTGTAATGAAATAGATTTCCTCCTTAGTGGGCGCGTACCACTGGTTAGGACCAACCCAGAAAGCCCGTAGGTGGGCATTCCACCTGTGGATAAGATGTCGCGAAAACAAACCATGGCCCTTTAGGGAAGTAGCCTCTTCATAGAACCTGAGGAAGCCTATCTAACTTAGGAGCCCCTGGGTAGCTGCTATAATAGGGCGAGGGTACGTATCTCTCTCCCTCTCTCGCGCCGCCCACGGGCGAACCATATTATATTGGTTTGCCTATTGTTGATGTTCCTTCTCTTCTCTCCTTTCACGTCTCTAAATGATTGACATATTAAATACAATTTTTTTATTAACTGAGACATGTATTTAGGAATATACATATATAATTTTTTTTGAAAAAAAAAAACAGTTGGTGCACCACAAAAAACAAGCATGAACTAGTCACAGTGCGTCTTTTATTGTTGCGCACCAGAGGTGGTGCACCAGAAAATATTTAGCGCACCGGAGGCAGTGCACCTGCAAATTTTAAGCGCACCGCCCTCCTGGCATTGTTCCAAAGCCAACGGTGTGGAGGTATAACAACCTACACCGTTGACTATGGATCAATGTCGGGGGGAGGGGTGCGCTGACCAAACTATAAGCCTTGGGGCATATAGTATGGTCAGTGCACCAACCTCCTGAAATCAGTACATAGTCAACGGTGCAGTATTTTACCAGGCCGCATCGTTGACCAAGTTTAAATGCCAGAATGCGATGCGCTGACAAAATTACCTGCCTTGGGGTGGATATTTATGTCAATGCATCACATTGCCGCTATTGGACAGGGTCAATGGTGCGGTTGGGTAACCGATCACACCACACTTTTTTAAAATTTTAAAAAATTTTGGTGCGCCTTTCGGTACCGCCCCGGAGCTGATGCGGATATCGTTAGCACTGGTGGTGGTGCAACCTATAAATTTATAGGAAGCACCGCAAATGGTGTGAGCCGAACGGCTTGAGCGCACCGTGCGATGATTTTTTTTTTTTAAAGGTTAATTTTAAGCTAATTTACAATTCTAATCCGCTAAAAGGATTAATTATTGAAAAGAGATAAAAATACCTATACATTTGGTCAATGCTGTAGAATTTTCAAAACTAAATTTTCCCACCGTTTTGAAAAATTCAAAATGGAGATGGTGGGCAATGCACAACAATAGTGCCTACAATGGGAAAATCGATGACAGGGCGCCTCAAACAAGGAAAAGTTGCACCAGTGCTTGAGAGATTTGGAGCACTGAAAAGTGAAAAATGTTTTTTTTTTATGTATTTGTTTTTTTAACTCTGTTCCAGTGTGCGAGGTTTTATAGGCGAACCGATGCGGTTTCTTAAAACCGCACCGGGTGGTTTCGCTGAAGTGCCGGGTTTTGCGAGCATGTATGTCTCCGTACACACAATTGTATTGACTGCTGTAAAAAATTACAGGCAACTGGCAGGAGTTTACACACGTAAACTCATTCTCACATTCTCTCATTACACACTCAAAGAAAATAGGAAAACTAACCTATTTATAAGCTCTATGGATCACTTGGAAATTAAACAAGTGTCCATTTACAATAAATGAGCTTTTAACAAGATTACTAACTCTACGCCTAAATTAGAGCCTAAGAAATGACTCTTTTCTAGAGTCCTAATTTTTATTAACAATTTTCTAATTCTAAATATCTCACAAATATTCTAGAATAATAATTATTAATTTAATATCTTAAATTAATAATTATTTTATTAAAACACTATAACCTATGATATAAATTATTTTTGGATCATCTAACATTCCCCCCTATGATCCAAACATACATTACAACAGATACCAAGTTCATCCCTGAACTTAGTAAACTTTATTCTGCCAAGAGGTTTTGTGAAAATGTCGGAGGTCTGATCTTCTGAAGGGAAAAACATTGGCTTGATGACGTCCTTTGCAATGAGAGATCTGATATGATGATACTTGGTGTCCACATGCTTTGTCTTTGAATGGAAAACTGGATTCTTGGCAAGCTTTATTGCTGATTGATTGTCGATGAATAATGAAGTAGCTTCTGCTGGAGGAATCCCCAAGTCCTGTAAAACGCGACGTAACCAAACAATCTCACAAGCTGCTTCCCATGCTGAAATATACTCTGCTTCTGCTGAAGAAGTGGCCACTTTACTTTGCTTCTTGAAACTCCAGGAAACTGCAGCTGACCCCATGTTCATTAAGTAACCTGAGGTTGATGCCCTGTCATCAATACTGCCTGCAAAGTCGGCATCTGAAAATCCACCAAGTACAAAATTTTTAGTCTTTTTGTAAAGAAGACCAAAATCTTTTGTTCCTTGGATATATCGAAGAACTCTTTTGGCTGCATTCCAGTGGCTGTCTAATGGTTCCTGCATAAAACGTGAAAGAACACTGACTGCATAAGATAGATTAGGACGAGTGGTGGTCAAATAAATCAAGCTGCCAATCAACTGTCTATAAGTCGTGCTGTCCACTCTTTCCCCCCCTTCAAATTTTGAAAGTTTTAAGTTTTGTTCCATAGGGGTAAGGACAGGCTTACAATCCTGCATTCCAAATCGCTGAAGAATTTCTGCTACATATTTTCTCTGGGAAATGAAGATCTGATGTGGACGTTGGCTTACTTCAACTCCAAGATAGTAGTGAAGTAGTCCCAAATCTGTCATCTTGAAACCTGCATGCAACTCCTTTTTCACCTGCTCAATGTGATCATCATTGTTGCCTGTAATGATCAAATCATCAACATACATAATTAGAATGACCAGATATTTTCCCTGTTGGCGCACATACAAAGTATCATCGGATTCACTGCGATGAAAACCAACTTTGCGAAGGTATTCATCCATTTTGGCATACCAGGCACGGGGAGCTTGTTTTAATCCATATAAAGCCTTGATTAATTTGCAGACTTTATGTTCTTGCCCTTTAACTACAAACCCTGGTGGTTGTGTCATGTATACATCTTCCTGTAAGTCCCCGTTGAGAAAAGCGCTTTTGACATCCATTTGATGAACTTTCCACCCTTTCTGAGCTGCTAAGGCAAGTGTGAGACGGATGGTGTTCCATTTGGCTGTGGGAGCAAAGGTCTCCTCATAATCGATTCCTTCCTGTTGCGCAAATCCTTTAGCAACAAGTCGTGCTTTATACTTGTCAATATCACCATTTTGTTTGTACTTAATTCGATAAACCCATTTGCATCCAATAGGTTTAACATGCTGAGGACAATCAACAAGTTGCCAAGTGTTGTTGTCTTGAACTGCCTGATATTCATCTACCATTGCTTGCTGCCATGTTTTATGTTTTACAGCCTCTTGAAAAGAAGAAGGTTCAGTAAACTCATTTGCTATCAAAGCAAAATTGCCTTCATTTTGTTTTGATCCCCTTGTTCCTGTTTTGTTTTGTTCATTAGGCCTTACATCTTTCAAGAGTTGAACTGCCCATTTTGGAAGTTGTTGCTCACTTGTTTGAGGTTCTAAGAAGTCTCCGTCATTGTAGAGGGGATTAATGTAAACTGATGTTGGTCGTTCAGGAGGTGAATCTGGAGAATCACTGTCAGAAGAACTGCTGCTGGTTGGAGACGCTGATGAACTGCTAGAAGACCCAGATGGTTTTGGTGAAGTAGATGGACTGGATGACTCATCTTCAGAGGAAGGAAAATCAAGTTCATACCAATTTGGTGAAGTTTGTTGACTTTGCATATTTCCTTTCCTTTTACTGCCTTTAGTTTCTAACTTGTAAATAAGACTTTCGATTTCTTCAGCACTTTTACTCTCTGTTTCATCAAAAATGACATCCCTACTCACAATAAATTTTCCATTTGTCAAAAGACGATACCCTTTCTTTTCATCTGAATAGCCGATCATGGTGCATTTTAAACTTCTTGAATCCAACTTAGTTCTCTTTTCTTTGGGAACTAAGGCATAACAGATGGATCCAAAAACTCAAAGATGTTTGACTTTAGGTTTGAAACCAAACCACGCTTCATAAGGAGTGATTCCTTCTAACGAAGCAGTTGGAGATCTGTTTCTGAGATAGACAGCTGTATGAATTGCTTCTGCCCAATATGTTGGACTTAACCCTTTGAAAGTTAACATGGATCTCGCCATGCCTAACAATGTACGATTCATCCTTTCTACGACTGCATTTTGCTGTGGAGTGTAAACATTTGTAAGATGTCTTCGGATGCCATTTTCACTGCAATAAGTTTTGAATTCATTTGAGTTGAATTCTCCCCCATTATCTGTCCTGAGAGTACCTATCTTTTCTTTGGCTTCATTTTCAACAAGTTGTCGAAAATTTTTAAATTTCTCAAATGCTTCTGACTTGTTTTTCAAGAAGTAAACCCAAGTCATTCTACTGAAGTCATCAATAAATAGCAAGAAATATTTGCAACCACCTAATGAACTTTGTAGTGGCCCACACACATCACTATGAACTAGTTGCAACAACCTGTTTGCGCGCCATGTACTTGTTGAAAAACTTTCTCGACTCTGTTTGCCATAAATGCAGGCTTCACACTTTGCATTTTCTTTGTTGAAAGTCGGAAGTCCTTTAACCATCCCTTGTTTCTGCAACTGAGAAAGACTGTCAAAATTCAAATGTCCATATCTTACATGCCATAGTCTTATAGGTGAAAATCCTGTAGTAACTGCCCCTGCAAAATCTGAATGCCTTGGAATAACTGTCCCTTTCATCCTTAACAGTTTTCCATCTTCATATCCTGTCATCACTGTTTGGAGGTTCTGTTTGACTGAATTAATCTTAACTAAGCCATCTTCCATAATTATCTGATGCCCTGCTTGTCGAATCATGACCAAGGACAACAAATTTTTCTTAAAGGTAGGAACATACCACACATTGGAAATCAATTTTTCTCCAATGTCACGGAGAAAAACTTTGACTGCACCTTTTCCATAAGGCGTATGTTTTGTATCATCTGCTAGAAAGATGGAGTTAAGATGGCACTCTTGAAAATTCCAAAAGAAATCTCGTCTACAGGTCATGTGCTGAGTTGCTCCTGAATCCAAAATCCAAGCATCTTCATAATCACTCTTAACAAAAGAGGAAATTTGGATTGCTGGAGAAGAAGTGAAGACATATTCTGAGTCATTATCATCTTGATCTTGGTCATTTGCAAACTGTGGTGAAGGCTGTTGAAACTTAGAAATTTTATTAATGGATGTGCGACAATCTGAAGCATAGTGACCAACTCTGTTACATCGCCTGCAAACAACTTGACTTAAATCAGTGCCTCTTCCTTGAGACTGTCCTCTGCCTTGAAATTGTCCTCAACCTCTGCTTTGTCCTCTGTTTTGAGATTGTCCTCTTCCTGAATTCTGTCCTGTGCCTTGCTGAGATCCTCTGTTTTGATTATTGCCTCTGCCTTGAGAATTGTTTCTGCCTGAATTGAAGCCTCTGTTGGAGTTGTTTCCTCTTTGTTGACTGCGACCACGACCTTGATTTTGATTAAAATTACCTTTGCCTTTGTTTTTGGAATTGTCAGCTGGGGAGTTGCCTGTACTGGCTTCTGTTAGAAAAACATCTTCGCCAACTTTCTTTTTCTTCCCAAAAGTTTTATCATGTTGAGTCAACATTTCGCAGAGCTCATCAAACTTTAGCTTTTCTAACTTTCCAGTGAGCTGCAAAGTTTCTAAAAAATGTGTGTAGGAAGAAGGAAGCCCAACAATTAAAATTGTGACCATAAAACTATCATCAACTGCTTGAAAACCAGCATTAACAATTTCCTGCTTAATATTCTTAAGTCTAGAGATGTATTCAAGAATATCTCCGTCTGTAGTCAATTTTTGATGCAACAATTTTAATTGTAGATCAACTCTTTTTGATTGAGGCTGAGTATCAAAAAACTCTTTAAAAGTTCTCAAAGCAGACCAAGCATCTTTTTCATTTTCGATATGGACATACATTTCATCATTGACAGAGGATTTAATGAGTGCTAATGCTTTGGTGTTTTTAACTTCCCATTTTGCTAGCGCAGCTGCATCTATAGGTTTATTTGGCTTTACATCTCCATCACAAATATCATGCCATAGTTCATTATAAACAAGAGTGCTTTCGATGAGGCGTTGCCATGTTTTGTAAGATTTTGAGCTTTCAAGTTTGTCGGAATCAGAAAAGAAATTTATCAACTTAGACATTGTAGCGTTAAGACTTCACACCACAAATCAAGCTCCAAAAAATCAAGATGCGCAACACAACAGCAACACACGATGCAAAAAACGAACTATCGGGGCTTGGCCTTGACCCTCGAATAGTCGTCAAAACAGGAGAAAATTGACTGAGCTTTGCACTTGGCTCTAGTCAAGTTCTCGAATGTTTACAAGGCAACTTTCAAAATTTGATTTTTACAATAGTGCTCCTGCACAAGCTGGTAAAAAAAAATACCCCCCCGTCAAAGTAAAACTACTTTGAGTCACACTATTGCAAACACAAATCTCCTTATTACTCCAGAAAATTACAATACCCTTATCACTCCAAAAAAAAACTAATATAATATTCTACAAAAAAAAATCTACTTATTCCTCCAAATACAAAATTCCACCTTATTACTCCAATTATGATTACAAATCATAATTAAAAAACACTTCAATTACAAAGTGAAAAAATCACTTTAATGAAACATTAAATGTAATGAACGCTTCAACAAATGTGGAATGAATGCTGGATCTGATTGTTGGAGGGCGCTGGCAAAATTCACTTGCATCAATATCAAAACACCGGAAAAAGCGCTGTTCATATTCAAATGTTGGAATGCTGTTTCAAAAACGCTTTTAATCAAAACGCTTTGCTGATTCAATCAAAGTTTAAATTGAACGTTGGTTCATTGCTGCTTTCAAATGTTGTTTTCAACCAATGTCAAACCCAGAAAAAAGAAATGGGCTGAACGCTGGTTTCAAAATGAAGAAATTGATGTCACAACAATCAAACGCTGGATTGATGCCTTTAAAACGTTGTGAAACATGCCGGAATTGAAGCTTTTAAAACGCTGGAGGACGCTGGATTGAAGCCTTTAAATCGATATTCAGAATTGATCTTCAGAAAAAGCTGTTCAACACATTTATCATGCTGGAATGCTGGAACACTGGCAAACTATTTTTAAATGGCTGTTTCAACTAATTTAAAAACGCTGCTTTTTAAAAAAATGCTATTTTAATATGCAGAAAGATGCTGGAAAAAACCCAGAAAACGCTGGAAAACCTTTTAATAACTGCTGAAGCCACAAAAACGCTGGCAAACAGATATGTAGAAAACGCTGGCAAACCCACATGCAGAACGCCTTTCAAACGCTGGTTTGATTATTTTCAAAATCGATTTGCCAATTTTTTGCAGAAAACGTGTTCAACGCTGTCACTGTCAAATGCTGAATTTAACGCTGCATCTAAATGCTGGCAGACTTTTTACTAAATGCAGAAACGCTGATGTTCTAAATGCTGGCAGACTTTCAGTTCGATGAAAAGTGTAGATTTGATATGAATTGATTGTTTAATGATCATTCAAAATCGATTTCAATTTCAGATTACCAAAATACAAAATCGATTATTCAAAATCGATCTTTCAATTGCAGATTTTATAAACTAATTCAATCTGAAAAAAATAAACCCTGGCAAGAGCAGAGCGCTCTCTTTTTTGTTCACTCAAACAATTTTAAAAAAAAAATCACACAGATTTGCAGTGGCTTCTTTACAAAGTGATTTTAGAATTTGCAGATCTAAAATCAATAAAAAAAGGTTTGCAAATTTCATACCAATCTTTTGCCGATCTCTTTAAAGGAGTTGAGTTTTCCACGACCTGATAAAGCTGGAATCTCCTCCTTACTGCATCACCGTGGCTCCGATACCACATGAAAGGGAAGAAGTGTCCTCAGACACACAATTGTATTGATCAAGCAAAAAATTACAGGGCAAATTGCAGGAGTTTACACACGTAAACTCATTCTCTCATTACACACTCAAAGAAAATAGGAAAACTAACCTATTTATAAGCTCTATGGATCACTTGGAAATTAAACAAGTGTCCATTTACAATAAATGAGCTTTTAACAAGATTACTAACTCTAATCCTAATTTAGAGCCTAAGAAACGACTCTTTTCTAGAGTCCTAAATTTCATTAACAAATTTCTAATTCTAAATATCTCCTAAATATATTAAATATTCTAGAATAATAATTATTAATTTAATATTTTAAATTAATAATTATTTTATTCTAAAACTATAACCTATGATAAAATTATTTTTGGATCATCTAACATTTTAGGATGCACCGGTGCAGAATATTTGTAAAGCACCAACATGCTACAGTAATAAGATGCACCGGGTGGGTTTGTATGGAGCGCACGGTGTCCCGATGTGCCAATTTTTTTTGTGCACTGGTGCTTTCTCTTGTTGAAAGCACTGGTGCGGTTTAGGATGATAAGCGCACCAAATGAAAAACATCCGCAAAAGCCTCCACCTGCAAACCTCCTCTAGTATCCTCTACTACAAACAGATGTCTGGGATATTTTTATAAGGGGTTCCTCACAAACATCCGCTAGAGGGTCTTTTCCTTGCAGTGCTAGTTGTTATTTGCATATGTGAATTGAATCATCATTATTATTCAATGAAAACCACACCACCTGTAATTAACTATCAATGATTCATAAGGGGTGGGCTTTCACACCTTAGATCTTGGAAGATGAACTCTTAGCCAAGAAGAATCACTTTTAGGGCATGCTCCAAACTCACTCAATTTTAGGTGAACTATCATTTTTTAATTTTAATGAGCTCATAGGCTTATAGCACATATGAATAAACCAACGAGATCCATCTTAACCCTAGATCTATCAAGAGCCTAGAGGGATCAAATCTCTCGAGGTGCAAACCTCTTTTTTTAGTCCAAAACTTGAGGAAAGGTTTGCACCTCGAGAGATTTCAAAACTTGAGGAAATGTTTTCACATCGAGAGATTTGATCTATCAAGCACGAAGAGGGATCAAATATCTCGAGGCGAAAACCTCTTTTTTAAGTCCAAAACTTGAGGAAATGTTTTCACCTCGAGATATTTGATCCCTATTAGCGCTTGATAGATCTAGGGTTAAGATGGATCTAGGAAGGTTGTATAATATATATATATATATATATATATATATATATATATATATATATATATTTGTATCTATGTTTCTCTTTCTTATTCCATCTCTCTATCTCACCCCAAACATACACACTCTCTCTCCATATCTATCTCTCTCCTGCCCTCCCTCTTCCTCTCCCTCTCTCTCTCTTCCCTTTCTCTCCCCTCACTCTCTCTCCACCTTTCTCCCTCTGTCTTTCTTATTCCCCCTTCTCTCTCTTCCTTTCTCTCTCACCTCCCTCAATCTCCCCCCCTCATCACTCTTTCTCTCTCTCTTTCCTCCAATTCTGTCACTATATCTCTCCCTCACTTCTCTGTCTCCCTTCCATCTTTGTGTATCCCTCTCTCTCCACCTCTATCTCTCTATTTCTTTCATATTTTATCCCTCTCTCTCCCCATATAACTCCCTCTCCCTCTCTCTCCCTCTCTCCTTCTCTCTCTCTCTCTTCCCTCCAACCCATCTCTGTCACTATCTTCCTCTTCCTCCTCTCTCTCTCTCTCCCCCTGTCTCTCACATAAATTTGATCTCATTGTATTTTGTTTAAGAAAGTATATAAATTAAAAAAAAAAAAAACCATTTGGTTGTAAAGTATTATACCTATATTTTGGATCAATCATGTCAAAGAAAATACAATAATGAAAAACTTAATCTTTCTTCTATTATTTTTATTCATCTTGTTTGCTCTCATTGCTTGTATCCTTAGTTAAGATTAATCTATGCTAGTTCTTAATAATATTATTTATATTATATAAATTTCACATCTTTATATATAAAAGTATTTTTATTTTATATTTTCTTAATACTTTGATTTAATTTTTGTGGGGATATTTTTAGTAGTCATGAGGATAGAAGGTTCAAAAATATCTCAAAAGTAATTATAACGTTTTACCTCTTAGATTTAATTCAAAAAATGTTATTAAAATAAAATAAAATAAAATATTTATAAAATATTTTGCTTGTGAAATAAGTTATGGTTTTTGGGCATGTGGTACTGATAAGGTGTGGTATTGGCCCATGGTATTGGGGGAAAGCCTATTTACAAGTTAATAATATCCATAATATCCATGGTAAAGTGGGGTGAATATCCATGGTAAAGAATGGTGTCATATTGTTATAAAATATTTTGAGTGTGAAATAAGTTATGACTTTTGGGCATGTGGTATTGATAGGCCATGGTATTGGCCCATGGTATTGTAACAAAAAATATTTACAAGTTCATAATATCAATGACAAAGTGGTGGTGAATATACATGGTTAAGAATTTTTTCATATTGTTATAATTTATTTTGATTGTGAAATAAGTTGTGTTGTTTTGGACATGTGGTATTGATAAGTCATGGTATTGGCACATGGTATTGTAACAAAGCCGATATACAAGTTAATAATAAGTCATGGTATTGCAAAAAAGCCTATTCACAAGTTAATAAAAAAACCAAAATATAATAAATTGAATTTTATTAATTTTATTACTTTAAATTTTTATTTATTACTTTTAACTTTTTGTTTATTACTTTTAACTTTTTATTATTAATTGAGCTAACATTTAATTTTTTTATGGAGTTGTTTTAACAAGACCAAAATCTTAGCATAGATCAAAGGTTAATACATTTTTCAAAATTATTTCTATGAAATTATTTACATAAATTTCTCATATTAATATAACCATAATTTTAATCCAAAAATGTATATTAACATTATTATTTCTAAATTTCATTATTTAAGCATTTTCTTCCTTTTTTTTGAAATTTGATCAAATAATAGATCTTAATTTTAATCTATACATTTAATCTTATTAATTATTTACATAAAGGTTTTTTTAACAACCCCAATAATTAAGATTTTATTTAATTTTCTATTTGAATTATTTCAGTCAAACTTATCTTAAATTTAATACAATTTTGAAAACAATTTCTTTAATTCTATTTCCACATTTTTTCTCATATTAATTTTGTTCCAAAATTTATACTAATATTATTAATAAATAAGAATTATTTTAAACTTCAATGTTTAATTTTATTTTTTTTTAATAATTTTGATCAATTATTTTAATTTAATTATGTTCATTTTCTTTTTAATTTTTAATAATTTTAATATAACTCATAATCTTTGGATAACTCTAATAATACATATATTATTTAATTTTCTATTTTAATTGATTAAGTCAAAATTATCAATTTTCCTTTAAATTAGTCTGCGTTTACATTTAAAATTGTTTACATATTTACATTATACCTACACATCTATCCTATATTGAGTTGTATAATCACTCTCAAGGCAATTAGTAATAAGCTTATAGAGTATATGAATACAAGTTAAAAAAATTGTCAAAACTCTTTACAAAATTGGTTAAAACAAAGGTGTGGAAAAATATTTACCTACCCTATCTTTTTTTGAAAACTAATAACTTAAAAAACAAATCTACCCACCACAAATTTACCAATAATTCATAAATTTACTAGGATTTTATAAAAATAAAACATAATTTTACTCATATTTCTTAAAGATAAAATATTCAACTTACATGAAAACGAATCAAATTATTACATATTTTTAAAATAATTACTACATCTTTTTAAAATACAACACACATATATATCCATTAAACCTTTTATAAAACTATCTTTTTAAAGTGCAACAAACAAACATACATATATATATATATATATATATATATATATATATATATATATCCATACTACCTTTTGTAAAACTATGTACATTTACCCTTTGTAAACGTAAAGTATTGATTTCAAGCGAACATTGAATTTACTCCATGTTCTGAATAAACATCACAAGACAAAAATTACCAATTTTTTTATTTATTTTAACTATGCTCATTTACCCTTTGTAAACGTAAAGTATTTATTTCTTGTGGTGAAGGAATTGAAGAGATTGAGAACAGGTTCAGAATTTCATGAAAATTCATGCTCCTAGATTCTTGAAGTCAGACATTTGGATCTTGATCAGTTTAGTTGTTAAGTTTTTTTTAAATATATTTGTACAGTTGGAATTTATTTATGTTGGAAGGGCGAAGATTTGTTTTTTCTTTAATTTAATATTTATAGTGGTATTTTCACCCACTTATTTTATGAAAATTTATGTTTAAATCCTCAACCTAAAAATAATATGAATCAAATAAATATTTAACGAATTTGTTTTTGATGCTGAATTGTCTCAATACTCGTGAAATTTCTTGTTGGTCGATCACTTCCTCGCTTCCTTTCTATGCCGACAAAATAATGCTATGATCATTTTGAAAATCTTATTTTATATAAATACCTTAAAATAATATTGTTGACAAAACAATGGGTTGTAAAAAGGTGAAAAAAAATCAACAATAAATTTATTATTTTTTTAATTTTTTTTTTTTTTTTTTTTGTAAATTGGGCGGTACCATGCCATTATCTATTTATATAAAAGACATGTTACAAAATATAAAAGTCAATCAGAGGTCTCAACCTGCCCGAAGGAAACCAGGTCTGTTGGCCGTCTAAGAGCATGAAAAGCATTCCAAAACTGAAACTGTCTCATCCTTCTATGATTTGCATGTGCTATCTGTCCTAGTAGTACTGTTTTCACATTCATAAAGCCTAAAAAGAGTTCATTCTTATAAAAAAAAAAGCATCAAAATTCTGAAACATAAAACTTCTATCCATCAGAGGAAGAAACTGGAGCTGGGGCTTTGACACTGGACCCAGGCATTTCAGCCTGTTGAAGCTGCTGGAACATTTTTTCCATTCTGCCGACTTTATCATCCATTCTATTCAGTCTATCAGCTGCCAGATATTGTGTGACCTTGATATGTTGTAGCTGGTCCAGAATTTCCTCTAGCAGGTCCTTCAGACGAGGGTCTTTTTTAACAGGGTCAACTTGTGCTGGGGGTGGCTGAACACTCTAGAGCGCTTTTGCTATGAGGCATTTGACTGTCCAATATATGTGAATAGTCTGGTTAAAGAGAGTCAGGCAGCCTCGGGTGTTTCCTTGATCAGTTATAAAATCTAAGATCTTTGCCTTCGTTTCCATATCTTCAGGGTCTATTTGAACCCCTCGTTCCCATCCACAAATTACTTGTCGAACTGGGGGAGAATTCCCCATCACATAATTTGCTACAAGATTCTCCAAGTGCTCTTGATTGGTTTTGCGGCCGCGTTTTCTGGGGGTTGGCTCTAACTGAATTTGCTGTTTTCCTTTTATGGCTTCAGCCTTTGGACGACGCTTTCCCATGACTGTAGAGAGCCTATTGAATAACACAGACAGCAACAATTGAACAACGTAAGAATGAGGGTCCATATATATACAGTCCTTAGCCCGCATACTGGGATAGACAGCTCCATAATTGAAATTTGCGGATTCCATGCGAAAGATAGGCAGGGGATAATAAACATGAGGTCGTAAGGATGAGAGCAGAGAACTAGAGTATGATTCTTTTTGGATGTCGGAGGAGCAGAGCATCTCCAACCACTTCCTATAACCCCTCTGAGCGATTTTGCTGAAAAGGACGAAACAGAACTTGATAGAGACACAACTCTGATTACATATTTGAGACTTGACCCAATGACTAGCCCTATTTAACCAATTTGCAGAATGACAAGTTAAGGGACCTAGAGTACCACAATTATAATTGACCCTATTCAGTGCTCGACAAAACAGATGCAAAAACACTTTGTGCCTAAAAATTTGACCACAGGTCGACTGCTTTGATGGCGTTTCTATCTGGTTAGCCGAAGAATTTCTTTCATTACCAAGAGTATGAGAGTTTATAAAAGCAAACAGAGTGCAAGGGTCACGAAAGCACGGTTGGATGGGTTGTAAATAGGGGATTATAGAGCCAAACTTTACATTCCTGCCTATTCCAGTCAGCTTATACAACAATCTAAACTTAGCGTTAGCAAATATCGCCATGAGAACACAGGAAATAATGTGTACATACCCTGTCTGGTTTGAAAAATCGACTATCTGTGCAGCGTTTCGATCCCTCCTCTTCCTCCAACCGCTTGCATGCAAAACGCAGTGCATGAACGAGTGGAGAAATGAAGGGATTGCGCTTACCTTAACTGAAGGCTGCCCTCGTTCCTCAAGCGTGACAGCCTGGCCACCCTGCAACATCATTCCTATCTGCGAGCCCACACACTTCACCGATCTTTTCTGCCTGTTCGTCATTAATATCTTTGATGGCCTGGAGGACGTTCACGTACCATGCTGCTACGACATTGTCGCTGTTCTGCCATGTGTGCACCCCGATCGGGGTATTTTTTAATTATTATTATTGTAATTATTTTTAAAATTAATTTAACAGAGTTAAAATATTTAATAGGTATTATTTTGAAAATATAACTTCCAATAAATATTCTAAGAATATTATTGGAAAAATAATTGATTGTATAAAAGTGGAAAAAAAATAAAAATGATAAATTTATTATTTTTCCTTTATTTTATTATTTTTATTTTTTTTGTAAATTTCTTAGTATCTTTCTATTTTCATGTTTTTAAAGGGCAAGGTGTTATACAAATTGTATCATTTATGGTAACCTCAACCTGCCCGAAGCAAACTAGGTCTGTTGGCCATCGTAACGAGTTAAAAGCTGACCAAAACGTAAATTGTCTTTTTCTTCTACTTACAGCCTTGATTACTTCAGTATGTCCATAATATTTGCAACTAAAACAAAAAATATTACTAATATTCGCCAAAAACATAGAAAAAAACTAAGCATTTAAGCAGAAATATCATCAGAGGAGTCCACTGGTGCTGTGTCTTTGGCAGTGGTGCCCGGCAGTTGTTCACGGCGTTGCATATTTTGAAGTTGTCACTCTATCTTTTTAATTCTGTCATTTTTCTGAATTTGAGCTTTAAACATCTCATGCATGTCTTGTTTCATTTGTTGAAGTTCAAACAGAATTGAAGAATTAACATCCTTTTCTTCCTTGCTAGCCATTGCCTTTGCGAGAAGGCATTTCATTTTCCAGTATGTCTTCATTGATTGCTGAAAGAGGGATACACAACCTCTGGTGCTTTTTGGATCTGTTATGAAGTCCATTTTTGAAATCTATTCTTCAATATCTTCATTATCGCTATCAGTTTGTCGTTCCCAACCATGAATTTTATTTCTGATTTGAACCAAGTTCCCGGATTCATACACCTGAGCTATATCCTACAATAGTTGCTCATTTGTCTTCCTTCCCCTTCGACTTCTTCCTACAGCTTGAGTACTTTGTCTAGGGCGATTAACTCGGCCAGTTTGCCCTTTAACCATGATGAACAAACAAATATTTACGCCCCAAAATCTGGAAAGAAACCCTGTGTGTAGAAATGAATCAGTAATATGCCCCAACAAAACTGTGTAGGTCACCTTCGGAATCGACCAAATCCCCAGAACCTTTGCGTTTGTGAATAGGATTACAAAACAATCAAATTTGTAATTTAACACAACCATATTACACCTGTTGAAAATTTGAGCTTTGGAGAGAGGAGAATTGTAGAAATGCCAAAGACGGTTCCGCCATAGTATTAGATGTAAATACCCTTGACAAGAATGAATCAGAAACAATATATCATTACCATGTATATAAAGAACAATATACCCATTAAATCGCCCTGTTATATCTTCATACCCAACAGAATTGTAAAAGGAATGGATTTTATCAACAGTATCTAACTCCAACCAAGCAAAAACGTAAGACTGATGCTGAACGGAGTTCAAAAGATGGGGAAAAAGTAGTTGTGAAATGCAAACCCCCAGGAGATTGCTTCCGTCCCTATACTGAAAATAAAAGTGATTTGACACACAGGGACCAACCCAAAATAAACCTACAAAAATCAAGCTAAGACCATGGGACTTCATGTGGAAACTCCTATCAATCGTCTTTAGCGTAAAGAAGAGATTAAAGGTCATAGGAGTAATTTGATTATTGAATGTAATTTGATTGATTAAAGAAAGTTCACTTAGATTGTCCGGGGATGCAATATAACTTCAGCCTTATGGAAACATTTTACCATTTCAATTATATGGTTGTATTAGTTTAATAACAAATGAATTAATCTTTCTCCTGACTAGTTGACACTTGTTCATATCAATTCTCTTAGACATAGATTTTTTAGTCATATTCAATATTCATTCAACACTCTATATCACTAGTATGACAATATAAATTAAATGAATGTTAAATGATAATAAGAATTATAGTGTCACCAAAACTTATGCAAATAGTTATATAAAATTTAAGTAGGAAAGTTATTGACATTGTTAATTCTCGCTTTAAAATTAAATGGTGAAAATTAAAATAGAAGACGTCTTACTTTTCAATTTAAAATCTTCTTTCCAATTTCAAAACATACATGACTATAAACGTAAATAATAAGAACATTGATGATTGGAGAGATGGCGCGCGCGGGAGAAATTTTTGTTCTAGGGTTACAGTCCTCCATCGCCGCCGCCACAGGATGGAGATCGTTGCTCAGGCGACGCCTCCATGGAATGAGACTCTGCATAACCATTGCTGCTCCTTGTGTCTTTGTTTGGGTTGGGCATCCATTTGCGCCTGAGAGATTTTACATTTCTGCTGTGACAGGTTCTTGGATACCCTGCAGAACCATCAAAAAGGGGTACTGGTGCCTGACCAGTCTATCAAATGATATAGCAGGGCATGGAATAAGTCCCTGCGATCGCCATTTGTTCTTTGATGGCTTTGACTTTGAACCATCGCCGGGGTATGTGCTCTGCTGCACCTCTCATGGTGCCACTGGGCGCATTACTCTGTTTTATCGGTCGGTTGCTCAAGCTGGGAATCCAATTTTTCTATGTTATTGGGAGCGGATATCGCATGACTATCTCTTTGGCCAGCCAGCCTTCACATCCTCGCCCTGGGCCTCGAGGATGGGCAGATATTGGGCTTCGGGATTAAATGCCTTGCGGCCTCCACAGCTGCATACGAATCAGAGGCTGCAAAGGCCTGCTAGCATCTCCAATACAGCTGATACAGGGACTTCAGATCTCAAGGGGACTCTGTGGCTGCACTCGGACCATATGAGCCAGGAACAGGCCCACGATGAGGTGCTTATAGACAAAAATCGCAGCCTGCATATCTGCAACACCGATTCTCAGGTAGGCTCGACTCCATATCAAGTGTTCATTAAGCCTCCTGTAGGTAATAGCTTTATTCTATGGATTCGAACAATAGATTCAATACTACACCTGAAGGAAGCAATCCAGACTAAGGCGGGTTACCCAGTTCATGCACAGTCTCTGATTTTTGGGGGGAAAGCTTTAGCTGACCACTGCTCTGTTAATGACTACTCCATTGTCACTGCGTCTTCCATCTGCCTCAACCTCAGACTGAGGGGTGGAATGATGGGCCTAAACAGGGCACATGGACCCTCCATGGGCGCAGGTGCATCCAAAACAGTACCCACAAAAGGTTCTTACAAGAATATATTACAGGGGGACAAAAACATTCCCACAGCACCTGTCACCCCTGCTGAAAGTTCCCCCAAGCCATATATTGTAGAACTGCAGGACAGCGTGCCTGAAATAAACATAGACAGCCTAGATATTGATATGCATAGAACTGTTTACGAATCCCAAGCAATTATAGGCAAATTCAACTGCTTCTGGCCCAAACCAATGGAGCTGTTCCATTGGATTTTTACAAACTAGACCATGGAATGTGAAATACACCTATGTTCTAAGGGGTTCTTCATTGTCAAATTTTCATCCACTGAGGTCAGAGATGCCATTATCAGTCAGGGACCATGGTTCTGGGGCTCCACGGGACTCTTCATTACACCATGGTTCCCAAATTTTGATGCCAATACCATGGAGGTGACCAAAATGCCGGTCTGGGTAAGGCTCTACAACCTCCCGCTACATTTTTGGAATGAAAATGTTCTTGGCTACATTGGAAACACCCTTGGCAGATACATTAAAACAGACACCCAACGCCTGGAAGAACGCATATTCACCTTCGCACGAATCTGTGTGGAGGTTGATTTGAGCAAGGGACTCCCAGAGTCCATTATACTGAACAACAAACAACAGAGATGGACACATCATTTAGACTATGAGAACACAGCCTTCAAATGCCGGATATGCAGGTGCACAGGACACCTACAAAACTCATGCCCGACAGCAAAAAGGGATAACAGGAAAAAGAAGAAAATATGCAAAGCGGCAAAAGGTTGGCAATTCCCCTTTGAAGAGCCAGAACTACAGGAAGAATAGGTGGAACCAACACCACATGAGAATCAACAAACAAATACTTCCTTGGGCACACAAGAACAGGAAATGCAAGATCCTCTTGACACCACCACAAAGACTTAGCAGGATATGGTACCTGGAACACTAGACAGTGGGGGATACAAAAGAACACACACATCAGACACATCTGACTCTGATAAGGATCATGGAGCACCAACAGAAGAAAATCAGCTTGTCCTTATCGAGACCGAGCCAACACTTGGTGCTTGGCATAAGGTTGAAAAGAAGAAGGGAAGAAAATCTTAATTGTAACACTTTTGCTTTTTTATTTGCGGCATTTGGATGTCTTTGGACATATACCAGCTCATACAACATGTAATTTTGTTTTATCATAAATAAAATTACGAATTTTTTCTTTGTGAAAAAAATAAACGTAAATAAATAAACTTAATATAAAATTCTATATCAAATGGAATTATTTTATATTATTTAATTTTAAAAAATATGTTAAAAATTTAAAATATTTTTCAATAATTATAGTATTTTAAATAAAATACAATGAAATATTTACTATGTTTCATATTTTTTTAAGATTATATTACATCTTTTAATATATTTTAAATATGTTCAAAATATGCTGTGAAATCATAATGATGCAATTCATAATAAAGACAAATATACATTTGATGGAAAAAAATAAAAATAACTGATTCACTTTTTTTAATTTCTTAATATTTATGATTAGTGCTACTCTTCCAAAAATCTCTTTCAAATGGGATATCTCAAAATTATAATTTAATTATGGTTAATTTATAGAAAAGAACATATGTTTTAGGTATTTATATCTATATAAAATAAAGAATAGATAAAATAAAATTTATATAAATTTAAATAAAGAATCTATATATATAATTATTGGAAATTTGACTATACTAAGAGGGGTGAATTAATATAGCGCATTAATAGTCATCAATTATCAAATTTTACTTTTATTTTCAATAGCTATTTGAATTATTAGATAAGCCGTAATATATTATAAGAATAACATATTTAACATGTAAACAAAATTAAACCACATCGTAAGAATCAACCCATAAGAGCAACACATGTAGACACCAAATATAACTAGAAACCCATAAAAGAAAACACCCAATAGCTCTTTTAAATCAATTTTTCTACCTACATGAGACTTCAACCTCTCTTTTAGTTTGCAAGCTATAACTTGCTAGAAACACCCACTCCCACTTCTTATAGGCCCCAACATGTTCTTTTTCAGGATACTACCACCAAACCCCTAATCAAATAAAAAAATTTATTTTGCTAATTTACCTGGTCTTTGAATTTGGATTTTGTTTTGTTTTGTTTTTATGTTATGTATTATGTTTCTTTCTCCCTTTATCTTCTATGCTCCACTATCTCACTTCTCCTCCTCTTCCTCTTTATATTTTTGTCTTTTGTCAAGAAAAGAGATCTCTCAATTCTTCAATAATAAGCAATATTTTAAAGACATCAATGAGTATATACCTATCACTATATTTTCGTATTCCAACGTTGTACCTTTGTGGTCCACCTATTCATTTCACATTCTTTCTTGATATATTCATATCATGATACACATGGTCTATCTATTTTATGAATATGTTAATCTCTAATGGTTTGTTGAAAAGCCTCTGAGGTATTATCTTCATGAAAAATATTTGAGAATCTGATAGTTACACATCCATTTTCAATGTTTGAAATCCCCACATCTTCATTGGTTTGTTTTGTAAAACTCCAACCCATAATGCTTGCAACGAATATCAATAACATTTTACTATTGACCTCAACAATGTCTTCAAGTAGAACGCAAACTGAGCATCCGAGCTTTCTTGCAACGTTGATTATTTAGTTGCCTACTTAGTAAGATTGAAAAAACAATATGTGTATGTTTTAATTTACTATATATTTTATAAATTCCCTTAAATTGAAAAAAGCAAAAAATCTCAATTTTTGAACTATTTATATTTCAAAAATTTAATCCTCCAACCAAAATTAATTTATACTAGTATTAATATATTCAAACAGACAAATCCAAATTAATACAATAAGATAAAAAAAATTCAAATATAAATCTAATTCAACTAAAATTAAGGAGCTTTTTATGGACATAGAATGTTGTTAATGGAATCACTTTATTATCTTCATCCACTGACCGGAACATATCAAACTTACCAGATAATCAATTATTGTGAGTAAAAAAGCTAACTTTGAGTTGGGAAAGTTTATTTTTTTTTGAAGTTTGGAATTGGTGAGGTTATAATGGTTATGTCTTTGGACACTCAAATAGGGTGGGAATTGAACCAATGACTTCATATCCAGGAGTGCTTTAACAAAGCACCCAATCACCATCTATCCAAGATTCATGGAAAATTTATGGAAATAAATTATTAAAAAAAAACTTATTCAAACTTATTCTACTCATCATTTAGGGTAGATTCATGTTCCTAAAATTAGTGTGAGATATGGTTCATATTATTACAATTTTCCATGAAAGACCTTACATTTTGGCAATAAATATTTCTCGAGCTATACCTCCATTAATACACTTGGGAAATATATTCCAACCTTTATATTTAGACAAGTACAAAATCCAAAGATTAACATATATTTCCCTAATACATTAGGGAAACTATAGCTCCAAAATATTGGTTTCCTTACCTTTTGTGGATCAAGCTCATTTCATTACGGTAGGCCTGTAGGAAATGCCAATTTTAAACAATAATAACAAATAACAAAATATCATCATTCCTTTTGAGTCGGAGATGGATGTCCCTTCATGCCATAATTGCATTCAAGTCAATCATTTCAATATCCAACGAATTGGAAATTGGTGACGTCTCTATTATATTGATTTGGCAGAAGTGACAACACTAATGTCTTTAGCCAACGTTCACACGAGGATCTCTTTTGTCATTAAGTTTGATATGTGAGCATTTTGAATAATACGCTATGTTAATTCTTAATAGACAAGTTTTTCATGTGTCAATTTTGTCAAAATCACGTAGGTACGGATTAAATGTTAAAATTACAAATTTGAATTTTTTTTTCCACTAGAGAAAATCGAGTAATTTTTAAGAGTACTTTACAAGGTTATAAATTTCTTGGAAAAGAGTGAATTTTTTTATAAGATTTAGACCAAAATTCGATAGAAGTTTTGGGAAATCTAGGTTACAGGTGTCAAGCTTCAGGATTTTGAGTGCCCCATGGGTTTTTGATGTTGTTGAATCCATTTCTACCATCTTAAAAAACAATTTAAACACTCCAATGGTTAGAATTTTTGAGGGAAAATGTGGTCAGATTGTGGCGAAAATTGACTTTTCAGGAACAATTATGGCCTCGGTAGACAACACCTATTTTTTATTGCGAAACAAAGTTACTTACGTATTACATATTCATCCATCTGCAATCCCATTTTTCTTAGTACAACAAAATCTTCTTGGAAGAGGGGAAACTGTCAAAATTCATTGGTCAACAGTCTAAACTATTGTATCATTATTATTATGCCATTATGATATGTTAATTATATTTTGAAAATATATTACTAATATATATATATATATTCCCCATTTTCCATAACAACATCAAATTGTAAACATAAAATCCTATTCTTTTGTGATCAATCAACTGTGATAAATAATATGCCTATGTTTCTGAAGGGAAACCGACAAGGTGTCAATGGCCATTATATCTTGAAACACCTAGAGCTGTTGAAAGGGCTTTCAACAAAGGATTTGAAACTTATTTCGACTAAAAAAATAGTGCAGCCATGTTTGGAGAGGATATATTCCAACTTATTTTTCTCTTTGTAGATGTGGGTGGAAGTGATGAAACTAAAGGACTCCACTAGATATCTAATGTGTTGCATTGAGTGGAATAAAGAGGGTGGTCCAAAATATATTTTCCCTTGAGCCCATTCAATAACCATTTTAGAATCACCAACCACCACCAACTCCTCTATGGCCAACCAACTAACACATCTCAACACACCCCAAAGTGAAAGCACTTATGCTATATTATTGGATCCTTCAACCCCATAGCAGCAAAACTAATAGGTCTGATCGAGGTTCAAGAAAATATATGCCCCACACCCACATGCCCCATTAGATGAAGCCCCATAAAACATTAGGGGAATTATAAGGTCTAAAATGGTTCTCCTAAGGAAATTGTAAAATAATAGTGGAAATAATAAAACAAGATTAGATTACATCATCAAATTTTAGAGGGAAAAAAGAAAAAAATATTTTTTCAACTTATCTCCCTATGGGTATACTCAAATTTTGAGCGGAAACACTCGTTGGATGCAGAATTTGATTCTTCATCCAAGGAGTTCTCGTGTTTCATACTTTCAATGGACCCTGCTACACTAAAAATGAGAAATACATGAAAAATGTGATTGCAATCACATTTTTTCATGTCTTTCTCATTTTTGTGTAGGACGGCCCATAAAAAGTATACAACATGGGTAATCCTTGGATGAAGAATTAAATTTTGCATCCAACAGGTACTCCCGTTGGAAATTTGAGTAAACAATTAGGGAGATAAGTTGAAAAGGTGGTTTTATTATTTTTTAATATCTTTATTGTTTTACTCAAAAAATTGTGAATTATCTCTCATGGTTGACATCATCATCTTGAATCCTATTGGTTCTTATAAAGTTTATTTTGGTTGTACATTTTCCGTAGGAGGCCCATTTTAGACCTCATAATTTCTCTAATGATAGCCCACCGGAATAGATGATATCATTGTAACAACAGATTCTTGTTGGTAACTACGGCTTCCAAGGCCCGAAAAATTTCCAGAATCGTTAGACATTTGATTCTCACTGCAGGGTTAATATGATCAAAGATTTTGACGTTTCATCTCCTCCATGTTTCCCAGTAGATGTAAAAAGGAAGTGCCATGTATTCTTTCTAACCCTCAATCCACGATGCAATACATATCTCAATAGAGGATTTATATGCATTAGCAAGAATATTGAGCAACAAAAAAGACTCTTTCTAGACAGAAACAACAAAAGGGAAAGAAAGAAAAATATGAGCCACCTCTTCATTCACCCTATCACATAAAGTACAAATACCAAGACCTTGGAAACCTCTTTTTGTGATATTATCCAACGTAAGTATCCGATTGTGGACCACCAGCCACATGAAGCACTTCAATTTTAATAGAACCTCCCACCACCGTGCTTGTTACATCCAGGAGTCACTTAAAGGTAATATTTTCCCCTAAGTAATGTGGGCCCTATGTCACTGACCAAGAATTTTCCAATGCTTTGATGCAGGAATAGGTTTTAGCCATGTACAGAAATTATCTGCAAATGAACTCTTAAAACAAAATTAAACAATAATGAGAGCATAAAACATAAAACATATATACATAGAGATTTTCCTCTAGATCCAAAAACTCGGACTACCAGCTTGATTTTTCATTTTTTTCTTTTCAATGTTACAATACATATATGTACATATGGAGGAATTCATAAACCCCAATCCATTAACCCTGGATTAGAACAAAAATGTAGTTCCCTTGATCGGATCTACAAAATACCATGGATAGAAAACCATCATGCCCAAAACCATGCTCTAAACCCATGCAAAAAGCCATAGGTAGGTTCTCCCACCTAATATAGGGTCAAAAAAAATATTCTCAGGGCGTTGTCCCAAACCCTGTTCCACCCCCCCTGCAAACCTCCCAACAGGGGGTGCAAGCGAATGGGGGGCTAGCTGTGGAAATAATATAACACACATCCAACATTCTCCCACTTGTTGTTTTATTTACACAGGCTCTACACCAAGAGAAATTCTGAGTGCTCACAAATTTCGTCAATGCATCTGCAACATTCTTCAAAGTTTCCACCTTTACTAGCAAGACTTTTTTATTCTCAACCATATCTCTCACAAAGTCATACTAAACATCAATGTGCTTTGTCTTTGAATGATAAACAAGATTCTTAGCCAAAACAATTTCACTTTGGCTATCACAATATATCCTTATAGCTCGATGCACCAACCCCATACTTGAACATAATCTCTACAACCAAATTGCTTCCTTGCTCGCATGAGTGGCTGCCATGTATTCTAACTCTGTAGTTGAAAGAGCCACTGCAAATTATCTTTTACTCATCCAACTGACTTCACCTCCAAATAGGCTAAACACATACCCACTTGTAGATCTTCTCTGATCCATATTACCAGCCCAGTATGCATCAACAAAGCCATGGATATCCAAAGAATTTTCCAATCCTAGTCTTCCTTGGTAGCACAGACCATAATCACTAGTTCCATGAAAATATCTGAAAAGACACTTCACTATTTTCAAATGATCCTTCCCCAGTTTTGACATAAACCTGCTCAATACTCCCATTGTAAGTGCAATGTATGGTCTAGTACAAACCATTGCATACATCAGGCTACCCACTACATTTACATATGGAACATGAGACATGTCCTCTTCTTCTTCTTGTGTGTTGGGAAAATGTTTAGTAGATAACTTTAGTCCTATAGGAATAGGAACCTTCATCGGTTTACTATCCTACATATTGAACCTCTGCAATATTGTCTCGACATACTTCTTTTGGTTTAACCAAATATTCCTCTTTGCCTGATCTCGTTTAATTTCCATGCCAATCCTGGTCTTCAATCCTGGATAAGTTCTTTTTCATTTCCAATTAACAGCATATCATCCACATACAAGACCAAATAAATAACATGGAAACAATTAATTTAAAATACACATAGTGATCCTCTTTTCTTCTGGTTAATCCAAGTCCTCGTATATATGTATAAAATTTCTAATACCATATCCTTGGTGAATTTTTAAACCCATACAGAGACTTTTTTAACCTGCATACTAGTTCTTTGTTACCCTTCACTGCAAAACCTTCAGTTTGCTTCGTGTAGATCTCCTCTTCCAGATCCTTGTGAAAAAATGTTGTCTTCACATCCATCTATTATACCTCAAAATAAAATGCTACAACAACAAATAAAAGTAATCTAATAGAAGTTACCTTAGCAACCGGAGAAAAAACATCACCAAAATTCCCTACGCCTAGGAATAACCTTTTTGTACCACCAGAGATTTGTATTTATCCACCTTTCCTTCTACATTCATCTTCTTCTTAAACACCCATTTGATTCCAATGGGTTTCCTTCCATCCGACAACTCCACCATATCCCATGCCTCATTTTTGTGAAAGGATAAAATTTCATCAACCGTGGCCTCCTTCCGTAGTTTTCCATCCTCTGAATCCACTGCCTCTCTGACAATTCCGGGATCATCTTTAGTGATAGATAAAGAAAAATTTGAACAAAAAACATATGGACTATAACTTTTTGGCTTCCTTCTTTCTCGAACTAATATTCTCACAACTGGAGTTTTTGGCTCTTCCTCTTTTGAATCTTGTTCTCTCTAGAGTATGATTCTTCCTCCTTTAGATCAAACTCTATCTTCTCAGGTTTATTTGGCAGGAATCATGTTTAACAACATCTTTCACCTCTCTAAACACCACATCTCGATTGTACACAACCTTCCTTATTTCTGGGTTCCAAAGCTTATAACCTTTTAAACCATCCTTATACCCAATAAAGATGAACCTTTCAGAATTTACTATCCAACTTGGTTCTTTTCTCCTTTCGAAGATGAAAATATGCATCATAGCCAAATACCCTCAGATGTGAAAAAGAGGGTTTCTTACCAGTACATAACTCATGTGGAGTCTTATCCTCCAACACCGATGAAGGTGATCTGTTAACCGTGTAGCATGCAGTCTCCACCGCCTCCGCCCAGAATCATTTTTGTAACCTGGTACCACTGAGCATGCTTCTTGCCTTTTCAATAAAAAATTTGTTCATTCTTTCTGCAACTCCATTTTGTTGAGTTGTTTATGGAGTATTCTTATGACATGATATACCACACTTCTTACAAAACTCTTCAAATTCCTTCTCGCAGAAATCTCCACCATTATTTGTCTTCAAAACCTTTATCTTCTTCTCTGTCTGGTTTTCTACCAGAGCCTTAAATTCTTTAAATTTGTCAAAGACGAGTCAGATTTCTTCCTCAGGAAATATATCCATGTATTCCTTGGGAATACATCTATAAATGAAACATAGTACACAAAATTACCTAGTGATGAAACCAACACAGGTCTAAACACATCACTCTGTAGAAGCTCTAATATCTTGTTCACCTTCTTAACACTAGAAGGGAAACTCACCTAATTTTTCTTCTCATATACACAATTTTCACAAAAATTGAAGTCGAAAGAGCAATTAGACATACCTTCTACCATACCATTACCATGTAGTATCCGAAGGCCATTCTATACAATATCTCCAAGCCTTTGATGCCATAAAATGATATTTTCTCCAGAGACCACTAGGCTTTTCGCTCCACTTTCAGGAACCACAGAACTGTAGCCTCCATCAATAACAATGTTGCCCAAAAGCTTGTACATAGTTCCAATATGAACTCCCCACACAAATACAAGTTCTCCCCGAACCATCTTGAAGGTGTCTTTCTTGAACACTATTTTTACACCTGCATAATCCATCTTGCTTACAGAAATAAGATTTCTGGCCAATGCAGGAATATGAAGAACACCAAGAAGTGTTCTAATCCTTCAACCTTGCAACTTAAACTTGAATTTTCCACTTCTAACGATTCTGGCCTTCCTATAATCCCCTAATAAAACATCACCACCATCATACTTCTCATACTTGAATAACCACTCCCTATGGGGAGTGAAGTGAAATGATGCACCTCAGTTAATCAACCATGCCTCATGATCTACATGTGTATTTGAATAAGAAGCCAAGTACACATCTCCACCTTCATTTGAGGTGGTTTTAACCTCTGTAGAAGGAGCATCATTATATCCCTTTCCTTTCTTACGAGCTTTAGATCTACAGTCCGTTTTGAATTTCCCTTCCTTTTCGCATTTCCAGCACACCTTTATAGGCTTTCATGGAGATTTAGATCTCCCTCTAGATTTGGATCTCCCACTCGAGAACTTAATTTAGTTTCTATATTGGGACCGTCCTCGTACAGACAAGGTGTTGGGTATGTGTTATATTCTTTCCACGACTAAGCACGCGCGGGGGGGTCACAGGGGGGGCGGTAGCCCCCCCTGTCGGGGTCCGGGGCAGCGCCCCGAAGAAAATTTTGGTTCCTTAATTTCCGCTGGGTAGTCTGCGTCCATGGTTTTGTGCATGGTTTTGCACATGGTTTTGGGGTTTGATGGTTTTCGGCCCCTGGTATTTTTGTAGATCCGGTCAAGGGAACTACGGTTATGTTCTAATCCAGGGTTAATGGATTGGGGTTTATGTATGCTTCGGCATGTATATATATGTGTTGTAACACTAAAAGAAATATAATGAAAAATCAAGCTGGTCATCCCGATTTGGGATCCAGGGAAAAATATCTATGTTTATCTGTTTTATGTTTTATGCTCTTGCTATTGTTTATTTTCTGTTATAAGATTCGTGTGTAGATAATTTCTGTTCAGGGTTAAAACCTACACAAGGCATCTCCATTCTGGCCCTCCATATATTTCCATCTCATCTCCTCTGACAGCAAGGATGAGACTCTTTCATCAAAATTCATGGTAGTTGTATTGCTACCTATTTCAACAACCATAATGTCCCACAAATCTGGTAGAGAACACAAAAAACTGAGGCACATACCTTCATATATAATTTTAATATCAACAGATAATAATTTCCTTACCATAGTATTGAAGGCATTCAGATGATCTGTCACCAAGTCTCCATCCTTCATCCTTAGGTTATAAAACTTTTTTCTGCAAGAAAAATTTGTTCACCAGAGAATTATATTGGTAGAAAGTCCTTAACTTGTCCCACAAAATGTTCGCCATAGCTTCCCCAGATACATTCAACAATACTGAATTTGAGACCCACAACCGTATTGTGCTCTTTTATTTCCGGTCCAAATTCGCCCAGTCTTCATATTACATTGTCATTGGTTTAGTACCCAGTTCTATTGCGATCCAATAATATCTATCCACCAACAGATCCTCCATCTTTAGCTTTCACAACTCAAAACTCTAACCATTAAATTTATTTATCTCTATATTTCCACTACTTTCCATATTCTTTTAGCGCAAGAATCTATCCCACAGATATCCCACTGAATAGGTTCTGCCACAGGCTCGAGTAAAACCCCTCAGAAGAAAAGGCATCCCCTTGAAGCAAAAAAAAATCTGATACCAAATGTAGGTTTTAACCCTTTACTGAAATTATCTGCAAAAAACTCTTAAAACAGAAAATAAAAAATAGCAAGAGCATAAAACATAAAACACATGTACACACATATTTTCCCCTGGATCCTAAAATCAGGACTAGTAACTTGATTTTTCATTATGTTCCTTTGAATCTTACAATATATATATATATATATATATATATATATATAGATATATATATATATATATATATGCATGTTGAAGCATTCATAAACCCCAATCCATTAACCCTGGATTAGAAAAAAATTGTTGTTCCCTTGACCGGATATAAACAATACCATGGACAGAAAACCATCATGGCCAAAACCATGTGCTAAAACCATGCACAAAACCACAGGTAGGTCTACCCACGTAATATAGGGTCCAAAAAAAAACCTCGGGGTGCTACCCGAGACCCTGTGTAGGGGAGTTACTGCCCCCTTGTAAACCCCCCGACAAAGGGGATTGCACCCAACGTAAGCAGAGGGGGACCTGACTGCCCCCCCTCTTACCCCTCTCTTCACACGTGGGGCTAGTAATGGAAAGTATATAAAACACACCCAAAAACAAGAGCATATTACCTCCAAGTCAAAATATATTTTGACTAGACCTAGGGGTTTTCATTTACCAAGTTTTATTTTAATATATAAAACTATGTTTTTATGAGAGTTCTATGAATGTGAGGAATATTGTAATTAAATCTTCTCGTTAAGAGATATTTTGAGAATAATTTGTGAGTTAGAGAGAATATTGGATTAGTTAGAATATGGAGAGATTCAAGAACCCTAAATTAGAGGGTCTAGGTGAGGATTTTGTGGTTCTAAGAGATATTTTTGGATTTGAAACCAAATTGGTTTCAATCCTTCATGTATCAAATTATTTTTGTAAATTAGACAGTGAGAGGAGTGTGTTTACAAAGAGGATATGTGTGATAAGTAGAGAGCCTTAAGGGACGAGAGAGGCCAGAAAGACAAAAGAGGGCCAAAACGATGTATTTTGTAGGCCAAAGGCCTTTTTAATTATTTGCATATAATTCAAAAACACTATGTTTGAGTGTATTCTGGGTGATAATCTATGTTCACTATGAATATTGTGCATTTTTTTATAGATATATGTATTGTGGTTGCACGCATCTATGTCGGGAAGGATAGAGGAAAACTTAATGCAGAAGCATAAGAGGAAGGCTGAGACTTAAGCCCAGCTAGAGTGATTAAAGTTGAAGCTCAGGTTCAAACTAGACCAGCGTATGCAGTCGAGGTATGATAGAGGACAGTGAGAATCCTATGGCAGAAAAAGCTCAAGATAGATATATGTTTTTATTTTATCAAAAATGGACCAACAATCCATCAACTATATGAGTCAAAAGCTAGAGCAGGACGCAAAATCAAAGTCATGGCAGAAGCTGAGAATAAGCCTAAGAGATCCAACACATAGCGAATTTTACATTGGAAAGAATCTTCCAATTGTCAGTGTCAGGATACATGAGTTGACAGAGTCGAGAAATGGAACTATCAAGTGACGGATCTGGATCAGAGATCTTAATCTCGGAAGGAAAAGGGAAGAGGGTATAAGAGAGTGTCGAGCCGAATAAGCATTGAGCAGACGTGGAAAGTGGACCACACCTGGAGGAATTGTTTGGAACCCAAGTCTAAGCGACTAGGTAGAGATGGATCGAGAAACATCATCTTGGAAGTAGTAACCAGAGAGATAGTTCTAGAGATTTCATATATAATAGAGTAGCAGCACGGGGGTCTAGAGGAGCACCCGAAGGTTACAATATGGTGCACAACATTTTAACACCGGGATGGAATGGAGCGAGTGGAGCGCACCTAGCCGATGCCTAAACCAACAATATTGTAACAGCCCTGGTGAAAATTCCATGTAATAAAGTTAAAATAATAACCATGGTTGATGGGACATGTATTACAAGTTGAATTTTGGTAAAAAAATCCTAGTTTATTATGGCTAAGGAAATTGGAAAAGGCTATGGCTAAGGCTTTAAAGAGGAAAAAAGTATTTTTGGCACATTTATTTATGAAAATAATGGAAATTAGGAGAAAAGGGAGATGAAAGGTCATAGGTTTCATGTGAGGAGGAAATTGAAATAAAATAATAGAAAATGAAGAAAATAGAGGCCTCTTCTATAAAAAGGATTCTTAGGATCAGTCAGTACCTTTTGTTAGTGCATTTTTGGAGCTCTCTCATTATTCTCTCTCTCTCTCTCTCATACTCTTGGATATTTAGAGTTTTCTTGGAGCACTGTTGGAGAGTGTGGATACTTGGTGATTTGGAGCAATAAGGAAAAGGAAGATCAGGTTATCACAGGTGGACATTGGGATTGACATGTACAACAAGATTTGATTGCAGGTGTTGAGTTGCATGTATGCTTTCCTCACTAGTTTAGGCATGCATGGGTATGCATGTGGATTTTCCTAGCCTTTCCATTTCATGGAAAACCATGGTATTGTGGTTTTATTTCCATTGATTATTTTTCTAGTTGGTTCTCATGATTCCTTTAGTTGTGGGTTGAGTTATTAGTTCCTGAAAGCCTTGGTTGGAAAAATGCTCTAGAAGCCCGACAAAAAACTGTGGGTTTAGTTACTAGTCCTAGATGCCTTGGTTGGAAAAATGCTCTGGAAGCCCTAAGTGGGTTGAGTTACTAGTCTTGGAAGCCCTGGTTAGAAAAATGCTATGGAATCCTTGTAAAAATTGGGGTTAAGTTACTAGTCCTAGATGCTCTGGTTGGAACGAACACTTTGGAACCCTAGAACAACCTAGATAGAGATCAATCTGTGATGGTTAGTGATGTCCAACCATGAGGTGGAATCACTAGTTTTGGGGTTGAGATAGTTTGATCTCTGGAGCCATGGTTTGGTGTTGATTGATGTTTGATAAAGTCCCACATTCATGCTTAGAATATGGCACGGGGATGACTGGCTGAAGTGAGACTTGGCTCGACCAATCTATGGTAAGATGTTGTAATACCCTTGATTTATAGATTTTATGTTGTGAAAATAAGACCAAGGCCTAGGTGGACCTATGGAACAATTATGTTATGGAAATAATTATTTTAAGTTCATAATTATTTATGAAAGAAATGTCAATGTTCTAAATAGAGAGTAATTGAGATCAGGAAATTTTTAACCATGAGGATGGAATAGAATTTTAAACTTTCCCAAAATTCTCCAGAAAATCCTTGGAGAAAAATAAATAATTAATTAAATTAGATGGGAGAAAAATATCTAATAAAAATCCCCAGTAAAATGGAAATTTAATGGGAAGAGGTAAGAAAAACTGTGCTGGGGAAAAGCAAGTTTTGAAGTCATATTTTGCGGAAAAAAATGAAAGAAAAGCCTAGGTTATGGGAAACAACAACCCATAATCAGGATGTCGTTATGGAAACTTGTTAAGGGAGAGAAGGCTTAAAAGTGCCATCACCAGTGTGACAAGAGGTTGTCAACACTAGGGTATTTTGGTCTGTGTCGAGGGATATCTCTAAGGAGAAGCTCGTGGTTAGGAGGAAAAATCCTCTTTACACATTGGTATGTTATGTGCTGAGGTTTTATATTATGTTTCTTTTGTTACTAGAAATTTATAGATAAGAAGTCTAGTCTAAATTAATAGGAATAATCCCACCTCGAAGGTACGAAATTGTAGTATGAAATAATTTTACATCTGTTCTGGTATATGCCTTATTAGACTAAAGGTTTACTCCATGTTATGTACTATTGGGGTGAAATTAGTTAATGAATATTCAGTAATTAGTCATGTGTATTGTACATTGTCCACACTATAATTAAATACAATGAAGATATTGTTTCTTACACAAACTAAGATAATTGAAAGTTGATATAATTATAGTCTAAGCAATTATAAACCTAATAGGGTTTACTTATCGTACACATCACTAGGAATATATGCATAGATAAATTACAGTAAATCATATCAGCCAACAAGTACAAGGAAGTACAAATACATGTAGATGTAAATGATTGACACATGCAACAATCACTAGTAAATAACCAAGTGGACTAGCATTTTAAACAAGAGAATTCCGGAGAATTCATATAGTATATTAGATACTGAAAAACTGGGAGAGGCATTACACCTATGATAATTGGAAACAGTTACATGAATATGAACACTCGAAATTCCAATATCAAATAAATAAAACTATATATGTACAAAAAATGTCAAAACTCCTTGAGAATCTCACTTTCATCTATATCTATGTGACTAATTGAAATTTAGAAATATTACATCAATATAAATTATGGTCAAAGATGAAGCATGGCCTTGACATATAGACTCTAAAAGTGCTTGACTAAGCTAGGTGCCAGAAGAAGAGCCATGATGGAACAGCAGGCAACCGACCTGTGAAAGGAAGTATAAAATTATAGCGCGGGTAAAGATGCAGCGGTGTCATGCAACTCAATGAAAAATTATAAGAGCATACCTGCAAAAGATGAGACGAGAATTAGAAAGCAATCCAATTGAATAATAAAAAGTAATTACATTGTCAATACATAAAGATAATTAATGATAAGTAATTACAAGTAATGATAAGTAATGATAAGTAATTGACTAATGATAATTAATTACCCAAGTATATTGTCCCATTGTTGTCTTCTTCACCTGTACAGACATATTGAGAATGATGTAAGTATGATTATTTTCAACATATGCATTGGAAGGTTATAAACATGGACTAGATAATACTTGAATAATTTTGACTAAGATGAAGAGGAGAGCATGTTTTCTTATGGATCACTTGTCCGGATCTGAGGAACAGGGGTAACCTGGGTGATATCTACCCATATTAAAACCTAGCAAATGAATTGAAAACAATATATAGATTAAGGAATTATAAAGTAAAAATTTATGTATAGCAGTAAGAAAAAAATGGAGTTGAATGATAATTAAAAATTATTGTGCCAAACCTCAACCCGAGAACAGGCTTGCATTAGTAGACTGTGTGTTACCTTAAGGTGAAGAACCCTAGTACATGTTACACATCTTTCGAAGCAGTGTAAATGAAAAGGGGAAAATACAGAAGTGCCAACGCAACTACTATGAACCATGTGAGTAAGAGAAACTCATGGCTTACATATGAAATACATAAATAAATATTAACAGAATAATATCTCATAAAGGTCTAATTATTATGAGCCAAAATCATGAACATAAGAGTAAATAAATTAATTATATAACTCAAAAATTACCATGTGTGAAACTCAGAAATTGAGTTAATACGGAGCATAAACACAATCTAGAAACCAAATAATTAAATTAATGAATAAAGGATATGCCTCATACTATCCTAAAATAATACCATTCATCCTTATTAATATACAAAGCGAAGAATTTCTAAGATCTAGGTAGTATGCTATCAGATCATGAAACAAAGAATTTCAAGATTTACACATTATAAACTTAATAGTAAAGAAACTCTAAAAAATACAAGTGTCTTTTTCATACAGCTAGGGATCAATGTGCATAGCAGAGAGTTTTTGTGGCTACCCACAGAGATCACATTTCTAGGTAAAAACCTCAATTATGTGTAAGCAGAAAAAATAAAATACTTGAATGAAATCATATGAAGTGAAACCCAGATATTTAATAATAAGCGTAGGCATATTTCTAGTGTGAAAGAAAATGATTGAACAAACAAATCAACTAAGAACTAGAGTCTTATGCTGAACTATTCTACCCTGAACTTCACGCTCACCTAAGAGTCATGCTGACCGGAGAGTCACGCTGACCCAAGTGAGACTGAACCATCCTAAGCCAAGTCATGCTCAGGGCATGAAGAAATCATGTAACTTAAGGAATAATGAGCTATTTTTGGCAGAGAAGGGACTGTGTATACAAAAACCTAAGAAATTCGAAACCCAACTATGGCAATGTGGCCATTAGACCAAGAAGCACCCATATAGAAATTACAAACTGATAGTTAAAAACCCTAATACCATATTGAAAAATCTAGAAGGGTTGAGGAGAAAACACTCACACCATCAACACAAAGATAATGTGGGATAACGAATTTAAAAATAGCACAAAAAATCTAAGAGGAACAAGTGTTGGAAGGAGGAATTGTACACAGACTAGGGAAGTCATGCAATGAAAATACGAAACATAACAAATCTAGCACATTTGGGTAGAGGGGCACCTAAAATAAAAATTCAAAATGAGATTTACATATATTCTCAAAACCCATAAATTTGGGTATAGGGTAGACACCATAAATCAAAATACGAACACAAAATTACTTATATTTAACCAAACCCCAAATATTCGGAAGTGAACTAGAGAGAAATTACTAAAACCATGAGGCAATACGAAAGCGGCTTACCTCTTATGTGATATGAAGGGCCATAGGGCTGAAGGAGTGTCGTCACAATGTAGAGAAGAGGAGGTAGTTGCTTCACGTCTTCGTATGGATGACAGAGGATGCCACTCTACAAATAAAACACAAAAACCCATAAGCAGAGAGCTAAAAATAATAAACGGAATGCATTATTAAAACAGAGATAGGGGTAGCCTATTTACTTGAAGGGACGATTGGTAATCCAACCAAATCGTTGTGTAACATACTCGTTGTGTAACATACCTGCAAAACCCAACCCAAATCTCCTTAGAAAACAAAAGAGATAAGGGGCATAACATTCAAATAAACAAAACGCCTAATTTTCTTACCTATAAGGGCTTAGGGACAAAGCCCTACTCTGTGTCAAGTTTGCACCACATTCCTCACGAAATCAGTGGAGGAATCATGCGCAAAACCTTTGAAAGCGTTCATGATGGTCATGCTATGGAGGTAGAGCTCCAGCTACGAAATCAATGGAGGAAATGGCATGAAGGGACTCTAAAAACCTCATTCCAGTTCAAGCTATGGAGGCATAGCTCCAGAGAGAATGACGACTGCCTAACACATAACGAAGTGACGAAATGAGGTCGAAATAGGTATGGTAAACCCCTTAGGGTTTCCTCAGTGCATCAAAATTATTGATTCCTCTACGTTTAATCTCCAACGTCAATGTGGAACCTCAATATGAGTGTGAGGGCCATGTGAGGACATGTGGCCCTTGCCACATGGAGGTAACATTTAAACCATCGTACCCACCTTATGAAAATCAATACATATGCGTTAAGGGTATTAAGGTGAAAACTCCTATATAGATTAATATATGTATAGATATATTAATATTAGGTTTAAATATGGTTGCAATCGGACCATAGGTTAAGAGGGTAGAGGAAGTAATTAAAATAAAAATTAATAGTGTTAGGAGGTTATACTAGTTAAAATGAGAAGGTAAGGGTATGTGAATGTTAAGAGATAGGTTAATGGATATGAGGGATATTTTAATCAAGTTAATTATGACTAAGGAGTTCAATGTGATAAATTCACTATAACCATAGCATATATGTCATTGGGATAAGATGTTAAAGAGAAATGTGATGGTTAATCACATAGATAAGTATATAAAAAAAAAAATTAAAAATAAAAAAAAAAATTTGGGAGATGTTACAAGTGGTATGAGATCCCAAGTTAAAAAAATTTGCTTATGGGTCCCAACACATGAAAAATTTATTGTTAGAAAGATTTTTTTTATGATTAATGAATTATGAATGAGTTACATATTATATTTTATGAATGAGTTACATATTATATTTTATGAATGCTAATTGTTTTCTGTGCACCAGATATAAAGTGCAGATAGAATTGCAGCCATTGTCATGTTTGACAGAGAATAGTTGTATGTCGAACTGGGGGATGGGGAAGCCCCACCAGATCCAAATGCCCAGATGCTGGAAATTGTCAAAAAAATGCAGCAAGAAATAGTTCAACTAAGAACTAGCAATGAACGTTTACTGCAATCCAGTAACGAACAAGAGAGGTTGATAAGAGAATTAACCTCTAGATCCAGTCATCAAGAGGGAGAATAAGAAAAGAAAAGAAAAGAAACATAACCCAACTCAGAGAGGTATGAGAGTGGGTAATAGTATGCTAAATTAGACTCTAAATCCAAAGAGAAGGAGTTGCAATGGGAATTTCGCAATATTAAGCCTGCAACATTTGACAGGGAGAAGGAAGAGGATGCAGAAGCCTAGATTCTGAATATGTTGAAATACTTTCATGTATATGAGTACGGAAGTAATCTAAAAGTAAGGCTGAAATTTTATCAATTGCAAGGTAAAGCCACACGTTGGTGGGAAGAGACCAAAATCATACACTTGCTCGATGAAAATACTGTTTCATGGGAAGAATTTCGGGAGAAGTTTAAATATCGATACCTCAGTGAGAGGTATTATGATGACAGAGAAAAATAATTTCACGAGCTAAGGCTGGGACAACTCACCATTGATGAATTTGTGACGAAGTTCACAAATTTACTTCGCTATGTATCATACATAAGAGAATAAAAAGTGAAGGTACAATGATTTATAAATTGTTTACCCATTATTTACAAAGAAAGAATTGAGTTTGACAATCTAAAGACTATGGATGAAGCTGTTCGGAAGGCACGACTGCGCAACCAGAAATTTAAGGGAAGGAATGATCATTTGAAAAATTAGAAGAATAAGGAGAAAGGTAAGGCTGAAGCAAGGACAAAAAAACCCAGACCAACTTATCTGAAGGATTTTTGAAGAAACCACTAGCGAAAAAGGTTCAATAAATGTGGCGAAAATCAGACATCCCATTCCCACACAAGTTCCAAGCCCATGGAAGGGAACATCAAGCGAGATACGATGGTAAAAACCAAGGAACCTTTGAAATTTTGGGGATGCAGAGAGCCTCACATGTTGCAGGACTGGCCACACAACACTCGTGTTGTTCAGAACATTCAAGTAGTGTGGGAAGCAACAACAATTAATGATGTCGCCTGAAACATTCCCTGAATCAGTGCTGCGTTCGAAGACTGATAGGCTAAACATCAATCAACTATGATTGAAATTGAATGTATCATTTCCAACCAACTTGTGCTTATGTTAATTGATCCTGTAGCTAGGTTAAGTTATATTAGTCCACACATAGTGGAAAAATGTGAATTGCAGATAGAAAAATTTCAACACTCTTCGCTGGTGTAGTTGGCTACATGAACCAATTGGAAGGTCACACATAAATTGCACATGTATCCTGTAAACTTGAATGTGTACATCACATATTTAAATCTGAATATCATTCCCTTAGGATCTTACAACCTCCTGGTTTGTATGGATTGGCTACAACAATATAAAGCAGTAGTAAACTGTTTGGAAAAAATAGTACATTGTACTAATGCACTAGGACAATCAGTGGTGGTAAGAGGGAAACCGAAATCTGTGTCGGTTAGGAAAAATTCTGCATTATAGTTGAAGAGGAAAGCAAGGAAGGGCTATCCATTGTATGTTGTCCAAATTGAAGATTTGGAACAACAAGAAGAAAATGAACCTGTATACAATTTACCAGTGATTAAGGACTTCGAGGATGTATTTCCTGAAGACATTCCTCAATTTCCCCCTCGGAGAGATATTTAATTCTCTATTGAGTTGGTGTCGGGGGCCACCCCAGTTTCCCGAGCCACATATAGAATGAGCAGTCCTAAATTGTTAGAGTTGAAACTTTAGTTGCAGGAATTATTAAACAAGGGGTATATCTGACCAAGTGTATCTCCATGGGGAGCGCCAGTTTTATTTTTCAAGAAGAAAGATGGAACCCTCAGGATATATATTATAGACAGTTAAAAAAGTTAACCATCAAGAACTGGTACCCCTCCCACGAATAGATGATCTGTTTGATCAAGTGAGAGGTGAAACTGTATTCTCAAAAATTGACTTGAGAACTGGTTATCACCAGCTTCACATCAAAGATGGAGATATACACAAAACAGTTTTCCGAACTCGGTATGGACATTACAAGTTCATAGTTCTACCCTTTGGACTCACAAATGCCCCTGCTACTTTCATGTGTCTCATGAATATTTTTCTACAAAAACATCTAGATAAGTTTGTGCTAGTCTTCATAGATGATATTCTGGTGTACTTTAAGAACAAAAAGGAACACCAGGAACATCTTTGAATAGTGTTTCAAACACTCAGAGAACACCAATTGTATGTAAAACTCAGCAAGTATGATTTTTACAAACCCAAGATTCAATATCTAGGACATGCTATTTCCAAGGAAGGGTTGGCGCTAGATTCAGAAAAGGTACAATAAATTGCCCTGTACCCACAGATGTACCAAAAATACATTCATTCATGGGTATTTTCGGATATTACTGCAAATTTGTAGAAGGGTTTTCCGCATTGGCTTATCCTATTACCTCTTTGCAGAAAAAAAAAGGTGCGAAGTTTGAATGGACAACCAGGTGCCAAGAGAGATTTGAGCAGCTGAAACAAAAACTAACTACTGCACCTATCTTAAAAATTGTTGATCCAACAAAGGACTTTGTTGCATGCACTAATGCTTGCATAGAAGGATTGGGAGGAGTATTGTTGCAAGATAATGCAGTGATATCCTATGTCTAGAAAACTAAAGAAACGTGAGCAAAACTATGCAGTTTATGACTTAGAATTAGTTGTTGTCATACATGCATTAAAAATGTGGTGACATTACCTGTTGGGTAAGAAATTTGTGCTAATGAATGATCATATCAACATGAAATATTTCTTTATTCAGCTAGATTTGAATGCAAGGCAAGCAATATGGTTAGCTTTCCTTAGCGAATTTGATATGGAGATCAAACACATTAAAGGAAAGGAAAACCAAATTGTTGATGCATTAAGTAGAAATTGCCATCAAATTTTGTCTTACACAGGTAGTAGTGTGAAATTCAATGTGGAGGAACATATTCAAGAAGTTTTGTCACAAGATTCCCGATATTTGGAATTGCGGGAAAAATTACAAGAAGCTGAAATTCCAGGATACACCATGAATCCGAAAGGATTAATAAGTTATAAGCAGAGGTTGTATATTCCAAATGTACCTACCTTTAAAATAGATGATTTTATATGAATACCATAAGAGACCTTATTTAGGTCATCCAGGTTGTTATCACTTCACCAGATTCCCAAGGTTGAGGATGGAATCCCAACAGAGGTAACCAAAAACCAGGCTTTTGACTTGATAGTTAGTCCTATCAAGCTGGAGAGGGTTGTCTCCAAAAGGGTCACAACAAGGAGGGTTGGAGAAGCTACGGTTTTAGGCTAGGTATAGAGTGCAGGGGGTTGTTTTGATTTGGTTTTGGTTAGGTAAATCAGCAGATAATGAAATTAGTTCAAGGAAAGTTAGGTCAGGGCTATAGAGTTAGGGTTGCAGGGATGAATGGGGCAACGTAGGTATAATGTCAATCACTTGAAGATAATTGTTATGGGATGGTTTAGAAAATGTAAGGAGGATGAGGGAATCATAAGAGATGTATTTCTCTCATACATAAGATATGAAACAAAATATGGCCAGTTACCCAAAACAGAGCATGGCTAGCATGTATTATGAGTTTCACACTTATAAAAGATCATAATCATAGAAATGAAAAGGAAATGAACAATAAATTCACACATATGTCACTGAAGAAGAAACAATGAAAGACATTCAATACCATAGGTATCCCATAAATGTAGTTGCAACTCCTCTTGTATTAATGGCCAAAACTGAATACAAAGTCTCCTTGATCAACTAAGCACAATCAAACTGATTCCAACTCCAACTCTTGAAAATGAGTAAAAAATGACATGATATTGGCCTTAAAAAACCTCTCCCAACCTTAGGGGTTGAATCCATGAGAGGAGGAGTTGATCCACTAAATTCTGAACTGAAACCTAGAGTGTAGGGTGGTCAAAGTGACTCATCCCTAACTTTTGTGAACTAATTCATTACACCTCATTTGCTTGATTTACCTAATGTATTTACCCTAGGTAAGTCAACCACATAATATTTAATTTTACATTCATCAATTACATAGGTAAATTCATCATTTACCAAGGTAAAAGTAAAAACTGGAGTGAAACTCAGAAAATTTCTGAAGACCACAAAAACACAATTTCCTTGTAAAACGCGCAGTGTCCATGTAGAAAAATGGCCTCTGTTCAAGGCTGAATTTGAGTGCCTTTATGGTGTCCAAATTTGCTCCATGATGGCTAGTTGGAAATTCCTTTGAATCTACTTTATAGAACTACCTCCAGTTTTCAAAATGGTGCTCATTTTCCCTGTAAAAAACCACTTCTTCCAAGACTAGTAAACGTGCAGTGATGAGGCAAATTTTGAGGCAGAAACATGAAATTTTGATGGTTTTTTGACTTTTTTATGGACCAATTCTCCTCAAAAAACTCTAAAACTTCATAGGATTGATGTCCTCATCAATAAAAACCTATTGGTTGTGGCCATTTTTCATTGATATTCTCCAAAACAGAGTATAGTGTCCAAGGCGCTACACGTTTAACAAATTTTCTGTGTGCAAAATATCCTCAAAAACACAAAAATGAAAAAAATGCTAAGTTTGCCAAAATGTTGTCAAAATTTTGAGGGTAATTTCTCATCAAGTGTTTGAGGCATGGAGTGACACCTCAGCAAGTATGTCTAACTTATCTTTCTCTTCTTTCTTGTTCAAAACTTCAATATTGGCATTGGCTCTTTTGAGCTTGGCCAATTGGATTCTCTCTTTCCGGGCATGAGGTTTGATCCTTGTTCTCAACAAGTAATTTTCCTTTTTGGCCTTCTCTAGAAATTTCTCCAAATGTATATTGGCTCTATCAAGCCATGGTTCCCTGTTCTTGCTGATTTCTAGGCCAAGTTGTTCATTTGGTGTAAGCTGGTCTGCTAGGTCAGATTCCATTTGTCTCTCTAGGGCTAGAGATATTTTCAACCCTCTAGTCCTAGGTCTTTGTCTTTGAGGCTGATCCTCCTCATCATCAATTTCACCAAACTTTTCCAATTTTTCCTAAAGAAAGGCTTTAGCCTTCTCTCCCTCTCTTTGTGCTTTGATGCATTTCACCTCATTGATGACCTACTTGGTCTTCAGCTGTTGATTTTCTTGCTCAAGGAAATGAATCACATACTTGGCCCTCTCAATATTATTCTGGATTTCATTAATCTCAAGCTCTTTACCTTTAATTATGGCATTGGTGATTTTTCCTTCATCTTCCTCACCTAGGCCAATCAATTGAAATTATTGCTCTGTATCATGATTTCCCTCCTCATCATGAATGACTGGCTCTATCACCTATTCCTTACCTTAATTTACCTGCTGTGTTGATGAAGAAGGCATGGCCCCTTTCAATCCAAGTGAAGCAAACACATGCCTATAGCCTCTTTGGTATGTTTTGGGCAATGGCTCAACCTCAGCCAAACTAGCCCATTTTGCCTCAATGTCCACATCACTGCTTGATGACTCAGAATCATGATGTGATGATGATGAAGGGTTGTAAAAAGGTGAATAATAAGGGTAAATGTGAGGTGAGGGGGTCCAAAATGGAAAAACATAGCCCTAACCGAGGAAGGTGTCCAAAGTGTACCAATAGGCTAGGGTTTGTAGGAAAGTGAGGGAAATGAGAGCAATGAGCATGGGAAAAGTTTAGGGGAGGTAGATGGAGTGTAGGTGAGGGTGCGCTTGATGAATTATAGAGAAGATGAGTGCTTATTTGGTGTTGTAATGGCCTTTATTCTTGATAAATTGAATAAATTAGCTCTTGGGACCTATTTTACTTTCTTCATATTCATCTTTGAAATTTAACACTGTACCTTTGCATGTGAATTTTTCCTTTGAAATATAATCATCTGATGAGCTTAAAGAACACTAGGATTTGACATTTTGATGCTTTGACATGTGGAACCTTGGTTTGGCAGCTTGGGAACCTTGTAATTATTACATTTGAAAGACATAAAATTACATAATGAAAATAAAAATTATTACATTGTGAAATCCAAATTACATGCTGAAATGAGAATTTTTCTTCACAATTCATATTCACATAGGGAAGAGAAGTTTATTGGATCACCATCTACTTGTTCGTATTATGCAATGGAATGGAGTTTTATTGAATCATGGAAACCCTAATGACCTAGTGAAATCTTGAAAAACCCTAAAAACCCTAATGAGACCTTGAAGGACTAAATTTGAAGATGACATGACTGACATTATGGCATGATGACATTAACTTTGCGAATTATGTACACTCAGACAGTTATGAAACTATGCCAGCAAGTAATCAAATTTGAGGAAGAGTGATGTTTTTATGACTAGGGCTACCATCAGTGAAACAATTTTTAGCATGACCTAATGGAATGATATAAAAATTTCGGAATGAGACACCTAAAATGAAAATGAAAGGAATGATATTGATCACTAACTGTAGAATGCATATTCTGACACTAACACAGGTCACCAAAATATGGTGACAACCTTGCGATAAACATGTTTTGGCCGGGAATGAAGAAAGAAATAGCTTATTATTTAGCAAGATGTTTGGAGTGTCAAAATGTTAAGGTATAACATCAACATCCTACAGGTTTACTGAACCCTCTTCCGATTCCAGAATGGAAGTAGGAAGTGGTATCCATGGATTTTATCACTGGAATGGCACATAAGAAATACCAACATGAATCGATTATGGTGGTGGTAGAAACACTAACCAAGGTAGCACATTTTATTCTAGTGCAGTCCACTTTTGGGACAACACAAGTGGCCAATGTGTTTATGAAGGAAATATTTAAACTTCACAGAATAGAAAATATGATCATCTCTGATAGGGATCCAAATTTCACCTCTGAATTCTGGAAGACACTTGTTGGAGGAATGGGAACAAAAATTAACTTTAGTATAGTTTATCATCCTCAGACATACGGGCAGACAAAAAGGAAAAACCAAATATTAGAGGACATGCTTCGCATGTATGTAATGGAGACACCCACCAAGTAGGAGGGGTTTCTACATTTCGAAGAATTTGCTTACAACAACAATTACCAAACCTCTATTAAAATGAGTCCATTTTTAAGTTTTTTATGGCGGGAAATGATACACTCCACTTAGCTCGAGTCAACCAAAGAAAAAAATGGTACTTTGACCGAAAGCGCCACATGAGATGGAACAAACAGTAAAAAAAATTCAACATAACAGCAAAGCAGCTCAAGGTTTCTAGAAGAGTTATGCAGATAAGAAAATAATTCATAGGGAATTCAATACTGGGGATCATGTGTACTTTAGGATCAAACCTTGCAAGAGTACCTTGCACATTGATAGTTGTGCTAAGTTAGCACCCCGATACTGCGGGCCCTTTAAGGTTTTGGAACGAGTGGGCCTAGTAGCTTATAAATTGGCTCTACCTAGTCATATTAAATTTCATAATGTTTTTCATGTATCATTATTGAAAAAATATGTTCATGATCCTTCTCATGTTGTTGACTGGAATTTGATACAGGTGGAAATAGTAGGGGAATTTCTTCCAGAACCACTTCGTATATTGGAATGGGAAGAAATCGTTCTCTATAATAGAAGAGTAGCTCGAGTGAATTTGTAGTGGAAGCACTTTACACCTCAAGAAGCTACCTGGGAGAGGGAAGAAAGTATGAAGGAATCATTTATAGTGTTGTTCAAATAATAAATAGAATTACCTGATAACACCGAGGAAGACGTTTTTTGTTTTAGGGGGGGCTATGTAATACCCCTGATTTGTAGCTTTTATGTTATGAAACCAGCTCCAAAAATAGAAGAAAAGAGAGATCAACGCCTTAGAAATAAACCACTTGGAGGGGGAAACCTCTAATACATTACATAAATGAACAATTCTTGGATGATACAAATGACCAAACCTCCTTTCTATATATAAGAGTCCATGGGGCCACTGTTATGTATATTTTATTAATTATTAGTTAGATATAGTTATCTGAGGTTTTATTAAGTGAAAGGGCATGATCAAGGGACACTATGAGGCTATATTTAAAGCCTCGGTGATTCCCCATTGTAATCATCTCTCATCTTTTATCAATAATAATATATACTTATAAAGTTTACCAGAGTTTTTACACTCCATTGGTATCAGAGCCATCGCTCTTCTGGATCTGTGTGATCACCCAGAATTAAGGAATTACAAGAAAATTCCAAAATTGCAGATTTTTTTCAAAACCAAGTGCTTGTGGGTAGCAACATTTGTTTTTTTTAAAAGAAGGAAGAAATATATATATATATATATATATATATATATATATATATATATATATATATATATATATAATCAAAAGAGAGAAGGAAAGTCAACATAAAGGGGGAACTAAATTAAAAGGAAAAAAAAATATTTAAAAGAAAATAGTTCCAAAAGAAAAAAAGAAAAGAAAAAGTAAAAAGAGATCTATATATATATATATATAAAGAAGTACATATACGTACATGTGAAGACAAAGTAAAAAGAAATAAGGAAGAGTAATTGCTCGTGGTTTACAAGCTCGTGGTTTTCGAGCCCATGGTAATTGCCCATGGTATTAAAATCCATTCACCCTTTTCAAAACAACGTGACTTTTCAACAACGTGACTTTTCAAAATTAACAAAAAAAAAATTCCCCGTAGTTCTATATCTATCTATCTATCTATATATATATATATATAATTCAAATAATATAATAATAATAAAAATAATTATTTTTATTATTATTTTAAAAAAAATTAATTAATTAAATATTAATTAATTAATTAATTAATTAAAAAATCCAATTTTCAAAGACAACATTACAAGAGAAGGTACTAGTGGTGAATGACATATTCCAAAGAAGATAAATCTTAAGTGAAGAAAATTGTCAAAAAAATACAGCTTTGAGGTCAAAGCTCTTAAGGAAAAGGGGATAAGCCCTAATTACAAGGAGTATGAGGAGTATGTCTTCATCAATGACGATGGACGATCAGATAGAAAAGGAAATATGGCTAAAACATATGGAGGCCAAGGAGAATCTTAACAAGGTAATGCAAAAATTTAATGCCATTATGGAAAATTTAGATCTAATGCAAAAACCAATAGTCCCAAATATTGAACATGGAGCCAATTCAGATCATCATCATGAATATAACATGTTTAAAAAAGAGCAATTAAATGAGGTTGAATTGGAAATCAGCTCACATGGAGGCTATAGTGTTGAACCACCTATAAGTAGAGACTTTGAGATCAACCATGAAAATTATAGAGCTGAGAAACCAAGAGAAGAAAATGAAACTCAATCCACTAATAAAGCCATTAATGCACCAAAAAAAGTTTTTGAAAACGTTTATATAAATGAAAATCCAATGGCAGAAAAAGAAACAATGTTGGTATTCAATGTGACTTCTATCACAGATGAAACTACAGACATAGTCATTGAAAATGAAAGAAACCATGAAAATGGAGATGCTTATAAACAACAAAATGTTTCATCCCCGAAATTGAAAGAAAAATGTGAAGAGACAAACACATCCAAAGCCACTGATACAGTCCCAAAAGCTGTTGAGGCCTTCGGTGATGAAGCAGATATGGTTGTTAAGAATGAAGCATTTGATGATGAGGAGAAGTTGCATCGAATGATAATTGTTGGTAACTTACCTCTAAATCTAAAAAGGAATCACGAAAAATCACCAGAAGAATAAGGAATAGTTAGGAAACACGAAAAATTCTTCCAAGACCTACCAATAAAAATACCTCCTAATAAGGAACATGAACATCCAATGGAAGTCAAGAAAGGACCTGACCCTGTCAATATCAAATCTTGTCACTATCCACATCACCAAAAGATTGAACTCGAGAAGATGCTCCGCGGTCTTTTTAAAATGTGGGAAGCAAGAGCCCGCCGCTCAAGAAACCTAGGCGTTCGTCAACATTGTCCATCGTTACGTATGCTTTGAGGACAAAGCATCTTTAAGAGAGGGGAAATGTTACGTATTTTTTATTAATTATAAGTTAGATGTAGTTATCTTAGGTTTTATTAAGTGAAAGGGCATGATCAAAGATCAGGCCTCTTCACCAAGGGACACTATGAGGCTATATTTAAAGCCTCGGTGATTCCCCATTGTAATCATCTCTCATCTTTTATCAATAATAATATAAACTTATAAAGTTTACCAGAGTTTTTACACTCCAGCCACAATATAATCCAAGCCGACCTAACAATAAAATGTAATGGCACAATAATAACAATATGGGGGTTACATGGGTACAACAATAACAATAAGGGGTCTACACTAACAACAATAAGGGACTATACTAGTAATATAGGGATCTAACATGCTCCTCTCCTTCAAAAAAGTTTTGTGCTCAATGCTTGAGTAGCTCCGGGTGCTTCTGTATAAAATTCTCATCCTCCCATGTAGAATCTTCAGTGGGTAAGTTCTTCCATTTGATGAGATACTCTGAAATTGATCGATTTTGTAGCAGTCGAGTTCTTCTTTCCGTGACTGCTTCAGGTTCCAATATGGTTTTTCCTTCCTCATCAAGTTCTGGAAATATTGTTTGAATTGGATGTTTGTCCCCTATAACCTTCTTTAAGCTTGAAACATGGAAAACTGGATGCACTCGCGAAGAAGCAGGAAGCTCCAATTTGTATGCCATAGTACCAATCTTTTGCAACACCTTGTAAGGACCATAGTACTTTGGCGATAATTTGGTATCCTTCTTAGCTTGCTTGAGGGACATTTGTTTGTATGGTTGTATCCGTAAAAATACCCAATCTCCTACATCAAAAGTTCTCTCGCTGCGATGTTGATCTGCCTATTGTTTCATTCGATTTTGTGCCAAATTTAGGTTATCCTTTAAGAGTTGGAGAACTTCTTGTTGATGCTCGATGTGACCTTCCACTGTTTGAACCCTAGAATTTTCCCTTAAATAAGATGTGATGGACGGTGGATGATATCCATAAAGTGCCATAAATGGGGTCATTTTTGCTGCATTATGGAAGGAAGTGTTATACCACCATTCAGTGAGAGGTAACCACTTGACCCATTGTGCTTGCTTATCAGATACAAAACAACGAAGATATCCTTCCAAAAATTTCCCCGTATATATATATATATATATATATATATATAATTCAAATAATATAATAATAATAAAAATAATAATAATAATAATTATTTAAAAAAAAAATTAATTAATTAATTAATTAAAATATCCAATTTTCAAAGACAACATTACAAGAGAAGGTACTAGTGGTGAATGACATATGCCTAAGAAGATAAATCTTAAGTGAATAAAATTGTCAAAAAAATACAACTTTGAGGTCAAAGCTCTTAAGAAAAAGGGGATCAGCCCTAATTACAAGGAGTATGAGGAGTATGTCTTCATCAATGACGATGGACGATCAGATAGAAACGAAAATATGGCTAAAACGTATGGAGGCCAAGGAGAATCTTAACAAGGTAATGCAGACATTTAATGCCATTATGGACAAGTTAGATCTAATGCAAAAATGTCAACTAAACAATTCAGCTAATTCAGATCACCATCATGAATATAACATGTTTGAAGAAGAGCAATTAAATGAGGTTGAATTGGAAATCAGCTCACATGAAGGCTATAGTGTTGAACCATCTAGAAGTAGAGACTCTGAGATCAACCATGAAAATTATAGAGTTTAGAAACCAAGAGAAGAAAATACAACTCAATCCACTAATAAAGCCAGTAATGTAGCAACAGAAGTTATTGAGAACATTGATATAAATGAAAATCTAATGGCAGAAAAAGAAACAATGTTGGTATTCAATGTGACTTCTATCACAGATGCAACTACAGACATAGTCATTGAAAATGAAAGAAACCATGAAAATGCAGATGCTTATAAACAACAAAATGTTTCATCCCCGGAATTGAAAGAAAAATGTGAAGAGACAAACACATCCAAAGCCACTGATACAGTCCCAAAAATTGTTGAGGCCTTCGGTGATGAAGCAGATATGGTTGTTAAGAATGAAGCATTTGATGATGAGGAGAAGTTGCATCGAATGATAATTGTTGGTAACTTACCTCTAAATCTAAAAAGGAATCACGAAAAATCACCAGAAGAACAAGGAATAGTTAGGAAACACGAAAAATTCTTCCAAGACCTGCCAATAAAAATACCTCCTAATACGGAACATGAACATCCAATGGAAGTCAAGAAAGGACCTGACCCTGTCAATATAAAATCTTGTCACTATCCACATCACCAAAATACTGAACTCGAGAAGATGCTCCACGGTCTTTTTAAAATGTGGGAAGCAAGAGCCCGCTGCTCAAGAAACCTAGGCGTTCGTCAACATTGTCCATCGTTACATATGCTTTGAGGACAAAGCATCTTTAAGAGAGGGGCAATGTTATGTATTTTTTATTAATTATTAGTTAGATATAGTTATCTTAGGTTTTATTAAGTGAAAGGGCATGATCAAAGATCAGGCCTCTTCACCAAGGGACACTATGAGGCTATATTTAAAGCCTCGGTGATTCCCCATTATAATCACCTCTCATATTTTATCAATAATAATATATACTTATAAATTTTACCATACTTTTTACACTCCAGCCACAATATAATCCAAGCCGACCTAACAATAAAATGTAATGGCACAATAATAACAATATGGGGGTTACATGGGTACAACAATAACAATAAGGGGTCTACACTAACAACAATAAGGGACTATACTAGTAATATAGGGACCTAACATGCCCCTCTCCTTCAAAAAAGTGTTGTCCTCAACGCTTGAGTAGCTCTGGGTGCTTCTGTATAAAATTCTCATCCTCCCATGTAGAATCTTCAGTGGGTAAGTTCTTCCACTTGATGAGATACTCTGAAATTGATCGACTCTGTAGCTGTTGAGTTCTTGTTTCCATGACCGCTTCAGGTTCCAATATGATTTTTCCTTCCTTATCAAGTTCTGGCAATATTGTTTGAACTGGAAGATTTTCACCTATAACCTTCTTTAAGCATGAAACATGGAAAACTAGATGTACTCGCGAAGAAGCAGGAAGCTCCAATTTGTATGCCATAGTACCAATATTTTGCAACACCTTGTAAGGACCATAGTACTTTGGTGATAATTTTTTATCCTTCTTAGCTTTCTTGAGGGACATTTGTTTGTATGGTTGTAGCCGTAAAAATACCCAGTCTCCTACATCAAAACTTCTCTCACTGCGATGTTGATCTGTCTGTTGTTTCATTCGATTTTGTGCCAAATTTAGGTTATCCTTTAAGAGTTGGAGAACTTATTGTTGATGCTCGATGTGACGTTCCACTGTTTGAACCCTAGAATTTTCCCTTATATAAGATGTGATGGACGGTGGATGATATCCATAAAGTGCCATAAATGGGGTCATTTTTGCTGCATTATGGAAGGAAGTGTTATACCACCATTCAGTGAGAGGTAACCACTTGACCCATTGTGCTTGCTTATTAGATACAAAACAACGAAGATACCCTTCCAAAAATTTGTTCACTATCTTAGTTTGACCATTAGATTGAGGATGATAAGATGAGCTATGAGCTAGTTGAGTACCCAAACAAGAAAATAATTCCATCCAAAAATTTCCTGTAAAAATGGGATCTCTGTCACTTACAATAATCTTCGGGTTTCCATTTAGCTTTTGAATTGTTTCCATAAATGAACTAGCAATTGTACATGCTTTAAATGGATGAGATAATGCACAAAAGTGTGCATACTTGGTAAGTCTATCAACTACCACCATGATGACACTCTTTCCTTCGGACTTAGGTAAATCTGTGATAAAATCCATTGAAATCTCCTCCCAACATTGACTTGGAATTGATAAAGGTTGTAGAAGACCCGAGGTCTTAATTGTTTCAACTTTATTTTGTTGGCAAACCAAACATTCCGCAACAAAATTTCGAATATCAGATATTTTAGGCCATCTCAAAAAAAATTCTTTTTTCACCCTGTGGTAAGTTTTTAAAAATCCTGAGTGTCCTCCTAAAGGAGAAGTGTGCAGTTCCAAAAGAATATTTTGTTTTAGTTGGGAATTCTTGCAAATATATAAGTGATATTTGTATCATAAGGAATAATTTTTCTAACTTAATGTATAAGATGTACTAGGATCTTGCTGCAAATTTTGAATGAGTGTCCACACTTCTTCATCCTTCTTCCATTCATCCCTTGCTTCGGTTATCCAATCTGGTTGGATAATAGAAATGGCACAAAGCAATGCTTCCACCTCTTCATCCTTTCTTGAGAGTGCATCTGCAACAACATTTAGCTTCCCTTTTTTGTAGATGATTTCAAAATCGTAACCCAACATCTTTGTGACCCATTTTTGCTACTCTTCTGAAGATAGTCTTTGTTCCAAAAAGTGTTTAAGACTATCATGATCAGTTTTTACCATGAAGTGTCTTCCCATTAGGTAAGGTCGCCATTTCTTTAGTGCATGTAGTATTGCCAACATTTCCTTCTCATAAATAGCCTTTTGTAAATACTTTCCTTTGATTGGACGACTTTCAAAAGCAATGGGTCTTCCTTCTTGCATTAAAACGACACCAATTCCATTTTCGGAGGCATCCATTAGGGGAATTTTGAGGTCTAAAATGGGTTCCTAAGGAAATAATAAAATAATAGCTAAGCCAATAAAATAATATTTATGAATTTGCAATTCACTTTTTGCATCACAATCTATGTAACCATAGTTAAATTCAATTCAAAAGTTGTACCAAAATAAAATTAATAAATAAATTGTATTTATGTGACTATAAATAAGAATGAGATTTTCAAGAAAAAGTCATTATCATTGAACAACTAATGCATTTGTCCTTTGTACTTAAATACTTTAAAAGAAAATATAAATATAAATTTATAAATTCTTAATTATTATATGCTATTAATTAAAATTTATATTATTTAAATTTTATAATAACATGTAATTAATATATAATATAATATAATATAATATAATAAATGTATAGGGATATGCATTGTTTCTTTCAAGAAATATGAAATGACAATAATACATTTTTATTCAAAAAGTGTGAAATGACATTTATTATGAGTACTTTACTTTGACTTTAAAAGTACTTAGAGCACTACCATGTTTAACCATGAGTTTTTATCCACTATTGAGAATGTGACAAGTAAGTACCTTTAACTCAATCAATGCCACCTCAACCATTAGGGATGACGTCATCCCCTAAAATGTGATTGGTTCTCATAAAGTGAATTTTGATTGTACATTTTTCTTAGGAGGCCCATTTTAGACCTCAAAATTCCCCTAATGACATTCCACAATAAATGTTTTTGTGAAGTCTGGTGTAGCTAATACTGGTGCTAGGCACATTGCCTCTTTAAGATGTTCAAAGGCCTTAGTTGCTTTAGTACTCCATGAAAATGCATCTTTCTTCAATAATGTTGTTAGAGGTGCTGCTATTTTCCCTCGAGAAATTTGCGCAACTTCTTTATGGTTGTGGGGAATTTCCATTCCTTAATGGATTTAATTTTGTTAGGGTCTACTTTAACACCCTCGTGGGATACAATATGACCCAGATATTCCACCTCTTGTACTCCAAAGAAACATTTGGATGTTTTTGCATGTAATTATTTCTCCTCCAATTGTTTGAGCACCCTGTCAACATGTTGAACATGATCCTTCCAAGACCTGCTGTATCTTAGTATATCATCAAAAAATACTAGCAAAAATTTTCTAAGGAAGGGTTTGAAACAGGGAAAATTTTAACAACCCTCCTAAATTTATATGTATAATAAATGGATGAATCCCCATGATACATAGGAAAAATGGAAGGAAATTTTATTAATAATATAATATGTATATATAATTTTTTGGCGAACCTCTCACAAGATTATATTATCTTGTAAAATCATGGCGAATCACCAGTACAAATGGCGAATCACTAGTACAAAATGGTGAATCGTTGTCTAGTGGAGTTCGAGGTGTTGGTTCCAATGAAGATATGGTAGTTGAACCAGGAGTTGAAGGAAGCAAACCATCAAGACCAAGCATCAGGGAAAATTTTAGGGGCGAATTTTAGCCCAAGGGCGAAATTTAAGGGATTTTAGATTTTAGAGGGGCGAATTTTTTATATAAAACCTATTTTGTATAGTTTTATAAATACACCTCCATCATGAAGAATGTTGTTTTGGACATAGTGTCAGGACTAAAGGGGAAGTCAATAGTGAGTTCCAAATGGCTCTACAATATCAAGCATGCAACAATTGGCAACATTGAGAAGTTCAATGCAAAGTTCGTAGTGAGAGGATTGTTGGCCCTCGTTTTTTTATCTCTTTTTGTTTATGAAAATACACTTTATTTGCCATACTAACCATCTATACACCATAATATTCACCCAATTTTTCCTAATAAATGCATATACAGGTATTTAAATTAATTTTTTCAATTCTTAGAAGTTTTTATAAAAAATGAATTTTAAGTGCATTTTTGGACCAAATCAGAAATTCCCGTAATGGCCTCATGGTTTTCATATTTGCAGGACACTTGGAATTGAGCTGGATATATTTCTAGAAATCTTGGGAACTAAGATTAAATTTACACCTGTTGGTTCAGTCAAACTGAGGTTTAATAGGCTTGGTCAAAGGCGGTCAAACAGGACTTGTTTTTATGGAGGATCCTTAGGAACTAGGTCAAATTTCTTATTTTATGAGATTTTCCAGATTTTGATGGATCTGATGGATGAATTCAACCTGATTGGATAATATAAGGATAACCATGGCTATAGGAGGCATTTTAGATTAATTTGTTGCATATTTTATCTATTTAAGCCTCATACTTTGAAGGCATTGATGTAGAAATTGTATGACTTAACATTATTATTTTTTAGACTTTGGAGAGTTAATTGAAGACCTGTTCTATTCCATTTGCTGCTGTTATATTCTGATTGCTTGACTGAAGTTTTAGTAGCTGAAAGAACTTTCAGTGTGCGAGGAAAAAGTGGAGGGCCCCCACACTGAGCTAAGTGCACTTTCTAGTTATTTGTAGTTGCAGTTTCTGAACTAGTTTGTTTTATGCTTAACTTGTTGATTAGATATATGCTGATGTTTTATGGGTGCTTATGAATCTAATTATCATTATTATTCTACATATGAAAGGACAATCAAATGTTTAAGTTAAACATTCTTTCTATCTAATTAAGATCTTAATCTAGAATTCTTCTTTTCATGCTTTTTAATGATTTTCCGAATTCTTGTTTTCTAACAATAGTATTATTAATGAATGAATCTGTGATGAAGGAAACCAGGATCTCTATATTTAAGAGCCTCTTCAATTATTGTTTCATGCATCTTAATCTATTTCTCAATTAGTGGTTTTTTATTTCTAATTCATGAAGTAATCTTGTAAGGGATGGACAAACAAATCTCTTAAGTTAGGAGATTCTTCTACTGTTGATTGCATACTTGAATTTAGAAATTATTTAGTTTAGATTTATATTTGTAATATGTATTTCTTTAATTATTGATAAATCATCTTCTAACTTGATCATAGCTGAAACCCATATACCTTGGGGATGCTTCTAAGTTCTACTAGCCCGGATTGATAATAAATACTTGTGTTTGTTTACTTGTTAAACAACCCAACAAGGATTCTTCCATAAAGTGGGGGTTAACTATGAGAATGCATTTGGTCTAGTCACTAGGTAGACTTCCATTAGAGTAGTTATGTCCTTGGTTTCATTTATCATATGCAGGATACATCAGATGGATGTGAGGACAACTTCCATTAATAGGAACATTGAGGAGGAAGTGTACAGAGAGTAGCCTCAAGGATTTGAGGTGTAAATAGGAAAGAGTCCCACCTCAAGTATTTGATGTAAATGGGAAAGAGTCCCATGTTTGCAAGCTTAAAAAGGCCTTGTATGGACTCACATAGGCACCGAGTGCGCAGTATTCCAGGATAGATGGACATTTGCAGAGCATGGGTTTCACCAAAAGAGAGGCAAATCATAACTTATATTATATATTTTTCATATGTGATATGTTTTTATTAGTGTTGTATATAGTGGCGTGTTTCTTACAGGTTCATAGAAACTTATTAGAAGGTGGAAAGCAGAAATAGAAAGCATAAATAGCAACTAAGTTTGAGATAAGAACATTGGCATGATGCATTACTTCTTGAGTTCGGAGGTTTGACAGAAATTGTTGAGAAATATGGTGGCAGAAAGGTAAGTGATTTCTCTTCTCTTTGATAACTGTTTGTGATGTATTTTTACTTCTTTTAGTTACCTTCTTCCTTTAGTTATTATTATTAGTGCTTTTTCATCATCAAATATCTACCAGACCATAAATAACAATAAGTAAAAGGACAAAATATATAGGCGATCATCCAGGGCCAAAACCTCTCCAATCTTGAGAGGAAAACCCACACGAATTCCTCTTCTTATAGAATCTTCAATTGAAGAATTCCAAGACCTAGACCCTTGACCAAAAAATCCTCCAAGACCAAGTCAACTTTTCCTCTTTTTCCAAATCAAACGAGAAAATTCTTCCTTGTATTCAGTTTTGGCTTGACACCACCTTGATTGTAACTTCGTCCTTCCCTTCTGCAACTTCTGCACTTTCGGCCCTTATTTCAGAAACCCTAGGCCGCACGTGTGAGAGGAAAATGGATATTTTTTTCCGCTTTTTCCTTCGCTAGGCATCCTTCTTGTTCTTAGAGAACTTGGTCCTTAAAACAGTTCTTAATTGCCACAATCCTTAGCACTTCGTTGGATTTGTAACTCGGCTTCCTTACAACAAATTGAAGCCCTAATTTCTTCGCACATGTCGAGAGAAGTAGCCCAAAAGAATTCAGAAATCACGTCCTTGTTTTCTTCCTTCGTTCTCTTTCTTTTTCACACCTTTTACTCCTTATGATCGAACTAGGAATGAGTGAAGTATGTCTCTCAAGTGTGGTCGAAGTCTTCCTTTTATAGGCTTTCTTGTCCATGAATGCAAGTCGACTTGTAACTGTCTCTAGGCCAACTTGTCTTTGGGAAGGCCGACTTGTAGCTTGCACATTTGATGAGGTCTTGGAGGGTCTTTTGACTCAACTATGAATCAAATAAAATCTTTTACAATATGTAATATGCCCAAATGGGTCATTCATACATGACAATGAATTTCTTGACTTGTAGACTCGCTAACAAGCCCTAGGAGCTCACAATGGGAGCTAGAGCTAAAAAATAAATTTCCTTGAGCATGAAATCCGTGCCTCAACAACAATAATAAATTTATTTTTCTCCTTACATCAAATACATAAAATCATAATTACATATGTCATTATGAAGACCGAACCTAGTTACATATTTCAACACTCCCTCTTAACTAGGGAGGCATTCATAATCCCTACAAGGTACTCGGACATTCTCAATCTGAAGAATTCTCATAAGAAGAGTCAAATTGGTAAACCATATATTTAGCATCATATCAACCATCATTGTCACATAACAAGGCTTTGACCTATAGCTCTATCTCTCCATAATAATAGAGCACAATGTTGGCGAGACCAATGATTTATAGACACCATCATCATTGTCTTTCAAGGCACATACCCCACCCGGGTGTTCACAGGGTATGTCCTCCTAGGACTATTCTTATCCTGGATTCCCAGTCCTCAAAGAATATCAGTCCTTTATCACTACTCTTGTTGTGGATTCCCTACCACATCCTCGAAGAGTATCGGATGCTAGATGCTTACCCAATCCTCCATTCTTTCTTCCAAAGTGAAGACAAGAATGATGTGTCTATCTCTCCCTCTTAACTAGGGAGGGTATACCCATTTGTATGAAGGAATGTACCCAAGCTCCATCCAAACCAGGGACTTGATTTCCAATATCACCTCTTTGGTGGAGATTATGGTACTTTCAGCTGCTTGAAGAGATCCTACATTCCATGTCATGAATCATCTTTAACATTATGCAGCTTTCATCTTTTGGGACTTCTTCATAGGGCATTGACCATCCATCACTTTCATTCACGAACCATGTTATTCATGTCATCCTTCCTTTCATCAGAAAGTGATATGCTAGTCCATATATGGCTTTCCTTCATACATCTACCTTTTCCACATCATGCGTCCTTCGGGATCTTTCATCCACCACATGAGTACTAGTTGTAGGTGACATCCACAACTCCCTTTTGGTAGCCCTGTATTAGCCCATCCAAACATGTTCAAATATAAAAAATGAACATCAAACAAAATTTACATTTTTTGATGGTCCTTCATCATGAAATTTTCTTATTGTAATATCAACATTTTGCATACATATTGACACATCTCCAAGATATTCAATTGTTAAGGGTCTTCTTTCTTTTCAGACTTTCCCAAGGTTTACATATCTTTCCCATTGAGATATCATGGTCAATTCTACTAGTCATCAAATGTTGATTTCCTTTTCCATGCGACCATAGTTGCATCTTTCATGATCTCTTCTTTTCTCTATTCACATATCACTTCCCAGGAACTTCTAATCATATTTCCTCCATCTTTGTCAACCACCTCATATTTCATATGAGGACATATTATGTTGATTTCTTCTAGTCAATATGTGAATCGTTCCCCTTCATGCATCTTTCCAACAAAAGAGAACCCTTTCCTTTGATAAAATTCATGAGGTAGAGTATCTATCCCAGTTATCTGCAACTATATGATGACATGACCTAACTTATCAAACATATCCATACACACCTACTTCCTTCTTTTCGTCATCTAGACTTCCTTCAACAACTTATTTTCCTTGAGTGAGAGTACTTAAATAAAAAATGATAAAGAGTCTGCTAACCTTAAAAAAATGATAAAGACTCTGCTAACATTAAAAAAATGATAAAGAGGCATCTTGCAAGAGAAGATAGTTGTTTAAGACTTTCACAAGACAAAATTTCTACCCATAAGTTGATAAATTTTACTAAATTCTTAATAATGCTAATAATAATCTAATTTTAAGGTCACAACCAACCATATGCTAAATTGGTGTAGAAGAGTTGTTTGTTTGTGGGACAAGGGACCTGCCTCTGCATAGAAATTTCACTGCTAAAGTCTACAAAAGTGTGCATACTCTACCCCTTTGGATTTGAACTTGTGACATTACCCCCTTTGCATTTAAACTTGTGACGTCTTACAAGGAACCACATATTCTTAACCATTAGGCCCGATATTTGGAGACAAGAAACACGACAACGTGAAAAATGTCTATACCTACAAGGTTGACATTGATATCCACAACACGTTCTTCTTTAAGGATGGCTCAAGAACCTATTTAGAGGTAGTTTACTAGTCACAAAGTGAACCAATAGCCTTTGTACATTTTGCATGTACACCCTAGTTAAAGATCAATGGGAATTCATTGAGATATCGAGGGAATTAATAGGTGTTTTTCTTAATATAGTGACTCAATAAATGGAAAAATTCAACATTTTTGGTAAGTTTATTTTTCCAGTTTATTATTCAGCAAAGCAAATTTTCTCTTTGGTCTATTCATTTTTCAAAATTTGGATGATGTGGATAGTCTTAAAATAGGTCAAAACCTTTAAAAAAAAATTTCCAAAGCCAAAATTTCCATCAATTAAGTGGAACTATAACTTCCAATAAAATTTTTACCTGATTAAGGGAAGAGTTTCATTAAAAAAAGATTGACTTCATCCACTAATTAACTTACTCCTTTCCAACCTAGAGTAGCATCTAATTTCACCTCTTCAAACTTGGGTGAAAAAAATTGTAATTTGATTTCTTGGTGCCATCTATGTGATAAAGAAAATTAGGGTTTTCAAGGATCCTCTTTTGTAACCCTTAATATTGCTTTTATTCAATGGCTGTCACAAGCGTGTTGTGCCATGGAGGTCTTGTTATAATATAAACTCATAACAAAGGGGTTTTTTGGCATACAGTTTTCTTAGTGTGCAAAGTTCCAACTTATTCTGATGGTTATAAGGCAAGACTGTCTTTAAATGAAAAAGTTTAATGAGAAATCAAGCCCATGTTTTTTCAACGACATCTCTTTCGTTGAGATTAATTCTGTTAATATTGATTTTTTGGTAGCTATGGTCTCATCCCAACCATTTTGGGAGACAATTGAAGTACCAAGTGATCCAAAGATAGATATGAATATTTATACAATAGATTATTATAAGTATTTGGATACAATACATTTATGTGTGTGGCTTATATAAATATATATGTTACCAAAATAAATACCATGAAATATAACATATCCAAGATTGTTATAACAATTATAGCCTAAATAATTTATTTTGGATCTTTACTACTTTTTGGAGGTTTCACATTTTAACATGTTTACTCCTAGTTGTATTTGAAAAGGAAGTGTCATCTCGTATAAGCATAAACTTGTTTTGCATCAATTAAAAAGTCATGAATGCAATTGAGGTCAGAAAATACCATGGTTGTTTGTCTTTCTCTATACCTATGAAACAGTTGCCTCGTGGTTAGTTATCGCTCTCATTGTTTCTATAGTTTTGTTGCAAGTTATTTTTATGTTTTTCTGTGCGACACATTCAATTACTAAGCCCTCTAAAGGAGAGATAACTAAAAAATCCATAACATTGTTTCATTACACAATACTTTTACTAAAACTACATAAGAACAATCATCAGGATCTCAGTTCAGCAGATTTCAGCTGGTGGCATGTCATGCAACCCAAAAAAATACAATTCCCCCATTACATGAAATGTGCAGATGGGACCAAATACAAACCCTAGGTGACTTTGAAAAAATAATAACCCCTTGTCATAACAGCTTAGCCACATGAAAGTGCTTGTGTTAAGCCCCTTGGGGGTTGTTTCAACTTTCACATGCACAAGTGAACCAATTATGGTGCCTCGCCTCTTTGGGCCAACTATAATGCTTCTATTAAGTTTAAAGGAAGAAATTTCAAATAAAACCTATATAAGAACATAATAATTTCAATTTTAAGCCTACAAACATCTTTACACTGATATGAAAAGTGCATTGAACAAATCATTTACCAGTTAACCATTGAGTGATTTGGTGTTCTCTTTATGTTATTAAACCATTAACTATTCAGGATTGTGTAGATATTGTCAAGAAAACTAACATAAACAAATAATATGAAATATCTCTATACCTTTTTAACAGGCTTTCTCTTAATTATACTTGAAAGGCTAGTGTCATTTTTATTATTAGGGTTTTTTTCTTCTTATTTTAAACTTTTACTAGATATGAGATAGATTGTGTTCAACCCATATTCAGGTTACATCTAGGTTGTATCATGTAGCGTTCATATCATATATAATTTTATACAAATCGAGGTGGAAAAGAAAGCAGGCTTAGTGACATAATTGTGGTATGTAGACTAGCAAAAGTGATGCATTTTAATTTGAGTTCAAAAGAATGAACAATTGCATAATAATGCTAGACAACAAGCCAAGGTTTGGATGTTTTTAGAGAGTCTTACTGTCAAAATGATCTCATATACTCTTCTTATTAAGGCTTTTATATCCCTAACCTAGACCAACTACTCAATTCAGTTAAGGAGATTTGAATTTCTCTACCTCACGAAGCTTGTTACAATTTCACCATGTTAGGTTAATAGAAAAACTATTTACAATTTAAAATAAATAGAAATCAAATGGAGGCAACTAGCATTTTTATGGTGCTTGATTCAGCCATCCTAAAAACATGTATCCAGTCCCAAATTACTTCTCTATAAAGGAGAGTAATCTCAAAAACTAGGCACAAAAGCATCCTAAATGCATTCAAATTCCAGAGAATTAGTTGACTACTCATTGTAACTTTTATATATTCTTGAGAATACAGTGCGAGTTGATTTGGTTATGCTGCCTGAAAACCTAATAATTAACAAGTAGCTATCTTGATGTTGAAGCCTTGAGTTTATTACTTAGGATAGAGGGATATTATTTCTTCTTAATTTCTGATAACCATTCCACAATGGCAGTAACACCATGGAAAATAGGTAAGAACCAACTACAGTAATCTGCATAAGACATAACAACTAAAGCAAAGATGATAGTATTAGCTTGATCAGGATAAATAAAACAAAGAGAACGGATTAAAGAGTCAAGAAGTTTCTCAAAGAAAATCAGACAACAAACAAAAGCAGAGCAACAAGTAGCAAAGCAAAGAGGAAATATTCAAAATAATGTTCAAGGAATGACCTTACAACTAGACTACTTGGATAGTTGGTTCTTAACTAGATCCTAGCGGTCAAAGATATGCTCCACCCCTCAGGCCTAAAAAATGGTTGCTGTCTGGTTTCATAAAGTAACATGTGTTGTGGGAATGTAGAGTTGCTAGAGAATTTTGGGAATGGGTTACCGCTGAGTATAACAATCTCTTTTTTAGTCATCTTCTTTGGGAGGGCGTCAGTTTGGTGATGGATGGATGATCAGGCAGTCAAGCAGAGGTACATAGAACACCTAAACATCTCTTTTGAGCAAAAATAGATGTTGTGATACCTAACGGGAATGCCTCCCCCTTCATGTGAGAAATATTGCAAATGCTAGATCAATGTTAGCAGCGTAGATTTCAGCCATAATTGGAATTTTAAAAAGGGTGTAGAACCTCTCTTCAGAATATGGGCCAAAGAAGATATACTTGCATTCCTTGCATATGTAGGGAGAGGTATACTATACCACAACTTGGCCAAATGATACATACTACTTTATGTACTCTTCTATCATTCATAAACGAAATATGAGATGCAATTTCACGAAAAAACACAAACGAATATCAAGGAAATACTGTGAACCCGCAATAAATGTTATAAATTCCTTAGAGAAATGGATAATGTAACTCCATGTTCTTATCTAAGTGGCGGATATGAATCCTTTTGAAGAACCAAGAAAAGAGGTCAAAGCACTCACTAAAATTGACACAGTCATCTTGGATCTGAAAGGAACATTTTTACCAAATGTGAAATTATTACTTAGGACAGGTAGAATTCCATTATATATTTGAATTGTCCATTATACTAAATAATAAAATAGTTTCTCATTGAAATTTATGGAGGAAAAATAAATGGCTCAACTAAGGTTGCTTTCAATGCCAATTGAGTAACCCAGTTGAAATACAATGGTATAAATTTTAGTGTCCCAGATGCAGTATTTTGTCCACTGAGGTTCATTTTTTTGGCAACCATCCTAGCAAAGGCACATAAGTTAGTTTCTTCTATCAGACTTTAACATCACTCTAGTCCATCTTTCAAATAATGTCTCTTCCACGAAGTGTCAGAAAAAGAGACCTGCAATACTCATGGATGGAATTAAAGTATCAATGTATGTTATTTATGAAATAATGTCAGTATATATGTTATAGTAGAAAGATAAAAGCAATATTCTGGAATGTTAAACCTTCTGTAAGTGTAGATTTAAATGCATAACATAAACACAGTAAAATTTTTCATGAATTGCAATAAATATATTATTTCACGAGAGTTAGACCTTATAATTACATATTATATGAAAGTTAGTTGTGACATCTACTAGGAATTGAGAGCTTTGCAATATTATTGTAAAAAAAAGAAGTAAGCCACATAACTTTGCGTTATTTGTCAACTCAACTGGAGATGCCATGCTGCAATTTTGATCTGGATCATCCAGAAGCACATCTAACCATCTCTCAATGTTGTCTTCAGTCATGTCATTGAAATTCTCAGATGATGTTTCAGATGGCAGTTTTAAGTTTGTGTTATTTTCACCTTCTTGCAAAAATGGTGATTGATGCTCACTATAGAATGTTTGAGCCAGATTTCCAGGTAAGGTGTTGTTATTTGCACCACTTTTTATTACTTATCCATTTTTCTTGACGACGCGACATAAGACAAAAGAATCCTGCAAAAGTAATTCCATCAATACTTCCTATTGAAACAGTTCTTAATGAAATTTAAAGAGATCTGAAATAAGTTATAACTGAAGAAACTCCCCAAGAGACAGTATCTCGTAATACCAACAACTTTAATGATGCAAAGAGACTCAACATTATCATATACTTCCCACATGTTTAATGACTACAAATGAAAAATATCAACATCCAAAGAAGAAGAGACAGACAAGAAATATGTAAACCTGCTTCTTGGCACTGCTTCTCATCAAGTCGATACTCATGCATAACCCAATCTGTCCTTTCTCCAAATGGAGCATGACCCCTGTAGAATACTAGTGTCTTTTTTGATCCAATTGTACTCCGCTGAGATGTAACTTTCCGGTCCTTGCCATTTGCTTTCCAATAACCAGTTTCAGTGGCCCTATTAGTACGTGAGCCATTTGGATACTTCCTATTGCGTGGACTAAAGAAATGCCACTATAGATCTTTGCTTGGAAGGAAATTTTTATCTGCCAAAGAACAAGATATTTAAGTCAGCCCAATAACCAACAGAATTATTGGTGTTCCAGTGACTACAGAGCATAGTTATCCAAAATAGCAGAAAAATCAAATTCAAAATAACATGTTACTTAGCAACCAGAAACCTGAACAGAGAAGATAAAGTTCAATTATTGAATAGACAAGCTGCTGAAGAAATGTACACTATTTTTAATTGTCTACCAATATGTGATGCATGCACACACAGAGCTTAAAAAAAAAAATCACTAGACTGCTCAAACTTAATTTAAGGCAGCCTTACCTTAAGGATAAAGTATATACAAATCTTAAACTAACTTGAAGATAAAAGACCTAAAACATAACAGAAAACAAAAGAAATAGAAACAAAATACAACCTACCAGGCAAATCCCATGGTTCAATCTTGTAAAGGTCCACCTCAGGAATAATGTTAAGCTCAATATTATGGCCATGTACTTTCCTCTTCAAGTAATAAGCAACAAGTTCTTCATCTATTGGGTGTAAACCAAAGCTAGGAGGCAATGAAAATGGTGCCATCAAATTGAAAGAAATCTACCTGTGTAAGAAAATTGATGTTTGAGCAATCTGTATGAAAATTAAGAACAAAAAGAAAATGAAAACCACTTCAAATCTGCAAAAGGAAATTAAGGATTTTGAGTCTCAGTCAATTTCATCCCAGAACAAAATCCTTTGCTCAATAAATTCAGAATGAGCCAAATCACATGCAAAACTATGAAGAATTACAAAGAGTTTCAAGTCGACTATCTTTCCTATAAACTAGCTAGAAGGCTATTTAAAACCTGGCACTATTCTAGATTTCATTTTTCCTGGAAAACGTTAGGAGTTATAAGAATTTCTGCATAAGACCGTGTTCATGGCCAGGACAGTTAAGTCACTAGCATAAATTTAATGATTTCGAGGAAGTTCCAACTCAGGCTCTATCCTAGAAAACAGAAAAGGCCAAATAAACTCTGAAAAGAAGATACAATCAAAGTTTATCTTTGTCCATCAAATGGGGACTGGACAGTTCATAGACTCCACCCAAGGAAGATCCTCCAGGCTGAGGATTGGACATGAGCATGAGGTCATGAGAGAACCCATAAAGCACAGAAACCAAAACCCAAGCGATGTGATGACATTGACAATACGAATCAGCACACACACTTCTTGGGTATAGCTAACAATTTAGGAAAACGTAGACCATCAACCATGACAAGGGCACTTTCTGCTACAGCTTCAAAACTTTTTACAGAGCATCAACCAATCAAGGGAAGAGTTGGTTCCTTCTCTGCCACAATTTATTACATCTACTTATGCTTGGCCATCTACTGAGCATCTACATGGTCTCCTACCTAACTCATCAACTAGAAAAAAAACAAACATAGCAACTCAATCTCTTAGTGGGAAACATCAACCAGTCAAAGCTAGAAAAATTCTCAATAATAATAATAATAATCCAATTTTAAGGTCACGGCCAAGCCAGACACCAAATTGGTGTATGAGACCCTCTTTTTTATGGGACAAGGGACCCAACTCCGCGCAACAATTTGACTGCTAAGTCTACGAAGGCATACATACTCTACCCCTCTGGTTTTGAACCTGTGACCTCTTAGAAGGAAACACATTCTCTTAACCATTAAGCCCACTAATAATAGCAGAAGAAAATTTCAACAATATAGTTGATTCCAGATTTTCATGATACAAACTTCACAAAAAACAAACACAGATTGTACACAACATGCCAACAACCCACTTTCTAGAGATAGAAGATGTTACCTAAAAGAATCTTACATTTTCAATTATAGCAAGATAAACCGAAAAATGGTTAAGGAGGCAAGATGAAAAAGTTAATACCACCCATTACCTTTTAGTCTAGTTTGCTGAGGCAATAAAAGGTGGTTATTCTCTCCTTGGTAAAGATCATAGTAAGATATGTTTTTTTATTCCAAGGAAAACCTTACAGGATTCCCCCTCTTCCTTGGAATATATGCATGGAGGGAAATTCAACCACCAACCACAATACCCACTAGCGACCACAATGGACTCAACCAGATTTGAACCGGTGACCTACGGCCTCTGTGTAAGCAACATACCTTACGAAAATAGTTCAACCGACAGAGTTACCCCTTGGAACATAGTACGAAATGTTTTCACTTAACTACCTGCCCATCAATTTCACGTGGATTTGAGAAAGTTTATTCACCCAAACAAGGTATCACTCACACAACCCAAACTGGCCGTCCTCACACACTCATGGTTGGTACATCTTCATATCCAATCATTCACTGCTTAAAATCAATCCAGCCACCTATCTTTAAGTCAAGACTCAAGACTTCCAAATCTTACATAGATGCACATTCAAGACTTTCAAGTCTTACGTACATTGCACATTCAAGACTCATATGCCAACAAGAAACACAAAACTATCCAAGATATTTATAATTCCAATCATTATTCCACCCCTGATGGAGCATTTTTATACAAATCCCCACACAGTTTACAAAATCCAGATGATAGCATAATATTTACCAAGTGACCGATCTACTCTACTATTATGAAAATAATAGATATATAAACCATGTACAAGATGCGGCAGTACAAACCTTACAAATTTACACTTCGACGTCTATCGTAAAAATCAATTCTGGGGATTTTTCTACAAAGAACAAAACCTTTGCTCGAATTCAAATAAAACCCTGTGCCAAAAAGAAAAAGTGATCCAATTCAGATAAGGTTGACACCATGAAAACGTCGATCACTAGAAATAATAAATAATTCGGTAAAGAAACTTTATAAATAAATATATTTGAAATTGTTCTGTCATTCTCTGTACCATAATAAAAGAGAAGCATTCAATTTTTCTTTAAAACTTGATAAATATAGGCCTCCGTACTGCAACAGTTTTCACTTCAATTTTCCTGAAAGGAAACTAGCTAAATCCCCACCTAAGGTTCGCAGAATACAAAAATGACCCCTTTAACATGAAGTAGAGATCGAAATTAGCTATATTTATTTTTGTCCAAATTCAACAATTCAGAGAACCTTGCCTTTGGTTTACACTAGGATATTCCATATACAATCAGCTAAACTATATTCTAGACTACAACCAACTTCAAGCTTTCCCAATTCAATATTTACGCTTGATACCATAACCAAACAAAATGTTCTCCAAAACGTTACTTTTGCTTTCATCTTTCATCTCTCTGCTGGAGACCACAACTCGTGAAATCAAAAGAAAAGCCAAACGGATGTTGAGACATTACATTTAAATATCTCAAAGGTTAAGATGTTTGAGACATGTAGAAGAGCTACGGTACCAATCTTTACTTGAAATGCCCAAAATACCAACAAGCTTTGAAAATTTCCACTCAAAACACTATGATTAAGAAGAAAACACTCCTTAGATGCCCCAGTTGTATGAATTTAAACATCTACATATCTGACTTGAATCCTCGAACCCGCGACCTTGAGCGGTCGCACACAGTACGTAGGCAGCGCAACACGGGGGATCATTACCTGGTCGATGCCTGATCTTATACTATCATGCTAAAGCCTGAGACTATAACAAGAACTTTAGGGTTTGTTCTGTGTACTGCCTCGGCTTCTTTCTGCATGAATGTGTACCAATCGTTCTGGTTTTTCTTTGAACCTCACAATTCGTTTCTCAGGCTCATCCCCACAACATTATCAATTCCATTAAACATTGAATCTACTGAAATTAGGTGTTTAATCCAGGTATCTGGATCAAAATCCCTATCTCCAAAGAACCCATTGACATCTGTATTGCTACAGCACCAGCCTGGCTTGCTGATATGATTATCGAGGATAGCCATAACCCCACTGGCGCCTAAGCTCGAAACTACTCTTTTATATACTTCAATGACAGGAAAATCAAGAAGATCTAGATTATTTGTAACAACCCCTACCTCGGAATCCCAGAGGTTCGGTTTTCTCGAAAATTTCCTAATTGTCATGGTGCCAAGGGAAGAATTTGTGAACATGAAGAGGGACCAAGTCAAGCGAACGCAGTTTAAACCCATTGCTCAGATATTTGGGGTTTGTGCAGGCCCTCTGCCACCATTATGTCGACATGTGCAGCCCAACCAACACAGGAAAGTGTTGCCCTGCCATACTGGATATTGGGGGCAAGCTTTACCTACAGCCATTCTGGATACTGGAGGTGAATGTAGTAAATCGGGGGCGAATACAACCCAAGCCCGTCCAGAGTAGTAAATGCTGAGGCGAATCCAGCTTTTCAGGTTTTATGCGATTTTATTTTTTTGGACTAAATCATATTAATTAATTATTTCTAAAATAATTTTGGGGCTAATTATATAAAACTATACAAAATAGCTTTTATATAAAAAATTCGCCCCTCTAAAATCTAAAATCCCTTAAATTTCGCCCTTGGGCTAAAATTCGCCCCTAAAATTTTCCCTGGTTTGAAAATGGAATTCATCAACCCTTGAAATGTAGAAGGTGCATTGGTAATGCCAAAAGGCATTACCAAAAATTCATAATGACCCTCATGAGTTCGAAATGTTGTTTTTAGAATATATTCAGTCTTCATTCTAATTTGATGATATCCTGAACGAAGATCCAACTTAGTAAAATAATCTGCTCCACGTAATTCATCCAATAATTCATCAATCACAAGAATGGGAAATTTATCTTTAATAGTGAGCTTATTGAGCTCCCTATAATCCGGACACATGCGCCATGATCCATCCTTCTTATGCACCAATACTACTGGAGCAGAGAAAGACCTTGGCTAGGTTGAATTATACCAACCTCTAACATTTCTGCAATCATACGTTCAATTTCGCTCTTTTGGACATAAGGATATCTATAAGGCCTGATGTTTGGAGGAACACTTCCTAGAATCAAACGAATAGCATGATCATGATCACGAATAGGTGGAAGTCCTTTGGGAGTTTCAAACACCTTGGAATGATTGTCCAAGACTTTTTGGAGATATGGAGAAATAGATGATTTTGATGTTGGAACTTCTAATGAGAATAATTTTGAAATTACGCCTCGTTGTTCTTTCTTCAGAAGATTTGTCATGACATTAGAACTTATTATCTTTCTTTTCTTCCCTTTGTTACCCCATAATTTGATTTCCTTTCCTTCTGAAAAAAATGTCAAGAAAATTTCTTGAAAATTAAAAGCTATCGTCCCCAAAGATTGTAACCATTGTACTCCTTGTACAACATCATCACCTCCCATTGGAATGGAAAGCATTGGACTATTCAATACATATTCTCCCATGGCTAGCTTGATATTATGGCATTTTCCAAAGCAATTTATAGTTCCTCCATTTGCAACCCTCACTTGACATTCTGGTGCTGGGTATAGGAAACAATTCAATTCCTTGGCTACCTTACAATGAATAAAATTATGGGTACTACCCGATTCAATCAACACTAGTACCTTTTTCTTCTTGATATGTCCTTCTATCTTGAGAGTTTGAGGAGTGGTAATTCCTGCCAATGCATTACATGATAAGGTCAGACTCATTTCTTCTTCTTCTAGGGTTGGTTCCTGGTTTATATCCTCTTCTTTTGAAGTTTCTTGTTCATTTTCTTCCTCCTCTTCACAATCTATGTAAAACAATTTCTTCTTAGCACACTTATGACCTTTAGTGTATTTTCTATCACAACTGTAGCAAAGCCCTTTTGCTTTTTCTTCTTCCAATTGTTGTGGTGTCAATATTGTAGGTTGTGGAAATCTAGGAGTAGCAACACTTCCATATTTTTAGATGTGAGTAGTAGGCTTCCTTGTTGCCATAATTTTACATTCATATTTTCTTTCCAACCTGAATGCCTTCTCCAATGAATCGGGTTCCCAAAAGCGAACTTCATGTTGGATGTTATCCTTTAAAGTCCCTATGAAGACATCAATCATGTGTTCCTATGGAATATCAGTTACCCTTATATTCAATTTTTGGAAGTCCTCAATGTGATCCCCCACCGAACCCTTTTGTTTGAGATTTATCAATTGGCTAAAGAAGGTGTTGTTCTTTGTATCCTCATAATGTGCTATCATTTTCTCCGTAAAAATTGACTAAGTGATAATTTTTTTACGAGAGAAAAGCCATCGATACCATACAAATGTATTTTGTTCTAAATGTAAACTTGCAATGCGTACCTTTTGTGTGTTTTGCACATTATTGAGATCAAACTATTGCTCCATCTGTAGTATCTATGTTACGGGATCCTTTCCATCAAACTTCCTCATATCCATTTTTGGAATATGGTGGTTCTTCCCTCCAACATTAGAGTTTATGAAATCACGATTAACATTTATTTTGCTCTACTATCTTTTCACCATTAGGAAACATTTCTTGTATCAACTTTGTCAAACCTTCATGTATGCTTTAGGATCATTCTTCATGTTTTCCATTTTTTCATTGATCTTAGCTTCCATGTCATCCATCTTAGATTCCATGCCAGCTGCCATACCATCCATCTTAGCTTCCATGCCATTCTTCAAACCATCTATATTAGATTCCACGCCTTTCTTCAAACCGTCCATATTAGTTTCCACGCCTTTCTTCAAAACTTCCATGTCATTTTTTGTTGCTCTTTGCGATAGTGAAGTTTGTTGCACTTGATCTTGTAATTTTGATATGTCACGTTCCCATTCTTCGTCTTCATGAGTCATAGTAGATTCTTCTAAAGGCTTAATGGGTGTTGAATTATTTTTAGAGGGTATTTTAGAACCCAATACTAATATCTATTCTACAATATGCCCTTGGAATCAATTCAACTTGACTTTTGCAAACAAGACTTATGTAATTCGGAAAACAAAAATAGACATTTTTTTATTCCTTTTGAGGAGCTCAATATTGAAATTGAATTATCTCTATTATTGTGGATCCTCAATATCTGAAATTCAGTCCTGTAGTATCCCTCTAAAGCTTCTTTCAAATGCCATAGGTCTGACTTGATTTGGATTCTTCAAGAAAACGTTATGCCCAATCTCCGACAATGTCCTAATTATGGACTAGTTCAGTAGAGTGAACTTGTACGGCATGCCACATGTCCCCGTTTCCTCCTTCAGCTCTAAAATTGACAAAAATGAAAGTGCAGTCTGTGTACTTACATCAATTTTTTACAGAATTCCAATCCGATGCTTAGAAAGAGAGTTATGATGATTTTCTCATGGTCACCTCTTTGAGATGAAATTCAGGAGCCTGAGAAAACACTAACTTCCACAGATCATAGCTCCGAAAAATGTTGGGAACCAAGATTTGAAATTTTTACAGGAGGTTCCTCGGGATTGCGGCTTTGCTCTGTAAAAATTTCAGCTTCTGAACCTATTGGGGTTCCCATGTTTTGGCCAGATTGGCAAGACCAAAAGATGAGACAACATCAAAACCACTTTCAGACCCTAGGATCTAGCCCTCATAGGTCCAGAGAGGGATCTATCTATATAAGCAAAGGTTTTATGTCTTTGAAGCTCAAAGTTAAGATATTAGGCTAGTTATAGGCACATGATTGTTTGTTTGATTTTTGTGTGGTTGTTAGGAATCAGGAAGGAAGGGTTAAATTTAAGACAAGGATGAGAAAAATGGATTTTAGGTAAAGGAGGGATGATTCAGAGAACATCGAAACCATTGGGCAATGGAGTCAGGAAAGGGTTTACTTGATATTCAATGTGCAAGCTTTCAGTTGGGCTAGTCATCTAAAGCATTGGATCTTAAAGATGATTGTGTGGTGGGAAAGATAAGAAAGAAGGTGAAAGCAAGGAAAACTCCAAGGTGACCTTATAAGAATCAGATCCAGGGACAGGACATGCCATTGGACAACCTGTGATCCAAAACCTAGAAGGCTAACTCTTCAGACAAGGAAACATTAAAGATTTAGAACACAAAGTTGAAACCTTGAGATTAGAGAGAGACTTTGAACTCTCAATGCTTTGGCCTCCAGCTTAAGGGAACTTAGAAAGGTTTAATCAAGTGAAAAGGACACTAATGAGGCAGAAACAAAGATCTAAACTCCCAGTATCCCAATTCATTTAATCAAAGCCTAACAAGAACATCTGAAAATAGTTTCATTAATTCATACATCAGCTAGCAGCATATGTTTTGACCACTACACTGGTTAAATTAGCTTGAAACAATCCTCAGATAACACATGCAGTAGAAAACACTAAAGGCAAGGAGAGCAGAAACATGGGGTACCTAACAAGGGTAAATCCTATGCCAGATTTCTGATGCGAGCCAGTAGAAATGAAATGTAATGAACTACAAGGTAAAACAAATACAGAGATAGAAAAACATCACCGCTGCTTTAAATCAGGATCCAAAGAAATGTGCTTGTCATATTAAAGAGCAACACCAGTCATGTACAACATTACCAATAGCTAGATATTCAGTCTGAAAAACATCTTCCTCAGCCTATCTTACAACTTTGCACAGAGACTACGTCTCAAAAGAAACAACTTGCAATTCTCAGATATCCAATCAACAACATTACAATGAGTTTCTTCATGAATTTTATAGCTAGAAGAGAGGCAGAGGAGGTAGGTGAAAAAATAAATGCAGCATTAAAACTTAGAAGAGGAAGAGGGCCGAGGCCCCATTCTGTTTTGATTCTGTGCATTCATCTCTGGTACTCTTTGGATGAAAGAGTGGTCTTCGTCAGGCTGCAATTTACTCTAGGTATGTCTTTGATGTATTCGCTGTAGCACCTCTGCAATACTTGTGGTACTTTGGTTAATTAAATAAAAGTAGAACAATGATTCTAGGGCCTGCCATACCATGTAAAAAATGCTTCTGATATCATAGGACTGTTGTCAGGGCGGAAATTTCCTCTGGGACATGAAAAGGCATGAAAATCGTCTGGGCACTTCATCCTTACATGGGAGGAGACAGTCTGCTGATATAGACACCCTGATGATATGATTTTCTGTGCATTGGATCTTTTGAGTGATCCACGGGGTCTTCGGTCTGGTACCCTGCCTTAAATTACTGACTCCAGGTTTCAAAAATCTTTGATTACCGGTCTTAAATTCTCTGATATTTCACTGCTACTCTTTTGCTGCTCCATTCTTATCTCTGTCTGCGAAATCCGTGCTTTAATGGCTCTGGGAAGGTTTTACAGAGTTTTACCCTGCTCCTTTAATGAAATTCATGTCATAACACCTTCCCAGGCCTTCCTTCATAATTTCGATCTCTGCACATGGTCTTCCCTGCGTTTTTGCCACTATAACAGTGACTGTGAATCATGGCGGTCGTTTAACGCCAGTACCCTGCAAAACACACAAACCCGTCAAGAAAACCATGCATGGGGAGGGTGGATGCAATGGGAGCAATGAGAATGGTAGCACAGCCTGGTGAAATGGTGGAACAGTGCAGGATGATGGTGGAAAATGCAGCGAACATTGGAGGAATGGACTGGTGAAAGTTGGCAGAGTGCAGAAAAATTTGAATGCGGAAATTCTACATTTTGACCTTCGAATGAAATACAAAGGTGCCGGAAAAAAATGTGACAAAAATATATGAACACATGTGGAATGGTGACGTGGCAGGACCCGATCAATGGCGGGGCATGCATTTAATCCGGACTGTCCGATCTCAAGAGGAGATCAACGGTTGAGAACGCGTCGAAGGGTGACGGGTGGTGGGCCAGGGGTCCCTTTGCCTTGGATTAACTCCCGAGAATCTTCGTGGCGCAAGCACCGTCGGATGGATAGCTTCAGATCAGACGGTGTACGCGCATTTCGCGCGGGGTCCATGATCGAATGTTAACGTGCGATGGGGGCCGGTTTTCAATAGTGCGCGGAGCCACGCATCATGCAGTGAATGGCATCGCTCCGAAACGAAAAATACAGTCTGCCCTCCAAAAGCGGTGTGATGGAAACCAGCGGTTTTGAACAGTGCTTTGGCGCGGGGACCACCGGGGCGGGTGAAAAATGGACCGTCGATTTGCGGATCAGATCGACGGTGGATATGCGATCGGAGGGGTGAATGGAAGGGGGGGGGGGGGGCACGGACGCTATGGAGTTTGCGAAGACCATTCAATCTGTACAGATTGACAGTTGATAGCACTCCTGATATCCAAATGCAATAAGCTCTTTCCGAGCTAGCGCTTGGTTCTAGCGCCCGGGTCACGTGGGGGGAAAGGTTCCAGGGCTGAGCCGAAAGGGGCTAGGCTTTTTATGAGGTGGAAAGTGGGTTTTGGCCCATTTTTAATGAAATTCGAGGCCAGAAAGAGGTAACGGTAAAAGGAGAAAAAGGGGTTTTAAACCAAACAAGGGGTGTGTGTATGGTTTAAAGGAGGATTTGGGATGATTTAAAGGGCAAGTGGGGAATTTAGAAGGGGAGGAAAATGATGAAAACAGAGGCTTAGTGGGAATGAAATAAGAGGGACAAGGAGGCCTTTTGGGCATTCTTCTTCACAACATAGAGTCTTTAAAACAGGAGACAGCAATGAGGATTCTTCAAAGGGAAAAGGCACAAGGAGGCTTCAAGGATGATGTGTTTTCAGAGTGAAATGCATTCCTTGAAGGTCCAAAAACATTTTAGCCCCCTGTTTGCTTGTCAAAACATTCATAGGGGGCTAACAGTGGCTCCACATGGGGATGGCTTCTTCTTAAAGGAGTCAAGAATTTAGAAATGATCTTTGAGGTAGGCCAGATGCCTGATCTTTGAGCCATCTTTCTTCTTTGATTTTCAGCTGCCAAAAACATGATAGATCAGCAGAAACATTCCCAAACAATCTACCTACCCAGACTATAGTCCTATCATTTTCTCTTCCAGGGTGCATTTGGACTAACAGACCCTTTACATCATTTATTTTTTACAAACAAGAAAATAAACCTATTCTATTTCTAACCTTATTGCTTCATTGGACCAGATTAAACTGTTGGTCTCATGTGTTTCTCTACCTAATCTAATATCCGCTGGGATTATACTGTCCTGCAGATTTCTTCTCTACATTCTACGACAGAAATTTAAAAATAGTCAAAATAGGATTAGACAGTCTAGTTTGCTGTGGATCCAAGGCATAAAGACAGTTGCACATGGACAAAACACTTGCAGAAAACTGAAAACAAAATCTTGAAGGCTTGAAATCTGAAGTTTTGAAGCATCCTTCTTTTCTTTTTGACTCAAGTTTTGAGCTTGTTAGAGTCACTTTCTCTTCTTCATTTCATCTCTGGTTTTGGGCTTGTTAGAGCTGATCTTCTTCCTTAGTTGCTGGTTCAGATTTTGGACATGTTAGGACCAGCTGTTTTACTTCTTTGGCTCAGGTTTTGTTCATATTAGAGCCAATCCTTTGCATTTCTGAGGTTCATGTTTGAGCATGTTTGAACCTCTCCATTCTCTCTGTTTTTTGGAACATTTTCTCTGTTTCTTGAAAACATAACACAGCAATGGTATTTACAATGGAAATGGAAACTGGAAATTGGAAATCAGCAGAAGTAGTGTTTGAGCATCCTGCCATTGACAGGACCCCCAAACAGCTCTGTACCATCTAGTTCTTGTAGAAAAAAGGCATTTGGACCCACAGTGGCCTGGATGATGTATGGACCCTGCCACAAACTGTCAAACTTGCCGTGATTTCCTTTGTCTTCTCTCCTTGAGTCCCACTTCAGAACTTTGTCTCCAATTTTGAAGTCAGAAGCTTTGGTTCTCTTGTCGAACAACTTCTTTATATTTTCTTGAAATTTCATGGCTCTGTTATAGACCTCTTCCCTTGTTTGCTGGAGATGAATTGTTTGGTTTATTCTCCTTAACATGCTGTCCTCTTCTGTCTGAATTTCTTGGACAAGTTTAATCACTGGTACCCCTAGGCTGGTAGGAAACACTTCCTCTGTTCCATAAACAAGCTGATATGGGGACATGCCAATGGATTTCTTTGTTGTAAGCCTGTCAGCCCACAAAGCATGCACTAACTTGTTGTGCCATGATTTTTTGTTCTCTTCCAACAGCTTTTTGATAATGGTCACCAAGCTCTTGTTTGATGATTCAACTAACCCATTACCTTGTGGGTAATAAGTAGTTGAATGATCGAGTACTATTTGATACCTGTGAAAAAAATCAACCATTTTCTTGGATCCAAAAGTAGCAGCATTATCAGTGATTATTTTCCTTGGACAGCCAAACCGAGAGAGGATGTGGTCTTCTAGGAACCTAATGATGACAAAATATGTGGCATTCCTAGAAGGTATGGCCTCTATCCACTTCGTGAAGTAGTCTGTGGCTGTTAAGATCCACTTGTGTTGTGCAGAAGAAGAAGGGTGTATTTCTCCTATGAAATCTAGGCCCCATTGCATAAAGGGACCTTCAACAGTGATGGGTTGTAAAGGAAGAGGAAGGAGTTTTCTTTTGCCTTCAAAAATATGGCATTTATGGCAGGGAATTATCATCTTATGGATGTCATTGAAAATTGTAGGCCAATAATAGCCAGCTCTGAGTATTTTGTTAGCAGTGGCTTTCCAGTTCAGGTGGCCTGCACACTCTCCTGCATGGAACTCCTGTTTAATCCTTTCAGCTTCAGTTTCAGGCAAACATTTAAGCAATAGGACATTTGTACCTTTCTAGTATAAACATTCATTCATTATGCAGTAGTTTCTGGCTTTAAGCTTTAGAAATCTGGCCTTATTCTTCGATAGTTCAGGAGGGGCATTGAGGTTTGTGAGCACATAGAGAATGTCAGAATACCATGGAGAGTTTTGAAACTTCTCCTCAACAGTGGGATCAGGAAATTCTTCCCGCTCATCCAAGGCATCTATCATGTTTATGTCGAGGGCTTGTAAATTTGATTCAGCCATTAGTTGAGCTAAGCCTTGACCCTTGATCAATTTTGTGGGTTTTATCTCAAGGTCATATTCTAAGATCACAGCAATCCATTTGCCCCTCTTCCCATCTGGGTCTTGAGACAAGATGTCTTTAACCACTATATTTGACACATAGGCTATGGTGTGGGAATCCAGTATGTACACCCTAATGTCTTTCAAGGCCTTAACCAAGGCATAGGCCTGTTTTTCCATTATGTTGTATTTCAAGGGTGCATCCCTCAGAGCTTTACTGAAGAAAGAAATGGGTTGTTCCATTCCCTATGGATTTTTCTGCAGCAGAACTGCAGCTACTATATGCTCAGAGGCAAATGAAAACATCAGGAAATCTTTTGAGAAATCAGGGCTGATTAGGACAGGAGCCCGGGTGAGTGCAAGTTTAATTGTTTCAAAAGATTTCTTAGCCTCAATAGTCCATTTAAATCCCACATCTTTCCTTAACATGTTAGTCATATTCCTGAGGTGTTAAGCTAAGTTGGGAATAAACCTCCTTAGGAAGTTTATTTTCCCAATGAAGGACTGTAACTCTTTGATGTTTCTCGGGTGCGTGATTTGTAGTATTCCCTCAACTCTCTGTGGGTCTATCCTAATCCCCTTCTTAGATATAATGTGGCCGAGAAGCTTACCTTCTTGCAGCCCAAATACAGTCTTTTTGGGATTCAATGATAAACTGAACCTTCTACATTTTTCAAACACTCTTCTCAGATGCCTTAGGTGTTCTTCTTCAGTCTTGGAAAAGATTGTTATGTCATCTAGATAGATGACAATGAAGTGTCCTATTTCATCTGAAAAGGCTATTTCCATTGCTCGTTGGAAGGTTTCACCAGTGTTCATCATTCCAAAGGGAATTTTTACATACATAAAAGTGCCCCATGGAGTGGTAAAAGTTGTCTTTAGTCAGTCTTATAGGAGTACTAAAACTTGGTTATAACCTGAAAAGCCATCTAACAGGGAGATCCTTTTTGAGCCTACTACTCTATGAAGAATGTGTTCCATTTTTGGCAAAGGGTAATTGTCTTTGAGTGAGGCTCTGTTAAGGTTCCTGAAATCTATGCACAGTCTGATCTCTCCTGTTTTCTTTCTCATAGCCACTAGGTTTGAGACCCAATTAGAGAACCTCACAGGAACTATTATGCCTGCCTCGTACATCTTTTTGATCTCCCTTTCAACTACAGGTAATTGTTTTGGGTTTATTTTGCGGAGTTTCTGTCTGAAGGGATTCTAATTTTCTTTCAGAGGTATCTTGTGCTGTATAATGTTTGTGTAATAGGCCTTTAAGTCCTCATAGCTCCAGGAAAATTCATCAATGAATTCCTTGAATAGGTCAATGTATTTCTTTTTCATGTTTGTAGGCAGGGACTTAGCCAATTTAATCATCTTGGGCTTATCTTCAGTGCTTATGTTGCATTCCTCGACATCAGATTTTGCGTGTTCTAAAGTGGGATTTTTTGCTACATCATCGAAGTCAAAAAGGTCTTCTAAAGGTGCCAGACCTCGAGGTATGTTCTTATCTTTGGCCTACAACACCTCCATTTCCTCACTGTCTGCGTTTTCACATTTTTCATTTAGATTTCCAATCTGTTCGTTCAAAGTGTTTATTTCTATGTTACAGGGTGTTTCTTCCTCATCTGAGGGCTCTTCACTTAGGCAGCTATCGTCAGAGTTAGAGTCTGAATCGGAAAATTCAAACTCGTTCCTACCTATCAGGAAATTCTCAATCTGTTTTTCGCCCTCAAAGACCTGCCAGTATTTTTTGTTATCTGGCACTGCAGGTCTAAATTTTGTCTGAATGATGATTTTTTGGTCACTAGGAGGCTTGTGATATGCACTAGCCACGCAGGATAATCCATTTGCAATTGTGTTCTGACTCCTAGGGACAAACACCAGTTCATATTCTACAAAGGTTTTCAATAGATCCATAGCATCATTCCTGTATGCTCTCAGCCTAGGATGTTTCGCTGTGTATTCACCATTCACTTGTTTAATGATCAACTCAGAGTCTCGATTCACAGTTATCCTACAGGATCCTAATTTTCTCAACAGATTCAAGCCTAGGATAAGAGCTTCATACGCTGCGATATTGTTTGTACATTTGAATTTCATGTTACAGGCATGAATCTCTGCATAGTCACTCTCGGTGTTATGTACCCACACTCCTGCTCCTGCGGTTCTCTTGGTGCATGACCCATCAAAATTCATTTCCCATAAAGGTTCTCTCGGGCTTAACATCGTTTCGTTCTTGGTGTGGTGTATGAGCTTGTGAAGGGTGACTAAACCCTTGACTGCATTATATTTCTTGTTTGCTTTGAGTATTTGTTTCAGTGCACTGTAAAAAAATTTCTTCTTCGTTTTCCTCTAAGTCCAGAGTGTCCATTATGTTAAGATCTACGGTCTCAACTCTTTTGTTCGTATCTCTGTTTTCTGATTCTATCTCTCCCAAGGATTCATTGTTGCAAAGGATAAAGGAGTCTAGATCTGTGTGCACAAAGTACATAGGAGAATTTTCAGGCTTTTCGAGGCTCCTGACCAGGAATTTCATTTGTGCCTCTCTATACAGTCTTCTAAGTTGGCTAAAGACAGGGATTGTGGCATATGCCCCATCCATCTGCATTGTATCTTGAAGCTTGGCTCCCGATGACCTAGATAGTAACATGCCATACTTAGGTGGCACATCTGCCACTATGACATCCATGACCATACACTTTGCAGGGATCTGGGTAAGGTTTACACACAGGTATTTGATCAAGCCCAGGCATTTTACTCTGCTAGAGTCAAATGAATATAAATATTTATAAGGGCGAGTTATCTCTAGGCCTAACTTTTCCATAACTACCTTAGGCATTAGGTTGTGTGATGCCCCAGAGTCATGCATCACATTGTGAAGGATCTTGTCATGGATATTGAGACTGATATAAAAAGGTGGCACTACCCCTTCCTGAAACTTTCCTTATATTTTTGGACCAAACATAAGGGTTGGTTGATCATCACTCAAATTGACAGTGTCAATGCTTTCCCCTAGATTTAATGCTTTCAAAATTTGGCCTTTATATACATCCTGAGTGGCCAGCTCAGAGAGTGGGACAAAGATCTTGATTTTTGCAATCTCGCTCTCCAAATTGAAGAGAGATTGACTCTTTGTAATGCTTGATTCTGTTTTCTTAGCCACTACCTTAGTGGCTGAATCAGTGGGCTGATTCTCACTATGTACAGGATTAGGAACTGTTTTATTAGGAGCGCTAACTGCAGTGCTAGTTCTGCTAGTTGGTTGACTTTTTTTATCAGTGTTTTGGTTGTATTTTTCTTTGTTCTTCCCAGAACTCTCAGCTGCTGATTTGTTACTTTCAGCAGTTACTTTAGAAGTTTTCTCAAGCCTTTCTTGATGGTAACCTCAGAATCCTTTGGTTTTTAAGTTTCTAGGCTCTTTTTGCTTCTAAGTTCATACTTTTCTTTGACCTGCATGATGGCATTTTCAAATCCTAGCCTATAATCCTCAGATTCTAACCTTTCCTCATCCCAGTATGAGGATGAGGGTTGATCTTCCTCTGTGGAATAGTTGTGGATTGATTTTTATATTTCAAACATGTTTATTGTGGTTCCCTCAGACTCTTCTATGATTCCCTCATCTTCGTCAAGAAAGTTCTCTTGGAATGGGGGAATAACTTGTTGATCTGAGTCTCTTTGTCTGTTGGGAGTGGTATTATTTCTTCTAAATTTTTGGTTCTGGTTACTAACTATGACAACCATTCTTTCCATCATTTTCTGTAGCTTTTTCATGTTTTTAGACAGACGGTCATAATTGGGGTCAGATGTAGAAGCTACAGTGTCATCTCTATATGTTACCCTCTTCTCAGCTCTCAATATTGCTTTTTTCTCAATCAGGTTAGCCTCTACACTTACTGCTCCTTTTTTCATGTCTTCCAGTGTGTTGTAATCCCTCTCCCTAAGCTGGTAGGCCATGTCAGCATCAAAGCCTTCTGGATATTTCACTAGAGCCATACCTTGGGGAGGTTTCATATGTGGAGTAAGAGTGTTATAAATGTTGTTAAACCTTGTAGAGTAGTCATGGACACTCTCTCCTATGTTTCTTTTCAGGTTCTGGTATTCTGCTAAGATTTGTAGAGGGTTGGCCTTAACTTCCCATTTATTTATGAAAGTCTGATATAAAGCAGGAAGGTCTTGGATACTATTAGGAGGTAGGCTTTTGAACCATTTATTCACATCACCTCCTAAGCTCTGGGAAAAGATTCTCATTTTGAATGTATCATCATCTATCTCCATGTAGTCAAAAGAATCTTCCATCCTATCTACATGGTGTTGAGCTGTGGTAGACTCTTTTGCAGTGAAGTGTGGGATTTTTGATTGGTAATCATTGGGTAAGGGTACTAGAGGCTGAGGTAAAACCAGGGGTGCATACCAGGTCACCATGATGATTTTCAGGTGAGGTAAAGGGTTAGCTTGAGCATCTGGTATGTGGGTGATAGGGATACTAGGACCAGCAGAAATATGTTGAGCAGATTTAGGGTGACAGAGCCCCAAGTTTTGAATGAAGTGAATATCAGGAGGTGTAGATGGAGAGGTCTCTCTGTCCCTAATGTGTTTTCCACTTTGGGTTGGTGAATCAGGTAACTCAAGGTCTGGCTGGTCTAGGACACTGAATGACCTAGTTCTAGGTAAACTGTTTTGAGAGTCTAGGTCAAAAAGTGGGTATGATAGAGCTGTAAAGTCTTCTGGTGCAAATTTATCTCTATGGATGTGGCTAGAAATAGTTGGTCTTTTAGGTGTAGGAGATCTCCGGAGGATGCTCTCAGGGTTGTCAACTATTTCAGGTGGATTTGGGTTAGGATAAGCTCTTGTGTGAATGGTTCTTGAAGCCAGAATGTTGTTTCCCAACAAAGTAGCTTAACCCTACTTGTTACTTCTATTATGGCTGATGTTGTAATGGGCGCTGGTCTCCCAGTGGAGTCTTATGTGAACCAAGATAATCATCAGGCCTACTGATCACCAGTGGAGTCTTTCAATAATTTAGGAACTATGGAGTTTCCAGGTGGAGGGTTTAAGATGTTTCTAGGAGGTACATTGTCCACCACAGTGCTTATGTAATGTCCTTTTTAGGGAAATCCTTAAAACACAGCAAACTCTAACCAGAGATGGACTGGGAGGGCATTTACCAGATATTTCACCTCTGAAAGGGGATGAGATCTAGAGGCTGTCTGGCCCTTTCCAGGCTCTGTCTAAGAGTGTGGGAGAAAACACAACAAGTGGTATAGAAGGTGATTTGTGAATAGGAATTTTTAAATGCCAACCTAACCAGATATCGTAGGTTTCTGAGGCTCTTGTGATGTAGTAAGATGGAAAATACTCAGAACTTCCCCAGCGGAGTCGCCATTATGTTGGTGTTCCCATGTTTTGGCCAGATTGGCAAGACCAAAAGATGAGACAACATCAAAACCACTTTCAAACCCTAGGATCTAGCCCTCCTGGGTCCAGAGAGGGATCTCTCTATATAAGCAAAGGTTTTATGTCTTTGAAGCTCAAAGTTAAGATATTAGGCTAGTTATAGGCACAAGATTGTTTGTTTGATTTTTGTGTGGTTGTTGGGAATCAAGAAGGAAGGGTTCAATTTAAGACAAGGATGAGCAAAGCAGATTTTAGGCAAAGGAGGGATGATTTAGAGAACATCGAAACCATTGGGAAATGGAGTCAGGAAAGGGTTTACTTGATATTCAATGTGCAGGCTTTCAGTTGGGCTAGTCATCTAAAGCATTGGATCTTAAAGATGATTGTCTGGTGGGAAAGATAAGAAATAAGGTGAAAGCAAGGAAACCTCCAAGGTGACCTTCTAAGAATCAGATCCAGGGATAGGACATGCCATTGGAAAAATTGTGATCCAAAACCTAGAAGGCTAACTCTTTAGACAAGGAAACATTAAAGACTTAGAACACAAAGTTGAAACCCTAAGATCAGAGAGAGACTTTGAACTCTCAATGCTTTGGCCTCCAGCTTAAGGGAACTTATAAAGGTTTAATCAAGTGAAAAGGACTCTAGTGAGGCAGAAACAAAGATCTAAACTCCCAGTATCCCAATTCATTTAATCAAAGCCTAACAAGAACATCTGAAAATAGTTTCGTTAATTCATACATCAGCTAGCAGCATATGTTTTGACCACTACACTGGTTAAATTAGCTTGAAACAATCCTCAAATAACACATGCAGTAGAAAAAACTAAAGGCAAGGAGAGCAGAAACATGGGGTACCTAACAAGGGTAAATCCTATGCCAGATTTCTGATGCGAGCCAGTAGAAATGAAATGTAATGAACTACAAGGTAAAAAAAATACAAAGATAGAAAAACATCACCGCTGCTTTAAATCAGGATCCAAAGAAATGTGCTTGTCATATTAAAGAGCAAAACCAGTCATGTACAACATTACCAAAAGCTAGATATTCAGTCTGAAAACATCTTCCTCAGCCTATCTTACAACTTTACATAGAGACTACGTCTCAAAATAAATAGCTTGCAATTCTCAGATATCCAATCAAAAATATTACAATGAGTTTCTTCATGAATTTTATAGCTGGAAGAGAGGCAGAGGAGGTAGGTGAAAAAATAAATGCAGCATTAAAACTTAGAAGAGGAAGAGGGCCGAGGCCCCATTCTGTTTTGATTCTGGGCATTCATCTCTGGTACTCTTTGGATGAAAGAGTGGTCTTCGTCAGGCTGCAATTTACTCCAGGTATGTCTTTGATGTATTCGCTGTAGCACCTCTGCAATACTTGTGGTACTTTGGTGAATTAAATAAAAGTAGAACAATGATTCTGGGGCCTGCCATACCATGTAAAAAATGCTTCTGATATCATAGAACTGTTGTCAGGGTGGAAATTTCCTCAAGGACACGAAAAGGCATGAAAACCGTATGGGCACTTCGTCCTTACATGGGAGGAGACAGTCTGCTGATATAGACACCATGATGATATTATTTTCTGTGCATTGGATCTTCTGAGTGATCCACGGGGTCTTTGATCTGGTACCCTGCCTTAAATTACTGACTCAAGGTTTCAAAAATCTTTGATTACCAGTCTTAAATTCTTTGATCTTTCACTGATACTCTTTTGCTGCTCCATTTCTATCTCTGTCTGCGAAATCCATGCTTTAATGGCTCTGAGAAGGTTTTACAGAGTTTTCCCTGCTCCTTTAATGAAAGTCATGTCATAACACCTTCCTAGGCCTTCCTTCATAATTTCGATCTCTGCACATGGTCTCCCTGCGTTTTTTCCACTGTAACAGTGACTGTGAATCATGGCGATCGTTTAACGCCGGTACCCTGCAAAACACACAAACCCGTCAAGAAAACCATGCATGGGGAGGGTGGATGCAATGGGAACAATGAGAATGGCAATACAACCTGGTGAAATGGTGGAACAGTGCAGGATGATGGTGGAAAATGCAGCAAATAGTGGAGGAATGGACTGGTGAAAGTTGGTAGAGTGCAGCAAAATTTGAATGCGGACATTCGACATTTTGACCTTCGAATGAAATACAAAGGTGCCGAATGAAAATGCGACGAAAATATATGAACACACGTGGAATGGTGACGTGGCGGGACCCAGTCAATGGCAGGGCATGCATTTAATTCATAATGTTCGATCTCAGGAGGAGATCAATGGTTGAGAACGCGTCGAAGGGTGATGGGTGGTGGGCCAGGGGTCCCTTTGCCTTGGATTAACTCCCGAACATATTCATGGCACGAGCACCGTCGGATGGATAGCTTCAGATCGGACGGTGTACGCGCATATCGCGTCGGGTCCACGGTTGAACATTAATGCGCGATGGGGGGCGGTTTTCAATAGTGCGTGGAGCCACGCGTCATGCGGTGAATGGCATCGCTCCGAAACGAAATATACAGCCCGCCCTCCAAAAGCATTGCGATGGAAACCAACGGTTTTGAACAGTGCTTTGGTGCGGGGACCACCGGGGCGGGTGAAAAATGGACCGTCGATCTGCGGATCAGATCGATGGTGGGTATGTGATCGGAGGGGTGAACGGGGGGGGGCACGGATGCTATGGATTTTGCAAAGACCGTTCGATCTATACATATCGACGGTTGATAGCGCTCCCAATATCCAAATGCAATAAGCGCTTTCCGAGCTAGCGCTTGGTTTTACCGCCCGGATCATGTGGGGGGAAAGGTTCTGGGGCTAAGCCGAAAGGGGCTAGGCCTATTATGAGGTGGAAAGTGGGTTTTGGCTCGTTTTTAATGAAATTGGAGGCCAAAAAGAGGTAACGTTAAAAGGAAAAAAGGGGTTTTGAACCAAACAAGGGGTGTGTGTATGGTTTAAAGGAGGATTTGGGATGATTTAAAGGGCAAGTGGGGAATTTAGAAGGGGAGGAAAATGATGAAAACAGAGGCTTAGAGGGAATGAAATAAGAGGGACAAGGAGGCCTTTTGGGTGTTCTTCTTCACAACAAAGAGTCTTTCAAACAGGAGAAAGTAGTGAGGATTTTTCAAAGGGAAAAGGCACAAGGAGGCTTCAAGGATGATGTGTTTTCAGAGGGAAATGCATTCCTTGAAGGTCAAAAAACATTTTAGCCCCTTGTTTTCTTGTCAAAATATTCATAGGGGGCTAACAGAACCTTCGTAGATATAAAGTTATAGCACACATGCCATGATGACCTATTTCAGGTGAAATTTGGGAGCCTGAACAATTCCTAACTTCTACACATCATATTTCCAAAAATATTTCGAACCAGGATCTAAAATATTTACAGGAGGTTCCTCAGGATTTCGGCTTCGCTCTGTGAAACTTTCATCTTTTGAACCTTCATATAAAATAATTTATGCCTAAAATTCCACAATGACCTGTTTGGAGTAGAAAAACCCTAGAATCCAAAGCTCTGATAACAAATGTTATGAAACTAGCTCCAAAAATAGAAGAAAATAGAGATCAACGCCTTAGAAATAAGCCACTTCGAGGGGGCAACCTCCAATACATTACATAAATGAAAAATTCTTGGATGATACAAATGACTAAACCTCCTTTGTATATATAAGAGTCCATGGGGCCTCAATATAATCCAATCCGGCCTAACAATAAAATGTAAGGGCACAATAATAAAAATATGGGGGTTACAGGGGTACCAAAATAACAAAAAGGGGGCTACACTAACAACAATAATGGACTATACTAGTAATATAGGGACCTAACATTTTATGGTGTGTAAATAAGACCAAGGTCTAGGTGGACCTATGGAACAATTATGTTATCGACAAAATTATTTTAAGTTAATAATTATTTATGAAAGAAATGTAAATGTTGTAAAGGAAAAGTAATTGAGATCAAAAAATTCATATCCATGAGGATGGAATAGAATTTCAATCTTTCCCAAAATTCTGCAGAAAATCCTTGGAGAAAAATAAATAAATAATTAAATTATATGGGAGAAAAATATCTAATAAAAATCCCCATTAAAGCGGAAAGTTACTGGGAAGAGGTAAGGAAAGTTGTGTTGAGGAAAAGCAAGTTTTAAAGTAATCTTTTGTGGAAAAAATAAAAAGGAAAGCCTAGGTTATGGGAAACAACAACCCATAATAACAGGACGTCGTTATGGAAACTTGTTGAGGGAAAGAAGGCTTAAAAGTTCCATCACTAGTGTGACAAGAGGTTGTCAACACTAGGGAATTTTTGTCTCTGCTTGGGGGAGAGCTCTGAGGAGAAACTCGTGGTTGGGAGGAGAAATTGTCTTTACACATTGGTATGATATGTGCTGAGGTTTTATATTAAGTTTCTGTTGTTACTAGAAATGTCTAGATAAGAATTCTTGTCTAAAGTAATAGGAAAAATCCCACCTCGAAGGTATGAAATTGTAGTATGAAATAATTTTACATCTGTTCTGGTATATACCTTATTAGACTAAAGGTTTAAGTCATGTTATGTACTATTGGGGTGAAATTAGTTAATTAATATTCAGTAATTAGTCATGTGTATTGTACAGTGTCCACACTATAATTAAATAAAATTAAGATATTGTTTCTTACACAAACTAAGATAATTGAAAGTTGATATAATTATAGTATGTTTAATTATAAACCCAACAGGGTTGTGTCCTGGTAGACATTACTGGGAATATATGCATAGATAAATTACAGTAAAGTAGATCAACCAACAAGTACAATAAAATAAAAATACATGTAGATGTAAAATATTGACACATGCAACAATCACTAGTAAACAACCAAGTGGAAAACAAGAGAATTCTGGAGAATTCATATAGTATATTAAATATTAAAAAAATGGGAGAGGCGTTACACCTCTAATAATTGGAAACAGTTACATGAATATGAACACTCATATTCCAATATCCAATAAATAAAATTGTCTATTTACAACAAATGTAAAAAATCCTTGAGAATCTCATTGTCATTTATATCTATGTAACTAGTTGAAATTGAGAAAAATTACATCAATATAAATTATGGTCAAATACCAAGCATGGCCTTGACACATAAACTCTAAACGTGTTGGACTAAGCTAGGTGCCGGAAGAAGAGCCATGATGGAACAATAGGAAACCGACCTGTGAAAGGAAGTATAAAATTATAAGTATTTGCGGGTAAGGATGCAGCGGTGTCATGCAACTCAATGAAAAATTGTAAGAGCATACCTGCAAAAGATGAGATGAGAATTAGAAAGAAATCCAATTGGCTAATAAAAATTAATTACATTTTCAATACATGAAAATAAGTAATGATAAGTAATTGACTAATGATAAGTAATTACATAATTATATTTTCCCGTCGTTGTCTTCTTCACCTGTACATAAAGATTGAGAATGTTGTAAGTATTATTGTTTTCAACATGTGCATTGAAAGGTTATAAACATGGAATAGATAATATTTGAATAAATTTGACTAACCTAAAGAGGAGAGGATGTTCTCTTATGGATCACTAGTCCGGATTTGAGAAACATGGGTCACTTGGTTGATATTTACCCATATTAAAACCCAGCAAATGAAATGAAAACAATATAGAAATTAAGGAATGATAAAGTAAAAAATTATGTACAATAGTAAGAAAAAAAATGGATTTGACTGATAATTAAAAAGTATTGTGCCAAATCTCAACCCAAGAACATGCCTTCATTAGTAGATTGTGTGTTACCTTCAGGGGAAGAACCCAGTACATGTTACACATATTTCAAAGCAACTTAAATGAAAAGGGAAAAATTCAGAAGTGCCAACGCAACTACTTTGAACCATGTGAGTAAGAGAAACTCGTGGTTGACCTATGAAATCCATAGCTAAACATTAACAGAGTAACAAATCATAGAGGTCTAATTCTTATGAGCAAAATTCATGAACAAAAGAGTAAATCAATTAATTATATAATTCAGAAATTACCATGTGTGAAAATGAGAAACTGAGTTAATACAGAGCATAAGCACAATCTGGAAACCAAATAATTAAATTAAGGAATAGAGGATAGGCCTCACGCAATCCTAAAATAATAGCATTGAGCCTTATTAATATACAGAGTGAAGAATTTTTAACATCTTGGTAGTACGCTATCAGATCATCAAATGATGAATTTCAAGATTTACACATTATAAAATTAATAGTAAAACAACTATAAGAAACTCTGAAAATTACAAGGGTCTCTTTCATACAACTAGGGGTCAATGTGCATAGTATAGAGTTGGTGTGGCTACCCACAGAGATCACATTTCCAGGTAAAAATCCCAATTCTGGGTAAGCATAAAATAAAATACTTGAATGAAAGCATACGGAGTAAAACCCATATCTTCATTAAGCAGTGTAACGATATTTCTTGTATGAAGGAAAATGATTGAACAAACAAATAAACTAAGAACTAGAGCCTTATGGTAAACTATTATACCCTAAAATTCATGTTCACATAATAGTCATGTTGACCCCAGAGTGATGTTGACCCATGTGAGACAGATCCATGTTGAGCCAATTCATGCTCAGGGCATGAAGAAATCGTGTAACTAAAGGATTAATGAGGGGTTTTTGGCAGAGAAGGGATTGCATATACAAAAACTTGAGAAATTTGAAACCCAACTATGGTAGCGTGGCCATTAGACACAGAAGTACCCAAATAGAAATTACGAACTCATAGTTAAAAACCCCAATATCATATTGAAAAATCTGGAAGGCCCGAGGAGGGAACCCTCACACCCTCAACACAAAGATAAACGTTGGATAACGAATTTACAAATAGCACAGACAATAAAAAAAGAACACGTGTTGGAAGTAGGAATTGTACAAATATTACAGAAGTCATGCAGTGACAATGTGAAATGCAAAAAATCCATCACATTTGGGTAGAGGGGCACCCAAAATCAAAATTCAAAATGATATTGACATATATTCCCAAAATCTAGAAAATTTGGTATAGGGTAAACACCAGAAATCAAAATACGAACATGACATTACTTATATTAACCAAACCCCAAATATTTTGAAGTGAACTAGAGAGAAATTACTAAAACCGTGAGGGAATATGAAAGGGGCTTACCTCTTCTACGATATGAAGGGCCAGAGGGCTAAAGGAGTGTCATCGCAACGTAGAGAAGAGGAGGTAGTTGCTTCACATCTTTGTATGGAGGATAGAGGATGCCACTCTACAAATAAAAAACAAAAACCCATAAGTAGAGAGCTAAAAATAATAAATTAAATGCATGATTAAAACAAAGGTAGGGGTAGTCTGTTTTCTTGAGGGGATGATGGGTAATCCAGCCAAATTGTTGTGTAACCTCCTTGCAAAAACCAACCCAAATATCATTAGCAAACAAAAGCGATAAGGGGGGACAAAGCCCTACTCTGTGTCAAGTTTGCACCACATTCCTCACGAAATCAGTGGAGGAATCGCGCGCATAACCTCTAAAAATCGTTCTTGCTGGTCGTGCTATGGAGGTAGAGCTACAGCTACGAAATCAATGTAGGAAATGACATGCAGGGCCTCTGAAAACCTCATTCTAGGTAAAGATATGGAGGCATAGCTCCAGAGAGATCGACGACTGCCTAACACACAATGAAATGACGAAATGAGGTCGAAATAGGTATGGTAAACCCCTTAGGATTTCCTTAGTGCATCAAAACTATCGATTTCTCACTGTTTAATCTCCAACATCCATGTGGAACCTTGATATGAGCATGAGGACCATGTGAGGAAATGTGACCCTTGCCACATGGATGTCTGTGCGTTGGACAAGTCATCAGGTGGGTTATGTTAAATAAATTCAAATTTAACTACGATGGTAGCATTTAAACCATCATACCCACCTTATGAAAATAAACACATATGCGTTAAGGGTAGTAAGGTGCATAGCGCCTATATAAATTAATATAGAGATAGATATATTAATATAAGGTTTGAATATGGTTTCAATCAAACCATAGGTTAAGAGGGTAGAGGATGTAATTAAAATAAAAATTAATAGTGTTATAATGTTATATTAGTTAAAATGAGAAGGTAAGGGTATGGGAATGTTAAGAGATAGGTTAATGGATAAACAAGATATTTTAATCATGTTAATTATGAATAGGGAGTTCAATGATAAATTCACTATAAACATAGTATAGATGTCATTGGGATAAGATGTTAAAGAGAAATATGATGGTCAATCACAAAGATAAGTATATAAAAAAAAAACAAATTTGGGATATGTTAGAGATGCAATGTGGAAGTCCCATCTCTAGTTGGGTTTTACATTAAGTCATGCAGAGCTCATTCCTCTGGTATTTTGTATGAAAATTTGTTGGTTATTGTATGGATTTATTTGCTGGTATATCCATTGTATTTATGCTCTTATTATGTTGGTTAGAAGCATGTATTTAATCAATGATGATGCATGTCTCTATCTATGTTTTTATCAGTAAATGAATGCACTATATATATATGGTCAAATATACTATATTATAGCTTATGATTTAGTAGAGAAATTCTTGTTATCCATTCTCATGTTTGTAAGACACCCCCATCTTTAAATATGTTGTTTATACCTGTAGAAGCAATGTTTGTGACATGTTTGACGAAATGTATGTCATGGCTGGGTGGGGTCAGATGAGTTCTTGATGATATGATTGCTTCCATACATTTTTTTTAATGTTATTTATCCTCTCCTAAACTTACAGGAAGTTCTGGGTAGTGACCTGGGCTCATGGACTAAAAATGTGGCACAAATCCCGAAGCTGTTGGCACAATATTGACCTTTTGGGTCCTTACCCGTGGCCTTGACAAGTAAACCCGTGACTAAGGGTCTATAACCACTCCCTTTCGATTCCATGCCCACGGCTAAGCCTCAAATGGGTCAAAAATCAGTCCCCCTTCAAGTTTCATGGGTTTGGGAGGGTGATTTACCTCATGGACATGTTGTTGATGCTGTGTAAGGTGTGTTTGTCATTTTTTGGTCGGTTACTCTTTCGTAAGTTCATCTACGAGGCTGAATCGCATATTAGTATCATCTTGTCACATGTTCACCCCAGTTGGTCGATTACTTGGGTGGAAGTTGGAAGAGGGTCTTACAGATTGGTATCAGAGCATGGTTCAACTCTTGGACTGGATGTGCGGTGTGTTGGTCATGATTTTGTTGATTTCTTATGTGTTTCTTATGCCTATGGTTATGTGTTTGTGCATCCATGTTGTGTTTTCCATGGGGGAAATGGTGTCGCCATGGATGGGTAATCATGTTCTTCTCAACATGTGGTCATGTGTATATGATTGATTATGTGTTTTTCATGTTGGTGTAATGTGCACGCACATTAGGTTACATATTGTTACATGTTGTATATGTATTTCTTGTGTATGCTAGGTCACATATTGGTCATTCATGTGTAGTGTATGTGCATGGTTTCTTGTGTGATGTTATATGATGAACATGCATTGGTCATTCACGCTTGGTTACATGTTGCGTATGCTTGTGATGGGTATGGTCAAGTTGCATTGGTATGGTTATGCATATATGACTGGACTCCAACTAGAATGATGGTTATGTGATAGTATACCATGTTTTACGGGTTTATATATTGTTATGATCATGTATATACATGTATTTCGTTGATTGGTTGATTTTTTAGGAAGTAACCTTCCCAAATTACACTAAGGCATGTTGGTTTATTTATGAATTGGTTTAGCTGACATATTTTATATTGCAGGAAGAAATCAAAGATGAATAAAAGAATGGTAGACTACAGAGATTATCCCTATGAGTCATATGAGTAGCATGGTGTTGAACATTCACCTGATTTGGAAGATACATTGAGAAGCCTAAAGGAAGAAATAAGGATTTGTAAGGCAGACATGATAAACTTATACATGCACATGAAAATAAAGCAGAGGTTAATGCATCCATCCTTCAAAGTTTGTGAGAGTTGCGGAAACAAGTGACACTTAGGAAAATCTATGGGTAGGAGGATGGGATAAATGGAGCATATGGGAGTAGGTCTCACGGGGGTGACAGGTCTGATAGGGATGACACAGTTAAATATGGCATACTGTTGGACACTCCGATTCGAAGAGGTGGCATACACATGTATTGTTCTAGTTCTGGTCCAGATAGGCAACATGATAGTAATTAGTATCATCTTTACAGGAGGAATTATAGGGGCTATTTTCCAGAAGAGTTTAAAAAGGAAAAACCACGTACATTTGACGGAGATATGAAGAAACAACATGATGCAGAGGCATGGTTACTTTGCATGAATAATTTTTTTAGATTGCATGACTACTCAGAGAATATGAAATTTAGGACAACCACATTCAACCTTAGAGGTAGAGCAGACATTTGGTGGGAATATGTGAAGAATTTCAGAGATGTTTTTGAGGAGGAGCTGACTTGGAGTGAGTTTTAAAGGCTATTCCAGAAGAAGTATCTATTGTAGAGATACTACACTGATAGGGAAAAGGAGTTTTATGGGCTAAAGATGGGATCCATGACAAACAAGGAGCACACTAGTAGGTTCTTGGAGTTACTGAGATATGTGCCTTACCTCAAGGAGGAGAAGGCCAAGATTTAAAGATTTATTAGTGGGCTACCGATTGCATTCAGAGATAGGATTGAGTATGATGATCTTAATTGATTAGAGGAGGCCATTCAAAAACTCAAGCATTATTATGAACAATCAAAGTGAAAATCAGAATCTAAGCCAAATTGGAGAGGTAATGATAAGAATAAAGGAAAATGGTACATGAAGTGAACAAGGCCTCAAGACATTTGTAACAAGGAGAATGTTTCCCCACCTAAGAAGTTCAATACATCTGGTAGAGGACATGGATTTTGATCTAAAAAGCAGAATAAGGATGAGGGATGGAAGCCTATACAGTTTTAGACTTGTGGCAAAGATCATCATAGGAGAGATTGTCCAAAAAATCAGGGTGGTAGGCCACAGATCTACAACGCGCATGAGGAACAAATAGTGGGAGATGTTGGGCATAACATTCCTCAAATTTATGCAGTTGTGGATAACATGCGGGAATATCATCAGGCTTCTCATATGGATAGTAAGCTTTTTAATCAAGTTGTTTCTATTTTGATTGACCCTAGATCTAACTATAGTTATATTAATCCTCACCTGGTGGATAAATGTGGTTTAAGGAAATGCATGTAGAATCTTGGTTAGTGCAGTTGGCCACAGGTACGAAGAAAAGAGTTCACCATTGGGTAAGATCTTGTGCATTCGAGTTAAATGGTATACCTATAACAGCACACTTGAACATATATCCATTGGGTTCATACAGTATGCTATTGGGTATGGATTGGTTATATCTTCACAGGACCGAGGTAGATTGCTATGACAAATCTATTGAGTGCTTGGAAACATTGGGGAACCAAGAGTCTTGCAGGGAAAGAAGAAAACAACATCAGTTACGATGGTGACAACCATGTAGGCCAAGCACAATTGTAGGAAAGGATGTGTACTATTTTTAGTTCATATATGTAGTGACAAAGGTAAGGAGGCTGAGGATGTAGATTTTTTGATGATCTGATGGAGTATGTTAGTGTTGTTGTGTTAATTACTCTTTCAAATTATGAATTCAATGTCTTATGTGTACTTAAGGGTTCAAGTTCTCTTGAAAATTATCAAGTCTCATGAGTGTTTTTCATGTCAATTTAATGAACAATTTAACATGAAAACAAGAGATGAATAATAGAAAATAAAGTACAGAACATCAGGGAAAATTTTAATCATGGAAATCTATCTTAAAATTTATAAACCTTGGCGAATCTTACTAGTCCCCAATATGCAAATTGTGAAATCTCTGTTGATATTTTTGTAGAAATATTTAGATTTCCAATGATTTTATATTAGTTAATATAATATTTTGGTGATATTTTATGTAAAATAATGGTGTACTATAAAATTTGGGTGAATAATTTTAGGAAAAAATGGAAATTGGTGAATCTTTTTTTTTGGAAAAAGCATAGAAAATTAACCCACCTGCAAATATTAGCCCCTAAAATTTTCCCTGTAGAACATCACCATACATAACATTAACACAGTTATTTGATGAATGAGTTCACCCCTCTTGGGCTACATCTCCTTGGTCCATCTTCCATGGCTTGGGTCTCTATATTATGCTCAAATTGTCAAATTGACATGTTTTCTCCTGCAACCTACTCCAATGAGTCAAGAATGGCTCCAAATGGATAGCTAGCCTCTTTCTAAGCCTGAATTGGTCAAAACTTCAAAATTTATGATCATTTTAATTTTTCCTGCTATTTCAGGCCCTAAAATAGCTAACTTCAACTACAATTGGCAGTCCTCCGCTGAATTTGGGGGTCCTCCAAGCTAATCCGCAATAATATTAAGTGGGGTTTTAGTGCTAGTTAAGCACAATTAAGCACTAAACACATGCTTAAGTTAATATGAAATTAAAATTGGATTAGGTGCTAATTAAATTGGATAAGGGTTAATTAACCATGGCTTAAGTCTTTAATCCTCCACGCTAACTATTTTCTTTGCTAGTGGTCCTGGCATGTGGTCCTATGGACCAGGGGCTGTCCCCCACCTTTCCCCTCCATAACAATGTTTGAATTTAAATATACGTCGGATCCTATTAATGTTAAGATCCATCCAGTAGGTGGGACGGTAGGTCGTGGCGGTGTGTGGTGGGAGGTCGCAGGGTCAAACCTCAGCGCCTCCACCTAGACTTAACCCAAAAATTTTACACTATCTATCAACCTTTGGGGGGGGGGCACGTGGTGGCCCTAGGCTGTACCACGTTTCTTCACCTATTTGGCCCAAAAATTACCTAATAAAACTCTACCACATCACCCAGAATTTCAACTACATCTGTGTTGTCACTTGGAAGCTTACCATTTGTTGGAGAAAATGCCAAAAAAAATGACCCTGCACAGTCAGCAGTATGGACTACTGATTGGGCACCTGACTGTCATTTTTTTTATTTTTTCTTGTTTAGCAAAGCGGACAGAACTCATTTTCGGGAGCATACAGAGACTATTTTTTGTGAAATGAAGTGCGTCAGATTTAGAATGGTGAAAACTATGTGTTGGTTGAGGTTCTGAGCCAATCTGAGAACTTTGATTTTTGAACATAAAACTGAGGCCTTGATCATTCCTCCCCAATGGAAGCTTATGGACCCCAAAATATCATATTCAGTTGCTGAATAGGTGAGGCTACAGTTCCCTCACCTTCCCAATTGCAATCCATTTGGCCTTTGAAGGATTTGTTCCTTTAAGCCCCACTCAAAGATAGTCGACACTTCCTCTTGTCAATGTCTTTGTCCTCCTGTCAAATATGGTGTCTTGCTGTAACTCAAAAAATAAATCTGGAGAAAAATATTCAATAGATGGTAGTTTAACATTATCTCCTTGATCTTCAATCAAAGGAGGCTCATACAATCTCAATTTTTCAACATTAACAACTGAATAAATTAGCATGTATGAAGGAAAATAAAGCTTGAAGGAATTGTTTTTTTTTAGATCTAGGACAATCGGTAACTGGTGAGAGTTGCCTGAGCAAGGCCCGGGTTCAAATCCAACTGGCTGCCAATATAAACCTAGGCTAGGTGCAACAGCCTGCAAGCCGCACAGAATAGCAATTAACTAATGCCTCAACAAGAGCCGAGACGTCCACTATGGGGTCACCTACTCTTCTAGCCAAGACACAATAGGCATATGTCTCCACGGAGATTTGAACCTTGGTGGATGGGATGAAAACCTTCTCCCTCCACCGTCAGACCTCCGCTTCATGGACAAAGGTCGTGGGCTTGGCCCGGAATGGTTAATCTCTCGCGGCGAGCCACGCCCTCGCTCAGGATTGAGCACAGGACCTGTCCATCTTTACGAGAGCGACCTTACCACTACGCCGCCTCCACAGACCTTAAAACTTGAAGGAATTGTTACCAATCTTTTCTAGAATTTTGAAAGGACCATAACTGATTGGTTTCATATTTTTACCTTCTCATTAAAGCCTTTCCTTGCTAATGTGAAGCCAAACTTCATCACCAACTTGAAACTTATGATCCACCCGATGTTTTTCATGCCTCACTTTGTACTTCCCTTGAATTTTCTCTAGTTTCTCTTGCACTATTTGATGAATCAACTGAATTTTCTCGATGAATTTCTTTGCTTTATCTATGTTGCTGTGTCCATAGATAGCTACATATTTCCCAAAGATGAAATCCAATGGTGACTTTGGAAAGTAACCAAGACATGCCTCAAATGGTGATGTTTGAGTAGAAGAATGTTTTACATGGTTGTAATCATGTTGAATGTAATGCAACTGTTCATCCCACAACTTAGGATGGTTGCTGCAATATCCTATAACAAGATGAATGATTGTTCTATTAACCACCTTGGTTTCACCATATTTTTTTGGATGAAAGGTTGTAATATTATTCAACTTAGTGTCCATAGGGTCCCAAAAACTTGACCAAAAATCCCCAATAAATCAAGAATCCCGATCACATACAATATATGCAGGAAACCCAAAATGAACCCAAACATTTTGAAAGCAAAGATGAGATGTTTATTCAGTTGTAACTTGATTTTTACGTGGAATCAAAATAAACATTTTGCTGAACATATCCACAACTACATAAAAATAATCATGACCTATTTTTGACAAAGGAAGACCTCCTACAAAATCCATAGAGATACTCTCCCATGGACGTGAAGGAACTGGGAGTGGTGTGTACAATCCTAGCTTCCTATTACTAGGCTTACTGACTGCACATATAGAACAACCTTTAATAAAACATGACACACTTTCAAGCATACAAAGCCAAAAACAATACCTCTGAAGATTTTCCATTGCTTTTCTTACACCAAAATGTCCTGCAATAAGAGAAGTGTGTGCTTCCCTTATTACATTCATTCTCTCATCCTGTGGAATACAAAGATTGCCCAAATGATACAAATTTTTTTTATGAACATGATAATCTAATTCCTCAACTTGGCCACCTTGAATCAAGTTTTCATAAAAATCTTAAAAGTCAGTGTCAAATGTATACTGTTCAATATAACTTTCATGTAAAACATAAGTATTCTTGAGTAAGGCAGTTTCATTAATAATAGGCCTAGAAAGCATATCAACAACCTTTTTGTGTATATATTTATTATACCTGATGACCAAGTGGAATTTCTGCAAGAATCCCATCCATCAAAAGTGCCTTGACTGTTGCAATTTGGTTTGTGATTTCAAGCATTGAAATGGTTGGTGATCGGTGTGAATGATGGTTTCCTTTCCCATAAATAACTTTTCCATTTCTTCACACTTTGTACCAATGCATATAACTCCTTGTCATATGTAGGATAATTTAGCACTACACCATTAAACATTTCTGAATTGAATGAAATAGGATTACCATGTTATAAAAGGATTTCTCCCATGGCATAGTCACTTGCATATGTCTAAATCTCAAAGGGTTGTCTCAAGTCCGGTAATGCTAATATTGGGGCTGAAGTGATCTTCTTCTTGAAAGAATCAAATTATTTTTTCTGATTTCCTCCCCACCGGAATAATTTATTAACACTTGTCAATGCATGTAACCGAGCTGCAATAGAGGAAAAATTAGCAATGAATTTCCTCCAATATTTTGTTTCCCCTAGAAAAATTCTTACCTCCGTGACTGACTTGGGTGTAGGCCAATTCAAAATGACCTCAAATTTAGAGGGGTCTATCTTCAGCTCACCACCTCCAACAATATGTCCCAAATACACTAAATAGGTTTTACCAAATTCACATTTCGACATCTTAAAAAACAATTGTTCTTTTCTCGAGACTTCAAGCACCTTTTTTACATGCTTGAAATGTTCTTCTCGTGATTTGCTGAATATCAAAATATCATCGAAGTAGACAATGACAAACTCATCTAGAAATTTTCTTAATACATCATTCATAGCTCTCATGAAATTAGCTAGAGCATTGCAAAGACCAAAAGGCATAAAAATTCACTCAAACGATCTTTGTTTAGTTTTAAATGCAGTCTCCCATATGTCCTCTTTAGCTATTCTAACTTGATGATAACTACTTCTTAAATCAAACTTAGTGAAATACGTTGCATACCTCAATTGATCAAGCAAATCACCAATCCTTCAGAGAGGATAATGATTCTTTATTGTGATTTTGTTGAGTGCATGGAAATCCACACACATGCACCATGTTCCATCCTTCTTGGGCAGTAATGCAATCGGTGAACCACATGGCGAGGTAGATGAACGAATGATACCTTTATTCAAAAATTATTTGATTTGATTCTTGATTTCTGCACTTTCCATTATTGACATGCGATACATGCCAATGTTAGGGAGTGGAACATCCTGTTGCAGATGTATCTCATGTTGGATTACCCTCTTGGGAGGTAACCCCTTTGGCTCTTGAAACATATCACCATGCTAAATTACCTCATCAAAAAAATCAGATTTTAATCTATCATCACAACCTTAAAAATATTCAAAATCCTTATCATTATTTTTTTTGATCATGAGAAGCACAAATTTTTTTCTTGAGTTTAATAGTCTCTTCATTTGCCCAGCATTAACCAAAGAGAGGTTTAGCTTTTTGCAATGAGCTCTCACAACATATTCAACCCCATATTTGAACAAGTCGTACTTTTTCTCATGGTGATAAATGACTTATTTCCTGTCATAGAGATATGGGCTACCCAAAAAAATTCCAGTTATGTCAAGCAGTACAACATCTAGCTCAACTGCATCAATAAAATTTTCGATAATTGCAAACCGGAAAATGCATTTTCTTGTAACCTGTAAATTTTTATCTTTGGTTATCTAACCCAATGGGTATGGCTTATGATTAGGTAAGGTTTCAAGATTTAGCTTCTTGAATAAGTCTTTATATATTAAGTTTTCTTGAGACCCATTATCAAATAGTGTGTCAATTTTTGTATGTTTTGAGATAACTCTTACATGAGACAACTCTATTCTTGTTTCTTCATTTGGAGTGTTATTGTGAAAATTTGAGGAACTAGTACTTGCTATGGATTATTTTCCCTTTGTGGCCATGGATGCAACTTTAGTCTCATCTCCTGAATCAAATCCAAGATCTTGTTGTGTGGTAGCAGTTGTCTTTTGTTTCCCTTATTGTTTAATTTATTAAGCCTCAATTCTGGATGAAGTTTACAACAGTGGGCTTCATCATGACCCTCTTTTCTCCCCTTATTTCTTAATGGATGAATTATTCTTTTTTTTACCCTTGAAACCCTTTCCTTTTTCACTACCCTTGAATGGTTTGTTTTTACCCTCATCTTGTACATATTTCCCTCTTTCCTCAAGGTGTGTAGCTTGCACACAATCCTCATATAGACTAGTGGGATTAAACATGAGGATGGTATGTTTTAGGTAACTATGCAAACCACCTATGTACTTAAGCAAAGTTTCTTGGCTATGCAAATCAACTCCTAACATAAGATTTCTTCTCCGAAATCCATGAGTGTAATCTTGCACACTTTGACCTTTCAATTGTATAAAATTTTTCCAACTCATAATTTCTTTTGCATGTAAGGTAGAGGATAGAATTGAATTTTAATGGCAGCAATAAAATTTGACCAAGACATTGATATCTTACCATGTTTCTTAATCTCCTTCCGTGTCTTTGATTCCCACCATACAAGTGTTTTACCCTCCATTCTCAAGGAAGCCAACTGAATATTTACATCATATTCTTGAAGGTTTTGAATTCTGCAATAAACCTCCAATTGGTGAATCCAATTATGCAGATTCTTTGCATTCACTTCGCCATTATACATTGGAAGCTCAAATTTAACATCAAGTTTAATTAAGGTTTATTTACCAGATCCTTTTGAAGTATGTGTATGAACAGATGGAAGAGTTATGGTAGTGGAAGATGATGATGAGGAAGGTGAAGCTGGTGGTGGGGATGATGGTGGAGTGGATGGTGGCTTCTTACCATTTTTATGACCTCCTCCTCTAGGAGAACCCTCTCCTCTTGGAGGCCTAGAACTCTCTCCTTTCGTCCTTACATTCCTTTCCTCATAAAGGACTTTAAGCATATTAGTCATATCAAATAATGCCTTCCTGAATTCTCTCTCATCTTGTCTCATGATAGGTTCTCCTTCATGAGACATGCTCACTGAAGACTCAACTTCAACTTGAGGATGTGCTAGTTTTAAAGACTTTGGAAACATTTCCCTTCTTCCTCTTGACCCAGTTGCAGGGCTCTCAACCAACTTTCCTTCTCCTCTTTTGAGTTTTAACCTTGTAAGCATGACACAAAATTACAAACAATTAGATCCCTTCTTGCACAACAAAACCTAAAGAACTTGGGCTCTTATACCAAAAATGATATGAATGGAGTATGTTAGTGTTGTTATGCTAATTAATCTTTCAGATTATGAATTCAATGTCTTATAAGTGCTTAAGGGTTCAAGTTCTCTTGCAAATTATCAAGTCTCATGAGTGTTTTTCATGTCAATTTAGTGAAAATTTAACATAAAAACAAGAGCTGAACAACAGAAAATAAAGTACAAAACATCACCATACATAACATTAACAGGTATTTGATGAAGGATTTCACCTCTCCTTATCTACATCTCCTTGGCCCAGCTTCCATGGCTTAGGCCTCTATATTATGTTCAAATTGTCAATTTGACATGTTTACAATGCTATTTTTCTCTTTTAACCTGCTCCAATGAGTCCATAATGGCTCAAAATGGTCAGCTAGCCTCTTTGTGAGCCTGAATTGGTTGAAAACTTCAAAATTTATAACCATTTTATTTTTTCCCACTATTTCAGGTCCTAAACTAGTTAATTGCAACTAAAATTGGCAGTCCTCCGCTGAATCTGGGGGTCCTCTAAGTTAATCCACAATAAATATTAAGTGGGAGTTTAGTGCTAGTTAAGAACAATTAAGTGCTAAACACACACTTAAGTTAATCTCAAATTAAAATTTGATTAGGCACTAATTAAATTGGATTACAATAATTAACATTGGCTTAAGTATTTAATCCTTCACTCTAACTATTTGATATGTTGGTGGTCATGGAATGTGGTCCTATGGACCGGGGGCTGCCCACCACCTTTCCCTACCATAAAAATGTTTGAATTTAAATATACGTCATATCCTATGGGTGTTAAGATCCATTTGGTAGGTGGGACGGTACGCTGTGGTGATGTGTGGTGGGAGGTTGCAGGGTCGAACCCTAGCGTCTCCACTCAGACTTAACCCAAAATTTTTACACTATCTTTCAAACTTGGGGGGGGGGGGCACGTGCCAGCCTCAGGCTGCACCACGTGTCCTAACTTGGCTGGCCCAAAAATGACCCAATAAAACTCCACCACATCACCTAGAATTTTGACCAATGTCGTGATGCCACTTGGAAACTTACCATTCACCGAAGAAAATTCCAAACAAATGACCCTGCACTGTTAGCATGCCACGTAATCAGTACGGACTACTGACTAGGCATCTGATTGTCATTTTTTTTTAAATTTTGCCTATATAGCAAAGCAGGCAGAACTCATTTCCGGGAGTATACGAAGACCATTTTTCGTGAAATGAGTTGCGCCAGATTTAGAATGGAGAGAAGTACGTGGTCATTTAGGTTCCGAGCCAATCTGGGAAATTTTATTTTTGAGCATAAAACTAAGCCCCTGATCATTTGAGTAGGTATCTAGTTTCTCAGTTGTTCATGATGTGTTTCCATCATATATTTCAAATTATCCACCGCAGTGGGAAGTATACATTTTCATTTAGTTGATTCCTAGGGTAGATCCAATATCAAAATCACCTTACATGATGATTACACCACAGTTGGTAGAGTTGAAATTGTAGTTGAAGGAAATGTTGGACAAAGGGTACATTATTCCACGTGTATCACCATGGGGTACACCAGTATTGTTCCTAAAGAATAAATATGGCACTCTGATACTATGCATTGACTACAGGCAGTTGAACAAAGTGACCATCAAAAATAGGTAACAATTAACGAGGATCGATGATTTGTTCGTTCAGATGAAGGTAGCAGCAGTGTTCTCTAAGATCGACTTGAGATCGAGCTATCATCAGGTATGCATTAAAGAGCAGGTTATATACATGACCACATTTATGACCATGTACATGCATTATGTGTTTGTTGTAGTTCCATTCGGTTTGACTAATTCCCCAGCTACATTTATGTGTTTGATGAACAATGTGTTGCGTCCTTATTTGGAAAATTTTGTGATTGTGTTTATTGATGACATATTGGTGTATTCTAAAAATGAAGAAGAGCATGTCGAGAATTTGGAAGCAGTGTTGAGGTTGTTGAGAGAGCATCAACTGTATTCTAAGCTCAGTAAATGCAATTTCTTCTAGAATGAGGTACACTACTTGGGACATGTTGTCTCCAAGGAGGGAATTGCAGTAGATCCAGAAAAGATAAGGGCCATCATGGAGTGGTTAGCTCCTCAGAGTGTAGATGAGCAGAGATCATTCATGGGATTAGTAGCTTATTACACGAGGTTCATTAGGAACTTCTCACAGATTGCTTATCCGATTACTTCTTTGCAGAGGAAAGGTAAGAAGTTTGAAATGACAACAGAGTGTGAGGCTAGTTTTGAGGAGCTTAAGAAGTTTTTGACACATTATCCAATTTTAAATATTGAAGATCCAGATAAGTAGTTTGTAGTGTGTACATATGCTTGCAAAATAGGACTTGGTGGATTCCTTATACAGGATGGACAACTGGTTTGATACGAGTTGTGAAAACTAATTGAGCACGAGTAGAACTACCTAACACATGATCTTGAGCTATAAATGATCATAAATTCAATGAAAATGTGGAGGAATTATATTCTTGGCAGAAATTTTATATTGATGAGTGAGCCCATTGGGTGAGGTACTTTTTTGGTCAGCCGAATTTGAATGCCATACATGCTATATGGTTGGGAATGATCAACAAGTTTGACTTCGATATTGGGTACATCAAGGGAAAGGAAAACAGGGTCACATATGCTCTTAGCAGGAAGGTATAGGTAAATCACATAGCATCTATGAGTTCCTATGGGAAAAAGGTACATGATAGGATATTGCAAGCACGTCAGCTAGATCATAGGTATATGGAGATTGTGCAAAAGTTGCAACTGAGTATAGGTATAGGTGTTGGCACATACATGTACAAGTGTTGTTACAGGTAAAGGTGTTGGTACAGGTATAGGTGTTGGTACACGTACAGGTACAAGTGGTAGTACAGGTACAGGTGCAAGTGGTAGTGGTACGGGTATAGGTACCGATATAGGTGCATGTGTATAGGATTTGGACTACTGTCTTGTAGTAGATGGATTGGTTAGATTTAGAGACATGATATATGTACCAGACAAAAGTGAACTGAAGAAGATGATCTTGAGGGAGTTTCATGCGAAACCAGATATAGAGAAAATGAACTGAATATGGCGACCAGAAAGGGGCAAACTGAAAGCTGCATGGTTCATTCTAGTGAAGACAACATACTCAACTAGTGATGTAGCATAGGTGTTTATCAGAGACATAGTCAGATTGCATGGTGTTCCAAGGAAGATTGTATCTGATAGGGATGCAAAGTTCACTTCCAAGTTTTGGAAGGAGTTGTTTTCAAATTTGGGAATATATTTGGCTTTCAACATAACTTATCATATGTAGACAGATGGACTGACTGAGTGGGTCAATAGGATATTGGAGGATATGTTGAGGATGTATGTGATGCATCAAAAACACAAGTGGGAAGAGTATCTTCCGCTGGTAGAGTTCTCCTACAAAAACGGGTATCAGGAGTCATTGAGGATGAGTCCATTTGAGGCATTGTATGGGTGGAGTTGCAGCACTCCTATCAGTTGGAGTTATCCAATTAACAGGGTACTGATTGTACCAGACATGTTGGAAAAAACGGAACAGGAGATGCAGGTGATCAAGCAAAACTTGAAACAAACGCAGGATAGGCAAAGGAATTATGTAGATAGGAATAGGTTGTTCAAGGATTTTCAGGCTGGGGAATAGGTGTACATTCATATTAAGCCCAAGAAGAGCTCCTTGCAGATTGGATCACGTGCCAAGCTGGAACCCATGTTTTGTGGACCCTTCAGGATCATTGCGAGGATCAGACCAATGGCCTATCGACTTGCAATATGATCCAGGTGGATATTGGTGGACACCCACCTATTCCACTTGGACCCCCACCAATTTTTCTTTTAGTATTTCAGTGTCCTTAATTGTATCACAATTTAGTATTTTTGGCAATTTTTCGGGTCGTGAACTTCTAGAGCCTTTTTGAGTCCCTAAAAGATGTTTTTTAGGGAAATCACTAACGGAAAATGTCGAGTCTTCATCTCGATAACTCAACTTTCGTTATTAGTAGTTGTAGTCCTTTGATAGATATTTATAATAAGGTATCATGTGCATTTACACGAGATCGTAGACCAAACTTACGACCTGGGGAAATTAATGTACCAATTTACCCCAACGAGGCCCATAGTTTGGTGTTTCATCTCTGAGGGTTAGTTTTTTGCATGTTTATGGTTTTCCATTGTTTCTCAATAATAAATAGCCCTTTGAGCCTCATTGTAACATAGTTTAGAGGCATGTAGCTTCCATATCTCTTCTCATAGATAAGCTACCAACGCCCTAGCTAGTTTATTTCCATTCTATCAGTAAGCATATTTTAGTTATGTAGTATTAATGAAATGAAGTTTTATTTCTATTGCACCTCTACATTTATGTGTATTCTATATTTTATTTTGTTCCTGCATAAGTCTGGATCAAATTCCTTCCACAGTTAATGTACATGATTTTTTCGTTTATCGCTGCTTAAGAAATATGTTAAAGATGTTGACCATGTTATTTACTAGTTTGTATTGCAAGTGGAGCAAGAAGGAGAGTTCCAGCCGAAACCAGAGTGAATTTTGTAGAAAAATACACACATGCTCCAGAATCAATAAATAGAGCAAGTTAAATTGAAATGGAATCACTTTGGGTACAATGAAGCTACATGGGAGATGGCAGATCAAATGCGATCCATGTATCTTTCCTTGTTTTCCAGTTGAGGCAAAGCAGTTTTGGTGTGATGTTGGTTTTGTTTAGCATATGTTTTGGCGATGTTTTGGTACATTTTTTGATGTGATGGTTGGACGTATGTACATATGTATATGGATGTAATATCACCACGAGCTATGCTATAAAGCTCCAATAAGCGATATGGTGTCATGTCATTATAGTTGTCATGTTATTATGATGTCATGTTGGTTTGATTTTCAGTAGAGCAATCATTGTAAATATTGCATCGAGCTATGTTATAAAGCTCCATGGGCAGTATGTTTTCTTTTCAGCGGTGTTACTAAGGTATATGTGTGATTTAACACTGAGGGCGGTGTCCCCCAAGGGGGAGGATCCTGTAATAGTCCTGGTGAAAATTGCATGTAATAAAGTTAAAATAATAACCACAATTGATGGGACACGTATTCCAATATGAATGTTGGGAAAAAAATACTAGTTCGGGTGTTTACATAGCTTATTATGGCTAAGGAAATTGGAAAAGGCTATGGCTAAGGCATTAAAGAGGCAAAAATTATTTTTGGAACATTTATTTATAAAAATAATGGAAATTAGGAGAAAAGGGAGATGAAAGGTCATAGGTTGTATGTGATGTAGCCAAAAGGTCCCTTTCACCCACATACACAAAAACCTTAAACAAGTTTGTCATTCCTAGGTTTTATATACTCATAATAGAGTATACGCTCCCTTCTGCACGTGGAAACAAACTTTAAGGGAAACTAAACCAACCCTTCACTTATGCAGTTTAACCTTTAACCACTTTATCTTACCCTTATTTCCTTTCTTCGTTTCTGTACGTGACTGCTTCACGTGAACCGAGGTTTCCCCTTTGGTTATGGTCCCACACAAATGGTGACCAATCACTGTGGGTCACGCTTCACACCTTTTATAATTTACCTCCCTGCAGATCCTCAACTTAACAATCTGCGCGATATTGTGATTTCGCAATTCACAACGAACTCCACATTGCTCATCGCAACCTTTTGAGTTTTGCAATAAGTGTGTTCCTTATATTGTGAAATATGTGATATGCATCACATCACATGGAAAATTCCTTATCACACCACAACTTAACAATTTATCGCATCACAAATAAAACAACTTATCGACGATGTCTTAAACTTAAATACTAAAATCGCCGATTGCGATGTGCGCTGGGCCTCTTCTTCCGACATGTGTCCACTTCGCTATTCTCCCAACTTACCACATCTTAACTTAAACCTTTTTCCTTGTGATCACACATTCCCAATCAACCTTGCAATGAGATATCTTCTGTTAATCTTCAAATGGATTTAATCCTCTCCGTCCATTCTTTTCCTTTGGAAATATTTCAAGGGTTTTCTGCCTTAGTCAAATTTATGTTTCTTCGACTGCCCCACTCTAACTCCGCCTTCTCTACTTGCAACTCTCTCCTGAGATTTATTCTATTTCTTTAATCAGACATTTAGCTTTCACGCTCGCTGCTACGCCTTACACACTGTCTCAAATTAGAATATAGAACATCTTCTTGTATTACTTCTCTAAATCTTGCATTTGGATCGCCAATTAGCTTCTCTCACAGCCAATTTCTCCAGAACTATAATCACTCGCGATTCTACCCAATTCTTCTACTGTAAGTATTTTTTCACTCGGAAATACTTATTCACATATTTAAAATTCATTCACAGAGAATTATTTCACATAGAAATAAGATTTTTTCTATTACGGATCACTCAACGCGTAACAGAAACAAACACAGTTTTTATGATTCATCAACACAACACCTATTCATGAACTCAGAATTGAGTTTTATATTCACCAGTAAATATTTACATAAGGATAAATTTCCCCTCAGCTTGATTTTATCTTTCAATGGCCTTTCAACACTGCTTCTCTATCTCTCTGCCCGTAGGCTTTTCTCCTCCTCTCTCTCCACAAGCTTACCTCTTCCAAATGAAAGTCTATCATTTAAATATTTATCAACAGATTCCTAAGTTTTGGAAACTAAATCCTATAATTAGAAACCCATACTTAACTCTACCTATGACTCATTCACTAATTCCTAAGTTTTGGAAACTAAATCCTATAATTAGAAACCCATACTTAACTCTACCTATGACTCATTCACTAACTCCTCGAGTCATCCCTCCATATCAGGGATTTGTTACATAGTTCATTATGACTAAGCTCTTTAACTAATGAGTCGACACCTATCTAGAACCTTCTAGACTAATACTTGTGAACTATGAAGTTTTTACAAGAATTTACAATGATTATACAAAGAAATGTCCCTCTTGGACCAATGTCAAGACCTCAGGCCTTGAGTTACATTACAAACTGAACTTGAAGCCATATGCTCCTACATCAGACTACCAAAGTAGAAAGAAGACATGATCACCTGATCATGTACCTCCAGCCCTCGTCTTTCCTGGATCAAAAACTCTGTTTTTTTGTTGTCCATAAGCTGCATTATCTTCATCATTATTCAACTGCAATCTTCTAGGCTTCCATGTTTTGTACTGTAGTGCTCCATTGTCTCTACCTTCACTGTTCTTCACTTTCAAAAAAATTCCATGGTGGACTGCTTTCTTCATTCTGATATAGATGATCTTATGTATCTGCATTAAGTTCCATAGTTCAACTATGGATTCTTGTAATCTAGTCTGCTACTGCAACCTAATTGTTTTTCCTTACTTTGCCATTTCACTTTGTTGCACTTTATCCATTCATCACTAAACTGCTGATTTCTTTCTTCAGCTCTTCTTGCTTCAATTTCTATTTTTTCACTTTGAATTACTCCATTTACTGCTGCAAATATTGTTCTAGATATTGCTGCAAATATTACTCCTGACATTGTTGTCTCCCATACTTACTGAATATCTCTTAAGATATCTCCCTCTGCAACATTCGTTTTCTGCTCACTACCTGCAAATTTACTTTCAAAAAATAAATTATCTTTTGATTCTTTGACTGTAGTAATATACTCATTCACTCTTCTTTGTAAACTAGCAAACACAATCAAGTTTGGAAAACTATTATCTGCTCCCGCCTCTTTCACAACTTGAGACATTTCCACATCATTGTCTGCAATTCCCTTCTCATACTCATATTCTTCTAGTAACTCGATTTCTACTTGATCCTTCCCAAATACATCACTATGTTGTTCATCAATTCCAACATATTTTTCTTCCTCTTCCTTGACAACCCTCAATGATTGTCCTTCACCTCTTTGACTAATTCTAACAGTTAATTCAGATTCTTCAAACACAACATCTTCATGCTTTACATCTTCCTCATCATTATGCCTTACATGGCAACTTCCAGTCTTCTTCAGTTCTAAAACTGACTCTCCTTTAACTTGTGACAGGTATTTCTCATCTTCATCAAAACCTGTAATCATAAACCAATTATCAGAAAAAATATAAGGCCTTATTTCCTTTTCCCTCTCTGGAAATATCTCAGTATGTTGCTCTGAGTTTTCCTCTAACTCCTTTGTCAGTACATTAGTATGATGATTTAAATTATCCAAAGAACTCAGGAGATGGTCAGCTAGTCTCTCCTCCATATCTTCGATTTCAAGGATGTATCCTTTCTCTGGTTCACAATAATGAACTCCTTCCTCTGTAATGTTGATTTGCTAAACTTTTATTACCATTCTTACATCCTTACCCTCTTCTTCATGATTGTCATTCATGAAAATTTCTTTGTCTTCCTTCTTTAGCAATTTATCCTAAGTATATATCCTCTACTTTTCCAACTTTCTTCTTTGAAGGACTAACTTTCTATATAATTCAACAATTTCAATTGGAGTAGAATTTGGAAACTTTACATTGTTTTCAATACCCTCACTTGTTGTTGACCAATCATCAAATGATCCTTCTCCCTCTGCTAAATCTACACACATGTCTAAATCATCATGCTTAAAAATTACAAACTCATTAGGCACAATAAATACCTTTTCTTCGTCTTCATGTCTTAACTCATATCTGTTATTCCAATCTTCACTTTTACCAGCTTCAATATTCTGCTGCACATTTTCCATGAGACCTCTCTGTCTCCTTTCGTTTCTGAGATCTTTCTATCTCAGTCTTAATCTGAATACATTTCAGACTCTGCTCATTCTTCTTAACAAACTCTAAATTTTGTTCATCATCCTCTGATGTACCTGCAGACATACACAAAATATCAGTTTTAATACTTTGAGACCTCTTGGCCTCACTTGAAGTTTTAGTCTTCAAGTCTCTTTCTAGATACTCCTTTTCCTTGAGTATCTCAGTTTTCTCTTGAGCATCCATTAGTTGCTCTTTTCTCCTCTTCTGTAGCTCATGCCAGCTCATTTTTCTTCTCATGAGGAAACCAGATCTTTGGTCTTCATCCTCCTTCTGTAACAGCTCCATCATGACTTCCAGATGGACTTCTATCTTAGCTTTCTTTCTCTCATATTTTTCATCACACATCTGTCTCCATATGCCATTTGTTTTGGCACTTTCTTTCTTCACTTTGTGGCAGCTTCCTAAACCTATTATATGACTAATAGTAGTCATATTATCCTCTATCTATATGATTTCCTCACTCACTATGAGCTATACTTAAGCCTCTGCAATAGCAAGTCCTCCCTGATATAACTTACCTCACCAAGCTTTCTCTATACTTGGCCACTTGTCCCCTCTGGAACTTTCTTTTGAGCATTCCTATGCTCCTTCTAGGCTTCAAATCATTTGCACGTTTGAGAACAAAATTTTCCTCTTGTATTTCAATCACAAATTAAATATTAGGTTCTGGCCACACTCTTCTTCTTCCTCTCTCAGAAACCCTTACTAGTTTCCTTCATCACTGCTTCTAAGGCTTGATCTTCTTTTGTTGAGATGTCTTCACTTCTGCTAATACCACTTGCATGTGGTCACTCCTCCCAAAGTAGTTATCACTGTCTAACTTACTATTTAGGCTACAAGCCTTTTGTTCACTTGCATGCAAACTCCTTTTTCTTATAGACTACTACTAGCATGTCTCATTCCTTTCACCGAACACTTTCTTGTTCTCTGGTGTTCTCTTTCTTTTACTAGAGTAAACTTACTCTAAACCAAAAAGAGCTTTCACCTAGTTCTGATACCAAATGATGAAGCCAAAAGGCCGCTTCCACCCACATACGCAGAAAATTTAAACAAGTCTGTCGTTCCCAGGTTTTATATACTCATAATAGAGTATACGCTCCCTTCTACACATGGAAAGAAACTTTAAGTGAATCTAAACCAATCCTTCACTTATGTGGTTTAACCTTTAACTGCTTTATCTTACCTTTATTTCCTTTCTTCGTTTCTGCATGTGACTGCTTCACGTGAACTGAGGTTTTCCCTTCTGTTATGGTCCCACACAAATGATGACCAATCACTGCGGGTCGCACTTCGCACCTTTTATAATTTACCTCTCCGTAGATTCTCAACTTAACAATTTGTGTGATATTGCAATTTTGCAATTCACAACAAACTCCACATCGCTCATCACAACCTTTTGAGTTTTGCAATAAGTGTGTTCCTTATATTCTGTGATGTGAAATATGCATCGCATCGCATCGCAAATTCCTTATCACACCACAACTTAAAAATTTATCGCATCGCAAATAAAACAACTTACCGATGATGTCTTAAACTTAAATAATAAAATCATCGATTGTGACGTGTCCACTTCGATATTCTCCCAACTTACCACATCGCAACTTAAAAATTTTTCCTTGCGATCACACATTCCCAATCAACCTTGCGATGAGATCTCCGTCATTAATCTTCAAATGGATTTAATCCTCGCTGTCCATTCTTTTCCTTTGGAAATCTTCGAAGGGTTTTCTACCTTAGTCAAAAAAAAATTCTTCGACTGCCTCGCTCTAACTTTTCTTTCTCTATTTGCAACTCTCTCCTAAGCTTTCTTCTATTTCTTCACTCAGGCATTTAGCTTTCATGCTCCCTGCAACACCTTGCATGCTATCTCAAATCAGAATACAAAAAACCTTCCTGTTACTTCTCTAAATCTCATATTAAAATCTAAAATTATCTTCTCTCACATCCAATTGGTCCAGAACTAGAATCACTCGCGATTCTACCTAGTTATTCTAATGTAAGTCTTTTTTTAACTCAGAAAGACTTATTCACATATTTAAAATTCATTCAAAGATAATTATTTCACACATAAATAAGATTTGTTCTATTATGGATCACTGAGCGCGTAACAGAGACAAACACACAATTTGTATGATTCATCAACAAAACACCTATTCATGAACTCAAAATTGAGTTTTATATTCACCAGTATATATTTACATAAGGATAAATTTCCTCTTGGCTTGATTTTCTCTTTTAGTGGCCTTTTAACATTGCTTCTCTATATCTCTGCCCATTGGCATTTCTCCTCCTCTCTCTCCGCAGGCTTACCTCTTCCAAATGAAAGTCTATCCTTTAAATATTTATCAACAAATTCCTAAAATTTAGAAACTAACTCCTATAATTAGAAACCCATACTTAACTCTACCTATGACTCATTCACTAACTCCTCAAGTCATCCCCCCATCTCATGGATTTGTTACATAGTTCATTATGAATAATCTCTTTGAATAATGATTCAACACCTATCTAGAACCTTCTAGACTAATAATTGTGAACTATGAAGTTTTTACAAGACTTTACAATGATTATACAAAGAAATGTCCCTCTTGGACTAATGTCAAGACCTTAGGCCTTGAGTTACATTACAAACTTAACTTGAGGCCAGATGCTCCTGCATCAATATGTGAGGAGGAAATTGAAGGAAAATAATGGAAAATGAATAAATTATAGGCCTCTTCTATAAGGCTTCTGAGGATCAGGCGGTACCTTTTGTCAGTGAATTTTTTGAGCTCTCTCATTATTCTCTCTCTCTCTCTCTCTCTCTCTCTCTCTCTCTCTCTCTCATACTCTTGGATACTTAGAGTTTTCTTGGAGCACTCTCGGAGACTATGGATACTTGGTGATTTGGAGCAAGAAGGAAAAGGAAGAGTAGGAAAGCGTAGGTGGACATTAGGATCGGCAGCTACAACAAGATTTGATTGCAAGTACCGAGTTGCATGTATTTTTTCCTCACTAGTTTTGGCTTGCATGGGTATGCATGTGGAGTTACCTAGCCTTGTGATTTCTTGGACAATGATGTTATTGTGGGTTTATTTCAATTGATTGTTTTTATGGCTAGTTCTCATTATTCCTTTAGGTTTGGTTTGAGTTATTAGTTCCTGGAAGCCTCAGTTGGACAAACACTCTGGAAGCTCGTCGGACAACTGTGGGTTGAGTTACTAGTCCTGGAATCCTTGGCTCAAAAAATGCCCTAGAATCCTTAGATGGGTTGAGTTACCAGTCCTGGAAGCCCTAGTTGGACAAACGCTCTGTAAGCCCTATAACAGTTGGGGTTGAGTCACTAGTCTTGGAAGCCCTGGTTGGAACAAATACTCTAGAACCTTGGAACAACTTGGATAGAGATCAATCCATGATCGTTAGTGATATTTGACCATGAGATGGCATCACTGGTTTTGGGGTTGAAACAGTTTGGTCTCTAGAGCCTTGGTTTGGTGTTGATTGATGTGTTTGATAAAGTTGCACATTCATGCTTGGAATATGGCATGGGGGTGATTGGCTGAAGTGAGACTTGGCTCAGCCAATCTATGGTCGGGTAAAATGTGGAAGTCCCATCTCTGGTTTGGTTTTATAGAGATCATTCCTCTGGTATTCAATATGAAAATGTGTTGGTTATTGTATGTATTTATTTGTTGTTATATCCATTGTATTGATGGTCTTATTATGCGGGTTAGAAGCATGTATTTTATCAGTGATGATTTATGGATCTATCTATGTTTTTAATAGTAAATGAATGAAAAATGTATCAATGGTCAAATAGATTGTATTATAGCTTATTATGTAGGGGAGAAATTTGTCTTATCCATTATCATATTTATAACAAAGCCCCATGTTTAAATACGTTGTTTATACCTGTAGATGCAATGTTTGTGACATGTTTGACAAAAATGCATGTCAGGGATAGGTGGGTTTGGATGAGTTCCTGATGATGTGATTTCTTCCACACATTTTTTTTAATGTTATTTATCCTCTCCTAAATTTATATGAATTTTTGGGTAGTAAAATGGGCTCAGGGGCTAAAAATGTGGCACGAATCCTCGAGCTACAGGCACAATATTTACCTTTTAGGGCCCTGATAACCACTCCCTTTCCCTTAGATGCTGCGGATAAGCCTAAAATGGGTAAAAAATAAGTCCCCCTTCAAGTTTCAGGGGTCTGGGAGGGTGATTTACCTCCTAGAGGTGTTGTTGATGCCGGGTAAGGTGTGTTTTTCGTGTTTTTGTCGGTTCTTCTTCCTTAAGGTCATATGGGAGGTTTAATCTCATATTAGTAGCCTCTCATCACACGTTTACCCTATTTGGCCGGTTAATTGGTTGGATGTGGGAAGAGGGTATTACAAATATAAGTTAGAGCGTTGAATGCTACGCATCAGGCTTTAAACGTAGGGAAACTTTGACCCTTTATTCTAGTCTTTCCACTATTTGTTTAAGCATGTTTTCCACCCCGAAAGAATACATGTGTAGTGTATAGTGCTACATTATAGAGCTCGTTATTGAGGAATTTTTAGAATATTTTTTTGACTCCTTGGGTTATTAAGAAAGGACATAGTTGCGAGATTTTAGGCAACGTTGGCTTGACTCTTTGATACATCCCACTATAAATTTGTTCAGAACAAATATTTTAATCTTGTAAGGCATATGTAAAAGGATTTACGGAAGTGCTTAATTTTTCCAGGGACTAGGTTTGTGGGATTCTAAGTGAACCTGCGCTCGGATATGAGGTCAGGTTTCAATCAAGTGGTATCAGAGCAAGACTGCTTTGAAGTTTCAGAAGAGAAGTGGAAGTGGAGTTACTACAGTTACATGAGGTAGACTTGATTGAGTTATTTTTTTCTTTTAATTTGAATTAATAACTGAGAATGAAATGTTGTGAAAACATGGAGGATGACTACTTGTGAAGAATTTGAGCAGAATTTTCCTTAGAAACAAATAAAATTGTTTTGATAAAAAGTAGTAGGGAGAATAGATTCAAATAATTGATTGAATAAATATTGACACGAGTATGAAATTTGTATGCTTTTTCTTGCAGGAAGTAAAATAAGGATAAATAACAGTCATATAGTAGAAGTTTATTAGGGAGGATTGTGACAGAACCTAGCATCATGATGGATTGTTGAAGAGAAGATGAGGAAAATATTATTTCTCAAAGAGAAGTAAGCGAGGAAATTGCAATGGCTAGACAACTAAGAAAGTTAAGGAGCAGATATGCTCAGAGGAAGAGAAATAGAAGGTTATACTACAGTGAACCAAAAGGATGAGGGAACCTTACAACAAGCAGTATTTGGGTAGAAGTTGTCAAAGAAATTAATTTCGCATTGAGTGTGGGTAGAATTTCTAGAAGAAGTTCCCAAAAATGGAACAAGAATACCAAAAGGTTGATCGCAAGAGGAATATTAGTGAGGTATTGATATCAAGTACAATACTTGCTATAAGAGGAAGAGAGGAGGCTTTTTGCAGCTCACAAGAAGTGGACAACAAGTATTCACATAAGAAGAAGAAGGAATGGCCATTGATAATCATGTATAATGTTCGAGGAGAAGTCAAAATCAAAGAAAATTTCCAAAGTAGGCATTATGAATATGAGATGAAGAAGAGTTTGAGAGGGAGACGATTGAGTTGAAGGAAAAATTCAATCATTTGAGACAACTATTGCGAGACCAAGGATATGGGTGGATAATTAGAAAGAAGAAGGTAAGATGGCCTTCATTATAGCGAAAATTGAAGCAGATGACATGTATCAGGATGAAGGAAGTACTCAAAACAACTGAATATGGGTTGGAAGTTTATTATGAACTCAAGAAAGGATCAATCCTTGGAGAACGAGAAAGAGAAAGCGATGGATACACTGAGATTCAGGCTAAAGAGCCTTATGCTTTTAAATCTGATAATTGGTGCATGATTGCAAGTATTGCAGGTGAAGATAAAGAGAAATCATTGAGTGTTGTTATAGGGAAGGAATAAAAGGAAGAATTATCTTATGAAGTAAATCAAGATGGATATTGTGTGCAATGGGTGAATGCAGAAGACCTTGAGGTAGAGGGATTTTTATTTTTGGATGAGATGTCTGAGATGGAGATGTTTATCTTTTCCAATGGAATTGATGAGGATGGTGAAGCTTTTATTGAATTTCAGTGTTCTGACTTTGAACCGAAATAAGCAGAAGTTGTGGTGATAGAGACAAATGGGGATCTTATAAATGGTTTCATGTTTCCACTTATGCATCAAAAGGAAATTATGGGGGCATCTACATAGGCTATAAAGTCTCATGTTTTTAAAACTGATAATTTTTTTGTGATTGCAGGAAAAGATAAATGCTAGATCATGAATATTTACTATTTTGTCATGGAAGAAGCATCATTTGAATAATGCGCCGACATAATGGACACAAACTATCAAGAGAATGAGGAAGAATAGAGAATGATGTGTTGCCTTGAAGATACTTCAATTGGATAAGTACAAGGAAATTTGGAAGAAGTTGTGTAGGGTTGCAAGGAAGTAAGCAAGGAATTAAAAGATATGATGGGAGAAGAATGCAACAAAACTATGAAGGAAATCTTACATAAAGGTATGAGTTATTTGTGGGAGATTTATCATTTAAAAAAATGTAAGATATGGAGTTGTTGGAGCAGGAAGACAACTTGAAGTTGCAGCTCAAAAGCATGCAGCAAAGAACATATAGTTTTGTTAAACAACAAATCACAACACTTGTACAAATTCCTTACAGGGGTCAAAAATAAATAAATTCATTAGGGGAATTTTGAGGTATAAAATGGGCCTCCTAAGGAAATTATAAAATAATAGTGGAAATAATAAAATAAGATTTGATTACATCACCAAGTTTTAGAGGGAAAAAATAAAAAAACTATTTTTTCAACTTATCTCCCAAAGTTTTTACTCAAATATTGAGCGAGAGTACTCGTTGGATGAAAAATTTAATTTCTCATCCAAGGAGTACCCACGTTGCATACTTTTGATGGACCCTGCTATACGAAAAATGAGAAATACATGAAAAAACGTGATTACAATCACGTTTTTTCATGTATTTCTCATTTTTCGTATAGCGGGGTCCATCAAAATATGCAACATGGGTACTCGTTGGATGAGAAATTAAATTTTTCATCCAACGAGTACTCCCGATTTTTATTTGAGTAAAATATTTGGGAGATAAGTTGAAAATACGAGTTGAAAAAGTTGTTTTATTATTTTATTATTTTTTAATCCTTTTACCCTTTTACTTAAAAATGGTGAATCATCCCCCATGGTTGACATCATCATATTGAATCCTATTGGTTCTTTTAAATTTTATTTTTGTTGTACATTTTTCACAGGAGGCCCATTTCAGACCTCAAAATTCCCCTAATGATAGCAGCAGCGTTTAGCAAGAATATAACATAGATTAGAAGAACATGTACCAGCGAGAGGACAAGCTAGACATAGACATTGGTGAATTATGGATGCCAATGAGGAAGACATCGAGGAGGCAGAAAAGATGCAACAGACAACGGAATATAGACCATGGAAAGGTGTAGCTAACCGAAGAAATTTACATCAACAAAATCACTGGGCAACTGCAACATAAAGTATGGAAACCAAGAAGGAAGAAAGTGATAACAGTGGGAAAAAAACAACATGATAGAGTAGTTGATCTACTGCAAGTCAAAATTTGGGATCCAGGAGGATTACATCAGTGTATGAAATCACATGTTCAAGATACCATGAATCTTTTGAACCTTGGGAATATGACGCATGAACATCTTACCTCCAAGTCAAAATATATTTTTACTAGACCTAGGGGTTTTCATTTACCAAGGGAATTGTTTCCTAAAATTGATTTCATTCTTTATTTTAATGTATAATCCTATGTTTTTATGAGAGGTATATGAATGCCAGGATAGTGTAATGAAATATTCTAGTGAAGAGATATTTTGAGAATAATGTGTGAGTTAGAGAGAATATTGGATTAGTTAAAATATGGAGAGATGAAAAAACCCTAAATTAGAGGGACTAGGTGAGGCTTTTATAGATATAAGAGATATTTATGGATCTGAAACCAGATTGGTTTCAATCTTGTGTATAAATTTTTTTTTATGTAAATTAGAAAGCGAGAGTAGTTTGTGTAGAGAGAGGAAATGTGTGATAAGTAGAGAGTTTTAAGGGCCGACAGAGGCCAACAGGCCAAAAGAGGGCCGAAATGATGTATTTTGCAGGCCAAAGGCCTTTTGTCATTATTTGCATATAATTCAAAAGAAATTTGTTAGTGTTTTATGAGTGAGAATCTCTGTTCACTGTGAATGTTGAGCATTTGTTTATACATATATGTATCTATGTTGTAGCCATCAAGCTCAAGAAGGATAGTGAACACCTTAATGCGGAAGCCTAAGAGGAAGGCTGAGACTTAAGTCTAGCTAGAGTGATTGAAGTTGAAGCTCAGATTTAAACTAGACCAGCATATGCAACAGAGCTATGACATAGGATAGTGAGAATCCTTGATCTAGATTTATGCAGGAACACAATAGAATGCACATATAACCATAAATACAAAGATGCAGTGGATATAACACTTCATTTCATTAATATCAAATAACACAAATATGCTTACAGACATAATGGAAATAAAATAGCTAGGGTGCTGGTAGCTTATCTCTAAGAAGAGATGTGGTGGCTACATGCCTCTGAACTGTGTTACAATGAGGCTCGAAGGCCTATTTATTGTTGAGAAACAATGCAAAACCATAAACATTCAAAAACCTAACCGTAGGGGATGAAGTGCCAAAACTATGGGCTCCATTTGGGTAAATTGGTGTTTCAACTTCCCGGGGTCGTAACTTTGGCATCCTATCTTCGTTTGACGCACATGATACATCGTTAAAAAGATCTATTCGAGGACTACAACTGATGATCGCAAATGTAGAATTCATAATGGAATCAGATTTTCCACCAGCGCGATGCCCATGAAACGTCGTTTAGGGCCTCAAAATGGCTCCGGAAGTTCACGACCCGAAAAACTGCTAAAAATAGTAAGTTGTGCTAAAACTTAAAAAATGAAAGAACTACTGGTGCGGGTCCAAATGGAATAGGTGGTTGGCCACCAATATCGACGTGGCTCATTAGGGCCTCCAAACGACTCCGAAAGTTCAAGAACCCACAACCTGCTAAAAATAGTAAGTTGTGTTGAAAGTGAAAAGCTGCAAGAATTGATGGTGAGGGTCCAAATGGAATAGGTGGGTGGCCACTGATATCCACCTAGATCAATCATATGGTATAAAATTATCAGGAGAGATATACGTTGTTTTTTTATCGACGTTGGATCAACAATCCATCAACTAGACGAGCCAAATTCTAGAGCAGGAGGAAAAATCAGAGTCATGGCAGAAGGCGAGAATAAGAGTGTGAGAGCCAACACTTAGCATATTTTACAGTGAGAAGAATCTGCTAATTGTAGGTGTTGGGATATGTGAGTTGATAGAGCCTGGAAACATAACTGTTAAGTGATGGATCTGGGCCGAAGGTCTTAATCCTGGAAGGAATAGGGAAGAGGGTATAAGAGAGTGTCAGGTCGACTGAGTGTTGCGAAGATGTGGCAAGTGGACCCCACCTGGAGGGATTGTTTAGAACCTGAGTCTAAGCGACTGGTTAGAGAGGGACCAGGAAACGTCATTGTGGCAGTAGTAACTAGAGGGAGAGCGTCAGATATTTCATATATAATAGAGTAGTGACCAGAGGTTCTGGAGTATCACTAAGAGGTTATAATATGGTTCACAAAAGTTTAACACTAGTTGGAACGGAGCGGGTGGAGCCCACCTGGTCGTTGCCTAACCTGAAAATATAAATTAAAGCACCTAAGGCTACGCATCAAGCCTTAAACATCAGGACACGTCGGTCATGTATTTTATTCTCTCATGTTTGTTTAAGCGGGGTTTCCACCTCGAAAGCATACACACGTAGTGTATAGTGCTCGGCTCCAAGGATTGTTTAGAAGAGTTTTTTTACTCTGGGGGCTATTACAAAAGGACATATTTGCAAGATTTTATGCAATGTTGGGCTGACTGTTCAGCACATCCTATTGTAAATTTGCTCAAAACAAGGATTTTAATCATGTAAGGTGTATGTACAAGGATTTAAGGAAACACCTAATTTGGCCAAGGACTCGGTCTGTGGGATTTTAAGTGAACCTGTCCTCAGATACAAGGTTGAGTTTGCATCGCACTCTCATAACCACCCCACGCTATCGTTCCTCCTTCCCTATCAGAAAAATTCATGCAACGATGATCTAATACCTATACCTATCCCACTCTGCCTTGAGTTCCCCCGACATGCCAAGATCTCTAGTGCTCGACGAGATTGTAGGGATTTGAAAGGAAAGGTTGTAATTACAAATTTGCTTAAAAAGACTGTATGCCCAATTGATTGATAAAGTGAATAACAGGGACAGAGAGCAAGTGGACACTTTCTATACTTTTGATAGCGTGGAGACCGATTTTGATCTTCCCCCTTACTGACCTCCCAGTATAAATTCCCCACAAGCCAATGTTTAGCTTGTATCAAACTTCTCCAAATATAAGATGCCTCCTTTATTGGTGTGCCTTCGTTAATCCAAGCCTCGAGCTAAATATTATTGAGGTACTTTACTCTTACAACCTGTTATGTAATTTATATAGTATGTGAGGATTTTTGATGATTCTAAATCTTTAATTAAAAATCACAATATAATTCAAAATTGTAACATCAAATTCATTAAAAATAATAATAAATAAAAAGTTTGACAAAATCTAAATTTCAAAACTTTTGATGTCATATGTGAATGATTTGTTTATGGTGCGTTGTTATTCTTTTTCATGGGTGTATAAAACACTTTAGGATTAGATTTATTTTTTTAACTCTATTATATAATTTAGAAAAATGATTAAAAAAATAATATATATTATTAAATTTGTAACATCAAATATAATAAAATGGTTTTTTTTGAGAATCATGAATTTTATTTTTTTAATAATAAATCACTTAAATAACTAATTTTCTTTTAATTTTTAATGAGATTTTGTTAAATTTTTATTTTTACCAGTGATTTTCAGGGAAGTCTTGGTTATCACTCCGATGTAATGAGTACTACAAAGACTATTCAAAAATCATTGAGAAATTAGTTAGTTACAACTATCTCTCATGGAAATAATCATAGTTAAATCCCAAAAAAATATATTTAAAATTATTATCTATCAAAATTTAATTTTGTGTTATTCACAATAATTTTTTAAATAAATAAATAAATACATTATTTAAATTTTTTTTTTAATATTTTTTTTAAATTTCTAATAATATTTAAATACATTAATTTAAAAATGATAAAAAATAATTTCAACCTTTCCTTAATGATTACAACTGAAAATATTTTAAAATAAAATTAAATATTTTCCATAAAATTAAATTTATTAATAATTAATTAAAATCCTAAATGGATAATAAACATTTTTTTCAACACAAAAAAAAATATAATTACAATTTCTATTTAAAAAAATAAAAAAGTTTCAATTGTTTTTGCTCAAATGATTGTAAAAGAAATATTCGTTTAAGCTTCCATGTTTTCACTTTCATGAATGTAAAAAAGGTATCCGTTTAAACGTATGCTTCGGACATAGTCACACTGTTGGAGTCCGTCCGTCCTTCTAGGGAAGGATGGCTATAGTGTTTTTTGATTTTTTACTTTTCTTTTATATAATGATGGCGTCTTTGTCACTTCCTCACAAAGCAAACAGGGAAATTGAACAATTTGTGTCTGAAATTCTACGACACTGGAAAATTAATTAAATGTATTGAATATTCAGATTAATTTATGGTGGAAATCCATTCTGTTCAGTATACCTATATATCGTACATTTATCTAAGAGCGGATTCTCAATGGAAGAGTTCTTGTGGAGTGAAGTTTTGTGCCATCCATAGTTACGTTCGTTGATGGTAGGTTTTGAAATATTTTGGATATGAAATGGAGTGAAATATCAATGGTTTGATTTTAAGCGGATAAGTTGTATATTTAAAATATTCCAACCTTTTTCTTCGTATGTTAGGTTCTTCACTTTGTATGTTGTCGGATAAAGTATCACCAGTTTGTTTTACAATTGTTTATTTAGGTTTATGTTTTATAGGGTTGTTAATTTCTTTTTTAAAAGACTGTCATTTTGTTACTCGGTATAAATGTTTCCATTCTAAAATATGAATTTGGATGAAATTTAATAAATTTTAATTTTAATTTTAATGCTCATAATTAATCAATTTTATTATTATTATTTCATTTTAATTTTACAATTATTATATATATATATATATATATATATATATATATATATATATATATATTAAAAAAAATCTATGAAATTAAAAAAATTAAAATTAAAATTAGTAACAAAAAATAAAACCAATTTTGATCCATTTTAATTTGGGATCTATTAAACTCTTAGAGGGATCAAATCTCTCTAGTTGCAAACATCTTTTTTTAATACAAAACATGAGGAAAGGTTTGCACCTCAAGAGATTTGATGTCTCTCAGCTCTTACCGGATCCCTAGTTAATTCTAGATTTATCAAGCTCCTAGAGGGATCAAATCTCTCTAGTTGCAAACCTCTTTTTTGAATGAAAAAAATGAGGAAAGGTTTTCACCTCGAGAGATTTGATGTCTCTCAAATATTTCCAGATCAGTAGTTAAGATGGATCTAGGATGGTTTAAATTATATAGAGAATACCATTGACAAAACCAACGGTTGTATGTCTCTCAGCTCTTGCTAGATCCCTAGTTAATTCTAGATTTATCAACCTCCCAGAGGGATCAAATCTCTCTAGTTGCAAACCTCTTTTTTGAATGAAAAAAATGAGGAAAGGTTTGCACCTCGAGAGATTTGATGTCTCTCAAATCTTGCCAGGTTTGTAGTTAAGATGGATATAGGATGGTTTAAATTATATAGAGAATACCACTGAAAAAACAAATGGTTGTCGAAACCTCCAGCCCAAAGACCACATTAGTAAATTATCTCTATGACCTCAATCTTACCTAAACTTTAAACAATGAGAAAAATCATCATAACTTAGTCGTCAAACCAACATTGAGGACAATGATCATTAGCTATTATTTGCAAATGCACTCTGAGTCATCATTCTTATTCAAGGAAAATCACCCCCCATGTAATTAACTATTGCTAGTCCATAAGGGGGTGGGATTTCACTTCTTCCAGATGCCTCTTAATCTTCGTCTTTAACATGTTTCCTTAAGTCCAAGGAATACGATCTCTTAGCCAAGAAATACTCCAAACTCGTTCAATTTTACCTGAACTATCATTTTTTTTTTAAATTTTATCGAGCTTACAAGCTTATACAACATATGAATAAACCAAACTAGATCTTAACCCTATATCTATCAAGCGTGGAGAGGGATCAAATCTCTCAAGGTGCAAACCTCTTTTTTAAGTCCAAAAAATGAGGAAAGGTTTTCACCTCGAGAGATTTGATCCCTCTCGACGCTTGATAGATCTGGGGTTAAGATGGATCTAGGTTGGTTATATAATAATATATAATATCTATATTTGTATATATGTGTCTCTTTTTTATTCCATCTCTCTATCTCACCCCCAAACATACTCTCTCTATCTCTATATATATATCCATCTCTCTCTCCCTCTCTCCCTCTTCCTCTCCCTCTCTCTCTCTCTTCCCCTTCTCTTCCTCTCTCTCTCTCTCTCTCTCTCTCTCTCTCTCTCTCCCCCTTCTCTCTCCTCTCTCTCTCCTTATTTCCCTTGTCACTCCTCTTTCTCCACCTCTCTCCCTCTATGTATTTCTTCTCCCCTCCCTCTCCCCCTCCTCCAACTCCATCTCTCTCTCTCTCTCTCTCTCTCTCTCTCTCTCTAACTCTCTCTTCTCCACTTCTCTCTCTTCAATCCTCTGCTCTCTCACTCACCCTCTCTCCATACCTCCCTTGTTACTGCCCCTCTGTGACATCTAGATTAATTCCGAACTATTGTGTTAATTTGTTTAAAAGAAGATTAAACATTTATTTTCTTTAAATGTGATTAAATGAAATGAACATGATTATTTTTGTTTTGAATAAAATTAATTATGGAATTTGGTTCCATAAAAAGACTGATGATAAGTATTATAAGATCTTATAGTAGTTGGGCAAAAGCAATTAAAACAGTTACATTTCCTATGAGGATAGAAGATGCATCCTAGTGAGGAAAAGGGGTTTTGTGACTGAGGGAAAAACAGTTTGATAGAAAGGGAGAGAGTTAATCCAGAGCTGGTGGTGACTAGTGGAAACTCAACATCCTTGAATCCTGGAAAAGAAAGAGTACTAGATTGGAGGTCCTGAGGTCTCTCCTAGGATTACTGCTAAACAACCCCACTCTGGTGTGGAGAACGGGGGGAGACGAGGACGTAATATCCTCTCTCATGGTAGGGAGGACATCATCAACATTTTCCAAAGTGAGATAAGTAGACAAACTACTTGAAAATTAAGAACGAGAAACACTGCTTAAGACAGATTCTATTTAGACATAGAAAAATCTTCAGATAGTGAAAAGAATGTTTTATTATTCTTTTATCTAGAAATGTGTTTTTTATTCTTTTATCTAGAAATGTTATGGTCTACAACAGGAAAGCCAAGTCTGTTGGAACATATATAAATATGTGTGTATTTACCGAAGATATGTTTAGTAGAATGATGATGTAGTGTATTTTTATTTAGTTGAAGAAAAGGTAGGTTTAGAATAAAAAGGGAAAAATATACCAGAGACAATTTACAGAACTTGCTAGTAGAAAATTGTTAGTTTAGTCCAAGATAGAAACCCTAGACCGAACATGTTTTTTTCTTTCACTATCCTATGATATACTCGAACAAGTGAGTTACAGAGGTAACTCAAAAATTTTGATGGTTTCGACATCAGTTTCATTATTAAACTGGAACAAAGAAAAATACCAGCATAAAAATGGTAATTAAATTAAACATTATTAGCTCTTTATGAAATTTATAATACTTCTGATAGAATAGTAAGTATATAATATTTAACTAGAAGAAATGTAGATAATTGCGACTAGGAAAATGAAGCTTCAACACATAATGAACTTACTGCAAATTGGGAATCATATAGGCTGAGAAAGGAAATAAGCAAAATAAAATATTGTAAATATTATAAATGCACAGATGAACCGAAACAAGTACTGTGAACCGAAACCGAAAAAATGAGTTCTAAACCATAAGAAAATGTAACCAAATATGAGTTCTTATCATTATTAGCAGGCTATGTATCCAACAAAAGAATATTATAACATTCCAAGAACTATAATGCAAAATGTTTGAATTAAATGTCATAGAAAAGTATTTAAAATCCTGTTAAGCAAGAACGAACCCTTCTTGGGTTGGGCCAAAGCCTCGACCATAATATTACAAATAAGTGGAGAAAAGTTACAAAAAAATAATATACAACTTCAACTAGGGCGAAGCCCTTGATGAATTTAACCAAATAGAGAAACTCGAATCAAATGGAACTAAAGGCAATAATAACTGAAATAGCTACAAGTTTTCAGAATTCCCCAGAGAGTAGAACCGGAGTAATTTTTCTTATAAAATAAACCGCCAAAACTCGAAGAGTCCATGTACTTGATTGAGTGGAAAACATGGTCGACATTATGAATTTGAATGTAACAAGTCTATGGCAAGATTTGAAATTCGAATGACAAGAACAACGTGTAATACCTGCACATAAACCAAACTGTGTTAGGAATTTTTTTAACTTTAATAACAAACCCGAAAATGAAAATAACCTATTGAGGGCACGTAAGGGTTTGTTTTGGAGGCATTGTATTTTCCATAAAGCCCGTAGTGGCCCGAAGATGAAACCCTACGCAAACACAATATAACAAGTTGTTATATATATATTTTACTATAGACTCATAGGGTAAACAACAAAACAAACAGAACTTGAAATTATTTGTTGATAGAGATGCTTACCTACTGGGGATGTCAAGAAGCCGAGGTGTGGAAGCCAACATCGGCAAACGGGAAGCTGTGAGCCAAAACTTGAGCTTCGTCCCACAGCCAAAATGCACAGTTAGCAACCAGAGTAAACCATGAACCTTGTAAACATACATAGAACCAGGACTGAAGAAAAATAGTCAAGCTTGCTAGAAAAAACCGCAAAGCGCCAGAAGAAATTGACTGATAAACATCCACTAACTTTTCAAAGTCACAAGGAGGAGAGATTAGGTACTTATACCTGCCATGGAGCACAAGAAGGCGATTTTGTCCAAGCTGTGAGCCAAGTTGCAGGATGATGGAGCAATGGTGGCAGAAGGGTTGTAGAGTGGCACCTCTAGCCGCGCAGAAGCAAAATGGAAGAGTTAGTTAGGGTTGGGAGGGTTGAAGGTATAATAATGACTCAAAAATGCAGTGGTAGTTATACCCATCTATTGGGCTAGCAGTTGGTTCAGGAGGGATTCCCTAGTCGGTGAACAATGGTTGTAGTGTTTTTTGAGTTTTTACTTTTCTTTTATATTACGATGGCGTCTTTTCCACTTCCTCACAAAGAAAATAGGGAAATTGAACAATTTGTGTCTGAAATTCTATGACATTGGAAAATTAATTAAATCTATTTCATATTCAGACTAATTTGTGGTGAAAATCAATTATGTTCAATATACCTATATATTGTACATTTATCTAAGAATGGATTTTCAATGGAAGAGTTCTTTTAGGAGTGAAGTTTTGTGCCATCCATCGTTACATTCATTAATGGTAGGTTTTGAAATATTTTGGATATCAAAAGTGCGTGAAGATTAATTGTTTGATTTTAATCGGAGAAGTTGGATTTTTAAAATATTCCAACCTTTTCTTCGTATTCTAGGTTCTGCACTTCGTATGTTGTCGGATAAAGTATCACCTGTTTGTTTTACAATTGGTTATTTAGGTTTATGTTTTATAGGGTTGTGAATTTTTTTGAAATATCGTCATTTTGTTACTGGGTATAAATGTTTCCATTCTAAAATATGAATTTGGATGAAATTTAATAAATTATTATTTTAATGTTCATAATTAATCAATTTTATTATTATTATTTCATTTTAATTTTACAATTATTTTATTTTAATTATATATAAATATTGTTGTAAAAAAACCATGAAAGTAAAGAAAGTAAAATTAAAAGTAGTAATAAAATATAAAATTAACTTAGATCCATTTTAATTCTAGATCTATCAAGCTTCTCTAGGATCAAATCTCTCTAGTTGCAAACTTATTTTTTGAATACAAAACATGAGGAAAGGTTTGCACCTCTAGAGATTTGATGTCTCTCAGCTCTTGACAGATCCCTAGTTAAGATGGATCTAGAATGGTTTAAATTATATAGGGAATACCATTGACAAAACCAATTGTTGTCGAAACCTCCAACCCAAAATCCACCAATATTAAATTATCTCTATGACCTCAATTTTACCTAAACTTTAAATAATGAGAAAAATCATCTTAACTTAGTTGTCAAACCAAAAATGGGGATGTTGTATCTCAAGAAACAATCCCTTGGCTGTGGTAAGGAATCAGTGCTTAAGACATTTTATAAATGTATGTCACAATTACAATATCAAATGGCCTCTGTTTAACACCCTTGGAATTCAATTACTTAATACCCTCAATAATCTGATATAATGAAAGCCTTCACAATGCCATAAATTGTTGATATTCAAATGGAATGAAAAGAAGAACTGTAAAGGAAACTCTAAATGATATGCTGAAAAAATAGAATCTACCACTTCTAAGTTTCATAGGAAATTCATGGAGAGAGAAGAAACTCAAAATAATATGCTGCAATCACAGAATCTATTACTTTAAAGTTTCATCAGGAGTTTGTGAAGAGAGAAGAGATGAGGTGAAGGAGCACAAATTAAGGTGATTTAACTCTTACTCATAGATGTAATTAAGAGACCGGCTGCTACATTACTTCACTTTATTCAAAGAGGAATAGACATAGAGAAAAAGAGGAAAGACGTATCAACATCAACATGTGTAGGAAACTTGATATTCTTTCATTAATTTCTCAAAGAATTCAGTCCTAAACTGACAGTCCTCCAGAGGTCCAAAACTTGAAACCCCTTTTCTTTATTTCTATCTCCTTAAATACTTAGAGTAGTTTGTAGCTGCTGAACTTCTTGAACTATTCGACTTCCTAGACTGTTAAGATTACTTATGCAATTATAACAAGAAAACAAATTGAAACTTGGAAATATGGTTTGTTTTGTTGAATTTGATGTTGTTGATGCGTCCTCCTGGAGTGCTGAGGTGTCTTTTTTGGTTATGATGCAACAACTACACCACTCTATAGCAATGCCTCAGTGCCCGAATTTGACCCAATTGTCATGCTTCTAATAGCGCCCATGTACGTTCTTTTGTTTGACTTTGTCGATGCCTCTCTGCTTCAAACGCTACCATTGTATTACCTACTACTTGATTCTTCCTTTTCTCCTTTGATCTGTGTTGGATTGCTTACCCGAGTCTCTCTGCCATGTTTTTCCTGTTTCTTCATGACCGAGGCATTTCACCAGCTTCACGCTATAATCCTATTTTTCTTCCTCCGACACAGTTTAACACAAAAAATACCTTTCCTCTAGATCTGAAAACCTTTGGAGTTCGCTTTTGAAACCACATCGCATCTACCCGCACATTAAATTCATTGTTTTTAGGTTGTCTTTGACACTTATCTTCTAAGTCTTGCGATGTGTGCTATGCGATCGGGCCCCACTGCATCACATATTTCACTTCGGTGAATATAACTGAAGACCTTTGCACTTAACACTTAAAATTTACGATATGAGGTATGCGGGCTACGTCACCACATATCACTCTTCGGAGAACTTAACTTTTACCTCCCGCGATCATTCACTAAAACTTGCCATTGGTGATTTGCGATCGGGCCCCACCGCATCGCACATCACACTCCGGTGATTTTAACCTTTACCTCTCGTGCCTATCCTTTGAAACTTTTGGTTTGTGGTTTGCGATTTAATCTTCATTGTCCATCCCTCCGCTCCAGTTCTGCGCTTCGATCCCAACCGTCCATTTTTTCCTTTGCATCTCCTCTGAAACTCTTAAGTTTTTTAAAGGAAATGTGCCCTTTCTCCGCTTCTTGAACTATTTTGCACGTAGACGAGCCTAACTTGACCCACCTTCACATCTTATCACGTAATTTTAATGTACCAACATATAAATTAAAGTTCTTCTACAACACACAAAATTTTATATTTTCTATCATATATAATTTTTTGGTGTTTTAAAAATTATTTCAAAGGTAAATGCAAATGAGCCACAACATCTGGCTCCACTCGAGGATAGCGCTTTCTTCCACGGAAGCACTAAGAAATGCAAACTAGTGCCTTATCCATTGGGCATGGAGTCAAATGTTTCTTTGTGACATATGAACAATGAGAAATTCGATATTTACAATGGTGGAGTGTGTTAACACTCCAATAAATTCTTAAGTTGTGGGATTTTGGTTTTTAGTCAAAGAATACTAGAGGTAACCACAAACCTACTTCAAACTCTATGATCTAGCCTTCCTAGGGTTCAGAGAGGGCTCTCTCTTTCAAGTTTAACTTTGTTTTAATCTGTGAATATTAGGCTAGTTATTAAAGTGCAATCTTGGTTTGGTTTTGTTGGATTTAGTGGCAAAATTTCACTTGGAGGGTAGATAGAGGGGAATCTACTTGTCCATTGGGCTATGGAGTCTAAGTAAAGCTAACAAAACTGGGATCAAGGCCTAAGAGGTCAAAGGCCTACAGGGAAATATAGATAACCCTTGGAGATCTTTGGAAAATTGGTTTTTGAGATGGTATGATCGGGATAAAGAGCACTTAAGAATCCTTAAATCTGGAAAAGGGAAGTAGAAGATAGAGGTCAAATAGGAGAGGGAGAAATTAAGGGTTCCCTACACCGGAAATTAGAAGAAAACGAAGAAATTATAACTAGTTAAAAACAGGGTGCTATTAACATGTCCTGTAGTAATACTCCTAGTTATACATTCAGATTTAGAATTAAAACACAAATGTATGCATGTAACAAAGAAGAATAATAATGACAAGTTTTAGAGAGTACTTCACTCCAGATAGCTTATTACAAGGATCCTGAAGTATGATGCCAAATAGTTGATCTAGTCTACTACTCAAAATCGAAATCCAAAGCCTTCATGTCAACAAAATATCTATAGTAATCTCCAGCAATTTTATTCCACACCAAAATACTTCAAAAGAGTGAAGTACTTATACATAATGTTTGACAAAATATCCTAGATGACTTCTAGGAATTAACTTAGGAAAATAAAATATCTTACAATAATAATAGCGACAGCTGCTCAAAAAATTAGCAAGTTGTCCTATTTTATTCAAAATAAATAGAAACTTTTTTAAGATAAGAAGCAGCTGGCTGCTTATGTGTCCTCTTTGCTGGCTTTTTAGATATTTTTCAGAATCTAACTTGCCTTCACTGATTCTCTTTCTCGCTGATACTCTTTCTCACTTATACTCTTTCGTTATGGATACTTTTTAACCTTATGTCAAACTACTTTAATGTTGTAAAATCTATTTTGACGGTGAAAACAGTAAACATATTTTTTCTTCTTCATTTGTTTTCCTTTCATCCTTCATAGAAAATCATTCAATGCTTGCCAGTCCTCATTTTTAGGAATTTGAATATTCTTGAGTTTCCTAAAATTCTCATCAGCCTCAATGTACCTAGCAATTGTGGGCTTGATGACAAATAAATGCTTGATCTCATACTGCAAATAAAATAAATCTTCAAAAAAATTTAGCAATACTTTTCCTGTGGGAATACCTTGACCTGTTGGCTTGTTCACTTGCTCCTTGGCATGTTCTCTTATCTTCTTGTCATAATCATTTTGAGGCATTAACTTTTCATTAATAACCATGATAACAGGAAGTCCCTTTTGCCTTAATTGGTGAATTTAACCATGAATCTAGTGATAGCAGTATTCATTCCTTCACATTTCTCTTCAAGCTGTCTCATCAAATTTATTTTGGTGGTAACTTTCCTAAGTTATAGAATAGTTGCTGTCCTGTCATTGATTTTTAATTTTTCAAGTTCCTGTCTATTCTTGCTGTTGAGGAAATTGATTAACCTAACAGCCTGTTATGGTTTATCAGCTAATCAGCTTGTGTCTTTTGGATCTCTACTTGTGCTACCAATAGTAACTCTCGCTACTCTAAAGTTACCTAAATTGAAGGCCAAACATCATGGATGGCTTCAATTACATTATTCCATAGGTAATTTTTAATATATGATATCTGATCCTTGAGATTTAATTCTTTTTGGAGCTTCTTTACCTCTTCACTCAATCTGTGGGCATTTTGTTCATGTATTTTAGCATCTATCTGAGTTGATTTGTTTTTATTTTCAAGATTTTAAATTATCTTTGTCAATCTATTGATTTCATTTGTTTTCAAGGACATCTCTTCCATTGCTTTTACTAGTTGACTGCTTTCATCTGTAGGTGGCAATATTGTTGTAGAGGATTCAGTTACTGAAGTTGTTGAAGAAGTCACTGGTACTGCAGTGGCCATTGGATCTTTGGGTGCCAACTTTTCTCCTAAAGTGGAAGGCACTGCTGCAGTAATGACTGGGATAACTGTGGGAATTACTGGTTCTTTTGCTGTCTCTTTTTCTTGGACAACTTGGTCCATTTTTAGTTCCATTTCCTTAATTTGAGTTGTCAGTTGAAGTATCAAACTCATCATTTCATATTTTTCTTTTTGATCCTGTAAAACTTCCTTTTCTCAAGGATGCTCACCTTGAGGAAGCTTGAGCTATTTCCTCAAGGCAGCTATGTCCTCATTTTTATTTTTAACCAATAATTCTACTACTTTGATGTTTGTAGGATCATATCCTACTTGTAATACTAAATATTCTAAGGCCTTTATCCTTAGATCCTTTGCATATAATGAAGCTTTATCCATCTTCATTTGGTATTGCATATTAGAGATGGTATTTTGAAGCCTATGAGAACTCATATATTTTGTTCTGATTGTGGAATAGAGCATCTTTGAGGTTTTCCTATGAAACTCAATCTAATCCAATTCATGGATTTTTACTGTAGCTACTTCCATATCAACTTTCTTATAGTCAGCAACTGTCTTTGGCACTGATATTGTGGGTTGTAATACTAGCATAATCAATTTTTTAGTTGAATAATAAAATGCTGATAGGAATTTGTTTTGATTACCTGGATTTTGCTTCAAAAACTGATAATATATTTCAGTTTTGATTTCCTCATTCTTTAATTTGATTTTCTTGTATTTCTCCTTAATATCTAAATCCTTCTCCTCAACTGAATGTGAGGAAGAAGCTTCCATACTTTGTTGCCTTTCCATTATCTGTGTATCTTCATTATTTAATTGTTCTTGATTCTGATTTGGCTCACTGATGATTACAGTGGCTACATTAGTCTTTGGCTGTTCAGTGTTCATATTCAAGGTCTCTACTTCTTCAACATCTATTGTTACTTTACCTTTAGCTATTGTATCCAGTTTTGGCCTCTTATTGTAAATGATTTTAAACTTTGTTTCTATTGTAGTCTCTACAGTATAAGCTCCTTCTTCTCTGATTCTCTTAGTGAATGTCTCTGGCTGTTTGGCAATTTCCAAAGTGTGACTGGTATTCCTTTGGTTAATTTCCTCCGTTAAAGTGTTTTCAACCCACTTAATTTGATTAGCAAACTTCTCTATTTATGGCTTTGACTCATGGATAAAGGGTGTCAATTTTCATTTTACCATTAATTTATTTAAGATCCCTTGTGGATCATAATTCTATGGGAATATTTCTTCTAATTTATATTCCAGTAGTTGACTTGCTGCTTCCTTTTCTGCATCTCTTTGATTACACACTAGTAAAAAATGTTGAAATTAACGACTAGGTGACTAAAAATGTTAGTCACCGCAATTATTTCAAGTGAATTGTTTCTGACCTGATCTGAGTGCAGGTCGCAGAAAATAGGCTGAAAAGTGCGACCTGGAGGTCCAGGTCGCAGGTTTAGGGCCAAAAAGTGCGACCCCCCTATTCCGGTTGTCTCGGCGGCAGATTTTCAGAAAAGTTGCCGTCTCAGTTGCGGCTGGTGTCGCTTACCTGCGCAATAGGGCCAGAAACACACGGAAGTTAGAAATTTTAGGTTTTTAGGGTTTTATGTGAGAAAAATGACATAAAAGGAGGAAAACTAAGCAGCTGAAAAGAAGCCCTAGGTCCTGAAGTAGCTGGATATGCAGGAAAAGGAAAAACGACAGCGGTCGTAATTTAAAACCCGTGTGGAGTCGCCATTTGTTAGTATGAATTCTTCGTCGAAGTGTACGAAAAAGAACCACTTTAGCTACGCATAACTAATAGCCCTAACAACAACAATGGCTGCAAAACATCTTCAGATCTGCAATTAGTAGTTAAAGTGCTGCAACAAACAGATCTATAAATGGAAAGACATTAAGCAGTAAAGTAAAGAGTTTGCTCCATGCATCTAACAGACAAGACAAGAACACAATTTTGAATGAATTTTTATATTACAGGGCACCTGGGAGGAAACAAGAAGGTGTATCGAGATCTCCTCAATGGGATGGGTTCTTTGTAGTCCTCAGCACTTCAGATCTAAGCTTTCTCTCTCTTGTAGATGTAGAAAACCCAATGCAAAAAGTATAGCTCAATGGGAGCAAAATGGTAGAAATGAGACCAAGTGTATAGATCCAGAGTGATCTAATAGGCAACAAAAGGTGAAGAATGATGGGGAAAACCCTCCTATTTATAACAAAATATTGGGTCATTCTAGATCTTGGTGCATGATTAAAATATTGTTAATCAAATCTAGATCCACCTCTATGGAATATTTTATTATTATTTGTTGGAGGGAAAGGGTGTTTGACTTGGGTCAAATCCCTTGATTAGTGAAGAATAAATAAATAAATGATTTATTTATCTTTTTAAGGAAGTGGTTGGGATATAATCAAATAAATAATGGTTTATTTGATTAATGGTGGTTGATTTGGTCATATTTAACAAGGAATATTATCTAAATAATATTTAAATAATTATTCCTAGAAAATAATAAGATAACTATGGGTTTATCTCATTAATTTCTTTGTGTTTGGGTTAAACATGACTGGGAATAATAATTAAATTATGGTTTAATTAATTATTCCTTGAGGAAAATCAAATAAATATAGGTTTGTTTAATATTTCCTTTTGGGGTTTCCTAATTAACATAGTGAAAGCAGTTTTACTTGGGGTAAAACTGGTCTTACATGGTGTACTTGGGTCCATCTAATGATGAAAGGTTAGATGACCAAAAAATGGTGTAACACCTTCTTTTCTAAGTATAGATGTCCAAAAGATAACTGATAGAGGTTTTCCTTCTATATCCAACTTTTGAAGTGAAATTGGAAAGCTCTCTAATTGGAAGAATAGAAACAAGTGGAAAAGATAGGATGTACATCTAAATACTCCTTCCAACTGCAAATTAGTCAATTGATAGTGAATACTATCAACAATGAAACCAACATAGTTAAATATAACTGAAGGTGGATGTCCTGGAGAAAAGGTGAACAAAAATCCCAAGATAGACTCATCAGTGTGCTCATCAGCGAAATACCCAACTATGAAGGAAAGCATGGAGATTACGTGCCTTGAACCTTCAGGTAACTTAGCAGTTGAATATTGAGGGTTTAACTTGGGAATTTCAACATGCAGGGGCATAAAAATCTAAAAAATCATAAACCTTTTAGGAAAATATAAGCCAATGTATAGCTTAGTGAGGGCTTCAATAGACAAAGGGACTACTTGGGTGTCTGGTTGAA